>CP124711.1:107505000-110005000 GCA_031232105.1 Capsicum rhomboideum
CAAAGAGAGTAAGATGTAAAGAGAATCTATTTATTCTTGAATAACATTTTTCCAATCATGTCATGTTCCAAAGTCCAATAATATTATGATTATCGTTGTACCAATCTCTCACAAGTAAAAGTACCAATCTAATAAGAGTAATGAAGGAGGTAATGTGCGAGCTAATATATCTATCCCTCACAAGTAAAGGTGTCAATCTCACGAAGTAAAGGAGTGAAGTAACATATATATGTGTGTTCTTCAAATAATTTCATGATCCTCAATGTATCACTCTTAGAATGGAAGTAAGAATAATAAGAGATATAATTGATGAATATTCATGGGTGGTATCCCAGGGGTTAAAATACCTAGCATGGGTCAATCCCATTAACATGGATGGTATCCTAGGGGCGACAGAAAAGCCTAGCATGGGTCGATCTCGATACATCTCAGGGGAGATGTAAAAGCCTAGAATGGGTTATAACAGTACATCCCAGGGGCGACACGAAAGCCTAGCATGGGTTACTATAACATCCCAGGGGTCAAAGTACGTAGCATGGGTTAATAGCATCCCAGGGGCGACACGAAAGCCTAGCATGGGTTAATATAACATCCCAGGGGTCAAAGTACCTATCATGGGTTAATCTCATCCCAGGGGAGATAGAACATCCTAGCATGGGTAGAACAATAAAGATGAACATATGTGAAGACAAGAGAAGTAAAGAACGTAATATACATTGTTCCTCACATACAGAAAGAGAGTTTATTCACATTCATTAATTCTCTTATATTGACTCAATTGTTGTTACTATGTATGATACAGTTCTTATGAGCCTTACATACTCAGTACATTCTTCGTACTGACCCCTCTTGGGGGACTTACTTTAATTGTTGCAGGCGCAGGTGCTAGTAGACCTCCTCTGTAGGTTGTGGATCATTTGCAGATTTTTGGTGAGCTCCAGTTGGTTCGGGGCTTTCCGAGTCACAGTTGTATATTTGTTTTGATGTTGTATAAAGCGGGGACTTGTCCCGACTTTAAGTTGGTCTTGTAGATGCATATGTTAGAGGCTTTTGTAGACATATGTGGGTATATGAATGTAAGAGATGAATGCCTGTTTTGACTTGATGGCCCCAACGGCCAAGTTTTATAAATATATGTGTATGGCATATGTTTCCGTGTCCATGACTTCTTCATAGTTGCATGAGGTATAATAAGATTTATACGAGGATATGCATACGAATGTACATGAGGAAAGATTGGTTCTCTCGGACCATATCGGCTTTGGGTGCCAGTCCGCCTCAATGGGATTTGGGGCGTGACACTTTTTATATTAATTCTAAAATTAGTTATTTTAATTTACTTGTTCAATTTATGAAATCAAGAGAATTGTATTATATTTTTTTTTTCTTCCGACCATTAGTATTAAATAACTACATAAAGTAGTAGTAGTCAAATTTAATGTTTCAAAGTATTATTAATAAGGTTAGTTTCGTAAAATATATCTCAATTAAAATTTTCATAAGGGTTGTGTCAAGTCAACAAGGGTCAAGTTATATGAAACAGATGGAGTAAGAAAGTGGTGAAACACAAAAAATATACGCACGTGCATCTACATACATGTATACACACTTAATACATATAATATAGGAATAATAGTCGTAAAAAATATAATTACATTTTTTTATCTTTTTGAAGAAAATTTTAATTATATTTTCGACAAATTCATAAAAGTATTATTTTACTTATAATGTTAATTAACTTTAATAAAAAGTTATAAATACCTAGGTTAAATATATATATATATATATATATTATATATAATATAAAGAAGTATTACATAAATATAGGATTGAAATAACTAGGGTAAAATGGACATTGCATTGGATAAAGGTGGAAGTATGACTATTGTTCAAAGTTGAGGGGGGAATTTGATTTTCAAAGCAAAGTTGGGGGTGAAAACGATTTTCTCTATATATGGATTTTGCTAACATACTACATGAAGACAATATGTTAGCAATGTATCTATTTTTGAGTTCACCACACCCTTATAAATATATCCTCTTTTTTAAGGGTAACTTACACAAATTCTGCATGTATAGGAGCTAGTTGCTCCCTCTCCCACAACTTTATAATATTACATCAAATCACATAAAAAGGGACACTGATACGTCAATTTTTTAATACATTAGCAACTAATCAGAAAAATTAAATTAATCAAATCTCTTAATATAAGGCGGAAATCAAGGAATGTATCTTTATTTGATTAATTTTATTTTATTACTCTTTAAAATAATAAATTCATTAATTTCATTAATATAAGACCGAAAACATGTATATCTTGGTTATGTAATTTGACTAATTTCATTTTATTATTTTTTAAAATAATAAATTCAATAATTTATTGATAGATTTTGATACAGGATGCATACAAATAAATTCATATGTATCATAAACACTTATTAACCTCTTTGATACATACAAATTTTTAAACTATGATACATGTGCACACAGATTGTCATGACCCAACTAACCGGATCGTGAGGGCACCTACTCTAATCCATCTAAATAGGAGAGCCCTTACAACCCAATAAAACATATGCGAAAGTCCTAAAAGAAAATCATTAAACCTTTCAATTGTTACAAAACTTGTTACACTTCTTCATTACATAAAGAAATACTCTACCCCAAAGATCCAGTTTAAACAGGTACAAGAGCTACTACTGTCATGCCCCGAATCCCATCGAGACATGATTGGCACCCGTAGCCGATAAGGCCCAAGAGAACCAACCTTTGCCTATGTTCAATCACATGCATATCATAATCATAACCACCATTGTATAAGAACATGAAAGACAAATAAAGGAAAACATGGGACATATTTATACATACATATGAAACTTGGCCGTTGAGGTCATCCATTCAAAACAACATATGCCTTTTACATTGATACACCCACATTCGTCTACAAAAGCCTCTAACAAGAGCATTGACCAAATTGAACCATAAGTCGGGACAAGTCCCCGCTTTACACAATATGTACATCACCAAAACATATATACACTCTGACTCGGAGAAGCCCCGAATTAGCTGGAGCTCACCAAAGAACCGCTAACACTGGCAATCTACTGGGGAGGCCTACTGGTACCTGCGCCTATAGCAAGTAAGGTAAATTCCCCGAGAGGGGTCAGTACGAAGTAAGTACTGAGTATGCAAGGCTCACATGAAACTGTACAATACATGAATATTTCAATGAACTCACAACATATGAATAATCAATGTAGATAAGTCACCATTTTGCATTTTAGGAAGCTTTGTGAATTGCTTTGATTACTTTCATAACTTTCTTTACATTCATGTTCACTTGTCAATACATATGTCACAATGTACCCGGGCCCCTACTGATCAGTGGGTCTTTACATGACTTATCGTCATGTTGGGATCGAGTCGAGCTAGGCTTATGCCCCTAGACTTGCCACCCATAAATCAATGCATCGGGATCGGGTCGAGCTAGGCTTACGCCCCTAAGACCTTCCACCCATAAATTAATGCCTCGGGATCGGGTCGAGCTAGGCTTATGCCCCTAAGACCTGCCACCCATAAATCACTACATCGGGATCGAGTCGAGCTAGTCTTACGCCCCTAGACTTGCCACCCATACTTGATCATTGACCACATTTGCATTACTTTGATCTTTACTTTGAGATTGATATTTGATAGTCATAACATCACTTTGAACTTTGGACATAACATTGTTGGAAACTTTGAAACATTAACCAATGAGTGAGAGACATGTGAATATGTGAATAACTTGGAAACATAACCTTATTACAAACGTAACACTATGGGAACCATGGGACAATAAACTATGAACAAGAGGCATAAGTAATATCACTAGTGGAACATTGGAACATAACCTTATTTGAGCTTTTGGAAAATTAACCATGATTATGAGACATGAGACTCGCAAATGATCCATGAGTAGGAAATATATGACAATGACTATTGATAAATGGATATAGGATACCTTAGCACATTTCGGGATAGGACTAGTGGAATAGCAATGTGGATACTATTTGCCGCAAAAAGATACGGACAGAGTAACCTTACATACCTTGTACTCTCAATACGGATATACAATCCTAGATGTGCATACAATAGTCCCGCTCCTTCTTTATGTGTCACTCTACAACACAAATACATAACCAAATTCACATTAACCACAACTACTTCACAAATGCATATAACATCAATGGGGTACATGTTTGCTTTGAAACATGTCATTTCCCCTTGACAAAACCATTGTTAGCATCATTATTCCAAAAATCCTCCAGTATTCCCAACATTGATCAATACATAATAATCATTTCATTTCACCACAACACTCCTCCTTTACACTTTCTTATCCACACCACATCACAAATAATCCATCAATTCACCTTAATACACTTCATAGCACATATCGGCCAAAATCCCACAATTTACACTTATAGAAAAATAATAAGTTTAATAACAAAATAACACCATACACATTCATATTTCATCCATACCATGATCTTTCATCAAAGGCACAAGCCATAATTCAAGTTCAAATCACCAAGATGGCACATCTTCCATCAAAAGCAAAAATACACTATTCACCACCTTGCCAACATAACTAGCATAATATACATAATCTCCCATGCATTTAATATGGTAATACATGAGAATAAATACTTACCAAGGCTTGGAATAGGACGATCTTGCTCCAAAGAGTCCAAAGGAACTATTTGCTTTAGGGTTTTGGAACAAGAGAATATTGTAGAAGGTTGGAGAAAATGTCTAAAAGAACATGAGAGTTTAAGTGAATAAAATCTGATTTTTGGGTCTATTTATAGTCCTTGGGGCCATCCTTATTCATCCTTGATATTTAATGCTTCAATTGACCAAGTCAATAGAAGATTGGGTCATGTGACTCATGTCTTTTATCCCATTTTGGGCTTTTATTGAGCCCAAATCACTTAACCCAATAAAATCAATAATTTCTCATCTTATAAGTATTACAATAATATTCCCACTCATGATATTCATATCCGTAGCCTCAATCCCAAAAACAAGTGATTCTAGCCACGTTTGGCTTATTTTGACCTTAAGGGCAAAACTGTCATTTTGACCCCAAATTCGTTCTTGTGTAATTTTATAATACCAATGTAATATGTCATTCATTTCATGTATATACTCGTGGTTGTAGAATAAATGTGGCAAAAATCGGCTCGGTACGTCCCCGGATACCCTTGGGACTTAGAAATTTCCAACTTTCGAAAAAGTGAAAAACCCAATGTGGCACGCCAACTTACTGCCTCTGGGCTAAAAATTTTAGCCCAGAGTGGCATGTCACGGTCCCAAATGCGCCCCTCCTTAAAATTTTTCAAAAATTTTATTTTTCGACTTTTCTTCGCGAGTTCGGTTAGATACTTCAAGTCCTATCCTTTAACCTACTTATTAACCTTAATACACTTTGTTTTGAGGTCCTCTTAGCCTCATTTTGAACCCCACAAATGCGCAATGAAAATTTCAAAACACCTTTTATGCAAGTTTAATCACATAACAAGAGCCAAATTCAATTATCTCGCCAATCACATTACCAAATGCATACTTATAGCTCTCGAGACCTAAGTACATATTATTTAATGTCGTCAAGTGGGGTTAGGAATGTACGGGGTGTTACATTCTTCCCCCCTTAGGGACATTCGTCCTCGAATGTTAACAATATCTCTTCAATTACAACAATTGCATCTCTATATTAGCATACATGTACATAAACACTTAAGGCTCATGAATACTTACTTGTCATTGTTCTATTTACACACTTTGAACTTCCTCATTCATTTGAAATAGATAGGGATACTTGGATCTCATCATTTCTTCCACTTCCCATGTGATCTCCTCTACTTGTTGATTTCGCCAAAGGACTTTCACGGAAGCTATGTCTTTATTCCTTAATCTTTTCACTTGTCGGTCTAGGATAGTAATCGGTACTTCTTCATAAGTAAGATCCTTTGTAACTTGAACATCTTCAATGGGAACAATATGAGTTGGATCTCCCATGCATTTCCGAATCGTCGATACATGAAATACGGGATGGACTGAGGAAAGTTCTTGAGGTAGTGCTAATTCATACGCAACTTGCCCAAATCTTCTAATAACTTCATATGGGCCTATGTAACGTGGACTCAATTTCCCTTTCTTTCCAAACCGCATTACCCCTCTCATCGGTGACACCTTTAAAAACACCAATCACCTATGGAGAATTCAAGACCTCTTCTTCTAACATCCGCATATGACTTATGACGACTTTGAGCCGTTTGTAACCGCTGTTGGATCACCTTAACCTTTTCATAGCCTGATGAACGATATCGGCCCAAGTAAAGCAGTTTCACCTGCTTCAAACCATCCTATTGGTGATCTACATTTCCTTCCGTACAAAGCTTCATAAGGTGCCATTTTAATACTTGAATGATAACTATTATTATACGCAAATTCAATAAGAGGCAAATGGTCATCCCAACTGCCTTGAAAATCTAACGTACAAGCTCGTAGCATGTATTCAAGTGTCTGAATAGTACGTTCTGCTTGTCCATCAGTCTGAGGATGGAAAGCTGTACTCAAATTCACCCGTGTACCCAAACTCTGCTGGAAAGACCTCCAAAAGTGCGCTGTGAACTGTGCTCCTCTGTCTGATATAATGGAAAGTGGAATACCATGCAATCGTACTATCTCTTTCACATACAACTTTGCATAATCCTCAGCTGTATAGGTCGTCTTGACCGGTAGAAAATGCGTTGACTTGGTAATCCTGTCCACTATAACCCATATAGAATCAAACTTCCGCAATATATGAGGCAAACCCAAAATGAAATCCATGTTAATCATATCCCATTTCCAGACTAGAAGATTGATACATTGCATGTAACCTCCCGGTTTTTGATGTTCCACTTTCACTTGTTGATAATTTGGGCATTGCGCGACAAATTCTGCAATGTTCTTTTTCATGTTGGCCCACCAATATATTTCTTTCAATTCATGGTACATTTTAGTAGCACCCGGATGAATATAATAGCGCGAATGGTGCGCCTCTGTCATTATTCGTATCCTCAGCTCATCTACGTCAGGTACGCATAGTCTCCCTTGACATTGAAGTACCCCTTCCGGTTTAATATCAAATGCCTTGGTCAAATTCTGCTTCACATTTTCCTTTAGCTGTAATAAAATAGAATCCGTAAATTGCTTCTCTTTCACTTCAGCTATCAAGGAGAATTCTGCTGCATTCTGCACCATAACTCTATCATCTAAGGTTTCCATAAGTCAAACTCCCAAGCTGGCTAATTGATTCAAATCTTTGATTATCTCATGCTTTTCATTCAACTGACCACTAGTGCTTTCTACTGCCTTACGGCTCAATGCATTAGCTACTACATTTGCTTTGCCTGGGTGATAAAGAATATCAATGTCATAATCTTTTAAAAGCTCCAACCACCTTCGTTGCCTCAAATTGAGTTCCTTCTGCTTAAAAAGATATTGCAAGCTTTTGTGATCCGTATAGATGTCAACATGAACCCCATATAAATAATGACGCCATATCTTTAAAGCAAAAACTACCGCTGCCAATTCAAGATCATGTGTGGGATAGTTTTTCTCGTGTGGCCGCAACTGTCATGAGGCATATGCTATGACATTACCATGTTGCATCAACACACATCCGAGGCCAACCCCGGAAGCATCACAATATACTACATAACCTTCGGTACCTTCGGGAAGCACTAAAACTGGTGTGGAGGTTAATTTATCTTTAAACTTTTGGAAGCTTTTATCATATGCATCATTCCACTGAAATTTTACCGCCTTATGTGTAAGCTTTGTTAACGGTGATGCAATAGAGGAAAAACCTTCCACAAACCTTCTGTAATACCCTGCCAGTCCAAGAAAGCTACGAATTTCTGTGGGTGTCGTAGGTCTTGGCCAATTTTTCACTGCTTCAATCTTTTGGGTATCAACCAGTATGCCTTCATCTGATAAAATGTGACCCAAGAACGCGACTGATTTCAACCAAAACTCATATTTGGAGAACTTTGCATACAACTTACGCTCACGGAGAATTCGTAACACTTGTCGTAAGTGATTAGCATGGTCCTCTGGTGATCTTGAATAAACTAGGATGTCATCTATAAATACCGTGAGAACACATCCAAAAATGGCTTAAACACCCTATTCATCAAATCCATGAACACAGCTGGAGCATTTGTTAATCCAAATGACATAACTAAAAATTCATAATGGCCATACCGTGTTCGAAAAGCTGTCTTGGGTACATCTTCTCCTCTAACTCTGACTTGATGGTAACCTGACCTCAAGTCGATCTTTGAAAACACCTGGCACCCTATAACTGATCAAACAAATCATCAATGCGAGGGAGGGGATATTTGTTCTTGATCGTTACCTTATTCAATTGCCGATAGTCAACGCACATTCTTAAGGTGCCATCTTTCTTTTGCATAAATAAGACCGGTGCACCCCACGGGGACATACTAGGCCTAATGAAGCCTTTGTCCAGCAAATCTTTCAATTGCTCCTTCAATTCACACAATTCTGCTGGAGCCATTCGATATGGAGGAATGGAAATAGGCTGAGTGCCTGGAATCACATCAATGCCAAATTACACTTCCCATACTAGGGGTAAGCCTGGAAGATCCTCTGGGAATACATCAAGAAATTCATTGACTACTGGAACCGACTGTGGAGTCAGTGGTTCCGCTTCGATATCTTTCACCCGTACTAGATGACATATATAACCTTTAGCAATCATTTTTTTGGCTTTCAAATAGGAAATAAATCTTCCTCGTGGTGCTCCTACATTACCCTGCCATTCTAGAACATTTTCTTGCGGAAAACCAAAGTGTACCTTCTTGGCCCGGCAATCTACCATAGCATAACAAGAGGCCAACCAATCCATTCCCATGATCACATCAAAATCCACCATGTCTAGTTCAATGAGATCAGCCAATGAATATGACCACACATAGTTACCACACAGTTACGATACACTCTCTTTGCAATAATATATTCACCAACCGGTGTAGACACTTCAATTGATTTAATTAATAATTCTGGTGCCTTTGCAAATTTTACAGCAATCAATGGGGTAACATAGGAAAATGTATAACATGGGTCAATCAGTGCATATACATTATGTGAGAATATGGATAATGTACCTGTGACAACATTAGGGGAAGCCTCTGAATTCTGGCGGTACACTAAAGCATAAGTACGATTCTGGACCCCGCTAGTACTGGCTGCTTCCCTGGCACCTCTACCACGGCCAATAGGTTGCACCCCTCGGCCCAGTGAAGGAACCGATGCTGATGATGCAACGACCAACCCAGCCGGTCGTGCTATACCACCCATGCTCCACTGTGGACAATCCCTCGCTATATGCCCCGGCATACCATACCAAAAGCAGACATTCGTCCCTGACCGACATGTACCCGTGTGCATACGCCCGCAGTGCTGACACTGCTGACGAGGAAAGCCTGCTGCCTGTGACCCATAAACCCTGCTACTCTGCCCAACTGAACCACCTCTAAACCCTCGAGACTGAGAATGAGCACCCCCTGTGGAATAAGAGAACGACGGTCTAGGTGGTCTAGGGAACATACGAGGCCTAGATCCTCCTTGGGACATCATAGGTGGTCCCATAGGTCTAGACCTTTTGGAATGTCCCCTGTCAAACTCATGCACTCTTCTCCTCTGTCGTTGGTCTTCCATTTTCTGGGCGAAGGCCCGAATTCTCGCTATATCCATGTCTTTGTTCAAGGCAGCAATAGTGCAATCCCGTACCAAATATGGGTCTAGTCTGTCCACATATCTATAGACCCTGTCTGTCATCATACACACAACATTTGGCGCATATCGAGCCAAGGAATTAAATTGCAATCTATATTCCCTCATGCTCAAATTTCCTTGATGGAGATTTAGGAATTGATCCGCACGTGCCTCACGGATCTCATATGGCAAGTAATGATCAAGGAAAGCAATTTTAAACTCTTCCCACGTAGGTGGAGTTGCACCAATATCACGAGATTTCTTCCAATCCTCGTACCATAATATCGCCTCTCCTTTCAGCCTATACGCGACAAGTTCAACTGTTTCGACCCCTGTCACATGCATAACTTCCAAGGCCCTCTGAATTTGATCCACAAAGTCCTGTGGATCTGCTTTTGGATCTGACCCAGTGAAAATAGGAGGGTCAAGTTTTAGGAAATCCTGTGTTCTGCGACTTGCCACTCTAGCCGCATCATCATCATGTGTATTGCACCAGCTCGTCCCTGGCTTTGTGCCGCCACTAACTGTGTCAACATATGTACAGCATTCCTAAGATCCTAATCCGTAGCATTCATCGGTGGATCTACAGGTACTTCTCTACCAATTGGTTCTTCCGAAACTGGGAAGGTAGATGAAGACCGCGATGATATTTCAGCATTCGCTCCACCTTGACTAGCTTGGTCAGGTGGTAATTTGCTTATTCCTTCTCCAGCAGGCACATCTACCTGCTTCCCTTTACCTCTACCTCTCATGATTGGCATTTTGACTATACCAAAGAAAAACAAAATACCATGATCAGACACACTTCAACTGACAACACTGGCTCTATTGCACGATCTAGAAGTGAAGAACAGAAACAACATCCTAAATGTCCCGTAGCCACCTACTTATAAATGTGGTGCACAACACATCGATAAGTAAGACTCTACTCAGACACGGCTTTGTAGACACCCTTAGAACGACCTGCTCTGATACCACTTTTGTCACGCCCCGAATCCCATCGAGACATGATTGGCACCCATAGCCGATAAGGCCCGAGAGAACCAACCTTTGCCTATGTTCAATCATATGCATATCATAATCATAACCACCATTGTATAAGAACATGAAAGACGAATAAAGGAAAACATGGGACATATTTATACATACATATGAAACTTGGCCGTTGAGGCCATCCAGTTAAAACAACATATGCCTTTTACATTGATACACCCACATTCGTCTACAAAAGCCTCTAACAAGAGCATTGACCAAACTGAACCATAAGTCGGGACAAGTCCCCGCTTTACATAATATGTACATCACCAAAACATATATACACTCTGACTCGGAGAAGCCCCGAATTAGCTGGAGCTCACTAAAGAACCGCTAACACTGGCAATCTACTGGGGAGGCCTACTGGTACCTGTGCCTGCAGCAAGTAAGGTAAATTCCTCGAGAGGGGTCAGTACGAAATAAGTACTGAGTATGGAACGGTCAGATGAAACTGTACAATACATGAATATTTCAATGAACCCACAACATATGAATAATCAATGTATATAAGTCACCATTTTGCATTTTGGGAAGCCATGTGAATTGCTTTGATTACTTTCATTACTTTTTTTACATTCATGTTCACTTGTCAATACATATGTCACAATGTACCCGGGCCCCTACTGATTAGTGGGTCTTTACATGACTTATAGTCATGTTGGGATAGAGTCGAGCTAGGTTTATGCCCCTAGACTTGCCACCCATAAATCAATGCATCGGGATCGGGTCGAGCTAGTCTTACGCCCCTAAGACCTGCCACCCATAAATTAATGCCTCGGGATCGGGTCGAGCTAGGCTTATGCCCCTAAGACCTACCACCCATAAATCACTACATCGGGATTGAGTCGAGCTAGTCTTACGCCCCTAGACTTGCCACCCATACTTGATCATTGACCACATTTTCATTACTTTGATCTTTACTTTGAGATTGATATTTGATAGTCATAACATCACTTTGAACTTTGGACATAACATTGTTGGAAACTTTGAAACATTAACCAATGAGTGAGAGACATGTGAATATGTGAATAACTTGGCAACATAACCTTATTAGAAATGTAACACTATGGGAACCATGGGACAATAATCTATGAACAAGAGGCATAAGTAATATCACTAGTGGAACATTGGAACATAACCTTATTTGAGCTTTTGGAACATTAACCATGATTATGAGACATGAGACTCGCAAATGATCCATGAGTAGGAAATATATGACAATGACTATTGATAAACCGATATAGGATACCTTAGCACATTTTGGGATAGGACTAGTGGAATAGCAATGTGGATACTATTTGCCGCAAAAAGATACGGACAGAGTAACCTTACATACCTTGTACTCTCAATACGGATATACAATCCTAGATGTGCATACAATAGTCCCGCTCCTTCTTTATGTGTCACTCTACAACACAAATACATAACGGAATTCACATTAACCACAACTACTTCACAAATGCATATAACATCAATGGGGTACATGTTTGCTTTGAAACATGTCATTTCCCCTTGACAAAACCATTGTTAGCATCATTATTCCAAAAATCCTCCAATATTCCCAACATTGACCAATACATAATAATCACTGCATTTCACCACAACACTCCTCCTTTACATTTCTTATCCACACCACATCACAAATAATCCATCAATTCACCTTAATACACTTCATAGAACATATCGGCCAAAATCCCACAATTTGCACTTATAGAAAAATAATAAGTTTAATAACAAAATAACACCATACACGTTCATATTTCATCCATACCATGATCTTTCATCAAAGGCACAAGCCATAATTCAAGTTCAAATCACCAAGATGGCACATCTTCCATCAAAAGCAAAAATACACTATTCACCACCTTGCCAACATAACTAGCATAATATACATAATCTCCCATGCATATAATATGGTAATCCATGAGAATAAATACTTACCATGGCTTGGAATAGGATGATCTTGCTCCAAAGAGTCCAAAGGAACTATTTGCTTTAGGGTTTTGGAACAAGAGAATATTGTAGAAGGTTGGAGAAATTGTCTAAAAGAACATGAGAGTTTAAGTGAATAAAATCTGATTTTTGGGTCTATTTATAGTCCTTGGGGCCATCCTTATTCATCTTTGATATTTAATGCTTCAATTGACCAAGTCAATAGAAGATTGGGTCATGTGACCCATGTCTTTTATCCCATTTTGGGCTTTATTGAGCCCAAATCACTTAACCCAATAAAATCAGTAATTTCTCATCTTATACGTATTACAATAATATTCCCACTCATGATATTCATATCCGTAGCCTCAATCCCAAAAAGAAGTGATTCTTGCCACGTTTGGCTTATTTTGACCTTAAGGGCAAAACTGTCATTTTGACCCCAAATTTGTTCTTGAGTAATTTTATCATACCAATGTAATATGTCATTCATTTCATGTATATACTCGTGGTTGTAGAATAAACATGGCAAAAATCAGCTCGGTACGTCCCCGGATACCCTTGGGACTTAGAAATTTCCAACTTTCGAAAAAGTGGAAAACCCAAGGTGGAACTCCCCTGGGCGCGCCAACTTACTACCTATGGGCTAAAAATTTTAGCCCAGAGCGGCGTGGAACGGTCCCAAATGTGCCCCTCCTTAAAATTTTTAGATACTTCAAGTCCTATCCTTTAACCTACTTCTTAACCTTAATACACTTTGTTTTGAGGTCCTCTTAGCCTCATTTTTAACCCCACAAATGCGCAATGAAAATTGCAAAACACCTTCTATGCAAGTTTAATCACATAACAAGAGCCAAATTCAATTATCTCGCCAATCACATTACCAAATGCATACTTATAGCTCTCGAGACCTAAGTACATATTATTTAATGTCGTCAAGTGGGGTTAGGAACGTACGGGGTGTTACAACTACAAGATGATAACAATAAACAAGACTCGGCTTCCACCATATGAATGAGAAGACGAAGCTGTTGGAGACTTCTATTCGCATCAAGCAATGAAATCTGGACTAATCCTGCAACATTATCATTCACTTAATTTATGAACCCCAACACGTGGTCCTTACGTATCCCTAAGCCGTTGATAACTAGTCAACTCCAACTCATTCATAATCATACCTGTGGGAATACCCACCAATTAGAGACAACATATTTACTTTCACGCACATATAGACACTCAATTTGGAATAAAAAAACACCTCGAGCATTATATCATCAAACCATAGCTACCTTACACCATAAAATCAAGTAAACTAGAGAAACGAGGAATAAATATAAATACTCAATCAAACCAATCCAACGGCTAATAGCAATTAACTCGACCTTGCCACAATTACCTTGTTCAGTGAATTTCAGTAAGTATTTACACAATTCAAGTATGTCAATAGCTCGGACCACTCATGGATCCCAATAACAACAATAACATCAACCGGTTCACTCAAGGTACCCAATATACCAATCAACAACATAACTCGGTTCACTCATGGAATCTTCAAATTCACCAACACCGTATACACACATGCTATGGGTATTATGGTTGCCCATTATCCATGACCTGCAGGGGACGAGCTCAGTCTATGTACCACATAACCTAAACATTTAGTGTCTGCCACCCTTATGTCAAAATAAGTGTTATACCACCCTTATTCCAATGTCTCCACCCTTATACCTCCTGCATTTCACTAATCCTGTGAGGATGATACTATGGGTTCATCTCACAATATAATTCCATGACACAACATATACAATAACAATATGAGATAACATATCTACACTTGCATGTCAAATAAGTCCTTTTGCGCCATCTCATCCTAAATGATTAAAAACCTTGTAATATTATTTAATAAGTTAATACACACATCATGCACTTGCAATAAGTGGACAAGCGGCAGTTAATATACATACATAAACTAAATTAAGTCTCAACTATAATTTAACCATCACCTTCCCCCTTCCACCAAATATAACATTCGGGTCGAATAACATATAGAATAAGTACACACACATTGCCTTAGAACTAACCTTGGACCACTGGTATCTAGAATACCCCATAACCATTCTAATCTACACTTCGTTACTTCCAACCTTCCATCTTATTTCTAGTTTTCCTCCTAATTAAACAATTGATCCATCGACCTAGGAACAAGACATTCATATCCAACATATCGACACCTATCAATATGACCACATGACATTACCATAACCAAACATTCTCACTCATTAACCGAGTAATTATGCACATAGAATGACAAAACAACATCAATAACATTATACAACTCTTTCAAGAATATCCATCTTATTCACATAACCCTAATCTTCCAGTTTTATCCATCCAAACACCTTGCCCGCAGGCCTACGCATGGAATCTCCCATCAATCTATGTTATTAATACATTTTCTAACACAGGTCTTTGCTACTTAAGTAAACCTAGCCTACCTAGGCTCCAAGCAGCTGCTACTGAGGTATGAACTTGAACTTCTGGCTCCGTTCTAATGATTTTTGTCACGAAATCTGCATGAAGACATTGGATTTTACCCCATTTGAGTTCACCCTTTCTTCTCCATTGCTTCAGAGCTCTAAGGCAACCTCAAGTGGTTTTGAGAATGAGCCTCGTCCTCTTTTACAATTGAAGGAAGAAGGATTATTAGAATGTGAAGGATTATTTTTTGAAATTTTCTTGACAAATGGGGCTTGTGTAGCGGTTTAAACACCCAGATTTTAGTATATAATAGTCCCATGACACATCTCCAACCCTGATCTATGCTCAAAAAGTCAAAAATGGATAAATTTTGTTAGAGGCACCATTAATGCGTCGGTTGAATTTTGGGGAAGATGGAGGCCTCTATAGTGGCCTCATCCCACTATAGTGGCCCTGCTATAGCGGGATATTCTTGATATAGTGATTCCATGGTAGCGGGATTCATGTCATTATGGAAGGACGCAGACAGTAGCCTCCCTGAATCTTGATGCTTTGTTATTTCTGAAACCTTGCAATTATTTGAATACCTCTAGGAATTCTAACTCTATTTTCGTATGATTTTTGTAGGGTTATCAAATTCATGGCTGACAATCAAGATAACGCTCCTCCCCCTTTCCAAAGATTCCCTGACCAGGACTGTTAGGATAGATTCTGAAACTTCCAGAAAATGAGATTCTGCTATGAGAGAGGGTTCCTCATAAGGGGTGTGGCAGAGGCAGTGCCATAGTTCTACAACCAGCTCTAGGAATTTGATTGGATGCTATCGGTGGAGGCTCTTTAGCTGGGGTCTCGGGCTGGGTCAGGGAGTTCTATGTTATCCTCCCGACCGTGCTTTGGGATGACCCCCACCCTAATATCTTCATTCTGTTAGACAACGAGGTCCTGGGGGTGCCTGATGTACCCAAACTGAGTACTTGGCCAAAGCCCAGGAGATAGATATGTGGTGGTTGAAGCTGAATGGGACAAAGTCTACTGGACTAGTCCCAAAGAGAGCACACTTCACTGCTGATGCTCGTAGATGGCTGAACCTAGTGACCTAGGGCATTCGTCCTTTAGTTAATACTTCTGATGTGACTTACCCTCGGTCTTGGGTGGTGGCTTACGCTATGTGGGGGATTCAGCTGAATATGGAGGCACAAATCATGATGGAGTGGAAGTACTTTTACTAAGGCAACAAAAAGGCTCCCTACCTTCCAAGTCTGCTTGCTGAGTTGTGTAGGTGTGTAAGGGTGCCTAGGGAGGATGCTGACAGGGACCTAGAGAGTGACATACCCTTTAATCCCCTTAAGGTGAAGAGTGCCACATCCCAAAGCAAGAAGAAGAAAAATATGGGCATCGAGGGAGAGATCAGCAGAGCAATAAAGAAGGAGGAGGAGGATGACGCCCTTCCCACCCAGTACTCATTTTTGTAGGGGAGCCTGAAGCAGGACCTGGTTTTCGTGTGGAGCTTCTTTAAACATGCTTACATGCCTTCCCAGGTTTTAGTCCCTTCCAGTTCCACAGCCCCACCTGCCACTACTAAGGAATATGCGGAGCTCCGAAGGGAGCTGGATAAGGAGGAGAAGAAGAGGCGCTCTAGGGATCGTATGATGGGCCAGATGTGGAAGACCGTAAAGGTCATGTTCAAGTGCGCCATTCCTGAAAAGTTGCTTCTCGAGCTAGAGAGAGGATGTATAGGAGTTTTTCTTCCTGAGTGGTCTGGAAGGAGGGGGCTCCGACTCCTAGAGCCATAGAGATGACGGGGCCTCCAGCTAGATCCTCAGGTGCATGCTACCTACCTTCCCTCCCCCTATTTTATTACAGATTATTAAATTTGGGTTGCCCCCATTTGGAGCATGTAACAAGCAATCTCTCTTTTATTTTCTCTCACATGGATTCTTGTTTTTATTGAAGTAGTAATGAATGCATAATTATTATCTTATACTATGCGTGTTACATTGATCATGTGATAGATAACAGCTTATAGATGTGTTTTGGACAGATTGGGAATGAAATACAAAATAGGGGAAAACAAGGGTAGGAATTCTATCCTGGCCTATCCCGTTATAGCGGCCTGCATACCGCTACCATAGCAGTAGCTCGGAAATTTTTTTTCAGTTCCTGCAGGTTCCTTACCCACATTCTCTTCCGTAACACTTTACTTCTGATTCATACAATAGATAAACCACAAATCCAAAATCAAAACTCAAAAATTTGAAAAGGTTAAAAAACACAATTCTCGCACCTTAGTTGTAGATTACTTATTCAATATCAATGAACAAACTAGGCTTTTCCCAAACATTTTAACACTCGTTATGCTCATGCTTTTCACATAAAACCACTTAAGACAAGGAAAACTGCAACAATTTAGCAATTTCAGCTACTACCTTTACATGTACCTTCCACAATGATTCACATTCAATCGTTGATTATTCACTTAATCACATATCATGCAATTTCTCAATCAAAAACACCTGGACAGCTTTCAATACTTCACTTATGATAGATTCTTAATTATCAAATCATTCACAATTCACACTATATTAGTTCAGATAATTTCATTAATTAATCAAATTTTAGCCATCACTATTGTTTCTCTGGAAAGATTATTTAACTCACATTCTCGACGACCACTAACTGATCATCTAATCATATAAACATAGCCCTTATGGCTAGATACCAATTGGAACCTTCTAGGTTCCAATCCTATTGCTTTTTTATTCCAAAGGAAGTAAGCGGACCTTTCTTTGTTTCAATATCAATTGGAGTCGAGCTATACTAATTGGACTCAACCCATACAAACAATCACCTAAGACACCACGAGAGGAAAGAAATAAAGGAACAATTTCTAGAATGTCTCATAGCTTCCCAAAGATTAGATGTAGACGTCACACGCTAATCCGCAGGACTCCACCTGACATTTGCTCTTGTACTAGGTTAATGGTAACCTATGCTCTGATACCAACTATCACGACCCAACTAACCAAATCGTGCTGGCACATACTCTAATCTACCGAGATTGGAGAACCCTTACCACCCAATAAAACATATAAGGAAGTCATAAAAGAAAATCATTAAACCTTTGAATTATTATAAAACTTGTTACAATTCTTCATTACATAAAGAAATACTCTACCCTGAAGATCTAGTCTAAACATGTACAAGAGCTAATATAAGATAAGAATAATAAACAAGACTCAGCTTCCATCATAGGAATGAGAAGACGGAAGCTTCTGGAGATATCTATCCACTCAAGCAATGAAACCTGGATTGATCCTGCAACAGGCTATACCCTAAAAATGTATAACAAGAGTAGCATCAGTAGAACCACACATACTGGTAAGCATCATCAGCCGACCTAAGTTAAATCACGTAAACATAATATAAATATCTGAAAGAAAACATGCACTTAATTAATACAGTCAGCCAAATGATACTCTCATGCTTTCATCCACCACCCTCCTGATCTTATACTCTCTTCATTGGACTCTCACTTACCTCAAATCAATTTACACTAATCTACAAGTCAACCACCAACCAATATTCATCTCTAATCACCACTACTTCATACTTTACATTACTTCTAACTACACATTATCATTCACTCAATTTATGAACCCCAACATGTGGTCCTTACGAACCCCTAAGCCATTGATAACTAGTCAACTCCAACTCATTCATAATCATACCTATGGGAATACCAACCAATTAGAGACAACACACGTATTTACTTTCACGCACATATAGACACTCAATCAAGAATAAAACAACACCTTAAACATTAAATCATCAAACCATAGCTACATTACACCATCAAGTCAAGTAAATCAGAGAAATGAGAAATAAATACAAATACTCAATCAAACAAATCCCACCACTAATAACAATTAACTTGACCTTTCCATAATTACCTTGTTCAGTGGATTTCACCAAATATTTACACAATTCAAGTATGTCAATATCCCGGACCACTCATGGATCCCAATAACCACAAGAATATCAATTGATTCGCTCAAGGAACCCAATATATCAATCAACAACATAACCTAGTCCACTCATGGAATCGTTAAACTCACTGATACCATGTACATGTATTCTATAGGTCTTATAGTTGTCCACTAGCCATGATCTACAGGAAATGAGCTCAGTCCATTTTCCAAATAACCCAAATATCTTGTGTCTGCCACCCTTATGCCAAAAAAGTGTTATACCACCCTTATTCCAATGTCCCCACCCTTATACGTCCTGAATTCCATCAATCCTTTAAGGATGACCTTTACCGGTTCATCTCACAATATAATTCTATGAGACAACACATACAATCACTATATGAGATAACACATCCACACTTTCATGTCCAATAAGTCCTTTTTACACGATCTCATCCAAAATGATTAAACAACTTGTAGTATTATCTAATAAGTTAATACACACATCATGCATTGCAACAAGTAGATAAGAGGCAGTTAACATGCACACATAAGCTAAATTAAGCCTTAACTATAATTCAACCATCACCTGCCCTAGGGGTGTCAATTGTTTTTCAAAAAACGACCGAATCAAATCATACCGAACTAATTT
This sequence comes from Capsicum rhomboideum, assembly GCA_031232105.1. Taxonomy (NCBI): domain Eukaryota; kingdom Viridiplantae; phylum Streptophyta; class Magnoliopsida; order Solanales; family Solanaceae; genus Capsicum; species Capsicum rhomboideum. Next base: position 107,524,901 of record CP124711.1, read on the forward strand.
TTAGGTTTCTTTTAATAAAACTGGTGGTTTTTATATAAATTTATAACCGTAGCGAATAATTACGTCAATTTTTTAGAATGTAAAAAGTAACCGAAAAAATGCCGAATCGTACCGAATAATACATGTGTAAATATATTTTATATAATAAATCTAGAAATAATAAAAAATTAAACTTTTGTTTTGGACACGGGGTGATGGCAAGCGAAAAACATAATTCACACTCTAAGTGCTAGTATTGAAACTTATTATACTAGTACTACGATCGAAACTAAATTAGTTCTAGCATCTCGACTCTCGAGTAGTAATTAGTAAGGTACAAGATATTCCAACAATCTTGAATAATAGTCTACAAGTTATTAGATATTTTTCATCTCTTATTATTTAAGTTTCTCTTATTCGATAATAAATTTAACTAGACTCAGTTCTTGAGTTTCATCTTGATTGATTTCTTTCTTCTCGTGTTATCTATATTATATTTCTTGTCTTAGCTTAATATTATTTTACACAATCGTAAAATAATGGGATGAATTTCTATTCTTATTTTATTTTATGTTTTCTTGATTCATCACCTTTTAAATCATAAAAATGCCTAAAGAGTTTTTGGTAAAGTCATACACAAGTATATATAGTAGGATGTTATAACTTAATATTCTTTTAAAAAAGATACCAAAATTAATTAAACCGTACTGATACTGAAGAAAAATTTGAGATGATGAAACGATTTTGAAAAGTCTAATTTTTGTTCTATAAAATAAAATAACCAAAAAATTCGTACATTATAGATTTTATAAAATAACCGCCCGAACCATACCATCGACACCTCTAAGTCCTGCCCCCTTCCACCAAATATAATATCCAAGCCGAATAACACATAGAACAAGTACACATACATTGTCTTAGAACTAACCTCGACCACCAGTATCTAGAATACCCCATAACCATTCTAATCTACACTTCGTTGCTTCCAACCTTCCATCTTATTTCTAGTTCTCCTCTCAATCACACAATCGAACCATTCACCTAGGAACAAGAAATTCATATCCAACTTATCGACACCTATCAACGTGACTACACCATATTCCCACTCATTAACTGAGTAATTATGCATAAGGAATGATAGAACAACATCAATAACATTATATAACTCATTCAAGAATATCCATGTTATTAACACTGTTTTATCCCCTTTCTAGGCTCGAAGGGTTGGAAAATATTGACTTTTGACTATTCGAACTATTTCAAAACTTTAAAGAAATTTTTTAAATAATTTAAGAAAATACAGAGTCGCCACTTGATTTTTATAGAAAATATCAAGAAAAACTTAAAGAATTTTTAAGACTCAAAAACAGAAACAAATCTTTAAAATTAGAGAAAATGGGTAAGGATTCTGGTAATGCCTTGAGAAGGTTTTTAAGGCACTCAAGAAGCGTCCGCGAAAGCGGTTGATCAAAAGACAATTTGACTGATTTGAAAAATGACAAATTTTAAAAATATGGCTAACTTTGTAAAATATTGAATTTAATTGCAAATCTGACATTTATTTCATTCAAGTGAAAAAAGTGATTCTTTCTAAATTAAAGGAAGATCTATTTAAACTAATTTTCAAATTATATATGACATCCGAGAGAAACACATTTTTTAATGAAGAAAAGTTAATCTTAGTCAAAATAGAAAATAACATTTTTCTAAAGGTAGGAACTTTTGAGAAAATGTTAAATTGAGACAAGTATCCGAATAATTATAAACACTTGGATTTTCAAGAAAATTAATTTTTGGAGTTGGAAAAGGTCACTTTAATCTAAATAAACCACTAGTCACATGAAACAAAAGTAAATGCCATTTTTTGATTCTCGAAGATTCATTTTTTGTGAAGAGATATAAAGAAAACTTATTTTTTATCAATTAAGCTATGTGACAAAGCGATAAGTAAAGAAAAATGCAAAGATAAAATAAAATAGCAACTTGAAGGGGAAATTATTTTAGATTAACCAAATTTAAGAGCTTAATACAATCAAATAATCAAACATGAATTACAAGTAAATAAATAAAAGGAGAAAAGTTGCGAAGAACGGATTTTGGATCCGTTTGGACCTGCCCGACTTTAATCCTCAATTTTTTTTTTTATAGGCTTTTAGCCTATTTCAATTTTTCACCGCCTTTGTCTTTGACCATGTATACTAACTTCCTTTGCTTATCCGGTTTCGTGATTTTGAACCAGTCTTGGATCTTTAGGAAATGGCTCGATGTTATGGGCCTGTTTTCGGGCAGCAAACGGGACAAACAAGCTTCAACCGAACGGACTTCCACCACCGGAGTTCGTTCCTAATTCACCGGAGCTTACACGAATTCATCGTAGATAATTTTTTATTGGAATTTTGAATATTTCAAGGGTGTTTCTTCTAGGATTCTTGGTTACATGGGATTATAAGCCTGCGCCTCCAGAATCCCCAATTTTTCCCCAAAAAATCCACTCTTCACCCTCAACCCACACTCTCTATTTATAGGAAAACATGGGGCTGTTTTGGGGGGGAAACGGAGGGGTAAATTAGAAATTTTGAAAAGGGTTTTGAAATTCAAAATTGGGGATAAGGGATTGAATTTTTCAGCTTTGGATAGAATGAATTTGGACCAAAAAATGGCCAACTTCATTGGCAATTTTGGGGATTTTTTGGGGGAAAAAATTTCCCCATATCCAATGAAAATTGCACAACGTTGTACCTCAATGGTACGGAATCGAGTGGAATCCACCATTTTTCAAGGATTCGAACGTTGGAGAGGCCACCTGTGCTATCTCTAGAAGCTTCTGAGTACGAATTCGTGTGTGACACATGGCTATCGTACGAAGGGTGAGAAACAGAGCTGAGGGATTTGATCGGGAAAGAGGAAATTTTTTTGGGTTTTCTTGTCGGGTCGAGGTCGGGTTGTTGTTGGGTCGTTGATATTGTTGTCTGTTGGAGTTGTATTGTTGTTCTGTGTTGAAGAAGAGGAGTATTAAGGGTCTAAAGGTATTTGGGCTGGGTCTTTGGCTAGTATTTGGGCCTGGGGAGGTCTGAAAATAGAGGAAAATAAATAGAAAAGGTCCAATTGCAATTCTAGCCAATTCAAGTTAGTAAAATGACCAATTTGAAATAATAGGACCAAATCAAGACGGAATTAATTTACGATTAATTCAATAAGCTTCTCAAATTCAATAATTTCAAAATAAATATTTAACAAAGCACAATTATTTTGTTTAAAAATTAAGGAAACAATTATGTCATCAATTCCTTATTTTTCCTATCGATTTTGAGAAAAGTAGAGTATTTGCAATTTTAACAAAACGCTTCACTCAAAATAAATTCTAAAATATTTTCTTTAATCAAAAATTATATGATTCTATAAAATTAAACACATAACATATCAATTTCTCCTAAAATTCAAAAGGCAGTCTTGGAAATATTTTCAAAATAATTATTTTAAAATTATTTGGAATCAAGAAGCTCGAAAACTAATATGGAGTGGGGAGGGAAAAAATTAGGTGTTAACAACTGCCCCCTCCCTTTGGGTAGGGTGAATGTAAGTAACCCTCGGCAAAGGGAGTTTGGCGTTCCTAATTTTGTCCGACCACAACTTCGTCTCTTGAAAGCAGTTAGGTTTCACATGAATTTCAGGGAATTTTGGTCGTACCCTGGTATTAGTTTTCCTACATATCTCAGGTTTCATGAGAATTTAGGTCACTTGTAGTTAGTAAAGCTTGATTTTTAAGCACGATTTTCAAAGAATTCACAAACTATCCCGGTTTCAAACTTTGGTGAAGCCGGAAAGATGGGGATTAAGATGATATGGGGGGAGGTTGGAATGCAGTCGAGTTTTCAATATAGAGTACAGCCTACATATCCCTGAGATTCAAGGAATCATACTGCTTGTAGTTCGACTCAATCGGTAGAAAAGGTAGTCTTTTATTTGAAAACAACCTTTGACTTAGGATGAGTGACAAGTAAAACAAGATATTGAAAGAGGCTTGTAACGTCTTAACCATGAATATGGATCTCTTCACATCCATAGGTAATAATTTACCAGGACATAATTTCCAAGTCTCTAGGTGTATTGTCACCCAAATTTGAAGGAAAAGGAAAGTTACTTTCCGTGTGAGTTTAGAAGTACCCCGAAAGTGAAACTGAAACCAAAAGTCACAAATACCCACATGCCTTTTTATAGGGATGTGGTTTGATGGCGATGGAAGTGTCTTTTAGCTCGCATCCAAAGATTTTGATATTCCTCTTCGGACTATGCTGTGTCTTTTTTGGAGTCGTCCGCACCTGTGGTTTTGGTTTGAGATTTTCACCCTCTCGAATGCTCTCGGTAACATATCAAACAAAAATTGTCAGCGATAAACATAATTCACTGAGGGATAGAGTCATTTACCATATTCCTATGTGAATTATTTCTGATCATTAGTGTTGTTCTTTCCTGACCCAGCTTTTGGAAGACAATGGTTTCCACGACAGTATAGGTACAACAACCATCTCAGTTGTTGGATATGATGTACTTTTGGCAATTGATTCTTTCTTCAAAATAGGGTGACTCTCTTAGCCACCGACGATATTTTGGGCAGAACGGTCCCTGCAACCATTTGATTTTTTGTTTGATAACCTTCTCATCTACCTGTATGATTTTGTATATCAACTAGGGTAAGTCCTGCGCATCCTTAGTATCAATACGACTTATAGATATCCTTTAAATCGTTAATCTTTGGGTAATCTCACGCATCATTCGATGTTGGATCTGAGGCGGCTTATAGATATCCTTTGAGTTGCTAGCTTTTGGGTGATTCTGCATATTATCTGACCTTTGATAAGAGATGACTTATAGATATCCCTCAAATTGCTATCTTTTGGGCAATCCTGCACATCATCCAACCTTGGATATAATATGGCTTATAGATATCTCTCAGATTATCGGTCTTAGGGTAATCCTGCGCATAATCGATCTTGGATATGGCACGGCTTATAGAGAACCTTCGGACCTAACAATTTTGTAATCTCGCATATTCTTCGATAAGGATTTAGTTGTGTCTTACGGAGAACCTTCGAGCTACCAATTTTTGGGTAATCTCGCATACTATCCGGTTAGGATGTCGTTGTGACTTACGGATGACCCATGGTCTATCAACTCACAGGAAATCTCGTACACTGTCCGGTCTCAAACATTATGACTTACAGATGACTTTCAGATTATCAATTCCTGGGAAGTCTAGTTTGTCGTCCATCTCCGAATAACGACGTAAGCACGTCCCTTTGGATTATGTACTTCTTCAACTTTGATATGTTGATGCATCCTAATGCTGGTACATGAAGTGTTAAAATATCCTCGATGCCGACTACATCGCCTTTTGCGTGGTCAATAGCTATAAAATGCTGAGATATCCTTGACACCAGATTGTGTCATCTAAAATGCTGAGATATCCTTGGTGCCAGATTGTGTCATCTTCGCGTGTTCAACGTATATAGGTGCTCCAAAGCATCTTCTAAAGCCAGACCTTATCATCTTGCATGGTGAGCGTTGTGGAGACTTGTCTGAATAGCATAATGTCCCTTTTGGCGATGGTATGCATGGGATGAAATGGCCCTCTCGACGATGATACATGATGGAATGAAATGGCCCTCTCTGCATGGCCCTCTCGGTAATGACATACGATGGAATGAAATAGCCCTCTCGATATGTTATATGATGGAATAAAATGGCCCTCTCGTCATGTCCTTCTCGACAATGGTATGAAAACGAATGAAATGGCCCTCTTGGCATGGCCCTTTTGGCAATGATATGCAAATGGATGAAATAGGCCTCTCGGCATGGCCCTCTCGGTGGTGTTGAAGAGAAGATTCACCTGAGTTTATTTGTCAGCTTGTTGGATTTTGCATGTACCTATACTCAAGGTAAATGGTTAGTAGCAACATTGTCGTTCTTGTTAGCGACTACAGTCAAACTTTATGAAAGTTTAAAAGACAAATATTTAGAATCGTAATTCGAACGACTTAGTCTGTTATTGATCTCTTCCCTTCGAGGGGATACCATAACAACAAGTCCTTTGAATATGAACAAGTGTCTACAATCCCTTTTAGGGGAAGTTTGAATACCGCTTACAAATGTGATACGTTTGTTTTGCATTATGGCGAATCTTGAGGAGGACATCTTTGTTCTTCTCCTTATTTGGTGATCCTTTTGATCATTCCATTGTTGTGCCAAATCCTTGGAGTATACCTGTGCTCAAGGTAAATGATTAGTAGATACAGAGTCGCTTTTGCTAGCGACTATTATTAGGAAAAGTCTTGAATAAAATATTCATAACAAGGATAATACGCTTTTGTTTGACATCCACATCTTTTGAAGTCGGATAGACAAATCAAGATTCCCTTGATCCTAAATGAGTTATTCAACCCATCTTTGGAGCTGTCCAAGAATACCGTTCTTGAGCATTATAAGCTTTTGGTATGGTTCTTGATTTGCTCAGGGGATTTTGAAAGACCCTATTTATATGCAGTGATTCCTGCATCTACAGAAAAAAAATTTAGTTTTGGGTGAAATTACTCTGCGTTGACCTCCTTAGATCTCAGGTTTGCTCCTTGCCATCGTTCGGGTGCTCTGTTGTGTTTGGAATTCCACCCTGACTCCCTGTTTAAATAGATGCAAGGCAAAACTAGTCAAGTAGAAAATATTCATAGATTTTCAAAAATAGTTAGGGTTTTGAAATCATAGATTTGAAAACTTGTGTGAAAGTTTTTTAGAAAAACTCTGCCAGTCATGTCATGTGCTAGCTCAACGAACGTTTCCCTCTTGAGGCCCGGCAATGTCTGACATCCAATGGAAGATCTCTGAAAACTCATTATTGTTGCTAAGGAGTTCAATAGAATAGTTTTGCAGAAGCTTGTCATAGCTGGGAATTTATTCTATTTAGACTTTGTCGCAGCGGGTGATCTCTGAAGTTTGTCTTGAGCTCTCGGTGTTGGGGAATTTGGAATTCATTCAAAAGAATTAGTGGAAATTTTGAGTATTTCCTCAAAATTTCTGCCCTAGTTAGATACTATTTGAGATGATCTCGTCTTATGGGAAATTCGAGACTTTCTCCCAAAATCTTTGTTGGTCTCCATTCTCTTTGCCAAAAGATGATCTTCTTCTTTGGAATTTTTGAGATTCCTTCTCAAAAATTCTGCCCCAGTTTCCATTTCTTGGGGTGATATGACCTAGCCGTTGGGGCGCCTACGTATCCCGTTGAAGCAGGAATCAAGTCAAACGTAGTTCAGGCCTTCGCTAGGGAAATATAGAAAATCTAAAAGGTTGATCGAAGCTGACATAGGCCGCCTACGTATCTCATTCTTGAGAATTCAGGTCAAACGTATTTCATACTTACAGGGGAAAGGATAGTTTTTCCTAAGGGGTTGACCGAAGCCGACATAAGCCACTTACGTATCTCATTCTTGAGAATTTAGGTCAAACGTAGTTCGTACTTAAAAAAGGAAAGATAAATTTTCCTAAAGGGTTGACCAAAGCCGATATAGGCCGCCTATGTATCTCATTCTTGAGAATTCAGGTCATGACATAGTTCATACTTAAAGGGGAAAGGATAGGTTTTTCTAAGGGGTTGACTGAAGCCGACATAGGCCGCCTACGTATCTCATTCTTGAGAATTCAGGTCAAACGTAGTTCGTACTTAAAGGGGAAAGGATAGGTTTTCCTAAGGGGTTGACCAAAGCCGACATAGGCCGCCTACGTATCTCATTCTTGAGAATTCAGGTCAAACGTAGTTCATACTTAAAGGGGAAAGGATAGATTTTCCTAAGGGGTTGATCGAAACCGACATAGGCCGCCTATATATCTCATTCTTGAGAATTCAGGTCAAACGTAGTTCATACATAAAAAGGGAAAGGATATTTAAGCTACTACAAAGCATAAAACAATTACATTAAGAAAAGTATGATTACAAGGAAAGAAACAAAAAGAGAAGGCTAACTTCAGACGTAGTATCTCTTGACAGTGTTAGAGTCGATTGATCTCAGCTACTCTTGGTTCCCCATCTCGGACAAAACCATGATGGTTCTATGAACTCGGTGCAAATTTCCTTTTGCGCCTATCTCGATGAGGGAAGGATTGATCTCCCATTTCTTTGGATTGAACTCAGGATCAATTGACCACTTGTGGGACACAATGTCTGTGCTTGGTTTTGGCATACCATCATAAGACCATGCAAATACGTGGATGTATTCTTCGAGCAAGTTGATGAGTTCTCTTTTCTGTGCTTCTATTAGGTGAACACTAACTCTTGTCTCCTTGACTTCATCATGGCCCCTTAGATTGACCACTTCAGTTTTTTCTAGGTGAGGCTTCTTGCGGTTTTCAAATTCTTCGAAATCCTCTGTTAACTGTTCCTCGTCGTAATTTTCCCATTCATTTTCATTTGCATCACTTTGTTCGTTTAGCCCTTGACATGACATGACATTGGCAGGTTTTAAGTTATTAATACTAAAATACACAAACAAACCAAGTAAGATAATAACAATATAACACAAAAATAGGAAAAATAAGAATAACATAACTCAAAATAGTTTTCTAGATAAAGGGACGCCTTTTCATTAAAAATTTGGGAAATATTTACAAACTATGGCTCATGACCCGCACGAGTGCGGGCCCACACCTTTTGAAAGCAGTAAAATGCAAAAGAGAACTTTTAAAAGATAAAAGGATGGATCGTTGGGCCTCCTCCGAATCATCACCGATTTTCAAAAACTAGAAATTTGCCCTTTAATCTACCACATAGGGCGAGGAGTCATGAGTAGACTGGATGCCCAATTTTGTAAAGTTTCCCCATGTGCAATCTTCCTCACTCTGCTAGCCTTCGGGAACTCTTATATTATAGGATTGCAACCTTCAGACAGAATTCCTATCCCATCCCCCAGACCATCATTCATCGGCATCTCGCGTACAGAAAATGACTGGTATAGAAGTGGCAATAGCTTGGGCAGACCCATCTTTGTCCTTTTCTCATTCTCGTCCTCCTTTGTCGGCTTGTATCCTAGTCCATATTTGAAAGCTCTTCCCGAAATCACTGTCGGCTCAATGATACCCTCCAAGTTCTTTCCTAGGCCTCGACCAGGCTCGAATCCATTTCTTAGCATCACAGTTGCCATCATCTTATAGATAGAAGGCATGGGCATCTGGGATGTTGGGTCGTCTTCAGCAGCATTCACGATTTCCACCGTATAAAACTTACTGCCCTTTGGAATATCTTCAATCACAGGTACATAACCATTCGAGTGGCTCAAGTGACTCCCTTCGCCTTGAATGACTACCTCGTGGTCTCCCCAAATAAATTTTAATAATTGATGAAGAGGTGATGAAACCGCTCTTGCACCATGGAGCCATGGCCTCCTGAGGAGTAGATTGTAACTAGGATTAATATCCATGACATGAAATTTAGTTTTGAACTCGGAGGGTCCCATTTTGGATGTACAAATTAACTTCGCCTATAGTGTCCCTCTGTCCTCCATCGAAAGCTCGCACAGTAACATGGCTTTGATGAAGCTTTCCTGAATCATAACCCATTTGAGTCAATGTGGAAAAGGGAAAAAAGTTCAGACCAGATCCATCATCTATCAGATCCCGATTAATCACATGGTCACGACAAATAACAGAAATGTGCAACGCTTTGTTATGCATTATGCCTTCAAATGGTAACTCTTCTTCATTGAATGATATGCGATGACTTCCTACAATATTACCTATCATTGCAACCAGATTTTCAACACTTGTGCCAACAGGAACATATGCATCATCTAAGACTTTCAATAGAGCTTGTCGATGGTATTGAGAACCCATTAGCAGTGCCCACACAGAGAACTATGCTAAGGTCTTTTCCAGATGCTTGACAATTGATTATTCTTTTGGTTCCATATGCCTCCAAAAATCTTCGGCCTCTTCTTCAGTTATCGGCCTCTTCTTCAATCCTTTTTGTAAGAGTCGTTGGCTAAATTCTCGGGAACATAACATCATCCGGACCAAGTCATCCCATGAGCGGTGGCAGACTCTACAACAAACTCTCTTCTGGCCTGTGCTAGAGCATATGCCTGAGTCGGGGCTTCCATCACCACAAATGAGGGCCTTTCATTAACACTAAAGCAGCTACAACTTTCTCTATCTTCTCTACTTCTTCCGTCTTCTTAGGCTTCTCCGAATCAAACTTAGTGATAGTCTTACTAACTATCCATTCATCCTCCATTTCAATCATGTTAACCGTATCCCCTCCATGGTTAGGCAATGGATTACTGTTGACATTTCGAGCTGGTGTTTGAAGAGTAATGACTTTATGATCAATCAGGTCCTGGACCTTATGTTTCAAATTAATACAATCTTCAGTACTGTGGCCTACTCCTCCAGAATGATAGACACAGTTTTGATTAGCGTGGTAAAATTGGGAATTTGTATTGGTGGGTTTTGGTTGGACAGGCTGGAGATAGCCAGCTACTCTTAATCTTTCGAAAAGCTGAGTGCGACTTTCAACCAGCGGTGTGAAGTTTCAAGGAGGTTTTTTTTTCAAGGTTTGGATGAGGAAGGTTATTTTGATTGGAGGAAGGTGGTACTTGATGAAAATTTAGAGCTATGTGGACATTAGCCTGGTGATTTGGGATGACGATTTGGACATTAGGCTGATAATTTGGCAATAGAGTATAATATTGTGGTAGGACATTTGGTTGTGGATCTTGGTATTAAGGTAGGACATTTGGATGTGGATCTTGGTATTGAGGTAGCACATTTGGCTGTGGAGCTTGGTATTGAGGTTGAGCGTAGAAGACGGATTGAGGACTCAGGGGTGGCAAAAAAGAAAGGGTATTCCTGGGTCTGAATTTCCTTTTCAATTTAGCAATAGAATTAGTGGATACCGTAGTCACGTCTTCTCTTTTCTTCCTAGGGAACCCAGAGGACCCGAACGACGTTGGAGTCTAGATAATTTTCCCCATTCGAATGCCTTCTTCGAGTGATTCACCAATCTTTACCAAATCTGCAAAGGTTGCACGAACTGCTGACACCATTCTAGTATAGAACTCTCCTTCTTGAGTATGAGAAAATACTGCTACCATTTCCTCCTTAGTCATAGGAGGTTGTACCTTAGCAGCTTCATTTCTCCAGCTATAGGCATAATCTCAAAAGTATTCACCGCTCTTTTGCTTGATCCTATTTAGTGAATGCCGATCAGGAACTATTTCCACATTGTAAGCGAACCTGTCAATAAAGTCTTTGGCCAAGGCCTTCCAGCTAGACCATTTTCTCAATTCCTGGGATGTGAACCAATCCAAAGCTTTGCAGCTTAAACTTCGACTGAATAAGCGTATTAGCAATGCTTCATTCCTTCCAATTCTAACCATTTGATCATAGTATTTTCTTAAGTGAGCCATGGGATTTCTAGTACCACCAAATGTTTCAAATTTAGGGACCTTGTACCCTTTTGGTGGGTTTACACCGATATGGACACATAAATCATCATAACCAAGGCCATCATTATCCCCTGCTCCATGAGACCTTTTGATCTTCATAATCTCTTCATTCATTGTAAGCAGCTTTTTCTCATGCTCGATCATCTATTCTTTTTGTTTCTTCTCATAATGGTCTACCTCAGGATTTGGAAAAGGGTTATAGAGATCGGGAGATGTGACGACATGGAAAGCAGTTGGGGATATAGGTCAGATGTGGGATGGATTTGGGATAGTGGCAAAAGAGTTTTGGTATGCTAAAGTGTGATTTTGAGGATGAACTAAAGTTGGGTTGCAGGCAGGGAGGACATTCTTGGGGTTAAAGGTGTTTTGAGGAGTTTGAGAGTGGTTCTGTGGGATTGGAGGATGGATTTGTGGAGTCAGGGAAGGATTTTGTGGATGGTAAGCAACTGGGTTATTGTCACGGTTGGTGTTTTGAATGGGTGGAGTATGAGTTTAGTAAACCGGTGGATTATTCATGATTGGGTATGTGGGAAGTTGAGAGGCGGAAGTAGATGATACGTTATTCAGATAATTCCCGAGGTCAGGCGTGTTGAGAGGAGGGGCTTGGAGTGGAGGACCGTGCCTTCTCGAGATAGGAGCATTAGCGGTAATAGAAATTTGCCAAGTCTCTGGTATGATTCACCTCCTCTTGAAGCATTTCCAGCTTTCTTGCGAGTTCAACAATTATCTCGCTTTGTTCTGCTATAACATTGTCCTTGATGGCCAATGCGTTATCGTCGTCGCTTTCAGTCATATTTGAATAATGTCTAGGGGATGGGATTTTGCGAGCTTTTGATCGGGTGAAGTAAGGATGTTCAGCCAGTTTGTGACAACACGGAGTAGTTTCTATTATCTGTAAAATAAAAACAACTCAAAGGAAGATGTGTTAGATTCCATTAGTAATAAACAATGCAAGATAATCACACAGGCAAGGAGCACATAAAGTTGTTTCTTATCGTAGGTGAATTGATCCATATGGTAATAATGACTCAAAAATTCCAATGAACGGGATTTTGTTCATTGTTTTGGATAAGTAGTATTTATCAGGAAGGTCCAACTCTTCTTCTTCCCATCCTTATGTCTTCTTTAGCCGAATTGGGGGATAATAGAGTTTTTGAAGATAGGGGTCAGGCTAAAAGGCTGCTTACGTATCTCACAAAGGAGAAATCAGGCCCTACGTAGTTTGAATGGCTGTAAAAAGGATTGTTTTCATTTCATTCACTAAAATTCATTACATTAGGGAAAAGTAAATACAAGGAAACTAAAAAAAACTTGCTACGTTTAAAGCTTGATTTTGGATAGTGGAAAAAGGCTTCTGTTCTATTTGACTTCTTTCGCTCTATGGATGATCGGGCTCGAACTCCAAACGGATCATCCCAATCTTGATGATGTGCTCCAGCTCGAAGTGGAAAGCTTAACATTTTTCAATGTTGTGCCTTTTTGTTCCATTATGATAGACGCAGGAGTCATCGTTCTTCTTCCATTTTGCCAGATTCTTCCTCTCATTTGCCTTATTTGGATGCAAGATTTGTGCTTGAACCAACTGGACATAGATGTCCTCGTAGTTTTCCTTGAAAGTCATGAATTCCACACGATGAATTGAAACATCGCTGGTAATGGGAGTCCCTGGCTTGATCCTATCACATACCAACATAGCATGTGGTCCATACAAATGAGCAATCTTCCCACTATTGATCATATCACATATATTATCTTTCAACACACGACATCCATCTGTGGTATGCCCTTTTTGGAGAAGGTGATAAGTGCACTTCTTATGCTCATCCCGGGGATCACACTTGGGTCCTTGGGTCTTGATCGAGTATAAAGTTCCCATGGCTAGCAATAACTGATAAATTTCTGAGACTTGCACAACTTCTGACTCCCTCAAGTAGTTTCTAGCACCTACCTTGAGTGTGACTTGCCCTTTTTCTTGCGTAAGCCAGGTTATTTCCTCTATATTTTTTGGCTGCTTTTCCATCTCTTGTATGAGTTTCTCGGTATCTCCAAGTGCCTCATTTTGGTATGCTTCGAATTCCGACACCATCCGCTTGACTTCTTCGGCAAAATTATTTTCTGGCTTTCCTTCATTCAATGCTTGATATATTTCCGCAATCCTTGCCTTGACTTCAGTAGTCTCTCTATCCAACTCCTTGTCTTTTACCAAAGCTACTTCTGTCTGATGGCGGATTTTTCACTCTTTCTATGGATTTCATCGATCTCTTGTTGAATTGACGCAATTCTTCTCCTTGTAAAATCCATTTCCATATCCATCTCTTTAGTCAAACCTTCCTGAAAGTATGAGAGATGATTCTTTAGGATTTTTTTGGGAAACTTTGAAAGGCTTAGAGTATTTGGTCAGACTTTTATTTGGTAGGTGTATATTTCTGCCTAAAGGGCTCTATGACTTGTTAGAAAATAAGAATGGATCATTTTTCCTTTGATTCAAACAACATACATAAACACGTAAGACAGTTACATCACACAAGCATATTATAATAAGCGCGTATCCTAATTGGGTGACCCTTTTGAGCCAAGGGTTGGCCTAACGAGTTTGAAGGAAGTATATGCCTTTTAAAAACAAATCCATTATCCCCAAAATAACATTTTCATAAATATCCAAAAGTGCATAAATGCCTACAAAGTAGCAAATGAGGGATACAATCTTTGGGGAAAGGGAAATAACAGTATAAGAAAAAATAGTCCCACGCAGGGGATAATAAATGAAGATACTAGCATCCAGATGATTCCTCATCGGTCTTTGCCTTTTTGGCTTTTTCCACCTCATGCCATATGCGATATCGATTGGCGATCAAGTGACTTCCACATAATTGCGCTCTACTCTCGTAGGTCATTTTCCCTATGCTATCAATTTGGAAAGCCACACAATCGTCTAAATTGATCAAACACTGTCTGGCATCACCCACCTCTTGTCTGGCTCGCTTTAACTCTTCCCTCAATTGATGTATGGTCGAAACATCCTCCCTATGTTGCCGCTGATGAGCAATCTCACTTTTTGGGAACCTATCCCGAAGCCTGTGAAGCCAAATCTGATGCTCTAATTCTACATCAACAATTTGTGTGGGCACATTCGAACCAGGTACCAATGTTCCTACGAGGTTCTTCTTCAACCATCTTTGTAAGTATCGCTAAACTCAGGCTCAAACCCAATACTAAAACATATATCTCTAGTTTTTCTTTCCTTCCACTCCCGTATAATAAAGTTTATGAGTGGCGTCTCGCCTTCCCCATATTCGGTGATAAATCTAGCCATGGGCTCTATTTGTGTTATCTCCTGCTTGATTTCAAACTGTCTGAGAATTCTGGCGGGAATATAAGGACGAGTCCCTCTAAGGCTGGCGAGTTCTAAAAAAGGCTGTTTATTTACTCGAATTATGTATTTCCATGGATTGAGGTATTTGATTTACCATTGAACATTGTCGTCTCTTAATTCCTAGAATTTCTTGAACCAAAATTCCAGAGTCTTTTCCCTCTTAAATCTGTTTATAGTCAACCACATGCTATGGGATAAAAGAAGATCGTACCATGTCAGATGGTCTATTTTCTCCATTCTAGGATCTTTCAACAAATGTTTCATCATCCACCTTTGCAAAATAAGATTGCATCCTTGGAAGAAACGGACCCCCTTTTGACAATTTCCCAAAGCCCGGTATATTTCTGCAACGATCATAGGAGCTAAAGTGTGGATTACCTTAGAAGTGTGGTATTCCAACACATAGAAGAGGGCATGTGTTACCATAACGACTCTTGGATGAATAGTACCATTCGATCCTTGTGGAAATACCATGGTTACAAGTAGACTCACCGCGAAAGCAAATGCCCTTCTATCCTTCCATTTTGACTCAGACGCGAATTCAAGCCCGAACTTTTGGAAAGAATTGAATCTTCCAAACCTGTAGTACAACTCACGAAAAGGAATATTTGGCCCATCAAGCTTTCCTATCCAGGTATCATCTTCGATCAAAAAGGCATCCTTGATCTTTTGACGGTTCCATATGTCTAGGACTAAAACATTGTTGTCCAGTTTTTTTTTTTTCTTTTGTTGTACATGTGGACGCTTTCATAGCTAACTACCACGTCTTTTATGTAGGGGTCAATTCAACTCCGCCAAAGCGAAATACCATGTTGTCATCATCCCAAAATTCTGTCAATACATGAATCATCTCAGGTCAAACATCCATATAAATAGATTCATTTGTAAATGACATTAAATTTTTAAATAGATTATTCTACATCATGTAGAATACTTACTCTGTGTTGAAGAGCCTCATCATCATCCATTGTCCTCAACAAAAATGAATTTTCATTTTTCTGCAAGCAAAAACACTCATATCAAGAATGCAATTAAAGATATTTCAATGTACTCCACAAAAGACATACTATTCTTTTTGGGGTACATACTAAAGCGCAACTTCACTAACATGCTCATACTAAGATTGTTTTAAATTGAATAGACTCCAAATTTGGATATGCAATATGGTAAAGAAACTAAGAAGTAGAAAACATTATATTTTTTCAAAACAAAGCAGACCATGCAGCAGCTAATTGCTCGAAGAAGATGCTCATCATAACTCCAAGAATTATAAAGGGCAAAACTATTTTTGACCAATCAGTATAGGAATTGTAATTGGAAGCTATTAAATTATAATGAACCAAGATAAATCAACATCATTGTCTACACCTAGAACGAAGAAAAATCACACACAATAACGAACCAGATGCAGCTACCAAACCCACATCTTCAAATTTCAAAATCAGTAAAACGAATTCATGAACTAAACAACTCCAACTCTCCTAAAACTATTACATATCACTTTTCAGTAATTTATATCCCCAAAGAAATTTGGTAATTGGTAGGACTTTGGAAACAGGGAGAAATTTTATTTGATGAGGCAAAAGAAAGTAACATGACTTCTTAATGGTTTAGTACTTGAAGAAACATGTCAAAACACAAGGACAAAAACTAAGTTATATAAGCTGATGTCAGTAAAAAAAATGTGCACCAATGAAATAATTCAATGAAAAAATGAATAATGGCATTACATGAACTCTGGGCTGCCTTTGAAAAAAAAAAAGAACTCACTAGGCCTTTAGAACAAAGTGATTCATTCACACCCTCAACATGAGCATCCATTTATAGATCCTTTGCAGATGACTATTCAAGTATACCCATAACACATTGATCTACACAATTCCCAAAATAATAAAAAGAACACCTACCTCAAAATGTTATAGCGTACATCAGTTGTCCCAATGGTAGGCATACTTGTAGACCAAGTTCATAGTTAAATCGACTCCTGTGCTATAAATAATAGTTATACATTCAAAGAAATATTTAAATAGTACCAAAAATTAGAAGAACTCTGATACTCAATCATATCACTTCATTTTTTTAAATCAATACGAAGCCATTCCACTCTATTAGTTGCTCATAATCAGAATCATGTTGCTCAACAGAACCACTTTCGTCCCATTTCAATTCAGCTTCAAGGCATGTGTAGATTAATTTAGATGTAAATTTTTATCAAGCTTTAAAAAAATATCCGAGAACTATATCACAACTATAGTGCTTTATAGTAGAATGAAAATCTTACCCAAGCAATGAGTAGATAGAAATTAAAAGTCCACATATCTCACTACCTTATCCTAATTGATAAGGTTTTTTTATTTATTTTTTTTAAAAAAAAAAGATATAAACAAGACTCTGCTAAAATCTTGTGCTAGAATAGTCTATAATCTGGCTCCATGACGAAAAACAGTTGTAATTCTCACTCAGGAAAGGGAAGACTTATTATTCACTATCCTCAATTTTTATAACTCCTCTTGATTTTATTTATCAGACTATTAGCTGTTGGAGAAATCAAAGGCACAAAGAATACCAATAAACTAAACAAAAAAGAGATGAAGAAACATTTTACATACATCAAGAAAAATGTACCGAAGTTTGATTCTCAAGCAAAAACCAATTTGGAGCAAATAACATAAAGCTATCTTTTGCTGAAGAATTAGTAAAAAGAAGAGGAATTGAGTCAATAAAAATCACATACCATCTGTATATGAGTACCACAAAAGAACACAAGAATATCAAAATTGTGTATAAGTTTTTAATCAGTACCTTAAAATCAACAGAATGAAAAATTTGAATGATAGTGGGTAATACATGAAAGGAATTCAACCATTAAAAGAAAACTAAAATAGGATAGGCTAAACAAACATCTTCCATTAATAATATGTATGAAAGCTCTCAAAGCTTCAAGGAAAAGAATAATTCCCTATTGGAACAAGAGCGATTGAAATCGAAGCTAGAAGAGTGGAGTGAATGAAAGCAATAGACACTACTTCTACCTATGGCTATCGATGTAACTAATGTATGTCAAGCGAATCATTACCACAACATTTAGAGATAAATAGCAAATGTGAGAAAAGGGATACCAACATCCTAATACAATTATTCCCAATCTGTTGTAGTAATTATTGGCTTATTGCAACAGTCACGAGAAAACTTACTTCTCAATCATGGTGCTTGAATAAAGCAAGAATCATTATCGAATCTCAAAATTTCACAATTGAATAGTTTATGGATTATACATCAAGATCAATTGCAAATTACAAATGAAAAAATGTTTGTTTGCCTACAACTAAGATAGATAATCTACGTACGTTGCGGGTTTTATCCTTAAAGAATTGTATTAGCGGCATTAATGGTAAAACTTGTTACACCACACTGCCTACTTCCTTTTCTTAGCGACCACTATTCCTTTATGTCTTATAAAAATTGTCACGACCCGAATCCCATTCGGGCTGGATTGGCAGCCGGAGCCGATAAGGCCCGAGAGAACCAATCTTTGCTCATGTACTCTCATATGTATGTTCGCGTATGAATATCATTTTTATCTCATGTAATTAAATATCAATGGCAAAATTCATGGCAACATATGCAATATATGAAACTTGGTTGTTAGGGCCATTGCGTCAAAATGAACGTACACATATTACATTCAGCTTCCCACATGAGTCTACAAAGCCTCTACAGATACATGACTATGACAAACCTAGAGTCGGGACACACCCCGCTCTATACTCATATACAATCTCAAACCAATATGCATAATGACTCGGAAAAGCCTCGGATCAATTGGAGCTCGCCAACAACCTGCGGATATTTCGTCGCCTACTGCGGAGATCTACTACACCTGTGCCTGCAGCATGTAAGGTAAGTCCCCCAAGAGGGGTTAGTACTAATAAAGTACTAGGTATGTAAGGCCATATTAAACTATAATAACACATAAGTACTTCCAAGAAATTAAATGTAAGAGAATAATCAATATGGATATACCTCCGTCCTGAATATGTGGAACCATGTTCATTACTTCTATTATTTCATTACATTGGTCATTCAGTGGCATCATCATCATCATTATCATAACCTTCATATTTATATATTCATGCAAGGGATATAGTCTCATCTTATTTACAAGTATCTTTATTATTGTTCACTAAACTAGTTAGTGATTCATAATACCTTAGAGATCATCACCTTATAAGTAAGTACATAATACCGGGCATCCACCTTTGGTGGGCTATAATAAATAAGTATATAGTACCGGGCCTCCACCTTTGGTAGGCTATAATATATATGTATATAGTACCGGGCCTCCACCTTTGGTGGGCTATAATATATATGTATATAGTACCGGGCCTCCACCTTTGGTGGGCTATAATATATATGTATATAGTACCGGGCCTCCACCTTTGGTGGGCTATAATGTATATGTACATAGTACCGGGCCTCCACCTTTGGTGGGCTATAATGTAGTATATAGTACCGGGACTCCACCTTTGGTGGGCCATAATGTATAAGTATAATACCGGACCTTCACCTTTGGTGGGATATAATAACTAACATAGCATAATATTGGTATTATTCCATCTTGAACTTATACTCTTTTGATTGTAA
The DNA here is from genome assembly GCA_031232105.1 of Capsicum rhomboideum. Classification (NCBI taxonomy): domain Eukaryota; kingdom Viridiplantae; phylum Streptophyta; class Magnoliopsida; order Solanales; family Solanaceae; genus Capsicum; species Capsicum rhomboideum. Next base: position 107,544,380 of record CP124711.1, read on the forward strand.
TCCAAACTCAATGAAACATGAAGTAACCATGTGTGCATTACTTCTTTACAATCTTATGTCCTTAACATAGTTATGAGAGTGATACTTTAGAGATCATGACATTAATTGAAGCACACACTTATATACACGTTTCACTTCACTCCTTTACTTCATGAGATTGACATCTTTACTTATGGGGAATAATTATATTAACTTGCACACCACCTCTATTCTTTGGTCTCCCTTGTGACTTCTTTCATTAGTTCGTTTCTCCTATTGTGCTTTTACGAAAGCTCCTTCTTTACTTCTTATTACTTTCGCTTATCGAACTAGAATAGTAAGCCGTACTTCTTCACATATGAGATTTTTCCGTAACTGGTGGATTTCCACTAGGAGCAACACGGGATAATCTCCTATACACTTTCAAAGCATCGCATATGAGGTACTGAATGAACTATAAAGAGTTCTTGGGATACTTCAAAGTCATATACGACTTGACCACATCTTCGAACCATCTTAGAAGGTGCGCTATATAGAACTAACTTCTCATGCTTAAATAGTAAGGTTTGCTTGTTCCTCTATCTAAAGACGAAAACCATGCTTACATTCATTTGGGTTCCCCAAAAAATTAGATTTTCACAAATGTGTTAACTTGGTAAGCCTATCAACTATTACCCATATGGCATCATATCTATTTCTAACTAAAAAGAATCTCTTTATAGCCTGTAACCTTCAAATTCCAAGTACTTTACCTTTACTTGTTATCACTTCGATTACTGAAGTATAAATTTTGCAATATTCTTTTCATGTAATCCTGTCAATAAGTCACTTCCAAATCATGGTATCGTGAATGGTGTGCTTTATCATAATGCATTTCTTTAGCTCATATATATATATCCGATACATAAAATCTTCCTGACACTTCAATCCGTTACCTATAATTAATTCACATACTCGACGTGTCATCCCTCATCGATACAATTTATACTGGAACATCATACAGGGGTAGACTAGTATCTTTCAAATTAGTAGCTTTAACATTAGTAGCCTTCACTCTGACCAAGTGACATATGTACCCTTCCATTAAAGAAAATTCTTTGTGGAAAATGAAAATAAAATTTCTTTGCTCGGCAATCTATTGTGGCCTAACAAGAAGCCAACTAAGTCATACCCATTGTAACATTAAAATTTATCATGTCCATCTCAGTAAGCTTAGTCAATGTAACGTGATCACAACATTTACTATACAATTGTGACATACTCTTTTAGCTATAATAAATTCACCAACTGGTATGGACACCCCAACTGACTTGACTATTAACTCTAATGTTCCTTCAAATTTTCCCGCAGTTAATAGAATAACATCTGATAGGGTAGAACTTGGATCAATTGATGCATATTCATTAGGTAAACATATAGATAACATACCTGTCACTATATCAAGGAGAGCCTCTGAATTCTGCTGACCTCGCAGGTCGTGTCATACTACCCGTGGCCCTCTATGGGCACTCTCGCTTCACGTGTCCTGGATTTTTACACCAAAAGAAAACGTCCATCTCAAACCAGCATTCACCTGAACGAAACTTTCCGCAGTGCTGGCATAATTGACGAGAAGATCCCGTTGTCTGCGAACCCCGTATTCCACTACTCTGCCCAACCTGACTACCTCTAGATCCTCAAAATAGAGGTGAAGTACCCGTTGTAGGGTAGGAAAATGATGGTCTAGGTTGTCTAGGGAAAACCCAAGGCCTAAATCCTCCTTGGGACGCCATGAACTGTCCCATGGGTCTAGCCCTCTTTGATGGCCCTTCTTCAAACTCTTGTATCCTTCGGCTTTGCCTTTGATCCTCCATCTTTTGCGCGAAGGCTTGTATTCTAGCTATATCCATATCTTTATTTAACGCAGCAATATTACATTTCCTTACCAAATATGGCTCCAATCTGTCTACATACCGATGAACTCTATCGGCCATAGTCGCTACCATATTAGGAGTATATCTAGCCAACAAATTAAACCGAAGACTGTACTCCCTGACGCTCATATTTCCTTGACGCAAATTTAAAAATTGATCCGCACGAGCCTCGCGGACCTCATATGAAAGATAGTGATCAAGGAATGCTGCTCTGAATTCCTCCCAACTAGCTGGAGGAGTACCGATACCTCTGGATTGTTTCCAATTTTCGTACCATAATATAGCCTCTCCTTTAAGTCTATATGCTGTAAGCTCCACTATTTCTACACCAGTCATATGCATAACATCTAGAGCCCTTTGAATTTGATCGATAAAGTCTTACGGGTCTTCATTAAGATCGGACCCGATAAATGTGGGAGGATCCAATTTCAAGAAATCCTGTGTCCGCCGACTAGCTATCCTAGCTGCACCATCATCACTTGTCACTGGACCAACTCGTCCTTGACTCTGAGCAACAACTATCTGAGTCAACATTTGCACCGCATTTCTCAAGTCCTGTAACTCCCGCCTAGTAATATTAACAGGCGATTCTGGGGATACTTCCCTCCTTTGTGGTCTCCCTGGAGAAAGGGGAGGAGAAGGTGCCCGCAATGTAAACTCAGTTTCAACCCCATATTGACTAGATGGGTTAGGTGGTGATTTACTAATTCCTTCTCCCGCATGCATATCTACCTGCTTATATTTGCCCATACCTTGTCTTGTAATTGGTATTTAACTATATCAAAGAAAACCAATTACAATGGTCAGATATAATCCCACCTACGACAAGGGCTCTATTGCACGATCTAGAATGAAGAAATGAAACAACTCCTAAATATCCCATAGCCTCCTACTTATAAATGTGGAGCGCAACACATCCATAAGAAAGACTATACTCAGACACGGCTTTGTAGACACCCTTAGAAAAACCTGCTCTGATACCACTTTTGTCACGACCTGAATCCCATTTGGACCGGACTGATACCCGGAGCCGATAAGGTCCGAGAGAACCAATCTTTTCTCATGTACTCTCATATGTATGTTCGCGTATGAATATCATTTATATCTCATGTAATTAAATATCAATGGCGAAAGTCATGGCAACATATGCAATTTATGAAACTTGGCCGTTAGGGCCATTGCGTCAAAATAAACGTACACATATTACATTCAGCTTCCCACATGAGTCTACAAAGCCTCTACAGATACATGACTATGACAAACCTAGAGTCGGGACACACCCCGCTCTATACTCATATACAATCTCAAACCAATATGCATAATGACTCAGAAAAGCCCCGGATAAATTGAAGCTCACCAACAACCTGCGGATATTTCATCGCCTAATGCGGAGATCTACTACACCTGTGCCTGCAGCATGTAAGGTAAGTCCCCCAAGAGGGGTCAGTACGAATAAAGTACTGAGTATGTAAGGCCATATGAAACTATAATAACACATAAGTACTTCCAAAAAATTAAACGTAAGAGAATAATCAATATGGATATACCTCCGTCCTGAATATGTGTAACCATGTTCATTACTTCTATTATTTCATTACATTGGTCATTCAGTCGCCTTCATCATCAGCATTATCATAACCTTCGTATTTATATATTCATGCAAGGGATATAGTCTCATCTTATTTACAACTATCTTTATTATTGTGCACTCAACTAGTTAGTGATTCATAATACCTTACGGATCATCACCTTATAAGTAAGTACATAATACCGGTCCTCCACCTTTGGTGGGCTATAATAAATAAGTATATAGTACCGGGCCTCCACCTTTGGTGGGCTTTAATATATATGTATATAGTACCGGGCCTCCACCTTTGGTGGGCTATTGTCACGCCCCGAATCCCATCGGGACGTGATTGGAACTCGTAACCGATATGGCCTGAGAGAACCAACCTTTGCTCATGAACATTCATATGTATGTCGTCGTGTAAATCTCATTATTTCTCATGCAACTATGCGAAAATCATCGACATGGAAACATATGTCATATCTATATGTGTAAAACATGGCCATTTGAGCCATCAAGTAAAAACAACATGTACCTTCACATTTATACACCCACATCCGTTTACGAAAGCCTCTAACAAATGCATTGACCAAAATGAACCAAAAGTCGGGACAAGTCCCCACTTTATACAACATGTACAACACCAAAACATATGAACAACTGTGACTCGAAGAAGCCCCGAACTAACTGGAGCTCACCAATGATCCGCACACAACTGGCAATCTACTGGGGAGGCCTACTAGTACCTGCGCCTGCAGCAAGTAAAATAAATTCCCCAAGAGGGGTCAGTACGAAGAATGTACTGAGTATGTAAGGCCATATGAAACTTGTAAGATATGAAAGTATGTCAAGAACTCAAGTTCAAATGTATGACCAATATAGATAAATCACAATGTAGATGAGTCACTATTCTGTACTTTGGAAACCATGTACATTACGTTCTTTCTCTTGCCTTTACTTTACTTTACTTTACATCACTCATATACTGTCTGGGCCCTCTTCATGCAGGTGTTCTTTTCACCCCATGGATAAAATATCATCGTCATGCAGGTATTCTTTTCACCCCATGGATAAGATCATATCGTCATGCGGGTGTTCTTTGCACCCCATGGATAAAGTAACATCATCATGCGGGTGTTCTTTCACCCCATGGATAGAATAACATTATCATGCAGGTATTTGCACCCCATGGATAACACCCAAGAACACAACCAATATGCTTTACTTTATTCTTACTTTGAGATTGATATCTTTACTTGTGAGAGATTGGTACATTCACTTGCACATTACTTCTTTCATTACTTTTGAGAGATTGATACTATGATAGTCATAACTTACTTGAAGCTTTGGATAATTAACCAATGAGTGAGAGACATGAGAATAAACATTGTGATAAACATAACATTATTAGCACCATAACACCATTGGAACCACTGGACAATAATCCATGAACAAGATACATGAGTATAATCACTATTGGATCTTTGGAACACAACCTTATTGGCTTTTGGAACATTATCAACGAATATAAGACATATGATTCACAATTGATCAATGAGTATAAAGCATGTGATATTGACAATTGGTAACCGCATATAGGATAACTTAGCACATTTAGGGATAGGACAAGTGTAATGTCAATGTGAATACTATTTGCCGCAGAAAGATACGGACAGAGTAACCTTACATACCTTGTATTCTAAATACGAATATACAATCCTAGAGGTGCATACAATAGTCCCGCTCCTTCTTTATGTGTCACTCTACATCACAAATATATAACGGGATTCACATTAACCATCAACTAGTTTACAAACGCATAAACATCAATGAGTTACATGTTTGCCTTTAAACATGCCATTTCCCCTTGACAAAACCATTGATGAAATTATTATTGCAAAAATCCCCCAATATCCCATACATTGACCAATACATGACAATCAATACATTTCACCACAACACTTCTCCTTTACGCTTTCTTATCCACACCACATCACAAATAATCAATCAAATTACCTTAATACACCTCATAGCACATATCGGCCAAAATCCCACAATTTACACTTTCAGAAAAATAACAAGTTTAATAACAAAATCACACCATACATGTTCATATTTTATCCATACCATGCTCTTTCATCAAAGTCACAAGTCATAATTCAAGCTTCAATCTTATGGATCACAAATCTTATATAAAAACACAAAGTACCATGTCCAACACTTCCAAGAATAACCAACATGATTTACATACTATCCCATGCATATAATATATTAATCCATAATAATAATCACTTACCCAAGCTTGGAAGATGATGGTCTTATCCAAAGAGGCTTAGGGTTTGGGTTTGGGTTTGAGAGTTAAGAGAAAATATCTCTTTTTTTTTGGGTTCTTCGAAACACCTAGAAATACAAGTGTGTTTGAATGAATAAATTCTGATTTTTGGTGCCTTTTATAGTCCCTTGAAGTCATCCTTAGCCATTTGGGAGCAATAATTGAGTAGTCATGGCAAGAATGGGTCATTTGACCCATTTGGGCCAAGTCTTTTGCCTCATTTAGGCCTTTATTTGTATTGAGCCCAATTCCTACAACCCATGTATATCCACCAACTTTCTCATGCATAATCCATCATATATCTCATGTTTAAATAATTCCATAATATCACGACAATATTCTCTTACGAGATTCTCATTCGTAGTCTCAATCGCGAAAATAGGAATTCTAGTCGCCCATGGCTTCATGGAACATTTTGGATAACTATTTATGTTTCATGATTTGATCATGTAGGAGTATTTAGGAGTGTATTGAAGTTTTTGAAGCTTTAACAATGCTCAAAGAACTCCAAAGAACCAAAAGAAACCATGTAAGAATCGACGTAGAATTGCGTCGCAAAACGAGCACGGGAAGGCCAAACCACTTGTGCCTTGCACCACTGCTGCAAAGCAAGGCAGTGGCGCAAGAATTATGTTCCCTCTGAATCAGGTGGCTTGCGCCACACCCCTTGAAACAGGGCAGTGGCGCAAGTTTTCATGCTTTGCTGAATTTTTTGGCCATTTTTCCAACACTTGCAAATCGTCCAATACCTTATCAAATCACTACAAAATACTTACTTAGTGATCTTAATAATCAAGTAAACATGACTCCAAGTCACCAAATGAGGTTAGAATGTGTACGGGTTATTACCCAAATGCTCCACGAAATCACAAAACACCTCCTACGAAGGTCTAATCACACATATTAGGTCCGATATCAAATGTTTCACCAATGACACTATAAAACACATACTCATGGAATCTCAACACCTAAGTAAACATTATTCAACATTGTCAAGTAGGGTTGGGGAGGTACGGGGTGTTACAACTATAATATATATGTATATAGTACCGGGCCTCCACCTTTGGTGGGCTATAATATATATGTATATAGTACCGGGCCTCCACCTTTGGTGGGCTATAATATATATGTATATAGTACCGGGACTCCACCATTGGTGGGATATAATGTATAAGTATATACCAGACCTCCACCTTTGGTGGGATATAATAACTAACATAGCATAATATTGGGATTATTCCATCTTGAACTTATACCCTTTTGATTGTAATCCAAACTCAATGAAACATGAAGTAACCATGTGTGCATTACTTCTTTACAATCTTATGTCCTTAACATAGTTATGAGAGTGATACTTTAGAGATCATGACATTAATTGAAGCACACACTTATATAAACGTTTCACTTCACTCCTTTACTTTATGAGATTGACATCTTTACTTATGGGGAATAATTATATTAACTTGCACACCACCTCTATTATTACTCTTATGAGATTGGTACTTTTACTTATGAAAGATTGGTACAAGGCTAATCATCATACTATAGGACTTTGGAACAAGACATGATTGGAAAATGCTTTTCAAGGATAAATAAATTCTCTTATGTTATTACTCTCTTGAGATAGTTCTTTTAGGAATTACCACGTTATGACATCTTTGGAACATCCTAATATTAGGACTTGTGAACCATTTCCATAACTAGGTAACCCATGAACCACAACAACTAAACAATGGGGGATACGTGACTTAGGAATGAATAGATTCTCCTTACGTCGTCACTTTCCTTGAAACGGGTTTACAACAATATGAGAGCTTAGGAATTTCAGTCCATGGATAAGAGACATATGAATACCAATCATTCAATGAATAAGAAACGTGTGGATATCAATATATATCAAACCTGAATGAGATACCTTAGCATATTTCGGAATAGGACAAGTGAAATGTCAATATGAATATTATGTGCTACAGAAGAATACGGACAGAGTAACCTTACATACCTTATCTTCCCAATGTAAATATACAATCCAATATGTGAGCACCAAAATTCCGCTCCTTCCTTACATTTCACTCTACATCACAAGTACATAATGGAACCAACATTAACCATCAACTACCTTACAAATGCATATGACAACAATGAGTTACATGTTTATCTTTAAAATGTCATTTCCTTCTCTACAATACCATTTACGGTATTGTCATACCTACAATACCCCATTCATGCCATACATTGACCACAAGCTACATTTTAAGTGTATAAGACAACCATAAGTTACATGAGTCCCCTATTCACCCTTTACAATACCATTCATGGCCATTTTCATACCAACAATACCATAACATTTTATAATTGACCACAACATCACATACCAATAGCATTTCACCACAAGGTTTCTCCTTTACACTTTCTCATGAGCACCATATTACAATTAATCCATCAAGTCACCTCAATACACCTCATATCACATATCAACCAAAATCCCATAATTTACACTTATAGAAAAATAACAAGTTTAATAACATAATCACACCATACATGTTTATATTTCATCCATACCATGCTCTTTCATCAAAACTACAAGTCATAATTCAAGTTACAATCCCATGGATAACACATCTTTTTTCACAAAAACCAAAAGTGCCATATCCAACACTTCCAAGCATTACCAACATGATCTACATAATTTATCATGCTTATAATATGTTAAAGTACAAGAATAATCACTTACCCAAGCTTGGAATATGATGATCTTGTCCAAAAATGCCTTAGGGTTTGAAGAGCCACCAAAAGAGTTATCTTGAAAACTCTAGAAAATGAAAAAAAGTGATGTGTATGTATAATGAATTAAAATCTGATTTTTACCCCTTTTATAGGCCTTGTGTCCATGCTTATCCAATTTTATTTGTGTGTGTACTTAGTCAATGGAAGAATGGGTCTTTTTGACCCATTGGACCATGCATTTTGGCTCCACTTTGGGCCTAAAATTGGCCCATTAACACATATCTTATCTTGGCCCACTAAAATCAATGTGTATTCCATCATATACGTGTTACAATGATATTCCCACTTACGGGATTTATATTCGTAGCCTCAATCCCAAAAACAAGCGATTCTAGCCACGTATGGCTTATTTTGACCATAAGGGTAAAATCGTCATTTTGATGCCAAATTAGTTCACGAGTAATTTTATCATAACAATATAATATTTCACTCATTTCATGTATATTCTCATGGTTATAGAAGAAACGTGGCAAAAATTGGCCCGGTACGTCCCCGGGCACCCTTGGGACTTAAGAAAATTTCCAACTTTGAAAAGTGGCCAAAACCAGCGCGGCACGCCCTTGGACGCGCCAACTTGCTGCCTATTGACTAAAAACTTTAGCCCAGAGCGGCGTGGTACGCCCTATGGCGCGCCCCACACTTAGAATTTTTGAAAATTTTATTTTTTGACTTTTCTTCGCGGGTTTGGTTAGATACTTCAAGTCCTATTCTTTAACTTACTTCTTACCCTTAATATCCTTTGTTTGGAGGTCCTCTTAGCCTCATTTTTAACCCCACAAATCCTACATGAAAATCGCAAAACACCTCCTACGCAAGGTTAATCACATGTACAAAGCCAAATTTCAATTTTGTCATCACTAACATTACAAATTACCTACTCATGGCATCTCGACACCTAAGTAACCATTGTTCAACGTCGTCACATTGGGTTAGGAAGGTACGGGGTGTTACATTCTTCCCCTCTTAGAAACATTCATCCTCGAATGTTAGTAACATTGTTTCACTGTAACAACTTAAGTCGAAGTGAATCCTTCACATTATCACATCCACACGTACTACTTGTAAAGACTTACTTATTATGACTCCACTTCCGCATCTTGAACTTTTTCTTCCGTGAACAACAATTATGAGTACTTTGGATTTCATTATTTCTTTGGTCTCCCTTGTGACTTCTTTCATTAGTTCGTTTCTCCTATTGTGCTTTTACGGAAGCTCCTTCTTTACTTCTTATTACTTTCGCTTATCGAGCTAGAATAGTAAGCCGTACTTCTTCACATATGAGATTTTTCCGTAACTGGTGGATTTCCACTAGGAGCAACACGGGATAATCTCCTATACACTTTCAAAGCATCGCATATGAGGTACTGAATGAACTATAAAGAGTTCTTGGGATACTTCAAAGTCATATACGACTTGACCACATCTTCGAACCATCTTAGAAGGTGCGCTATATAGAACTAACTTCTCATGCTTAAATAGTAAGGTTTGCTTGTTCCTCTATCTAAAGACGAAAACCATGCTTACATTCATTTGGGTTCCCCAAAAAATTAGATTTTCACAAATGTGTTAACTTGGTAAGCCTATCAACTATTACCCATATGGCATCATATCTATTTCTAACTAAAAAGAATCTCTTTATAGCCTGTAACCTTCAAATTCCAAGTACTTTACCTTTGCTTGTTATCACTTCGATTACTGAAGTATAAATTTTGCAATATTCTTTTCATGTAATCCTGTCAATAAGTCACTTCCAAATCATGGTATCGTGAATGGTGTGCTTTATCATAATGCATTTCTTTAGCTCATATATATATATCCGATACATAAAATCTTCCTGACACTTCAATCCGTTACCTATAATTAATTCACATACTCGACGTGTCATCCCTCATCGATACAATTTATACTGGAACATCATACAGGGGTAGACTAGTATCTTTCAAATTAGTAGCTTTAACATTAGTATCCTTCACTCTGACCAAGTGACATATGTACCCTTCCATTAAAGAAAATTCTTTGTGGAAAATGAAAATAAAATTTCTTTGCTCGGCAATCTATTGTGGCCTAACAAGAAGCCAACCAAGTCATACCCATTGTAACATTAAAATTTATCATGTCCATCTCAGTAAGCTTAGTCAATGTAACGTGATCACAACATTTACTATACAATTGTGACATACTCTTTTAGCTATAATAAATTCACCAACTGGTATGGACACCCCAACTGACTTGACTATTAACTCTAATGTTCCTTCAAATTTTCCCGCAGTTAATAGAATAACATCTGATAGGGTAGAACTTGGATCAATTGATGCATATTCATTAGGTAAACATATAGATAACATACCTGTCACTATATCAAGGAGAGCCTCTGAATTCTGCTGACCTCGTAGGTCGTGTCATACTACCCGTGGCCCTCTATGGGCACTCTCGCTTCACGTGTCCTGGATTTTTACACCAAAAGAAAACGTCCATCTCAAACCAGCATTCACCTGAAAGAAACTTTCCGCAGTGCTGGCACAGTTGACGAGAAGATCCCGTTGTCTGCGAACCCCGTATTCCACTACTCTGCCCAACCTGACTACCTCTAGATCCTCAAAATGGAGGTGAAGTACCCGCTGTAGGGTAGGAAAATGATGGTCTAGGTGGTCTAGGGAAAACCCGAGGCCTAAATCCTCCTTGGGACGCCATGAACTGTCCCATGGGTCTAGCCCTCTTTGATGGCCCTTCTTCAAACTCTTGTATCCTTCGGCTTTGCCTTTGATCCTCCATCTTTTGCGCGAAGGCTTGTATTCTAGCTATATCCATATCTTTATTTAACGCAGCAATATTACAGTCCCTTACCAAATATGGCTCCAATATGTCTACATATCGATGAACTCTATCGGCCATAGTTGCTACCATATTAGGAGCATATCTAGCCAACAAATTAAATCGAAGACTGTACTCCCTGACGCTCATATTTTCTTAACGCAAATTTAAAAACTGATCCGTACGAGCCTCGCGGACCTCATATGGAAGATAGTGATCAAGGAATGCTGCTCTGAATTCCTCCCAACTAGCTGGAGGAGTACCGATACCTCTGGATTGTTTCCAATTTTCGTACCATAATATAGCCTTTCCTTTCAGTCTATATGCTGTAAGCTCCACTGTTTCTACACCAGTCATATGCATAACATCTAGAGCCCTTTGAATTTGATCGATAAAGTCTTACGGGTCTTCATTAAGATCGGACCCGATAAATGTGGGAGGATCCAATTTCAAGAAATCCTGTGTCCGCCGACTAGCTATCCTAGCCGCACCATCATCACTTGTCACTGGACCAACTCGTCCTTGACTCTGAGCAACAACTATCTGAGTCAACATTTGCACCGCATTTCTCAAGTCCTGTAACTCCCGCCTAGTAATATTAACAGGCGATTCTGGGGATACTTCCCTCCTTTGTGGTCTCCCTGGAGAAAGGGGAGGAGAAGGTGCCCGCAATGTAAACTCAGTTTCAACCCCATATTGACTAGATGGGTTAGGTGGTGATTTACTAATTCCTTCTCCCGCATACATATCTACCTGCTTATATTTGCCCATACCTTGTCTTGTAATCGGTATTTAACTATATCAAAGAAAACCAATTACAATGGTCAGATATAATCCCACCTACGACAAGGGCTCTATTGCACGATCTAGAATGAAGAAATGAAACAACTCCTAAATATCCCATAGCCTCCTACTTATAAATGTGGAGCGCAACACATCCATAAGAAAGACTATACTCATACACGGCTTTGTAGACACCCTTCGAACAACCTGCTCTGATACCACTTTTGTCACGACCTGAATCCCATTTGGGCCGGACTGGTACCCGGAGCCGATAAGGCCCGAGAGAACCAATCTTTTCTCATGTACTCTCATATGTATGTTCGCGTATGAATATCATTTTTATCTCATGTAATTAAATATTAATGGCGAAAGTCATGGCAACATATGCAATATATGAAACTTGGCCGTTAGGGCCATTGCGTCAAAATAAACGTACACATATTACATTCAGCTTCCCACATGAGTCTACAAAGCCTCTACAGATACATGACTATGACAAACCTAGAGTCGGGACACACCCCGCTCTATACTCATATACAATCTCAAACCAATATGCATAATGACTCAGAAAAGCCCTGGATCAATTGAAGCTCACCAACAACCTGCGGATATTTCATCGCCTAATGCGGAGATCTACTATACCTGTGCCTGCAGCATGTAAGGTAAGTCCCCCAAGAGGGGTCAGTACGAATAAAGTACTGAGTATGTAAGGCCATATGAAACTATAATAACACATAAGTACTTCCAAGAAATTAAACGTAAGAGAATAATCAATATGGATATACCTCCGTCCTGAATATGTGGAACCATGTTCATTACTTCTATTATTTCATTACATTGGTCATTCAGTCGCCTTCATCATCAGCATTATCATAACCTTCGTATTTATATATTCATGCAAGGGATATAGTCTCATCTTCTTTACAACTATCTTTATTATTGTGCACTCAACTAGTTAGTGATTCATAATACCTTACGGATCATCACCTTATAAGTAAGTACATAATACCGGTCCTCCACCTTTGGTGGGCTATAATAAATAAGTATATAGTACCGGGCCCCCACCTTTGGTGGGCTTTAATATACATGTATATATGTAACACCCCGTACTTTATAACCTCACTTGATACCTTGGGATCATATCTACATAGGTGTTGAGATGCCATGCATATGTGTTTTATAGTGTCATTGGGGAAACATTTGATATCGGACGTAACATGTGCGATTAGATCGTCGTAGGAGGTGTGTTGTGATTTCATGGAGCATAAGAGTCAAACACTTCAATACACTCCTACATACTCCTACATGATCAAATCATAAAATGTGAATAGTGATCCAAAATGTTCAATGAAGCCAAGGGCGACTAGAATTCCAATTTTTGCGATCGAAAGGACGAATGAGAAATGTTTAAAAGAATATTGTCGTGACATTATGGAATTATGTAAACATGAGATATAAGGTGAATAATACATGAAAATTGGTGGGTTACATGGATATGTGTTATTGGGCCCAAAATTAGGGCCCAAAATGGAACAAAAGATAAGGCCCAAAGGCAAAAATGACCCATTCTTTCAAAAATTGACCAAGTGAACATATCATGTAATGCCAAGTGTGGCTAAGGCTTCCTTGAGGTCTATATAAAGTCCCCCAAAATCAGATTTTTATTTCCCAAAGTCTCTCATCACTTTTGGAGAATATCACAAATATTTCCTTTATTTCCAAACCCTAAAGCAAATAAACCCTAAGGCATATTTGGACAAGATCATCCTATTCCAAGCTTTGGTAAGTGTTTATTTTCATGGATTAACATATTATATGCATAAAAGAATATGTATATCATGTTGGTTGTGCTTGGAAAAGTTGGTCATGGTACTTGGTGAGTTTGTATGAGATTTGTGGTATATGGAATTCAAGTGTGAATTAGGCCTTGTGCCTTTGATGAAAAAGCATGGTATGGACAAAATATGAACATGTATGGTGTTATTTTTGGTATAAAACTTGTTCTTTTCTAAAAGTGGGAATTTTGGGATTTTGGCCGATATGTGTTATGAGTTGAATTAAGGTGCTTTGATGGATTATTTGTGATGTGTTATGGATAAGAAAGTGTAAAGGAGAAGTATTGTGGTGAAATGTATTGATTTTCATGTATTGGTCAATGTTGGGAATATTATGGAATTTTTGGAATAATAGTATGATCAATGGTTTTGTCAAAGGGAAATGACATGTTGAAAGCCAAACATGTAATTCATTGACATGGTATGCATTTGTAAAGTAATTGGTGGTTAATGTGAATTTCGTTATGTATTTGTAGACACATAAAGAAGGAGTGGGATTATTGTCTACGCATCTAAGGTTGTAGATTCGTATTGCGAATCCAAGGTATGCAAGGTTATTTTGTCCGTATCTTTCTACGGCCAATAGTGTTCACAATTGACATTTCTTTAGTTCTATTCCGAAATGTACCAAGGTATCCCATATGCACTTATTTATGGTCATTGTCATATATTTCCTACTCATTGATCAATTGTGAATCTCATTTCTCATATTCATGATTAATGTTCCGAAAGTTCAAAGAAGGCTATGTTCCAATATTCCAATAGTGCTTATACTTGTGTCTCTTGTTCATGGCTTCTTGTCCAATGGTTCCAATAGTATCATGGTGCTAGTGATGTTATATTTCTCATTGATATTTGTTCACATGTTCTTCACTTATTGGTCAATGATTCAAAGTTTCCAACAATGTTGTGTTCCAAAGTTCCAAAGTGATGTTATGATTATCAAAGTATCAATCTCAAAGTAATGATCAAAGTAATGCAAATGTGGTCAATGATCAAGTACGGGTGGCAAGTCTAGGGGCGTAAGCCTAGCTCGACTCGATCCCGAGATATGGATTTATGGGTGGCAAGTCTAGGGGCGTAAGCCTAGCTCGACTCGATCCCAAGGGTGGCAAGTCTAGGGGCATAAGCCTAGCTCGACTCGATCCCTATATGATGATATGAAAGACCCACTGATCAGTCGGGGCCCGGGTACATTGTGTTATGTAATGACATGTGAGCTTTGAGATAAAGAAAGTAATGAAAAGAATGAAAGCAATCCACATGGTTTCCAAAGAATAACATGGTGACTTATTCACATCGAGTATTCATATGTTTTGAGTTCATTGACATATTCATTGAAATATTCATGTGTTGTATAGTTTCATCTGAGCCTTGCATACTCAGTACTTATTTCGTACTGACCCCTCTCGGGGAATTTACTTTACTTGCTGCAGGCGCAGGTCCCAGTAGGCCTCCTCAATAGACTGCCAGTGTTAGCGGTTCTTTGGTGAGCTCCAGCTCATTCGGGGCTTCTCCGAGTCAAAGTGTATATATGTTTTGGTATTGTACATGTTGTATAATGCGGGGACTTGTCCCGACTTATGGTTCATTTTGGTCAATGCTCTTGTTAGAGGCTTTTGTAGACCGATGTGGGTGTAATAGTGTAAAAGACACATGTTGTTTTGACTGGATGGCCTCAACGGCCAAGTTTCATATGTATGCCTAAATATGTCCCTTGTTCTCCTTTATTCGTATGTCATAATATTATGCAATGGTGGTTATGAATATGATTGAGCATAGGCAAAGGTTGGTTCTCTCGGGCCTTATCGGCTACGGGTGCCAATCATGTCTCGATGGGATTCGGGGCGTGATAAAAGTGGTATCAGAGCAGTCGGTCTAAGGATGTCTACAAAGCCGTGTCTGAGTAGAGTCTTACGTATCGATGTGTTGTGCACCACATTTATACGTAGGAGGCTACGAGACATTTAGGATATTGTTTCTTTCCTTCATTCTAGATCGTGCAATAGAGCCAATGTTGTCAGTTGCATTGTATCTGATTTTGGTAATTGTTTTTCTTTGGTATAGTCAAAATGCCGAACACTAGAAGAGGAAGAGGAAAAGGTAAAAGTAAGCTGATCAATAGAATTGCTGGTGAAGGAACAAGTAGACCACCGCCTGAACAAGTTGCTCAAGGTGGGGCTGAAACTGAGTTCGCAACGCGAGCTTCTTCTACTTCTTCAGCTCCAGAAGAGCCGAGAAGAAGGGAGGTGCCCATGGAACCACCGACGAATGCCACAGATCAGGATCTTAGGAATGCTGTACAGATGTTGACACAGTTAGTGGCGGCACAAAGCCAGGGAAGAGCTGGTGCTATGGCACATGATGATGATGAGGCTAGAATGGCAAGTCGCAGAACACAGGATTTCTTGAAACTGGACCCTCCTATATTCACAGGGGCAGATCCAAAAGCAGATCCACAGGACTTCGTGGATCAAATTCAGAGGGCATTGGAAGTTATGCATGTGACAGGGGTAGAGACAGTTGAACTTGTTGCGTACAGGTTGAAGGGAGAGGCAATATTGTGGTATGAGGATTAGAAGAAATCCCGTGACATTGGTGCAGATCCACCTACTTGGGAAGAGTTTAAAGTGGCTTTCCTTGATAATTACTTGCCCTATGAGATCCGTGAGGCACGTACGGATCAATTCCTAAATCTCCGTCAAGGAAATTTGAGCGTCCGAGAATATAGCTTGCAATTTAATTCCTTGGCTCGATATGCGCCAAATATTGTGGCTACGATGACAGACAGGGTCCATAGATATGTGGACAGACTAGAGCCATACTTGGTAAGAGATTGCACTATTGCGGCCTTGAATAGGGACATGGACATTGCTCGCATACAAGCCTTCGCCCAGAAAATGGAGGATCAGAGACAGAGACGCAGGGTACATGAATTTGATAGGGGACAGTCCAAAAGGGCTAGACCTATGGGACCACCTATGATGTCCCAAGGAGGATCTAGGCCCCGCATGTTTCCTAGACCACCTAGACCGTCGTTCTCTTATTCCACAGGTGGTGCTTATTCGCAGTCTCGAGGGTTTAGAGGTGGTTCAGCTGGGCAGAGTAGTGGGGTTCATGGATCACAGACAGCAGGTTTCCCTCGTCAGCAGTGTCCGCACTGCGGGCGTATGCACACAGGTCCATGTCGTACAGGGATGAATGTCTGCTTTTGGTGTGGTATGCCGGGACATATAGCGAGAGAATGTCCACAGCGGAGCATGGGTGGTATAGCACGACCAGCTGGGTCGGCTGTTGCGTCTTCAGCATCGGTTCCTTCACAGGGCCGAGGGGTGCAGCCTATTGGTCGAGGTAGAGGTGCCAGAGGAGGAGCCAGTACTAGCGGGGTCCAGAATCGCACTTATGCTTTGGTGGACCGCCAGAATTCAGAGGCTTCCCCAGATGTCGTCATAGGTACATTATCCATATTCTCACATAATGTATATGCATTAATTGACCCAGGCTCTACATTTTCCTATGTTACTCCATTGGTTGCTGCGAAATTTGCAACGACACCGGAAATATTAATTAAGTCAATTGAAGTATCTACACCGGTTGGTGAATATATTGTTGCAAAGAGAGTGTATCGTAACTGTGTGGTAACTGTGTGTGGTCATGATACGTTGGCCGATCTTATTGAATTGAACATGGTGGATTTTGATGTAATTATGGGAATGGATTGGTTGGCCTCTTGTTATGCTACGGTAGATTGCCGGGCCAAGAAGGTGCAATTTTGTTTTCCACAGGAAAATGTTCTAGAATGGCAGGGTAAGGTAGGGGCACCACGAGGAAGATTTATTTCCTATTTGAAAGCCAGAAAAATGATTGCCAAGGGATACATATGTCATTTGGTACGAGTGAAAGATAATGATGCAGAACCATTAACTCCACAGTCTGTACCGGTAGTCAATGAATTTCTTGATGTATTTCCAGAGGATCTTCCAGGTTTACCCCCAGAACGAGAAGTGGAATTCGGCATTGATGTGATTCCGGGCACTCAGCCCATTTCTATTCCTCCATATAGAATGGCTCCAGCGGAACTGCGTGAATTGAAGGAGCAGTTGAAAGATTTGCTGGATAAAGGCTTCATTAGGCCTAGTATGTCCCCGTGGGGTGCACCGGTATTATTTGTGCGAAAGAAAGATGGCACCTTGAGAATGTGCATCGACTATCATCAACTGAATAAAGTAACGATCAAGAACAAATATCCCCTCCCTCGCATTGATGATTTGTTTGATCAGTTACAGGGTGCCAAGTGTTTCTCAAAGATTGACTTGAGGTCGGGTTACCATCAAGTCAGAGTTAGAGAGGAGGCTGTACCCAAGACAGCATTTCGAACACGGTATGGCCATTATGAATTTTTAGTTATGTCATTTGGGCTAACAAATGCACCGGCTGTGTTTATGGATTTGATGAACAGAGTGTTCAAGCCATTCCTAGACGTGTTCATGACAGTATTTATAGATGACATCCTTGTTTATTCAAGATCACCAGAAGACCATGCTTATCACTTACGGCAAGTGTTGCAAATTCTCCGTGACCGTAAGTTGTATGCAAAATTCTCCAAATGTGAGTTTTGGTTGAAATCAGTCGCGTTCTTGGGTCACATTGTATCAGATGAAGGCATACAGGTTGATACCCAAAAGATTGAAGCAGTGAAGAATTGGCCAAGACCTACGACACCCACAGAGATTCGCAGTTTTCTGGGTTTGGCAGGTTATTACCGAAGATTTGTAGAAGGTTTTGCTTCTATTGCGGCACCATTGACAAAGTTAACTCACAAGGCAATTAAATTTCAATGGAATGATGCATGTGAAAGAGGGTTTCAAAACTTGAAAGATAAGTTGACTTCCACACCAGTGTTAGTACTTCCTGAGGGCACAGAGGGCTATGCAGTGTATTGTGATGCTTCCGGGATTGGTCTCGGATGTGTGTTGATGCAGCATGGTAGGGTGATAGCATATGCCTCACGACAGTTGCGGCCACATGAGAAAAACTATCCCACACATGATCTTGAATTGGCAGCAGTAGTTTTTGCTTTAAAGATATGGCGTCATTATTTATATGGGGTTCATGTTGACATCTATACGGATCACAAAAGCCTGCAATATCTTTTTAAGCAGAAGGAACTCAATTTGAGGCAACGTAGGTGGTTAGAGCTGTTAAAAGATTATGACATTGATATTCTTTATCACCCAGGCAAAGCAAATGTCGTAGCTGATGCATTGAGCCGTAAGGCAGTCGAAAGCACTAGTGGTCAGTTGAATGAAAAGCGTGAGATGATCAAAGATTTGAATCAATTAGCCAGCTTGGGAGTTCGCCTTATTGAAACTTCAGATGATAGAGTTATGGTGCAGAATGCAGCAGAATCCTCCTTGATAGCTGAAGTGAAAGAGAAACAGTATGCAGATTCTATTTTATTGCAGCTAAAGGAGAATGTGCAGCAGAATTTGACCAAGGCATTTGATGTTACACCGGAAGGGGTGCTTCAATGTCAAGGGAGAATATGTGTACCGGATGTAGATCAGCTGAGGACACGAATAATGACATAGGCGCACCATTCGCGCTATTCCATTCATCCAGGTGCTACTAAAATGTACCATGAATTGAAAGAAGTGTATTGGTGGGGCAACATGAAAAAGAACATTGCAGAATTTGTCGCGCAATGCCCAAATTGTCAACAGGTGAAAGTGGAACATCAGAAACCGGGAGGTTACATGCAATGTATCAATCTTCCAGTCTGGAAGTGGGATATGATTAATATGGATTTTATTACGGGCTTGCCTCGTACATTGCGGAAGTTTGATTCCATATGGGTCATAGTGGACCGACTTACCAAGTCAGCTCATTTTCTACCTGTCAAGACGACCTATACAGCTGAGGATTATGCGAAGTTGTATGTGAAAGAGATAGTACGATTGCATGGTATCCCACTTTCTATTATATCAGACAGAGGAGCACAGTTCACAGCACACTTTTGGAAATCTTTTCAGCGGAGTTTGGGTACTCAGGTGAATTTGAGTACGGCTTTCCATCCTCAAACTGATGGACAAGCAGAACGTACTATTCAGACACTTGAAGATATGCTACGAGCATGTACGTTGGATTTTCAAGGTAGTTGGGATGACCATTTGCCTCTTATTGAATTTGCGTATAACAATAGCTATCATTCAAGTATTAAAATGGCACCTTATGAAGCCTTGTATGGAAGGAAATGTAGATCACCAATCGGATGGTTTGAAGCAGGTGAAACTGCTTTACTTGGGCCAGATATTGTTCACCAAGCCATGGAGAAAGTTAAAGTTATCCAACAACGGTTACAAACGGCTCAAAGTCGTCACAAGTCATATGCCGATGTTAGAAGAAGAGGGCTTGAATTTGCCATAGGTGATTGGGTATTTTTAAAGGTGTCACCGATGAAAGGGGTAATGCGGTTCGGAAAGAAAGGAAAATTGAGTCCACGTTACATAGGCCCATATGAAATTATTAGAAGATTTGGACAAGTTGCGTATGAGTTGGCACTACCCCAGGACCTTTCGTCAGTCCATCCGGTATTTCATGTGTCGATGCTTCGAAAATGCATAGGAGATCCAGCTCGTATTGTTCCAATTGAAAATGTTCAAGTTACAAAGGATCTCACTTATGAAGAGGTGCCCATTGCTATCCTAGATCGACAAGTAAAGAGGTTGAGAAATAAAGACATAGCATCCGTAAAAGTCCTGTGGAGAAATCAACAAGTAGAGAAGATCACGTGGGAAGCGGAAGAAATGATGAAATCCAAGTATCCCCACTTATTCCAAATGGACCAAGAAGTTCACAGTGCGGAGGTGGAACAATAACAAGTAAGTATTTAAAAGCATTATGTGAATGTGTATAGGTATGTTAGAGTAAAGATGTATTTGTTGTATATAAGACACTGTTGTTAACATTCGAGGACGAATGTTTCTAAGGGGGGAAGAATGTAACACCCCGTACTTTATAACCTCACTTGATACCTTGGGATCATATCTACATAGGTGTTGAGATGCCATGCATATGTGTTTTATAGTGTCATTGGGGAAACATTTGATATCGGACGTAACATGTGCGATTAGATCGTCGTAGGAGGTGTGTTGTGATTTCATGGAGCATAAGAGTCAAACACTTCAATACACTCCTACATACTCCTACATGATCAAATCATAAAATGTGAATAGTGATCCAAAATGTTCAATGAAGCCAAGGGCGACTAGAATTCCAATTTTTGCGATCGAAAGGACGAATGAGAAATGTTTAAAAGAATATTGTCGTGATATTATGGAATTATGTAAACATGAGATATAAGGTGAATAATACATGAAAATTGGTGGGTTACATGGATATGTGTTATTGGGCCCAAAATTAGGGCCCAAAATGGAACAAAAGATAAGGCCCAAAGGCAAAAATGACCCATTCTTTCAAAAATTGACCAAGTGAACATATCATGTAATGCCAAGTGTGGCTAAGGCTTCCTTGAGGTCTATATAAAGTCCCCCAAAATCAGATTTTTATTTCCCAAAGTCTCTCATCACTTTTGGAGAATATCACAAATATTTCCTTTATTTCCAAACCCTAAAGCAAATAAACCCTAAGGCATATTTGGACAAGATCATCCTATTCCAAGCTTTGGTAAGTGTTTATTTTCATGGATTAACATATTATATGCATAAAAGAATATGTATATCATGTTGGTTGTGCTTGGAAAAGTTGGTCATGGTACTTGGTGAGTTTGTATGAGATTTGTGGTATATGGAATTCAAGTGTGAATTAGGCCTTGTGCCTTTGATGAAAAAGCATGGTATGGACAAAATATGAACATGTATGGTGTTATTTTTGGTATAAAACTTGTTCTTTTCTAAAAGTGGGAATTTTGGGATTTTGGCCGATATGTGTTATGAGTTGAATTAAGGTGCTTTGATGGATTATTTGTGATGTGTTATGGATAAGAAAGTGTAAAGGAGAAGTATTGTGGTGAAATGTATTGATTTTCATGTATTGGTCAATGTTGGGAATATTATGGAATTTTTGGAATAATAGTATGATCAATGGTTTTGTCAAAGGGAAATGACATGTTGAAAGCCAAACATGTAATTCATTGACATGGTATGCATTTGTAAAGTAATTGGTGGTTAATGTGAATTTCGTTATGTATTTGTAGACACATAAAGAAGGAGTGGGATTATTGTCTACGCATCTAAGGTTGTAGATTCGTATTGCGAATCCAAGGTATGCAAGGTTATTTTGTCCGTATCTTTCTACGGCCAATAGTGTTCACAATTGACATTTCTTTAGTTCTATTCCGAAATGTACCAAGGTATCCCATATGCACTTATTTATGGTCATTGTCATATATTTCCTACTCATTGATCAATTGTGAATCTCATTTCTCATATTCATGATTAATGTTCCGAAAGTTCAAAGAAGGCTATGTTCCAATATTCCAATAGTGCTTATACTTGTGTCTCTTGTTCATGGCTTCTTGTCCAATGGTTCCAATAGTATCATGGTGCTAGTGATGTTATATTTCTCATTGATATTTGTTCACATGTTCTTCACTTATTGGTCAATGATTCAAAGTTTCCAACAATGTTGTGTTCCAAAGTTCCAAAGTGATGTTATGATTATCAAAGTATCAATCTCAAAGTAATGATCAAAGTAATGCAAATGTGGTCAATGATCAAGTACGGGTGGCAAGTCTAGGGGCGTAAGCCTAGCTCGACTCGATCCCGAGATATGGATTTATGGGTGGCAAGTCTAGGGGCGTAAGCCTAGCTCGACTCGATCCCAAGGGTGGCAAGTCTAGGGGCATAAGCCTAGCTCGACTCGATCCCTATATGATGATATGAAAGACCCACTGATCAGTCGGGGCCCGGGTACATTGTGTTATGTAATGACATGTGAGCTTTGAGATAAAGAAAGTAATGAAAAGAATGAAAGCAATCCACATGGTTTCCAAAGAATAACATGGTGACTTATTCACATCGAGTATTCATATGTTTTGAGTTCATTGACATATTCATTGAAATATTCATGTGTTGTATAGTTTCATCTGAGCCTTGCATACTCAGTACTTATTTCGTACTGACCCCTCTCGGGGAATTTACTTTACTTGCTGCAGGCGCAGGTCCCAGTAGGCCTCCTCAATAGACTGCCAGTGTTAGCGGTTCTTTGGTGAGCTCCAGCTCATTCGGGGCTTCTCCGAGTCAAAGTGTATATATGTTTTGGTATTGTACATGTTGTATAATGCGGGGACTTGTCCCGACTTATGGTTCATTTTGGTCAATGCTCTTGTTAGAGGCTTTTGTAGACCGATGTGGGTGTAATAGTGTAAAAGACACATGTTGTTTTGACTGGATGGCCTCAACGGCCAAGTTTCATATGTATGCCTAAATATGTCCCTTGTTCTCCTTTATTCGTATGTCATAATATTATGCAATGGTGGTTATGAATATGATTGAGCATAGGCAAAGGTTGGTTCTCTCGGGCCTTATCGGCTACGGGTGCCAATCATGTCTCGATGGGATTCGGGGCGTGATAATATAGTACCGGGCCTCCACCTTTGGTGGGCTATTGTCACGCCCCAAATCCCATCGGGACGTGATTGGAACTCGTAACCGATATGGCCCGAGAGAACCAACCTTTGCTCATGAACATTCATATGCATGTCGTCGTGTAAATCTCATTATTTCTCATGCAACTATGCAGAAATCATCGACATGGAAACATATGTCATATCTATATGTGTAAAACATGGCCATTTGAGCCACCAAGTAAAAACGACATGTACCTTCATATTTATACACCCACATCCGTCTACGAAAGCCTCTAACAAATGCATTGACCAAAATGAACCAAAAGTCGGGACAAGTCCCCGCTTTATACAACATGTACAACACCAAAACATATGAACAACTGTGACTCAGAGAAGCCCCGAACTAACTGGAGCTCACCAATGATCCGCACACAACTGGCAATCTACTGGGGAGGCCTACTAGTACCTGCGCCTGCAGCAAGTAAAATAAATTCCCCAAGAGGGGTCAGTACGAAGAATGTACTGAGTATGTAAGGCCATATGAAACTTGTAAGATATGAAAGTATGTCAAGAACTCAAGTTCAAATGCATGCCCAATATAGATAAATCACAATGTAGATGAGTCACTATTCTGTACTTTGGAAACAATGTACATTACGTTCTTTCTCTTGCCTTTACTTTACTTTACTTTTACATCACTCATATACTGTCTGGGCCCTCCTCATGCAGGTGTTCTTTTCACCCCATGGATAAAATATCATCGTCATGCAGGTATTCTTTTCACCCCATGGATAAGATCATATCGTCATGCGGGTGTTCTTTGCACCCCATGGATAAAGTAACATCATCATGCGGGTGTTCTTTCACCCCATGGATAGAATAACATCATCATGCAGGTATTTGCACCCCATGGATAACACCCAAGAACACAACCAATATGCTTTACTTTATTCTTACTTTGAGATTGATATCTTTACTTGTGAGAGATTGGTACATTCACTTGCACATTACTTCTTTCATTACTTTTGAGAGATTGATACTATGATAGTCATAACTTACTTGAAGCTTTGGATAATTAACCAATGAGTGAGAGACATGAGAATAAACATTGTGATAAACATAACATTATTAGCACCATAACACCATTGGAACCACTGGACAATAATCCATGAACAAGATACATGAGTATAATCACTATTGGATCTTTGGAACACAACCTTATTGGCTTTTGGAACATTATCAACGAATATAAGACATATGATTCACAATTGATCAATGAGTATAAAGCATGTGATATTGACAATTGGTAACCGCATATAGGATAACTTAGCACATTTAGGGATAGGACAAGTGTAATGTCAATGTGAATACTATTTGCCGCAGAAAGATACGGACAGAGTAACCTTACATACCTTGTATTCTAAATACGGATATACAATCCTAGAGGTGCATACAATAGTCCCGCTCCTTCTTTATGTGTCACTCTACATCACAAATATATAACGGGATCCACATTAACCATCAACTAGTTTACAAACGCATAAACATCAATGAGTTACATGTTTGCCTTTAAACATGCCATTTCCCCTTGACAAAACCATTGATGAAATTATTATTGCAAAAATCCCCCAATATCCAATACATTGACCAATACATGACAATCAATACATTTCACCACAACACTTCTCCTTTACGCTTTCTTATCCACACCACATCACAAATAATCCATCAAATTACCTTAATACACCTCATAGCACATATCGGCCAAAATCCCACAATTTACACTTTCAGAAAAATAACAAGTTTAATAACAAAATCACACCATACATGTTCATATTTTATCCATACCATGCTCTTTCATCAAAGTCACAAGTCATAATTCAAGCTTCAATCTCATGGATCACAAATCTTATATAAAAACACAAAGTACCATGTCCAACACTTCCAAGCATAACCAACATGATTTACATACTATCCCATGCATATAATATATTAATCCATAATAATAATCACTTACCCAAGCTTGGAAGATGATGGTCTTGTCCAAAGAGGCTTAGGGTTTGGGTTTGGGTTTGAGAGTTAAGAGAAAATATCTCTTTTTTTTTTGGGTTCTTCGAAACACCTAGAAATACAAGTGTGTTTGAATGAATAAATTCTGATTTTTGGTGCCTTTTATAGTCCCTTGAAGTCATCCTTAGCCATTTGGGAGCAATAATTGAGTAGTCATGGCAAGAATGGGTCATTTGACCCATTTGGGCCAAGTCTTTTGCCTCATTTAGGCCTTTATTTGTATTGAGCCCAATTCCTACAACCCATGTATATCCACCAACTTTCTCATGCATAATCCATCATATATCTCATGTTTAAATAATTCCATAATATCACGACAATATTCTCTTACGAGATTCTCATTCGTAGTCTCAATCGCGAAAATAGGAATTCTAGTCGCCCATGGCTTCATGGAACATTTTGGATAACTATTTATGTTTCATGATTTGATCATGTAGGAGTATTTAGGAGTGTATTGAAGTTTTTGAAGCTTTAACAATGCTCAAAGAACTCCAAAGAACCAAAAGAAACCATGTAAGAATCGACGTAGAATTGCATCGCAAAACGAGCACGGGAAGGCCAAACCACTTGTGCCTTGCACCACTGCTGCAAAGCAAGGCAGTGGCGCAAGAATTATGTTCCCTCTGAATCAGGTGGCTTGCACCACACCCCTTGAAACAGGGCAGTGGCGCAAGTTTTCATGCTTTGCTGAATTTTTTGGCCATTTTTCCAACACTTGCAAATCGTCCAATACCTTATCAAATCACTACAAAATACTTACTTAGTGATCTTAATAATCAAGTAAACATGACTCCAAGTCACCAAATGAGGTTAGAATGTGTACGGGTTATTACCCAAATGCTCCACGAAATCACAAAACACCTCCTACGAAGGTCTAATCGCACATATTAGGTACGATATCAAATGTTTCACCAATGACACTATAAAACACATACTCATGGAACCTCAAAACCTAAGTAAACATTATTCAATATCGTCAAGTAGGGTTGGGGAGGTACGGGGTGTTACAGCTATAATATATATGTATATAGTACCGGGCCTCCACCTTTGGTGGGCTATAATATATATGTATATAGTACCGGGCCTCCACCTTTGGTGGGCTATAATATATATGTATATAGTACCGGGACT
The DNA here is from genome assembly GCA_031232105.1 of Capsicum rhomboideum. NCBI lineage: Eukaryota > Viridiplantae > Streptophyta > Magnoliopsida > Solanales > Solanaceae > Capsicum > Capsicum rhomboideum. Next base: position 107,571,177 of record CP124711.1, read on the forward strand.
CCACCTTTGGTAGGATATAATGTATAAGTACAATACCAGACCTCCACCTTTGGTGGGATATAATAACTAACATAGCATAATATTGGGATTATTCCATCTTGAACTTATACCCTTTTGATTGTAATCCAAACTCAATGAAACATGAAGTAACCATGTGTGCATTACTTCTTTACAATCTTATGTCCTTAACATAGTTATGAGAGTGATACTTTAGAGATCATGACATTAATTGAAGCACACACTTATATACACGTTTCACTTCACTCCTTTACTTTATGAGATTGACATCTTTACTTATGGGGAATAATTATATTAACTTGCACACCACCTCTATTATTACTCTTATGAGATTGGTACTTTTACTTATGAAAGATTGGTACAAGGCTAATCATCATACTATAGGACTTTGGAACAAGACATGATTGGAAAATGCTTTTCAAGGATAAATAAATTCTCTTATGTTATTACTCTCTTGAGATAGTTCTTTTAGGAATTACCACGTTATGACATCTTTGGAACATGCTAATATTAGGACTTGTGAACCATTTCCATAACTAGGTAACCCATGAACCACAACAACTAAACAATGGGGGATACGTGACATAGGAATGAATAGATTCTCCTTACGTCGTCACTTTCCTTGAAACGGGTTTACAACAATATGAGAGCTTAGGAATTTCAATCCATGGATAAGAGACATATGAATACCAATCAGTCAATGAATAAGAAACGTGTGGATATCAATATATATCAAACCTGAATGAGATACCTTAGCATATTTCGGAATAGGACAAGTGAAATGTCAATATGAATATTATGTGTTGCAGAAGAATACGGACAGAGTAACCTTACATACCTTATCTTCCCAATGTAAATATACAATCCAATATGTGAGCACCAAAATTCCTCTCCTTCCTTACATTTCACTCTACATCACAAGTACATAATGGAACCAACATTAACCATCAACTACCTTACAAATGCATATGACAACAATGAGTTACATGTTTATCTTTAAAATGTCATTTCTTTCTCTACAATACCATTTACGGTATTGTCATACCTACAATACCCCATTCATGCCATACATTGACCACAAGCTACATTTTAAGTGTATAAGACAACCATAAGTTACATGAGTCCCCTATTCACCCTTTACAATACCATTCATGGCCCTTTTCATACCAACAATACCATAACATTTTATACATTGACCACAACATCACATACCAATAGCATTTCACCACAAGGTTTCTCCTTTACACTTTCTCATGAGCACCATATTACAATTAATCCATCAAGTTACCTCAATACACCTCATATCACATATCAGCCAAAATCCCATAATTTACACTTATAGAAAAATAACAAGTTTAATAACATAATCACACCATACATGTTTATATTTCATCCATACCATGCTCTTTCATCAAAACTACAAGTCATAATTCAAGTTACAATCCCATGGATAACACATCTTTTTTCACAAAAACCAAAAGTGCCATATCCAACACTTCCAAGCATAACCAACATGATCTACATAATTTATCATGCTTATAATATGTTAAAGTACAAGAATAATCACTTACCCAAGCTTGGAAGATGATGATCTTGTCCAAAAATGCCTTAGGGTTTGAAGAGCCACCAAAAGAGTTATCTTGAAAACTCTAGAAAATGAAAAAAGTGATGTGTATGTATAATGAATTAAAATCTGATTTTTACCCCTTTTATAGGCCTTGTGTCCATGCTTATCCAATTTTATTTGTGTGTGTACTTAGTCAATGGAAGAATGGGTCTTTTTGACCCATTGGACCATGCATTTTGGCTCCACTTTGGGCCTCTAACACATATCTTATCTTGGCCCACTAAAATCAATGTGTATTCCATCATATACGTGTTACAATGATATTCCCACTTACGGGATTTATATTCGTAGCCTCAATCCCAAAAACAAGCGATTCTAGCCACGTATGGCTTATTTTGACCATAAGGGTAAAATTGTCATTTTGATGCCAAATTAGTTCACGAGTAATTTTATCATACCAATATAATATTTCACTCATTTCATGTATATTCTCATGGTTATAGAAGAAACGTGGCAAAAATCGGCCCGGTACGTCCCCGGGCACCCTTGGGACTTAAGAAAATTTCCAACTTTGAAAAGTGGCCAAAACCAGCGTGGCACGCCCTTGGACGAGCCAACTTGCTGCCTATGGACTGAAAATTTTAGCCCAGAGTGGCGTGGCACGCCCTATGGCGCGCCCCACACTTAGAATTTTCGAAAATTTTATTTTTTGACTTTTCTTCGCGGGTTTGGTTAGATACTTCAAGTCCTATTCTTTAACTTACTTCTTACCCTTAATATCCTTTGTTTGGAGGTCCTCTTAGCCTCATTTTGAACCCCACAAATGCTCCATGAAAATCGAAAAACACCTCCTACGCAAGGTTAATCACATGTACAAAGCCAAATTTCAATTTTGTCATCACTAACATTACAAATTACCTACTCATGGCATCTCGACACCTAAGTAACCATTGTTCAACGTCGTCACATTGGGTTAGGAAGGTACGGGGTGTTACAAAAATTAAAGCTACCTCTCAACAAAATTCTAATCCTAAGGCCTTAATGTCCTGTACAAAATGTTGTAAACTTATGATACAATCTTTTGGGAGGTTTAAATTATGATACATTTATTTGACTCCCTAAGCAAGTTCACTAAAGCCGAAAAGTTATGGCATGAAGGTAAAATCAACTTCTTTGAAATTAATATGAACCAACTAACTAAACAGATGATTTAACTATACACCTTTTAGCATAGTGAACATAGTATCAAAGGAAAGGAACGTGTCTAGTTTGCTGTAGATACTATTTAAATTAGTTATAGAAACTTCAACAATATTTTTCTCTCACGGACAGGAATGGAAGAGAGCCAATTAACTTATCATAGTATTCTACAAATTCAAGTTAATCCAACGGTACAAAAGCAGTAACTTACTGGAGCTCAACTTTAGCAGGGTCAATATCAGTCCTAGTCGTATTGCAATCATCTAATTGTATAGTTGCCCGTATCTGAGAAATTACAGAATCTTATAAGTAGATATGAAGCTTCATCTGAAATGATGGCATGAGATGCATAACACTCATATATCCCTTTGAAAGTAGCTTAACCGATAAAACTATCATAGCTAAGTACTTTGTAAATAATTATCTAATGTAGCCTAAAGGTTGCTATATATTTTCTGCGAAGTCTAAAAAACGTAAAACTTAACCATTGAAAGGAGAAATTTATTCCTCCTTCAGGATATTAGTTGAAAAGCAATTTTTTTGAAAATATTAACTGTCCCATTATGCGGACAGAGCAGCAAACTCAGCCGTGAGAAAAGAAAAATCAAAGGAGAGTTCTCTACCTTTTATTCTTAAAATATAGATAAGTACAGAAAGAAAATTATAATCTTAAATGTACTCTTGCTTCAGGCTATACCAGCAACAATTGTAAGCAACGAAAATTTAAAAGGTAAGCATGCATGCCATGCTCTTGAAGAGACTCGATAACCAATTTCTTTATCAGCTGATAATAATACAACTGCGTATCTTACAAATAAAGATGTACTATTTGTCTCAACGCCATTAGCCTCGTCAGATGTATAAAGATAGTTTCTTTTTTTTTTGTCCATAAAAAGTTTCCTCCACTTAGGCATTCTGACGGATATGAGTATCTATGTTCAATATTTTGCTCTAATGAAATAATGATAAAGAACATGCTATATTCAGCTTCAAGTACATCTTTTTTTCTATTTTCATATAAAAAGTTTCGTTATCTAAACTAACTTGTCCAATAAATTTTAGTTCAAAACATAGGGCAACCTTTTTCGCTAGTCCACAAGATAATAACAACAATTAGAATAAAAAATCTATTTAACAAATTTGAGCAGAAACTTAAACTTTAAACCAACCAAAGATCAAATTGATGGACCAAAAAAAGAAGGTGATAAAGTTTGAAAGAAATAGACTGAAAGGAAGATCACAAAGTTGAAGTGATTATCTAGCGAAATCCGGAGGAGAAAGTCTGAAAATCTATTTGAGTTTTTCTCTTCATACATATGAATAAATGGATTCCAGAAACAGACTTAACAAATTCGGAAGACAGCATACCTAGCGATATTCGGATGAGAAGATGAAGATAAGTGTTACGAAAGGATTGAAGAGAAGCGCCAGAATTTAAGCAAGACACGATTTAGAATGACAAGAAGTAAGTAGAAAATATTACAAAACCCAGAATAGAAAAGAGATTAGATAAATCGGAAGCTAGAATCAAAGAGCTCATCATCAAATTGTTCTGCAACCTTTCTGCTCTTTTCCTATTAGGCCTTAGCAACTGTTGAATATCTCATTCAATCTTAATCTGGAAGTGACAAGAACAGAGACGAAGGAACAATTTAGAATTAAAAGCAAGTAGGAATATGTTATTTGATAAATTTGGCCATTAATATTACTATTTTAGCCTTAAGTAGTGATCATATTTACAGAATTACCCTTAGTCGTCCCATTGCTCATCTTTCTATAAGGTAGAAATGTGGGAAAATATGAATTAATTGTAAGGATATTTGGAAAATTATGTAATTTACCCCTTTTTTAATAATAGGAGTGTTTTGGTGTCACGACCCAAAAGTTGAGATCATGATGACATCTACCTGACCCAGCCTCGGTAAAAAGGCCGATCGCCCAAAATGGAAAGAGAGTCAAAAAGTAGCTAAAAGCAGGAATAAACGAGACTTCTAAAACAAAGTCAGGTCAACACATGTACAAAACATAACGGAAGTCTGAAATAAATATCATAAAAAACCCCAACTTCTAGTGTCATAAGTGTAGAGCATCTATATACAACTCAGAAAAATATGAAAAAAAATACAAATATCTGTCTCTGAAAACAATAAAGATATCCATATAGATAAGAAGAGGTCTGGAATCAACTCTGGAACCCTAGAGCATGCCAGTACCTCTATCACCAACTCTGTCAAGCACGAACTCAGCTACCGCGCCTCGTCTCATTCTAGGATCTACATTGAAAGGGAACAATAGGAGTGAGTACGCTCCACTTGTACTCAATAGGTATCATAGTCCGACTGAGCAAAGCAGAAAATAATACAAGTAAAGAAATACTATGAGCACGCCATCTGTAAATAGAAAAGTTCTCAAACGGTAGCTCACACCATCTCCACTAACAGCTCTAATATATAAACGAAATCAAATAGAAACAGGTATTCATGAAGGTACATAGAAATTGATTACACGTCAAGAAAACACATAAAAGAAACATAGAAGATGCATATGCAAATACAATGTAGTGAATGATGAAGTGAATAGCATAGCATGACTTTCTGTATACACCAATCGAGCGACACTGCACCCAAAATAAGACCCATGGGGGGTTCGCAACCCGTATACTATCTAAAATTCTCAACCCACCTCTCTGGCTTGTGTTCACGAATGAAGGCTTTTGTGATACTATCTCATTTACTTTCAAAACAGTGTTCCTTACCAATATCTCATGAATGTATATGTATGAAATGAGGATATAATGCTCACAATCAAATCAGTATAAAGATAACAAATCCATTCAATATGTGTATAAGTAAGCTCAGAATCAACTCAGTATGTCAATAATTCATGATATTAGTTCTAGTTGGCACCATCGGAAATAAACAAGCATGTAAGACATCATTAATATCATATCAACCCATAACTAGGGTATTTCAATCATGATAAAGACAAACAATGCTCAATAAGGCCTATAATATCTATTCAAGCCCCCGCACGGGCATCACATTAAGAATAAAGACATTAAGAATAAAGGCATTTAAATACACAAATAAGGCCAATGATGTCAAATAAGCCCCCACACGGTCAACACGCAATATGTGATATCACAAGTTAACAACAACAAGAATATAAGCCCCCACACGGGAACACATCAATAATAATAATCTCGAAATATAATTTCCATAGTTATTTTCCTAAACTCATAGCATGCTTTACTTATTTATTAACTACCCAATCTAGTCTGAAGAAAGTTAAACCATAATTTACCTCAAAGCGTCAAAATCCAAGCCTAAAGTCCTTCAACATGGAGCCTTTCCCTTTCAAACAGTCTCAGAACCAACTAAAACAGACAAATATAACATCTATGCATTAAAAGAAAGTTAATGATTCACATATTGACAATTTTTAAGATGGGTTCAAAACAGATTAAAAAAATGGGCTCGAAAATGAAAGGGGTAAAACCAGAATTTTATTTTAGAAACACATTCCCCAATTTTTTAGGAGTCTACAGTTGAAAAGCCACATGAAAACGAGTTAAAAATGAAGTCCAAATCGAAGAAAAAACATTTTTATGCTTTACCCGCAAAATCCTTAAGATCCCATTTTGAAATCAAGATTAAAGAGTGTTTTTGATGATATAATCAACGTAAAGTAATGAAAATAAGGTTGTGGAGCTTACCCAACCTCAAATGGTGATGAAAACCACAAAAATCATCCAAACCCGAAGCTCAAAGGTCCAAAAATGGTGAAAAATCACAAAAAGGGGTATATATACAGCGATGGTCGCTTTAGCGGCTAAATGACCGCTAAAGCGGTCACCTCTAAAGTAAACGGGCACCGCTAAAGCGGTCCAGACTCACATGGATGGTTTTCTCTTAAGCGAGCAAATGTCGCTTAAGGGATCACCGTTCACTTTGGCAACTCGGGGGGACACGTAGATTGGCCGCTAAAGCAACCTTTTGGCCGCTTAAATAGCTTCCATGTTAGCAACCGATTGGCCACTTAAGTGGTTGCACCAGCTGATGCCCAGCACTAGTAACTTAGCAAAAATGCAACATTTCGATCAGACCCTCGGGATTGGATCAGAATCTCGTGAAAAAAATAAACTATGTTACTAGGCTATTTTTGACGTTCTGAACTCAATGGCAACGTCGGATTTTCAAAAAAGGATTATTTTCAACAAATTAAGCCCCAAGATCCCTTTTTAGCAATTTCACTAGTTTTTCAAATGGAGAGTTGAAATACAAAATAAAGGTTCTGAACCCAAACCAACCCCGCTGCTAACATAAATTCGATATTTCGAATCTAATGAAACTGTCAAAATCGTAATCCAACACTCGAAACATAGAATGTTGACCGAAGTCAAACTAATGGCTTTTGAAGCCTCAAAGAATCTCAAACTCTTCCAAATCACTCTCGAATGCATCGGGGACCGTGCCAACTATCCCTACACCCTATAATAAGAAGTAGCAACTACGGAGAAAGGCTAAAGGGTCAAATCACATAAAAAGGAAAATCTCATGAATTACGTTATTACAATATCCACCACTAAGACTCTAGTTCATCCTCGAACTAAAAGGTAAATGAAGTACCTGAACCGATAAAGAACTGGGGATAACTACTACGCATGTCTGACTCGACCTTCCAAGTAGCCTCCTCGATGGGATGATGTCTCTACTGAACCTTAACCACAGGAATATGTGTAGAATGTAACCATCTAACATCCCTGGATAATATGGAAACTGGCTCCTCTACAAAGGTAAACCTCTCATCCAACTGAACTGAATCCCAACGAAGCATGTGAGACTCATCCGAAATATAGTGCCGTAACATAGATACATGAAAGACTGGGTGAACAGATGAAAAGTCTGGGGGTAAGTTATGTTACCTTCCCAACTGTCCAAAGAATCTCAAATGGACCACATATCTAGGGCTGAGCTTGCCCCTATTCTCGTACCTCATCACGCCCTTCATAAGCGATACTCGAAGAAAAACCCGATCACTAATCCCAAACTTTAAAGTACGAAGCCTGTGTTCAGCATAACTCTTTTGCCTACGCTGGGATGCCCGAAGCCTATCATGATCACCTAAACCCTTTCCAAATACTCGCGAAGCAAGTCTGTACCATGGGGTCTAGCCTGGAAAGTCTCAAACCAACCAATCGAAGACCGACAACGCCTACCATACACCTTCTCAAAAGGTGTCATCTCAATACTCAAATGGTAGCTATTATTATAAGCAAGCTCCGCAAAGGATAAATGTTTCTCCCACGGACCTTTGAAGTCCATAACACATGCGCGGAGCATATCCTCTAAAACCTGAATAGTCCACTACGACTGACCGGCGGTCTGGGGGTGGAAAGTTGTGCTAAGGTCAACCTGAGTACCCAACTCCTTCTAAAAAGTCCTCCAGAAGCTAAAAGTGAATACTGAGCCTCTGTCTGAAATAATAGACATGGGTACCCCATAAAGATGAACTATCTCTCGAACATAGATATGAGCCAACCATGAACTATCTCTCGAACATAGATACGAGCCAACCTTTCGGCACTGAAGAAAATCTGAATAGGGATGAAATGAGCTAATTTGGTCAATCAATCAACTATGACCCAAATACTGTTAGAACCACGAGAGGTACGGGGCAACCCACTCACGAAGTCCATAGTGATCCATTCCCACTTCTATTCAGGAATGGATAATCTCTGAAGCTAGCCACCCGGCCTCATATGCTCGGCCTTCACCTGCTGACAACACAAGCAACGAGCGACAAAGTCCACTACATCCATCTTCATACTACCCCACCAGTAATGCTTCTTTAAATCACGAGACATCTTGGTCACTCCTGGATGAATAGAATATCTAGAATAATGCACCTCCTCCAAAATCAATCTCACCCATCCACCAACTCTCGACACACAAACTCGGCCCCCAATCCTCTAAACACTATCAGAATCAAGAGATGTCGTCTTAGCCTTGCCACTCAACAACTTATCTCGAATCACCCTCAAACTATCATCATTAAACTAGCGAGCTTGAATCTGCTCCATCAAAGAAGATCTAGCATCAATAAAGGTTAATACACATCTGGTGTCGAAATGTCAATCCTAACCATCTGGTTAGCTAAAGACTGAACCTCTAAGGCTAAAGGCCGCTCCTGAGTAAAGAGATGAGCTAAACTCCCCATACTATTCGTCTTTCGGCTCAAGGCATCCGTAACCACATTAGCCTTGCTTGGGTGATAAAGAATCATGAGATCATAATCCTTAAGCAACTCAAGCCAATGTTGCTATCACATATTAAAATCTCGCTAGGTGAAGAAGTACTGAAGGCTATGATGATTTGAGAAAATTTCACAATGGACTCCATACAAGCAATGCCTCCACAACTTCAACACAAACACAACCGCGGCCAACTCTAAATCATGGGTAGGGTAATTGTTCTCATGAGGCCTCAACTGACGAGAAGCATAAGCAATCACCTTACCCCCCTACATCAACACTGCACCTAAAACCACACAAGAAGCATCATAAAATACAGTAAAACCCACGCCCTTCTTGGGCAAAGTCAAGATGGGAGCTGAAGTTAACAACTCTTTGAGCTTTTGAAAGCTCACCTCACAAGTAATCGACTACTGAAAAGTAACCTTTTTCTGAGTCAACTTGGTTAAAAAATCTACAATAGATGAGAAAACCTCTACAAAACACTAATAATAACCCACCAAACCAATGAAACTCCAAATCTCAATTAGACAAGTAGGCCTAGCCCAATCACAAAGCCGCAATCTTAGTCAATCAACCATGATGCCATCATTGGTCACCACATGACCCAAGAAAGAGATAGAATCCAACCAAAACTCACACTTACAGAACTTGGCATACAACTTCTCATCACGCAATCTCTGAAGTTTAGTGCTCAAGTGCCTCACATGATCGGCCTCATTCTTGAAGTACACCATGATATCATCTATAAATACAATCATGAAGGAGTTGAGATACGATTGAAACATCCAGTTCATCAAGTCTATGAATGTTGTTGGGGCATTGGTCAACCCATAAGACATGATCAAGAACTCAAAATGAACGTATCGAGTCCAAAAAGCCATCTTCGGAACATCCGAAGCTCTAATCTTCAACTGGTGATACCCGAATCTCAAATCAATCTTAGAAAACACGGAAGCACCCTGAATCTGGTTAAACAAATCATTAATGCGAGAAAGAGGATACTTGTTCTTAACCGTCACTTTGTTCAATTATCGATAGTCGATACACATGCACATAGAGCCATCCTCTTTCTTCACAAACAAGACAGGAGCACCCCAAGAAGATACACTGGGTCTAATGAACCCCTTACCCATTAAATCCTGCAACTGCTCCTTCAATTCCTTTAACTCAGTTGGGCCCATCCTATAGGAATGGAGATGGGCTTGGTGCCTGACTCCACATCGATAGCAAAGTCAATATCACGATACAGAGGCATACCAGGCTAATCCATAGAAAACACATCCAGGAACTCGCAAACCAGTGGAATAGAATCCATAGAAGGCAGTGAGGAAACTCTAGTATCACGAATATAAGACAAATAAGATAAGCACCCTCTCTCTACTATGTGGAGAGCACGTAGAAAAGATATAAATCCCTTCAAACTTAAATTAAGCGTACCCTACGGTCTTGGTATAACAGTCCAAAATAACACGATAGGGAGCTAACCAATCCATACCCAAGATAACATCAAAATCCACCATAACTAGGATGATTAAGTCTAACCAAATCTTACGCCCCGCAAAGGTAACTACACAAGATCGGTACACCCGATCCACTACTAAAAAATCTCCTATAGGGATAGATACATAAAGAGTCATAGCAAGGGGCTCACAGAAACATCAAATCTAGAAGCAAAATATGTAGACACATATGAAAATGTAGATCTAGGGTCAAATAACGTGGAAGCAGATTTGGAGCAAACTAGGACGATACTAATAATGACTGCATCAGAAGCCACTGCCTCGGGTTTCTCGGGTATAGCATAACACTGTCCACGTCTACTTTTGGATTGGACAACCCCTCGACCACCACTACGAGCTCCCCTACCTCTACCTTTAGCACCTCTAGCGCCACCTCTACCACTTTGTGAGTCATCTCTCACTGCAGATATCGGAGTAGGGCAAAGCTGAAACTGAGAGCCCTACTAAGTAGGTCCATACATACGTCGGGGATAATCCTTGGCCAAATGACCAACCTCATCACATGCATAGCATCCTCTACGGCCTGACTTAATTTGAGGGGGCACAGATGAACTAGGATGACTGCCCTGGCCCAAAAAACTAAGGCTGGAACCTCCACTCGCATGACCTGATGCCTGGCTACCTGAGGTCGCAGAACCTGAAGGTCCACCACCTGATCCCTGTAAAGCGGCCTGAACCGGGCTACCATGATAACCACAGGAACCTCTACTCGAGAAATTTCTACCTTGGGAGGCATGGCCACTAAACTCGCCCTGTCAGCGCACCCTCTTGGTGCCTCTCTTAGTAGCCTGGGCAATAGATTCAATCAACTTGGCATGCTCACTAATGCTCTCAAAATAAGCCCCTAAAATAGCAATCTAGGCAATAGCCAACTGATAAGGACCCTCTAACCCCTTCACAAACTTCTGAATACTCTCTCACTTGGTGGAGATGTTGGCGGCTGAATATCTAGATAGAGTAATGGAAGCGTGCCTCATACTCGATAATAGACATGGAGCCCTACTCCAAGTGATCAAACTCGTGTCGCATCTGATCTCACAAGCTGTATGGCACAAACCTCTCCAAAAAGGCCTCAGAAAACTAAGCCCAAGTCATAGTTGGTGAATCCAATGGCCTACATCTAGAAAGAGATCTCCACCAATATCTAGCCATATCCGTCAGCTGATAGGTAGTATAAGCAACGCTGTGAGACTCAAGAGATCCAAAATTATGTAACTTATCTTGGCAGTCAATCAGAAACTCATAGGTGTCCTCGCTAATCGCTCCACTTAACTTGGGAAGAGCCAAGAGAATAAACGTCTCAAACCACTTCTAATCATCAGAAGACATCACAGTACCTAAAGCAACTGGGGGAATAGTAAGTCTGGCAGGCTACAAATCCCTATACGGGGGTACCATAGATGATGGTTGTACCCCTGAAGTAGGAATACCATAAGTAGATATCGGTACAGATAGCGAAACATCACTCAAAGTCTAAGAAATACCAGGTACACTTAAGGGAACACCCTCCAAACGACTCAAGAGGCGAATCAACAGATCCTAAAGCACTAGGGTGTCAACTATACTCAGTAGGACCTGAGTTGGCCCCGCACTCCCTGTCCAATAATCATCACTAGCATACTCAACCTCAGTCTCAGAAAAGGCCTCCCTAGCACATACTCTGGCTGGTGCAGCTCCTAGTGCCCGTCCTCTACCTCTGGGTTGACCACAACCCCTGCCTCGTCCTCAGATCGAAGCTCCCATATCAGGTGCCAGCTCAGCATCCCTGGACCTAGTCCTCACCATCTATACAGGAAAAAATGGAATACAAGTTTAGAACGTTGTGTATGAACAACCCGCGCGATAAGGAATCAAATTAGAGAAGTTTTTCCTAAAGACATCTTATAGCCTCTCGAAGATAGATACGGACGTCTACGTACCGATCCGCGAGAATCTACTAGACATCCTACTCTTACACTTATGAGGCCAGTGAACCTAGCGCTCTGATACCAATTTGTCATGACCCAAAAGTTGAGGTCATGATGGCATCTACTTGACCCAGCCTTGGTAGATAAGTCAGTCGCTCAAATAGGAAAGAGAGTCAAAAAGTAGCTAAAAGAAGGAATAAATAAGACTTCTAATGAAGTCAGGTCAACACATGTAAAAAACATAGTGAAAGTATGAAATATATACCACAAAAAACCCAATATTTGGTTTCATAAATGTGGAGCATCTAAATATAACTCAGGAAAATACGACAAAATACAAATATATGTATCTGAAAATAAATAAAGACATCTAGATAGATAAGAAAAGGTCTGGAGTCAACTATGGAACCCTAGAGCAAGCTAGTACCTCGATCACCAACTCTGACAAGCACGAACTTAGCTATCGCGCCTCATACTCATGCTAGGATCTGCACCGAAAGGGCATAGTAGGAGTGAGTACAGTCCACTTGTACTCAGTAGGTATCATAGGCCGACTAAACAAAGCAGAAAATAATACAAGTAAAGAAATACTATAAGCACGCCACCTGCAAACAGAAAAGTTCCCAAACGGTAGCACACACCGTCTCCACTAACAGTTCTAATATATAAATAAAATCAAATAGAAACAGGTATTCACAAAGGTACATAGAAATTAATTACACATCAAGAAAACACATAAAATAAACACAGAAGATGCATATGCAAATGTAATGCAATGAATGATGAAGTGAATAGTTTGAAAGTCATTGCATAACTTTCTGTATACACCTATCGAGCCTCACTGCTCCCAAAATATGACCATAGGGGGTTCGTAACCCGTATAATATCTCAAAATCTTAACCTACCACTCCGGCTTATGTTCACGGATCAAAGTTTTTGTGATAGTATCTCATTTTCTTTCAAAACAGTTTTCTTCAATGGTACCGATATCTCATGAATGTATATGTAAGAAATAAGGATATAATGCTCACAATCAAATCAGTATGAAGATAATAAATCCATTCAATACGTGTATAAGTGAGCCCAGAATCAACTCAGTATGTCAATAATTCATGATATCAGTTATAGTTGGCACCATCGGAAATATATATGCATGTAAGACACTATTAATATCATATCAACCCATAACTCGGGAATTTCTATCATGATAAAGGTAAACAATGCTCATACGGCCTATAATATCTATTTAATTTCTCGCATGGGCATCACACTAAGAATAAAGGCATTTAAATGTACAAATAAGGCTAATGATGTCAAATAAAGCCAGCCACCATACGGGCAACACGCAATATATGATATCACAAGTCAACAACAAGAAGAATACAAGACTCCACAGGGGCACACAACAGTAATAATAATCTCGAAATACAATTCCCATAGTCATTTTCCAAAACCCATAGAATGTTTTACTTATTTATTAACTACCCAGTCCAGTCTAAAGAAAGTTAAGCCATAACCTACCTCGAAGGGTCGAAATTCAAGCCTAAAGTCCTTCAACATGGAGCCTCTCCCTTTCAAACGGTCTCGGAATCAACTAAAACAAACAAATATAACATCTACGCGTTAAAAGAAAGCTAATGATACCCATATTGACTATTTTTAAGACGGATCCAAAACGAGTTCGAAAAATGAGTTTGAAAATAAAAGGGGTAAACCTGGAATTTTACTTTAGAAACACATTTCCCAAGGTTATAGGAGTCTACAGTTGAAAATCTATGTGAAAATGTGTTTAAAACGAGGTCTAATTCGAAGAAAAATCATTTTTAAGCTTTACCGGCAAAATCCTCAAGATCCCATTTTGAAAAGTGTTTTTGATGATATAATCAACTTAAAGTAATGAAAATAAGATTTTGGAGCTTACCCAAGCTCAAATGGTGATGAAAACCCCAAAAATCGTCCAAACCCACAGCTCAAAGGTCCAAAAATGGTGAAAAATTATAAAAAAGTGTATATATACAGCGATGGCTGCTTTAGCGGCTAAACGATCGCTATAACGGTTACCGCTAAAGCAACCGGGCACCGCTAAAGCGGTCCAACCTTGCATGGACGGTTTCACTTAATCGGGCGAATGTCGCTTAAGCGACCTCCGCTGAAGCGATCACCGTTCGCTTTGGCGACTTGGGGGGACATGTAGGTTGGCCGCTAAAGCGACCTTTGGCAGCTTAAGCGGCTTCCGTTGTAGCGACCAATTAGCCGCTTAAGCGGCTGCACTAGTTGATGCCCAGGACCAGCAACTTAGCAAAAATGTCAAGTTTCTGATCGGACCCTCGGGATTCGTTCGGAATCTCGTGAAAGAAAACAAACTATGCTCCTAGGCTATTTTTGACGTTCTGGACTCAATGGCAATGTTGGATTTTCAAGAAGAATTGTTTTCAACAAATTAACCCTTGGGACCCCTTTTTAGCAATTTCACTAGTTTTTCAAATGGAGGGTCGAAATACAAAATAAAGGTTCCGAACCCAAACCAACTACGGTACTAACTCAAATTCGACATTCCGGATCTAATGGAACTTTCCAAATCGTCATCCGGCACTCGAAACGTAGAATGTTGGCCTAAGTCAAAGTAATGGCTTTTGAAGCCTCAAAGAGTCTCAAACTCTTCCAAATCACTCTCGAACGCATCGGGGACCATGTCAACCATCCCCACACCCCAAAATCAACAAGTAGCAACTACGGAGAAGGGAAAAAGGATGAAATCACATTTAAAAAAAAAATCTCATGAATCAGGTTATTACATTTGGGCTTTTCAACAAATAATTCCAAACACCCAACAATTTCTCTCTTCCAAATCAGCCTCCCTCTCTATCTTTCCTCTTTGCAGACGAATTATTCCTCCAGTTTCTTCTCTAGCTACTGGTCAAGTCTATTTATTTTCCAACGAACTTCTACTTGCTATTTCTTTCATCGAGATAACTTTCGTTCCGTTCTCTTTCTCTATCCCTTACTGGTCAAGTCTATTTATTTTCCAACGAACTTCTACTTGCTATTTCTTTCATCGAGATAACTTTCGTTCCTTTCTCTTTGTCTATCCCTCTTTTCTTCAATGTCTGTTAATTAAAAAAAATGAAATCCATAGATAATAAAAAAGAAGAGATTTGTAGTCAAATTTTGAACTATTTTGATTGTAGTAATCAGAAACCACCAAAATAGCTAAATGGCTGCTTATAAATTCAACTTGAGCTAAATATATAAAAGTTTAGCTTGCAATTCAGAGTAAAGACAGAAATTGACAATCACCACAAAGTAACATTTGACTATTAATCATATTATTTGTGTATTTTCAATCAAGTATATATCAATTATTTGCTGACTATCGGACGCAGCTTAGTACTCAAGTTTTCTTTCTTCTTCTTTTTGAATGTTTATATTGATAAATTGGAGTAATTTTTTAATAAAAATAACTACTAAAGAAAGAAAAATTTTGGGATAAAGCTATGTAGACTCCTCGAGAGATAAGGTTCGGATTGTTCTTTGTAGGAGTCTTGTATCGGATGAGAAGTAAGAACTGTATAGAAGGTTATAGCATGGTTAAACTCAGTTTCTTGCATTGGATCTAGAACTGATTTCTTGCACGCGGACAAACGATAATATGATCAAATATTTGAAAGTCTATTGAATTACCTTACCATGACTTTACATACTGATCACTTTGAATGAATGCTATTTATGAGTATTATGAGTTGTATGTAACATCTCAGATTTTTAGCCCATGAACATGCAACACTTAGCACATAAAAACAGATGAAAATTTTAGGTTACAGGCCTCCACGAGATGGTTCACAAGTCGTGAATTAGGCCCACGACTCGTAGACCAATCATGGATAACAGTCCAATCAGCCCAAGGAACCACGAAGTGGTCCACGACTCGTGGAACCAAACCACGAGCCGTGAACTCCCTCGTAGAATGAGCCTCGAAAATTGTTCCATTCCCAAGTTACTACGGGAGATAGTACGAATTGTGGAGTGGGACCACGAAACGTCTATCAAACCGTAGAACCATGTCCACAAGTTGACAATTTCCCTTCAGAACCATAAGTTTCAGTACGACTCGTAGAATTCAAACCACGAGTGGTGGAATGACTCGTGGAAGTGGGTTAAAAAAAGGTTCAAAAATTTCCCAGGAAACCACGAGCCAAACCACGATCCGTGGAATCAGACCACGAATCATGGTGTGACTCATGGGTCACTATTTTCAAAAATTTTAAAACATTTATCAGGAGCAATTTCGTCTTTTCCTTACTTTCAAAACCTAAATTACATTGCTTTAGTATCTTTTGGGGGGATATCAGATGAGTCGATCTAATTACCCTCACAATCTACACATAAACATACCTCAAGTGAGGAAGAAATCTTAAACAAGCAAAAACCTAGGGTTCTATTCCAGACCGCCAATTCAAGCTTCAGTCCAGAATTTCTCAGCGCTATTTGGTATGTAAGATTTCAATGAGGGTACCGAAATCAAATTTTAATTTACCGATTACCGAATTACCGAACCGAAATTTAAAAGTATAGTATTTGATATCTACTTTCAATTACCGATTACTGAATTACCAAACTTAAACTCTAAAAATACCGAACCAAAGACCAAATGCCAAACTTTGAAAATACCGAACCAAAGACCAAATGCCAAACTTTGAAAATACCGAACCGAATACCAAACGTCAACCCCTAGTAGTAGTACCTAGTCACATAACTGGTGATCACCTAGTTATGCTGATAAATATTACAGTAGTATCTTTGTTTATTCAAGTAAAATTTCAAAAAATTAAACAAGAAACAAAGACTACGAATATATGTTAACAGACACTACCGCTTCAGCCAAAGAACATTTTTTCGCTGAGACAAAGAACGTTGGTCATCTTCCTTGGAGCAATCTCATTTGACTTGGCAATTAGCAGCTCATTCAGCCAGAATAATCTTCAATTACTAATCTCATCCGTTAAACCTGTTTTTGTTGTATCAAGAAAGCAACCTCAGCATACCGCGAGGAAAAATCTTTCACTTATTCTGCATTTTAGGCAAATGAAAGTCACAAAGCTTTAATTATTGAATCACTTCCACTGATCTGTTCCGGACTCCTTTAAGATCTAATTCTAAATCTTGTTTTAGAAAAGATCCAACATAATTTTCTACCTAGGTTCCAATTTAAAGTAAGCAGTCCACCCTAGGAGTTATTATTAAGAATTGTTATTTGTGCAGTATGTGCACAACAGCCATGATTCATTCACACAATAATTTGCTTCTTGTATCGACGAATTAGGAGAGTGATGTTCTTGACGATCATTACTTACAAACAATTCAAAAGAAGATAAAAGAGAAACAACATTACTATTAAACAAATGTTAAAAGGAAATTATTCTTTAATTAAACTCACAACATTTTCTTGTTTAAAACTGCAAGGCGAAGACACAAAACCTTAGACAATTACAGAGACATAATTCAGACACAAACGAAAAGACTTGAGAAAACAAACATTATTGACAAAGGACTTTCAACAAAAAGTTGATTTGCACTTGTTT
Organism: Capsicum rhomboideum; assembly: GCA_031232105.1. Lineage (NCBI taxonomy): Eukaryota > Viridiplantae > Streptophyta > Magnoliopsida > Solanales > Solanaceae > Capsicum > Capsicum rhomboideum. The sequence goes on from CP124711.1 coordinate 107,589,224, forward strand.
AACCGGAGATATCAATTGCCTTGACCTCAGGTTTCTTCGCCACTTCTTTCGGAACAGTTGAGAAACTTTAATTGCTGAAGTACTTCCAATATTCTGTTTCGAACTCATTTAGATCTGATTCTAAATTTTGTTTTAGAAAAGATTCGTCATTAGTTTTCTGTGTAGCTCCACTGAATCCACTGAAAAGGGTTCCAATTTAAAGTTACCAATCCTCCCGAGATATTATCAAGTATTGTTATTTTTCACAGATTCATTCGCACAACAATTTCCTTCTTGTATTGACGAATTAGGAGAAATGTTCTCGACAATCATATGTTACAAACAATTCAAGAGAAGGAAAAGAGGAACATTATTAAATAAATATTACTCCCAGAACATTTTCTTGTTTACAACCTTACACAGATACATAATCCAGATTAAAAACTTAATCTCACAAAAGACTTATCTTTAACCAGAGATATCAAATGCCTTGACCTCAGGTTTTTTCTCCTCTTCTTTCGGAACAGTAACAGTGAGCACTCCATTCTCCATCGCTGCTTTAATTTCCTCCGTCTTCATATTCTCCGGCATCCTAAATCTCCTTAAAAACTTGCCGCTACTCCTTTCCATACGATGACACTGATCATTCTTCTCCTCTTGCTCTCTGCTCCTCTCACCGCTAATCTGTAAAATCCTTCCTTCTTCAACCTAGACTTTCACTTCCTCTTTCTTGATCCCTGGAACATCCACTTTGAAGACTTGGGCTTCTGGGGTCTCTTTCCAATCGATTCTCGCATTTGTAAAAAGCAGAGGTTTCACGAGCAGAGTTGGGAGGATTGGCGATTGTGCTTGAAATTGGGAAGCACTCGAATGGATCCCATACATCGAGGGAAAATGGGTCGAAGATGTTGCTCTTGCGACCACCAAAGAAGCTTGGAATCAGAGACATTTTGGGTAATTTTGTTATTTGAAGAAAACAGAAAATGTATTATAAAGCTTGATTTTTTTACTTTGAATGTAGTGTTTGATTTGCTTGATAATGTAGAGAAGATGTCGCGATATTAATAGGCGATGAATTTATACAATTCGAGGCTAATCTAGGATGTGCTTGGTTAATTTTTGATAGGAACAGTAAGAGGCTTCTACAATATTCCAGAATTTTCTTTTAATGGGTAACTGCAATTTTTGTTCGTCAAGTCATAAGCTCGATTAGTGTAAACAAAGGGGCGAATAGAGATCATTTTGCTCAACAATAACATTGGTGATATTTAGTGGCGGTTAACACCGATTAAATTGGATTTGAGCGGATTGTAAATAAATTGAGTTATAATGAATTGGATTGCAATTTACCTATTTAAATATGATTAATAGTAATTCAGACAAGAATGGTATAAAAATGTCAATTATCCATCTTTTAGTTATATAATATCCTTACGCCCTTTATTTAACAGCCCGAATATTAAATTTAAAAAATCATTAATGACATGATACTCTCCTATTGTCCTATTAAATTAATTGAATTAATTTAAATAACTCACCAGAAACCCAAATCCCTAATTATATGACCCGAACCGATTACACTTAACCCAATATACCCCAACCCCTTCATCATCATTTCACCCAAATTCAGTTTCTTGCAGCATCCTTGACAATATAATTCACACAATTCAAATGCTTCGAGGATTCAACACAATCCATGAAAATAAAATTCAAGAAAAAACCTAGAAATCTTTTATTGAACTCAATAGGACCTCAAAACTTAAAATTTGAAGTGATTCAGAGGATATTTGAGTTAAATTTCAGAAAAAACTCAAGGAAGAAGAAGAAGGAGTAAATTTTCATTGATTTCGTAATAAGCTTCGCTTCAAGTGGGTATTACTACAAATGAACAGGGTATGTATTGAGGAAATTAAATTTGAATTTTTGGGTGATTTGTTGTAGTTTTTAAGGTGTTTTTTGAGCTTGTTGGATCCTGGGAATACACTTATATCGATTGAAATATTCTTAAGGACTATATCTTTGGCATGCCTCAAGTTATGATGAATTCTCTATGTGTTCATATTTAAGTATTTTTTATAAGATTTATAACAATCTCAAAGATATTTTCTTATGGAAAAACAAGATTCTTGGTTGGTTAGTGTTTGTCTGCTACAAAATAGCAGCAATAGTTGCCGACTTCTTGTTGGGGACATTGCTAGAAAAATAATCATCATTTTCATCCTCTGAAGGACACAAAGCAAACAGACACTTTTTGGTCTAATGAACTTAATTGGTGGAGAAATTTCTTGGGGTTTCAACTGATGGGTCAATATGCTAAAATATTGATGGCAATAAATTTTCTTTCTTTGAGTTCTAATTCATCATCTTCATGTTCATCTTCTTAAGCTACTAAAGCTAATAAGGTATGTGATGATACTATATTTTAATTTTTTTTAATAGATTTATGTGTGATAAATTGAGTAAACATATCCCTCAATGTAGAAGAAGATTTGAAGAAATAATAATCTCGCGAAGCGAATTAAATTTAATTACACAGATGATGTAATAGTTGTGGTCATTTCTTAAGTGAATCTTGTGATTAATATGTGGAAGATTGGGTGTTAGACTTTAGTGTTTACTAAACATATTTGTGGTAACAAAATTAGTGTTGTACACCCAATTAATTGAAGAATAATAATAATTTATTTATGTTAGTGATTTTAGAACTCCTCAAGTTTTTAGAATGAAAAAAAATCTTTTTAAACTAACCTATGAAAAATATTGAAATTAGTTGAGGTGGTATAGAGGGGATTAACATTTAAACCAACTTGATTTTTGAGATTATTTGGAAAAGTTCAATGAATTTTTTTTTTGAGTTTGATAAGGCGTTAACAAAAACAACGTTGTTATGGGTGATGAATATTGTAAGCATGATTTATTTGTGACTAATATTTTTCAAGATGAAAATGCTAGTGTTTATATTACTAGATCGATTCATATGATTTGTTACATGTTAGACTTGAAAATGGTAGTTAGAATTTTTTGCTATGTTAAAACAAAATAAAAATAGATACATTTATTTGAGTATGGTACAGTTGCATTAATCATAACAATATTTTTATGAGCAATAGTAATTGTAATAACTTTTTATTTATGCTTAATTACTATTTTGACTTATTCATGTCTTACATGACTTTAGGTGAAAATGTTATTTTCTTAAAATATTTGTTGTTGATGACAGTTGCTTGGGATCTTGATAAATGATAAATGATAAAATACATGTGTGTTAGTTGTAATGATTCTTTTCATCATTACGATAAAGTTTAGTGTGCCAAAATTCTGGTTAAGTTTTCCCCGAATAAAGAGTTAGAAATTTCAGTCTAGTCTTGGATGAAATCGAAGGGTCTAGGATAATTTGGAAAGGGATTAGTGGATGATTTCGTGACTTGAGATTAATTTATGATAGCTAAGATGTTAAGAAGTCCATAGAAACTTTTGAAAGTGAATTCGGGTTAGTAGAACTCCCGATATCGTGTTTGACGTAATAAGGATAGTTTGGGATGTCAATATCCGAAAGTGTATTGTAAAATGGAAAAGTTTTAGGGGTTGACAAACTTTCTGCCTCTGTCTAGGCCGCTATAGCGGGAGAAAGGCCGATACCACTGGCCCGCTATAGCTGAAATATTCCCGCTATAGCGAGAGTCAAAGTCGATAAAGCCCGCCATAGCGGGCGAATCCCGCTATAGTGATGCCGCTATAACGAGAATTGTCCCGCTATAACGGGATAAGTGTTGATTTATACAGGTGTAACACCCCGTACGTTTCTGAGTCTAGTTGCCAATCGTAACATTTTTTTGGAAAATGAAAACATGAGAGAATTGACGAATTTTTGTATTGAATTATGGACATTTAGAAGCCTAATACAATTGGGCCCTTAATTGAAGCCCAAATTTCATAAGAAGACATGGCCCAATGTGGGACTTTGACCCATTCTTCCAAAAGTTGGTCCAATTGACTAATCAACCCTTGTATTAAATGACTAAGGAGAAGATAAGGGAGACATGAGGGACTATATAGAGAGAGAAAAATCAGATTTTTATTCCCTTAAACTCTCATAACATTCTAGGATTTTCCACAAAACTCCTTTTTGCTCTCAAGAACCCCAAGTCCTTCTATTGGCCAAAATCATCCATTGGTAAGTCTTGGTAAGTGTTTATTATGATGTATTAATGTATTTTATGCATGTTATATGGTGTATATTGTGTTGGTTATGTTGGTGGAATATTGGGAAGTTCACAATAAGTGAAGTGTTCATGTTTGCTAAATTGAAGGGTGGTTTGTCTTGTAAACTTGACTTTGGACTTGTGGTGTTGAGGAGAGTGAACTTGGTGGAGTGAATATTGACATGTGAGATGTTATTATGGTCTTACCTTGTTTGATGCTTGTGCATAACATTTGTAATAGTTCTTGGGAAATCGATTGTGGTTTTGGTGTCGTATTGGCCGTGAAATGTGGTTTTGAGTGTCGTTATATGTGTTGTGCAGATATGGATGATTGTTTATGTTTAATATGATTAATATTATGTTCAAATATGTTTGATTGTGATCATGGACCATTCATGGCATTAAAAGACCCAAAAAAAGTCATTTCAGACCAAAACGGGGATCCGCCCCCGCAGACAAGGCATCTGCGGACGCAGATGCCAATGCAGAAGGCCTTGGAATTTTCCAGGAGCCATCTGCGCGTGCATGTCACCACCTGCGTGCGCAGTTGGCAGTGCATGTCACCTCCAGAATTCGTTTTGTTTGTTTTCGTACCCCGTTGATCCCCGAAAGCCCCGATACCCTTTTGGGATGTAATTATCAACTTGTAATGTCATTTTAATGACTTTAAAGTGTCGTATGGAGGTGTGTTGGACTATGTTAAGTATGGATGGTTGTTTATATGTTGTTATGAAGGAATAAGAATGACGGAATGATAAAGGAAAAGACGTAAAGGGTAAGTATGGTGTGAAATGCTTTCGGTGTATGATCTTTTGGTCAATGTGGGTGATGTTATGGTGTTGTTGATATGTGAATGCATTGGACTGTATGGTGAGGGGGTGACATGACATTATATGGTAGCCACAAAATTCATTGTCGTCTTGTATGCCTATATAGTGGCTAGTTGCTAATGTAAGTTCCGTTATGAACTTGTATTATAGAGTAAGACGTAAGGAAGAAGCGGGACTATTGTGTTCATACATAGGCTTGCGTATTCATACTTGGAAGTAAAGGTATGTAAGGTTACTTTGTCCGTATCTTTCTGCGCCAAATCGTATTCACGTTGACATTTCACTAGTCCTATCCCGAAATGTACTAAGGTATCCCATATGCGCTTCCCCATGGTCATTGTCCTATAATTCCTACTCGTTGACCATTGGTAAATCTCATGTCTCATATTCATGGTCAATGTTCCAAAAGCTCAAATAAGGTTATGTTCCCATATTCCAATAGTGATTATACTTATGCCTCTTGTACATATATTATTGTCCAATGGTTCCAATGGGGACATGGTGCTAGTAATGTTATATTTCTCATGATGTTTATTCACATGTCTTTCACTCATTGGTTAATGATTCAAAGTTTCCAACAATGTTATGTTCCAAAGTTTCAAAGTGATGTTATGACTATCAAAGTATCAATCTCAAAGTAATGAACAAAGTAATGCATATATGGTCAATGATCAAGTACGGGTGGCAGGTCTAGGGGAGTAAGCCTAGCTCGACTCAATCCCGAGGTATGGATTTATGGGTGGCAGGTCTAGGGGCATAAGCCTAGCTTGACCCGATCCCGATGCATTGATGTATGGGTGGCAAGTCTAGGGGCATAAGTCTAGCTCGACTCGATTCCAACACGATGACATGATATGAAAAGACCCACTGATCAGTCGGGGCCCAGGTACATCGTGACAGATGTAATGACAAGTGAGCATTGAATGTAAAGAAAGTAACAAAAGTAATGAAATCAATCCACATGGTTTCCAAAATGCAACATAGTGACTTATTTACATTAATTAGTCATTTGTATTTGAGTTCATTGAGATATTCATGTGTTGTACAATTTTATCTGAGCCTTGCATACTCAGTACTTATTTCGTACTGACCCCTCTCGGGGAATTTACCTTACTTGCTGCAGGCGCAGGTACCAGTAGGCCTCCCCAGTAGATTGCCAGTGTTAGAGGTTCTTTGGTGAGCTCCAGCTCATTCGGGGCTTCTCCGAGTCAGAATGTATATATGTTTTGGTGATGTACATATTGTGTAAAGCGGGGACTTGTCCCGACTTATGGTTCAGTTTGGTCAATGCTCTTGATAGAGGCTTTTGTAGACGGATGTGGGTGTATCAATGTAAAAGACATACGTTGTTTTGACTGGATGGCCTCAACGGCCAAGGTTCATATGTGTGTATAAATATGTCCCATGTTTTCCTTTATTCGTCTTTCATGTTCTTCCGCAATGGTGGTTATGATTATGATATGCATATGATTGAACATAGGCAAAGGTTGGTTCTCTCGGGCCTTATCGGCTACGGGTGCCAATCATGTCTCGATGGGATTCAGGGCGTGACAGCAGGAAATAGACCAAAAATGTTATTTTCATTCCATATTCGTCCAAGGGCTGGGAGAGGCGATTTTTGGTGATTTTAATTGACTTTCCACCAATTTTCCTTGTTGAGGTAAGTAAATCCATTTCATTAACTTGTTTTTTGATAATTAATCCCCAGAATCACTAGTTTTGGAATATGGGAAAGGATTAGACTTGACCTAAGTGAAATTTCCGGTGCAATTAGATGCATTGGGTGGAAAATCCTTGGATTTTGGTCAAAAGTTACTAAATTATGAATGCATTCCTAGAATACATCGCGATAAACATGAAATTGGTATGATTAAGGTGGAATGATGGTAGAAAAGCCCTAGAACGAGGGGATGATCATGAATTTCACCTAGATGTTATATGATTAAGTTGTAATCCTTGAATGTGTTAGGTCATTGTCTGAATTATCATTATATTCTTGTTTTTAGACCACAACCAAGTCGAGATTACAAGAAAAGGCAAGGCTCAAGTTCGTTAAAATGGTGCAAAGCTTGGATTGAGGTAGGTGATGGTTAAATGTAGTTGAAAATCTAACTTGGTTTATGTGTGCATGTTAACTGTTTCTTCGTATACTTGTTACAATGCATATTTAAGGAAAGTAAGTTGTTGAATGATATCCTAAGTGTTAATCACATATAATGAGGTTATATTAAAGGCTTGTTGATTGTTCAAGTATGATTTTTTAATTCTCATTGTGATTGTGATTGTTGTGATAGTTGTTATTATTGTGAAATGAGCTTGTAAAGGACATTTCACGGGATTTACTTATTATTCTGAGATGAACCGGTAAAGGACATCATCACGGGATTAGTTGATATAAGATTGACAGACATTAGTTGTATGAGATGTTTGGTACATGGACAAGAACTCGTCCCCTGTAGGTCATGGCTAGTGGGAGACTATAAGACCCTTAGCATGTGTGTACAAGGTATTGGTGAGTTTGATGGTTCCTTGAGTGAACTGGATTTGTGATTATTGATATTGTTATGTTGAATTAGATCCTTGAGTGTTCTGGGTTAAAATATAAATGAATGGTGTATCTCCTATTGTTGTCTACTTATTTATATATTTGAGATAAGGTGTAACATATTGTTGTGGGTCTTGGATTTGTTGACTTGGTCTTGTGTTGGTAGTCATGGTTTTGACTTGGTATATTGTCTGTATTGACTTACACTTGACCGAATTCTTTGGTATTATTTGAAAAAGGCTAAGTGGTACATATCCAAGGTAAAGTATCTGGTAAATGTATATGGTTGTACTTGTTTACTAAGTTATCGTTATTTGTTCACATTTATGGTTAGCCGATGACCCTACAGTACATTGTAGTTTGTACTAATACTAATTGTGCTCTTCTTTTTATTGAGCGCAGAGCATTTTCCAGCCACTACATCGAAACCTCGGCTTTAGATCGAAATGCATTTTGACTCAAGGGTGAGCTACATCTTCTAGGCAGCCATGAGTCCTCTATTTCAGTTCTTGTCCATTTGTTTCGGACATGGATACTTTCATTTTGTTTTGGGTTCAACCCATTGTTGACAATCATTAGTGTTTTGGTACAATGAATTTCAGTCCTTGGGGTATTTTAGACATTTTCTATTTTTCCGCATTGGTGTTGTTAGTAGACTATTAGAGATTTTGGTTTATTTAGTGGAATTATTAATTTCTCGTAAATTGGCTCGTGTTAGTTTGAGTAGTTTTGGGTTGAATGATTCTCCTACCGGAGGTTTAGTGTGGGTGTCACTCGCGACGGGTTAGGATCGTGACAAAGTTGGTATCAGAGCCCTAGGTTCATTGATCTCGTTGTACCAAACGGATCCTGTAAAGTCTTGCAAAATGGTACGGAGACGTCTGTGCTTTTTCTCGAGAGGCTGTAGGACTTTAGGAAAATATTACTTTTCTTCTTCTTTTGTGCTATAACTTGATTTCAATTGGTATCTGGTGATACAAATTAGTATCTGACCCCTTCATTCTTTTCTTCACAGATAATGAATACTAAAGTCAATGGAGCCAGAGCATCAACCCTCGCACCAGCAGTTCCAGCTGCGGAACTGGCTGTTCGAGGTCGAGGAAGGGGTAAGGGAAGAGGGAGAGGGAGAGCAACACCTACCAGGGGTAGAGCTCGAGCGACAGCTAATCTAGCCCATTAGAGAACTGAGACACCTCCCCCACCCCAAGATCAGTATAAGAAGTTTGTGAATGAGGATGTTATGGAACAGGAGGAGGCAACACCAGCTAGGGGTGCAGCTCTTCCTCAGACATCTTCAGAGGTGATCCAGTAGGTGCTTGCTTTTCTAAGCGGGTTGGCATGTAGTGGAGTCAATCCTGCTATGCCTACTTATCAGTTTCCAGGTGCTCAGCCGACTGATAATTTTGCTCGTAGAATGGGTGAGGACTGAGATTTTCCCTTATCCAGTGTTACGTCTTATCTTGATTAGGACTGAACATGACATGCTGACTAAATTTCTGAAGATGAAACCTCCTACTTTTGTGGGTCTAAGACTGAGGATTTGTTCGAGTTCATAGTGGATTGTTATGAGAGGTTGCATAAAATAGGTATTGTGGAGCAGCATGGGGTTGAGTTTGTAACCTTCCAACTGCAAGATGATGCAAAGCAGTGGTGGAGGGCTTATATGGAAAGTCGGTCACCAACTTTACCTCCATTGATATGGGACCAGTTTCATACCTTGTTGTTGGAGAAGTACGTACCCCGTACTCTTCATGATCACAAGAAGGATGAGTTTTTGGCCCTTGAACAGGACAATATGCTTGTTGCAGCCTATGAGGCTAAGTTTCATGCCCTGTCCCATTATGCTACTCAGTTACTTTGTACAAAAGAAAAGAGGATTCAGTTGTTTGTGAAGGATTTGAACACTGACTTGCAGGTTTTGGTTGTGCATATAAATTCTGTTACAAAGACCTTTAATGATATTGCTGATTATGTGAAGAAGGTAGAAGGAGTCAAAAAGGTTGGCCAGGCTAAGGTTATTGCAAAGAAATCCCCGAATGCAGGTAACTTCGGTGGTTCTTAATCTAGGGGTTATAGCCATTAGGTTTATTTGGCTCACCCTATTCAGGAAGCTCTTCTGGCTTCTACAGTGGGTCCATCGGAGGCCACTTAGCAGTCCTCAGTTGTGAGAAGCCAAGGGGCTTCGTATTCATCTGCTAGCAGTTTTTCCTTAGATCGAGGTTATTATACTTGTGGTGTTGTGGGTCACTTCATGAGAGTGTCCTCATAGACAGGTTGGTTTTTAGGGGTAGGAGCAGGCAAGAGATATGGTTCCTGCTGGTAGAGGTGGTGGAGGAAATGGTAAAGGTCATCCACAGAGTGGGCGGGGTAATCATCAGGAAGGCCGTGGTAGAAATAGAGATGGTGGTACTGCAGGGAGAGGTGGTGCACAGCCTGCTAAGGAGGTTGCCCAGATTGATGATATAGCTCATTGTTATGCCTTCCCAGGCAAATTCGAGGTCGAGGCTTCTGATGTTGTCATTACAATTAGTATTCTCATTTGTGAACAGATGGATACTATTTTGTTTGATTTGAGTTCCACTTATTCTTATGTATATGTTAAATTTGCCTTGGGATTATACATGGTTTACGATATGCTTGACTCTCATGTGTGTATGTCTACTCCGATTAGAGACTCTATAGTAGTAACTGAAGTGTGTCATACTTGTTCTGTTATGTTTATGGGTTTTCAGGCTTGGGTAGATTTAATAATTTTGGTTATGCTTGATTTTGCTATCATCCTGGGTATGAATTGGAGTTGGAAGCTGTGGTTTTTGCACTTAAGATATGGAGACACTACCTCTATGGTGTCAAGTGTGAAGTGTTTACAGACCATCGTAGTTTACAATATGTTTTCACCCAAAAAAGATTTTAACTTGAGGCAGAGGCGGTGGATGGAATTGTTGAAGGATTATGATATGACCATTCAATACCATCCGGGAAAGGTCAATCTGGTGGCAGATGCATTGAGCCAGAAATCTGTAAGTATGGGTTATCTGTTTGAGGATGTCAAGGCGACCTTTGGCTAGAGAGAACAAACTCTAGCATTGCAGTTCATGCAATTTAGTGTTTCTGAGAGGGGTGGAGTGTTGGCTAGTGTAGAGGTAAAGTTAACATTCCTTGATCAAATCAAGGCTAGATAGTTTGAAGATTTGAAGTTGAATAAGATTTGGAATAAGATGGTGTGTGTTGAAGCTCAAGATGCCACACTTGCTGTGTATGGAGTGTTGAGGGTGAGGGGACACATGTGTGTGCCTCGTGTTAGTGATGTGATTCCAAGTTTACTGCAGAAGCTCATGCTTCTCGATACTCTATTCATCTGGGCAACCAAGATGTACCTGACTTGAGATAGCTCTATTGGTAGCCCCGAATAAAGAGAAATATTGTAGAATATATGTCTAGATACCACAACTGTTAGCAGGTGAAGTATAAACATGAAAGGCCTGCAAATTTTCTTCAGAGAATGCCCATTCCCGAGTGGAAGTGGGAGAGGATAACCATAGATTTCATGATGGGTCTTCCTAAGACCTTGGGGCAGCATGACTCGATCGCTAACCAAGTCCGCTCATTTCATTCTGGTTTAGGTAGACTACAATTCAAAGCAGTTAGCCAAGATTTATGTCAAAGAGATATTGAGGTTACATAGGGTGCCAGTTTCCATCATTTTTGATAGAGGTACGCAATTCACCTCTAAGTTTTGGAACAAGTTGCATGAAGAATTGGGCACCAAGCTTGACCTTAGCACTACAGTCTGAAAAGACTATTCAGGTGTTTGAGCATATGCTACGGGCCTGTGTGATTGACTTTGGTGGTCATTGGGATAAGCTCTTGTTGTTGTGTGAGTTCTCATACAACAATAGTTACCATTTTAGTTTCGACATGGCTCCATTCGAAGCACTCTATGGGAGAAGGTGATGCAAGTCGAGCTTTATCAATATCATGGAATGAAGAGTTGAAGCTCAAGAATATGTTAAAGTAGAAGTACAAGGAAGAAAAACAAAAAGGGTAGAAAGAGGCTATGGACGCAAAGTAGCTATTCTTGACATTCAAGCCTCATGCTAAAGAAGACTCTTATATCATTAAGGTTATTTTTGTAATTATTAATGTAGTCTATAAATAAGGGAGAATAGCTCATTTTACAGGAGACTATTTTTGATATGTTGAATTGAAAGAGTGAAACTCTTGTGAGGTATGGGTAAGGCCTTATTTACTACAAAATGTTTATGGGATTACTTTCTTGAGGATATCATTCCTCTTGAGGGAGTCTCGATAGTATAAGTGTTTGTTTGGTGTTCTTATTAGGAGTTCTTGATTTTAGTATAATCATGGTTTCCTAGTAGCTCCATTCCTGTGTCTTGCTTCTATCCATAGGTTTTGGTGCTTATTTGAATATTCAAGGAGGTTATTACTTTGATATAGTATTGGTTGCCTTAATTTTCAATTTGTGTCTCTACCTTTCTATCCTTTTATCTTCAATTTCTTGTTTTAGAGTTAGAATGGAAACCCTAACTCTAAAACAAGAAATTAAAGATGAAAGGATAGAAAGGTAGAGACACAAATTGAAAATCAGGACAACCAATACTATATCAAAGTAATGACCTCCTTGAAAATTCAAATAAGCACCAAAACCTATGGATAGAAGCAAGACACAAGAATGGAGCTACTAGGAAACCATGATTATACTAAAATCAAGACCTCCTAATAAGAACACCAAACAAGCACTTATACTATCGAGACACCCTCAAGAGGAATGATATCCTCAAGCAAGCAATCCTATCAATATTTCCTAGCAACTAAGGCTTTAGCCATACCTCACAAAAGTTTAACTCTTTCAGTTCAACATATCAAAAAAAGTCTCCTCTAAAATGAGCTATTCTCCCTTATTTATAGACTACACTAATAATTACAAAAATATTCTTAATGAAATAAGGGTTCTCTTTAGCATGAGGATTGAATGTCAAGAATAGCCTCTTTGTGTCCATAGCCTCTTTCTCCCCTTTTTGCCTTTCTTCCTTGTACTTCTACTTTACCATATTCTCGAGCTTCAACTCGTCATTACATGATATTGATAAAGCTCGTCTTGCATAAGAAGGTGTAGATCATCCATAGGTTGGTTCGAGGTTGGTGATGTAAAGCCTTTGGGAACAGACTTGGTGAAGGAAGTTCAGGAGAAGGTGAGGTTCATTCAATACAAGTTACTAGCAGCCCAAAGTAGACAAAAGGAGTATCCTAACCGCAAGGTAAGGGATATATCTTTCAAACCGTGAGCATGTGTTATTGAAGGTATCTCATATAAAGGGAGTCGTGCGATTTAGCAAAAAAGGTAAGCTTAGTCCTCAGTATATTGGTCTGTTTGAGGTTCTTAATGATGTTGGCTCAGTAGCTTATAGGTTTTCCTTGCCACCAAACCTGTCAAGAGTTCATCCCGTATTCCATGTTTTTATGCTCAAGAAATACCATAAGGATGGTAATTATATCATAAAATGGGACTCGATTTTGCTTGATAAAAATATTTCATATGAAGAGGATCTAGTTGCAATTCTTGATTGGGATGTTCAAAAATTAAGAACTAAGGAGATCCAATCTGTGAAGGTTTAGTGGAAGCATCATCCTGTTGAGGAGGCTACTTGGTAAATCAAGAGGGACATGCGTGACAAGTACCCTTACTTGTTTGAGGATCCAAGTACTTTCTTATTTCTTGCTTGTCTGGTTTTTCTTATTTGATTGTTTAGGGACAAATGATGGGTAAATTGGTATCTGTTTTAATGACCCTTTTAGTCATTACAGTAAAGACTAGCATGCCAAAATTAGGATTAAGGTTTTCCCGGATAAAGAATTAGAAATTTTATGCTAAGATATTCTTAGATGAAATCCAGGCGTGGTATGGTCTAGGATAATTTGGTAAGGGATTAGTGGATGATTTCGTGACTTGAAGTTATTTTATGATAGCTAAGATGTTAAAGAGTCCATAAAAGCTTTCAAAAGTGAATTCGGGTTAGTAGAACTCCGGATATCGCATTTGATGTAAAAGGGATAGTTTAGGATGTCAATATTCAGAAGTGTGTTGTAAAATAGGCAAGTTTCATGGGTTGATGAACTTACTGCCTCTGCCTAAGCCGCTATAGCAGGAGTTAGATTCGGTCAATCCCGCCATAGCGGGCAAATCCCGCTATAGCGGGAATTGTTCCACTATAGCGGGATAAGAACTGATTTAGATAGAAAATAGACCAAAAAAATTATTTTCATTCCATATTCGTCCAAGGGATGGAAGAAGCTATTTTAGGTGATTTCAACTGACTTTCCACCAATTTTCCTTGTTGAGGTAAGTAAATCCATTCCATTAACTATTTTATCGATAAAAGCTTTTGAAAGTGAATTTGGATTAGTAGAACTCCCGATATCGCATTTGATGTAAAAGGGATAGTTTGGAATGTCAATATCCAGAAGTGTGTTGTAAAATAGGCAAGTTTCACGGGTTGATGGACTTACTGCCTCCTCCTAAGCGGCTATAGCAGGAGTTAGACTCGATCAATCCCGCCATAGCAGGCGAATCCCGTTATAACGATACCGCTATAGTAGGAATTGTTCCACTATAGAGGGATAAGAGCTGATTTATATCGAAAATAGACCAGAAAAATTATTTTCATTCCATATTCGTCTAAGGGTTGGAAGAGACGATTTTAGGCCACTTCAACTGACTTTCCATCAATTTTCCTTGTTGAGGTAAGTAAATCCATTCCATTAACTAGTTTATCGATAAGTAATCCATAGAATCATTAGTTTTGGGGTATGAGAAAGGATTGGGCTTGACCTAAGTGAATTTTCTGGTGCAATTAGATGAATTGGGTGGAAAATCCATAGGTTTTGGTCATGGGTTACTAAATTATGAATGCATGCCTAGAATTCATCGCGATTAACATGAAATTGGTAGAATTAAGGTGGAATGATGGTAGAAAAGCCCTAGAATGTGGGGATGATCATGAATTTGACCTAGGATTTATGGGATTAAGTTGTTATCCTTGAATTTGTTAGTTCATTGTCTCAATTATGATTATATTCTTATTTTTAGACCACAACCAAGCCAAGATTGCAAAAAAAAAGGCAAGGCTCAAGTTCGTTAAAGTGTTGTAATTCTTGGATTAAGCTAGGTGATGACTAAATGTAGTTGAAAAAACAACTTAGTTTATGTGTGCATGTTAACTGTTTCTTCGTCTACTTGTTACAATGCATGTTTAAGGAGAGTAAATTTTTGAATGATATTCTAAGTGTTAATCACATATAATGAGGTTATATTAAAGTCTTGTTGATAGTACAAGTATGATTGTTTTATTCTCATTGTGGTTGTGATTATTGTGATATCTGTTATTATTGTGAGATGAGCCACTAAATGACATCTTCACGGGATTTACTTATTATTTTGAGATGAGCCAGTAAAGGACATCATCATGGGATTGGTTTATATAAGGTTGGCAGATACTTGATGTCTGGAATGTTTGGTATATGGACTAGAACTCGTCCCCTGTAGGTCATGGCTAGTGGGAGGTCATAAGTGCCGTAGCATGTGTATACAAGGTATTGGTGAGTTTGACTTTTCCTTGAGTGAATCGGGTTTGTGATTATTGATATTGTTGTTGTTGAATTGGATCCTTGAGTGGTCTGGATTAAAAATATAAATAAATGGTGTATCTCTTATTGTTGTCTCCTTATTTATGTACTTGATACAAGGTGTAACTTATTGGTGTGGGTCTTGGATTTGTTGACTTAATCTTGTATTGGTAGTCATGATCTTGACTTAGTATATTGTCTGTATTGACTTACACATGACTGAATTCTTTGGTCTTGTTTAAAAAAGGCTAAGTGGTACATATCTGAGGTAAAGTATTTGGTAGTTATACATGGTTGTACTTGTTTACTAAGTTATGGTTATTTATTCATATTTATTATCTTGGGTTTGCCGATGAACCTACCAATTCATTGTGGTTTGTACTTATACTACATGTGCTCTTCTTTTTTTTGAGTACAGAGCATTTTTCAGCTACTACATCAAGACCTTAGCTTTAGACTAGAGTACATTTCATCTCAAGGGTGAGCTACATCTTCCAGGCAGCCATGAGTCCTCTATTTTAGTTCTTGTCCATTTGTTTCGTACATGGATACTTTCATTTTGTTTTGAGTTAAACCCATTGTTAACAATTATTAGTGGTTTGTTACAATGACTTTCAGTCCTTGGGGCATTTTAGACATTTCCTATTTTTCCGCATTGGTTTTGTTATTAGACTATCCGAGACTTTGGTTTATTTAATGGAATGATTAATTTCTCTTAAAATTGGCTCGTGTTGGTGTTGAGTAGTTTTGGGTTGAATGGTTCTCCCACCGGAGAGTTAGTGTGGGTGCCACTCGCAACGGGATTGGGTCGTGACATTAGTACAACAAATAATAATTTGGGTGAAGCTATATTATTATTATCTTATTATTATTAGATGTAATGTTTTATATGAAATTGATAATACTTCTTATAACTTATGTAAATATTATCTCTCTACGTTAAATTTTTAAAAATGTAGGAGTTATGGTATCTTACTAGAGTTTTGTCAAAAGATTTTTTTTAAAGTGATATTTCACTTTGGCTGTCATCAAAATGGTTTTGAAAATTAAGAAGAATATTTTGATATATTTTAATGTACAATTTGTATGTTACATACAAAATTGAAAATTTTATGAATTGAGAAAAAGTTATCCCATTGTTTTAAAATATTTAAAGTGTAGGGGTATTTTACTAATGTTATGCTACTTGATGTTAACAGAGTTTATTCTTGTTGAAAATGGTGTTGTTTCGCAGTGTATTATTTTGAAAGAAGTCATTCATTAATGACATATGAGAGGTACCTTATTTTTTTAATGGTACTAAGTAAAGTAAAATAATATTTGTTGTATTAGAGGGGTACAATAATGTTTAGTGGATCAAAATAATATTTGTTGTATTAGAGGGGTACAATGATGTTTAGTGGATCTAAAAATTTGCTAGTGACTATGAGTTATTATTGGTGGGGGTTGTCATAACATAAGAATCAACTAAATAGAGTTAGTTATTTTGGAGTTGGTTGGTGATGAGACTAAGTGGTTAAGAGAACTCTTAGAAAGTATTTCAATTTGAATATATCCAACATATTGATTTTGTGTGAGATAAGACACTATTACCCTTACCCCCCCCCCCAACCAAACTATAGCCGAAGTTGCTATGACATACCTAAACTTCACGAAGGTCATATTACCCTATTACCCCTAAACTATTTTAAAATATAATAAATACATCTTTCAGTGCTGATGTGGCACCACAACTCAATTAGTTATAGTGATATACATGCGTTGCCACGTGTATAAATATTTTTTAAAAAGTTTTTTAGTTATTTATTCTTGTTTTCTTTGTCTTATATTAAAATAAGTCAATGCACGTAAAAAAAATTAATTTTTCTTTGCCTTGTATTTAAAACTTTCTCAAATACATGTAATTTTGATTTCTCTGTTGTAATGACTTTCTAGATCATTTTCTTAGTTTTCGCATATTTTTTGCTTTTCATGTTTTTTCATAGAGGCTACAGGCCATTTATGACTTGCCGGGACCGTCGGTTTGGTTCCCCAGCAGTTTATTTGGATTTTAAGCCCATTTCCCTATTTTGGAGCTTTTGAAGTTAACAAATTAGTCTTCAGCCAAAACTCCATGTAAACGGCCTTGGATGAAAATTCTGACGGTTTCGTTAGCTCAGGAATGTGGATTTTAGGTTAGGGGGATTCTTGATCCGAGTCTCTAGGCTTCTGGGCTCTTTTTGGGACTATTGGATAGATTTTGGTAAAAATAGAACAGTGAGTATGGGACCCATATTTTGTCTAAACTACATTTGATGGAAATTTAGATGGTTCCATTGAGTTCGGAATTCTGAATTTGATAGGATAGCATAGTTTGTTTGCGTGCACGGGGTTCCAAATAAATCCAGAGCACCCGATCGAAGTCCGTTATGACTGAGCCAAATTTTCTGGTGCCTAGTGCTGGTGCAGCCACTTAAGCGGTTGCCATTTTAACGGCTTAAGACCGTTTTAGCAATGGCTGGCCAGTCGAGGCAAGGTCGCTTAAGCGCCCTTTTTGCCGTTTTAGTGGTGATCGATTATGCGGCCATTTTGCCGCTTAAGCGGCCACTGCTGAGTTTATATACATATATATATACATATATCTTTTTCCCTGAACTTCATTCAATTTTAATTCTTTATTCAACCATTTTTGGTCCTTATATCTTGAGAATTGTTGGGAATTTATCCCATTGAACTCAGGTACATTGTTTTATCGTTCCTTGGTCATTTCCCCTTTAATTCTCGTGTTTTTCCGCCCCCAAAATCTGTTAGTAATGATTTGAGCTCTTTTTTGTGCTCAAATTTTGGGCACGCATTACTTATCCTTCGAGGGACCTAATTACAGATTCAATTTTTTTAAATCTGACAATGGGTCCCATGGGTCTATTTTTGACCTGATTCTCGGCCTGGAGTTTTATATTACAATATGGGTCTTATTTATTAACGTGCAAATCAGGAATTTGAGAGTGCGATGACATGCAGAGATCGGAGAGTGGAGACAAACAGTTCATGGACGGTTCTAGACTATTGTTCGGCTTTGAGGTAGGTTACGGTCTACTCTTCTCTATGTCATTGTGTATCATATGGATTTCATATGAGGTAGGGGTCATAGGATAGGTTTTAGGTTACCTTATCGCCCTTTTATTGACTTGGCCTTACTTGGGGAATTTTAATATAAAATAGCGGCTTGAGCTGTAGTTTAGAATGCCTGTTATAGCTGTAGGATTGTGTTAGGATCACTTATATAGTCATTATGACCTTAGGTTGACTCTCGTAATCCTATTTTTAGCTTGTTGCGATATTTGACCTATTTAGGGGAACTTTAGAATAAAATTGCAGTTTGAGCCTTAACCTAGAATACCCGTTATAGCTATAGGGTTATGTTAAGCTTGCTTACATACTTGATGTGACCTTAGGTTGACATTAGAAATCCTTAATGTAGGATTTGGGTTAGTACCTTTATATAAAGATGATATCCTTTGGCTAGATTCTCCTAGTAGCATGATACTCCTATTTACTTGAGTTTTCTGAGTTATGACCTCAATATTCTTTTACTTTATCTATTGTTGGGCTCGAGGCCTTAGTTACAAGACTAGTTGGACATCAGGTTAGTTTTTTGTGCTCTGAGAGAGTTATGATTTCAGTTTATAGATGCTTGGGTACTTGCATTTTTATTGTTTGGATATTGGTGATGGCATGCATACATTTTTACGTGCTCATGCTTACTTAAGTGGTACGACTCAAACTAAACCCTTGGCTTTTCTAATGCTTTTTCTAAAAAGGGGATTCATTATCCACTTTTCACTTTTAAAGATTGATTTCTAAATGGAAGTCGTACCACTCTTACTATTGGATGATGAATTTTAAGATAGAGAGGCACTATTTTCTACTATTTTAGTCCTGGATAACCTCAGGCACTGGATTATACTGACTACTACTTATTTAGTCTCGGTTTGACTCCGAGCACTTATTACACATACTTACCTCTGGTACTAGACGTAGTGGAGTGATTATGGATTATATGAAAGTACTGGTTCGGTACCAGGCAGTGTATACGGATATCTCGAGTCCCTTATGGCCCCTTCATCCGATGAGCCACAGTACCGGAGAATGATGGTCATCATAGGTCGTGCCTTTATGAGCTACTAACCTGGAGGAAGTGTATACACTTGTGTTGGTTAAGGTACTTGGTTCAAACCGCATCATCAGGTTTTTACCTTGCATTCATTTATTCATATGCATCGTCTATCACCAGTATGATTGTTTGTTCTTTGTACCTACTGGTCTTATGGGGAGCTGCTTAGGTTATGTTTGTTGTTGTGTACCTTCTGGGCTTATGGGGGCACAGTTAGTTTATTGTTTGTCCGTTCTTATCTATTTTTTTAATTATTTGATTATTATTATATAGATCAAAGCATGATGGATATTGGCATGTACTGGATTCTTAGGTACGTCTTGTGGTCCCTTTTTTCTTTAGCATTACTAGTCGTGGTATTAGATTATCTTGTTGTTCTTTTAATTTATGAAGGATACTTGGTGCATACCACTATTAACAGTTTACCTTAGTGCGATTCTTGTAGTGATTAGGTTGTTAGGCTAGCTCCACCAGGTCAGTACCTTCGTGTTTAGCCTCTTGTACAGTACTGTTGTATATTCATTTCTTCTCTAGCTACTCTTTTGTGTTCCACCTTCATTCTTTATACTACTACTGTATATTGTTTAGCTACCTATTATCTCGTACTTTCGTACGTAGTTACTTCGAGAATATGGTAGTTTATCTCTACCTCTCTATTATCCTTATTGCATTTTGTTTCTTAGTTAGTTGCCTATAATATATATTCTTACCGTATGTGTTATTTATACTTGCATTATATTTAGAGCTCAGTCGTCCGATGCCTACTGAGTACCTCATATTTGGTACTCATACTACACTTCTGCACCTTGCAGATCATAGTATGAGTTCTTGCTACCGATGTGTGCATCGTGCGGAGCTGTCATGAATTGGAGATTTGGGGTAAGCTCCTAGCGTCCGGAGTTGTTCCTTCTCCCTCTCTTTTTTGTTGGACTGATCTTTATTTTGTATTTTGAAGATGGTTTTGTATATATATTATGTCTACCTTGTACTCTTTTTATATTAGTGCCTTCGGTATCGACTAACACTAGGTCTTGGGTGAATATTTTCTTTCTTCTAGTTCATTTTATCCTTTTATTTAATTTGTGGCTATCTTTTCTCTTATTATCATGTTACTCGGAGTTCCAACCTATGGGTCGGCTTACCTATTGGTGGCTTATGGTACGTTCCATCATAACCTGAGAAATTGGGTCGTGACAGTTTGGTATCAGACCCTAGGTTCACTGGTGTCTTTGGTACAAGAGCAAAATACCTAGTAGAGTCCTGCGGATTGGTACGATGACGCCCCATATCCTATCTTCGGGAGGCTATAGGGCATTCTTAGGAAATTCCATTTCTTGACTCTTGATCGTTTGTCCTTACTTCTATCAACTTTCTTTTGGCTCCACTCTTTCTTAGATGGATAGCATGACATTGCCGATAGATGCGGATGAGACTTTAGCACGTGTTACCCGAGTTTTAGTTCAGGGTTAGGCTAGGGAGTCAGAGCTTGATGTTGGGGATCTACAGCATTAGCCTGTGGATTTGGGGCCAGCCCAGGCTTCGGCAGGATTAGTGATCGTGCCAACTCTTCAGGTTACTGTGTTATGGATTTCGAGCCTTTATGAGGATATATTTCAGGAAGGGGCGGTGTCCGGTACATCGAGTGGTTCTCAGGCCAGAATTGGGTTCATAGGTATTTAATAGGGTTCTATATCAGTTTTGAAGTATAAGATAGGGTTTCTCGAGTGAGCCTGACATACTCTTATGATCTTCTCTATAGAGCATGAGATGGTACAAAGGTTTATCAGAGGATTATCTTTGCCGCTCCATTTGGCATCAGAGCATATGATTGCAGCTTGATCTACCTTCTTCCAGGTTGTTGATCATGTGAGGACTATAGAGTGGGCATGTATTGATACATATAGAGGTGGCGGTAAGAGGCCCCGCCATCAGTACAATTTCAGTGGTATTTCGTTTGGAGGTAGGGATCCTTCCGATAGAGATCTTCATCACTCTCAACCTATCAGGTCCATATAGGTAGCACCTCATATTATAGGTGGCTCTCAGGTAGGTCGTAGTAGTTACAGTAGATAGGGTTTCGAGCATGCATTGTGAGGTTCTCGATCTAAGTCTTCAGGCCGGGGTGGATGCTTTAGATCAATAGGTATGTTGCATCAGGGAGTTTTTAGGGAATGCTATTAGTGTGGGGAGATTGCTCATTGGTCTAGGGAGTGACCTAGGCGTGAGTTAGTCAGCCAGTCACGGTCAGCGTGTGGTCCTCACCAGACGAGAGTTTCTAAGGATTTTTATGGTTACGGGAAGAGTGATCATTTCAGTAGGGAGTGTCCCAGGCGTTGCATTATTGAGCACTCAGCACAGCCAAATCATTCTTTTACGGGTGTGGCACCTTCGATCAAGATACTATAGGTGGTCATATGGATGCTCAGTTTGGATTAGATGCTTCTTCAGGTATACCAGGGGCCAAGATATCAGATGCAGCTAGTGTAAGTGCAATTTCATTTTACTATCATTTAGCTCCAATATTGTTTTGATTTAGGGTTTTCATACGCATACATGCCTGCTTACTTTGTTGTTTGTATATAGTTATTGTGAGGTCTTTATCTGAGTCATGCATATATAACTACCCCCGTAGATGATTTCTTTTAGTAGTTGATCGGTTATGTGTTTTTTTCTACCTTTGGAGTGTAGTGCTTGAGTAATTCCTTTATCCTTGGCATAGTAGTTTTGATGTGATCCTGGAGTTGGATTGGTTATCTTACTTCCATGTTACTCATATTGTATGCTATTTCTATTTGTTATATCATTAATTGTTATTGACCCTTGTTTGATAGATGGCTAGACTAGCGTTACCTGGTTAGTATCCCTCTTATATGTGATTCTTGACCACTTGGCTTAGACGGTTACCTTTTTTGCTTGGCGTTTCTCTGTTAGTAAGGTGAGATATCGGTTGTTGAGAAGGTTGTGTGAAAGAAAGCTTAGCCTTCTGTGGTTATGTTGAAATTCTAGCATTAACAGTGTGTTCCTATGGTCAGTTCCTAAAGTTTGTAAGATTGCGGCTTATTCTTCCAATTTGTCTAGTTCATCACTCGATAGTGGTCTTGATATTCGGTATTAATGTTAAGTCGGGTACTCAGTTCTTTCTGTAAAAATGTCCAGCATTCTTTTGAGTTAAGGCTGGTTAAAATGAGTGGGTTCAGTAGCTTCTCATGTGGGATTTATTTGGCCTGGTATGACTTTGAGGGATGCTTCTGCTTGGTGTATGAAAAGAAGGATGGCATGTACTTGTATATCAGTTGTCGGTAACCAAGGGGTAGGATTCTAGGGAGTAAGTATCAGTTGCTCAAGTTTTGTCTATCATTATGACTCTTTGTAGTTGATAACGCCCAAAATATACCTCCAGAAAAGTATAATGCGGTCGTTGTATCAAATATAGAACCCAACTAGGTTGGGGTCATTCCCACAGGAAATAGGATGAAATTATGTCGAATGCTAGTCTGAGTAATTGGCAAGTAAGTAAAACTGGGGGGGGGGGTAATGAGTAAGTAATAACAGTAACGATTGTTGATTTTTGGATTTATAATCAATATGAGAAATACACTAGGACTATGATCCCCAATGATTTCTTAACTCCACTGGTTACTTGTGCTGGCAAGACTGTCCCGCCGCGTTGCATGCAAAATCAAACAAGTTAAGTTCATCTAAACATCTCTCGACCTTGGTTAGAAAAATTCACTCCCCTCCTCTCAGTCTCCGAGTGTCGTACTACTAACCTTTGTCCTGGATCTCAAATAACTATCCCTGTTACGGCTCAAGTTATTAGATGAAGGTTGATAGCTTCAAATCTCTGTTGTTATTCCCTTTTCCCAATCTCTACCTCTCTCTTAAGCAAGTCTAGAATACAGGCGAGTTTCTAACGTTTGCAACTGTTAGAAGATCAATTATAATGAAGGTAATAACAATACATGCATTCAAAATGGTTCAGAATTGCTTTGCACTTAACCTGTTTCGTTAATTCCTCATGGTTCACACAACCCTAGTTGACAGATTTAGCTACTCATGGTTACAAGAACTCAAGAAAAATTCAATGAAGAAAACATAATTGTGAACTCACATTAATAAGAAAACTCTGAAATCTCAATATGAATAAAAATCCTCGAATTAGTGTTCCAAGATTAAAAAATCAATAATGTGTTTATAAATTCAAAAACAATGTAATAGAAATCAAAAATAATGAAAAACTGACTAAATCCTAAACATAGGACAATATAGGGGTATTTATAGATACAAGGTGAATTCTATCATAAACAAAACGAGAAAACAAAGTCGACACGTTCCACAGTACCAACCTACGCCATGTGGGTCCTGCCGTGGAAATCAGGTTACTCCAACTAACTACAGGAGTTGACCTACGACACAAACCCATGCCACGTAGGTCGACTCACCTGACGTGGGTCCTGCCGTGAGTCACTCCTCTGGTGCAGGACTTGGCTCTTTCGTCTTCAGATATTTCGTTCTCAAGCACGATCCTTCCTTTTTGTCCATTTGCCTAAAAAAAAAAGCCTATTCTCCTGCAATATAGAACAGGAAACACATCATACCAACTAAACATGCCAAACACATCATACCAACTAAATATACCCTAGTCATTGCATATTTTCCTTGTTTTAAGCATCGAAAGTGCCATGAAACCACGGTACATCAACACCCTCAACTTAGAACGGTTGCATGTCCTCAGGCAAACAAAACAAAACAAACACATACGATGCTTAACTAAGAGAAACCTAAGAGACCTACGGCAGTCGACTTATTGCTCTTGACACCAAAACTTTTCCTACCCCTCATATTTGCAAATCAACACCACAGTATGTATACGTGTAATATATTATCATGACACAACAGGGATCAAATAATGGCATCAGATTATGAACAAACAACTAAGCATATATGCAAATAACATTATCCGAACAAATACCAGCTAACAATGCAACACATGTATTCTCACAACAAAGAAGTCCCATACACTCACAGTATACCAATGAATATTAAAGTAGGGACTAGGTCAAAACATTCTCTTTCACAAAGAAGTTCAAACAATGTGCGTGAAATACCATAGGCTTGCCCTTATTTTCTATTAGTTTTTCAGACGGTTGGACTAGGATCACATTAGGAATTTCATCAATGTAGGCATAGGGATGGGTGTGGTACATATGGATATAGTGAATCAATCCTCCTTGACACTACACTATTTTTGGCTCCACTTTTCAACCATTCTTAATTTATTTTCCCTTATTCTCCTTCAGTTATTTTCAGATTTTGGGTGTGATTTTCTTCATACTTTTAAAACACAAAAAAAAAAATCTCTTTTTTTTTTTGCAATTTCTATTTACTGCACTCATTTTTTTTTCTTTCACACCCAAATCTGTTCTCTTTTTCTTTTTACTAACCCCTTCTTCATACCCAAATTAAACTACGAACCCCTATAATAGCCACCCTCAACTTAGGTGATTTGCCTGAGTTGAGGTACACAATGTCCAAGGAGGGACCAGGGCCAAGACAGGTTCATTGTAAGTCAAAATGGGAAGGTGAATGGGCTAATGAAAGAAATGGGTCAATTAAGGCTCAAACTCGGGATCAATGAACACTTAATTCATTTGGTCGGGCATTTAAGCTAAAAGCGAACTTATTCAAAAACGGCCTATGATCCTTTCCTAACCACTATCCTATAACCTAGGCAAGACTAATCGGGAAAGTTCTGGATCGCACACACAAAGTGAACTAGGTAATGACCTCACACACACATAGCACAGAATTATACTATCAACTACTACCTATCCAATTCATGCATTGCTAAGCTACAGTTATTCTGCCTATAATACTAATGTCATAACAAGATCCAACAATGGCACAAATTAACATGCTACACACACAATCCAAAAAAAAAATTATTATATATTTTTTTTCAGGAGGGGAGGGGTGTCCTTTAAGCAATCAAAAAGTATCATTATCATTCAAATTTCGTTCAAAATGGGACTGCACTGAGGTTCCCCTATTTTTCTCCTAATTAAATATGAAAACACATAAATACTATAAATAACAACCTAAACATGTCGGTTCTACTATTATAGCACACTTGGGGGAAAAGAAACATGGCAATAAAAAACCCCAAGTGGTGGTATACCCCCACCCCTAACTAAATAATGGTGCATTGTCCTCAGTGCAAAGCTATCAATATGGTAAGTTTAAGGGACTGAAGACATACCTGTGGCGCGCTAGGCACCGAATGTGGGTCCGTCCATAGCAAGATCATTTGTATGCTCTCTGGGCTCCATACTTGGTGCGTCCGATGGAGGGGGTGGCTGACTAAAAGATGCTCCCCATGCTCTCTGCTCATGTTCAATCTGATTGAGATGGTACTCTGCTCGGTAGGCCTTGGTCTCCCTCCAGAGATCACTCTCAAACTCGTCTCCACTATAAGTCTGACCCTCAGTACTCCGTGGCCTCTTGCCTTTAGCAACAGAAGGCTCCTCATCAGCAAACAAATCCACCTCAAAAATTGGTGCTGAGGATACCGATATAGGTATGGGTGGAATAATGGGAGCATGCCTAACTGCTAAATCTCGAATCTCTGCCCTTAATGCAGCCACCTCCTTAGTCAACCCCGTCAAATTCGAAACATGGGCCTCTCTCAATCGGCTACCCATCTGATGCTCAAAACTATCAATCCTCCTATGCAACTCACGCATAAAATTCTCCATAGTAGAAGTCATACAAGCCTCAACTCTTGCATCAGACTCTTCTATCAATGTCCTAACATATGGCTTAAGTTGTGATACCAACTTAGCCATCTAGGCCTTTGTGTGAGCCTGTCGCTCAATAACCTGAGTTTGTCTATCTACTAACTATTGCAGAAACTCTCATAAAACTGCAACCATGCCAGACGAGGGTGATGGTGTTGTGGGGCCAGCAGCCCCTCGTTATTCACAAGGACTATGCCCTCGGTAGGTAACCTCCCAGCCTCGGGGTCACTAACAGATACTAAAGTGCTAATCGATTCCTCACAATCTACTTACCCTTCAAAAAGGGTTGCGCCTGGCGAAGTAGAGGGTTGAGACCCCCTCTGGGAAATCGAAATAGCACCTCACTGCTGCATCAATCCTACATCAGCGATGCGGGTCACCTCAATGGCGTGATCTACTGCAGGCATCCAAACTACACCAGTACTATGACATAGGCCCTGAATCAGACATGGGAAAAGGATGCTGGTATAGTCTCTAAAGGCGCGCTCATGAATTTACCTAATAATATAGCGGGCAATGTTGATGTCATATTCGGCGATGATGCTCGCTACCAGAACATCTCTGTCAAGAGTAAGAGAATTATCTGCACCTGTGGGACCGAGACAGTTTCGTACAACTGACCACCAAAACCTGCCCGTAAAGTGAAGCGATGACTTCTTAATATCCAACTTCTCAGCTACCCATTTCGCATATATGCCATCCTCCGTGATATACTATGCAATCCACCGTAGTAGATCTAAATATTAATCAGCATCCTTTATTTTGTTTCTATTTTTCACCGTCTCTATGTGGTGATCAAACTCAACAGTACTAATTGGAAGTGGAAGTTCTGCACCAAATAAGAACCGGTGGATAGTCTGCTCAGAAATGTCTACTCTGGTTTCATGAACCAAAGTGTGAGTCAATGGTGGTTAGTCCTGAAATCACTGCTCAACTGGTGTGATCAATTCAATAGATATAGTATACGAAGCATAAAACTAACGAACCAACTCTGGGCTATAGCTACCATAAGGTTCCGTCATCCACCTGAATCCATAGCAATCAAACACTGTCTTGATCTCGGGTAGTGCCTTTAACTCATCTAATCGATATCGAGGCTCCTCAGTGATACTCCATCTACACACACACAGCTCATTCGGCTCTGCATCCCTGTCATAAATGGCCCTCATATCCTAAACACACCACCTCTTATTTTCCCTTCGTACTACAACTGCAGCCAGCTGTGTAGCCACCTGTCTCTATGAGAAAGTCATGGAATCCTGAACACTAGCCTCACCACTACCCGCAAGTTCAGAATCATCTGTACCCTCAGCAATCTCATCAGTCCCAGGTGCCTCAGCCTCATCTTCAATATCACCGGCTGCAGAAGCATCCACCCCCTCTTCAGAATGGGGGGCGGATTCTAAAGACTGAATAGGAGTCACCATTATAGGCTGAGTGGTGGCTCAGGCTGCAGCCTGTGCCCTAGTTTATTGTCTTGTAGAGCGAGTCACAAGAGCAGACTTATCCTGAGCGATCTCATAAACCTCTTCGGACCCACTTTTCTCCAGATCTAAAGACTCAACTCGCAGCTGTGTTGTGCCTTTCGGGTTCTTGGTGTGGATTCATGAAGAGGAACCCATATCTCTGTGTTTGGGGTTTCCTTTTAGGTGGCATGGTCAGATTTTTAGTGGGGTTTAGTCGGGTCGAGTATGGGTATTCGGATTAGGGTTTTGCTGTTAGGGTCGGGTCGGGTTTAGTTTATTAAAGTAATGGGATTTGAATTTTCTTGCAATTAGAGTGGTGGTGGTACGAATTGGAGTGGTTGTTACTTGGGATTTATAGTGATTATAGGATTGAAAGTGTTAATTTGGATGAATTGGGGAAAGAAATCGAGTATGTGGAGGCTTGGAGAATCGGGTTTTTTAATTTTTAATCGGGTAGTATCGGATTTTATAGAGGGTAGGTCGAAATTAAGGTTGGGTCGGGTCGGATCTTGACTTTTATTTGTGGGTCTGAGTCTCACGGTACCGACCCACGACACGTGGGTTAACCCATATTATGTGGGTCCCTATCATGGGTCGGGTTCTATAGCCATAAATAATCTCTGATTCCTACGATACTGACCCACGCCACGCTGGTTGTCCTACGTCACGTTGGTCCCTGTCGTGGGTTAGATTCCACAACCAAAAATTTTCCTCTGATTCCCACGTGACCAACCCACGTCATATGGGGTAGCCTACATCATGTGGGTCCCTTTGGTGGTTTAAGCTGCACACTTTTTAGTTCACTTCTTTCTTTCAATTTACGACTGGTAACCATCTTTGGGTTGCCTCCCAAGCAGTGCATAATTTAACATCGCAGCATGACGTAGCTAGGTTGGTTACTCAGACTTCACC
This sequence comes from Capsicum rhomboideum, assembly GCA_031232105.1. NCBI lineage: Eukaryota > Viridiplantae > Streptophyta > Magnoliopsida > Solanales > Solanaceae > Capsicum > Capsicum rhomboideum. Next base: position 107,617,752 of record CP124711.1, read on the forward strand.
AACTAACCCATGGGTTGCCTCCCATGAAGCGCCTGATTTAACGTCGCGGTATGACCCAACTTACTTGACTACTCAGACTTCGTCAAGACTAATATCCTCACATGTCCTTATTTCTTCCTTGATTCCCACATAGTGCTTTACATGCTGTCCATTTACCTTGAATAGCACATTATCATCTCCTTTCAGCTCGATTGATGCATGCGGGAACACCCTAACTATCGTGAATAGTCCAGACCATTTGGACTTTAACTTTCTAGGAAACAAGCAAAGCCTGGAGTTATAAAGTAGTACCAAATCTCCCGGGTGAAACTCTCATCGCTCAATCCTCCGATCATGATATAATTTTATCTTTTCTTTATACAGTGCTAAACTTTCATAAGCCCAAAAATGAAGTTCATCCATCTCATTCATCTGTTCTAGTCTCAATTTAGCCACATCATTCCATTCCAAATTCAATCTTTTCAGTGCCCATAATGCCTTGTGTTCAAGTTCTACAAGCAAATGGAATGATTTACCAAACACCAGCTGATATGGAGATGCACCAATCGGTGTCTTGAATGTAGTTCGATATGCCCATAATTCATTATCCAATCTTCTTTCCCAATTAGTCTGGTTGGCATTCACCGTCTTTGTCAAAATAGACTTTATCTCACGATTTAACACCTCAACTTGCCCGCTCGTCTGAGGATGGTAAGGTTTTGCCACCTTATGTTTGACACCATATTTTTCAATTAGGGCTTTGACCAGCCGATTACAGAAATGGGATCCTCCATCACTAATGATAACTCAGGGTGTACCAAATTGTGAAAAGATGTTCTTCTTTAAGAATACTGTGACACTTCTTCCTTCATTATTGGGAAGCGATATTGCCTCCACCCACATAGAAACATAGTCAACAGCTACCAGAATGTATTTCATCCCATGTGAGCTCACAAATGGGCCCATAAAATTAATTCCCCATACGTTAAATAATTCAAGCTCAAGAATAATGGTCATAGGAAGTTCGTGTCTGCACGAGATGTTCCCGTATCTTTGACATTGGTCACAAGCTAGAGCATAGTCATGAGCATATTTATAAATAGTGGGCCGGTAATACCCACATTTTCTGCGCACCTCCATGATGACCCCCAACTGGAGATGAATGACATGCTTCTAAAATACTCATCATCTCGACTTCCGAAATACACCTTTGAATTATGAAATCCGTACACATCCTAAATAGATAAGGCTCATCCCAGAAGAACTTTCTCACTTCATGCATGAATATCTTCCACTGCTGATACGACATATCCTCTGGGACTAGATCACTTGCCAGAAACTTGGCAAAATCTGCAAACCATGCGATTAATCTTGTGATCCTACTAGCACTTGCTCATCTGGAAAAGTATCATCAATATCAAGATCATCCCTTAATTTAAGCATGGTCTCCTCCTCAAGGCATGATAGATGGTCTGCCACCTGATTCTCGATTCCCTTTGTGTGCTGAACTTCAAAATCAACTTCTTGCAATAGAAGTACCCACCGAATCAGTCTTAGCTTGGCATCCTTTTTTGACATACGATATTTAAGTGTTGTGTGGTCTGTGTTCACAATAACTTTCGTACCAACCAAGTACTATTGAAATTTCTCGAAAGCAAAGACCACTCCCAACAATTCTTGCTCGGTTACAGTGTAATTTTTCTGAGCTAGATTAAGTGCTTTGCTAGCGTAATAAATCAGATATAGAATCTTCTCACGTCTTTGGCCAAGGACTGCACCCAAGGCCAAAACGCTAGCATCATACATAACCTCAAATGGCATCGTCCAATCTGGTGAAACAATAATAGGGACTGAAATTAACTTCCCTTTCAGACACTCGAATGCTTTTAGACAGGCCTTATCAAACACAAATTTCACCTCCTTCTCTAAAATCTTGCATAATGGATGTACAATCTTAGAAAAATCCTTGATGAATCTTCTATACAAACATGCATGCCCCAAGAAACTTCGAATTCCTTTAATTGAAATAGGTGGAGGTGACTTTTCAATCATCTCAATCTTGGCTTTGTCAACGTCAATTCCTTTTTTTGATATTTGATGCCTCAATACGATACCCTCATTCACCATAAAGTGACATTTCTCCCAATTGAGCACCAAGTTACACTCCTCGCATCTTTGTAATACATTAGAAAGGTGAGCCAAGCAGTCGACAAATGAGTCTCCCACAATAGAGAAATCATCCATAAAAACCTCAATTGTGTCTTCCACCATGCCTGAGAAAAGAGACATCATGTAAGCTGGAAAGTGGTCGGTGCATTACATAAACCGAAGGGCATCCTTTTGAAAGTGAACGTACCAGATGGACAAGTGAAAGTGGTCTTCTCTTGGTCCTCGAGAGCAATTAAAATCTTATTATACCCCGAATAGCCATCAAGAAAGCAATACCATCCTCTACCAGTAAGATGGTCTAACATTTGATCCATGAAAGGCATAGGAAAATGATCTTTTTTTATCCAAGGATTCAGCTTTCGTTAGTCTATGCAAACTCTCCATCCAGTAACTGGCCTCATTGGGATTAACTCATTCTTATCATTTGGAACCACAGTTACTCCTCCCTTTTTTGGCACACACTGAACTGGGCTCACCCACTTGCTATTAGCAATAGGGTAAACCAACCTGCATCTAACCACTTGATGATTTCTTTTTTCACAACCTCTTGCATAGTTGGGCTCAGATGATGTTGGTGCTCGATGCTTGGTACACAGAGGCTCAAGATAGATTTTGTGAGTGCAAATACCGGGTGTAATCCCGATAATATAAGTAATGGACCAACCAATGGCCCTTTTAAATTTCTTTAATACCAAAACCAGAGCCTCTACTTGTCACTCCACCAACTCAGCAGAAATAATCACAGGCAAGGTGTTGTTGTCTCCCAAAAATGCGTAGCGAAGGTAAGACAGAAGAGCCTTAAGTTCCAAAACTGGAGGCTCCTCAATGGAAGGATGAGCCAGTGCGGTCACCCTATTCTTCAAATCTAAATCAAGTTTCTTTGGAGTATAAGTGTTTGATCCCCTACCATCAAGCGCACCAACCATCTCATCATATTTCTTAATACCATTGCTATCAAAATTTATAATCCCAGCCGCAAGAGCTTCTACCCCCAACCTTTCTTCAATCAATTACAGAAATCACCCGCATATTTTTTGGTTGCTTCATGGAACGAAAAACACTGAAAGTAACATGTTCATCATTTAACCTGAATTTCATCTGCCCAGTTTCCATATCAACCAATGCACGACCAGTGGCAAGGAATGGTCTCCCCAGGATGATAGGAACCTTGAAATCAACTTCACAATATAGAATCATAAAGTCAGCCGAAAAGATGAACGATACAACCTTTACCAAAATTTCATACAAAATTCCCATCTACTTTTTCATAATCCTATCTGCCATAAGGAGTCTCATAGAAATCGATTTCGATGCTCCCAATCCTAATTTCTTGAAAACGACTAGCGGCATTAAGTTAATACTAGCACCCAAGTCACACAGAGATTTTGCAAAATTATAGGCCCCAATAGTGCACGAAATGGTGAAGGCCCCTGGATCTTCCTTTTTTTCGACAAGTGAATGAGAAGCAATTGCACTATAATAGTGTAAATTATCTGCTAGCTCAAAACTGATAGTTCTTTTCTTTGTCACCAAATCTTTCATGAATTTCGATAACCTGGCATTTTTTCTAAAGCTTTGACAAAAGGAATATTTACTGATAATTCCTTTAGCATTGATATAAATTTCTAATACTTATGTTCTTTAGCTTTCTTTTTCAACTTCTGAGGAAAGGGAGTAGGAGGTTGAGGAATTTGATTGAATAATTGTGGGATTTCCTTTTCCTTCCTGTTATAAGATTTTGCCTTTACGCCAGCTTCATGAGACTTTGGAAATGCATCGACCATAGAATTATCTGGCTCTATCTCAGTTTCTACATCAACTATCATCGGTTCATCTTTCTTACTACAATCTATAGGTATAGATGGGTCAGTCATGCATTTCCCGCTTCTAGTAGTAATGGCCAGACAATGACTATCATTCTTCGAATTCTGGATGGTGTTGCTCAGAAGGGTGTCTGGTTGACGTTGGTTTATTGTCACTGATATTTTTCCAAACTATTGTTCCAATTATTTTATGGCAGTTGAGTGAGACTCAACTCTCTGACTTATTCCCAAAATGTCTGCCCTAATTTCCTTCAAGCAATTTTCTTGGTTTACTGATCCTTTAACCAACTTGTTAAGAAGGGCTTCCATTTTTCAATTTTCATAGTCAGCATCACGGTTCCCCGGTGGAACATATACACCACTCTTCTCTTTATAATCATCCTTTCGCCTCCAATCACCGTCACGATCTCATTCTCTATCTCTATATCCCGACTTATTGTAATTTTCTCCATAGTAGTTCTGGCCTTAATTCCCTTGCCTCAAGTTTCAAGAGTCTTGATTAGACCCCTGGCCCTTGGCTCAAAAACTCGCCACCTCTCGATCCAAGTACTTAGCCTCCATTCATAATCGTCATGCCTAGGTTTTTTGCCTTGTACACCTATGGCATGCACCTTTTCAGCACTTCTAGCCGCAATCTGTTTGGATAGCAAGCCAATTTCTGTCCTCAACTGTTCGACCTCTTGAGCTACAGATTCATCCAAAGCCCGTTGTGCTGCCGAAGCTCTAATAGAGTCCTCACAAATGTATCTGCCTCCCAAGTGTGCCATCCTTGATTGGTCTTAGTGACACGATCTAAATCTCTGAAGCTTGTTCCTACCTCAGACTCATAAATGTTCTGCTAGTGATAGTATCTGCTACAGCCTTGGTATTGGCGTTTAAAGCCCTATAGAAAATTTCAAGTAAACTCCTACCACTCATCTTATGATTTGGCACATTCTGCAGCTTCTTCTTGAACCTTAGCCAAGTCTCGTAAAGTGCTTCAGAATATAGTTGTCTGAAGTTGTAAATCCCACCTTCAACTGTAGCATCCTGGAGGGTGGGAAAATCTCTTCAAAAATTAATTTCTCAACTCTTTCCAAGTAGTGATGGAACCTCGGGGTAACTCAGCCAACCACAAAGTTGCTTCCCCTGTTAGAGAGAATGGAAATAATCTCAACCGAATAGCCTCTTGGTCAACTCCATGAAAATTATATAAAGTGCAGACCCCCACAAAGTTCATCACGTGCATGTTCGGATCATCTAAAGGAAAATCGGTGAACACACCTTTCATGTTTAGTATGTGGATTATGGCACTTGTAATGTCAAACTTAGTGCCCTGAGGTAACTATGGTGGAATAATGGCACCAATCTCAATCGGCTCAAAATAAGCCACATCTTCTTCTTCGGGATCATCATAAGCCAGCACAAATGGTCTTTGAGGGGGTTGTTGAATCCTTAATCTTCTTTGTCTCTCTTCAAGTGCAACTATACTTTGTGTTGCCTCTTGTATTCCTTGATGATCCCTATCCGCTTGTCTAAGATTTGTTTGCCTTGCATTTTTCTCAGTCGTCAATCGAGCAGTGACTTATTCCACAGTTTCATAACCAACTGGCTGAATTGGTTGGTTATGAAAATCTCCCTCGACTGCGAGATTCTGAGCTCCGTAGGTATTCACCATTTTTCAATTTGCTCTGAGTGTTCATTTGATCTCAGTATCAAGTGGAATCAAGGGATTGCCTTTACTCCTAGTGTTGGGCATACATCGGTGTGTGCCTTCTAAAATAGTGCAGAAAAATAAAACCAATCAACTCCAACAAGAAAACTAATCAACTCCGTAACTATATTCCCCGACAACGGCACCAAAATTTGATATCGCCCAAAATATACCTCCAGAAAAGTATAATCCGGTCGCTGTATCAAATATAGAACCCAACTAGGTTAGGGTCGATCCCATCGGGAATAGGACAAAATTATGTCGAATGCTAGTCTGAGTAATTGGCAAGTAAGTAAAACTGAAGGGGGGTTGTGAGTAAGTAATAACAGTAACGATTGTTGATTTTTGGATTTATAATCAATATGAGAAATACACTAGGACTATGATCCCCAATGATTCCTTAACTTTACTGGTTACTTATGCTGGCAAGACTGTCCCGCTGCGTTACATGCAAAATCTAACAAGTTAAGTTCATCTAAATGTCTCTCGACCTTGCTTAGAAAAATTTCACTCTTCTCCTCTCGATCTTCGAGTGTCGCACTACTAACCTTTTTCCTGGATCTCAGATAACTATCCCTGTTATAGCTCAAGTTATTAGATGAAGGTTGATAGCTTCAAATCTCTGTTGTTATTCCCGTTTCCCAATATCTACCTCTCTCTCGAGCAAGTCTAAAATACAGGCGAGTTTCTAACGTTTCCAACTATTAGAAGATCAATTATAATGAAGGTAATAACAATACATGCATTCAAAACGGTTTAAAATTGCTTTGTACTGAACCCATTTCATTAATTCCTCATGGTTCACACAACCCTAGTTGGCAGATTTAGCTACTCATGGTTGCAAGAACACAAGAAGAATTCAATGAAGAAAACATAATAGTAAACTCACAATAAAAAGAAAACTCAAAAATGTCAATATGAATAAAAACCCTCGAATCGGTGTTCCAAGATTAAAAAATCAATAATGTTTTTATGAATTTAAAAAAAATGTAATAAAAATCAAAAATAATATAATTGACTAACTTTTAGACATAGGACAATATAGGGGTATTTATAGATACAAGGTGAATCTTATCCTAAACAAAACGGAAAAAGAAAGTTGGCACTTTTCCCTGCTACCAACCCATGCCACGTGGGTCCTGCCATGGAAATTAGGCTGCTCTAACTAGCTGTAGGAGTTGACCTATGGTACAGACCCATGCTATGTAGGTCGACTCACGTGACGTAGGTCCTGTCGTGAGTCACTCCTCTGGTGTAGGACATGGCTCTTTCTTCTTTAGATACTTTGTTCTCTAGCATGATCCTTCTTTTTTGTCTATTTTGCCTCAAAAAAACCTATTCTCCTTCAATATAGAACAGGAAACACATCATACCAACTAAACATACCCGAGTCATTGCATATTTTCCTTGTTTTAAGCATCGAAAGTGCCATGAAACCACGGCACATCAACAATCCCCGTGGGTTTTTAGTTATGTTATGGCCTTGTGGATAATCCAGAGCAGGTACAGATTTGATTGATCATATGTTTTTCCTGTGGTATGACTCAATTGTGATGGTGTTCTTCAACAACACCTTAGCTTCAGCTCTTGCGGGAACCATTGGGTATATGCTTAGTGTCTGAAAGTGAGATTAGATTGGATATTTTTCATTCTCCAAGACTTATTAGCTCCAATTTGGATTTGGACTCTTTTGGATGACGGCCTGAGAGTTGTGTTAGATCCTATGTTCGGAGGCTTGTTTATCAGCGGGTTCAGTTTGGGCAATTAAAGTTGAGTGGTTCAACTCTAGTGTTAAGCTTATAGCTATGGATTTCGTTACTGGTTTGTGGCCCACGTTTCGAGGTTTGATTTAATGGAGACATCATCGACAGGCTAACTAAGCCTACTCACTACCTACCAATTCAGTTTTCTTCAGTTCAAAGGGATTGACTTAGATGTACAATCGAGGGATGGTTTGTTTGCGCATAATGTTGGTTTCTACTACTTTCGTTCTTGGTTCTTAGTTTTTAATGGACTTTGAAAGTTTACTCAGCAGGGAAGGTGTAACTGAGTTGGGCTTTTCATGGTTTCACCCATTGTTGGTGGAGCATTCTCGAGTGGATCATCCAGTTTCAAGGGGTTGTGCTTTGGACTCATGACTTTTGGTTTTAAGGGTCATCGATACCAGTTATTGGCTTTGACAAAGATCGCAGACAGTAGTCACCACTATTTGGGTATCCAGATGGAACCTCATGAGACATTATTCTTATGCCAGACCATGTACATTTTTAGTGGGTCATCTTTATTCTTTTGAGGTTAGTAAGGTGTGATTATTTGGATTGGACTTGGATAATGTTGGAGAGTTTCTGTGTAGTTCAAAGTAGATAGCAGGTTTAGAAAGACAATAAAATGTTAGATTTAGAGTTTGGAGTTGGTTGTATGATTCATGCATTGGGTTGTATTTAGCCTGGTTGAGTATTCACTTAGTCATGGTCATATCGTTGCGATGTCAGTATGCTTTAGTTTGGGGTCTTGCGTATTTCAGACGAACTCGGTTCATTTGGAAGTTAGTCAGCTTTTGAGGATGAGTTTGAGGGTATTTGGGCAGTGAGGAAAGGAGGTAGAAGTTAAAGGGATACCCTTAGTGAAATCTCTTGGGAGTGTTGTTTAGCCTTGGAGGTTATCTGGGGAGCCTCGCTGGGCATGTGGGACAAGTACCTCGTCCTTTCGAGCTTATGGGATCTATCTAATCCTCGACTATTGAGGACGAAAGTCCTTTTAGTAGGGGATGTTGTAATGACGCTCTAGGTCATTTACTCAATTTTCATGCATTTTCTACATTTCATGTTTTTCCATAGCGGCTACATGTTATTTATGACTTGTCAAGACCGTCAGTTTGATTCTCGGGCATTTTGTTTGGGTTTTAAAGCCCATTTCCCTATTTTGCAACTTTTGAAATTAAGAAATTGGTCTTCAGTCTAAAATTTAGGTAAACAGCCTCGGATGAAAATACTAATAGTTACGTTAGCTCTGAAATGTGGATTTTAGGCTAAGGGGACCCTTGGTCCGTGGCCCGAGGCTTTCGGGTTTGTTTTGAGCTATTATGTAGATTTTGGTAAAAACAGGATAGTAGGTGTGGGTGGGACCCATATGTTGTCTAAACGACCTCTTATGGAAATTATGATGGTTCTGTTGAGTCCAAAATGCCAAATTGGTAGGGTAGCATAGTTCGTTTGCATGCACGAAGTTCTGAACGAATCCTGAGTACCCGGTTGGAGTCCGTTAGGACTGAGCCAACTTTTTTGGTGCCTAGTGCTAGTGCAGTTGCTTAAGCGGTCTAGCGGCCTGGGGACCTCTTAAGCAGTAGCCGTTTTAGCGACTCAAGACCGCTTTAGCAGTGGCTAGCCAGCTGAGGCATGGTCGCTTAAGCGTCATTTTTGCCGCTTTAGTAGTAACCACTTAAGCGGTCATTTGGCCTCTTAAGCGGCCGCTTCTGAGTTATGTATATCTTTTTCCCCAAATTCATTCCATTTTAAGTCTTTATTCAACCATTATTGGTCCTTAAAGCTTGGGATTTGTTGGAATTTCATCCAATTCAACCATTGTTGGTTCTAAAAGCTTGGGAATTAGTGGGATCATCCAATTGAACTTAGGTACATTGTTTTATCGTTCCTTGGTCATTGCCCCTTTAATTTTTTTGTTTTTTCGCCGCAAAAATCTGTTGATTCTTGATTATGGAGTTTAGTTTTCCTTAAATTTAGTGGCTATTTTAAGCCTCGATTTGAGCATCTTTTTGTGCTCAAATTTTAGGCATGCATTCCTTATCCTTCGAAGGGCCTAATGACAAATTCAATTTTTGAATTCCATCAACGAATCCCATGGGCCTATTTTTGACTCAATTCTCAGCCCAGAGTTTTATATTACAATATGGGTTTTATTTTACTTGTATTAACGTGTAGATCATGAATTTGATAGTGCTACGATATTCGGAGATTAAAGAGTGGAGACAAGCAGTTCGTGGATGGTTAGAGACTACTGTTCGGCTACAAGGTAGGCTACAATCTACTCTTCTCTATGAGATTATGTATCATATGGATTGCATGTGGGGTAGGGGTCATAGGATAGGTTTTAGGTTACTATAGTTGTAGGATTACGTTAGGATCACTTATATACCCATTATGACCTTTGGTTGACTCTCGTAATCCTATTTGTGGCTTGTTATCGATATTTGACCTATTTAGGGAACTTTTGAATAAAATTGTAGTTTGAGCCTTAGCCTAGAATATCCACTATAGCTATAGGGTTATGTTAAACTTGCTTACATACTTGATGTGACCTTAGGTTGACATTGGCAATCCTTAATGTAGGATTTGGGCTAGTACCTTCCTATAAAGACAATATTCCTTATCTAGATTCTCCTAGTAGCATGATACTCCTATTTACCTGAGCTTTCTAAGTTATGACCTCAATATCCTTTTACTTTATATATTGTTTAGCCCGAGGCATTGGTTACAAGACCAGTTGGACATCAGGTTAATTTTTTGTGCTCTGAGAGAGTTATGATTTCATTTTATAGACACTTGGGTGCTTACATTTCTATTATTTGGATACTGGTGATGGCGTGCATATATTTTTACGTGCTCATACTTACTTAAGTGGTACTACTCCAACTAAAACCTTCATTTTTCTTCTTTTTCCAAAAAGGGGATTCATTCCCCACTTTTCATTTTTAAAGACTGATTTCTAAATGGAAGTCGTACCACTCTTACTATTAGGTATCGGATTTTAAGATAGAGAGGCACTGTTTTCTATTATTTTAGTCTCGGTTGACCTTGGGCACTGGATTTTACTGATTACTACTTATTTAGTCTCGGTTTGACTCCGAGCACTTATGCACATCCTTACCTTCGGTACTGGACGTAGTGGAGTAATTATATGGAACTCCTAGTTCGTGAACAGGCAGTGTATACAGCTATCTCGAGTCCCCTATGGGCCCCTTTGTCGGATGAGCCATACTATCTGAGGAGAATGGTCAACATGGGTCCTGTCTTTATGAGCTACTGAGCTAAAGGAGGTGTATACACTTGTATTGGTTATGGTACTTGGTTTAGCCCACATCACTAGGTTTTTACCTTGTATTCATTCATTTAGGCCGCCAAACCTTACAACTGATGAGAATGCCCTATGAAGTAAAGGGAAGGGTGTACGTTGTCACACTCCCTGCCATCCAAATGTGCCTAGATGAAGGGCCAGATGTGGTAGAGCGATGATCGGGGAGAGGTTCCCCACTAGAAAAGGGACAGGGGATGGCTATCTCAAAACATATCACGACCTACAAGTAACACCGGAGAGACCTGGGAAAGCAACCCAATTGGGTTTTAGAGAATCCATAGTACCTGCAGCCTCCCACCTTTCTTGTCTAGAAAGGGGAAAAGGAGCTCAAACAAGGTTCAAAGATCCCCTCCAGAAATTATGGTTTAAAGAAAGCCTTTCGGGTTAGTGAGGAACATGAGCACGGGTTGAGAGTCTTCCTAAGTCGTGCAGCCTCAGGTAACGCCTAGTTTAGTGTAGCACTTGGGTTATGCCTTCTCTTTATTGAGTTTTGCTTGTTGAGTTTGATTCCCATTAGGGATAGGTACTCATTCCAAGCCATTTTCAGTTAGTGTTCATTGCTGAGTGATCGCTCACTATCTAGCTGGAAAAGATAGTCCAGTAGCTTCCTCTCTCGCAGTAAGCAAGACGGGATCACCACTTCTCTCAGTAATGGACTTTCTTTACTTCGTAACCTTAGCCTTAGATGTCCATTCATAGATTCTCAAACTTCCGACAGACAGAATCTCTATGCATTCGTTCTTTCTCACCTCCCCTCAGCCATACATCCCTTGTTTGCTTTATCTAATTGATTTTATCAGATTGATTTTATCTAATTTATTATATAAAAAAGAAAAATAGGGGGAGGGTAAAGTTGGCGGGGGAACTGCTAAAAATCAGTAACTGCTCGAGAAGGTCAGTGAGGTTTCTCTTATTTCCAGTATGATTATTTATTGTTTGTAACTACTGGTCTTATGGGGGGGCTGGTTAGGTTATGTTTGTTGTTGTGTACCTATAGGCCTATGGGGACCCAGTTAGTTTATTGTTTGTCCAGTCTTATCCAGTCGTTTTATCGTTTGATTATTATTGTATAGCTCGTGACAGGGTGTATATTGGCATGTACTAGATTCTTAGGTACGTCTTTTGGTCTCTTTTTTCTTTAGCTTACTAGTCGTGGTATTAGATTATCTTTCTGCTCTCATACTTTATGAAGGATACTTGGTGCATACCACTATTAACGGTTTACCTTAGTGCGATTCTTGTAGTGATTAGGCTATGAGGCTAGCTCCCTCAGGTCAGTACCTTCGTGTTTAGCCTCTTGTACAGTACTATTGTATATTCATTTCTTCTCTACCTCTCTTTTGTATACCACCTTCCTTCTTCATACTACTATTGTATATTGTTTATCTACCTATTGTATCGCACTTTCATCCCTAGCTACTTCGAGAATATGGTAGTTTATCTACCTCTCTATTATCCTTATTGCGTTTTATTTCTTAGTTAGTTACCCATAATATATATTCTTGCCGTATGTGTTATTTATACTTTCATTATCTTTGGAGCTCAATCGGCCAATGCCTGCAGATCATAGTATGAGTTTTTACCGCTGACATGTAAATAGTGCAGAGCTGTCATGGATCGGAGATTCAAGGTGAGCTCCTGGCGTCCAGAGTTGCTCCTTCTCCCTCTCTTGTTTGCTGGACTGATCTTTATTTTGTATTTCGGAGATGGTTCTGTATATATATTATGGCTGCCTTACACTTTTTTTATATTAGTGGCTTTGTATCGACTGACACCAGGTCTTGGGGGAATATTTTCTTTCTCCTTTTATTTAATTTTTGGGTATCTTTTCTCTTTTATATTGTCAAAACTCGATTTTGTGAGTCATGATGGTACCTACTTTAACCCCCCAGTAGGTAAGCCAAATCGTAGCCCAGAATGACAAGTAATAGGCTAGTTGGTGGAAGGTATAATAAATACCGAAAATAAGCATACAATATAATTGTAGGCTATAAAATAAAAGAGCACCCGCACAAATATCATAGGAGAGAGAGAGAGAGAGTATGAAAAGAATATCCCACGACCTAGTAAGGTCGGTACAAGAGCCAAATCAAAAAGAATAAGAGTACTAAATAGTATCTAATATACAGGTAGTCTTGAAAAGTAAAGACTGTCCAAAAGTAGAAGAAGGAGAGAAGATCAGCTTAGCTCTGAAAGCTCACCCTATCTCGGAATCCCCAAAGTAAGCTGGAATAGAACGTCAGTGGCGGTGACTCATACCCAGATCTGCATCAGAAAAAGATGTCGAAGTGTATTATGAGTACCAAAACAACGGGTACTCAGTAGACATCATCAACCGACTGAGCTAAATTATAATAAAAGCATAATAAGATGTGAGAATATAAACTAAAGTCAGGGAAAAAAGACCAAACCTAAAATGATGCTCCCAAACTGACGAGAACGACAAATAATAAGATAAATAATTTGAAATAAATACAATCTAACTACAGTCTAATTGTGCCCCCATAAGCCCAGAAGACACAAACAGAAGAGAAATAACCCAACCGAGCCCCCATAAGCCCGATGGATACAATCAAGGAGGAATTGCCGACAATGATAAACATAAATAAATGACAACCAAAATTGTACCAGAGGGTCTCTTCAAACCATAAACGTCGGACTCAAATCGGAACTTTAATATCATTCTACCGACGTATTGTACCATATGTAAATAGTAAATGTTGGACTTGAACCAGAACTAGAAAGTAAATACCAAATAACGAACCTAGCCGAAGGTCGAAAAGATATCCAAATCATCCTAAGGTTCACCATTTTAAGATGATGAAAGAAGGCCTCCTAGGTCTACAATGAACTAGATTAGATATTTGATCTAAAAGAGGGTCAGTGGGGCCCGCTACTAATTCTAAAAGTCCATACTAAGGCAAACTTTACCCAAAAATAGACTAAGGCTTTAAAGTTCTATTCCAAGGTATCAAATAGGTTGAAACTAATATTAAGGTACAATCTAACTCAAAGGGGAAATAATGAGTCAAATTCTATCTAAAACGGCTCTTTAATCGGCTAAACAATCCAAAATTCACTAAACATGCAACCAAGTTGTAAATACCCACCCAAATCTATCACAATACTATACTAATACCATAATAAAGCTCAATATATGAAGAAATTAAGCCTATCCTACCTGGACGCCGCCGAAAGCTCGACAAAGTCCACTAGATCGGAGCTTTTCCCTTCCGAGAAGCCTCTGCATGATGCCACACTATCGAAATACTAATCTATGCATTAACATGAGAGTAACAATAACCATATTGCATATAAATGCTCCAGGTCCAAAATAAAGCTAAAAATTCCATGTGGGGCTCGCTTGCGAAATCACAACTTTGAAATCGTCAACAAGTCCCTCTAAGCACAAGGGTCATTTACCCTCAAAATGGGTGAAATTCGAGCACAAACAAACCCTAAATTAGTCGTAAAGTCAGCTAGGGATTTGGATTAAAATCAGAAAATTAACCAAAAATTTAATGAAAACTTAAGAAAATATCGATGAGAAAATAACCAAAATAGCGTCACCAACTCACCCCGAAAACCCAATGGTCGATCTCCACTCTCCAAAAGCTCTCTAGGGTTGACATCAGGTTTAGAAGGACAAGAGAATATTAGATTTAGAATTTGGAGTTGGTCATATGAGTCATGACTTTGGGTTGTCCTTAGCCTAGTTGAGTATCCACTTAGTTGTGTTTGCCTCAATGTGATGTCAGTATGGTGTGGTTTGGGTTTGCATGCTTCAAACCAGCTCGGTTTAGTTAGAGGCCAATTGGTTGTTGAGGATGAGTTTGTGGTTATTTTGGAAAGTGAAGTTAGGATGCGAAGGAAAAAGTGATACCTTTAAAGAAATCCCTTGGAAGTGTTGCTTTGCCTTAGAGGTTATCAGAGGAGTCTTGCTCAAGGTATGCCAGCCCACTACCTCGTCCTTTCGAGCTTTCAGGCTCTTTCTATCCATTGACTTTCGCTTACAAAAGTTCTTTTAGTAGTGGATATTGTAATAACCCTCCAGGTTATTTTCTTAGTTTTTGTGCATTTTTTGATATTTTGAGCCTTTCCATAGTGGCTACAGGTCACTTATGAATTTTTGAAACTATCGGTTTGGTTTTCAGACACTTCATTTGGGTTTTTGGTTTATTTTCATATTTTGGAGCTTTCGCTGTTAAGAAATTAGTCTCGGACCAAAACTCCTAGTAAACAAACTTGGATGAGAATTCTGATAGCGTCGTTAGCTCTAGAACGTTGATTTTATGCTAGGAAGACCCTTGGTCCGGGTCCTAAGGCTTCCGGACTTATTTTGGGCTGTTGGGAAGATTTGATGAAAAATAGAACTATAGGTGTGGGACCCACATTATGTCGAAAGGACCTCCATTGGGAATTTTGATGGTTCCATTGAGTCTGGAATGTCAAATTTGATATGGTAGCATAGTTTGTTTATGAGCACGGGGTTCTGAACGAACCCCGAACCCCCAGTCGGAGTCCATAAGAACTTAGCTATTTGTTGGTTCACAGCAGCTCGTGCAGGGGTATTTTACCCTTCGCGTTCGCGAGGGGTAGGCCTCATTCACGAAGGGTCAGGACCTTGACCATCGTGTTTACGATGCTTTACCCTAGTAGCCATTGTGTTCGTGGCTCGTCGCCCGCGTTAGCGAAGAGCATTCCTCTTGTGCATCGCGATTGCGGCCAGGGGTCCTCGTGAGCGCGATGAGTAACCCTTGGGCCTATATATTGTTGTCTTCCTCGATTGTCTCTCATTTTCCAAGTCCCAAATCGCCATTAATGGAATTGAGGGCTCAAGAAGTCATGGGAAATCATAAATTGGTGGAAGACGTTGAAGAGATCATATCCCATCAATTTCTTAGTAAGTTTTCAGCTTAAATCCTCCGTTTAATTCTTGTTTTCCCTCTTATTTCCATTGTCTTTTGGGGCTGATTTAAGCCCTGATTTATGCTTCATTTGTGCTCAAATATTGAGCGCGCATTCCTTGTCCTTCGAGGGACCTCGTGATTGATTCAATTTTGGAATTTTATTTGCAGGCCCCACAGGCCTATTTTTTACCCGATTTTAGACTTGGAGCTTTATATTGCAATATGGGTATTTTTTTGCTCATAATAAAGTGTAGGTTATGATTTTGATAGTGCAACGTCATTCAGAGATCGTGTAATGGAGACGAGCGATTCATAAACGGCTCGAGATTATGGTTCGGCTTCGAGGTAGGGTTCGGTCTACTTTTCTCTATGAGATTGTGTATTGTATAGATTGCATGCTAGGTAGGGATTATAGGATGGCTTTATACCTAGTAATACCATGACTTGACCTATTTAGGGAATTTAAAATAGAAATGTGACCTGAACCCTAATCTAGAACACCCGTTAGGTTCTAGGATCCTAGTATACTTGATTATAGACTTCCTTAGCCATAGATTGACATGAAGGATTCCTTAGTATAAAACTTACCTTACTACTTAGTAAATTGGACGGTATTTCCCGATTAGATCCTTTTAGTAACTTTATGCCCTTGTTTACCTTAGTTTTTTGAGTTATGGTGATAATACCTGGTTAATTTAGATATATTGTTGGGTCCGAGGCTGTGGTTGCGATACCAGTTGGACACCAGGTTAGTATTCTATCCTTTAAAGGATGTGGTTCTAGTTTATAGATGCTTAGGCACTTTCGGATGTAATCTTTGGATACTGGTGATGGCATGCATACATTTCAGATACATTTCTATTTATTTAGTGGTACAATTCCAACTAAAATCGTGATTTTACTACTATTTTCTAAAAGGAGATTTATTCCCACTTTTAACTCTAAAAAAATGATTCTTCTAAAATGAAAGTCGTACCACCCCTATTATTGGATTATGATATTTAAACTAAACATATTATTTATTTAAACTAAACATATTACTTTGGAAATTCGTTCGAGGTTGATTCTGGTTCATTATTGATCCATTCTCTTTACCACTACTTATTCACTCTAACCGGGGGAGATTTCGACCCTTTCTACATCACTATACCTTTTTAGTCCCGGATTCGATCTCAGGCAATGGATTTATAGATCAAACACTTAATCAGTTTCAGTTTAAGTCCGACATTTCTTATTATAATATATATATATATATTTGGTACTGGACGGAGTAGATTGGTTATGATGGATTACGGAAGTCTTGGTTCAGGACTAGGCTGTGCATACGGATATCTCGAGTCTCCTATCCTTCATCCAATGAGCCACCGTACCGGGGAAGGATGTTTGTCGTAGATACTGTCTTTACGTGCTACTGAGCTGGAGGAGGTGTATACGCTTGGTACGATTTGATACTCATTTGATACGGTATTATTGGTTTACGTTGCATTCTATCATTAATATGCATTGCCTATCACCAGTATAATTGTTTGGCGCTTGTATTTATCGGTCTTATGGGGGGCTATATAGATACAAGTTATGGTTGTTGTCTGCTGATTTCTTTCTTGTGCCTCTCCGGGCTTATGGGGGGTCCCGGTTGGGGTTATTGGTTGTCTGGGCTATCCGGCTACTTATGGTCTGGTTATTATTGCATAGCTCATGGCAGGTTAGTTATGGATCGGTACCCGAGGTTGTCAGTCCGTTTTTTATCCATTCTCTCATTATTATGGCAGGATTTATCATTATTAGGTCATCGTATGATTATGCATATTACGGCTAGAGGCCCTGCTTATGCTAGAGATAGCTCCCATATCACTTATGATCCTTGAGATAGTAGACTAGCTCCCTCAGAGTAGTATCTTCGGGTGTGGTCGTCGGTATAGCGTTTATATATATATATACACACTTCCCTAGCCATGAATTGTATATCATTTCCTTCTTTCCTACTACTATTATTCATTGTATATACATTTCTTCACTTTACTACCGTATAATGACTAGTTACTTATGGTATTACGCTTTGTTCCGGATTACTGGTAGCTCATGATATGTTATCCTTATCGCTCCATTAGTGTTATTATGCTTAATTTTGTAGCTAGTTGCCTGCAATTTATGTTCCTCCTTTACATGTTATTTGTACTTGCATTATTTCTGGAGCTCAGTCGGCCGATGTATACTGAGTACCACGTGTTTGGTACTCATACTACACTTCTACAGCCTGCAGATCATAGTACGAGTTCTCGTTGTTGATGTGTGCATCGTGCGGAGCAGCCATGGATCGGAGATTTGGGGTGAGCTCCTGACGTTCGGAGTTGTTCCTGCTCTCCCTCTTATTGTTAGACTGATCTCTATTTTTGTATTTCAGAGATGGCTTGGTATGTATTTACTCTGTATTTCACTTTGTACACTTATTGTATTAGAAACTCTTGTACTAACTTCATCAGGTTTTGGGGATGTATTTACTCTCTTCTTATCTTCTTTATCTTTTATTTAATTTTGTTTTCGCTTTTCTCATTAGTCCATTACTAGTTGTTCCGGACTACGGGTTGGCTTACCTACGGGCAGGTTATGGTAGGTGTCATCATGACCTGAGAAATCGAGTCGTTTCAATGTATTTAATTGTATTTTTCTGCCATTGTTGTAATAGTTGTTGAAGCAGCAAACTGTAGACATTGGGCCCGTGCGCGCACGGACTATAACCATGTAGTATATTATTATTTATATATTATTTTTATATTATATAGAAGAGTGAAGAGTGGAACGACCAAGGGTACATGTCATTTCATAAAAGTTCTAAAATATTTGCTTTTATGATATAATTACAAATTTGGTTAGAAGTTCATAATGACAAAATAACCAATTACCTTTTCCTAAATGCCAAATGTATCCTAATGATGTGAATCTAAGGTGGACCCCACATTATTTTTAAGCGCAATTTTTAAAAATGCTTTGATATATTAATAATTAATTTATTTTAATGAGATATTACCCTTATGTACATTTCTACTCTTTTTGTGGGGTGAAATTTTCAATTTTATTTTATTATTTTAGAATTGAAATATCAAGAAAGAATATAGAAACTAATTTTACAATTAATCACTGACTTCACACATCTAAAGGAAATTATAAAGTATTGTTTGTTAAACCTAAAATATTGATTTAATTAATTTTTTTATTTTATATTAGGATACTATAATTTATACGCTCAATTGAGGTGATAACTTATTTGCAGTAATACTCCTATATATTATAAAGTTAAAACCTTTTTACTTTGAGGTCCTATAAAGATAACTATAAGTAATTCTTTGTAAAGGATGAAATTTATAAATTTTCAAAATAAGAAAAATTACATATTACAATAAATAAATGAATTTGATAATGTCAAATTTCTTTACAATATAATGTATATGGCATAAACTCATTTTAAACATATATTACTTGTACTCCATTTTTCTATGAGTAATTTTCAACTATTAGTACATTATCTTTTCTAATTTTTATGTTGTTTCATTATGAAAATTAACATATGATATGTTTATATAAACAAAAATAGTTCCTATCTTCTTAAAATACATCATGCTAATTACTTTTAATTTTAGGTAAAGAAGAATATCCATTTTCGTACTGAAAATATTTAAAATATGTAGAATTATATTCAAATATTTATTTTCTTATCATCAGTTAATGTCATTTAATTAAAATGAGCTATATAAAATATAATTTTAAACGAGCTATATAAAATATAATTTTAATAACTTTATTGAATTACTATAATTTCTATCATGTTAACCTCTGTCAATGCCATTTTAACTATTTATTTGAGGTTATACATTGTATCATTATGTATGTAAAATTTTCCTTGAAGCTTTTATTGTTGTAGTACTAAGGGTTATTTGGTATGGGGGTGAGATGGATAAACTTAGGCATAATAAATAGGAAAAAGTTCAGAAATAGCAAATTAAGCCTATTAATTAGAAGGCACATAGCAATCTTTTGTTAATTACCTTAAATAGCAATATGTATATGTATTTGATGCAAAAGACAACATTAAATATATATATATACAAATACAAATAATTACTTTATTTTTACGTAACAACTTGAGTTTAAAAAGGCAAAAAAAATCTCTGCTTTCTTAAATCAAGTTCACCCAATTAATTAAAGAATAATTGAAGATTGTATTTCTAAAAATATGAAGCTTTTTTTAATGAGTTTCAAAACTTAAAATAGGTTTGAATGATTAAAAAAAAATCTTTTTCTATTTTTCTCTCTCTTCTTTGTTTTCTTTTTTAGTTTTTTTCTGCGTTTTTTTTCATTTTTTTCTTTGTTTGTTTTTTTTACTATTTCTTTTTTCTTTGCACTTTTTTTGTATTTTTTTTCTTTTTTAGTTTTTTCCTTTGATTTTTTTTCATTTGTTTACTGTTTCTTTTTTTCTCTGCACTTTTTTTTGTATATTCTTTTTTTCTTTATTGTTTTATTTTTTGTTTTTTTTGTTTTTTTTTGTTTCTTTCTTTTTTTTTTCTTTTTCTTTTTTTTTGTATTTTTTTCTCTTTCTTTTTTTTTATTGTTGTATTTTTATATTTATATGTTTTTTATATTTTATATTTATTTATATCAAACTATATATTTTAAATAAATTTATTATTTGTATTTGAATAGTTTAGCTGTGAATATGTACAATTTATCATTTGTATTTTTATACAAATAAGTATATGTATTAATTGAATTTGCTTGAGTCTAAAATATACAAATATGCAATATATCGTTAGTATTTGTATGTCAAATTTATTATTTATATTTGTATATATACATGTATCATTTGTATATGTATGGTTCAAGTTGTATAAATATGAATCATTTATCATTTGTATTTGTATTGTTCAATTTGTATCAATAAAATACAATTCGTATCAACTAATATAAACACAAGTGTTCATAGAAAAAAAATAACAATTCTTTTTCATTTGTTTAAAAATACAAATGATGCAGTCAACTACAAATTCAAATACAAATAAATAAAATTACAAATACAAATACAATATGCGGTCAAATTAAAAATATAAATACAAAATAGTTCTTTAAAAATACAAGTGTATCGACGAAAATAGAATACAAATACAAATACAAACAAAATAAAACCACAAAATACAAATACAATATGCAGTCAACAATAAAATACAAATACAAAACAATTCTTTAAAATACAAGTGCGAATTGTATAAAATATAAATGATGGTACGAACTATAAAATACAAATACAAGTGCGAACTATAAAATACATACAAATACAAGTGTATCGACGAAAATAGAATACAAATACAAACAAAATAAAACCACAAAATACAAATACAATATGTAGTCAACAATAAAATACAAATACAAAATAATTCTTTAAAATACAAGTGCGAATTGTATAAAATATAAATGATGGTACGAACTATAAAATACAAATACAAGTGCGAACTATAAAATACATACAAATACAAGCGTGAACTATAAAATACATACAAATACAAGTGTGAACTATTAAATACATACAAATACAAGTGCGAACTATAAAATACAAATATAATTATATCAACGAATACAAAAATATAAATAATGGTGTGAATACAATTACAATAAACAATTGTGGTATTTTTATTATCATCCATGGCTTGTGCTCAACGTAGCCATATTTTTCAAAAATATAAAAATATATAAAATAGAACCCAAAAAATGAGAAAGAAAAAAATACAAAAAAAATAAAAAAGGAGAAAAAAGAAGAAAGAGAACTAGAAGCATAAAAAAAAAAAAACAAGAGAAAGAAACAAAAAAAAAATAGCAAAAAAAATGAATATCGAAAAATAAAAAGAAAAAGAATGAGAAAGAAAAAAAAAGAAAAAATTCAAAAAGAAAAAAAAAGGAAAAGGGGAAAAAAAAAGATAAATAGAAGATAGAGATAAAAGAGTAAAAAAAATAAAAATTAAATAAAATAGGAAAAGAAAAAAAATGAAAAAGAAAAAAAAAAGGAAAAACAAAAGAGAGATAAAAGAGTAAAAAAAAAGCGAAAAGAAAGAAAAAAAATGGAAATAGGAAAGAAAAAAAATGAAAAAGAAAAACATGAGAAACAAAAAAATGAAAAAGAAAAAACCAATAAAAAAAAGAAGAAAAAAGGAAAATAAAAAAGAAAGAGAAATAGAAGAGAGAGAGAGAGAGAAAAGTGAAAAGAAAAAAAAAAGCCAAAATAGGGGGAAAAAAAAAGAAGATGAAAAAACGAAAAAGAGAAAAAAAGTTTAGAGATATAAGAGAGAGTAAGAGAGAAAAATAAGGGAGGATAAGGAGCCACTAAAATATTGCTATTTTGCTATCCCACTTAATTTTTTTAAAGTGTTGCTATTTAGTTTAACTATGGACTTAAGTTTGCTACTCTATGTAGTTTTCCCTAATAAATAAACTTGGTCTTAACTTGTATCTATACTCTTCAACTTTAAGTGTGCATAAGTAGATACTTAAACTATCATAAAGTTGAATAAGTAGACACATGCGTCCTATCTGACAAATCTCGCGAGACGATGCATACATCTTACATGTCAAATTACGTAAAATTTGTCATGTAAGGCATGTGTATTCGCTGAATCCAAGTTAAAGGGCATATTTTACGTATTATGTCGATAAATTTATCTAATCATATATATGGGATAGCTCTAAAATATTTATAATTAATTTTATAAAAATTATTGCAAAGTGAGATTCCTGTTATCATTCTATATCGTGCTCTAAAATATTTAAAATTAATTTTGTAAACTAATTAAACACTTATCATCCAATTTAATATTATAATGTTGGGCCCGTGAACAGGCCTTCCAAATATATAGTGTATACACATTTTAGAAGTCCTCTAATTGGGGAAGAGAGATGATCCCAAAAGAAATTCCTTATCAATATTATATTATGTTGGGTTTTTCTCTATTAGTTTTTATCAGAAAAGTTTGTTAAATCTTGGGAATATACTTATATCGGTGAAATACCTTAAGGACAGTATCTTTGACATTTCTCAAGCTATGATGAATTCCCTTTGTGTTCATGTTCAAGTATTTTCTACAAGATTTACGATAATATCTAGTTACATAACTGATGGTTACCTAGTTACGCCGTTAACTACTACCTTTTATTACTGAATTCAAATTTCAAAAAATTAAACAAGAAACAAAGACTACAAATCTTATATCTATCTATATATATATATATATTATTCTCCGGACACGTGTTTTACGCGTGTATTCCATAACTCATCTTTTTAAATACGTTTATGGTATATTGCTTGTAGTTTTATTATATTTTTTTCTCAATTTATTTGCGAAAAAATATCACCCTTTTGGTAATTATCAATTACAAAATTAAACCTTCTAGAAATGATGAATGCCTTTTCATTATAACGAAAATGAAAGATATATCACTTCTCTCTTTACATAAAGTAAAATAACTTGCTAAACGTACAAGGACAATATTTGAATGATAAAACTAAAATACTTCATGCTAGAATGATAAAACATTTCATCGATAATGATATATAAAAATTCTGCGCTAAAACAAATCTGCTTGCTAGAGATTTAGCAGCCTTAGCCTTCTTTGAAGGATTTTTGCTTTGTTGCTGCCAGAACATTATATTGTCTACTATCAGGGGCGGAGCTACAGTGCTACACGGAGGTTCGGATGAACCCAGTAGCTTTTGCGTAGACCTTGTATATGTCTTAAAAATTCTGGTATGTATAGATAAATGTTAGATAGCGAACCCACATGCAAGTCCAGGTGAATGGCTCAGCGGTCAGAATAGGCCAGCGAAGGCTCTTTTCCCTCTAGTTTGTGGGTTCGAATCTGGCTTTAGGCACTTTTTTCTCCGATTTTTCCTATGCCTCACAGTGCCCTCTTTTGTTTTACAAAAAATTGAGGCTTTAAAATTTAAAGGCAGCGAAATATATGTTATTTAAAAATTTAGAAAACAAGACAAAATTGATAAGTCAAAAAATAAAAAACACATCTACTCTTATACAAAAAGAGATTTGTCTATTGGTTTCTTCACAAAATCTCAAAACTAAAATTAAATTTTAGGAAAGTAAGGATATTAATCACTATTGCAGCAGCCACTCAAGTGACTTAGTGACCCAACAACTTACAATCCAAAATTTCAATGCCAAAATTCCTAATAAGTCGAAAAGTATTTGTTCCCTTTTTATTTTTTATTTTTTATATAGTGATATTTGTGATTTTTTGTTTAGTGACTTGGTCCAATAATGCCGATGCAACACCATAAATTTGTTTCACTAAAGATCCTCCAGCCGCATTGTCCGCAACCATTTTGTTCAATTGATCTAATGCTCGATAAAAGATTTGGAGGAGCATCTTATCCGGAACCTCGTGAGTTGGACGCTGCATCAACTTCTTGTTAAACCTTTGCCAAGCTCGTGTAATGGTTCGCCATTCAATTGGCGGAAGTTAATAATCTCATCTCTCAATTGTAACATCCGGGACGGTGGAAAGAATCTATCCAAGAATGCTTCCATCAGTTCCACCCATGTAGTTTTTGAATCCGCGGGCAATTGTACGAGTTTTTTGAAGCCTCAAACTCTTTCAAATACCGCTCTTAGCTCTCCTTTGCCAAGTTTTCCATCACACACCAATGTTTTCAAAGCGTCGGATAATGGAGTGAGTTGGTTGATTTGAATCTTCAATTAGACCCTGCCGAAAGAAAACAAATTAGGGAATTTTCTCGTTAATATACGTGACCGAGTGAGGAGATATTACATACAAAAGAGACCTTGTCAACCTGATAAGTTCGTTACTTTGGCAATTATTATATATTAATTTGAGGTCATTGTCTCATCTTAATATTCAGAACCCCCAAACCTCAAATCCTGGCTTCGCCTCTACTACAACAAAATACGCCATTTCAACAGCTATGGAGACAATTGAGGGATTTAGAAGTGGGATTGAGATGGACTCTTGTGTGGAATACTATCAACAGAGGAACAATATAGAATATTAATAATGCTACTTTGAAAGAATTGATACCCGTGGATAAAATTGACGTTTAGAAGGCAATGTAAAAATGAAATGAAGTGACAATACATCACGTATTTTATAAGAAAATATAAAGTATGGGAGCAATTCATCCCAAAATAACGTGGCTTGCAGTTACATAAAGTGATAGGTAAGAAGATAGAAAGTCCAAATTTAAGTATAGTTTATCATTTAATTGGAGGTAATTTTGGTGAAGGGGCCTTCAATTACGGCTTCCATGCCACCTTTTGTTATCCAAATAATTTATTAAAGTGTATTTAATATTTAATGGTTTAATAATATTCATTGCAATGTAAAATTTAAGCCTGGCTAAGTTTTTGTGCCTTGAGGCACTTCCTTAATACCAGTGTCCCCTCAGATTTTTGAGCTTTTGCAGTGGTGGCATAGACTTGAGCTATTTACATTGTTGAAGCAAGAGTTCTCTAGGACTTCCCAAGTTAGATATGCAACTCGGCAAATCCATAAGCACTGAGTTGTAGCTTAAATCGAGTGCTTGGAGGTTATTCATGTATTGAAAGAAATCCCAGGAAACAACATCTGGACAAAAGTAGGGTTGATAATGTGGGGCAGTTGGCAATAGACAAAATTGTCTTTGTTTTGTTGATATCTGCTATTTTTTCTTCTACTTTCTTTTCCTTATATTCAGGTACCTGCTGCTTCTTTGTTGACGAACGCTTTTCTTAAATCCGGGTACCCACTAAATATGTTTCTTTCGTCTCACAACATCTTTTCTCCAAAGTGATTTTGTCTTGCCTAAGCACTCTAATACTTGCTAGAAAATTATGTGATTATTGTTAGAATCCTGTGTTCAAAATAGTAAACCAGAAAAATAAACAGAAAAGCAAAGAACTTAATTAAAATATCCGAGTCCACAATTTTCTTGTGTGTACTTAAGGAATTTAATCCTCTCACTGTACCCGAGGTTTTGGATTACTTCCTCCCAGCATAAAACGGATATACCTATCGATGGAGTAGCGGTACCTCAAACTCCAACAACTTCATCGAACGCAAAGAACGGCAACAAATCACACATGACTCTATATTTGTTTGTTAGAAAATATGTAGAAGATGTTCAGAAATTTTTAATACTTAAAACTGAGGCTAGTCCTCTGAATTTATAGCCAACGAAAAGGTAGTATGAAGAGGTGCGTATTGTGCCTTATGGGGAAATTCACAATTTATATGAAAGGTCACAACCTATGGGAAAATTCACAATCCTTAGGAGAGGTCATAACTATTCAAAGTGAAAAGGTGCCTATTCAAATTGCATCCTTTCTCTTGGTGTCTTTTTAAAGAAAACACCTATTCATTTCCCATTCACACCTCTTAAAAACCCAACAATCCCCCATATGAATGGGGAATGGCTATATGATAAAAACATGCATGAAAAACTGTGTGATTCGTAAGTAAGGATTAATCGCATCTGGATAAGTAGGTTTCCCTTTGAACTTTCCGTAATGAACATCTGTCGGATATACTCGGTCAATCGGTAGATTTGATATCTTTCAACCGTCGAGCTTTGGTGTATACCTATACAACCATATGTCACACAATCAACCCTTGAACCGTCTTTGGTTCTCATTGTTTTGTTCATTTCAGCCATGAACACTGCCGGTTCATAAGTGCGTAGAGAATTGGCCTTACAGAATTCTCCTTGAAGCGGCTTACACTTCACACTTACATAGGTAATTCCTAAATGTGTCATCCCGTAGATACACTATTTGATATACCCCGTATCAAACTTAGAAACCATTAAAAAGTCTTAACACTTTATCCTTGATACTGAACATTGTCTCATCACGAGAATGGACCAAAAAATTATTTTTGACAATGTTGAACCATCATCAATGACTTTGTTTGATCTCCTTGAACCTAGATCTTGGGATCTCCAGTCTTCTAGGTAGAGTTACCGCCACGATGACTTGTCCTCGGCCATAGTCCCACTCCCTTCGATGATCTTCAACCACTTCTCTAGTTAGCGCTTTTGTAAGTAGATCCAACACGTTATCTCTTGACTTTACATAGTCAATTGTGATAATTCCTCTAGAGAATAGTTGTCTAACGGTATTATGTCTTCGTCGAATATGACGAGATTTCCCGTTATACATAACATTTCCAGCTCGTCCTATTGTCGATTGACTGTCACAATGTATACATATAGGAGCAACTGGATTTGGCCATAAAGGAATATCTTCTAGAAAATTCCGTAGCCATTCTGCTTCTTCACCGGCCTTATCCAGAGCTATAAACTTAGATTCCATTGTAGAGCGAGCTATACATGTCTGTTTGGAAGATTTTCAAGACACTGCTCCTCCACCAATAATGAACACATATCCACTTGTGGATTTTATTTCAGATGATCCGGTGATCTAATTTGCATCACTATATCCTTTAACCACCGCAGGATATTTATTGTAGTTCAATGCATATTCTTGAGTGTATTTTAAATAACCCAACACTCACTTCATCGCCATCCAATGAGTTAGATCGGGATTACTCGTGTACCAACTCAGTTTACTTATGGTGCAATCTATATCAGGTCTGGTACAATTCATTATGTACATCAAACTTCCTAACACTCGAGCATAGTCCACTTCGGACTTGCTTTGACCTTTGTTCTTTATAAGAGCAAGATTTACATCAATTGGAGTCTTTGTGACTTTGAAGTCCAGATACTTGAATTTATCCAATACCATGTTGATGTAGTGAGTCTGAGATAAAGCTAGACCTTGAGGAGTTCTATGAATTTTAATTCCTAAAATCAGATTTGCATCTCCTAAGTCTTTCATATCAAATTTGCTAGCAAGCATACGCTTAGTAGCATTTATGTCGGAAATGTCTTTACACATTATCAACATATCATCAATATACAAGCAAACAATGACAACGTGATTTGGAGTGTTCTTTATGTAAACACATTTATCACACTCATTGATCTTAAATCCATTTGCCAACATTGTTTGGTCAAATTTTGCATGCCATTGTTTGGGCGCTTGTTTTAGTCCATAAAGTGACTTAACAAGTCGACATACCTTATTTTCTTTTCCTGGAACAATAAACCCTTCGGGTTGATCCACGTAGATCTCTTCCTCTAATTCTCCATTTAAGAAGGCTGTCTTCACATCCATTTGATGAATTTGAAGACCGTACACGGCAGCTAACGCTATCAATACTTGAATTGACGTAATTCTTGTTACCGGCGAGTACGTGTCGAAATAATCAAGACCTTCTCGTTGTCTAAACCCCTTGACAACCAGTCTTGCCTTATATTTATCAATAGTGCCATCATCTTTCATTTTTCTTTTGAATATCCATTTAGAACCCAATGGTTTGTTTCCTAGAGGAAGATCAACTAATTCCCACGTATGATTGTTCAATATGGATTCTATTTCACTATTGATTGCCTCTTTCCAATATTGTGCTTCTGAAGAAGAAATAACTTCCTTAAAGGTTTGAGGCTCATTCTCTACTAAGAATGTCAAGAAATCGGGACCAAAGAAAGTAGATGCCTTTTGACGTTTGCTGTGTCTTACACTTAGAAATTAGGATATATCGTAGACTGATGACTACACTTAAAGTAACGTCATTATACCAATACTTGTGGATTATTGACCTCAGTTGTGGCCACAACTTTTTAGCAATATATATTTCTCAACCATTCCACTTCTTTTAAGTCTACTTCTTCAAATATCCCAACTAATAGCACATTCACAAAAGTGAAAATCCTAGCTATTATCGATTTTTCTTATCATTAATTGGTTCTTCGATTTATATACCAATGAACTTATACATTCAATGAACCGTCTTGTCTTTTCAAAGAGTTGTCTCTCAACAAACACATCTTATCATGAAGAGTCACAACCTTGAAAATGACATCCATTCACAAATTAAAGATCATGACCTTTAATTAAAATACATATGATCAATCATCAAATGACTAATTCAATCAACTAGTCTTTCACTAAGACGGAACTAGTTAAGTGAGAAATTTCACTAACTACCATATCAATATCCACCAAAGACATATATCATATGGTTGACATATCAATATCCTTTACTATGGGTGGCATATTCTATAAAACACAATCAACATTTTTCCGATTCTATTTACCCTTTGGGTTTAAGAACTTATTTCGCCAAACACTCCCATACTTTGGACTTTCTTCCTTTCCATTTTCATATGGAATAGATTGTATTTTCTATGGGGTACTCGATTGAGTATTCTGCTAACTATATAGATAGTTTCCCCCCACAATTTCTAGCATAAACAAGGACTTATCAACAATATAACAACAATTCTTCTTGTTAAATTTAACATCATTGACTATGCACTCACTTGTTTCTATGAGTCGGTGTTCTAATTAAACCGCTTCAAGAACCGTTCTTGGAAGTATCACCTTTCATTGCTAAGCGAGTATGTCTTCCACTTTCACTTTAATTGTGTCTTCTTCATTATCATCCCATATTGCAGAGGATGAGAGAAAGTGTGACGTTTCTTCATGGGCACAATACCAATTAGGCATGAGTGGTAATATGAAATTTTCACTTTGCAGACATGTAGACTACACCAACCATCTCTTAGGAACAAAATCATATCCATACAAATAGTTGTCATATTTAAACCAATACAAAATGGAGTCTATTACCACATGCTTTACATTATTGAATACTACTTCCCTTTTTTCCTTTATCATTCATCCCTTAAATAACAATCTTAAAATTGTTATATTTCAGATTTAATAATACGGTAAAGTTTTTATATCTTTAAACTGAATATAAACAAATAGATTTACTCGGTGAAGTTTTTATATCTTCAAACCGAGTACAAAATGAGTAGAAAGTCACGAAGACTTTAATCTCAATAACAAAGTAAAAATATGAATATTTGGATGATCATAACACTCACATTATTTTCGTTAAAAAGAAATCTCATTTCTCAAAGTGCAACACCATTTAACACCTTATTTCTAGGCAATCATCAGGCCTCCCGTTTGCAAGAAGTCCGTTATAGCATCACTATCGGTATAGCCAATCGAACCAGAGTCTATCTCTGTTTAGACCACTGGCTATCATTTTAGAAGGCCTAGGGTACTACTCCATTTTCCTAGCCTCAACCAGTTTGTCACCCATATCTAATGGATGACAATATATATGGATGAATAGACCAGAAGTCAACCTTCTCCAGTGTAATATTTAATTTTTGCCAAAATTTGATATGCCTTTCAATCAACAGAAACACTAAACTTCATCTACCAAATCGGATTCGTTAGGACATGCGAGATTTTATGTTGCCTCCGTGCCCCAAATTCTCCATATTGAGTACTTACTTTGTAATATAATCTCTTTAAGAATATTGTAAAACAAATAGGTATGCAAACAATTGCAATTTAATAGTTGCATCTTTTCAAGGGAAGTCACAACATTTCAAGTGACACCCTTTCATGAAAGAGCATAATTCTTTTGAACAGCTATATGTTCAATGATCCATTTGGTGGTTTCATAATCTAGTCATATGCTAGTAACAAAATTCAATGACTAACATATCAAATATCCTTCAAGGATTTTTGGGGGTTTGGCCTAATACAAGAATGCCATTATAATTTCAATAAATTAACTAAGTCTAATATTGACTTTATCATAAGCCAAACCCCCCCCCCCCACACACACACACATTTAAAAATTATTTTCATGATCCCAAAAAAAAAAATATGTTTTTTTTTCAAGTACCTCGTTTTTGGGCAACTCAAAACTAAAGTGCAGATGGAAAAATTCTCTTCATAAAATGCACATTAATGATCCCAAGTCAACATGCTCAAAAAATGCCCTCAAACACTTGCACGTTATGATCTTGTTAGCCAAAACACATGCGAAGTAATCATTCTTTCTTACTTTGTACGTAGAACATTCTTGCTTAGTTAAGCTTCCATGAACCGAAACAAATGTCAGCCCACATTTTGTTATTTCCTTCTCAACTCAGAAATTCATGTCGCAATCTGCTCTACCCATTGGCTTCAGCCAATGAGTCCTATGAGCCATAGTAAAATTATGTGATTCTCATCACACAACTTCTCATTCTCAAATGAACACAGAATATAAAATTTGTTAAATTCCTTAAGATTGTTAGAATCCTGTGTTCAAAATAGTAAAACAGAAAAACAAAGAACTTGATTAAAATATCCGAGTCCACAATTTTCTTGTGTGTACTTAAAGAATTTAATCCCCTCATTGTACCCGAGGTTTTGGATTACTTCCTCCCAGCATAAAACGGATATACCTATCGATGGAGTAGCGGTACCTCAAACTCCAACGACTTCATCGAACGCAAAGAACGGAAACAAATCACACATGACTCTATATTTGTTTGTTAGAAAATATGTAGAAGATGTTCAGAAATTTTTAATACTTAAAACTGAGGCTAGTCCTCTGAATTTATAGCCAACGAAAAGGTAGTATGAAGAGGTGCTTATTGTGCCTTATGGGGAAAGTCACAATTTATATGAAAGGTCACAACCTATGGGAAAAGTCACAATTCTTCGGAGAGGTCATAACCATTCAAAGTGAAAAGGTGCCTATTCAAATTGCATCCTTTCTCTTGGTGTCTTTTCAAAGAAAACACCTATTCATTTCTCATTCACACCTCTTAAAAACCCAACAATTATCAAGGTCTATTTTGAGATTATGTGATTGTGTAGGAGACTTTATTTAAGGACACTCTTCTATCACCAAAAACTCAAGCAATTGAAGACTGTTCCCTTGAAAAATAATCTTTTCGGTATTCAGTAACTTCCTACCAACATTTAGCCCTAAACCTCCTTTACTTAGTTGTAGAGTAAAAGTAGCTGATATCTGTTATATGTTCAACAGAAAAGGTTTAAACTTTAAATACCAATAGGGCATAGAAAATTAGTAGGCAAGAATGCAAATGTACATACAGAAGCAGGATATGAGATCTTCACTTCATACCACTTATTTGAATTCAACCCTTGCAGTTCATATAGTCTCGATCCGGATTGTAATGGAAGAGTTTCCTTCATTAGCTCCTGTCCGACTCACAAAACTTTTACATCCATCCTATAACATTATGAATTTTAACTTTATAACATATTTACTCTATGCAATTGTTTTTTAAACAATTGCAGGTAACTTGGAAAATGAATATGCATTTTATACCGTGCAACTGAAATTCTTATAGCCTATAGGTAACTATCCATAATAAACTAACCTAGAAAGTATGCTAAGCTGTTCCAGCCAATTAAATTACATTGATAGTCTCAAATTTATGTATTAAAGATAAATTCAACAATTTATTACAAAACTTGGTTTTCTTGTGTCCCTGTCTATGAATGTCCACTTCAATATTTTTTTTCGAAACCAGGTTATATTGGGCTTAATAATTTGCTTGAACATTGTTGAAGAACGAAGCAAAAGTCTGGTTAGATTTCTTCCTAATTCTCCCCCAACTACTGATTTCTAAAGAGGTTCAAGAATTGGTCAGGTGGAGATTCGAGTTTTATTCATGAATTGGAGGTAATTGCCAGTGTTAGGCATGCCAATTTGTTGGGCTTGAGAGGTTGCACTGCCACATCCTCTTTGCAGGGTCACCAGAGTATTATAGTTTGTGATTTGGTGAAAAATGAATATGATCATTTATTTAGGTAGAGATGCAATAAATTGAGTTGACGTATTATTCAGAGAATTGCAATTGACATGGCTAAAAGCTTCGCTTACTTGCATTACAGAGCACAGCCGACTATCATTCATAGGGACATAAAGTCACGTAATATACTTTTAGACAAGAATTTTATGTTCAAGATTGCGGATTTTGAATAGATAAAGTTAATCCCGAGAGAATGACACACATAAGCACTCGTGTAGCAGGGACAATGGGACACATAGCGCCTGAATATGCATTGTATGGTTAATGGACAGAAAAGAGAGATAAGAAACAAAACTGACGAAGAAGCCTTACAGTAGATTGATTGACCAAAAAAACGAAAGTAAATTGAAGGTTGAAGTCATTATTAAAAAAAGTGACAAATTAAAGGTAGTCTATTATAATAATGCATCAAAATTATTTATATAACACTTTGCAAGCTGTGAAGCGACACAAATACTTAAATGCATAGGGAGAAAGCAAAGAACTAATTAAAAATAACAAATTAAATGACACAGTGCGCCTAATTGTTCTTTGAGGCTATAATTTGTATCCTGTAATCATGCAATGGACTGAACTAAGTCACATGACAATTAACTAACTCTGAGAAACAAAAAAGTTATTAATGAACAGTGAGTAATAATTAGTACAATTATATATGGTCAATTAGGTAGGGCTAGCTAGAAATATATACTCCCTCTGTCCCAATTTATATGACACATTTTCCTTTTTAGTCAGTCCCAAAAAGAATGACACATTTCTACATTAAGTAACAATTTGACTTTAAAATGTCTATTTTACCCTTAATGAAATGATTTATAGTCACACAAATATCTATGACTTATTTTAGACTTCAATTGCAATGTAATATAATATAATATACTTTATTCTTTTTGTATGCAATCTTTTGTACTGACGGGAATAACACACGTGCCCTAAACTATCTACAATATATTAAAAGTGTGAAGACCCTTAGAAAAGTGATTTGAACTTTTTGTCCTTCATTAAAACACTCTACAATAGACAAAATCATCTTTTTACTATTTTTCTCGAATTGTTAGTTAATTTTCTTTTTAATATTACTCTGAAAATATATGGAAAAAAATGAAGGAGTCCTACAATATTAGGAGAATTAATGTATAGTCGTAAAATATATGGAAAAGAAACTTATGTTGCCTAGGAGTTCAAATCGTGTTCAAGTCCTAATTCTTTTAGGTTGTATTTTACAACTAACATCATCTGCTATTTGGAATAAAGAGAAAAATAGGCATCAATATATGTAGAATTAACCATTCACGCTATACTCTTCTGGTAAGCACCATGCCCTTCTTCCACAACTTTTTTTTTCCTTCTTCATTGAACCTTTTTATAAGCTTGTTTTTTAGGTAATAAAATTTTGTGACCATAGCTTTGTTATTGGGTAACTTTGATCATAAATAACAAATCGTCCTTTTATGTTTGTAAGTGGCTTATGTTATTGAGGCTCTAACGTATTTTTTTATTTAATTTTCAGGTTTCACCTTTTCTATTACGTATCTTTTTATGTTTGTAAGTAACTTTCGTTATTGAATCTCCAAATGACATTGAACCTTTTTTTAAGCTTGTTTTTTGGGTAATGAAACTTTGTGAGCATAGCTTTGTTATTGGGTAACTTTGATCATAAATAACAAATCGTCCTTTTATGTTTGTAAGTGGCTTATTTTATTGAGGCTCTAACGTATTTTTTTGTTTAATTTTCAGGTTTCACCTTTTCTAAACGTATCTTTTTATGTTTGCAAGTAACTTTCGTTATTGAATCTCCAATATAACTTTATGGTTTCTAGATTTTAAATTTTCTTTTCTATTACACTGGGTTTATTGATCAGTAATAACAAGCTTTCTTTATTGAGTAACTTTGTGATTTCTAGGTTTCAAATTTCTTTTTCTATGATGTTGGTTTTATTGATCATAAATAACAAGTAGTCCTTTTATGTTTTAAATAGCTTATTTTTTGAGTCTCTAACATAATCTTTGGTTTAATTTTCACGTTTCAGATATCATTTTCTATTACATTGATTTTATTGATCAAGAATAACAAAACATCTCTTTATATGTGTGTAAGTAACTTTCCTTATTAAATCTCCAACGTAACTTTGTGGTTTCTAGGTTTTAAATTTCCTTTTCTATTACATTGGGTTTATTAATCATGAATAACAAACTTTCGTTATTGAGTAACTTTGTGGTTTCTAGGTTTCAAATTTATTTTTCTATTACGATGGTTTTATTGATCATAAATAACAAATCGTCCTTTTATATATGTTTGTAAGTTGCCTATGTTATTGAGGCTCTAGCGTAACTTTTTGGTTTAATTTTCAGGTTTAAAATTTCCTTTTCTATTATGTATCTTTTTATGTTTGTAAGTAACTTTTGTTATTGAATCTCAAATATAACTTTGTGGTTTCTAGATTACAAATTTCCTTTTCTATTACACTGGGTTTATTGATCATGAATAACAAGCTTTCGCTATTGAGTAACTTTGAGATTTCTGGGTTTCAAATTTCTTTTTCTATGATGTTGGTTTTATTGATCATAAATAACAATAGTCCTTTTATGTTTGTAAGTAGCTTATGTTATTGAGTCTCTAATGTCATTTTTTGATTTAATTTTCAGGTTTCAGATTTTCTTTTCTATTACATAGGTTTTATTGATCAATAATAACAATAGAAAAAATTGTCTTTCACTTTATATTTTTATAATATTTAAAATTCAAGAGTCCTTGGTGAGAGAACAATTTATGATAAGAATTATTAGAAGAATTAAAAATTATGAAATCCTACCATATATATATAGTAGGAGATTAATACTTGGTAAAAGCATCTGTCTACATTTTTCTTATATTGTTGGATGGATATGTTTTTCTTTTGTTAGTAGAATCGTAGTTGAAGTAATACATATTTAATTTGGTTTTTTACAATATAAAGCCAACTAGGATTTATTGTCATTAATCACTATATTTTTCTTTAAATAAACGGTTCAACCTACAAAATATATATTCAAGAAATCGATTTTTTAGATTATTTTTGTTTAGATAGTGTTACCTGGGTTATGGAGAAAAAAGTGGGTTACGGAGAAAGAAGTTATATCTATAGCCAACATAGATGAAAATTTCATATATGCAGTCAATGTTCATGGAGAAAAATTGGTCTCCATAATCTGGTAATTTTTCTACTTTTTAATGTAATTGTTTGTTTCATGATCTATCGAAAATAGTCTTTCTACCTTACAAAAATTGGTGCAGGTCTGTTATTATTTTTTGTGAGCCGAGGTCTATTGAAAATAACTCTTCTGCCTCATAAAGGTAGGGATAAGGCGTGGCGTATTACCACACTGAGTATGTTATTATTTTATAATTATTTCTTGTGAGTCGAGGATCTATAGAGATAAGGTCTTTGACTACACTGAGTGTATTGTTGTTATATATATATATTTAAATAGGTATGTTGTTGTTTAATTATTTCTTGAAGAGAAAAAATAAATTAGGAGATTTTTTATTGATTTATTGTGGGCCAAAAAAATTATGCAAGACTTGAAAAACAGGATCCTTGCAATTTGTGATAATTTCCACCAAGTTTTGGAGTCTTTATGAGAGAAAAGGATCTGAATTACATAAGACTTGAGGGATTACGTTACTTCCTCGATTAGTCATTCATGCATTCCTTGTGTCCTTGAAAGTGAAAGGCAATAGTGTATGTTTTGTGGAGATTCTAAGTGGTCGGAAGCAAGAATGACTTAAAGAGAATTAGGTTATTCCTCGATGCGTTATTCATTCATGCCTTGTGTCCTTGAAAGGGAAACTCAATGCTATATGTTTAGTGGAGATGTTCGCCTAGAGATGCCACAGTTCTCTTTCTTATGAATGATTATGTAGCCTCAAACTGCATCATTAGCTTCTATATTTATAATAACTGAAGGTATTGTATTCACATTTCAAAAGAAGGCTTCTTTTAGCAATTTACATTTGCGGCTTCATGAGATCTTCATATTTGAAGTTTTTGTATCATGCTTATAATTCTTTCTATTCTCACATTTCTTTTCATAGGTTGCTTAGCTCTTTTGGCTTATTTTACTTGGAAGGCACTATTCCCTCAAATGATAAGGATAGAATAGAGTAGTGGTTTGTTTGCGGGTAAGGTTAGTATAGGCCAGCTTGAATGGATTTAAATGGTGGATATTTTAATTCATATATAGGTTATATAAGGATCAATAGGGGAGTGTCATGTCACTTGATTATAGGGGAGTGTCATGTCACTTGATTTTTAAGTGAGTGTTGGGTCTGCTAATTTTTGGGGCAATTACGAGCCCAAGAAAAGAATATAGGTATTGGTGGAGCAATTGATTAATTGAGGGTAATTAAGAATGAACCAAATTAGATAATTTGGGGGTATTTTTAGTCCTTTCCTTTTTAAAAATCAAGAATTTCATACAAACATAATTTTGACTTTTGATATCCATGGCAAGATTCTATTCATTTCATGTAAGTTTACTCCTTAATTGTTATGTTTTGGTGAATTATCATGTTCCTCTTTGAGTGCACTTTCTAATCTTAAAATTTTTACTTTTTTTTTTTAAAAAAAAATTGTACTTAATAATATAACTTACTCACAATAATTTGTTTTTTTTATATATATTTATTATTAATGAATAGCAATGTCACACATGCAAATCACGTACATTAAACTGTAAAGATCCTTAGAAAAGTGATTTGAACTTTTTGCCCTTCATTAAAAGTCTCTGTTTTAGACAAAATAGTCTTTTTACTATCTTTTTTTAGTATTTAAAAATTGAAAATTCATTAAAATTTGATTATTAAAGCTTACCTTATTTAAATTATATACCTAAAATTTAGTTATTTTTTAGTAGTTAGGATTTCCTTATTTTAAGTACGTGGAAGTCCTAATTGTACATAGTACCTAATATTTTGGAATTTCAAATCAATTAAGATTCTATTTTATACAATTTTCTTTCGATTTGAACAAGGCAAAATGGTCTACTGGACCCTTATACTTATTCGAGTTTGTAAAGTGGATATCTCTACTTAGACTTTTGTCATCTGAACCCCTCAATTCACACAACATTTTAAACCCTTTTGACCGTTGATCAAGCTTAGGTGACAACTTAACGGATGAGTTGGAATAAATGCATGATTTCACGCATATTGGGCGTGTAACCACCAAAAATTTTAATTAAAAATATTTTTTTTTTTAAAAAAAAAGATGAAGAAGAAGAGAAATGTAATAGATTGGAGGTGGGTGTTTTTGGGTATTGTTGGTGGAGGAAGAAAAAGGGAAGAGAGGAGGCATTAGTTCACGGGCCGGCAGTGGCCGGCGATGTTGATGTGGAACGGGGAAGATGAAATTAGAGGGGAGTGTTTTTTGGTATTGTTAATGGATCGAGTATTGGCTGTTGTTCTAATTGTTGTGTGGAAGAAAAAAGAAAAAAAAAAAGCATGAGAGAGTTTGGTGGTGGTGGAAGGTTGTGGGTGGGTTATGGGTTGTGGAACAGGGAAGGCTGTGGGTGGTTTGTGGTTTGTGGGTTGGAGGAGGTGGTGATGGTGGTTGTGGGGATGGTGGTTTGGTAGTTGTGGGTTGGGGGAGGTGGAGATGGTGGTTGTGGGGATGGTGATGTGGTGGTTGGGGTTGGGGGAGGTGGAGGAAGGTGAGATAAATAATTTTTTAATTTATTATTTTGCTTTCTATTTAATATTATTGATTAATAATTTCAAAAAATAATTAGTAATAAAGATAATTATGACATGGCATTGATTTATGTGACGTGGATCTGACATGTCATTTATTTTAGGGCGAGTGAGCCATACACATGGTACGGGGTTTTTTTAATGTTGTGTTTTGATGGGTTGAGGGGTTCAGATGACAAAGTGTTAAGTAGATGTATCCACCTTACAAACTCGGACAAGTACAAGGGTCCAATAGACCATTTCGCCTTTGAACTAAATGGCATAAATAGGAGTGGGCTCCTCTCCATTTTCATTGTCTCCATTTTCCCCAAGTTCTTACTTAGATGGAAGACACATGACATGAGTTAAAATTAATGAATAAGTTTTAATTAACTAAAGTAAGCTTCTAATCATGATTTAACTAATTAATACTTATTACTTTAAAAACTTTATTAATTCTCCTTTTGTCAAATTTATTAACTCTTTTTTCTCCTCTTTCGTGCAAAACAATATTTGTTGTAAAAAAAAATTGGCTACACCAAAAATCATGTATGATTTTTTTTTACTTTTCGTGAATATGAATATGAATTAAGCAAAGTATTATAATAACAATTCAGCATCATCGATATTATATATAAATAAATAATTAGTATAATTAAAAGGGACTTGATTATTAAAAATATGAAAGTGTCTTCATTCCTACTAATACCTAATTTTAAAGAAAAGATGCCTAGTGATTAAAATGAAATCCAAAGATTAATTCAAAAAGAAGTTGGAAGATAGACACGGAAAAAAAAATGGAGAACGTAGGAAAAAAAAAAAAAAAAGGTAGGAAGAAAGAGAATTTTTAAAAAATATATTTATGGATAAAATAATTTTTTAGCTATAATTGTGGGATTAGTAAAAATTTTAAAAGAAATATAGATATTTATCATTAAAATCATGGTTAGAATCTTACTTTAGTTAATTAAATCTTAACGATTAATGTCAACTCATGTCATGTGTCTCTCATCCAAATGAGAACTTGGGGAAAATAAAAACAATGAAAATGGAGAAAAGTCGGATCCGCATAAATATATTGTACTATACATATTTTTTTCCCAGAAGATGGTTATATATAATATTTTGAATATGTATTCAAGTTGTATTTCTGACAATGGGAAGGAAATACTTGAATTGCTTAAATCAATTACATTTTTAGATTATGTAGTTACATTATAAACTTATTTGCTAGTGATCTTGCCAGGGGAGGTTCCCATACTTGGATGAAGATGTCATCGGGATTTTGCTATATTCCATTGTAGGTGATTGCTGATCTTGATCAACCAATTGGTATTTATGACAAGAAACGAAAGGTTAAATTCACCTTTGCTTAGTATATTGATATTATTAGTGGTTTAGATTTCACACCTATACCAATTTGTAAATATATCCACATAATTTACGTTAATTATATAAATTTTATGTATTTTTTGTATTAATTATTCTTTCGTTTAAAGGCTGGCATGGAGTTCTGGATTCATTCGAGTTTCATGCATCACTACGTTGCATCACAAATGAGATATCATTCTTCTACGAATAATTTGACTTTCTTTCATCACATAAATTGTCTATTGATTAATTGTAAAGGACTACAAAATCAAATCTCCTAAAAAAAAGTACTCAAGCTTTGGTAAAAGGTAATTACTATATATATGCATGATACACACGTGCAAAGCTTGCTCATATGGGTTTGTTTGGAACGCACAACAATTTATTTTTTTCATATACTTTTATCATTAATTAATGCGAGACACACGTGCAAAGCGCGTACACTTGACTAGTATTTTAAAAGAAAGTATACTAACCAATTATACTACACGCACGTAACCCATTCTCCCGTTTCCCCCCCTCCCCCACGTCCTCCATAAAGACATACTGTTAATTATAATTAATTTACAGTTTTTTACAAATTATTTATACTTATCAATAAAATCAATTACTAACTACATTGTTATAATTCTTGAATTAAAAATAATTTTTTTATATTTGAAAAATAAAATGTTACGCAAGCCTCCCGTTTAAAAGGTCACTATAACTTTTCAAATTTATCTTTATCATAGATTTTACGACTTTTCAATTTAAAGAACCATATATGTGACATTGAAAATAAATAATAACCATGAAAAAATTAATAATCAGTTAAAATTTTTACATAGTTTTAACATAAAGCAAAACAAAAAAATCTATTGACTTTGGACATTTGCAAAACTACCATTATCAACTTCAAATTATTTATTATTTTGTGGTGTGTTTGATTTTGGCTTCTTCCTCGGTATTAATCTATGAGATTTGTATATATCTTATGTATATAGCAATTTTTTGTAAACAGAATACTAGATTTTGGATTCATAAAAGTTATTACGCTCTTTAATTGTCACAAAATCAAATACGTCTATTAAAATAGAAGTGTTACTGCATTAACTTCAAGCTAGATGGTAGTGTTGTGGAAAAGGCAATACATAAAGGTTAGACTTCTCCCATTTATCTCTTCCTTATTCGGTAAAATATATTTAAGAGAACGTGCCTCAATCTAAAAATATATATTCTCATAAATAAAATTTGTTAGTTATGTTATAATTAGTATTGTTTGTCTTTAATGTTTAAAGTTTTTTTAAAACAATTAAAATTTCTCCTATTTATTTGCTTTATCATACATAAATAAAGTAACCACAATTAATATTAGAACCTTATACGATTCCACAAAATTTCTCCGATATTTATAGAGATAAATAAGTAATCTTATATATAACCAAATGTAACATTAATAAATATTTGAAAATTTTTTTATTATGAGAGATTTGATGAGATCCTATAATTTTAAAAAAAATCCATTTCTTTGTTTTATTTAATTAACATAGAGGTTATCATACGATAGAGGTGAAAGCTTTATATGTAAATCATAACAACTTATCTGCATTTTATTTTTTTTTGTTTTGAAATGCAGAAATTTTATATTGCAATGGATTTTTTATAAAAACAATTAAAGATAAATGCTTTAATTTTTAATTAATTACTTACAACTTTGGAGATGGTTACAACTTTCCAATTTTATCATAATTGTAGGAGTTTTCCAATTCAAAATTACCCTTTGACTTCAAAGCAGTTTCAACTTCTAAGATTTATCCTAAACTCATTCTCCTCACTTCTTTTTAATTTGTTTTCCTTATTCTCTGAAATCCGACTTTTTCTCTAAATTTATATTTAGTTTGGCAATTTGATTACTTAATTGATCTTCTCTTTTCTCCTTTTAGGTAATTAACTACATTAGTGCTCCTCCAA
This sequence comes from Capsicum rhomboideum, assembly GCA_031232105.1. Taxonomy (NCBI): domain Eukaryota; kingdom Viridiplantae; phylum Streptophyta; class Magnoliopsida; order Solanales; family Solanaceae; genus Capsicum; species Capsicum rhomboideum. The sequence continues at coordinate 107,659,201 of CP124711.1, forward strand.
CTTTCACCATTGTTTGTGTCTAGCCGAAATGAAAGTTGTAAGAATGTTTTCATGAACACCTCATGAATCAAAATTAATACAACCAATGTAATTCTTTCTACATTGTAATGATCTCTTCATTTATCCGGATTTATCAGAGTGTTTGATAGTGTGTTCATCTTTCACGTTTTTCTTCCATATTGTTCCAGTTTATGATAGGGCATTGTCTTGATGCCAGTGACGGATCCAGGATTTGATATAAGTGGGTTAAATAGTAAATAGAGAACGATGGTGTTAGCCAATAGTGTAAGCAGCTTAAACACAACAAACGATTTGCTCGCTGCTCTTTTATTGTCCTTTTTTGTTAATAATATAATATCAAAACAAGATTTCTTTTTTAAAAAAATACTCAAACACTTTTTTTAATTAAGAAGGTTGAGAAAAAATATAAAATTTTGCAAAGAACCTATTTACATTTTTTAAAACTAAAACTATAGAAAACTAAGAAACTATATATAATTTCAACGAAAATAATTGCATGTTTTAGCAAAAAACTATGAAAGGGAGTACCAAAATTTAATTATAAAAAAGTGAAATATTTTTTTTGAAGTAAAATAGATTTTGCACTTTTATTAAATTTGGGTAAGAAGACAAAATAGACAAGGAGATTTATTTTTTTTTTTAAAAAAAGAAAGAAAATATATGTGATAAATTTGGTAGTTAGCATTGACTAGTATATTAAATATGGTAATGATCCAATTTGGCCTACCATATACATTGTACAGTGATATCCAATCCATACTTAACCCAAAGCAGTAAAATTTTAATACATTGTACAGTGGTATCCAATCCATGCTTAACCCAAAGCAGTAGAATTTTAACGTGCAAAAAGCAAATGCAACTGAAGGGATTCAAACATGAGTATTAAGGACGGATTTGAACCCATTTTACCGCTGCTCCACAGTCATGCTCAACTCTTATGTGGGTTCAAATAATCTTTATACTCAAATTTTACAATGTTTTTCGCTTCTATAAAGAATAGATTTTTCAACGAAGCGGGTTCAGTTGAACCCACTTGACACCACGTGAGTCCGCCCCTGCTTGATGTTGTTGGTGGTCTGGAAGCTATCGCAATAGTTGAAGCTATTACAACATGAAGATTAATCAGAGCAAAAACAACACAGATAGTGTACCTTAAGTCGTAGCGGAATCGTTGATCTTGATATCAATCAAATTTGCCCCAAGTCTACTTTGGATCTCTCGAAAACAAAGTGTATGCTTCACAAACTAAGAGTCCTTTATAGTTGTGTGTCAATTGTGGAGAATGAAGAATTTTCTTGTTTTATTTCTCTGTGATATGTTTTCTCTTTGATGATGAAAAGAAGAGTTGCTCTTTTAAAGAGCCGTATGGATCAGTTTAAAAAAAAACTGTTCCCTCTTCTTTTTCAAAATCACATTTAACTTCTCATTTGAATTCATTCTTATCTGATCTTCAAACAAAAACATATCGGGTCGGGTCCACATGGGCGACCCACGACCCAAATATCCAACATCTTCCACTTCGTACATGATGGACTAGACCCAATCTAGCACCATACAAGTAAAACACACAATTCATACTGACATATAGTAGTTGTGCGACCTGCAAGCGTCTATAACTACAATATTTTTGTAACCCTTTGAGATAGTTTAGAATCTCAACATAGGAATCCAATCACATGTGGAAAGGATCCACTATTAATATGAGGATAAAATTACTTGCAATACCCCAGACATCATTCACTACTTCAGTAGTTACTTATCTGATCCCTCATCCTCTTAAAGAGGTGAACTCGAGTTCATGTTTAACTTCATATACACAATTACACTTGACACCTAAATGGTTAGTGTAATAGCCGGCTTATGTATATAAGTTAAATTATTCATTTAATCGTCTTCCCTTTTTACTCGAATCTATCTATTTCAAATCAACTGCTTTCCTAGGCATGCACTGCATTGCCGAATTACTCATGGCTATTAGTAACATGCTAAAGTAGCAACACCGATCGAAACTTCAAGAAACAGTCAAAGGTCAAAGGGTATTTTAATGAAAAGTTAATAAAACTTTTAGGGTCTCACACAATGAAGAAGTAGGGATTCATTCTTCCATTAACCCAATGGTCGCTAAGCACACGTGGTATGAAACACGTGCTACGATGCTCTCACCTTATATTGGTGCGTGTGTCTTATTCTTTTAGTCATTCAACATCGTACAAATCCTGGTCTAGACACCTTTAAATGTCTAATCTGAGTTTCTTTCTTTAATGATCCTCAAATCCATCTTCTCATAGAAACTCACATCTGGCTCTGTAAAACAAGTCATAATATGATGGTGGAACTCATCTCTTCAAGTTCCTCGACGTAAGAGGCGATTGCTCGTGTGAGAGAGCCAATCTCGCGACTTGTTCGACACACTTTATAAATAAAACATATTATCACATGCATATGAGATATGAACATAAATTCAAGAGTCTTTTATTGATAAAATATTATAACAATTAAGTTATTTTACAATACAGAAATATAATCATATCCTACGTAAACCTAGAGCCATAACATGTTTCTCAAACAAGTCTCTAGATATCGCCTTTGTAAAGGGATCAGCTATCATTTCTCGTGTAGGAATGTATTGTAAATTTATTTCTCCACTTGCTACTATGTCTCTCACAAAGTTATACTTGATGTCAATGTGTTTGGTTTTGCTGTGATACTTAGGATCCTTCGTATATGCGATAGCCACTTGACTGTCACAATGTAAAATCATGGGACCCCTTAAAATTCTTTGCAATATTCAAATGCTCAAAGAATATCTTTAACCAAACAGCTTCTTGTACTGCAGACGCACAAGCCACAAATTCAGATTCCATGGTTGAAAGGGTTGTGCAAGTTTATTTCTTACTTTTCCACGAAATAGCACCACCATTTAGTAAGAAAGCATAACCGGAGGTTGATTTTCTATCATACCGATCACCAGCCCAATCAGCATCTGTATAACCTCTTATGAATAAATCAGATCCACTATAGCATAGTGAATAATCTGCAGTTCCCTTCAGGTATTAGAAAATTCTTTTTACTGCTTTCCAATGATCTCTTCCAGGATTGGATTGATACCTGCTAACCAGACCTACGGCATAACAAATGTCTGGGTGAGTACACATCATAGCGTACATCAAGCTCCCAATGACACTAGAATATAGAACTCGAGACATGTCTTCCTTTTTTTTTTCCAGTCTTTGGACACATTTCAAGGCTTAAAGTTTCACCTCTTGCTATAGGAGTATCCATGGATTTGCAACTATTCATTCGAAAGCGTTCCAAAATTTTCTTTATGTATGTTTCTTGAGATAGACTCAAAATTTTCTTGGAACGATCTCTTTGGATTTTTACACCCAATATATAGTCTGCTTCACCCATATCTTTCATGTCAAATGACTTTGAAAGCCATGACTTAACAGTTTTCACATATTCCAAATTATTTCCAGCTAATAAAATATCATCCACGTAAAGCGAAAGAATCACAAACATTCCATTGGATTTCTTTATATAGATGCAATGGTCTTCATCGATCATGGTGAAATCAAATGAAATCACTTCCTTATGAAATCTCAGGTACCACTGCCTTGAAGACTGCTTTAGTCCATATATTGATTTGTTCAATTTACAAACCTTCTTTTCTTGTCCTTTAACAACAAAACCTACAGGTTGTACCATGTAGATTTCCTCGTTTAGTTCTCCATTGAGAAAAGCGGTCTTCACGTCCATTTGGTGTAATTCTAAATCCAAACGTGCAACAATAGCTAAAAGTAAGCGAATTGAGGTGAACTTCACAACTGGTGAAAAAGTTTCCTCATAATCTATTCCAGCTTTTTAAGTAAAACCTTTTGCCACCAATCGTGTTTTTTGTCTTTCTATTGACCCATCTGATTTACGTTTAACTTTGAGAATCCATTTATTCCCAATAGCTCTACGCCCAGAAGGAAGGTCAACTAGATCCCAGACTTTATTGGTTTTCATGGACTCTAATTCTTCTTTCATCGCTTTCATCCATTCATCTTTTCCAGGGCTCGATAATGCCTCAGTCACAGAATTAGGTTCATCTAATTCTGTGGGAGATACCAAGAAAACATAATGCTCAATCTCATAAGATCGTTTAGGTACACCTTTTCTGGTACTCTTACGTAATTGAAGTTCAGATTCCTCTATTGGATTTTGAGAATCATAACTCCCACTTGGACCAAGAACTATTTCTTGATCTAATGGATTATCAAGCATGTACGATGACATTATTTGATCATCTGAATTCAATATTTCGTAAAGAGGCTCACTATCCTTTATTTCACCCTTTTTAGGAAAATCATTTTCCAGAAATGTGACATCTCGTGATTCAATTTCAGTAGTACTTCCATCCTCCAATTCACCAATAAACACATACCCTTTGGAGTGTTCTGAGTATCTTATAAAGATACATTTCTTACCTTTTGGACTTAGTTTACCAAACTCACCAAAACGATCTTTAATATATGCAGCACAACCCCAAGGTCGTAGATCATTAAGGTTTGGTTTATGACCAGTCCATAGGTCATAAGGAGTAGAAGATACTGATTTAGAAGGGACTTTATTCAATAAGTAGGCCGCAGTCAATAACGCATCCCCCCAGAAAGAGATTGGTAAATTTGCCTGCGCCATCATAGACCTTACCATGTCCAACAATGTTCTATTCCTTCTTTCATCTACACCATTTTGTTGAGGTGTATAAGGAGTGGTTAACTGTCTGATAATGCCCTTTTTAGTACACAGTTCTTCAAACTGTTTTGACAAATATTCACGACCTCTATCGGTTCTTAAAGCCTTTATACTTTTATCTAATTGATTCTCAACTTCATTCAAGTATCTTTTAAAACATTCAAGTGCTTTAGATTTATGAGAAATCAAATAGACATAACCAAAGTGTCACGACCCAATTCTGAGTCATGATGGCGCCTATCGTAACCCACCAATAGGCAAGCCAAATCCTAGCCCGGAGCGACAAGCGACGGGCTAACGGGCGGAATCTCATAAAATAGAGAAGAAGTAGAAGTAACCATATTTATAAACATGCTAAGACTGAGAAGGAAGAGGACAACGTATATAAAGTCCAGAACCCCTCCCAAGACCTGGTGGGGTCAGTACATGAGCCACTACTAACATACCCAAAATACAAGACAGAAACCAAATATGTATAATAAGTACAACAGTCTCGAGAGCAAAAAACTATACAGTAGAAGATGGAGTAGGATCTGCCTCAGACGTCAGTAAGCTCACCCTGCTCCGGAGTCAGTGCTAAGAAAAGAGTCACGTCACCACCGTCGACTAGTGCCTGGATCTGCATCGGGGAAAAGATGCAGAAGTGCAGTATGAGTACCGGGGCAACGGGTACTCAGTAGGCATCATCGGCCGACTGAGCTTAATGTAATATAAACAGGCTAAAGTACGGGGGTGCATGCTAAGTCTGGTATAACTATAAATAATAAGTACATAAGTAGCGGTTGAGGCGTATAGACATGCTCAGGAGAAAACATAAATGCGATACTGAATAATGAGTAAATAAATACATAAGTAAACACACAAGTCAAACATAACCTATCTGGGCCCCCATAAACCCGATAGGCACACGGAAGAAAACAATAACCCAACCTGGCCCCCATAAACCGGTGGGACACACAAGAATAATAAATGCATAGTCACCAGTGTCTCGAAGCTGTGTCAGTATCCAGTAACCACAATAACCAACAAGGGTGCACCGGGATTGAACCGGCACCAATGGGTAATAACAAGAGGCCAGACGCCGGAATCGAACCGGAAGCAGTGGGTAATAACAAGAGGCCACATATATATCATATCTGCCGGACTCGAACCGGAACTCATATAACAACAGTATCATGATCACGGTACCCAGTACCAAAACTCTCCAACCATATCATAACCAGATGCCGGACTCGAACCGGAACTCATAATAATCAGTGGCCGGACTCGAACCGGAACTCATAGTGTATCACAATCCGGGGCCGGACTCGAACCGGAACACCCAATAGTCAATAACCAAAATCATCATACCAGAATCAGTAGCCGGACTCGAACCGGAACTCATCATAGCCAGTAACCAGAACAGAACCAAGTGTCATATCATATCAGATAAACGGGAAAACATGCTAGTCCCAGGCCGAAACTGAAGTATAGGTAAATGAGCTAACCCATTACTTGCTACAAGGTAAGTCCCCGGGTCCTCCTAGGTCCATAGTCTACTATCATGCAATATCTAAGTCAGTCCGGGTATCTAGAGTAGCTCATGACAAGGTGGGTCCTAATTCTAAGCTAAGACCAGCAATCCCGATCGAGTGCGGTGCTGTCAGGGACTAAAATGCTAAATAGGTCAATCTGGGTATATTCGGGGTGACTAAATACCGTCACAAGTCTAACAGGTCACAGAGGGCTTAACTAAGCCCAAAAATGTCAACGTTCTGACAAGTCGACAAAAAGGGTAACGGGGTCCACTACCGGGTCCCGGATACCAAGTCTGGTTATACCTGTCCAAGTCTGGTTATACCTGTCTAAGTCTGGGCTAAGTCTATCTAAGCCTGGACTAAGGTCCAACAATAATATTCCCCAATCAGCAGTCCATAACAACAATACTATCCGACCCCAAATAGGTCATAAGTGGTGTACCGTAAGGATAACGGGCCTGGAATGTGTCCGAATAGCCCTATCCGGCCTAAAAGGCCTAAATCACAGCAAACCACCACCTCCAAGTCTATAATTCCAGCCCAAAATACCAGCACAATAACATACATATATCACACATAAGCCCAATCTAAGTGCAAAGGGAGGTAAACCTAGCCTACCTGGACGCCTGCCGCAAGCTTGCTAAAAGAATCAGCTATTCAGGAGCCTTCCCCTTTCGAGAGGCCTCAGACTGCTGCCACGCTACCAAAATAATAAACTACATGTCAAAACATGACTATTGATACCTATATTGCATTAGTTCGAAAAATGTCCGAACCGTCCCCGTGGGGCCCACTTGCGGAATCACGAAACTGAAACCGTCACAGCGTCCCAAACAACTCCATGACCAATAGTGACAATTAGCACCATTCACTTTGAGCTCAAAATGTAGCTCAAACATCAATACCAATCCCAAAATATACTATTGTAAACGAAAACTACCGTAAATAGAATAAAACTTACCAAAATAACGACGATTACACGTCCACAAACACTTTCCCACTAGAAACCGAGCTTGAATAACTTGATGTAGGTAATTAATTGCATGTGAATAAATGGTCAGCGTGTAACATAGCATGCTTTGGACCAATTACGGATGGAAACATAAAGAGGGAGAGAAAACTTTCGACATTACATGTCACCACACGTACAGTAGCTATATCTATGAGTGTGTGTATATTGTAGCAAATGTACTAACATGGCAAGATTATATCATGTAATACATGTGGCACATAATGACTTAGGTCATTATTTAGCTACTAATTTGCTGTCCACTTGCCTCACCTCCACGTGGAGTGGAGGTGGAATTGCAAAGGTATGGTTTCATCCCTATTATATATATTTGGGTATTGCGTAGGTCCGTGGTAAAATAAATACAACTTTTTGAATATACCATAATTAATAGAAAATTATTTCTAACAAAACCTCTATAAAATAAAAATATTATTTTAACATATTTAAATTTCCTATCTCCGCTTAAATTATTAATAGGCTATAAAATTATTATAAAGTAGTATAGACATATTGATATAACTAAAGCATTTTATAAATTTCAAAAATATTTTCGCAAAGTAATTAACTACGTCATTTTGCCAAATTCAAATTTAATTTAATATTTTACAATGTGCTCGGTCTAAATAATATTCTCAAACGAACTGCCCGGGAACCGAACTGTCAGTCCCAGCAAGTCATAAATAACTTGGGACAGTTATAGAAAAGCTCTAAACGCTGACAACACACGAAAACGAAGGAAATGACCGGGAAGGTCATTACAATATCCACTACTAAAAGGACTTTCGTCCGCGAAAGTCAAGAATAAGCACGTACCTGAAGATGTGAACAAGTAGGGATACTGGGCTCGCATGTCACGTTCAAGCTCCCAAGTTGCCTCTTCAACCGGACGGTGACGCCACTGTACCTTAACCACTGGAATGTCCCGGGAGCGTAACCGTCTGACATCTCTGGCTAAAATGGACACAGGCTCCTCCACAAATGTTAGTTTCTCGTCTAACTGAACCGAGTCCCACTGAAGCACATGCGACTCATCTGGAATATATTGTCGTAGCATAGAAACATGAAATACTGGGTGGATAGCTGAAAATGCCGGAGGTAAAGCTAACACATAAGCCACCTCTCCAACTGTCCGCAAAATCTCAAAGGGTCCAATATACCTGGGGCTAAGCTTACCCTTCCTACCAAACCGCATCACGCCCTTCATGGGCGATACTCGTAAGAAGACCCTATCACCCACCCTGAATTTCAATGGACGCCGTCTACGGTCAGCATACCTCCTTTGTCTACTCTGAGCTGTCCGCAGCCTGTCCTGAATTACTCGAACTCGGTCCAAAGATTCTCGGAGTAAATCTGTGCCACGAGGACTGACTTCTGAGGTCTCGAACCAACCCACTGGAGATCGACACCGTCTCCCATACAAAGCCTCAAACGGAGCCATTTGAATACTGGAGTGAAAGCTATTATTATACGCGAACTCCGCTAAAGGCAAGAATTGATCCCATTGGCCCCCAAAGTCAAGTACACAAGCGCGGAGCATATCCTCTAATACCTGAATAGTCCGCTCTGATTGCCCATCGGTTTGAGGATGAAATGCAGTGCTGAGGTCCACCTGGGTACCCAACTCTTCCTGAAAAGTCTGCCAAAAATTGGAGGTAAACTGAGACCCTCGGTCTGAGATAATGGATATTGGCACTCCATGTAGGCGGACCACCTCCTGAATATATACACGAGCTAACCTCTCAGCACTATAGGAGACTCGAACAGGGATAAAGTGTGCAGACTTAGTCAACCGGTCCACAATAACCCAAATACTATCAAAACCACGGAAGGTGCGAGGCAATCCAACAATGAAATCCATAGTGACCCGCTCCCATTTCCACTCGGGGATGGGTAATTGCTGAAGTAAACCACCGGGTCTCTGATGTTCGGCCTTTACCTGCTGACAACAAAGGCATCGGGCTACAAACCCTGCTATATCTCTCCGTATACCGCTCCACCAATAGTGTTGTCTCAGATCTCTATACATCTTAGCTGTCCCGGGGTGAATAGAATATCTAGAACTGTGAGCTTCACGCAAAATCAACTGAATTAAATCTTCAACCCTCAGAACACAAATACGACCGTCAAACCTCAGAACACCATCAGAACCCTAGGTAGCTCTCTCAGACTTACCCTTCAATATCTGATCTCGAATTCTACGGAGAATGCTATCTTCAAATTGACGACTCTGAATCTGCTCCAGCAAAGTAGATCTCGCACCAACACAAGCGATAACCTTTTTGGGGTCAGAAATATCCAAACGCACCATCGAGTTAGCTAAGGACTGAATATCCAAAGCCAACGGCCGCTGAGAGACTGGAATGAAGGCTAAGCTGCCCATACTCACTGTCTTCCGGCTTAAGGCGTCCGCTACCACATTCGCCTTACCCGGATGATAGAGAATAGAGATATCATAGTCCTTTAGCAGCTCAATCCACCTGCGCTGCCTCAAATTAAGATCCCTATGAGTCATAATATGCTGAAGACTACGGTGGTCTGTAAAGATCTCACAATGCACACCGTATAGATAATGCCTCCAAATCTGCAGTGCAAACACAACCGCTGCTAACTCTAAATCATGAGTGGGATAGTTACGCTCGTGCACCTTTAGCTGCCTCGATGCATAAGCAATAACACGACCCTTCTGCATTAGAACACATCCCAAACCAATACCAGACGCATCACAATACACGGTAAAACCCTCACCCTCAACTGGAAGAGTCAACACAGGGGCAGAAGTAAGTCGATCCTTGAGTTTCAGAAAGCTCGCCTCGCAACCCTCAGACCATAGAAATGGAGCATCCTTCCTGGTTAGTTTGGTCATAGGAGATGCAATAGACGAGAAGCCCTCAACAAATCGCCTGTAGTATCCTGCTAACCCAACAAAGCTGCGAACCTCGATAGGTGACGTGGGCCTAGCCCAACCTCGAATAGCCTCGATCTTCACTGGGTCTACCATAATACCGTGTCTGGATACAACATTCCCTAAGAAAGCTACAGACTCAAGCCAGAACTCACACTTTGAGAACTTGGCATAAAGCCGATGATATCTCAAAGTGTGGAGCACAATCCTCAAATGCTGCTCATGCTCCTCGTTACTCCTCGAATAAACCAAGATGTCGTCAATAAATACTATCACAAAAGAGTCTAAGTATGGCCTGAATACACGATTCATCAGATCCATGAAAGCTGCTGGGGCATTAGTCAACCCAAAAGACATCACCAGGAACTCATAATGGCCGTACCGAGTCCTGAAGGCTGTCTTTGGGATGTCCTCAGCCCTAACTCTCAACTGATGATATCCAGATCTCAAATCTATTTTTGAGAATACCGCTGCACCCTGAAGTTGATCAAACAAATCATCGATACGAGGCATAGGATACTTATTCTTCACAGTTACCTTATTCAACTGCCTGTAATCAATACACATGCGCATAGATCCATCCTTCTTCCTTACAAACAAAACTGGAGCACCCCACGGAGACACACTCGGCCTGATAAAACCCTTCCCCAGAAGGTCCTGGAGCTGAGTACTCAACTCTCTCAATTCAGCAGGAGCCATTCGATACGGAGCCATAGAAATAGATCGGGTGCCCGGCTCGAGGTCAATAATGAACTCTATATCACGCTCAGGAGGAAGGCCAGACAGGTCAGTCGGGAATACATCAGAAAACTCACGAACAATAGGGACGGAGTCAAGTGATGGACTCTCAATACTAGCATCCCGAACATAAGCAAGGAATGAATCACATCCCCTCGACATCAATCTACGAGCCTGAACATATGAAATAATCCCGGTCGGTGTGCGGCTAACAAAACCCTGCCACACCACCGGGGGTACGCCAGGCATGGCTAAGGTCACAGTCTTGGCAAAGCAATCCAAGACTACATGATGAAAAGACAACCAGTCCATGCCCAGAATCACATCAAAGTCTACCATGGCCAATACAACAAAATCAACCCGAGTCTCAAACTCCTGAACAGTCACCAGACAAGATCTATATACCCGATCCACTACTAAGGAATCACCAACGGGGGTAGATACATGTAAGGGTACAGATAATAACTCGGAACATAAACCCAACCGTGGTGCATAATAAGTAGATACATAAGAAAACGTGGATCCAGGATCAAATAATGCAGAAGCTGGCTGATGGCATACGGAAATCATACTTGTAATCACCGCATCCGAAGCCTCAGCCTCCGGTCTAGCCGGCACGACATACAACTGACGCTGGCCACCACTAGTCTGAGCACCGCCCTGACCACCAGTCCGACCTCCCTGCGCTCTACCTCGAGAACCCTGGGGACCACCCCGACGACCCTGTGCACCACCTCTACCTGCTGGAGGTATAGATCTGAGGGGCTGTGCTATCTGAACTGAAGGCTCAATCGCCATGCGCTGAGGACACTCACGCGCAAAATGACCGACAACCCCACAAGTGTAGCATGCTCCTGGCTCCCTGCTCGGCCTAGAAGGTCCGGCTGAGCTGGTATGACCACCTCTAGTCGATGAACTGGACTGACCACGTCCTTGAGGCTGGCTAACAGAACCACTATAGGTGGGCTGACCCCTATCAGATATTTGCAAAGCTGACTGTACGGGCCTACTGGGCTGACCCTGTCGCTGAAAAGACTGCTGCTGCTGTTGAGGGTACCTATCCTGAAACTGGAACCCACGACCTCTGAACTGCGAACCACTATGGCTCCCACTGAAACTACCCTGAACACGAGGTCTCTTATCGCTGCCCCCTTGGGCCTCGCGATCCATCTCCTCAATAGAGTATACATGCTCGATAATCTCTGCGAATGACTTCCCTGAAGTCACTAAACTCTGGGTAGCTCTGCGGAGTGGCAATCTCAGTCCCCTGACAAAACATCTAACTCTCTCATACTCATCAGGCAAAATAGAAGTAGCATGCCTAGCAAGATCATGAAACCTCGCCTCATACTTGGCGACAGATAATGAACCCTGAGTCAATCTGGAGAACTCATCCCTGAGTCGCTCCCGCATAGTACGGGGCATATACTTTCCCAAGAAAATCTCAGAGAACTGGGTCCAAGTAACCGGCGGAGATCCTGCTGGCCTGGAATCAAGATATCCCTTCCACCATCTCCTCGCCGCAGGATCGGGGTCCTGACCCTCGGCTTTCGTACCATGCGTCCTTGCCATATATGTAAAGAGTGAACCAAATGAAGATCAGAAACCAACATAGACTTAACGCACGGACATGAGTCAAGAAAATGAGAGACTCTCCTAAGAATGCTCCATAGCCTCCTGAGGATAGGATACAAGCGTCCCCGCACCGATCCACAGGACTCTACTAAACATTGGCTCATGTACCGACACTACCTATACAACCTAGGCTCTGATACCAAGCTGTCACGACCCAATTCTGAGTCATGATGGCGCCTATCGTAACCCACCAATAGGCAAGCCAAATCCTAGCCCGGAGCGACAAGCGACGGGCTAACGGGCGGAATCTCATAAAATAGAGAAGAAGTAGAAGTAACCATATTTATAAACATGCTAAGACTGAGAAGGAAGAGGACAACGTATATAAAGTCCAGAACCCCTCCCAAGACCTGGTGGGGTCAGTACATGAGCCACTACTAACATACCCAAAATACAAGACAGAAACCAAATATGTATAATAAGTACAACAGTCTCGAGAGCAAAAAACTATACAGTAGAAGATGGAGTAGGATCTGCCTCAGACGTCAGTAAGCTCACCCTGCTCCGGAGTCAGTGCTAAGAAAAGAGTCACGTCACCACCGTCGACTAGTGCCTGGATCTGCATCGGGGAAAAGATGCAGAAGTGCAGTATGAGTACCGGGGCAACGGGTACTCAGTAGGCATCATCGGCCGACTGAGCTTAATGTAATATAAACAGGCTAAAGTACGGGGGTGCATGCTAAGTCTGGTATAACTATAAATAATAAGTACATAAGTAGCGGTTGAGGCGTATAGACATGCTCAGGAGAAAACATAAATGCGATACTGAATAATGAGTAAATAAATACATAAGTAAACACACAAGTCAAACATAACCTATCTGGGCCCCCATAAACCCGATAGGCACACGGAAGAAAACAATAACCCAACCTGGCCCCCATAAACCGGTGGGACACACAAGAATAATAAATGCATAGTCACCAGTGTCTCGAAGCTGTGTCAGTATCCAGTAACCACAATAACCAACAAGGGTGCACCGGGATTGAACCGGCACCAATGGGTAATAACAAGAGGCCAGACGCCGGAATCGAACCGGAAGCAGTGGGTAATAACAAGAGGCCACATATATATCATATCTGCCGGACTCGAACCGGAACTCATATAACAACAGTATCATGATCACGGTACCCAGTACCAAAACTCTCCAACCATATCATAACCAGATGCCGGACTCGAACCGGAACTCATAATAATCAGTGGCCGGACTCGAACCGGAACTCATAGTGTATCACAATCCGGGGCCGGACTCGAACCGGAACACCCAATAGTCAATAACCAAAATCATCATACCAGAATCAGTAGCCGGACTTGAACCGGAACTCATCATAGCCAGTAACCAGAACAGAACCAAGTGTCATATCATATCAGATAAACGGGAAAACATGCTAGTCCCAGGCCGAAACTGAAGTATAGGTAAATGAGCTAACCCATTACTTGCTACAAGGTAAGTCCCCGGGTCCTCCTAGGTCCATAGTCTACTATCATGCAATATCTAAGTCAGTCCGGGTATCTAGAGTAGCTCATGACAAGGTGGGTCCTAATTCTAAGCTAAGACCAGCAATCCCGATCGAGTGCGGTGCTGTCAGGGACTAAAATGCTAAATAGGTCAATCTGGGTATATTCGGGGTGACTAAATACCGTCACAAGTCTAACAGGTCACAGAGGGCTTAACTAAGCCCAAAAATGTCAACGTTCTGACAAGTCGACAAAAAGGGTAACGGGGTCCACTACCGGGTCCCGGATACCAAGTCTGGTTATACCTGTCCAAGTCTGGTTATACCTGTCTAAGTCTGGGCTAAGTCTATCTAAGCCTGGACTAAGGTCCAACAATAATATTCCCCAATCAGCAGTCCATAACAACAATACTATCCGACCCCAAATAGGTCATAAGTGGTGTACCGTAAGGATAACGGGCCTGGAATGTGTCCGAATAGCCCTATCCGGCCTAAAAGGCCTAAATCACAGCAAACCACCACCTCCAAGTCTATAATTCCAGCCCAAAATACCAGCACAATAACATACATATATCACACATAAGCCCAATCTAAGTGCAAAGGGAGGTAAACCTAGCCTACCTGGACGCCTGCCGCAAGCTTGCTAAAAGAATCAGCTATTCAGGAGCCTTCCCCTTTCGAGAGGCCTCAGACTGCTGCCACGCTACCAAAATAATAAACTACATGTCAAAACATGACTATTGATACCTATATTGCATTAGTTCGAAAAATGTCCGAACCGTCCCCGTGGGGCCCACTTGCGGAATCACGAAACTGAAACCGTCACAGCGTCCCAAACAACTCCATGACCAATAGTGACAATTAGCACCATTCACTTTGAGCTCAAAATGTAGCTCAAACATCAATACCAATCCCAAAATATACTATTGTAAACGAAAACTACCGTAAATAGAATAAAACTTACCAAAATAACGACGATTACACGTCCACAAACACTTTCCCACTAGAAACCGAGCTTGAATAACTTGATGTAGGTAATTAATTGCATGTGAATAAATGGTCAGCGTGTAACATAGCATGCTTTGGACCAATTACGGATGGAAACATAAAGAGGGAGAGAAAACTTTCGACATTACATGTCACCACACGTACAGTAGCTATATCTATGAGTGTGTGTATATTGTAGCAAATGTACTAACATGGCAAGATTATATCATGTAATACATGTGGCACATAATGACTTAGGTCATTATTTAGCTACTAATTTGCTGTCCACTTGCCTCACCTCCACGTGGAGTGGAGGTGGAATTGCAAAGGTATGGTTTCATCCCTATTATATATATTTGGGTATTGCGTAGGTCCGTGGTAAAATAAATACAACTTTTTGAATATACCATAATTAATAGAAAATTATTTCTAACAAAACCTCTATAAAATAAAAATATTATTTTAACATATTTAAATTTCCTATCTCCGCTTAAATTATTAATAGGTTATAAAATTATTATAAAGTAGTATAGACATATTGATATAACTAAAGCATTTTATAAATTTCAAAAATATTTTCGCAAAGTAATTAACTACGTCATTTTGCCAAATTCAAATTTAATTTAATATTTTACAATGTGCTCGGTCTAAATAATATTCTCAAACGAACTGCCCGGGAACCGAACTGTCAGTCCCAGCAAGTCATAAATAACTTGGGACAGTTATAGAAAAGCTCTAAACGCTGACAACACACGAAAACGAAGGAAATGACCGGGAAGGTCATTACACAAAGCGTGTGAAATCGTCAATAAATGTAATAAAATATAAAGCACCAGACTTTTCCCTCACATTAATTGGACCATAGATATCAGAATGGATTAATTGTAGTGGGAATTCAGCTCTTTTAGCCTTCCCAAATGGTTTACGTGTAATCTTTCTGGCAAGACAATTTTCACAAGTTGACATTTCAATTTTGGAAAGAGAACCTAGATATCCTTCCTTTGCCAATCTATTCATTCGATCTTGACCTATGTGACCCAATCTAGCATGCCATGTAATTATATCAACATCATTATTACTTGAATAACATGCCATTACACAACGATCAACATAATAATCATAAGTTGAAGGATTACAATCTAAAACAATAAAGCGATCATAACGAAGTCCAAAACCATAAAAAACATTATCTAGAGTTATTCTAACACCATTGCGACTAAAAAACAAATTGAAACCGATATCTAAGAGAACAGACACAGATACTAAGTTTCGTCGAATCTCTGGAGCATATAGGACGTCATGCAACATCAATGGCCGGCCACCGCGCAAGTCTACTTTGCAAGTGCCAATACCTTTGACTTCAAGTCTTGCATTATTTCCTACATATTTCCACCTTGATCCAGGTGAAACTCGACGGAACTCCACAAACGTTTCTCGATCACGACTCACATGGTCAGTGGCTCCTGAGTCTACAATCCACATAGGATAAGATTCAGTTAATAAAGCAGTGCTAGAAACATATATAGCACTTAGAGATGCATTTAGAAATACTATCTTTTTCTGCTCGGGACAATCACGAGCAAAATGTCCCAGAACTTGGCAATTGTAGCACTTCATCTTGCTCTTGTCTTTCTTCTTGAAGAACCGTTTTCCCTTCTTGGAAGTTGGTTTGTTCTTTTTCTCAAAGGGTCCTTCTTCAGTCTCCTTCCCCTTCTCCTTTTTTTTTTTCCAATTTTTCTTTCGCTTGAAGCCTGAAGACTTCTTTCCACTTGATTCTTCCATAAAGGCATTAGAAGCAGCTTTAGCAGCACCAAGCCGCTCGTCTTCAAGTTCAACATGACGGGCAACATCAGAAAAAGTTTTGATGCTATCATTATGGGTTAAGTTAACCTTCAAATGTTCCCAACTGTTGGGAAGAGACCGAATCACTTCCTGAACCTGTTGCTCATCCGAGAGAACATGACCAACACTTTTGAGTTGAGCTATCATATTAGACATCACCCTAAGGTGTTGTTTGATGTTCTGATCGTGACGCTTCTTGTAAGTGTCAAACTTGATAGTCAGCTGTCTGAGGCAGGTGACAGATCTACCCCCATATGTTCCTCGCAGTGTGCCCAGATGGCATGAGCAGTAGGAAATTCCTCAACTTCGTGAATGAGGTCATCAACCACAGAAATAATAATGATTCCACATGCAACGGAATCAGCCTTTTTCCAAGCCTTATAAGCTTCAAGGTCTCTTCTGTGTTGTGCAGTGTTACCCTCTTCTGGTTGACTTAAAACATGGTTAATACCTTCGAGAGCATTTTGCTCTTCCAGTACATACCATATTTTACGACTCCAGATGTCGTAATTGTCACCATTTAGTTTTTCACCTTTGTTCAAGTCAGAAATAATGCTTTTTGATGCCATGTCTGTAATTGAGAGACAATCAAGCAAGTACATTTATCAATAATGCATGCAATTTACACATTTAAGAAAATCAATTCACATAAAGGTTTTATGTTTAATGTAAAATCAAAAGGACACATAAGAATCCGATCATCATCTACAAATTAAACATTTGACCAAAATTAGAAGTTAATTTCTTAATGTGTATTTTAATGATAACTTTCAATTAAGTTTTAATAAACTTAAATTAATAAATGGAATTCATATCAAAAGAGAGAAACAACTTAATTAATATAATATATAATAATGTTAATAAATAACTTCAAGTTACAAGTCAATTCAAAGATGAAAATCATCCCACAAATATTCGAGACGTCGAATATACACCCAAAAAGGCTCGCTAGGCCAAATCTCGTGATAAACTTTAATTAGTCTCTCGCCCGAAGGATTATGGAGAGAATCTACTAATATTGCTAAAGCTTCCCAATCCGAGATTTCTACATAGTTTTCCAGTTCTATATGCTTTAATTCAAACAAATGAATAAAATTAGCAACTGAAATACTAGGGGACATCTTAAAAGACTTGAACTCTTTTAGTTTCTTCTCTCTTTCCCTTCGTATAGTCCTTTCATTTCGTAACAGATTTTGCATCGCCCTTAGGACACCAATTTGTATGATCTCACGACCTCGAAAACATGTCCGTTGACGGCGTGCTCTTCCATTTTGTCTCTTTGCTCGACATCCTGAACTCCCACTTGGAGTGATTCGAGTTTGTCCCTGTTCAGCCATGTTTGAAATAGGAACAAAGAAACAATTAGAATGGTTATACCATTCAATGTAGCAACTTATGCCACAATTAATTGTAGAAGGCAAAAAAGAATCTGTCTAGAGAATATAAGAACTAACGAAAATAATAACAAAGAAATATTTACTTATCCCTTTTACCAATAAAGTACTCTACACTATACTCCATAAATTAAGAGTACCTTTTTCACTTTTCTATAAATAAAATTATCTATAGATTATACTTTATATTCCTATCTTTTCTCTAGTCTAGGAAAAAGTTGAACAAAGTACACGTTTTGTAGTTAGTGGTACTACCTTTTTCCATAAAGTAACTTTAAAAAAATAAAACAATTATAGTACCAACTGTACACTACTTTGCATAGAACTTGGAGTATACTCTTTCACCAATTTCTATAAATATGCACATTTTCCATGACACTTTTCTAGAAATTTCTTTAAGAGTACCATTTTTATCTTTAACCCATAAAAGCTGACTGACTCTATTTTCTTCCTTCACATCTTCTCAAATGAATATACACAAAACAACTTTTTCTTTTCACTAGAACTTGAATTCTCTGTCTTTCTTCTCTCCGTTCTTCAAAAAAAAATGTTTTCTCTCTCCATTAAAAAAAATTTACACAAAGAATTATGGAGAAATCAAAGGAATTTTTCAGATCTATAATCGGATCCGTGACAGAATGGTAGCGCATCTGATTTCAGATCAGAAGGTTGTGCGTTCGATTCACGTCGGGTCCAAATATCTCGATCTGTATTCGGTCCTTTTTTTTTTTTTTCTAAAGGGTGAGTACTATTTTTTATTTTAATCACCCTTTATTTATAGTGAGAGAAACAAAATTATATAGTCATGCATTCAAGAATGTGAAATGTCAAACTTGATCGAGACTGAGGCAAATAAAACCTGGCTCTGATACCATTGAAAATTAATCGGAGCAAAAACAACACAGATAGTGTACCTTAAGTCGCAGCGGAATCGTTGATCTTGATATCAATCAAATTTGCCCCAAGTCTACTTTGGATCTCTCGGAAACAATGTGTATGCTTCACAAACTAAGAGTCTTTTATAGTTGTGTGTCAATTGTGGAGAATGAAGAATTTTCTTGTTTTATTTCTCTGTGATATGTTTTCTCTTTGATGATCAAAAGAAGAGTTGCTCTTTTAAAGAGCTGTATGGATCAGTTTAAAAAAAACTGTTCCCTCTTCTTTTTCAAAATCACATTTAACTTCTCATTTGAATTCATTCTTATTTGATCTTCAAACAAAAACATATCGGGTCGGATCGGGTCGGGTCCACATGGGCGAGCCACGATCCAAATATCCAACACAACAGGCTTGGATCACCAACTCATGCTAACAATTTACACCACGTGAGTCCGCCCCTTCTTGATGTTGTTGGTGGTCTGGAAGCTATCGCAACAGTTAAAGCTATTACAACAGGCTTGGATCACTAACTCATGGCAACAATTTACTTAGATGTTTAGGTATTTCTTCTATCTATAATAATTTTTATTAGATTTGTTAAATAAAAGCAACATATTTTTGGAGGAAAAAAGAAAATGACAAAAAAAATCCTCTCTATCTTTACAGTTCCTCATCCTGTTTAAGCCATGGATATAGATCCCTTTACACCAAATAATGAAGCTACACCATCCGTAAATACTATTTTTATGCAAAAACTTCTTCACAATGACCCCGAATCTGTCCCCACCAATAGTAAACAATGACTTACTGGATGAAACAACCCCTATAAAGAATGAAGACAACTTTATACCTATTTCAGCTGCGAACAAGAGTCAGCTCTATTCGTCGTGGCAGAGGTCCCTTATAATTAAAGTTGTGGGGAAAAAAGTGGGACATCAGCTACTAAAGAGCAAATTATTAGCCTTATGGAAACCATCAGAGGACATATCCTTGATGGACTTGGGATCTGATTTCTTCCTGATTAAGTTCAATCAAGAAATAAATATGTTACACGCCCTTCATGATGGACCATGGTTTATACTTAACCATTTCTTATCAGTTCAAAAATGGGAGCCCAAATTCGTAGCCTCTCAAGCACGTCTAGCCTATAGTGCAATTTTGGTTCGCCTACCTGAACTTCCGACAGAATTCTACAATTTGGACATTCTCCAAAGGGTTGGTAGTAAGATTGGCACCCTCCTGAGAGTTGATACCTGCACCTCGACCAGTGCAAGAGGACGATACGCTCGCCTATGTGTGCAAGTACCCATAGGGAAACCACTGCAACATCATCTCTACATAGGCTCTCACAAGCAGCAAATCCATTACGAAGCTGCAGGACTTTTATGTACCAATTATGGTCGATTAGGACATACCACCACCAACTGCTCATACGCAAATTGCCCAGCTTCGACAAAGGATCTCCAACAACAGGGGAAACAAATAGCTAGCGAATCTCGGTTGAACAACGACGAAGATTATGTGGGCTGGAACTTGGTTTGATTTTCGACCAAAGCAAATCGCCGGTCGCCGAACAGCTCCCACAGAAAGTCAACCCCATTTCAACGTCCAGTAAATGACATGTAGGTAAGGGTCCCAGGCGTTTCTCCACAGGATAATCCAGGTAAGCCACTCTTGAACCCTAAATCACCAAATCAACTAGCGTTGCAAAATGACTTCTCTACCTCAAAGTTTTTTAATCAGGTAAATTTAGAAAAATTAACTCTTAATGAAGAGTGCGTCGCTTTTTATTTGTGCCCCACAACCGATATCATAAGTCATATCATTTTGACTTTTTTGGGAAAACCGATTTTCGTGTATCTAGGCATGGTTGTCAAAGAAACAATATGTACCAAACTGCAAATTTTGTTTGATCAGCATATGACTCTGCCTAACGGCCAAAGGTTTTGATTGCCTCATGGACTTAGAATAGAATATATTGCGGCCCTTCAAATTACACAGTGACACTTCCCATTGTATTTTTAAGCCACGTCTTACCACCCATCTCCCAAAATCATCCATTTAATGAATCACCCTTCCCGTAATTTCCCTTACAAGGGAATTCACATTCACCACATACCCTAGTCTACTTATCACCATCTTTAATCTTTGATGGAGCAAGACAATCCCCAAAATCAACGTCTAGTCTACACGACTCTAAATCCCATACCTCTCCAGTATTGGTTGGAGGTTGCTTTGACGGGTTATGCACTAACTTTCAACATGCACGTGAACTGCTAACACTGTTTAGTGATGATTCAGAACCTGACCGATCTAGCTCAGATCATCACGAAATAGATGCGACTTGGGATAGAAGCCTATGCTTAATACCATTGGGTTGTGAACCTACCGCCAATTCCCAATCCATTCCAAGCTTCTCCTTCGAATGTCAATCCTCCGATGAGCAATCTGGCAACGTCGGGCCTCTTTTTTTACCCACAGGTGCCACAAGGAGCGGAGATAGTTCCATGGATACAAAAACATGTGACAACCCACCTATGAAGCCTGAGATACCACTGCATGTGCCTAATCCTTACTAACCAGAGTAGCAGGATCAAGTCGAGAACAACGAAGAGGAGCCTCAGTTTATCGACTTGGAAAATCTAGTTAGTGAAATGGAAGATACGGGGTCAACGACTACCTTCTTAGGTCAGGTACGGGTATTCCTCCTCAAAGAACTGTGCACAAGAAAAATATGCGTAAATTATCCCCTAAATATGTCTAAATGCTCCATCTATGTGAGGCCAACCCTCAATCTGGATGTGGGGAAGTATGCTCTGATAATGAACCCCTCTCTGAGGGACACTGAGCCTGTTAATAATAATAAGAAAGGTTATCTTATTTTTAAAAAACCCATGAAGTTTCTCATCTAAAACTGTAGGGGATCTTTCTCCTCGGAATTTAGGGTGAACTTCAAGGAGCTCCTTGCTTATCATAAGCCCGCGCTTGTTGTTCTTTTAGAAACTCACAGGGATAACCACCAATCTATGCCCTACAAGTTTCAGTTCTTTAATGTTGCAGCTGTCCTTGCTGAGGGACAGATGGGAGGTATTGCCATTTTATGGCATGCTGACCTACTCAATATTACTAATGTGGCTCTTACGCACCAAGAAATTCGTTGCATGGTTCAGGTAATTCCTTACCCAAATAAATGGTTATTTTCTGCAATCTATACCTCTAATAATGCTCCAGATAGATTGCTCCTTTGGGATAATTTAAAGTTTATTGCTGATTCGTACTTGGGTCCTTGGCTTTGGGGTGTGATTTTAATGAGGTAAGTAGGGCTAGTGAGAAATTTGATGGTTTGACTCTTAATCAATCTAGGGTAAATAGATTCTTGTGTTGTCTTAACTATTGTCATATGATTGACCTTAGGTATAATGGTAGCAAATTCACTTAGTCCAACCTTAGACGTCATAATAGATTGGTTTTGGAACGGCTTGATAGATGTACTAGCAATTCCGAGTGGTTAGAATTATTTCCTGATAGTTAGGTAAGGCACTTGCCCAGGACCCATTTTGACCATTGTCCTTTAATTCTTGAATTAACTCCCCCATGTAGCATTCATAGTAAATCCTTTAGGTTGGAAACTATCTAGACTACTCACCCACAATTTCCCTCTATGGTATCCAATTCTTGGGCGGACATGAATAGCTCCTTGGTATCTTTTCTTTCGTATTTCCCCCTCCGTATCTCCATTTGGATCAAAAAGGTATTTGGAAATATTTTTCATAAAAAGAATAGAATTCTAGAATGTTTAACGGGTATCCAAGCTTCTCCTCACTATCCCACGAGCTCCTTTTTACAAGAGCTTGAGCATGCCCTTATTCAAGACTATAACGGTCTACTCCATCCAGAGCATGACTTTTGGGTCTCGTATCAATTGGCTTAACGATTGGGATGCAAATACCAAATTCTTTCATATCTCCACCCTCCAAAGAAGACAAAAAAATCAAATAGTATGTCTTAAAGACACTGTAGGTAACTGGATCTCGGGTAAGCATGATATAGAGAGCCATATCTTGGACTTTTTATGCAGATCTTTATAGCTCTGACCTCATCTCCTCCAACAAACGCTCTCAAATAGCTCTCTGTCACTTTATTACCGACATTGAGTCAGCACTCTTGGACATGAAACTATCACATAATGAGCTTGTGAACGCAGTCTTTTCATTCAAGCCTAATAAAGCTCTAAGATCCGATGGTTTTCATCCATTCTTTTTCCAAAAATATTGGCAAATTGTGGGTAAATCTATTGAGGATTTTTATGCTAAGGTTTTTTGGGAATGGGAAATTCCTCCTAAAATAAATGAAACTTACATATGTCTTATCCCTAAATTTCTTGCGGCTTCTACTATGTCTCAATACAAACCTATTAGCTTATGTAATACTATTTACAAAATTATTACCAATATTTTAGTAAACCGTGTTAAGCCTTTCCTTCCCAATCTAATAGGTCCGTCCCGGTCGAGCTTTTTGGTCAATCATAGAGCCTTCGATAATGCCATAGTTGTTCAAGAGCTCCTTCATTGCTTCCACAAAAGGACAGGTCAAACTTCATATATGCTTGTTAAGATTGATCTCGAAAAGGCGTTTGACCATTTGGAATGGTCCTTCATCCATGATACTCTCATCTTTTTCAGATTTCCAAATAGCATTGTTAAACTTATCATGTCATGTATTTCCAAAAGTGTTGTCTCAATTCTTAACAATGGATCCTCCACCAATTTTTTCTCTTTGAGTAGAGGAATCCTCCAAGAAGACTCTCTCACCATACATCTTCATCCTATGTATGGAGAGATTGTCTCTTAGAATCGACACAACAGTAGATTATTGTCTTTGGAATCTTGTTAAGATCTCCGCAAGAGGCCCTCCTATATCTCATCTTCTATTTTGCAGATGACATTATTCTTGCAGCCAAAATTGACACATCATCTTGTACTTCGATATCAAATATTTTGGCACATTTCAGCTCAATCTCGGGGCAAAAAATCATCTTTGCTAAGTCAAGGGTTTTCTTCTTCTCTAACATTACTCCTGCACAAAGAACTTTGGCTCTTACTTCTTTAACAATCCAGCAAGATCATAACTTTGAAAAGTACTTAGGATTCCCAATGTTCATAACTAAGTCGTCTAAAGAACACTTCCAATTCATCGTGGATAACTTTAAAGCACGCTTAGCGGGTTGGGAAACAAAATTTCTTACTACTGCGGGGAGAGCAACCTTAATTCGCTCTAATTTAAATAGCCTCCCAAATCATGTTATACAACTTCTTAATCTGCCTATTTACATAATCAAGCGACTGGAATCCTATGAGCGAAATTTTTACTAGGGCTCCTCTGAAACTCACAGAAAGGTTCATCTACTAAAATGGTCTGATATTACCAAACCTAAAACAAGTGGGGGATTGGAAATTCAAAGTCTCACAATTAAGAACAAAGCTCTCATTGCTTCTTCTGCTTGGCGCCTCTTCCACTCCCAATCCCTTTGGGCTCAAGTGTTATGCAGCAAGTACTTGAATCAACAAACTTCTTTCTCTAGAGTCTGGAAGACGCTTCGATTAGGTTGGAAATACTACCAGCTAGGACTCCAATGGCAGCCTGGTAGAGGTACCACATAAATTTTTTCCACGACTCTTGGCTCATGCCGAACTTTCCTCTATGTAGCGCCATTCAAGGACCTTTACAGAGGTATGAACTCACTGCAAAAATCTCTAACTTTAGGGAATCTAACAACTGGTGCCTTTCTAGCCTTTCTTTCAACCTTCCGCTTCCTTTTAGCTCATTGTTGGATTCAATTCACTTCCCTAAATTCAGTACTTCATCCTACAATTGTCTAAGGTGGGGTCTTACATACTTTAAATCCTTTACGGTCAAATCTTTTGTCAACGTACTAATGCAGTCCATCGACCACTCCAATGCTTCTGTCATCACGCCCTTCAACGTACACTATAATACTTCTCCTAATACCCCACCGAACCTGCCTAACTTTACTTGGATTTGGAAATCGGACCTCCCTCTGAAGCTAAAGCATTTCCTTTGGCTTTTAAATCATGGACGTCTACCAACTAACACCTTCCTTTATCATATCAACTGTGTTCAAACCCCAACTTGTGTCCTTTATAATTCCCAGGTTGAAGAAACGGCCTCCCACGTCTTCTTGAGCTATCCAGCAGTGGAGCCGTTATGGAACGAATTAGGAATTCATCAGATTCAAACACTCTTCTCGCCCCACCCTCCTGATTGGCTACATGGGTTTGTTAACTTATTGGATAGTTCTTGCATACATCGCATCCCTGCTAAGGTCTTCCTCCCTTATTGTCTTTGGTCAGTTTGGTTAGCTCGTAATAAACATATCCTTGATGGAAAACAATTCTCTCTCCGAGTTAAAAATGTTTTAGAAATAGCAAGTGAATATTGGTTCTTAGCAGGAACGATCAGGCCTAAAAAGGCAATGACATCCATGTACGTCAAGTGGAATCCACCTTCAGAAGGTAATATAATGCTCAACACTGATAGCGACACTGACTCATACACGGGTTTGTCTAAAATTGCAGCAATCTTTAGAAACAAAGCTGGTGATTCATTACTGGGTTATGTCAGTCATGCCACAACGTCCAATCCTCTTGATGGTGAATTTCATGCATTATTATTAGGACTTACATTAGCATTTTAATAACAATTTTACTATTTAGAGATCAAAATAGACTGTCAACAAGTTGTGCACCAGTCAATCACTTCCACTTTTGACACACCTTTGGTTGTCGATTGCAGGTGCCTTCTTCACAGGCTGGGTGATCCTAAGATGCAACATGTCTATAGGGAACAAAATATGTTAGCTGATGCACTGGCGGTAATGTCGATATCTACTACATATCTACTACTACTGCGAGTGACACTACTACTACTATGCTGTTTTGGACGCCTCTACCATCCGTGTTGGATATTTTGGAAGCTGATAGACATGGAGGCTTTACAATTAGAAGGGTTAAGAAAGTACATACTATCCTGAGTGTGTATAATATATCTAGAATTCAGGTTGTAAATATTAGAACTAGCTCTACTAGTTCTGCTGTTACTAGTGGTAATGTAGTGGCTAGGCCACAAACCGCTATGTCCCTGTAGACCTTTTTGTTATAATATAGTGTATCTATCTTTTCTCACAAAAAACAACAACATATTTTTGGATTTCAACTATAACTTGATCACGCGTGTTGAAGTATATTGTGTGATGGCATGAACGAAAAAACAAAAAATTGTCGCCCCAATATGGCATGTTTCCACTCAAACCGAGGTACGTAGGTGAGTGTTTCTTACTTCTTTTCTATTTGATTGTTATATCAAGATTATAAGTTACTTCCTCCATTCTAAAATACTTGATCTTCTTTTTAAATTTATTTATTCTAAATTACTTATTCATTTTCGTAAATCAAGAGTGTTTTATTACTTCTTTTTCATATTACCCTCAGTATTAAATAATTAAAAATAATAATAATAATTAAATTTAGTGTTTCAAAATATCATTAATATGATTAATTTTATAAAATACACTTTTAATTAATATTTTCTTAATGAGTGTGCTTAACTCAAAAAAAGCTAAGTAAAACAGAACTGAGGAAGTAAATATTATAAATTTTTGAAAAATCTATATTGTAATTTGTATACCAAACATCATAGGCACGTGGGCTGGCCATAATTTTTTAGATAAAGCTTTGCGTATTGGCATTAATCGAAGGCAAAATGCATGGTGACCAACGGTGTTTTAAAAGGCGGGGGCGTGGGGCGAGGCGTAAGTCCCATAGATTTACGGGGTGTATCTTATATATCTTCAATTTTATAATTTTATTACTAAGAAAATAAGCAAAAATAAGATTTTTAATAATTTCTAAATAAATTTAAATAAATCATCAATAATATAGGAAAAAATATGATTTATAGCAAAAATACTTTTAAATTTTTTTTTAAAAAAAATCAAAATTAACGCCCGAACATACACTTTTACGCCCGGGACTTACGCTTTTACGCCAGGGACTTACGCCCCAAATTCTAGGACTTACGCCCTAGGGATCTGCGTTTTTCATTTGCGCCCCAGAGCGTTTTTGGTACGCTCCGCCCCAAGACTCGCCCCGAAAACGTTTTTGAAAACACCGGTCACCAAAACATGGGACCTGTTTCAAAATCAAAGCAGACTCAATAGGTTAGTGCTTCTTACATCTTATATATTTGATTGAATTATTTCAAATGGAACTATTCTATATCTATATCTATATATATTATATCTATATCTATATCTATATATTATATTAAAAGTGTGAAGGTCCTTATAAATGTTGTTTGAACTTTTTGTCCTTCATTAAAAGACTCTACAATAAACAAAATTGTCTTTTCACTTATTTTCTCAAATTATTATATCATTATATTTATAAATACTTAAAATTAGGAGTCCTAAAATATATGGTTAGAGAAAAATATATTTTACACATTAAGGACTCCTAAAATATATGGTAAAAGGTATTATGAAAATTAATTAAGGAGTCCTAAAATATTGGTAAGAAAAAAATATATTTTAAATAAAGATGCAAAATAAAATCACGTTAGAAAATAATAACATTAATTAATAATTGAGTCTTCTTTTTTCCTTTCTATTCCAAACCAATTTTGATAATAAGAAATCTTAAACCTAAATAACATAGAGTAATTGCCAATTTTTTCTTTTTCTTCGTATGCTACCTATTTTTGGTTAAATAAATTCAAACTTAAAGTACTATTAAAAAGGACTTAGTCCTTTAAAATAATAAAAAAAATTCAAAAGCCAATTCTTGAAAATTGTTACCATAGTTTTGTATATTTAACAATGTCGTACACTAATTAATTGTTTGATACATGTCTTAGGATTGACCCTAATTTTTTAATTATATTTGGGTTTTACCTTTGAAGAAAGGGAAAAGAGTTCACACAATTAATTTTTACTTTTTTTTAAAAAAAACTTTCATATTTAGGTAATCCTTTCTTGGAGAGTAAATTGAGGATCCTTCTTCCTTTTAGGAGAAATTATTCTTCCAATCCACACTTTTTTTTTATATCAGATCAATTGACCAAACCAATTTAATATATTTTTAGAGCATATGTAATTGTTTGTTCTCTACATTATTTTATTTCATTTTCTTTATTTTGATATTCAATTTCTTACTTTTGTTTCTTAGTTTTTAGTGAAGATGATTTTTTTGGTTAAACAATATGTAGTATTAAATAATGCTGTCTTTATTTTGATGAATATTTGTTTTAAGTTTTTGTGATACAATCATATTTAAATCTAATTCACACCTATTTTGCGTCTTCTTTTTTTATTTTCAAAACTAGAATGAAGATTTTCGTCCACAAGATTATCGATTTCAAAGAAGGAAAGATCTTTCTTATCAAGGAGGATCAATTAATACAAGGTTTGTTACTTTCCTTTTTTTAAAAAAAACTATCAAAGTGTAACACTTCAAAAATTTGAGTTAGATTTGAACTATTCAATTTTGTGCTTCTCTAATTATATATATTCCATATTCTACGTAAAGTACATCAATTATATTTGTATTCGTATAGTTTTAATATATATTATCTATAGACGTTTTGATTTCCAATTAATTCTCTTCTCGTGTTTGGGGTGTCGTTCTATAGACTTAGTAGTTTTTCTTAATTAGTTTAAAGTTATTTTGAATACTTTTATATGGTTTTGTATGAATATATTAATTTTCTTTTTAAGTGTTTTCAATTTGCTTATTAATCCAAACATATTTCATTTTATAATCTCAAAGTGATTTTATAAAATTGAACTCATTGAATGAAGTACACGTGCAAGGCACGTACCCTAAGACTAATATATATATATATATATATAATATATATGTAAAAGAGGAATATAATCCTGTTTATGTGGCACTCTCTCACGCCTGCAATCAAGTTTTGCGATTTTTCCTTGAATTTAACAATTTTACATTTATTATTATGTGCCATTTTTTTTTAAAAAAAAAAAACCACCTAACTGTCGCCTCTTTTGAGTTTACTGGTCGCCACCTCAAAAGTCGTTTCTTCCTTGAAAAAGAAAACCACTAAACAGTCGCCTATCAGTCCTACCTTCGGTTTACAGTCTATTGTGCATCCTTCCAACTCTTTTCACTAATTTTTTGGATTTTCTTTTTAGGCATTTGGGATCATTTGTGATTTTTGTGACATCGATGGCCATGAACTTGATGGAGAAGACGACGACGTTTGAATATATTTTTGCTTGCGTTTCAGATTCGTTTGAAGGAATTTCGAGACTGTTTTGTGTTTTTATTTTGTCAACACTTAGAAGAGTTGGTTTAGGTTCCACCATTAACAGAAAATTGGTCAGTTCGAAGAGCGGGTTTAGGCCTTTGCGAAATTTGGTACCCCAATAATCACGATCCGCAATCAATTCATACTAAATCGAGAAAAAAATCTCAGATTTCATAAATCTACAGAGAAGAAGAAATCATTGGTGGGTGCGAAATTTCTGGGGTTACTTATAAACATGAGTCGAAGCAGATATAGACATGATGCTTCTCTGCTCCACTTTTAGCATATTTTGGTATGTTTTCTTTACAGATTAATAATGGTTCTTTCGTCAATGTTTCTGTAATGGTTGAACATTACTATTTTTACTTAGTTTTACCATGTGCATAGCAGTTTAATTTTGTCTGATAACAGGAGTGATGTTCGATGAAATGATCTCGATCTGTTTCCTTTTTTAACTGGTAACTGTCTACTGAAATTGTTCTTGGTTTCCCCGTTTACTTTAATATGTGCAAAAGTGCATTTGCCAGGAGCTTTAGGGGTGGTAGCCAATGAGCATTTCTCAAATTGTTAGAACAGACTTGAGAATGTTTCGGACTTTAATCAGAATTTCTACACAAAATTGATTTTGAGAACCATTCTTGAAATCAGAATTATACGATCTCAAAGCATTTGAGAATTGATTATGAGATTTTATTTGAGACTTCATAGTACGTAATGGTGTGGTTTAAGAAGGTATGCCTTGGTTGTCGGAGAGGATAGTAGTGGTATTGAAAATGGCTATGCCGGAGTCTATGAATATTATACTACTTTAAATATTCTTCTGTTAATATGTTTGTGAGAAAGATGTGCTAAAGGCTAATTTATTTTGCTTTGTTGTTAAAAGATTAATGCATTTGATAGAATAAAGTTCTAGCATATAGGGGATCTACTCGAATTAAGAAGCTGAAAAAAATTTAGTGCACTACCTGCTTAGGTATTCTCAAGTTGATACATACATCCTCGAACTCATTAAGGTTGAATTCTGATTGAGAAGCGGCATTGGATAGAGAACACGAGATGTTGCTCCCATTATTGAAAATTTGCTCTTCTCAGGCATCTCGAGCACAACTTTTGAAATAAAGAATGGACTAGAAACAACTGTTGTTGTTCATCCTACACTTTAGTCAATGTCGTAGTACCAAATCAACTTTCACTCTTCCATTTTTTTTTCTTCCTTAAGTTGTGTACCTGTGGATAGATGTGGACTAACAACAACACTTGAGTTCGAATTCGTTACAGAGTCCATTCACTTTTGCCAAGCTTCTCGGAAGTATGGGTTACATATTCTGATCATCTTTGAAAATTCTTACAGAACAGTACAGCAGTGATAAACGGATAGAAAACACATAGAGTCGTCCTTCTCAGATTGCCGTTAGAAGCTGAAAGTTAAACTTTTAAGTTGGACATAACATTGAGCCTCTTCATTACAAGCTAAATCTTTACTGGACAATCTTCAAGGATTGGTTTGTTCTTCAAAAAATTTCATGAAAAAATCTATATTTTTTTTTCTAGGAATGAAAAGAGTAAGAGATGGGTAAAAGGACAGAGAGATTTGGAGACTCCTTGAGGAGGACAATTGTTTTATTTTCTTTTGCAACAATATCTAAGTTTCAAATATAAACATTGAATTTGAAGTATGTATTGGCAAAATGATATCTAAAGATTTGTCTAATATGGAATACCATTCATATGCCAGAAGATTTGACATTATAGTACATCTCAAAAAGTTCTAATGGACGATTGCAAAAGATTTGACATTCTCTATTTATCTTTTTTGTAGTTTTTTTTTCTTTATTTTAAAGTTTCCCATTGAACTTAATCTACAAAAAGCCAAAAGTTGCAACTTAATATTTAGTCGTTACTCTTCCAAAAAACCACAGTTGGTACCTAATCCCTAAGACACTACAGTCGTCCCTCCTTCAAAAAAACACAGTCGTTCCTGCAATCGACATGGTTTTGGAGGCTGGAAAAGTATCCTTACCTTTTAGTCTTCCACTATTATCAGGAAATCGGTCAGTCAAAACAGTTGTTTCGTCAAACTAATTGGGGTTGTTTCGTGTAAGAAAGACTTGGTCTACAATTTTTTTTTATATAATGTTATATTTGTAAGCCTTGACTTAAAAGTGTAACCTGTGCGTCGTTGATTGGGTGTGCGGATTATGAATTGTTCTGTTTTAAAATTTTTAATTTTGTTTTCTTGCTTTCGTCAGAGAGTAACGCTTTTGGCTTCTAAAAGTTTTCTATTCAATTAAAATAAAATTCAATGGAAAGTTAAGAAACTTTTTGCCATGTGAAGTTCATATTCGCATACAATTAACTTTATACTAATTTTTTTGTTTTGATTCGAAGTAAAATATTATATTGTAAATGCTTATATGCTAAGAGCAACGAATCTGATAAATAAGTATTAATATTAACAGTTATAAAGCTTATTGTAAAGTCACTAGCATAAACCGCTATTCGACAAGGTATGCACACTTCTTTTTCCCTGGGGTTTATATGTATTCATTACATGTTTCAGTGATCTCTTTTACCTTCGCACAGAGATTGATGTATAGAGTTATTGTTGGTAAGTACAAAACCAAAAATGAACCCAAATCCTCAAACAACTATGTCGCAACGTCTATAGCTTTCAGTTTATGTTACTTTGGACTCTTCAAAAATGTCGGATCATCCAAAAGTAGTACCTTTTTGGAGGATCTGAAACGAGTTTGACAACATTTTGAAGAATCCAAGAAACATACTCTTCATTGATATATTAATCTAGAACATCATCGTTCTGAATTTTGTCCTCCTCATGAACAAAGGTTGGCAAGGCCGAGTCTACAACAACAACAACAACAACATACCCAGTGTATTCCCACAAAGTGGGGTCTAGGGAGGGTAAAGTGTACGCAGTCCATACCACTACCTCAGATGAAGTAGAGAGGCTGTTTTCGATAGACCCCCGGCTACAAGGCAGAGTCTATGTGAGAAAAAGAAAGTGAAAGATTAGCGAATCAATTCAAAGAAAATGGAATGGGACGAGTGAACAGAACCTCAACTGCAGCACCATGTTTTGTGTCGAAACTTTGATATCTCTTGCGAACATGTTCTACCAAAAATACCATCAGTTTTTCAAGCCAGTAACATGGCTAGACATTCGTATTTTATTCATTCATTTGTTGATAGTGCAATGAAAGAGTACAAAATCCACTCAATTAGCTTGGAAACACTTCTGAGGCCATGGCCAGAGTTTCCATACCAGCAATATGAGCAATGAACAAGTCTTCGACATCAGTGTGTCTCCCTTCAGCTGTTATATGACCAAAAATGTCTAATAACTGCGAATGTCTTCCTGTTGGTTCTTCTACTCTTAAATTAGGTCAATATTGAGTTAGAATATTCAATTACTTTAACCCTTTGGCGATTAGAACTATATGTTGGTAAAGAAATGCAAAAATATTCTGCTACATTGCTGCCACTTAAGGTGACTGAACACCTGGAGTTCAGAAGGTTATTTCTGTTAGAGAAGGAAAAGCGAAGGAAAGATAGAATGGACAAAGGTAAAAGTGAAATTGTTGGACATGAAATTTTGCTGGTATTTCTTACCTTATATCCAAATGAAAGTTTGTATAGATACTTAAATTGGTTTGTGGCGCCATTCAAATGTATGAATGAGTTAGCAGCCACCTAATTTTCCAAGCATTGGATAATTGAGTCATCAGTTTTGCAGCTTTACGAAGCTATTCTTTTGCAGAGAAAACACAGAATTCGGATGTAACATATATTAAATATATGGGTATAAACTGTTTCTGAAGATGTGATCATTACTCTAACCGATAATGGTATATGGAGCAACAATAGTGTAGTCATATGGATTATGAGGAGATTACACAGGTTTGAAAGATATCACACTTCCAACAAAGCTACATAAATAGTTGAATGTGAAGAATGTCTTTACATGTTCTTCAAATGGTTGGATCAAATTGAAATAGTACTTTGATACTTCGACGAACAATGAATATTGAATCAATCTATCCATTTATTATATCTATAATCCGGTCATAGGGGAGCTGCTTTGACACCTCTCGTAGGTTACGATCTCCATTATTTATTTCATAGTTTCTACCTGTTAGTATTAAATTTCATAGCTAGCTCAAATTATTTTAATGAAAAGTCTTACCTTAAACTTGTAGATTATTTTTAGACCACAGAATTACCTATATTGTTGCTACAACTCTACGATGTTACCTTCTAACTGAATCACGTCAATTTCCCAGATGCTCTATTTTGATCTGTGCTGTCGTTTCATCTGTGTTTTATATATTGAGATAGAACATTTGTCATAGTTTTCTGTCGTAAGTGTCTAAGATGGAGCAAATGAGCTGCTAAATTGAAAATGCCAAGGCTTTATGAAGCATGGATTTCAACATTTGGAGCCTCAATTACACTTTTTTCCATTTACTGACTGAATGTAGCTCCATGTGAAAACAAACATATGCAGACAGATTTGGAGTTGAGTGGTGCATCCAGAATGGGCACAACAACTTCATACTGGAGATGATTCTATGGTGATTATCAACTTGCTAAGAGACCAAAATCACTCCTAGCTTCAAGATGAGTCATCCTTCAAAGTACTTCCAGATGCTAGGACAAGCCGACGTGGATATCCAATATTTGCTTCATGTAAGCGAACCAAGTAGCTGATGGTTTAGGTAAATATGCAACTGATTCAGAGCAAGCTAATATGTGGATAAGTGGCAGATGTCAAGTTTCAGGATAAAATATGACAAAGACAACTTCTATGTTAGTTGATGTAAATACTCTCAGTTCAATGGTTGTATTTAGATGGGCCGATAGTTTTTAAATCTTCAAGTAATACAACCATGTAAATGTAATAGAGGTAAGGTTTAGTGCCCCTAGTATATATCTTTTTTGCACAAAATAAATGCCTCACCCAAGCACAATGGGTAATTTGATAAAATAGAAGTGTTCAAGAGAACTGCATCTAACAAGAAGGGTCCATAGCTCAGAGGTAAAGCATATTTCGGATGCAGATCAAGAGAAATCCATTTGACAACTAATTGATCTCATTAACATCAAAAGTAGGGGTGTTCATGGTTTAGTTTGGAACGATTTTTGATTAAAATCAAAATCAAATTAATTTAATCGATTTTTAAATTTCTAAAACCAAACCAAACCAAATAAAATAAAAACCATCGGTTTGGTTATTATCGGTTTCGGTTCTGTTTTTAACTAGCTAATGATAAATTGATAATGGAAAAATAACGAAAACATGAGATAACTATTTTAATTGAACATTAGTAATATAATCCACGAATTTCTATTTATTATTATCACAAAATGAATGTATATGAATCTTCAAGTATTTTTCAATACTATTCCGATGTTCTAGCATGTTTAAGTTGCATAACTATAGAGGTTACTCTACATCACATGTCTAACATCCACAAAACTAGATATAATTTTAAATAGAATGGTTAACCCGACAAAAATCAAAGGAGCAAGGCATTGAAGAGTAGAAGACTGTCTTAGAAAAGAAAATTAAAAAATCGATAATATACCACACAACATATAGATAATTAGATTTAGAGGCTAGAGTATTGGGTTTGGACACATTTTTTAACAAATGGAACTTAAAAGTGTTGTAGTGCATGTGAAAGAAGCAAACTAAAATCAAATTAATGATTAAAATACATAAAATATATATTTGTGAAAAACTAATATCATATACTCAAATAATTATAAAATTTATGTATATAACTTATCGATTTGGTTTGGCTATTTATTCGGTTATTTGTTTTGTAAAATCAAAATCAAACCAAATGTTGTCGGTTTTTAAAATTTAAAACGAAACCAAACCAAATGTCGATTTTTTTTTAATCGGTTGGTTTGGTTCACTGTTCGATTTGATTTTTAACCAGATCATGAACACCCCTAATCAAAAGTATCAACCCGGAAAAGATGCTAATTAGTGAAGGTTTATCTTGAGTATACCACTAAGCAACTTTTTATGCAGGGCCATTCAGTCTAAAGTCATCAAGCTGCCAAATCAATTTTTCTTACGTTCAAAATCCTCATGAAATTAATGCATGAGAGTTACAAATCTATCTCCGTGGATTTCTCTCTATTTAAATTTCAAAGATAATTTCTTTCATTCAAGATAATTTGAACTTTTGGAACTCTTGGTCTTTTGTGGCCTTTTTTCTTGCATCATAATACAAGATTATTGGGACCCTCCAAACTTAATTAGAGTTCTTGGTATGAAGCATTTTAGAATAGTAATCTCCAATCGAATGCAATTATTCCCTATAGATCACAAGACTTATAATTTAATTGAAATAAGATATGTCAACACCAAATATTAATCACTATTAAAGCTAAGGTGTTTCACTGCACAACACATCTCCTATCTACTGCTACCAATATAGAAGCAACTACATCCATGGTTGTCATATAAATATTATAACTAGATTGTTGATCACATAAATATTAACAAGTAAAAGAAAACTAAAATAATAGGGACTTGCTAATAACCGTACAGTGTACAGGAGGTTGTATTCAAGGGAATCGATGACAGGGTGAAACACAATTACTTCTAGATTGGTGTTGAAATCGAGTTCTCAATAGATTGTCTATCGCCTTCTTTCTCGCAAGCTTCTTCGTCTATTAATACTCTGTTAAAAATAATATAAATGAAATAATAAGTTGGTGAAAATATATTCTTTCATCTTGATACATATGAGTTGTCTCTATAGTCCCTTTCTGTTTTTTTTTTTGGTAATAATTTTACCAGAATTTACTTTATCTGAATAGTCGAATATTGGAAAGGATGTTCGTAAGCTTAATGAGGTTATTATTGCCTGAACGAAGAGCATGTAAAATTACCTAGTTCAAGAATAATTTAGAATACACTGTGAAAGATTTGCAAATAAAAAAAATTAAAGCAAGAAAAGATATTTGTGCCCTAAAACTAAAAAATCGCAGGTTGTTATTGTTATGTTTTTAACAAAATACATTGAAATGAAAGATATGACAGATTTCAAATTCATGTACACATACAAAATGCTTGAAACGTGAGTTTGTTACATTTAAATTCACGTACATGTAGGAAAGTATAAATTCTAATTCAGAATTATTTAAATTTTTATTGAGAAGTTAATTAGTTTTAAAAGACCAAGTTTAAATGCAATGGAACGACTATTTTGCAGCTTTTTTACTAATTAGTGCTTCTGTAATTATTTACAAAATTCATTAAATTAAAATTCAATTTCAATTAAAAGTAATAATTTTACATTATAACCACAAAGTCCAAAAAAAAATAGGATCCATCAAGTTGTTTGTAGAAAAAAAACAAATTTGTTAATTAAAACACACGTTAAAATGATTAAAAAACTATTACCTTATCGTGAATATAAATTCAATTTCAAGGTATTTGAAATTGTTATTAGTTATTAGTTACTCTTTTTAAATTTAATGTTTATAGTTTTTTTAATAAAAAAATTCAAAATTTTACATTTACTTAATTACTTAATTTTGCCTGGCTTTTTGAAAATTTAAATTTCAACAAATATATATATCTTTTTAAATATCTAATTTATAACTATTTTTCAAATATATTGTCTCTCATTTTAGGATTTTTCAATTTAAATATCATTATATGTGACACTAAAATACATAATTATCGTGACAAAAGGAATAACCCGTTAAATTTTTGCATAGTTTTAACATTCAAATTTTAAAATAACTTATATCTAAACTAATCCCAGTCTGTCACCCACGTTCCCCATTTCCCATAGATAAAGCAAAACATAAAAAATTTCAAATAAATCCAACAATTATGGAACGATTATTTATAAACTGTAAAAGAGTTTTTTTGTTCTATATCTATTCATAAATTCTTTTTTCTTTGTTTACGATTTACCTTTTCTCCTCTTTCTTTGAACATGGCTTTTGAGCAGTTGCAAAGCCACCATTATCAGCTTTAGATTTCTTATTATTATCTGGTGTGTTTGATTTTGACTTCTTCTTCGGTATTAACACTATTTAGGAAACTTGTGCATGCCTTTTGTATATTGCAATTCTTTGTATACTAAAAACTAGAGTTTGGATTCATGAAAGTTATTATGCTCTTCAATTGTTAGAAGAACAAATACGCCTATTAAAGCAGATACTACATTAACTTCATGCTAGATGACTTGGCAGCCATATCAGCATAAAAGGAGCACAAAAATACAGAAAACTTAAGTTTAGGGGGTAATAGGATCCCTATAAAATTTAGGTGTGTCATAGCAAATTCGAGTATAGTTTAGGGGTATTTGTGTCTTATCTCTTGTTTTATCAAGAAAGCAACTTCAGCATACCACGAGGAAAAATCTTTCACGTATTCTGCATTTTAGGCAAATGAAGTTACGAAGCTTTAATTACTGAATCACTTCCAATGATCTGTTCCGGACTCGTTTAGA
Organism: Capsicum rhomboideum; assembly: GCA_031232105.1. Taxonomy (NCBI): domain Eukaryota; kingdom Viridiplantae; phylum Streptophyta; class Magnoliopsida; order Solanales; family Solanaceae; genus Capsicum; species Capsicum rhomboideum. The sequence continues at coordinate 107,697,173 of CP124711.1, forward strand.
TCTAATTCTAAATTTTATTTAGGAAAGATTCGACATTAGTTTTCTATGTCTGTCCACTGAAAAGGGTTCCAATTATTTAGCAGTCCTGCCCTGAAGCTATTATCAAGAATTGTTATTTTGCACATCCGGCTAGGATTCATTCGCATAACAATTTGCTTCTTGTATCGACGAATTAAGAAGAGATATTCTTGATGATCATAACTTATAAACAATTCATGTGAAGAGGAGAAAAGAAATAACTACTAATTATTAAATAAATGTTAAAAGAAAATAATATTAATTAAACTCACAGCATTTTCTTGACGATCATTACTTACAAACAATTCAAGAGAAGAAAAAGAGAAACAACACTATTGAACACATGTTAAAAGGAAATTATTCATTAACTAGGTAAATTGGCCGCACTACGCGCAGTCATAAATGATCTCATTAAATTTACAAATGATCCTATCCTTATATTCAAATATTTTTTCTAAAAAATAAAAAACCAAAAATATACTAATATAAATTCTCGCAAAAACGGAGAATTAAAAATATTTCAACAAAAATTAAAAGATATGACATTATTATATATCTCAAAAACTTCAGTGAATAATTGAAAAAGTCATCCTCTTTAATCAATTTTATCTTCATCATTTCTTGCTTCTCAATATTGAATGGTTTTTCACGAATTACTTGAGCAACTGTTTATCAAAATAAGAGTAAAGAATATTCAATCCCAAGCTCTGCATCCATTTTCAAGAGGTTCATGATGTGAAATTTTCGAAGGGGTACACTACTTTGAGAAATTGTACAAATTTACATAGGGTAGGAAAGGATAAAGGATAGAATAGTTAACACAATAGCAAATTCAGATTATCTTCTTACATGCACAATATGAGTCCTTTACTTTTCCAGATAGTTCTTATCTAGAGATATCATTAGAAAATATTGCATGTATAAAGAACAATGTAAACAACCCTCTATTTACTCTTGAAAGCTCAACCGTCAAATTGGCGTCTCTATTTCGCACAATAGCGTCAACACAATCAGAGTACATGTAATACATTTACTCCAACATTCCAGCGGCATCTCATCGCATAGAGCTTCCGCATATACACATCCAGCTGTATTGATCCATTGTGTTCGCCAGTGAAAGTGGACATGCTTTCCTCACTGCACTTTCTTTGTCAACTTAAATCCGGATAATAAACAAATTTGTGATAACTCAATGTCCATCTTCAACCGCAACCTCCACATTTGAATAAATACATAATAATCTTCATTGTGTCACCTGCAAAATCCACATATCCTCCATACCAATCGTAAGCATCTAAGTTCTTTCCTGAAAAATAGCAACCAAGAAAAGGAAAATAGCGACAAACAAGAGTATTTTATTTCAAAATATGCGCGGGGTTATAATCTTTATAAAATCTTTAAATAAAAAGATGTAATCCTCTGATTCTTCTCCTCACGTTCTTCGCCTTGTTCTTGAATTGACTGGGTATTTATTTGGATTTCACCATGAATTACGGAGCTAAGCTTTGTTCACAATCGTTGAAGTATGGAGGTATGCGGCTCACCACTTGGAGACGAAGACTTCTTGATATGCGGAAGACTTGCGGATCACCAATGAAGAGGAGAACTTCTCTCTATGTGTTTATGTATTTCTGTGTTTTTTTTTTGTCCTTTTCTTTGGTCAAGACCCCTTTATATAGGCGTGAGCTAGGGCTTGGGGGTATTTTGGTCCCCAAGTAAACCTAGTGGACCTTGGGCTTGAAAAGCGCATGAGTTGGGCCCATCTTGTCAACTTAACAAGTTGGCCCAAAGGTAATTGGACTTTATTAAAATTATATGATTTTAATTTAAATATTAATCCACTAATTCGGCTCGATCGACATGTCATGAATTTAAGATTTAATCCAAAATTTAATGCGGATTTTATTTGATAAAATTTCACTGTTTACAAATGCCCCAATGCATCAAGGCTTGTTGAGGTGCAAGACTTGTCGAGCCTTTAGAGATGAGACTTGAAGTATTCGTGAAGCAAATAATTTTTTTTTTTCGCGTAATTGACTTCTTGCGAAATGTTTGAAACTCCACACAGAAAAAAATGACTATTGCCGGCATGTTGAAGCTATCCAAGTCAATACATGCCAGAGTCGTTTTGGTAGCATTCTCTAATTTACAAGAGATTCGTTTGACTTCTGATCACTCACAACTTAATATATACATATAACTACGTATACATATATATATATATATATATATATATATATATATATATATATATATATATATATATATATATATATATATATTTTGGTTTGAAGTGTTTCCAGCTCACTGAGGATTATTACATAATATCTCCTTTTTGTTTGGTGGCTGCGAAAACCAAGTCTTGTATCAAAAGATATTATCAAGACTCTACAATTTTATTTTTTTGTGGGTCACCAACTAATAAACGGGCGGCATTTCGAGAGCGAGAATTGTGGAAAACCACTTTACAAGTGAGGCACCCTATATGTATATGACGAATCTTTCATATGGTGGTGTTGAGATATATGGAAAGCCATGGGTATTGGGACATCACGTACGTATATAGTGATCCTCAAATGAGACAATTCAAATCATGGAATATCATGTATAGTGTTCATACGTATGTAATGAACTATCTTTTTTTTGAAACGCATGTAGTGAATTTGCCTCCAAAGAAAACTTTTCAGTTCAATTGATTTTTTTATTTTTTTTTTTATAATTTGGCTCCAAAGAAAACTTTCCATAATTTAGTTTCAATGAAATTTTTCATAATTTGGCTCCGAAGCAAACTTTCCATAATTTAGTTTCAATGAAATTTTTCATAATTTGGCTCCTATGAAAACTTTCCATAGTTTAGTCTCAATGAATTTTTTCATAATTTGGCTCCCATGAAAACTTTCCATAATTTAGTTTCAATGAAATTTTTCATAATTTGTAGGAAACAAACTTATGTCACCGTCTTTTGAAATCTATAAATACCCACATTCCTACGGTTGTTGGTTTTCAATTTGCGACACCGTCCATCTCAATTGAGTCCGTATCCGTAAGGTAATTCCTTCTCTTACATATTTCCGTCACTTTTTCACAGCTCTGCGCGACTGTAGTAGAAAATTCATATCTTGCCGTACAAATGCTGAAATTTTGATCCGTTTTATGTTCCAGAAACTAGACTCATAGAGATACAATATATCCAAAATTCACGATCAGATAGCACCTAATTCATCCCAAATAATTTTTTGAATTCGTGCTAAAAATCTGACTGCACCAGCTTCATGTGGCCTTACGAAAAATACTTTATCCTGACTTAGGAACAACGAAACTGCAAGAGGCCTACGGCGTTGGAAAGAAGATTCATAAAGCTACATCATTTACAAAATTCGCAATCAGATTTCATCCATATTTATTCAGGTACCCACTTTTAAAGTCATCCTTCAAATAGTTGCCAAATTGAAGTTATGATCTTACGAACCTAACTTTTTCTTTTAATTTTTTTACAGATTTTTGGGTGAAGTTATAAAGCTCCATTTTCCAGCAGCATGATGCACTTTCGTGACCGTAATATGCCGCATCCTCATCTAGAGATAGTGAGCGACCAGCGAAATTCAAATGCCAAAATTCTTACCATGAAGGTTCTTCCTCCTGTGATTGGTAGCCTCTCACTTGACAGAGGGTTATTTGACGAATCTCTTCACCTTAAGGAATGGTCACATTCTGAGACCAAGAACATCGTGGAAAATTTCTCGGGTCAGGCCATTGGCATGAATGTTCACCTGTTGAAATCCGCAATTCATAAGGAAATCGCGCCCGCGGATTCTCCTCCTCATAAGGGATGCCTTAGCAATTGGAGTGTTCCATCTTATGGTTTCGGTAACGTTTGCTATACCCCTAGCTACTGGGAATGGGTAGAGGATGTTCTTGTTGTTTTCTAAATTTTTTTCGAAGAATGTTGACAAACTAATAGCACACAGATTTTGTTCTAAGTCCACAGTTTGACTGTGTGTCCTTAAAGAATCTAATCCCCTCACTATTGCCCGAGGTATAGATTAATTCTTCCCAGAATAAAATAGAACTCTAATCTACAATATCGACAATGAAAAATTATAGAACTTCGTCGAACTCAACAACGAAGTATAATCACACACTGACTGCTTTTATTTGTAGAAGAAGAGAGTTTTGAGTTGGCCAGAACTTCGTTACACTCGTAAAAAAATTACTGAATACCTGATGAAGAAAAATACAGGTATTTATAGCCAAATATGCACTGTTTCGAAAGGATGCACTGCTTCAAAAAGTTGCACTGTTTCAAAAAGTTGCACTGTTTTGAATCACTATTTCTGAAACATCGCGTTGGTTCTGAAAATAATGCATCGTTTCTGGACTGTTGCATTGTTTCTGGAATGGTTGCATTGTTCTGGAATGATGCACTGCTTCTTGAACAGTCACAACGTTGCAAAACAGTTCGTTGGAACATTGCATTTGGAGGAAAATTTTGGATGGATTTTTCTGGATTAAAATATCACCTAAACACTTAAGTTTAAAAAAAAAATTGTCTAAAAAGATAATCTCTCGATCATTTGCCAAATCCAAATTCAAACCAAATCCGAATCCGAATCCGAAGCCCAAGCCGAGCCGAGCGAGCAACGACGACGACGACGCTAGGCTTGGTTTCTTCTTGGATCACTATCCATACAAATGAGTACTTCTTAATATAAAGGACAAAATGTTTATTTCTCCCACTAATGAGGGAGAAACTATTTTTCCTTCTATAAAGTGACTATTCACCTTCCTTTGTTCCCACTTTGTTCCATCATTTTCCATTCATATTTCACCAAAACCCAACAATCCCCCACATTAATGGGGAAAGACTATTTCATTTTAGAAAAACATGTGTGATCTACAAATAAGGACCAGTTGCATCTGGATAAGTAGGTTTTCCTTTGAACTTTCTATAGTGAACATACATCGGGTATCCTCGGTCAATCGGTAGATTTGATATCTATGAACCGTCGAGCTTTTATGTATACCTAGACAACGTATGCCACACAACTAGTTTCATGAATGCGTAGAGAATTGGCCTTACTTTATATTCTCCTTGAATCGGCTTACACTTTACACTCACATAGGTGATTCCTAAACGTTAAGTCCAATAGACAAAACTATTTGGTCATACCATCCAAACTTAGGTACTCATTAAAAGCTTCACATCTTAAGCTCTATCCTTGTTTTTTGAACATTGTCTACATCATGAGAATAGGTTGAGTTTTGTTGATAATGTTGAACCGTCAGTCACAACTTTGTTTGATAGCTTTGAACCTAGCTCTTGGGATCTCCAGTCTGCTAGTTAGAGTTATCGTCGTGATGACTTGTCCTAGACCTTAAACCCATTCCCTTCGATGATTTATCAACCGCCTCTTTAGTTAGGCCTTTTTTTAGCGAATCTGACACATTATCTTTTGACTTGACATAGTCAATTGTGATAATTCCACTAGAGAGTAATTGTCTAACGGTATTGTGTCTTCGTCGCATGTGACGAGACTTTCCATTATACATAGCATTTCCAGCTTGTCCTATTGCCGATTGACTGTCACAATGAATACATATAGGAGCAACTGGATTTGGCCATAAAGGAATATTTTCTAGAAAATTCCGTAGCCATTTTGCTTCTTCACCAGCTTTATCCAAAGCTATAAACTCGGATTCCATTGTAGAGCGAGCTATACTTGTTTGTTTGGAACACATATCCACTTGTGGATTTTATTTCAGATGGTCCGGTGATCCAGTTTGCATCAATATATCATTCAACCACCGCAAGATATTTATTATTGTGCAATGCATATTTTTGAGTGTATTTTAAATAACCCAACACTTGCTTTATCGCCATCCAATGAGTTTGATCGGGATTACTCGTGTACCAACTCAGTTTACTTATGGCGCAAGCTATATCAGGTCTGGTACAATTCATTATGTACATCAAACTTCCTAACACTCGAGCATAGTCCACTTGGGACTTGCTTTGACCTTTGTTCTTTGTAAGAGCAAGATTTACATCAATTGGAGCCTTTGCGACTTTGAAGTCCAGATACTTGAATTTCTCCAATACCATATTGATGTAGTGAGTCTGAGACAAAGCTAGACCTTGAGGAGTTCTGTGAATTTTAATTCCTAAAATCAGATCTGGAACTCCTAAGTCTTTCATGTCAAATTTGCTAGCAAGCATACGCTTAGTAACATTTATGTCAAAAATATCTTTACTCATTATCAACATATCGTCAACATATAAGCAAACAATGACGACGTGATTTGGAGTGTTCTTGATATAAACACATTTATCACACTTATTGATCTTAAATCCATTTGCCAACATTGTTTGGTCAAATTTCGCATGCCATTGTTTGGGCGCTTGTTTTAGTCCATAAAGTGACTTAACAAGTCGACATACCTTTTTTTATTTTCCTGGAACTACAAACCCTTTGGGTTGATCCATGTAGATGTCTTCCTCCAATTCTCCATTTAAGAAGGTTGTCTTCATATCCATTTGATGAATTTGAAGACTGTACACGGCGGCTAACGCTATCAATACTTGAATTGACGTAATTCTTGTTACCGACAAGTACGTGAAGAAATAATCAAGACATTCTTGTTGTTAAGAAATAATCAAGACATTCTTGTTGTTTGAACCCCTTGACGACTAGTCTTGCCTTATATTTATCAATAGTGCCATCATCTTTCATTTTTCCTTTGAAGATCCATTTAGAACCCAATGGTTTGTTTCCTGGAGGAAGATCAACTAATTCCCATATATGATTGTTCAATATGGATTCTATTTCACTATTGATTGCCTCTTTCCAATATTGTGCTTCCGAAGAAGACATAGCTTCCTTAAACGTTTGAGGCTCATTCTCTTCTAAAAATGTCAAGAAATCGAGACCAAAGGAAGTTGATGCCTTTTGACATTTGCTGCACCTTACACTTTCCTCATTATGAGTACTTTTCTTTTCTTCTTCCCGAGGTCGTTTAGATTTTTCACTAGATGACTCACATTCGTTCTTATACGGCTAACATTTTCAAAAAATTTAGCATTTTCTGATTCGATTACCGTATTTACATGAATGTCATGATTTTCTGATTTGTGAACCAGAAATCGATATGCCTTGCTATTGGTTGCATATCCAATAAATACACAGTCAATTGTTTTCGGTCCTATTTTAACCCTTTTGGGTTTAGGAACTTGGACTTTTGCCAAACATCCCCACAATTTGAAATATTTCAAGGTGGGTTTCCTTTCTTTCCACTTCTCATATGAAATGGACTTTGTTATGCTATGGGGTATTCGATTAGCCTTTAAAATAGCTTCCCCCCCACAAGTTTTGCGGTAAATCAGAACTTATCAACAAGGCATTCATCATCTCCTTTAATGTTTTATTCTTTATTTCCGCAATTCCATTGGATTGTGGAGTGTATGGGGTAGTTGTTTGATGAATAATGCCATATTCCAAACATATTTCTTCAAAAGGAGATTCGTATTCGCCGCCCCTATCACTTCTGATCGTTTTGCTTTTCTTTTCAAGTTGTGTTTCAACTTCATTCTTGTATTGCTTGAATGAATTAATTGCCTCATCTTTACTGTTAAGTAGATAAACATAGCAATATCGAGTGCTATCATCAATGAAAGTTATGAAGTATCTTTTACCACCACGTGATGGTGTTGACTTTATGTCACAAATATCTGTGTGGATTAAGTCTAAGGGATTTGAATTTCTTTCAATCGACTTATACGGATGCTTAGCATACTTAGATTCCACACATACTTGACACTTCATATTATTACTTTCAAACTTAGGCAATATTTCCAAATTAATCATTTTCTGCAAAGTTTTTTAATTAACATGTCCTAAGCGCGCATGCCATAAATTATTGGATTCAAGCAAGTAAGAAGAAGAAGTACTTTTATTGATATCAATAGCCATTACATTTATCTTGAAAAGGCCCTCGGTGAGGTAACTCTTTCCTACAAACATATCATTTTTACTAAGTACAATCTTATCAGACACAAATACACACTTAAAACCATTCTTGGCCAGAAGTGAAGTCGAGACCAAATTCTTGCGCATTTTGGGAACATGAAGAACGTTGTTAAGCGTCACTATCTCGCCCGAAGTCATTTTCAAGCTAATATTTCCAATTCCTTCTATCTTTGCGGTTGTACAGTTTGCCATACAAATGATCTTGCCTTGTCCAGACACAGTATAGGAAGAGAACAACTCCCTATTTGAACTAACATGTAGGGTAGGACCCGAATCCATCCACCATTCTTTGGGATTTCCAACCAAGTTACACTCGGCCAACATTGCACACAAATTGTCCATGTCCTCATTCAGGTTCGCTTGGTCTTTTTTCTTCTTATCCTTCTTAGGAGCACGACACTCCGAAGCCATGTGACCATACTTGCCACAGTTGTAGCAATTTCCTTTGAACCTTTTCTTGCTTGGTTCATTCTTATCTTCATTGGACCTTTTCTTTTTCTTGTTCTTTGGAGGAGTTTCAACATGATTTTCTCCCGGAATTGAAGACTTTGAAATGGCTTTCTTTTCAGCAGCTTTGTTGTCTTCTTCAATTCGCAAATGGACAATCAAGTCCTCCAACTTCATTTTCTTTCGCTTATGTTTCAAGTAGTTCTTAAAATCCCTCCAGAAAGGAGGCAATTTTTTGATAAAGGCTGCCACTTGAAATCCTTCATTTACAGCCATTCCTTCAGCAAGTAAATCATGGATTATCACATACAATTCTTGGACTTGAGACATGACAGTTTTACTATCAACCATTTTATATTTCAGAAATTTGGCAACCACAAATTTCTTTAGTCCAGCATCTTCTGTCTTGGATTTCTTGTCTAAATCATCCCATAATTCTTTAGAAGTTTTGCATATGCTATAAACATTATACAAGTTATCTTCCAACCCATTCAGAATGTAATTTTTGCACAGAAAATCAGAAGGATTCCATGCCTCCGTTACCATGAAACGATCTTTTTTCGGAGTGTCATCAGGGAAGGTTGGAACATTTTCAGAAATGAATTTTTCCAAACTGAGAGTGGTTAGATAGAACAACATCTTCTGTTGCCACCTCTTAAAGTCAGCACTGGAAAACTTTCTGAGTTTTTCAGTCGCTGTCAGTGCAGGAACAACACGATTTGATGAAACTGCATTCGTTGGCACAGAAGCAGAATTCATAACAGTATCAGTATCAACAGGTTCTGCCATTTCGTATTAGATTCTTTAAGCTTGTTGTTTTTTGAATTTTTTCCAAAGAATGTTGACAAACTAATAGTACACAGATTTTGTTCTATGTCTACAGTTTGACTGTGTGTCCTTAAAGAATCTAATACCCTCATTATTGCTCGAGGTATGGATTAATTCTTCCCAGGATAAAATAGAACTCTATTCTACAATATCGGCAATGAAAAATTGTAGAACTTCGTCGAACTCAACTACGGAGTATAATCATACACTGACTGTTTTTATTTGTAGAAGAAAAGAGTTTTGAGTTGGCCAGAACTTTGTTACACTCGTCAAAAAATTACTGAATACCTGATGAAGGAAAACACATGTATTTATAGTCAAATACGCATTGTTTCGAAAGGATGTACTGCTTCAAAAAGTTGCACTGTTTTGAATCACTGTTTCTGAAACATCGCATTGGCTCTGGAAATAATGTATTGTTTCTGGACTGTTACATTATTTCTGGAATGGTTGTATTGTTCTGGAATGATGCACTGCTTCTTGAACAGTCACAACGTTGCAAAATAGTTCGTTGGAACATTGCATTTGGAGGAAAATTTTGGATGAACTTTCCTGGATTAAAATATCACTTAAACACTTAAGTTTTAAAAAAAAAATTGCCCCAAAAGATAATCTCTCAATAGATCATTTTCCAAATCCAAATCCAAATCCAAATCCAAATCCGAATAATCCGAATCCAAAGCCGAAGCCGAAGCCGAGCCGAGCGAACGACGACGAAGATGGCGTGAGTCTTGGTTTATTCTTGTCTCACTATCCATACAAATGAGTACTTCTTAATATAAAGTACAAAAGGTTTCTTTCTCCCACCAATGAGGGAGAAATTATTTTTCCTTCTATAAAATGACTATTCACCTCCCTTTGTTCCCACTTTGTTCCACCATTTTCCATTCATATTTCATCAAAACCCAATAGTTATGCCTCGCTACTAGGAAGACTTGGAGCGCATCAAGGTTTACGATGCCGTATATACGTCTTTGTTTATGTATGACTATGATGACAACATGCTTCACGCTTTTTGTGAGCGTTGACGTCCATCTACCAACACGCTTTCCACTTTCATTGGAGAAATATCCATATCACTTTGGAACTTGTAGACGATTGGAGGTCTTCCAGTTCATGGTTCCTTTTTTGATGAAGTTGTTCCCTCAGCAAAGAATTGACACAGATGGATACTTGGGGAAACTTGTCTCTCCCCAAAAGCTGCTTGTATTTATTTTTGGCCTTCTATAGATAATCCAAAGGTGACCTCCATGAGGTGTCCATCCATGATTAGGTAGAGTTCTGGTTTAGAGCGCTGAGTAGGTATACCGAGCCTCTGCAAAAGGTGTCAAAGGGCCGAACCACAAAGCCAAGGTTGAATCACAATCGTTCTGGACATATTGATATCAATTTCCTTCCACGGACCGACGAGGAGAATGCCCCCTTTGTCGAGCTAGGTGTGGAAGAGTCACTGAGAGATGAGACTATTTTGGAAGCCTTTCTTACTTGTTGGCTTTGCAAATTTGTGGTTCCAAACAAGAAAGTTGACTACATACGAGCTATCATTTTCAAAGTTGCAAGTTTGATGGCTCATGGAGAGAAATTCTCTCTAGCAGTCCCGGTTCTTGCGAGTATATATCGTGGATTGAGGGAAATATGTGCTTTTTCAAACTTAAGTGTGGACAGTATAATTTTCCCCATACATTATGTATAAGGCTGGCTAACAGAGTATTTCAGGACCCATTATCGTGCTAATCACTCACACCGAACCATACCCTTATGTAAGATTTCTGGTGAAAAGATGGCCAAGTATTTTGACTTTGTTGATGCCTAAAAGTTATTTCAACAGGATGATGCGCATCGTCACCATCATTTGGCATTACTGCAAGACAAATACTTATATTTTACCGATAGTGGTCGACTTTCTAATTCATAGAATGAATTTATCAAAAGTCTCCGTTCGGGTTACGTCACCCTTAGACATGATTCAAATCTCATCGTGGAGTCTTATAGTCCTAATAGGTTTAGTCAAAAATTTGGTTTTTGTCAAGACATCCCTGGAGAACTTATAGAGCAGCCTTATGATGACACATTCCTAACATTTGTGCCGCTCTGCGATTCATCCATCTGCCTTGGTACTTCTTCAAAAGTCATCATTTTGATGCACCCATTGGAAGGTGCACCTTTAATGACTCGTGAATATGCAGATTGGTGGCCAACTCATCGAACGAACCCTTCTAAATGGATCCCTCATATTGTTTTAAAAAAATCAAAGCAGGATCATACACTTAATTCTTCCAAGGAAGGTCTGAATCAACTGAAAGAAAATTCGCATTCTTCCTCCAAGCGCGAGGTGAAACTCAATGATACTCCGCAAGCTGCCATGCCTTTTCCTAAGTCCAAAACTTCAAAAGCTGAGGATGTACATCCAGAATCAAAGAAAATGAGGCATCTTGTATTGGTCTCTAAGGCAACTACTACTACTCCCAAAGTGATTACAAACCTTGCAATCGAAAGGAGCCGCTAGCTTCATCAAATAAGGGCACTGACAAAACATTAAACCATGAGACTACTAGTGGAAAAAATACTCATATATTTGCATTGTCGAATGGTGTTATACATACAAGCCTTCTAGTTCAACAGAGAGTGAGGATCATCACTGGAATCGTCAGAAAAGAAAGGCAAAAGAGATAGATGAGTGCTATGGTGGTATTGATATTTTAGATTCCATCGTCATTGATGATGAGAACCCAAATTCAAAGTCATTTTCTGAACTAGCCAAACAAGTACAATCCCTTTTTTTTTCTTAAAAAGAAAAATTAGTTTTATTTTCACATTAGATAACATTGTTGCAGTGATTTCTTTCCTTTTTTTTTTACATCATAAGAAGTTTTCCTTTATTTTATAATAAATCTGATGTTTTTTTTATTCTTTGTTTCATTTTGCAGTCGGATCATCAGGAATTATGTGGTGACGAGCTTGTCCATGAGATGACTGCGGGTTACGCTACAATTGCCAACGACCTTGATATGATTGTGAAGAGCTCATGTTCTCCCCTTAATGGTAGATTTCTTTCGTTGGAATTAGTCTACCTGGGAAATCACCTCTTGCTTCTATGGATAATGGGAAGTATTTACAACTAACTGTTACTAATGCGAATGAAGTTGTTGTCAATCAGATTACGCACCCAAATTAGTCAAGCCTTCATCATGGCCACTGCAGCCTGGTGCTCCTAGTTTTGACCCACAGGGAATTATTTTTCGCTTTAAATTGACCTTTGTTTCTGAGATGTGGGGTGCAATGTGCGGATGGATCACAGAATTTTTTGCGGGTTCTTTGGACAGTCTTGCGAAATTGAAGACAAGCGTTGCTTTGACTTTTGATGAGATGATAAAAGTCAACATTATTGATATTTCTACTATGGAGGATCTCGTTGAGAGCTTCATCAAGGCATACATGAAATATTATGCCTTAAGATCATCGAGGATGACTAAGGAATCACATCAAGAGTCCCTTTCTGACGGATAACAACGCCTCAATGGTGCGAAGCTGGAGCATGAAAAGTTGGATAGATCCATAGGGAAACTTCGCATAACTCTTGCAGATGTGGAGAAGGATTTAGCAGCTTTGGTCACCAAGAAAGAGAAGATTATCACGCTCCTTTGACAAATATCAAGAAAAGTTGTCCAAAATTCAAGAGAACGTCACCATGACGGAGGGTGATATTTATACCCTTGAGGCAAATCATACGTTGTCTGATGATAAAATGGAGAAATTATCCATACCAGCGGAGGCAGTTGAGACGATATGCCAACAAATCCTTGGCTTCACACCTTTCCCGTAGTTTAGTTCTTGCTTAGGATTTTTCCTTCTTCTTTTTCTTTATTTTTCTTATCATGATGTAGTATATTTTTTTTTTGAGCAATAAAAGTGGTGACTTATATTTCAATATGAATATTCTCACGTCGAATTTCAGACTTTGCTTCTTTTTGATGTATGATTATGAATATGTCCTGTTCTTTTAACAGATTTGCGCAGCCTTACTAAAACATGGTCTTCTTAACGTAGAAGTGTACAAATGCTGGTAGATTTTATTCTTTGGAAACTATACTTTAAAGGATACATCATATCCAAAACTCAAGTGAAAACTCCATCCGAATTGACGGGAACTGATTTTTGAAGTTTGTGATACTATCCTATCCATTTTCTGACAGATTTGTGCTGTTTCACCAAAATGTTCTAGTCTTAGCGTAGGAATGTCCAAATAATGAGAGAATTGATCCTTTCGAAATGATACTTCAAATTCTACATCATATCCAAAAATCAGGTCAAAAGGATTGACGGTAACTGATTTTTGAAGTTGGTGATACAGCTTTGTCCATTTTCTGACAGCTTTGTACTGTCCCACCAAAACATTCTTGTCTTGAAGTACGAGTGTATGAGACTTAATTATTTGAAAACTAGACGTCGAATGCTAAAATATATCCAAAAATCAGGTCAAAACTCCATGCGAGTTGATGGGAACTAATTTTTGAATTTGGCTACAAATCTGAAATTTTGATCTTATCATTTTGTGCAGTCATCCCGTCAAAAGAGATTCATAACTAGAAGTTCAAGTGGAAAAATTATGCGCTTCTTATCATCTTAGAAAGAGGACTTCCAGAAATACAGTCAATGTAAAAATTATGGCCAACAGATTTATGGATTTATACAGATTTTCCTTTGAATTTGGCTCAAATTCAGCCGAACTTGTATTCCTCAAATCTGCTTGTTTTCGGTATAAAATCCATAACTCGAAGCACGAGTGGCAAGATTATGCGCTTCTTATTTTGTTGGAAATAGGACTTCAAGAACTACAATCAATGTAATATTTATAGCCAAAGTCTTCATGAATTTTTATAGACTTTTGTTTGAAATTGGCTCAAATTTTGTCACACCCAATCTCGTCAGTTTTGAACGTCCTCACTGATGAAATCCTTAACTTGAGCTCGGAACTTTTGAATCATCCACTACCTGATCGTACAGAAATCATCCTACAGTGCTACAAATATGATAATGCCAAAGGAATAATTTGTGTTGGATTTCTGACGCAAACTTTCTATTCTTTATATTTTGCTGCAAATTGTCTTCTTTTTAGCTACCTATGGCTCCTCATTTGAGAGAATCAATTCGAAGATCACGTGACACCATATTTTTTTTTAACTCATGTGACTGAACTTAGAATGAAACTCTAAGCTCCTACGTACCTCGGTGAAGAGGATCAAGTCATAACGTAGTTCTAAATGAGTGATTTTTTTTTCTGTCCTAACTTTTGCCTAGGCCTCCTCTTTCGAGGTTTTCAACCTAGCGGATTTTTTTGTGTCCTAACTTTTGCCTAGGCCGCCTCTTTTGAGGTTTTCAACCTAGCGGATATTTATTTATTTTTGGGGCCGTACACAGTTTATACTCTTGCGGGCCAGGAGTGACATGCAGTTTATGCTCGTTCCTTAAGGAGCGACGTCTTGCTTCATGGGTAGTAATTCTTTAAGAATTTTTCATTGATGGGGCCAATCCTCAAGCCATCTGAATCTACAAGCTTGTAAGCACCACTTGGATAAGCTTCTTGAACAACATACGACCCATCCCACATGGAGGTGAACTTTTTCCCTGATTTATGAGATATGATAATTGGTCTTCTTACCGCAAGGACTTGATCACCAACTTGGAAGGACCTCAAGTGAAACTTTTTATTGAAAGCACGAGAAATACGAGCTTGATAACATTCAAGGCTTTGCTGAGCTTCCAACCTTTTTTCATCGAGAGCCTCTAACTCTTCAAGGCGTAGATGAGCATTTTCTTCTTTAGTGATTCCTTCTTGGATAGCTAGCCGCAATGATGGTATTTGGCACTCAAGTGGAATGACTACTTCAGTTCCATAAACTATAGAATAAGGAGTTGCTTGAGTCGGTGTGTGATAAGTCGACCGGTAGGCCCAAAGAGCTTCTTCCATTCTATCATGCCAATCCCTCTTAGATTTGGAGATGACTTTCTTTAACAAGTTGCACAAGGTCTTGTTGAATACTTCAGCTAGTTCATTAGCAGCAGCATAATACATTGAAGAATTACGTTGCTTGAAGCCAAAAAGGTCGCAGATCTTATCCATCAATTTGTTAGAAAATGGCTTGTCATTATCCGTTATTATATAGCTGGGAATACTGAAATGATAGATAATGTTCATTCGAATAAAGTCGACAACATTCTCTTTCTTTACTTCTTTGAGGGCTACCGCCTCAGCCCATTTTGAGATATAATCTGTTTTGGCTAAGATGTACAAGTGGCCACTAGAAGATTTTAGTAGTGGTCCTACCACGTCTAGCCCCCAAGCGTCAAATGGCCAAGATGCAACAGTCGAATGCAAAACTTCTGGAGGTTGGTGCATAAAATTTGTGTGGAATTGGCATGCTTTGCACCTTCGGGCATAATCCAAACAATCTTTCACCATTGTTGGCCAGTAATACCCCATCCTTTTTATATGAAAGTGCAACTTTGACCCAGATTGGTGTGATCCACAAACACCAGAGTGCGATTCTTACATTGCTTGGGTTGCCTCTTCTTCCCCTAAAGAACGCAAGAGTACTCCCTCGAATGATCTTCAATATAAAGTATCTTTGTAATAAAGAAAGTGAGGGGCACGACGAAGAATTTCAATCTTTCTTTTTGGATCCTCTGTAAGTATATTGTAACACAAATAATCAATTGAGGTTTGTCTCCAATTGACCTTTTTAGCTTTGGAAACGGCTACAAGATTTTCAAGCTCCCTTTCTTCATCCTCATATTTTTTTGGCGGTACTATCCAAGTTTGGCAGATTATGATTTGTGCTTGATCAGGAAAATTCAAAGTAGACGCCAAAACAACTAAGGCATCAACCTTCTTATTTTTCTTCCTTGGCACATGTTGAAGAGTCACATCACCGAGCCATCTAATCAATTTCTGTGCATAGTCATGATAGGGATGTAATTCTGGCTTTTTAACCTCATAGGTACCTAACAACTGATTGATCACCAACTTAGAGTCTCCAAATACTTGTAGTTGTAACTATTTCATATCGACCGCCATCTCAAGATTGAGAATAAGTACTTGATACTCTGCAACATTATTGGAGCAACATTGTGTTAAAGTGAAGGAATACGGCAATACTTTCTCTTGAGGGGTGAGAAATAACACACCAGCACCAGCTCCTTCATGATGTGAGGCACCACCAAAATACACCTTCCAAGGTGGTTGAATTTCAACAACCATGGCTTCTTCATCAGGTAGTTCATCAGTTAGTTCCCAATCATCGTGTGTCGGATGGTCTGCTAAAAAGTCTGCTAATGCTTGCCCTTTCATAGACTTTTGAGGAATATACACAATCTTAAATTATTGAAACTGAAGGAATCACCTTGCCAGTCGATCGTTGAGGATAGGTTTTGACATCACAAACTTGATAGGGTTTGCCTTAGAAATAAGACAGACAACGTGGGCTTGAAAGTAGTGTTTTATCTTCTGAATGGAGAAGACTAAGGCAAAGCATAATTTTTCGATCGGCGAATGCTTCAACTCATTTGGTGTCATCATCCTACTCAAGTAGTAAAGGGAATTTTCTTTCCCTTCGCTATTCTCTTGGGCTAAGAGCGCTCCCACCAAACTTTCTTTCGCCGATATGTAAAGTATTATTGGCTTTCTAGGAATAGGGGCCGCTAGAACCAGAGATTTCATCAAGTAAGATTTGATATTCTCAAAGGCGTTACTACAAGCTTGATCCCATTCAAAAAGAGTACCCGTTTTCATAAGGCAACTGAATGGTTGACACTTTCCTGCTAGATTTAAGATGAATCGCCTAAGATACGCCAACTTCCCCTGCAGACTTTTCAATTCATGGATTTTTCTTGGCTCGACCATCTTCAGGATTGCATCTACTTTAACTTGATCAATTTCTATCCTTCGATGGCGTATAATAAAACCAAGGAATTTCCCAAAGGTCACCTCAAATGCACATTTCAGAGGATTCATTCTAAGTTGGTACCTTCGTAGTAGTTCAAACCCCATCCTCAAGTCTTGCAAATGGTCACTCTTTTTTCTTGATTTCACGACCAAGTCATCAACATATCATTCAACATTTTTGTGAAGAATGTTGTCGAATATATTTTGCATGGCTCTTTGGTACGTTGCTCCAGCATTCTTCACGCCAAAAGACATTACTTTATAGCAATAAATACCCTTAGGAGTGCGGAATATGGTAATCTCTTCATCCTTAGGTGACATGCAGATCTGATTGTAGCCAGACGATCCATCCATAAAAAACATTGCCTCATACCCAGTAATAGCATCAATCATGATATCTGGGATGGGAAGCGTAAATTCATCCTTAGGGTATGGATTGTTGAGATCCCTAAAGTCTATGCAAACCCGAATATGCCCATTCTTGTTCTTCTTCACAGGGATAATGCTTGAAATCCATGTGGTGTACTTAACTTCACGAATGAAGCCAGCTTCAATAAGCTTGTTAACTTTGGTTTTAATGACAAGAACCAATTCAGGCCTAAAGCATCGTTGAGTTTGCATGATAGGACGCGTGCCTTTATTGACCGCAAGATGATGGACTGCTACCTTTGGGTCTAAGCTAGGCATTTCCTTGTAACTCCATGCAAATACGTCCTTATACTCTTTGAGTAAGTCAATATAAGCCCTCTCTTCATAAGCTACAAGTAAGGCATTTACATAAGTGGGACTTGGATCTTCATCAGTGCTAAGGTTGACTTCTTTAGATGCATCAATTGTGGTTTTCACCCCTTCTTCAAGCTCGGGTGGCACGTCTTTAGCGTCCTCATCTTCTTAAGGTTCGCCATCATTAAAATATATATGGTGACACCATGAGATATCCTCTAAATCTTCATCAACTTCAATTGGAGATGGATTATCCTTTTCGTCCTGCATAGAAACATGATATGAAGAGCCACTACTTTCTTCATCTTCATCACGTTCTTTGGTGTAGACCACAACTTGCGACTTTGCTTTCAATACTTTTTCACATGAAACCACAAGGTTTGTTTGCCGTCTCATTCTCGAAGGAATCAAACTTTCGAAATCCTTGGAGATACATTAAGCTTTGGGCAAAACAGGGGCTTTCATACTCTTGTAGTTTCTCTGAGGCTTGTTATTTTTCTTCTTCAACGGTCCTAACCTCTCGAATACGGAAATTCTCGCCGTTGAGCTTCCAAGTTGATAAAAAATTAAAGGCCTTTTATTGGAAGCAACATGTTCATCTTCCACAGTGACATAGTTGTTACTTACCCTTCTTATGGAGATGCGAATCGGTGGGGGTTGTTTATATCTTTAACTTTCACGTTGTTGCCTCTTAGCAGGATCTAATAGAAGCTTCCCCAATTTTGATGGTTCTTTAGGATCATAGCCAGCCTTTCCAAGTAGTTTATACATATTTAGATCAAAACCTTCATCTGTATGCATAGTAGGGAGTGCATCATTTTGCAAAGATTTAGGTGCCACAAATTTTCCAAACAACTTTGCAGATGACTTCATCATATCAATTTGCTTATCAGGAAGAGTCAGTCCTTCTAAGGCATTTTGTTGCAGTTTGAGAGGGTTTCCTTCATCTTGCTTGTCCTTGGGAACATAACAAAGTACAGACGTCCTTCTCTTGCTTAAAGAAGCAACATTCACATCAGGCATCTTGTTCATATGAGTTAGCTTTAGATCCTCCTTACTTGCAACCTTTGCCTTACCTGTAACCACATTAGACTTCTTGTTCAAGAACTCAACATTCTTAATTGTTGCAATATCATCTACTTTTGTGGAATATTTCTTCAAGTAAAACTTTGCGCCAGCAAAGTGTGCCTCAGCCTCAGTGAAGGGGTTATCGTTTGCAATAATCTTTTTAGCGACTCCGTCCTCATAATACTTCAAACATTGGTGGTAGGTAGATGAGACTACTTTGTTCTCATGTACCTAAGGTAGGCCTACCAAGAAAGATGTTATATGAAGTTTTTACATCAATTACATGTAACCACACGCTTGATTGTAGTTCTCCGATGGTGAGGTCCACATTGATGGCTCCCATGGCCCTTTGTCCTCCTTGGTTGAATCCTTGGATCATCAAGCGACTTTCAGTTAGATCGGTCGTCGAGATCCCCAGTTCCTTCATTGTGTGAATTGGAAGGATGTTAACTCCGGATCCACCATCAACCAGGATTCTATTCACCCTTCGCTCACACATAAATCTAACCATGAATAAAGGACGATTATGAGGTGTGCCTCCAAGTAGAAGATCATCATCGAAGAATGTGATTTTAGCCATGCATACATCCCCGACTCCAGGAGACGAATTTGGAGGGTCTTTTGATGATGGACAAGATAAGGTTGTATTTTTTGCTTCTTTCTCGTCAATTTTACAACATAGAGCTTTTACACCATGACTTATGAACCTTGTGAGGAACCAACCTGAGAAATATTCATCTAATGTTATCAGTCTACACGGCTCTTGATGGTGCTTCACCTTCATTTTCTTCTTCTTTGGGTGCTCAGTCAATTGTTTTATTTTGGGTTTCCTTTTTATCTTTTCCCTAGGTCGTCACTTAGGATGCTCCTTTGGCAAACTTACTTTGTGGCATTTTCAGCGGGTCACAAGAGTCCAGCTCTAATCATCAGAATGGTCTACTTTTTCATCTTCTTTCAATGATTCGCCTTCTATGGATGCCGCATCACTTAGAGCATAAGGAGATAAAAGTTCTATCACGTTAATGGGCTCAAAGTCTCCAAATTTAATCATTCCTATTAGATTTATATCTTAAACGCCTTTCTCTCCATCTCCTTCAATAAAGTTACAAATCATAATTGGATTGAGCGATTCAAATGTTCCACTAACTTGATTCGAACTTGATTTTTCATCTTCAAGTAAAATCTTTCCTTCACGGGCTAATTCCATGACTTTATCCTTAAAGACAAAGCATTTCTCAATAGGATGAGAAACCAACCGATGGTATTTGCAATAATTCGGATCGTCACTCCTCCCTACTTCATTCAGTCATTTCATCTCTGGTAACTCAAAAAGTTTGAGCCTAAGGAGTTCATCAAGGATATCGGCGACATCCGAATCAAGAAATGGGTAATCCTTCTCTTGTATCTCCTTCAAAGTCAACTTTTGGCTTCCCCTATCTTCAAAAGAAGTTGTCTTTAAGATCTGCTTCTTGCTTACCTTTGTGGTGAACTTTACGGGAGAAACATTAACATTCATGATTCTTTGCTTTTAGCCTTGGACAAATATCTACCCACTTTCTTGATTTCTTGCTTATCTTTACATTTGCGGGGTTCATGGACAGGCGCCCCTTCTTTTCCAACTGACGCCATGCTCAACTCCATGTCGTGAGCACGAGTAGCCAATTCTTCAAAATTCTTAGGTTTTATGCCTTGCAAAATATAGCGTAGACCCCAGTGCATACCTTGAATACACATCTCAATCCCTGAGGCTTCACTAAGTCTATCCTTACAGTTTAGACTTGCGTGCCTCCATCGATTAATGAAGTCAAAAACTAGTTCCTCAATCCATTGACGCGTGTTTGTAAGTTCCACCATGCTTATAATACGTCTCGTGCTATAAAATCAATTGAGAAACTCTTTCTCCATTTGTTCCCAACTATCGATAGAACCAGACTCAAGGTCTATGTACCAATCAAAAGCATTACCTTTAAGATAACGAACAAACTGTTTGACTAGGTAATCATCGTACGTTCCAGTGGTGTTGCATGTTTCAATAAAGTGTGCAACATGCTGCTTCAGATTTCCCTTACCATCAAACCGCTGAAATTTTGGGGGTTTATAACCAGAAGACATCTTCATGTTATCAATCCTTGCGGTGTAGGGCGTAGCATATGTAAGAGATGATTTTGCAGCAACCTCATATTTATTCTTAATAGTTCCCATGATGAAATCCTTTATTTGATTAATGGGAATCATCCCTTCAGAGGAAACTTGGATTTCCTTAGCACGTTCCCCTTGCTTTGCAGGATGATCAATTGTCTCTTGTGCTTGCGGACGATTTCCAAGTGCATGACTGGATTCTTCATCCATCATGCCCTCCACCCTATCTGTCAACTTAATAATTCGAGCGTCTTGATCATTGACATATTTGGTCAAGCCTTCAATAGCTCTTATTAAGATCACCAATTGTTCCTCTACGGACAAAGTGTTAGTAGTCATCGCATGCATCACCATCATAAATAATGGAGAAAAACATCGATTTTCCCTAACTTGAGATGCGGATATGCCATGCAGGGTAGATCCAGTGCTTAAGACATCATCGTCGGTCAGAGAGAGAGACTTCTTGGAATTAGATAAGCTAAGTTGGGAAAGAACCCTCTCAACCATTTTGGCAATGTCATTGCCTTCTTTTATGGTATCCGCGGGAGATTTCACACCTTTTGAAGATGAACCAAAGACAACAGAAGATTCGAATAGCACTTGTGAGGCTTGTTGTCCTAACAATTTGGCTTGGTTCTTTGTGACTGTTCCCACGCTTCCCTTAGTAACATCTAGGATGTTTTCCACAGTAATAGAGAATTTGGATCCAGTAGTTTTTGCCGATGCGGATTTCGAGTTGACCTTCTTGGAAACCATGGTAGTGTTCTTGAACTTCGGTAATTGGAGAAAAGAGATAAGAGGTAAAGATGTCCTACTGGGCGTGCCAATTTTTAAGCATCTAAGTTTCTTTCATGAAAAATAGCAATCAAGAAAAGGAAAATAGCGACAAATAAGAGTATTTTATTTCAAAATATGTGCAGGGTTACAATCTTTATAAATTTTTAAATAAAAAGATGCAATCCTCTGATTCTTGTCCTCACGTTCTTCGCCTTGTTCTTGAATCAACTGGGTATTTGTTTGGATTTCACCACGAATTGCAGAGCTAAGCTTTGTTCACCATCGTTGAAGTATGGAGGTATGCGGCTCACCACTTGGAGACGAAGACTTTTTGATATGCGGAAGGCTTGCGGATCACCAATGAAGAGGAGAGCTTCTCTCTATGTGTTTATGTATTTCTGTGTTTTTTCTGTCTATTCTTCTTTGGTCAAGACCCCTTTATATAGGTGTGAGCTAGGGTTTGGGGGTATTTTGGTCCTCAAGTAAACCTAGTGGACCTTGGGCTTGAAAAACATGAGTTGGGCCCATCTTGTCAACTTAACAAGTTGGCCCAAAGGTAATTGGACTTTATTTAAAATATATGATTTTAATTTCAATATTAATCCACTAATTCGGCTCGGTCGACATGTCATGAATTTAAGATTTAATCCAAAATTTAATGCGGATTTATCTGATAAAAGTTCACTGTCTACACCAATCAATCCTCACATATTGATATGTTGTTATTACCTATTAAAAGGAGGAAATCAAATTTCATTTGGTATAGAAATCACTATAATGTAGACTATCAAAATTAACATGCTTCTCATCTGAAGGTTTATTTCATGGTATTTTAATATTTAGTAGCCTTAAGCAAACTTGTATGCCTTTAGACCAACTTAGGTGCTAATAGTTAATATCCATATGCTACTTCATTAAGAATTCAATACATATAAATCTATTAAGTTTGTTTTTAGGTATCACAATATGTATAACCAAAATATTGAGTCATTAAATTTACATTTACGTTTAGAATTGGATTAACAATGGTGGCTAGCACTCTGAGACTAAAAATTATTTAGCGGTGCAGATGATATTGTCCAACACTATCTCAAAGCATTAGACCTGGTATGTATACTGACAGTGGTTGCTAATTCTCTAATTGCAACAATTTCAAAATGTCATGTAACAATAATTTCAGAAAACCTTTTACCATGTTATTGAGCTCAAATCACATTGAATGGGCTTAGAGCTTTCAGTTCAACTGTGACCAACACTCCATTTAACCACTACCTGAAAGTCATCTGGAATGGAGATTTTCTGAGTACCATACCAGCCGGTCGTTATTCATCTTCGGCAGGGTCATATGTCGAAATATTAAAAAAATGAAATCTATTATGATAAGTCGAAATCTAATAAAAATAAATTCCAAAAAAGGAGCTAAAAAGAGGAGCCTTGAAACTTCTTTCCTTTTACATAGATGAAAGTTCCTAGAGTGCTAAATAGGTCATGTCTAATTATTAAGACTAATAAAAAGCACTAAGTCTACACTCTTTTGATACGACAACCAACCTGAAGTCAAACAAAAGTCAAGACGATTGATCAAACAACCTTGTGGTTATATGTTGTGTCAACTTAAAACTTAATCAAAAGGTTTATATGTATGACCTCTTGATGAAGAGGCATAAGAATCTTAAATATTCCTCCACCTTAATACAAAATAAGCAGACGGGCAAATTATAAAAATCTGTAAATTTTATTGCTATGTCCAATCCAAAATTAAGCAAAAGCATTCCAATACCCTACTCTTTCGACGATTGTTAGGCAAAGTTGGGGAAAAAAGATCTAAGTCCCGCAAGGAAGAAAGAGATAAAAAATTAAAATAGAAATATAAATCAATCAAACGTGAAGTAGCATACTGCCCTGACGAGCGCAAAACACAATATAATTCAAGCCTTCGCTAGTCAAAGATAATATAGTTAAGATCGTCTCCACAGGGATTGGTTCTAGTAATTTATCAATATAATCTTGCTCAGTATTATCCAGGAAATCAAACTTTGATTGATGGTGTGGTTAAAATCACGAATGTAACAACAAAAGAATAAAATAAATTGAACTAATGTAAAACGAGTTGTTTAAAGTTCTTTCTAATAAGAGATTAAGGGATTTGGGATCCACATATATGATATTGCTAACTAGATGATTAATTCTCATTCATCCTTCAAACCCAAATTATAATTGATTCTTACGAATTCAATCATTACTTATTACGCCCTAGAAAAGTAAGATTTTCTTTCGAATAAACGACTCTTCTAGACCACAACAATATATTGATTAAGAAGGATAGCCTCTATGTCGCCACAAGGTCAACCCAAGAAAACGTTTTCCAACTATTTTCCTTGAACAATTCTTACACTTAATCAACAAGCTCTTTCGATTACTTAAAAAGAGTAAGAAAGAAAGTTCTACCACAATATGTGAAATCTATCACCAAACGGTCCTTCTTTCGAATAGAAAGTTATATTGAAAGAATCCACATCCAAATTTAACAATGACGATATTCGGCAATTGAATGAGAATCAAAAATTAGTCAATGATTACATATAGTTTCACACCAAAATTCCCTAAGAAAAGTCTACTCCATAGAGGAGAATAATTTCACAAAGAAAGAGAGAAAGCAAGAAAACACTACAACCAAGCTCTCAATCCAAACTTTCGTTTTGGATTTCAAGTAATTTTGCCTTGTTCTTCCTTCGTTCTCTGTTTCTCGTCACTTTTTTCCGTTCCCAAAACCAAGATGCGCTAATTTGGGATGAGATTTAGCTTATATAGTATGGGGTTATGTCCGCAAAATTCTAAAATTGACCTTTCTTTAGCTTTTCTCGTCGGCCCTCTGCGCTGCCGCGCAGGAAATAAGTCCACCGCGCAGCAGCTTCAGCTGCTTCCACTGCTTGCTGCCCCTGTGCGCGCCCGACACTTCAGGTGTGAGCTCCAGCGCAGCCTTTTAGTGTGTCTTCTGTAGTTGTTTTCATATTTTTTATCTTTTAAGCTTTTTCGTCGAACCTTTCTTCACCTAAACATATTCAACAAAGAATTAGCAATACCCACACATAAAAAGGTCGAACATTATCAAAAATCTGCCAAAAGTACAAAATAACTTCAAGGATTCTACTCCCATCAAATACCCCGAGCTTACTTTACACCAAAGCTTTATTATGGATAGTTCAATAGCTCTCTTCTATGGTTTCGTATCTATAATAATGTAACATGAAAGAAAATCAATCAAAATAGTCAAGTAACTCTTCAAATGACATGTTAGGAACAAAGCAATACAACAATAACTTTAAGGAAGTAAACAATTATGGACCTAGATTGAGAACACAATGCCTTTAAATAACTCTTCAAGGGACGTGCGTGAAATGATTTCCATGAACCACAACAAGTTGGGGCATGGATGACTTAAATTGGTAGTGATAAAGTCAGTCAGAACTTATAGATTGAGGCTTTCCAGGAATTGTTGTATGCTTGTATTTACTCTTTGGCGGTGAGTCTGACTTGCCACTAGACCTCTTCTTGTTTTTCTATTTATGAAATATGACCGTGAACGCCTCAGCTAAAGCTAGGTCATTGACATCCCACTCACCAAATTTTGGAAGTGGCTGACCTGCTTCATATAGTGATTAACATATAACTATGAGATCTTGAAATTCTATGTCAAAATAGAAAAGGAGAGTATGGAAATGCATCTCGAATAAACCACCAAATTCAAACAAATTGAATCAACCAGATAGGAAAAAGAAATATTATCACTCACCTAGAGTGCCGGGGGTGGGGGTGGGGCTAAATTACTGATTAGCAATATTTGTGTTAAGTAAACTCCTGATCACTGGTAGTCTTTTCAATAACACAAGAAGCGAAGTTCAGCACACTGTAAATCATGTATTAGCACAAATATGCAACTAATAGTAGTTCAAAAATTATATAATTCATCACATATTCCATGATTAATAGCCCAATAGATAAATATCTTACTTAGCATTAAGAATTGATTAAGCAACGACAACTGCTTTGGTGTAGTCAAGGAAGTCAAGTAGCAAACTGACACATGAAAAGAGAAAGAGAACAAAATTTGATATGCTGTCTGAAAATTCACAAATTACATAGCACAAACGGAAAAAGAGAACATGTCAGACTTCTTGTATATTCATTTGCTTAATTCATTTTATTTTCAAGAAAAGAAAATCTTATAAAGATGGGCACCAACCAAGGAAGTGTAAACATTAAGAGACTTAGAGACATCCCGGTAAGCGAAAAATAAGAATGTTTTAATGGAAAGAGAGAAAGTGCTACCCCAAGTAATGATGACAAGAAGAAAATAAATTTTTATAATGGGTAGTGTCTTTGCACCTACTATATAGACTTCTTCCTAACAATAAATAGATTTGTTTGAAGGAATGACTACCTTCCTCAAATAAGATGTTGATAATCCTTACTCATTTAAAAGGAATGGACTTAGAAAGGATTTGTTATAGCCGTTTTTTGCTAAATAAAGTATAGGACCTTTTTTGTAAAAAAAATCTGAGAAATAGTGATTGTTTAGTTACATGATCGATTCATATTTAAAGCCGCAAAATGAAGATAAACATGAGAACTCACAACGTATTTGGATATCAACAGTCTTGTGTTAAGTCGATCCTACCAGGACTTGTGTCGAAACTATCAATCACTTTGAATCTCTATTTTGTACTGTCTCTACATCCAAAAAGTAAACCAACCAGAATGATCAATTTTCACTATTCTCAAATCAAAAAATTATTTAAAAAGTTGAACATACAAGGAAACTAAAGTAGAGGACCTTGAAATTGTTAGGACCGAAATAATCAGGTGTCGTGCGGAAGCTAGCAAAAGCAAACCTCGAAAGACGGTTGATCGGAAGAAGAAAGAAAGAGAATGGTGGCTCCTTTCCAACCAGTCAAGTGGCCCAAGGGCCACCTTTTGCCCAGGGGAAGACATGCGAGAAATACACCAAAAGAGACACAATAATTTAATGTGGTTCGGTCAATCGACCTACATCCACAAAAGGAGATGAGCAATCCACTATATAAACGAGAGTACAAAATGTCAAGAGAGACAACCTCACACAATTCACTCAGAATAAAAAAAGGTTCACACAAGTGACACCGCAACACTTGCGTCTCACAAAGTCTCCCCCCAAACAGTACTCTCAAAGCCCTTATAACTACATTGTGGATGCTGCCAAACTAGAAGAAAGGATCCTTTATTTATAGAGTCTGCAACCATTTCCTACAAGAACAAGGATTAGCCAAATATGGAAAATTCATGTTTTCCTTTTCCTAAAAGAAATACCCAATTATGGTATGAAAATCAGGGCAAATACCAACAGAAATTACAAAGTTTAACAGAGAGGCCTTCATTTGAGTGAAGAAAGCGACCCAATTCTCTTGAATATGGAAAGGGGAAAAGGCGCATCAAAATAAAAAACGTCTTTTGGGTTTTATTAAGTGATTATGTTAAAGTTGACTTTTCGTAAGATTTGCTAATGGTATGGCCGACAGTTGGAGTGATCAGTAAACTCTTGGAGTAATTCTTTGCACTCCTAGGATAATATTACTCCGAGTTGAAGGCCTCAGGAAAAGCAGAAGAAGCTTACTTTAAAATCGGAGGAGCAAATGACAAAGCAACAGGGAAAACTGAGGAAATGAAGAAAAAAGTGAAGGAAACGGGAGCGATGGTAGAAAAGAAATTTGGAGGAGGGAAAGTCGTTTTGTGAACAGAGGATGAATACACAGTGAGAGAAGAAATGCTTGGTGTTAGAAGAGTCGTTTTGAGGGAAGGATTTTTTTCGCTTCCGGATTATGAAAATCCACAGAATTTGCAACAAAATATGAAAAAAGATAAATGTGTAATTGCTAATTTTTGAGGGGCATCACGTAGGCAGGTCTATATCCCTCAATTATAGATATATATAGATATGTAGATTAAGCATTTGGTGCTAAAGTTGCTTTTATTGTTGTTTCTGCAACCTTGGCTAATATGACTTCACTCTTCTCGGTCTCGGCCTTTAATAGGAGCAAAAACAGCTACACATGTTGTGGTGCGGTACCAGTACCTCATCTTGCTGGATATTTGCTTTAATTTTCAGCCACTATTTACCTCTCCTTCTCAGTTTCACCCGAATGATTAAGATACAGAGCAGCATTATCATGTATAAGACTGACAGAAAATAAAAGGAAAGCCATCCAAGAGTACGTGGTGAATATAGTAACAAAATGTTGGGAAACAAAATAAAAACTGCTAATTTAGGATTTAAGAAGATTGGATGAAAGAACATTTGTGATGCAAATTGGAAAAACAAAGAAATCTTTTTACCTTTGAATCTTGTTCACTGGAGTCTGGAAAACATTTTCTCTCATGTTGAGGCTTTGAGGTTTTGTTTGCTATGGAAGGAAAGAAAATAGGAGGCGTTTGGTTGAAACATGGATGGACTGAAAACTGGAGGCGTTTGGTTGAAACTGAAAGTAGTAAGAGGGGGGTGAATTACTTTTTTTTTTATTCGTCAGTCGACTAGCCCTGATGGTCAGTCGACTTCTGAGACAGTGTAGTGAAAGCAGTATAAGTACTGAAACAGAAATTGCACAAAGTAAACTTGACACCAAATATTTTCTACTGTTTAAGACCTCTAATAGGTTTTACTCCAGTCCCCTTGGGTTGCAAGGGATTCTACTAGCTTTTTTGGTAAATCAAAATTACAGGAATTGAGTTAAACTTTTTGACATTAACTCACACTCTTTTTCTTTTCTCTCTTTTGATACAAAGCCTCACCAACTATGTGTTTCTTTCCTCTCTTTATGAGTACATAGTAAACTTCAAGAAAATACAATGCTTAATGAAAGTAGAACAAAGAGCTAGAGAAGGTTGAGACAAGTGTATATCTCTTCCTTAATATTCCACCTATAAATACTAAAGATAGGACTAATAGCCGTTGGGAAGACCTAAAAATAAAAAGCAACCCAAGAGATTTGATCCTTGAAAATGGGATGTGAAATATCCTATTTTCAAGAATAAGGTTGGATCATACTAATGATCCTTAACTACCCGAAATCCCCTTTCCTTAGAAGTCTGCATCGCCTTTAATGCTTGGTACAAGATTTGATGCTCCTTTCCTTTGATGTAGGATGCTGTAATTAATTCTTAAAGGAGTGGCATATTTCTTTTCCTTTCTAGCAACCGATCTTGATATTCTTCCTTTTTGCTCTTTAGCTAAGAATCCTTGATTATTTCTTTTACCATAATCCTGCTAGGGAGTCATTCATTAAAATTAAACATTATCAATCTCCCCTTTTTGATGGATGACAATGTAAAGAAATAATCTAGTCGACTTCCCTATCAAGCTCCCCTTGAATGATAGACATAGTTGCTCCCCCTGAATTGTTGCATTGTCCTATAGTCGACCTGTGTAATATACTTGTTCTCCCCCTTTGAAATCAATCAAAAAATAAGAATAACAAGCAAGAAGATAGACAACAGCTAGGATAATATAGCAAAATAGAAGGAAAGTATTCATGGGCTTATGCCCAGATACACACCAAAACATAACATAGTTTTTAAAACACAAACATAAACTTGTCAAGGAGGAGGAGTCGATTCTCAAAGCGATGAAAGAAGTATGCCAATGTTTGAGTAGTGGCATACTTCAAGCTAGTGAGCTGAGTGGATATAGCAGTGGAGAGAGTATCTGTTGTGTTCTGAATCATGGCAGCAATCTTCGTGGCCTCTTTGATCACCTGGTCCAAGAGTACCCTGAGACGAGCAACATCTGTACTGGTTTCCTTGCTGACATCTTTGATTTTGTCAAGATGAAAGTGCGAAGCAAGAAGAAGATATTTGATGGCATCAAGCTTCAAATCCATCTCTTTCAGGTGAATGGTAACATCAAGTGATAAAGAGCCAGGAGGAGGAGGAGGAGAGGACCTTGACTTAGGGGAAGAGGGAGTACCAACAGAACCACCTTCAAACTTGGGAACCCAAACATCATCAAATAAAACATTTCCCATACTACCAAAAGCTTTGGTATTGTAACATTGTTTCACAACAACAAAAGGAACAACCTCAAGAGAAATATTGCTTGCTTCCAAGATACGGGTAATTATTAACCCATAAGGAAGTCTAGAAGGATCAAGAGAGGCTTTAATCATGTGGTTAATAATGAATGAGGAGAGATTTACCTTATGCTGAGAAGCAATGCAGTAAGTAAGCAAAGTGTCACACTGAGATAAGGTAGATAGCAAACCAGCTCAAGGGAGGAGAGTAGTAGCCACAATGTGAGCAATAACACAACTTTCAAATGACAAAAACTTAGGACCAAGAGTAGAGGGAAGGGTTTCAGAGTTATCAAGAGCAATGAAACGTTTTGCTTGTTCAAAAGGAACATAAAAATTAGAGGGCCAGGGATTCTTAGAGGAAGTAGCAAAATAGAGCAATTTATATCAAAAATAACATCAAACATAGCATAATCAATAAAAATTCTTTTGCCCATCACAAGAGTTTCGAGTTCACCAGCATGAAAAGATCGAAGATTTGCATAGAATAGTCTGACAAGGGAATCATAGGCATGCTTAGGGGTATAAGAAAAGATGTTTTCCCACCCTTGAAATTCAAACAAGGAATTAATAGGGTAATGAAGAGATTCCAACAGATACAGATCTACCAACCTACCATGAACCATAGGTAATTCCTTCATTAAGTGAAAAAGAGATTCGTTTGAGGGTCTCCAAAAATCAGTTTTGATATTTAGAGAAATATCAAAGTCAAATTTTACTCTTTTCTTAGAATACTCGGAGTCATCAGGAATAGAGGAGCGCTTATCCATAAGAGAGCAGGTCAGAAGAAGACTGAGGGAGATTTTGGTCAGAAATATCTGAATCAAGCGAAACAGGAGAAGAGTTCTTTTCTTTACCCTTGAAGCGGGAGCTTTTCCTATTCCCCGTGGAAGAGTTTTTTGAATTCTTAGCCATTGAAGAGAGTAGAGAGGATGAGAGTGAATGGGTTGGAAGACTCAAAAAGCTAGAATTTAAAGGACAAGAAGTGAAGAGACGGAAGGGAAAAGACGCCTAGAAAAATGGAATAGTTGCCATAATTACTTCCTATACACAAAATATGTGCCAGGCGAAAAAAGGAGGATGAAAGTAAATAAGACAAGTACATCTTTCAAATCAAGCATTAAATAAAGGTACTTTTACACTCACACGAAAAGAAAGGAAATCAAGTTAAAAGGTTTTAGCAATAATACTAAGAGATTTTCTTAGAAAACAAAATCTTTCTTCCAATAAGGTTTTGTAAAAATATCTGCTAGTTGAAACTCAGTGCTAACAAAGGATATATTAATATCACCTTTTAAAACATGATCTCTAATAAAATGATGCTTAATGTCAATATGTTTAGACCTAGAATGATGCATGGGATTTTTTGAAAGACAAATAGCACTAGAATTATCATAGAGAATTTTTACAGGTTTAACAGAGATATCATAATCACTGAGTTGGTGAGTTATCCAGAGAATTTGTGCACAACACAATCCAATAGAAATATATTCAGACTTGGTAATGGATAGAGAAACACAATTTTGCTTCTTACTATTCCACGAAATAAGAGAATTTCCCATAAGTTGGCAAGTGCCACTAGTGCTTTTTATGTCATCTTTGTCACCTGCATAATCTGCATCTGAAAAACCTTTTAGCTCAAAATTATCTAACTTGGGATACCATAGTCCATGAGTTACAGTTCCAATTAGATATCTAATAATGCATTTGACTGCAGTCAGATGAGACTCCTTAGGGGTTGACTAAAATCTTGCACATTTACAGGCACTAAACAAAATGTCTAGTCGACTAGCTGTGAGATAGAAAAGAGAGTCAATCATACCCCGATATCTAATTTCATCAATAAACTTACTATTTTCATCCGACACAAGAACACATGCAGATCTCATTGGGGTATTTTTGAATTTAGCATCCTTTATCCCAAACTTTTCAATGAGTTCTTTAGTATACTTACTTTGACAGATGAAGGTTCCTTCAGCTGTCTGGTGAATTTGTAGTCCCAAAAAGAATGTCAATTCTCCCATCATTCTCATTCCAAATTCACTTTGTATTAACTCAGAGAATTCCTTGCATAAATTGGCATTAGTGCTTTCAAAAATAATATTGTTGACATCTAATTTTGGCCCGACATTTTTAAAATAAACACTTTTGTGTTTCTTATTTGTTAAAGAGCGCAAAATTCAATTTTACACATTTTTTTTCAATTTTAACACAAGTTATTGATAATTATCTTTTTTCTTGATAATATTAGGATATTTATCAATTTATTATTATTTCAAATTAATTATAGAATGTTAGTGATTTTTTACACAGTCGTTTTTATAACAAATGTTGTTTGAGTTTTATTAAATCATCGTTTTTATTTTAAACTCAAATCATATTTTTATCTGACATCAAATACATTTGTTAATTTTTTTTCATATTCCATTAATTCACAAAAGACGGAAAAAATATTTTTTGCACAGAAAAGTTAAATATTCAAAGTTTTGGATAAGGTCAAATAGTCATGGTTTTGGATAACTCATGGTTTTGGATAGTCCATGATTTTTCAAAATCATGATATTGAGCACAGTTTTTCTCTTGAATGGTTTTGTTTAATCTATAAAACTAATCCACTCCCTTCACAATTAATGGTGGTGGAAAATTTCAAAGTTGGCAAATAATAATTATTTTTTCTCCTTCCCGAGTTTCTTTTTTTCCGGCCACCACCCGCCGGATTCCAACTCTTGTGAAATCCACCGACCACTGTCTCCCTTTAACGTCGGATTTGGACGAACCAGACCACAAAGCCACCACAACAACTCCAACACCCATGAACACTGGCGAACAACCCCGTTCTCACCTCTCTCACCCACATCCGGCAAAACCCCACCGGAATAACCAACAATAACAACACAAACCACAACCTAAACGCCGCTCCATCTATGGTCATGACTGCGGCGCATTTGCCATTCATATCTGAATGTAGAAATCATCTTTGACCAGCCAAGGAACCAGACCCTACAACCACGACACTGCGAAGCTCCAACGAAACAAAAGCTCAACCAGATTTGTCCGAAGCTCCAAAAACAATACCACTCCAGTGACCTTCTTCTCTTATTTTTGTGATTTTTCGATGACCATTGTCACATTTTTTACTCTGTTTTATATGTTTCGGATCTGGCTGGAGGATTTCAAGCTCCGGCAACCTTTATTTTCACATCTTTGCACATTTTTAGCCACTGATTGTCCATTGTTTTGTGCTTTGTTGTTTATTTTTATTAATTTTTCAAACTGATTTTGCTTATTATAGATTTTTTATCCAGTGGTTCTTTGTGCATCCAAAATTTTGCACGTGTGTTTCTTGTAGCTCGTACAATTGTTTCACTGGAAAATGAACTTCGGCGACCTCTTGTATTGTTTTCATGCTACTCTATTTTAGTGTTTCTAGTTATTTGATTGGTCATATTATTAATCATAGAAATTGGTTGCTTCAATTTTTTATTACATTGAACATAATGTTTGATTCAATTCCTTCACTTTTTATTTTACTGTCTTTGTTTGTTTGTGGCATTATTATTGATTTATGTTTCCCAGCTTTTAAGTTGGCACGTTATTATATATTATTTGTTTGACATGATAAAGTTTAGAGATAATATTACAGTTAATTAAATTTTGCCAATTGTTGATTTAATTGATAATGATTTTTAGTCTTGACATAAGCATGTATTTGATTTATTAAAATAATTTTGGCCAATGAAAGAATCTCTTCATCCAATTTTCAAGGTCTCCCTATTATAAAAGACGGGTTTTATTTTGAGTTCAACTATTTTATTCAAGTTTCAATACTTGATCGATGAAGAAATTTTCATCAATTGTCAAGGTCATATAAGATGAATTTTACTTTTCGTTTATTATTTCTTTAATTTATTTCGATTATATTTATTCATTACTAATACTTTTACCAAGTATTTTTACAGATACATAGAGCTTCTTCCCAAAGAAGACACTCGAATTTAAATTTGAGAATTATTTTGAGTTATTTATTGTATTTATTTATTTTGTTTAATGACAGGCAAATATTTGGTCGTTTTCATTATCATGCTTTATTTTGTACATGTTTTATTTTTCTTATACTTGCAAATGATTTTTTATCTACTCCTCAATTGAAAAACTGAGTTCAGTCAGGACCCACCTTTGTAGATTTCGAAGGGTGCCTAACACCTTTCCTTTGGAATAACTTGAACCCTTACCTTGAATCTAATTGATTACACAGATTAATTTTTTATTTAACTTAGTTAATTGGCTTCCTAGTTTTCTAAAATTAGGTGGCGACTCTCAATATTTTTTAAACTTATTATTAATTATTTTTTCGAGTCTCATAGTTGCGCCTTATGAAAATAGGGATGCGACTCTGCTGGGGATTAAAGATTCTAACCATTATGAGTTCATTTTTTCAAATGAGGAGGTTTTACTTTTTACAATTTATATGCTGCTTTGTATATTTTGTTGATCATTTATATCTTGTATATTTATTCATTACTTGTTTAATTTTATATATGGATCATCATTGCATTCCTTGCATACTTCCTCATTGTTGTTAAATTATTTGGGGTTCGCGGTTGTCGTGGCCCCTATTGTTCAACTCCAAATGAAAGTGTTGGAAATACGACAGTTTATTGGTACGTTAGGCGTCCAATGGCTATTTGTATTTTCAAACTCAAGTTGTCCACTTGGAAACCTGGTTAAATCCCACTCTAGACACCTAAGATAGAACAAAATCAAATCCCACGAAATAGATATTTTGACCTAAGAGACCCAGTATCCAAAGGTCATCGGGCCCATTAGTGAGACCACCTTGTGTCCAAAAGGTCCATGGCTTAAATGGACAATCATCCATTATGTGTTTAGATTGAAAGGTGTGATTTCAATTTTTGTTTAAACATTATTTGTCCATTTCATTTTCGAAGTTTTTCGAACTACGTTTGACCTGATTCCTGGCTCAACGGAATACGTAGGCGCCACAACTGCTAGGTCATATTCCCCGTAAGCTTTCCATCTTTCTTTACAATGGAAACTGGGGCAGGTCTCAAAAATTCTACAAAAGAATATATTTTATTACAAATTTAACACAAGAGTTTGTTGAAGCCGAAATTGAGACAGAATTTTTGAGAAGGTCTCAAAAATTCCACTCAAAGCAGCTTTAAGAAGTTCAAGAAAGTTCTTTTGTATTCTAAAGTAGGGCAGAATTTTTGAGGAAGGTCCTTAAAAATTCCACCTAGCTTGCACTTTAAGAATCAGATAACATTTGGCTTCGGACTTCATGAGGCACCAATATCTAATGTGGAAGACAAATCAGGGAAGTGTTCTACTATACAATCACTCACTTTCATTTTATTATAATTTTTATGACTTCCCTACTTTCACTTTTTTGTCATATCTTTGCAGGGAAAATCGTCCTGGCCAACAGTCAGGGACGATCACAATAGTATGCATTTATGGTAGATAATTGGGAAAAACCAACAATCCCAAAGACATTCTGCGAAGAACACAACAACAAGAGGTTCTCTTACACAATCAAGAGGTCATGACACATTGTATACCCCAAAACAATGGGAGATCACAACAATAATTATCCCTGCAAAAGATCGGGAGATTCTTTTTGGCTGAAGATGTCAGTTCACACCAGACATACGCGACACCCCTCCTAGTTTGTCTGTATCTTTGCATTAAATCTTATGCATATCTTTGATTCTAGTTGTCTTACATTTTTCATATCTACACGAACTACGCACACCTAATTCTCATCCTTCGGAGTGAGATACGCATGCAGCCCTCATTGGGTTTGGTATCTTTTATTTTTTTAAAAAAAATATTATTTTATTGAATCATGCCTTTGACTTGGTTGGTACCAACACAATTAGAAGCATGAGAAATAATTAATATAACCGAGAGGGTTTGATACAATCCAAATCCTTTCTAAGCCATTCACTAGAAGTCAAGCACGAGAGCTCCAAGCGCTCCAAGGATTTTTCATGAAACGAGAGGTACTTGACGACATCCTAATATCATCCAAAGGGTGCTATGTATTGGTAATTACATCTAAAGAGGATGGAGGGGCCTTGGAGGGATCAAACGGATGCCAAGAAGAGCAAAACGGCATGTGGACTGCGCTGGAAAGCTCACCTGCGCGCGCAGGTGAGCCATCTGCGGGCGCAGATGCTGGTCAGTGGCACCTGTGACCCTGACCTGCGGACGCAGTGGCTTGTCTCGGCTGCCATCCTGAAAGTTGAAGGAATGGGTC
This sequence comes from Capsicum rhomboideum, assembly GCA_031232105.1. NCBI lineage: Eukaryota > Viridiplantae > Streptophyta > Magnoliopsida > Solanales > Solanaceae > Capsicum > Capsicum rhomboideum. The sequence goes on from CP124711.1 coordinate 107,733,521, forward strand.
ACTTTTTGGGCCCAATTTTGTATTAAATGACCCAATGGTATAAATACCAACCCATGTATTATTTTTCATTAGTTTTTGCTTAATATTGATGAACATTACTCTTAAGAGAGAGTGTGGTGAGCTTTTGTTGAATCGTGGCTTAGAAACGCGTGGTTCCGAGGGCGCCTCGATTCCCTCTTGGTCACCGTAGAAGTTAGGTGTTGGTTGATGAATGTAATTAAGGGTTTTAGGATTTAATATATCTTATTGTTCTCGATTATTGTCTCTTCTTGTGTCTAATTTATCTATCTATCTTTACGTTTCGTATTTTTGATTCTATCGTTTCCTCGTGTTTTCATAGTTATTGTCGACATCGGAGTTTGTAAGCTAACATTTGGTATCAGAGCCGAGCTTGAATTCGTTCTCACGAATTCAATCTTGGGTGTGTTGTCCAAAAGGAAAATAAAAAAATCTGCCTATTTTTTCGTTTCCAGAAAATCCCAAAATATATATATATATATATATATATATATATATATATATGTGTGTTTGAGTTTTATTGTTGTTTCAACACTAGGTTTGTTTCTCTAGTGTTTGCTTGAGTCGGAATCTTGAGTTTGGATGTGTTGTGATTTGAGTGGATTTGAAGAAAGCTATTTGTTGTTGTCCTTGACTTGAAGAAAGTTGAAAAGTGAATTTTAGATCTTGCTACGTTGGTGTGGATTTGAAGGATAAGAATTGTTGAAAAGTGTTCCTCACGTCAAAAGGAACCTAGATCTAAAAGAGCGGCAAATTTCGAGGTCTCTTGGTTGAGGTTCAAATTTTGTGTTCTTGTTGTTCTTGAAGCACTTTCATACCTTCATATATTCAAAGAAGAGGGTATCAAAAAGGTGTTGTTTGATCTTGTAAAAAGAGAAAATCCAAGAGAGAGAGTGAAAAAGGGCCCACAGCAACTCAAAAATCAGAGTTTCCAGTGACCCGGGCAGAAGCATCTGCGCCCCCACCTGCGCGCGCAGGTGGGCATCTGCGGCCTCAGGTGACCAACGCAGGTCACTCCAACGCACATCACAGGTCCAAAATCCAATTTTACTCAAGTTTCATTTTCTTGGTTTCATTTCTTAATTCCTTATCTCATTTCTTGATTCCTAAACTAATTATCAACGGGTAATTATCCTTACTTAGTTGGTCGATTAGTTCTTGAATCCGTTCTTTCTTGGTCCGTTTTCTTGTGAGCTTTTCTAGCTTTCATTTTCATCGATAAATTCTTAATTCAAGTCCGTAAATTATTTCTTTGCGTCTTTCTAACAAGAATCCAATCCGATTAAGAGTAGCAATTGACACCTCGATTACCATCGGAGTATAAGCCATCCTTCAACATTTGCGGAGCCAAGTGCGAGGAATACCAAGGTGTGTGAGTTGTGAGGCTATTTCTTTAACACTAACTTGTTTGTTGTTTGTGTATAGTGTTGTTCCAGCAGGTACAATGACTTCGGAGGATGAAACACCCTTAATTAGGGATGTTGACACTTCGAGTGCAATTTTGGCGGCCATTGAATCGTTAAACCGAAAATTGGACTCTATGGAGGGTAGGATAGTGAACATGGAAGGACGTTTAAACTCCCCACAATCCACTCCCCAAAATTCCCATGCCTTGTCTAGCGGACACGCTCAATACATACCCGCTGCCATCACTCCAGAAACACTTCACCAAATGTTCAATCCCCCGAGACAAACACAAGACCAATTACTCCCCAACCAAAGAATACCCCAAGCACCCTAAAACCAAAATCCACCACCTCAAGTTCCACTAAACCGAATCCCCCACTCCAAATACCCCGCAACCAAAACCAACCCATCCAAGTTGAGGGAGTAGGAGAAGAGGAACCCCAAGTGGAGTTTGAAGGGTATGATGAAGAGGCCGTGCATGCGGAGTATTGGAGGAATAGACCATTGCCTCCACAAGGATTTCGAGGTCGAGGAGGAAGATTTGGGCCGGCGCTCTATGGTAGAGGGAACTTAGGGAATCGTCACCGAGGCGAGAACCTATGGAACTATAATGACAACCAAGGTGGCCCCGGAGGTCGAGATAATGGGATCAATTCAATCAAGCTTAGTTTTCCAACTTTCAAGGGAGAGAGTGATCCCAAAACTTATTTGAATTGGGAGTTTACTAGTGAAAGAATCTTTCAAGTCAATGACCTCACGGATGACAAGAAGAGTTGCTATGCCATAGCCCAATTTGAGGGGTTTGCTAACACTTGGTGGGAATATGCCAAGCGATTTGAGAATGTCCTAAATGAGGGACGACCACTACCGTGGGATGCTTTGAAGGCTATCATGATAAGGAAGTATGTGCCGGAAAGGTATAGGCATGAGTTACTTGCCAAGTTGTACAATCTAAGGCAAGGGAACAAGAATGTCTTAACCTACTTTGACGAGTTCCAACAATTGATCTTGAAGCTTGAGTATCAAGAGAATGCGGAACATGCCATCATCCGTTTCAAGGTCGGTTTGAGCAAAGAGATCTCCTCATCCATGACTTGCCATAGGTTTGCTACCCTAGAAGAGGTCTTTCAAGCGACTTTAGAAGTTGAGAGAGACCTCAAGGAACGAGCACCTTTCAAACCCAAGGGGTATTCATCCGCTAGTCCATGGAGTAAAGGCAAGGAGGTAGTCTAACCTTCTTCAGGATGGAACAAGAACAAGGACATCAACAAAGCCAATTACAAGAAGCCTATTGAGAAGGCTAACCCAAAGTACCCACCAAGGAATGAAGGTAACAAATATCCAACTCCTATTTCTAAAGGGTTTCAATGTTTTAAATGTCAAAGTTGGGGACACAAGGCAAGTGAATGTCCTAATCGGAGGAATGTAATCCTTAGAGAAGGGGGAATATTTTACCTTGGGGAAGAGGTGGGGCACGAAGATGAAAATGAAGGAGATGTCCAAGAACGTGATAAGTTAGAAGAAGATGAGCAAGTAGAGGAAGAAAATGAGGATGCTTGGCCTCAAGATGGAGAGTTTGAAGTCCCAAACTTTGTGGTAAGGCGAGCGATGGTTAGTAAGGCCATAGATGACCCTAGTCAAAGGGAAAATCTATTCCATACTAAATGCCTTATCAAGGAGAATATATTCTCATTGATGTCGCACCCTACAAGCTCCAATGGTTAAATAAGTGTGGAGAATTAAAGGTGACTAGACAAGCTATGATCCGGTTCAAGATTAGGAATTACCATGACGAAATACTTTGTGATGTTATTCCCATGCAAGCTTGTCATATTTTGCTTGGAAGACCATGGCAATACGATCGTTCAACCAAGCATGACAGAAAAACCAATCGATATTCTCTTGAGGTGAACGGTCGAAAGTTTACCCTTCACCCTCTTTCACCATCACAAGTAAGTGAAGTACATCAAAGAATGAGAGAGTTGTAGGAGAAAGGTGGAAAGAAGGGAAAGGGGGAGTCCTGTGAAGAGGAAAGCGGTGAAGTTAAAGAGAGGGGGAAGTTGAAAGGAAAGACCCAAATAGTGATGTTGGCAAGAAACAAGGATTTATTTGAGGAGGCTAATGATGAGGATCCCATACTCCTTTTAGCCCATGATTTTCATGCTAACCACTCAACTTCTCTTCTTCCCCATTCTATTTCTCTTATTTTGCAGCAGTTCGAAGACATGTTTCCCAAGGAGCTACCAAAGGGGTTACCCCCACTATGGGGAATTGAACATCAAATAGACTTCGTGCTGGGCTCACAATTGCCCAACAAACTGGCTTATAGAAATAACCCAACGGATACCAAAGAACTCCAAAGGCAAGTTGAGGAACTTCTCAACAAAGGATATATCAAGGAAAGCATGAGCCCATGTGCGGTCCCGGTGTTATTGGTGCCAAAGAAAGATGGGACTTGGCGCATGCGTGTTGATTGCCGGGCCATCAACAAGATAACGGTAAAGTATCGCCACCCTATCCCTAGATTAGATGATATGCTAGATGAATTAAATGGTTCTTGTGTGTTTTCAAAGATTGATCTTAGGAGTGGATACCATCAAATCCGGATGAGTCCCGGAGATGAATGGAAAACCGCCTTCAAGACCAAGTTTGGTCTCTATGAATGGATGGTTATGCCGTTTGGACTCACCAATGCTCCTAGTACCTTTATGCTGTTAATGAACCATGTGATGAAACCGTTTATAGGGAAGTTTGTTGTGGTATACTTTGATGATATCTTAGTTTATAGAAAGTCCGTAGATGACCATGCCGAACATTTGAGATGTGTTTTTGATAAGATTAGAAAGGAACAATTGTTTGCTAACCTTGAAAAATGCTCTTTTTGTGTTGATGAGATTGTCTTTTTGGGATTTGTTGTAAGCTCCCGGGGAGTGGAAGTGGATGAATCCAAGATAGACGCTATAAGAAATTGGACAACTCCATAATCCATTGGTGATGTGAGAAGCTTTCATGGAATGGCTAGTTTCTATAGAAGGTTTGTCAAAGGGTTTAACACCATAGCCGCCCCGTTGACCGAGGTAATCCGGAAGGATAAGCCCTTTAAGTGGGGTGATGAGCAAGCAAAGGCATTTGAAACCTTGAAAACAATGCTTAGCTCCGCTCCTTTGTTACAACTGCCCGACTTCGAAAAAATATTTGAAGTCGAATGTGATGCTAGCAAGGTAGGCATTGGGTCCATCTTAATGCAAGACCAAAAACCCATTGCATACTTTAGCGAAAAGCTAAAAGGGTCAACCTTGAACTACTCTACGTATGATCTTGAGTTGTACGCCTTGATTAGAGCTTTGGGCAATTGGCAACACTACTTGTGGCCTAAGGAATTTGTGATTCATACCAACCATGAGTCTTTTAAACACCTTCGGGCCCAAGACAAATTGAACAAATGGCATGCCAAGTGGATTGAGTTCTTAGAAACTTTCCCTTATGTGATCCAATACAAAAAGGGGAAGGAGAACGTTGTGGCCAATGCCTTGTCCCGAAAACATGTGTTGCTTAGTACTTTGTCTTCCAAATTGATTGGATTTGAATACTTGAAGACATTGTACCCCGAGGACCCCAAGTTTTCTCAAATCTTTAAAGATTGTGAGGAATGGGAAAGGGAAAAATGGCTTAGGGATAGAACTACTATGCCCTACTCAAAATTTTATGGGTTCCTATTCAAAGGAAAAAGATTGTGTGTGCCCTCTAGCTCTTGGAGAGAGTTATTTGTGAGAAAGGCACACAATGGTGGTATGATGGGTCACTTTGGAGTTGATAAGACCCTTGGAATCTTAGAGGAACAATTCTATTGTCCCAAAATGCGTCATGATGTCGCCCGAATTTGTGGTCAATGTATGGATTGTAGAAGTGCGAAATCACGCCTTCTCCCTCAAGGGTTGTATACCCCACTTCCCTCTCCCCTACGCCCATGGCTAGAACTCTCTATGGATTTTGTGTTGGGTTTGCCTAGGACAAGGAGGGGAAGAGATAGTATTTTTGTTGTAGTTGATCGCTTTTCTAAAATGGCTCATTTCATTCCGTGTCATAAGTGTGATGATTCCCCTAACGTGGCATCCTTGTTTGTAGAACACGTTGTCAAGATCCACGGAATTCCTCGGACCATTGTTAGTGATAGGGACTCTAAGTTCCTTAGTCACTTTTAGAGAACGTTGTGGGGTAGGCTTGGCACCAAATTGCTCTTCTCTACGTCTTTCCACCCACAAACCGATGGTCAAACTGAGGTTGTGAATAGGACCTTGGGTTCTATGTTACGCACCATGGTTAAAGGGAAAATGGCCTCTTGGGAGGATCACTTACCGCTAGTCGAATTTGCCTACAATCGTGTTATTCATTCGACTATTGGTATGACCCCTTTTGAATGTGTTTATGGTTTTAACCCCCTAACCCCTTTAGATCTCACTCCATTGTCTAGTGATGTATTAATTAGCTTAGATGGGAGACAAAGGGCAAACGCAATGAAAAAGATGCATGAGAAGGTGAGGCTTCAACTTGAGAAAAGGAATCAAGCAATCGCCAAGAGAGTGAACAAGGGTAGGAGAAGACTTGTACGAGAACCGGGCGATTGGGTATGTATACATCTCTGGAAGGACCGGTTCCCAACCCAAAGGAAATATAAGTTGATGCCTCGTGGTGATGGCCCATTTCAAGTGCTTGAGCGGGTAAATGACAATGCCTACAAAATTGACCTTCCACCGGAGTATCAAGTGCACAACACATTTAGCGTGTGTGATCTCTCGCCTTTCGACATGATGGAGGATGAGAATTTGAGGTCAAATTCTTCTCAAGATGGAGAGGATGATACAATCCAAATCCTTTCTAAGCCATTCACTAGAAGTCAAGCACGAGAGCTCCAAGTGCTCCAAGGATTGTTCATGAAATGAGAGGTACTTGACGACATCCTAATAACATCCAAAGGGTGCTATGTGTTGGTAATTACATCTAAAGAGGATGGAGGGGCCTTGGAGGGATCAAACGGATGCCAAGAAGAGCAAAACGGCATGTGGACTGCGCTGGAAAGCTCACCTGCGCACGCAGGTGAGCCATCTGCGGGCGCAGATGCTGGTCAGTGGCACCTGCGACCCTGACCTGCGGACGTAGGTGCCCACCTGCGTGGGCAGGTGGCTTGTCTCGGCTGCCATCCTGAAAGTTGAAGGAATGGGTCACTTTTTGGGCCCAATTTTGTATTAAATGACCCAATGGTATAAATACCAACCCATGTATTATTTTTCATTAGTTTTTGCTTAATATTGATGAACATTACTCTTAAGAGAGAGTGTGGTGAGCTTTTGTTGAATCGTGGCTTAGAAACGCGTGGTTCTGAGGGCGCCTCGATTCCCTCTTGGTCACCGTAGAAGTTAGGTGTTGGTTGATGAATGTAATTAAGGGTTTTAGGATTTAATATATCCTATTGTTCTCGATTATTGTCTCTTCTTGTGTCTAATTTATCTATCTATCTTTACGTTCTGTATTTTTGATTCTATCATTTCCTCGTGTTTTCATAGTTATTGTCGACATCAGAGTTTGTAAGCTAACAGGGTTGGCTTTGTGGTGAACCTTAGGATCTTTTGGTACCTCTCATTTGTGTTTGCGACACTTGAAAATGTCTCTTGCATGCATCCTAGTTAAGAATAAAACTAACCTCATTGTTTTATATGCATTGCGTGGTGAGTTTTCTATTAAATTCAATTATATTGCACTGTTGATCTAGAACTTGGCTCGAATGTTTGTTGAGGCAAAATCCTGAGTAATATTTGGTTTGGGAAAGAATCTTAGGCCTTCTTTGATTCGATTGTGTCTTCTAAGCCTACCAAATGACATTATTCCTTAGCTTGTCCCCCTTTGAGCCTAAAGCCTCTTCTTTGGACAATCACATCTTAGCCTATACCCTTCTGAGTGCTTACATGCACTATTCCTCTCTTGGGCGCCCTGAAGATGTGCAAATTTTAGAAGAGGATTCAAGTTTGAAGCTTCCCAAAGGCAAAGTTGCAAATTCCCTGAAAGTCAAGGATGCAAAAACGACTTAAAAAGAAAAAAAAAGAGGTAACTCGCCCATAAGATCAAGTCAAGGAGAAATCTCAAATAAAAAAGAGAGAATACTCCAGACAAAAGAGGAGAAACTTTAAAAGGAAAAGAAAACACCAAAATGAAAGGAGAAAATGCTCCAACATGCAAAGAATCTAGGAAGTCAAAATAAAGAAAGGCACAACAAAAAGATCAAGTGTCAAAGGCGTAGCAATTGTCAAAAGCACAAGTTCAATTTGAAGCTCAAGGAGGGATTAAGTCACTCTTATCCCAAATCACATCCTACCCATACCTAAGCAAACATTACAAACCGATAGCAAGCCCTATATAATCTCATTCCAAATGTTCTCACATTAGTAGAGACTTACATGAAGGCCAAGCCTATGGTATCACAATTGCATGCTTTGAACATTCTTTCGAGTATGAGAGTACTTCCTAAAATGTCCTCAAATCAAATACTTTAAATGAGTGTGCAACAGGACATTTTTTGTGGTAAGGGCACTTGAAACATGGGGATAGGTCTAGGTCAAAATCTTTGTTTGAAGTAAGAAGAAAAAATCTTGGAGACACTTAGGTACATTTGAGGTATCACTTGAAGCTATGGGAATTATCTTGAAGTCGATCTCATTAGAAGAGAAGCGAAAGAGAAATTCTATGCTATGCTAACTTTTGGCATCAATTGCAATCAATACTTGATTCTCTTTTCTGTTAAAAAATAAAATTGGGGCAAGCACCCATCTTTGAATATCTATCAAAGCAACTAGTTGATCCTGTCATGACAGAGTTCATTTCTTTAATTCGTGTCGTTCTTTTACCAAAGTGACACGTTATGTATATTAGATTTTCATCTCCAACTTTGTGACATGTTATGTTTTATTGGATCGTCTCTTCATCTTTTTGACACGTTAAGTTATGTCGGATTGTCACTTATTTTGTGACACATTAAGTTTTGTTGGATCATCACCTCCTATTTGTGATATGTTATGTTGGATCGTCACTCCTATAATTATGATATATTTTCTTGGATCGTCACCTCCTATTTGTCACATGTTATGTTGGATCGTCACTCCTCTATTTGTGGCATATTTTGTTGGATCGTCACCTCCTATTTGTGACATATTTTATTGGATCGTCACCTTCTATTTGTGACGTGTTTTATTGGATCGTCATCTCCTATTTGTGACATGTTATGTTGGATCGTCACTCCTACATTTGTGACATGTTTTGTTAGATCATCACTCCTATTTGTGACATGTTATGTTGGATCGTCACCTCCTTCATTGTGACATATTCCATTTGCTACTAATAAGTTTAGTGCAGGTGATTATAAGACATGTTGTGAAGTCACCCCATTTAAAGTGACATGTTGCATAAGGTATACACAATTCTTATTTTTCCTTATATTTCATTTTCTACTAATAAGTTTAGTGCAGGTGATTATGATACACATTGGGAAGTCACCCCGATCAAAGTGGCATATAAGGTCGTCCGCCTTTCAATGAGACTCGTTGGGAAGTCACCTCATTCAAAGTGGCATATGTTATTCAAATTAGTGTTAATGTGACTCTACATATCATATTCAAAATGGGTCATCTGCCTTTCAATGAGACAAGTTGGGTCGCCACCTCATTCAAAGTGGCATATCATGTTCAAGTTGGTCGTCCACTGTTCAAAGAGACAAGTTGGGTCGTCACCCATTCAAATGGAATATTCAGTTAAAAATAGGTCATCCGCCTTTCAACGAGACATGTTAGTTTGTCACCCATTCAAATGACATATCAAGTTTAAAATGGGTCGCTTACCGTTCAATGAGACAAGTTGAGTTGCCACTCATTCAAATGGTATATCAAGTTCAAAATGGGTTGTCCACATTTCAACAAGACAAGTTGGGTCGCCACCTCATTCAAAGTGGCACATCATGTTAAGAATGGATCGTCCGCCTTTCAATGAGATAAGTTGGGTTGTCACCCATTCAACTGGCATATAAGTTTAAAATGGATTGTCTGTCTTTCAATGAAACAAGTTGGGTTGTCACCCTTTTAAATGACATATAAGCTCAAAATGGTTCGTCCATCCTTTAATGAGACACGTTGAAAAGTCACCCCATTCAAAGTGCATGTTACATTCAAGATGGGTCGTCCGTCTTTGAATGAAAGATGTTGGAAAGTCACCCCGTTTAAAGTAGCATATTAGGTCATGCGCCTTTCAACGAGATACGTTGGGAATTCACCCCATTCAAAGTGACATGATAAGTTCAAGACGGGTCGTCCGCCTTTCAATGAGACACGTTGGTAAGTTACCCAGTTCAAAGTGGCATGATCAGTTCAAGATGGATCGTCCGCCTTTCAATGAGATATGTTGGGAAGTCACCTTATTCAAAGTGGCATATTATGTTAAAAATAGATCATCCACCTTTCAAAGAGAAAAGTTGGGTAGCCATTCGTTCAAAGTGGCATATCATGTTCAAGTTGGTTTCCCACCTTTCAACGAGACGAGTTGGGTTGTCATCCGATCAAATGGCATATTAAATTCAAGTGGGTCATCTGCCTTTCAACGAGACAAATTGGGTCGCCACCTCATTCAAAGTGGAATATCATGTTCAAGTTGATCATCCACATTTCAACGAGACGAGTTGAGTTGCCACCCGTTCAAATGGCATATCAAATTCAAGTGTGTTGTCCGCCTTTCAAAGAGACAAGTTGGGTCGCCACCTTATTCAAAGTGGCATATCATGTTCAAGTTGGTCATCCACCGTTTAAAAAGACAAGTTGGGTGCCACCCGTTCAAATATCATATCAAATTCAAGATGGGTCATCCGTCTTTCAATGAGACAAGTTGGGTCGTCATCCGTTCAAAAAACATATCAAATTCAAGTTGGATCATCTGCCTTTCAACGAGACAAGTTGGGTCGTCACCCATACAAATGGCATATTAAATTTATGTTGGGTTGTCTGTCTTTTAATGAGACAAATTGGGTCGTCACCCGTTCAAATGGCATATCAAATTCAAGTTGGATCGTCCGCCTTTCAATCAGACAAGTTGATCTGCTACCTTATTCAAATAGGTACGCAGTCTTGCATCCCTAGTGTCTCCAAGTTTGACACTGAGGTAATTTTAGAAGTAAAGTCGAAGGTACGTGAATATTTTATCTTTAAACAACTCTTCCCCTCTTATCGAAAGACAATCCATCCCTTTCAACAGATGGAGAGTATTTTCAAAGTTCTATTAATGTTTGACGTTGTTCTTTGCACATGCCATTTTTTTCCTTATTCGTCTAGCCAAACTTGGTTATGTGTCAACTTCTTCATTCAAAGATTATTTCATCATCCATGAACAAAGAAGGGGCACTTCTTGACACCCAATTTTGGCCCGACATTTTCAAAATAAATATTTTTGTACTTCTTATTTGTTAAAGAGTGCAAAATTTAATTTTTACATTTTTTTTCAATTTGAACACAAGTTATTGATAATTATCTTTTTTCTTGAAAATGTTAGGATATTTATTAATTTATTATTATTTCAAATTAATTATTGACCGTCACTGATGTTTTACACAGTCGTTTTTATAAACAAATATTGTTTGAGTTTTATTAAATTATAATTTTTGTTTTAAACTCAAACCATATTCTTATCTGGCATCAAATACATTTGTTAAGTTTTTTTCATATTTCATTAATTAACAAAAGACGAAAAAGATATTTTTTGCACAGATAAGTTAAATATCCATAGTTTTGGATAAGGTCAAATAGTCATGGTTTTGGATAGCCCATTGGATTGAGCACACGGTTTTACTCTTAAGTGATTTTCTTTTGTCTATAAAACCAATCCACTATCTTCACAATTAATGGTGGTGTAAATTTCCAAATTTGGCAAATAATAATTATTTTTTCTCCTTCTCGAGTTTCTTTTTTTCCAGACACCACCCGCTGGGTCCAACTCCGGTGACCTCCACCGACCACCGTCTCTCTTTCACGTCAGATTTCGATGAGCCTACCACCAACAAAGCAGCGACGAACCAGACCACAAAGCCACCACAACAGCTCCAACACCTATGAACACCGGCGAACAACCTCGTTCTCACCTCTCTCACCCACATCCGACAAAACACCACCGGAACAACCAACAATAACAACACAAACCACAACCTAAACGCCGCTCCATCTATGGTCATGACTGCGGCGCATTTGCCATTCATATCTGAACGGAGAAATCATCTTCGATCAGCCAAGGAACCAGACCCTAAAACCATGACACTGCGAAGCTCCAACGAAACAAAAGCTCAATCAGATCTGTCCGAAGCTCCAACAACAATACCACCCTAGTTACCTTCTTCTCTTATTTTTGTGATTTTTCGATGACCATTGTCACATTTTTTACTCTGTTTTATATGTTTCAGATCTGGCTGGAGGAGTTCAAGCTCTGGCAACCTTTATTTTCACCTCTTTGCACATATTTAGCCACTGATTGTCCATTGTTTTGTGCTTTGTTGTTTATTTTTGTTTATTTTTCAAACTGAGTTAGCTTATTATAGATTTTTTTTCCAGTGGTTCTTTGTCCATCCAAAATTTTATACTTGCACGTGTGTTTCTTGTTGCTCGTACAATTGTTTCACTGGAAAATGAACTCCGGCGACCTCTTGTATTGTTTTCATGCTACTCTATTTTACTGTTTCTAGTTATTTGATTGGTCATATTATTAATTATAGAAATTGGTTGCTTCAGTTTTTTATTACATTGAACATAATGTTTGATTCAATTCCTTAATTTTTTATTTTATTGTCTTTTTTTGTTTGTGGCATTATAATTGATTTATGTTTCCCATATTTTAAGTTGGCACGTTATTATATATTATTTGTTTGACATGATAAAATTTAGTGATAAAATTACAGTTAATTAAATTTTGCCAATTGTTGATTTAATTGATAATGATTTTTAGTCTTGACATAAGCATGTATTTGATTTATTAAAATAATTTTGGCCAACGAAAGAATCTCTCCATCGGATTTTCGAGGCCTCCTCATTACAAAAGACGGGTTTTATTTTAAGTTCAACTATTTTATTCAAGTTTCAATACTTGACCGATGAAGAAATTTCCATCAATTTTCAAGGTCATATAAGATGAATTTTACTTTTCGTTTATTATTTCTTTAATTTATTTCGATTATATTTATTCATTACTAACACTTTTACCAAGTGTTTTTACAGGTACATGAAACTTCTTTCCAAAAAGACACTCGAATTAAATTCAAGAATTATTTTGAGTTATTTATTGTATTTACTCATTTTGTTTAATGATAGGCAAATATTAGGTCGTTTTCATTATCATACTTTATTTTGTACATGTTTTATTCTTCTTATACTTGCAAATAATTTTTTATCTCCTCCTCAATCCACCTTTATGGATTTCGAACGGTGCTTAACACCTTCTCTTTGGAATAACTTGAACCCTTACCTAGAATCTAATTGGTTATGCAGATTAATTTTTTATTTAACTTAGTTAATTGGTTTCCTAGTTTTCCTAAAATCAGGTGGCGACACTCAATATTTTTTAAACTTATTATTAATTATTTTTCTAAATCTCGAAGTTGCGCCTTATCAAAATAGGTATGCGACAAATATCATTAACATAGATTTGAATAATGAAATTTCTAGAAGGAGTTCTTTTGATAAAGAGAGTAGTATCAATTTTTTCTCTTGTGAAATCATGATCTGATAAAAAATTGCTCAATATGTCATACTAAGCTTGGGGAGCTTGTTTTAGACCATAAAGAGCTTTAGATAGTTTAAAAAAATGATAAGAAAATTTAGAATTTTCAAAACCTGGAGGTTTCTTTACAAAAACTTGTTCATCAATGAACCATTTAGAAAAGCACTTTTGACATCCATTTGAAAAAGTTTAAAACTTTTGTGAGAAGCAAAAGTAAGTAAGATTCGAATAGATTCTAACCTTTCCACAGGAGCAAAAATTTCATCATAGTCTTCTCCCTCCTGTTGTGAGTAGCCTTGAGCGACTAGATGAGCTTTATTCCGAACTACTTTACTTGATTCATCCATTTTGTTTCTAAAGACCCATCTTGTTCCAATGATAGATGTATTCTCTGGTTTTGGAACCAAGGTCCATACTTTGTTTTTATCAAATTACTCAAGATCTTCTTCCATAGATTTTACCCAGCTTTCATCTTCTAAGGCTTCATTGACTTTTTTAGGTTCAAGTTGAGATATGAGAGCGACATTTGCACTTCTTTTGCTGGAAGCTCTTGTTTTCATTCCTTCCTTGGGATCTACGATAATGAATTTCTTTGGATAATCAAGTTCACTTCTCTATTCATTTGAATTGGTTTCTATGGCAAATTGATCATTTGTAGCAACAGTAGGATGATTGTTCTTTACACTAGTCGACATTGATAAAGAGTCGGTTGTTGTAATATTTGCATCTTTTCCTTGTTCATCCTCATCTTCTCTATTGTTAATGTTCTCAATAAGACGATTAGAACCATTAAAAATAACATGCACAGAATCTTCAATACATAGAGTGCGCTTATTAAAGACTCTATAGGAACTACTAGAGTTAGAGTAGCCCATAAATATACCTTCATCACTTCGAGGATCAAACTTACCAATATTATCCTTACCATTGTTATGAACAAAGCATTTGGATCCAAATCAGTGAAAGTACTCAATATTGGGTTTCTTATTATTCCAAAGTTCATAAGGAGTTTTCTTCAAAATAGGTCTGATAAGGCACCTGTTCAAAATATGACAAAAAGTACTTACAACTTCTGCCAAGCATTTGTGTGGCAAGAAATGTTTACATATCATGGTTCCTATCATGTCTTGAAGAGTTTTATTCTTGCGTTCAACCACTCTATTTTGTTGAGGAGATCTTGGAGCAGAGAAGTTGTGAGTGTAACCTTGGTTGTTACAAAAGGTTTCAAAATCTTTGTTCTCAAATTCTCCTCCATGATCACTTCTAATAGCAAAGATATAGTAGCCTTTGTCTCTTTGAACCTTTTCACAGAAAACTTCAAAATTCTGTAAAGTATCATCTTTGTTAGAGAGAAACATAAACCAAGTAAATTGAGAATAATCATCAATAATCACAAAGGCATAACTTTTACCACCAATGCTAGCAGTTTTATTAGGACCAAACAGATCCATATGAAGTAGCTGCAATGGTTTAGTAGTAGAGACAACGTCTTTTTCAGGAAAAGAATTTCTAGTTTGCTTACCAAGTTGACAAGCATCACAAATATGAGTCTTCTTGTAATCAAGCTTTGGAAGACCAGTAACAAGTTCATGTTTGGTTAGCTTTTCAATTAGTCTCATGCTTGCATGACCAAGCTTTTTATGTCAAATCCAAGGATCTTCAAATATGGAAGCCAGACAGATGTGTCCTTCTGTCCTTTTGATAAAGTCTAGGACATATACATTCCTATGTCTATTTCTCGGAATAAGTTTCTTGCCATGCCTTTCAATTATGCACCCATCCTTTTTGAATCTTACTTCCAGACCAGAATCACATAGCTGACTTATACTCAGCAGATTGTACTTCAAGATTTTAACCAAATAAATATTAGTGATATCACATGATTCATTAAAGGAGATAGTACCAATACCTATTACTTTGCCTTTGGAGTTGTTTCCAAAACTTATATCACCTCCATCAAAATCAGCTACAGTTTTAAAAAGGCTTTTGTTTCCTGTCATGTGATTTGAACACCCACTATCAAGATACCACTTCCCTTTAGATTTTGAGTGGTGTTCCTGCAAAATAGATATATCACTTATTTTTTGTTACCCATGTATTCTTGGGTCCCTTTGAGTTAGTACTTGGATTTGTTGACTCAATTTTGGGTCTCCAAATCCATTTGCCAGGATTTTTAGAATGAAATCTGCAATTATAATATTTATGACCTGATTTACCACAGTGATAGCAAGAAGAATGAGAGTATTTTTCAGTGGTTGAATAGGTATGATATGTAATATAATTGTGACTGGTTTCTTTGATCGACTTAATAGAGTTAGTTGACCCTTTGAGAACCTTCACAGCTATAATATCTATTATGATAGGTATTATGACTGTGACAGATTTCTTTGGTCGACTTACTGGAGTTAGTTGACCGTTGAGAACCTTCACAGCTATAGCATCTATTATCATATGTAGATCTACCACTATCGGATTTTTTGTCAGCTGACTTAGAAGATCTAGTCGGCTGATTAGATCTGACCATACTGTGACTGGAAGATTTTTCAAAACTATTGATCTTTCAATTCATCAACTTCTTTTTGTAAAAATTCTTTTTCAGTTTCACAGACTTCATGTTTAATTTTCCAGTCTCTTTTTTTCATTAATAAAGCCTTTTTCATCATGAGCTTTATTTAAATCAGCTATGGCACGATCTAATATATTTTGCAATTTTGAGCATTCATTACAATAGTTAGTTCTTACCTAACTGGATTCTCCAATAACCATGAAGCATACATCTCCAATGTTGTCATTTTCATTTTCAGACTGGTCTTTATCACCCCAACTGCTAAAAGCTTTTCAACCTCCTTTGGAAGGTCCTCTTCTAGCTTCTAGACAATTATAAGCAATATTACTATACTTACCACAATTATAGTACTTACCTTCATTCCTGTTGTACTCGGTATTTTACTTTCCTTTTGAGTAATTTGATTTCCCCCCTCTTTGATTTCTAGATCTCCTGTAGTTGTCAACAACTATCTTGGTGATGAGAGCAAGTTCATCTTCATCCAAAGCATCATCTTCTTCTGCATTTGTAGCTTTAAAAACCATAGTCTTCTTCTTTTCATCGTGCAGTTGATCCTATTTATTCAGGTGAGCTTTTTCAAAGGTAATGAGTTCTCATCTTACTTCATCATAATTCATCTTGTTTAAATTCATACTTTCAAGATCCACAACCTTAGAAAGCCATTGAGGAGGCAAACTTCGGAGAATCCTGGTGATCTGGTCTGCTACAGGATAAGTTTTTCCTGCAGCTTTGAGTTCACCAACAATTTTGCCAAATCTAACAAATGTTTCTTTAATGGACTCCCCATCTTTCATCTTGAAAAGTTCAGAATCATAGACCAATAAACTTACAAGAGTTTGTTTAACCTTCTCAGTTCCTTCATAAGTGACTTTTAGTTTATCCCACATTTCCTTGGCAGTTGAGATCTTTTCATATTCTTCACCACTGATAGCATTGTATAACACATATTTTGCCTTTAAATTGATTTGAATGATTTCCATTTAATCATTAGTGAAATCCTCCAAAGTTGAAATTTTTTCAGTTGATGTGACCATCTTCTGATTTCTTTCCATATTTTTTAGCTGGAACAAGTGGAAGATCACCCATTTTGATCACCTTCCATACCTTCACATCATAGGACTTTCTAAAGGTTTTCATCTTTATATTCCAGTGGGAGAAGTATTTCCCATTGAAGTAAGGAGGTCTAGTTTGAGATGTACCTTTAGAAAATAATGCACCAGCTACAGTTTGGGCCATGATCTTTTCTCACTTTTCTTTTAGGTAATTATGAGTGAGTTCATACTCTGATACCAATTGAAAGTAGTAAGAGGGGGGTGAATTACTTTTTTTTTTTGTCAGTCTACTTTTGAGATAGTGTAGTAAAAGCAGTATAAGTACTGAAATAGAAATTGCAGAAAGTAAACTTGACACCAAATATCTTATACTGGTTGGGACCTCTAATAGCTCTTACTCCAGTCTTCTTGGGTTGCAAGGGATTCTATTAGCTCTTTTGGTAAATTAAAATTACAAGAATTGAGTTAAGCTTTTTGGGAATAACTCACACTCATTTTCTTTTCTCTCTTTTGATACAAAGCCTCAACAACTATGTGTTTCTTTCCTCTCTTTATAAGTTCATAGTAAACTTCAAGAGAATACAATGCTTAATGAAAGTAGAGCAAAGAGCTAGAGAAGGTTGAGACAAGTGTTTCTCTCTTCCTTAATCTTCCACCCTATAAATACTAAAGATAGGGATACTAACCGTTAGGAAGATCTGAAAATAAAAGTCAACCCAAGAGATTTGATCTTTGAAAATGGGATGTGCCTATTTCCAAGAATAAGGCTGGATCATACTAATGATCCTTAATTACCCAAAATCCACTTTCCTTAGAAGTCTGCATCGCCTTTAATGCTTGGTACAAAATTTGATGCTCTTTCCTTTAATGTAGGTTGCTGTAATTATTCTTAAGGGCGTGACATATTTCTTTTTCTTTTTGGCAGCTGATCTTGATATTTCTTCCTTTTTGCTCTTTAGCTAAGAATCCTTGATTATTTCTTTTACCATAATCCTGCAAGGTAGTCATTCATTAAAATTAAACATTATCCGAAAAGAAAAGTGAAGTAGAAGGATAATTGCAACCATTGCTTTGATATCGGTGTTTTAACTGCCTGCGCATTAATTAAGATTTAATAATTGATTAAACTGATTTAATTTCAAAAGAAAAAAGCCAAAGTATGAGAAAATAGATAAGAGAGCGCCACGTCACCGGGACTATGACCCTATTATATATATATATATATATATATATATATATATATATATATATACTGCTTAAATACAAAATTCATCTGTAAATAAACAGGGTATATATGCGGAAGGCAACTGATTATGCATGTTTATGCAAATTCATAAATTCATAAGTGAACAGTGTTTCTAACAGTGAAACTGTGTGTAGATATGCATGTATTATGCAATTTTGTAAGTTCATAAGTGAACAGTGTAAGTTCATAAGTGAATAGTGTTTCTAACAGTGAAACTGTGTATAGATCATGATATTAAATTCCCTATAGGTACTAAGCATCCTTATAATCATAGCTAGTATGTAGATTAATCACATGAAAATAATTTTTCCCCATGCTAATAACATTAAGAAATAGAGATTTTCGTATATACCTCTCTCTTTTCTTTCTGCAAAAGACCTTATCACCACCGCAGTAGTTCTCCCACAAGGCAATGAACAGTTTTCGCCTTCATGACCACCTGTCTATTGACTACTAATTAATGTTCCTCCTAGTAGGAAGAAGATTGCAACCTTCAGTTATGGCTATTCTTCGGAAGAGAGAAGACGGATACCAAACAATTTCGTTATTTCATAATATTATTACATAAATAAAAATCTTTATTCAGATTCTTCTTTTACATGAAAAGCTTTAACTATACATGGATACTTTTCCCTGACGGGAGAAGTGTTTTCATTCTCTGAAGATACCTATCATTCTAACCAAGTGTTTTATGCTAGATGTAGTCTATCTCTTGTGACTGTGTTTTCTTCTCCTTTTATAGATGCAAGGATCAATATTTTACATAGAAACCGCGTGAAAGGATAAGATTCCTTTTCTGCCGCTGTCTTCTTTTTATCCTGTCTCCTGATGATGTAAGTGCTTACGTATGATTTTTGATGACGTAAGTGCTTATGTCTATCTGTATTGTTGCCTTTCATCTTTGTGGACGGCGATTTAGTGGTTGTTGCTGTCTACTTTAGCCCTTTCAGCTACTTTCTGACATATTGTCAGTTTCTTCATTATGGCTTGACTCTCCGTCTGGATACTGATGTTTATGGCTTAGAAATTCGCAAGCCATTTTCCATGTTTCCTTTTGCAATGAGGATCCTATCGGAATTATTATCAAGAACCTTGTAGTTTTCATTTACAAACTTCTTAACAATGTGATATAATGCCTTCATTCGTAAGGTTCTTCTGGTTCAAATCCATTTTTGATTTAAATATGGTAGCTTCTTGTCAACTTTGGTTGCAGTAACATTAAATTTCTTTAATTTCTCCACCGAGATGTAATTAAAGGTAGTAAAGTAAAGTTGTTTATCCTGAAATTCAGGGGTAATACTGAAGAATCTACAATAGAATCCTTCTCCTTCAGCATAAGTTTTTATGGAGGACACTAATTGTGGTGGTAACTCCATGAGTTCAGATAAATTTGGATTGCTGTATACTCGGTCCAGATATCCAAATTCATATAGTTTGGAGGTGAATTTTGCTGGTCCTCCAGAAAATACTGAGATTCTTGGGTACAAGCTAGTCCCCAAGACTCCAAATATTTCTCCGCTTTCTGCTGAGAGGCTGTAAATCTTCTTAGTAAAAGAAAGATATTTTTCTTCTTTTGGATGGCATGCTACAACCTGAAAAGAGGCAAACATTTTTCCTCCACTTTTGTTAGTTTTGTTTTTGGTTTCCCAGACATAATTTTTTCAGCCTTGGCTGATTCATTATCAATAGGGTGTTTTCCCTCTACTCGACTTTTACCTTTTTCTGAAGACTCGAGTTTTGACATATCCAAGCTTACCGATGAGATGTTTTTGGCACTAGGTGCTAGTGGGACATCGCCTGCCACTTTGTTGGGATTGATATTCCCCTTTGAACATGTGTCCAGATGTTCATAAAGGAGTTGGAATTCCTCCATATTTTCATCTTGATCAGTATTGAGTTGGTTTAACTCATACTATAATTTCCTTGTCTTCTTTGATAATTCATGCATATTGTCTCGAATACTGAAGAGCTGTTGACTTTTGTCATTGATTGCTTCTTCAATTTTATTCATTTTCTGGAAGATTCTACTGACCAGGGTCTGAGTTCTATCGTCCATATTCAATGTTTCTTGAGAGAAAGTCTGTAAAAGAATTATCAGATCCTTTAATATTCTCAATTTTAAAAGAATAAAATGAAAACAATACTTGCCATCTATCTAACCTTCTATATTGTGGTTCAGAAGGGAGTTTATTAGATATCAACCCTGACACCTACGTATTATCAGTTCTGATAGTAAATTGTTTGGGTAATAAGAAAGTAGAAAACTTTCTAATTCCTCTAACAATGGCTAATAGTTCTTTTTCATTAGTGGAGTACTTTACTTCTGCTTCGTTGAAAGTACCACTAGTATATCTACCGATTACATTTGAATCTGTTTGTAATAATACTCCCGAATGATAGTCGGACGCATCTGTTTGTAGAACTAGATTGTCTTCGTCTTCTAGCAATCTGAGTTTTGGTAGTTTAGAACACTCTTCTTTGAGGCTCTTAATACACTGTGTGTTCTCTTCAGTCCATCCGAGTCTGTTAGACTTACGAATGAGTTTTTTAAGGAGATTTCTCTTTTTTGCCAAATCTGGGATGAATTCTCCTACATAGTTTAAACAACCAAGAGACTTTTGTATTTCTTGTTTAGTTGTTAATTTGTATGCAAATTCGACAATATTTTTTGAAATATGGGCTTGTGGCTCTATTTCATTTTTTGAAATAATCATTCCTAGGTATTTCATTCTTATTTATTTCAGCCTTTTTCTGGCTTAAAATAATACCATTTTTAACACATATTTAAGAAAATATTTTCAAATGTGTCAAATGTTCTTGAGATGTTTTTGAGCATACCAAAATATCGTCAATATAGACAATTAAAAAATTCTTTTCAAAAAATATTTTATCCATTTTTCTCTGAAAGATTTGTGGGGCATTTTTCAGTTCAAACGACATTACTATCCATTCATAATGTCCATTAGGAGTGCTAAATGTTGTTAAAGGGATTGAATCTTTTGCTAATTTTACATGCCAAAAACCACTTTTACAATCAAACTTTGAAAAGTAAGTTTTTCCTTTAGCAAGGTTAATAAGATTGTTTTTGTTTGGAATAAAGTATCAATCAAAAACATAGTTTTTGTTAAGCTCTTTGTAGTTAATAACCATACGAGCTTTACCTCTTTTTTCCTCCTCGTGATATAGGCTAGACTGCTGTGAGGACTTTTGCTTGGTCTGATTAATCCTAGGTAAATCAGTTCACGAATCTGAATTTTGAATTCAGCTTTGTCTTCTTCATTATAGAGCAGTGATCTTACTTTGATGATAATGCTTGGGTCTTTGAGGAGAAAAGTAGCTTCTTCATGATTCTTTTCCCATTGTTCAAAGGAATTTTCTCCATAGAATTTCTATAAATTCTCTTTAATCCATTCAAGGTTGATACATTTACAAGAGTAATTTTTTGGATTTTCCAAAAATTTTCGTTTAATAAACCCATTTTCTTTTATCAAAATATAAGGGTTATATTTTCTTGGAATTTTGATAAAATAATTACATGGGGTTTTAAAACTTACCATGTACATTGTCTGATGATAATCCTAAAACTTTTGGATAAAGTCATTTCCAATTAACAAATCAATTTCTAGTTTATCATAAGCGTAGACATTTTTTATAGAAATAATTTTTGAACCCAAAATTATTTCTACTTTTTCTTTTGAATGTGTCTGTTTTGCTCTGTCACCTGTAATACCAACAACTGAAGCGTTAGTAGCATTAGTTTTTCAATCTTTAAAAAGGAAAGATTTTGCCAAATTAGCTTCAGAACCATTATCAATTTGACAACAAGTTGTGAATTTCGTATCATAGGTGGTAAACTCTAGGAACTCCAAAACTCTAAAAGAAGTTTCTTTAGGCATTAATTTTGGGGATAAAACAGGTCTTGTTTTCCCAAGCAATTTCAATGCCTTCTTTTCCTATATTATAGCCGTCTAGACTATTTAGGAATAAATCTCCTAAGATTATGTTATAATCATTTTCATGATTATTCACATAACATGGGCCAGTGATTCTGATCTTGTCCTGTTGTATTGGTAATTTTACCACTCTCTTACAACTGTAATTATTACCTTTAAAGGTATTATAGGTATATGGCGTACCTTCATATATTGTTAATCCGTGTAATATTCCTTCTTTGACATGATTAGCTATTGTTCCTATTTGAATCAAAATGTTTTGTTTGCTTCAATCATTTCCGTTGTAGAATCTACCTGCAACGTGGGTGATTTTGGCTTTTTCTAGTTTCAGAGGATATCTCTGAGATACACTTTTCCTTATGGAATTTCTTCCATATTCCAAAGTTTGTATAGGATTTTCACTTGTGCTTCCTATATCTTTTCTTCCAAAATGGATTTTATATTCATCTGGAATATCTGCTTGTTGAATTTCAGATTCTATAATCCTGGCAATTCCTTCACATTCTTGATCTATCTCGACCAAACTTTTGTTTTTATAGACATTTCCATAATTTGAATTAGTAATAGTATAAAGAGCTTGATAATAAATGCTCATTATATGGTTATCTAGTTTGAAAAGATCCTTTCTTTTTACCTAAAAATGCAGGCTTAAAGCATCATTAAAATTAACATCATTAAGAGAAATACAATACCTGGGGTAATAGGTAAATAAAAGCTTCGTGTATGCCAAGTTTCCTTCTACTATACCTAGATTACCTTCTTTGGCATTCATGAATCTTTCATCTGAAAGGTTGATGACGATTTGGCTTTATCCCTTCCTTGAATGTTGATTTGACTAAGATTTGGATTCCTCCAAGATAGACGTAGTTCATCTTTTTCCTTTTTCTTTCAGAAATTTTTCTTAATATTTGATCGATCATAGGTTTTGTTAGTAGATTTAACTTATGCCGACCGTTGATTTGGGTGATTTCTATTACTTTCTCAATTTCTTGATACTCGTGATATGAAATCTTATTTCTTGCAAACATTCTTTGCATTCTATTGAAAATATTATCCTCGGTTGTTAGATTAAGCTTTAAACCTTGGATCTTTTTCAACATTTCTCCATCGAATGTTGCTTTTAGAGCGTAACCCCTCTGATCTTCTTCAGATTCGATAATCTGAACAACATCATCTTCTCTCTCTTCAATTTCTTTATTCATTCTTCTGAATCATAGCTTGAGTTTGAGATTTCTTCGAAGAGTTCTTAATAGAATTCTTCGCTTTCAGTGGATTTTATTGATTTCAAGTCTGAATAAATTTCTTTTCTGTCAATCTTAGAGATTTTGACCTTTTTCTTGTTACATTCGTAACTTTTATGACCTTCTTCTCTACAGTTATAACATTTGCATTTTTCTGTGATTTTTCTTCCGAAGTCATTTTTGCTTCTGTAATACCTTTTTCTCGTTATGTAATTTTTCTTGGAGATATTTCTCCTTTTTATTAAACCCTTCTTTTCTACTTTTCTCTTCTTTTTGTAGGGTTTTTCTTCACATCCCCACTGAGTTACTGCGCCTGTGTCCTTACAGTAAATCTGGGTGTTCATTCTTTGGCTTTTCTCTATATGTTGTGATGCATACAAAGTTTGCTAAGCTTTTGATTCAGAAAAGAGATTCTTTTTCCTAGAGAATTGTTTTCCTGATTTACTTTTGCATATTCTTCCCTAAAATAACAAGCCCAAAAGCCAGGTAATTTCTGGAAGTATTTATCCATATATGATCTCATATCTTTCTTGCTATCAAAGATATTGTAATAGTATTCCTCGAATTCACAAATGTATTCTTGGATAAAACTCATTTTACAAATTAGGAGTTTTTCTTATAACTCAGTAGCTTGTGCTCTTAAGTTATCTCTTCCTTGTTTCAAAATTCCTTGGTTGCCTATAAATTCATATCCTGTGAATTGTAAAAGGTAGCTTATTCCTTCATTGATTGAATTTTTAAAGCTATCAATGACTCTATGTTTGAGGATTCCTTGTGCTTCGTCGGATAATCCTCTATACCAATTATTTACCTTTTCTGAAAAGGTGCCAGTAGAAATTAGAATTTTTTCTTCTTCACTGTAAGTAGTTCCTTTACTTAATAGGAAGAATAATTTCAAATTTTGTGCCCGAATATCTAAAACCATTCCTGGGTCTATTTTACAATCCAAGTCAAGAAACTGGGTAGATCCAGAATCTCCTAATGGAAGTCTGTTAGGCATATATTTAGCCTTATTGTCATTGAGGTGATTCTTTATAAAATCCTTTTTCTTATTAGATCTTGGCAGTAGATTTTCCCTAAATTCTTTTTCTAAAAAGTTTGGGAAATCATTATCTTCTTTCCTTTCGTTTGAGGTTTCAGGGATTTCCGTTTCTTTCTTGAACTCTCCCTACGGTCCTCCTGTTTCTCCCTTGTTAGTAAGGATTCTAAGATTTTGGTCAGAAAGATCCAAATCTTCTAATGTATAGACTAATTCATCTAGATCATTCATCCTTCTTCTGAGGATTCTCCTATAACTAGTTTAGAAACTTCTACTGCTTTTGCTTTTCTAGATTTTTCTGAATCTTCAATAGCTTGTTGTTTCCTTAGAAACTCTGAAATGATTTTTTCATCAAGGCTTTCTTTTTGGTAAGGACTACTGTTTGAAAGTCATTCAAGAAAGATCTCATCTTTCCTTCTCCGTCCTATACCCTTATCAAGCTTTTCGGCTTTTTCTATAAGACCAGTGATTCTTCTTGGTAGATTATCCTTAATGGACTTTACTTCTAGTTCTATAACTCTAATCCTAGCAGATAATTGCTTGTGCATCTCTATGAGATCTTTAAGCTTTTGCAAAATAATATTCATGCTCATGCTGATTTAAAACAAATCATGCTGATATTTAAATTTCAGACTTTGGATTTTGAGTTCTAAATCAAAAATTATTTTCTTTTGAGAAATCAAAGAATTTTTACAAACTCCTGCTATTATATTTTTTGAATTTTGAGTCTTTTCTTATTTGAAGTTCTTCATTCAATTGCAGATAGTTTCAAAAAGATTTTGTTTTTCCATATTTTCTAAAATATTAGAAATAAGTCATTGACTATGATACCAATAGGGGGGATATATATATATATATATATATATATATATATATATATATATAGAGAGAGAGAGAGAGAGAGAGAGAGAGAGAGAGATTAAACTCTCATGACATCTTGTTTACATCTGCAAAGTGAGACACACAACCTTAGACAATTACATAGACGCAAACTAAAAGGGTTGAAAATACAAACATTATTGACAAAGGACTTTTAACAAACAATTGTCCTGTACTTCCTTAACCAGAGATGTCAATTGCCTTGACCTCAGGTTTCTTCTCCTCTTCTTTCGGAACAGTCACAGTGAGCACTCCATTCTCCATCGTTGCTTTAATTTTCCTCGTCTTCGTATTCTTCGGCAGCCTAAACTCCTTAAAAACGTGCTGCTACTCCTTTCCATACGATGCCACTGATCATTCTTTTCTTCTTGCTCTCTGCTCCTCTCACCACAAATCTGTAAGATCCTTCCTTCTTCAACTTCGACTTTCACTTCCTCTTTCTTGATTCCCGGAACATCTACTTTGAAGACGTGAGCTTCTAGGGTCTCTTTCCAATCGATTCTCACATTTGCAAAAGTAGAGGTTTCACGAGCAGAGGAGGGAGGATTGGCGATTGTGCTTGAAATTGGGAAGCCCTCGAATGGATCCCATACATTGAGGGAAGATGGATCGAAGATGTTGCTCCTGCGACCACCAAAAAAGCTTGGAATCAGAGACATTTTCGGTAACTTTGTCGTTTGAAGAAAACGGAAGATGTATTATAAAGCTTGAATTTTACTTTGATTGTATTGTTTGATTTGCTTGATGATGAAGTAGAGAAGATGTCGTGATATTTATAGGCGATGAACCTAGAAATATATGCAATTTGAGCGTAATCTAGGAGGTTCTACGGTTTCTACAATATTCTAGAGAAATTTTTAAAGGGTAACTGCAATTTTTTGTTCGTGAAGTCCTAAGTTCGATATAGTGTATATAAGGGGCGAAACGAGAGGATTCCGCTCAATAATAATATAATATTGATATTCAATGGTAAGTGGACCGATTCAATTGGATTTTGAGTCAATTAAAAATTAAATTAAATAATTCTAATCCACTTTAATTTTATAAAATAAAAAAAGATCTTTAACTTAATTAATTAAAATCAACTTTTAACAATAATTTTTTTTGGAAAGATGTAACCTTGCTCCATGTGAAGCTAAATAACAGTGAACAAAAAAGGGAAGGTCAGAATTTCAAAAGTAGCATATAAAACTTTAAATCCTTACATGAAGGAAATTTTTTCATGTAAATTTGAAAAGTATTCATCAAACATACCAGATCATCCATGTCAATTTAATTAAAAATGCAACCAGAATTTATTGTAATCTTGAAAAACATTATTATAATACGTACATTTATATCCCTTTTCTCCCTTTTAATAAGTGTGGGTCTGTTGGACGACCAAAATGATCTCGGCCGTCCACAGCCTGTGATCTGACGGTCCACATTCATTCCTTCACATTGTCAATAACTGTACTAATAGCATTATCAATTGTACTATAAAATTGGACCAACACATGTATTGTATTTCTTCCTCATCAAACCACGTGTACACCCACTTCTCCTTAAAAAAATTGTTTCCTCCATTTAACCAATCAAGATTTCTTCCAGGGATTTCTAGGGTTTTAAACATTTCACACAATTTGTCTTTAAAACCCGTGCCTACTTCACCGCAGCTACCTTCTCAAATTTCATCAGTTCTTGCTCTGATGTTGAGGAATTCATCATACAGTCTCTATGCATTTTTTGATTTCATGTAATCGATGTATGTATTTCGTGATTCTTAATTTTATTCACTAATTTTGAACTTTTGTTCTCTTTCCCATCATCTTAATTGGTTCATCTCGATTATAATGCTATCAGGTTCGACATGTGAGCATTTTGACCAGAGAAATTATAGTTTCGCTCGACCTGCATCGCAGATTTTATTTCTGCTCTACTCTAAGGTAATCTCATAGTTCAAACTTTATTTGTATTGCTTTATTTTCCTGAGATAAGTGGGTATAGCAAAACTAATTTTCCATGGATTTAACCTGACTTTACCAAGAGAAATTACTCTTTTAGGCCAAGGGATCGGATTACCATTTCTTGAAAGAAAATTAGTATATAACACTTCTTAAAAGTAAATCAAAGTGCATAGTTAATTCACTTTAGAATTGGTGCGCCTAAGTTGTTCGATAATATGCTTGAAGCAACTGAAAAATATTCCATGTAAATTTCGTTTCTCTAAAGTTTTTCTACAACATATTCCTCTGTCAATTATGAAGATTCAGGTTCAGTTATGATTCCTTCGGCTTCTCCTTGATGAGTCTAAGCTATTATATTTGAAGATGAAGAGAGACTATTATCACACTTATATATAGTAGAAAATATTTACTTTTCTGACAAAACTCTGTTATATTGCATTACTGATTGATTGGAAGCACTTCGACATATTTGATGTTAGAGAAAAGGAAAAAGTTAACAAAGATGTTGGAGGTAGATGTAGCCTTTGACAATGTTCGCTTCCTTCAAGGAAAGGAAGAGTTTCTCATGGAGGAGGGTGCTGATGAGTACATTAAGGCTACCGACTTTTTTATTGTGAAAAATACACAGATCATTTACTCAAAATTTTTGTTTATTGTGATTTTCTCTTCTTATTGTACACATATGTGGTAATTGCAATGCTTATTGCTTATCCAAGCTTTTTACTATTTAGTTATTTCTATAGGTACTGAAAACACAGTGATAATGATTCTAGCCAAAAAGTACAAATTAAACGTTTTCAAGACTGTAATTTAATGAAATGATAATCGTTGGAAGAAGGATGATTTGATTAAACTTAAAAACTAGGTTGAAGAAGTAATGAAGAAGCCATTGAAACCACAGAAACCAACAGGTTCAGGGATTCCAATACCCGGAGGCATAGGAAGATCTGCATCATGCCCCATGGACTTCTATTTTATGTGAGTCTCTGTCTTTACTCAATACGTATGCTACTTCAGGAATTATAGATGCTACACTCTAATTGCATATAGACAGTAAGTAGTATTTAGTATTTTCAATATTTTCGCTTCCTGCTTTCTTTTTCAAAGTACAGAAGTTGAACCCTATTGAATTGTATATGCATGTTTTCCTGTACTATATTTCTTATCTTTGAACTACATCATCGAGGTAGTTGTTATGTATGTTGTCTGTATTGTTTAATTAAACTTTTGAATTATTAAAGGTCTAAATTTCAGAAATTCTTACTTGATTAAAATGGAACTAAAATAGATGTCAAGAAAGGACAAACAGTACGTGGAAGGAATACATTTTTTTTTCGAATTAAATTTCTGCCCTTAGTCTTACTTAGATAAGTAGCTTTGAGAATATATTCTTACCTGCCAGCTGAAAGTTAATTACAATTATATGATTTTTTCCTGGCTGTTAGTAACATCCGTCTATTCTTTGCTTTGGTAAATGACATATCATTGTGAAATGACAATGTTGATGTGTTACTATTTGAAAGTGAATATAATGAGGCAAGATCTTTAGATTGGTCAGACATCTTTATTTGACACTTTTATATTGATATATTTGCATTTACTTTGTGGCTCAGAAAACTTAACCTTCAAGTTCTTGTCGGACACTTGCAACTTAATAGATGGGTGCTGACCAAGTGTTAATCAAGTATCTCTAAGAGTCATGTCCTTATAGGTGTTTCTGCTGAACATTTTGCGAAAACCCACGCCTACATCACCGTGAAAATACATGGCGTTCAGTCAAAGAAATATGATGAAGAGTTAATCAAATTGTGCACTAAATACTTTTCGGAAGATTTCCTTCAAATCATTGATATGAGTATCAAAATTATGAGCATATTGCCTTCTATATATTCTAATGGATTTCTTATCTTATTGATTGTGCCCAAATCAGGGAGTGATCTTCAAATTTCAAGCAAGATCGAATACAACCTTGTCGAAGGAGCAATTTATGAAACCACTGCCAGATCATTATATTTTTTCCAGTTCAAGAGTAATATCACTCTTATTCAATTGCATCTACTTCAAATGATGATCCTCACCTATGCTATTCCGGCCAATTATTCTGAGGTAAAAATCAGTATTCCAAGACATGTCTTCTTCCGTTTAACAACTTAATAAATTCTACATTTATTACTAAATTGGAGAATAGAATTAAAGATAACTTGTTTAGTTTTATAGTGATTATATTTTCCTTTTATCTTTGTCGGGATAGTGCAAAATAATTTATTTGTTTGAGTTTGAACTTCCTGGTTATCATTAGTGTTTCCGTCGTTGTTGAATATCCACTTTTTCTTGGTTCTCTACTTTAATTTACGTTAGAAATTTCTGGCTTATACATTTTATGTTTACATGATTCTTGCAGTGTGGATCAGTTCTAATCTACTGGTTCTAACAAGTGTTTGGCTCTTTGGATGACTCATCCCATCCTCTCTTTTTTGGTTCCATTTTGATGATCTTCACTCTTAATACTGCATTTTCAGCTATGAAGTTTTTCACTCTATCATTCCCTCTTTCAAGTCAACAAGGGAGAGAATTAGAAGTGTAGAAGGATTAAGAGAAATGGTTATGGAAAGGTTCGGCATAATTCATTTGATATGATTGAAATTGCTTGCTTGACATATGATCAACTGTGACATTTCTGCTTCTTATCTACTCAACTGGTTAAATTGTACAAGAAACATTCATGTACCAGCTTTATAGAGAAAGAAGTCTCGAGTTGATCCAACTAAGAAGCTTTACGGAATTCGGAGAATCTATGTAGTAAAATTTATGGGGAAGCACAAGGGAGAAACTACTACTTGGTCTGTACTACTAAAGTTTATGTAGTTGTAGCGTTGTGTTTTTTCATGTCCTATTTTATGTTCTTTCTTTTGTTTTTTTTGTTGCTATCCTTCGTAAATAAACAATTATCCAAAGCAATTACTATATGAAAACAACAAATGCACGGTCCACCCTTATCTAGTATATATATATATATATATATAAGTAGGGGTGGGCGTTCGGTTATTCGGTTTGGTTTTATCAAATATTGGTTCGGTTCTTCATTTTTTGGTTTTGGAAAGTGTGCACCAAACACCGAACCAAACTAATTTGGTTCGGTTCGGTTTTTTCAACTCCGGTTCGGTGTTTTTAAATCGGTTTTTCTGTGCGAAATAAAAAATAAAATGAGAACCGAACTAAAAAATCTAAAACACTGTAAATAGACTATCAAGTAAGGACAACTTCAAATACATATCATTGTAGTGCTCTATTTTTCATATCACAATACGTGGTAGTATTTGTGTAAAATTTTTTAGGAATTACCATTAGAAATTAGGAGTATATGTGTGAAATTTTTTAGAAATTACAATTAGTTCGAGTCGATTGGGCCGATTGGGCCGGGCATGATTGAAGTCGGCCCACAATGAAATCATCTCAAGAATAATTTCAATGCGATAGAATGCTCGCTTGGCACTAGCGGAGGCGCCCGAGTCCAACTGGGATAATGACCACGCGCTAACAGACAAATGGAAGGACGATATGTCAGGGTTCCAAGAGGCACCGGCAACCCTCGGTAGAACCGCGTCTGACACACGCTAGTGGACTTGTTACTTTCCAATGATATTGGGACAAATGGCAATCTCTTATTGGCCATAGGAAATGCTGGCACCCTATAAATGGATACCCCCTCCCCTATTGTAAAGGATATGATTTTTGCTTATTCTTTCACTTTAAGCAATAAAATATCTTTAGCTTGGTTTTTAACCATTCTTTATTTTCCTTTAGCTATTTACTACTTTCTCGTTATCATTCTTGAGCTCGGTCATATTTTTCCTTTAGCTGAGAGGATCTAACACTCGGCATACGTTATAGATTTGTTCTTGAATCTTTGTCTTGTTCAATTTATTCAATTTTTACCTTACGTTGTTTATCTTTCACATAGTTTACTACTAATCCGAAGTTAAGACCGTAACATGTGCTATTGACTCATTTGTACCAAAAATATGGTAAATAGTTTTGGCGTCCACCATGGGGCCAGAGCAACTGCATGGGTTTTTGGCTCTATTTCTTTTTTTTGTTTATTTCTTTTGGTGTTTTAGGTTGCATAAAAGGGGGTCATGTCCAACGATGATATTCATGTGGAGGACCTCGCTCCCCAGCAGGCGCCATCCATGACGCCATGATTCCACCGAAAGAATATCTTCAAGATAAGGAAAGAGGACGCAGAGCCATTGTGGAAATACATCGCTAGATTATAGAAAGAGAGGACGTGACTTCCCTATTCGAACTGACAAAGAGCCTCAATGAGTTTAAGGACACATCGTGGACAGATGTGTGTAACCATTACAAATCCTAGGTACAGTATGGGACCTCTACCATTGACTCATCCAAAAGGCCCCGCAAATAAGAAATCGTGGCCTTCGGAGAAGCCCTAGCATAGGGGAAAGGTAGGAAAAATGTTAGCACAGGGAAGCGCAGGTTTGGGAGAGCTCGGACGTGAAAGGTGAAGATCCCTCACACCAGCTTTATGGAGCCCTTCAATAGACAATATATTGAGAACTAAGACCCCCAATATATGTATGTTTTTTTTTTACATCTTTAAAATCCACTATGTTTTTCCCACTTTGTGGACTTTATGCAGGGCCGAAGTACAGAGGGCAAGGCATGTGCGCCTCCCTCAGAATGTGGGTAAAAGCAAAAGACCCGAAAGAATGAAGCTACACTTTTTTCTTCCTTCAATAAGTTTTATCCCAAAAAGAGATTTTTTTTTTTGCAAGGTGTTTAACGAGGCGGCAGTAGGGAATTTCGGGGGAAATTAGGAAAAATATTGTGTATTCCCTCATTGTAAAGACAATGGCCGATAGCGGCCGAATGAATGAAAAATATAAAGAAGTTAGCACTTGTCTATACTTTTTGTTTTGAGTTTTGCTTCAGTTTTGGGAATGAGATTCCTCAGTCGAATTATAAACTAGTCGCAAATGGCCATGACCTCTAAGGCTGGAATCTTAGCTCTTCATGAGCCACAAGGAGGAGCTCTTAAGGGTGATCTCCCCATACCCTGAAAGGGAAGCAAGGCTACGACTTTAGGATCCACATAAAGGATCACAAAAAAAGAGAAGTCTACACAGTCCGATACGAACATATACGACCGAAGTGTATATTTCAGCCATGTTGGAAAACTAGTTGGTCAAATTGTAAATTTCAGGAAAGTTGATAAACTAGTTGGTCAAAGCGTAAACTTTGGAAATATTGATAAACTTGCTGGTCAAAGGGTGCATTTACGTAAGCTCCATAACTTTCATTTTTCCAAATATACCTATCATGAGTCACTGACACAGATTAGCCTAGGGATAAAAGGTCACTCTCCTAACAAAATATCAACAAAATTTTGTTACCCTAATGAAACATACAACTCCTAATTTAGGAAAGAGTGGTACTAACTTTCCTAATTTGCTACTCCTTTCCTAACCAATTTAGGAATAGTCATTACCTACATTCCCTTGCCTTCAAGTTTTAGATGCCTCATATTTTTATATATACAGACTCAATTTTCCTAGTCCATCATAGTCACCATAGATTGATTTGCTCCTTTTCTCTCTTGTCCTCTCATTCCATGGATGCTTCTTCTTCTTCTCCACTTCCTTCTGATATAATATTCGAGATACTAACCCGAACATCCGTAAAAATACTAGACACTTGTAAGTCCGTTAGTAAAGAATGGCATGATTTGATTTACGAATCAAGTTTCATGCCACAATTTTATGCAAGGAGTCAAAATATCTCAAGATATTTTGTCCAAACTCTAACACGAACCAGGCACGTAATGGAATTTGTGTCAATGGATGGGTGTTCAGGGAATAGTATTAATAAAGCCCCGTTCCACCTTCCTATTGATGACATTATAGTAAAGCCTCCAAATAATTATTTGAACTCTTATTTTGACATGAAGATCGGGGCTTCCTCAAAGCAAGGTTTTACTATGTTGTATAACACACTCAAAAAATGAGTATCGATATCACATTTACAAGCTGAGTACTAAGCAATTGATCAAATTATCGAATCCTAGAGTGCGTTTTAAAACTATCAAGGTTGCTCTCATTGTGCTGAGATCAAATCCTCTGTACTTCAAGATCATAAGGTTGCCTCTCGGACTACTTATCATCATTATAGAAACCAAGGGACTGATTACTATCGCTCTAAAATTTTCGATTCAGAAAGTTGGGAGTGGAGGCAAGGAAAAGATATTGTTCCCTCCGATATTGTTTATTTTTTTGTCCGACAGTTAATGCAAGTGGATTGGTTTATTTCAAACTAAGTAACAATCAAGTGATGGCTCTAAATTATAAAGGTGAAGAAGTTTTCCCAAGATTCTCACTTCCAAATCCTGTTTTTGAGTATGAAGATTATCGATTCAAACAACTTTTGGAGTATAACGGGAAGCTAGGGTTTACATGTTTGTCACCAAAAGGGATAATGGACCTTTGGGTTTTCGAGAACCAGAGATAAGTTTGGGAGTTGAAGAAGGAAGTGGATGTAAAAGGGGTGAGGAGATTTCTAGCCCCAGTTGGGTTTTATAATGCAGACATTACTTTGATGAAGGATTACAATAAAGTTATCTTCTACAAGCTGCAGGACAATAGCCTTAACGTGGTGAAACTAAATAAATATAGTGAATTTCGTGAAATCTTCCCTTTTCGATCTGATTTAAATCCAATTAATCTGAGGATACCGCGAGGAGTCAACATTGTTTCATCTACAAAACACCTCTATCGTCCCTTTTGAATTTTACTATTAGTTTTTGTTTTAATTTTTCTTTTCGGTACTTTATTTTATCATGCATGTCACAGTTGAAATAATGAATGTTTTATATTTATTCTATGGCATAAAATATTTGGTTTGCTAATTTTTGTTGGTTATTTTTTTGAGAAAATTACAAAAAAAATCCACATTGAAAATATACATTGCAATTTCATGGCCAATAAAGTACATTACATTTTATAGCCCAAATGCATTTGGCCCATAAGTGTAAAGTAACTTTTTGTATAACAATGTGTATATTTGTATACTGTATTGTATATTATTGTGGGGATTTTCTTCCTCCTCTTCATTTTATACGCACTTATACAATGTAGATACATTGTTCAAACATTACATATACATATGTACATATTTGTATAATTATATATGTTATTAAATAATTATATATACAGCATTATGCAAAATTATACGAGGTATATAATACACTCAACTACAATACTATACGATATTATGCACTAGGATACAAAAAATCGACTTCGTCTTCTTTCTTGTTTTCAATCATTAGATTCATTCAAAAACACCCTCAAAAATTACAACAAATCATCCAAAACTTCAGATTTAATTTCCACAATACGTACTTATTCATTTGTAGCAATACCTACTCGAAAGAAATCAATGGAACTTTACTCGTTCTTCTTCTTCCTTGAGCATTTTCTGAAATTCAACTCAAATATCCTCTAAATCACTTCAAATTTTAAGTTTTGAGCTCCTATTGATGTTTCCGATCAATTGAAACAACACACAATAATGTCTCCAAAACAAACCCAACAACACTTATTTCAAAATTAATCTCAAATTTCATATGCAAGTTTGACTTTCAAACTCAAAATCTGGATCTAGTTCAAACTTAAAGCTTCAACTCTACAATGGAGTTTTTTAAATCAATCAAATTTTAAAATCCATTACACATCAATTTCAAAACTAAAATTACCATAAGAAAAAAAAAATAAAGAAGAAGAAAATCACTGAAATAAAATAATTATATTGTATATGCAACAATATACAATACAGTATACAAATGCATACACTGTTATACAGAAAAACGGACTTCGTTTTCTTTCTCAAATCTAATAAAAAATTCATCCAAAAACACATCAAAACTACACCAAATCATCCAAAATTTCAAATTTGGACTCCTCAATATATAATCAATCTTTTGCAATCATACCCACTCGAGTCAAAGCTTATTTATGAAAATTTAATTTTTAAATTTTGAAGCTTAGAGTTTCAATAATGGCTGAACATCCAAAACATTGTAATGTAAATTTGTTGTATGCTTGGTCTACAGATTTTATAGACCTGTATTCTCTTAGATGTTAATTAGTTGTAGCAATAATGAACAACTATGAAATATTTCACTAATTGTAATGAATATACCAATTGTAGTAATAATGAACAGGTTTCACCAATTGTACTGAATTTCATGAATTTTAATGGAATTTCGTCCTACATCTATGAAATTGTAATGAACATCCAAGGTTAGTTTTCAAACTGTGTGAATCCAAAATACTATCCGAAAAGATTACTCAACAGTGCGAATCCAAAAGCTTATCTGAAGTTTTCCGTACATATAAAGAATACCTTACAATGAAGATGAAGATTGGAGATGTGTGTGTGTGAGAGAGAGAGAGAGAGAGAGAATAGTAATTTCGCTAAAGATGTAAATTAACTTTCTTTTTTCTATAGACATTAGGCCGTTTTTGGTAAGAGCTTAAAAAGTTGGCCATATTTTGTAATGTAAGGTTGTCATATGCACTTTTATGTAATTTTTTTATTCTTTTCCTATATATTTTAGAATAAACATTAATTCCCTTTCTATTCTCTCTTTTTATTAATAGAATCTAAAAGGGGTGTGTGTGTGTGTGTCATAGCGGTACTTTCTCATTTACCAAATATCGCCCTTTCTCATATACCAAATATAGCAGGAGTGTACTTTCAAATCATATACAAGACCAAACTTTGAATCTTGCTCGTGACTTTAAATTTCACTCACAATTACATGTATGATTTCTGTATAAACTATGTATGACATATGTATATAACTGTATAAATTATATACAAAATTCATGTTGTTTTTTTTGAAAAAAAAACTATATAAATTATATATGACATATGTATATAACTGTATAAATTATATACAAAATTCATGTTGTTTTTTTGAAAAAAAAACTATATAAATTATATATGAAATATGTATATAACTGTATAAATTGTGTTTCAAAATGTATATAAAAATCTGATAAGGTATGTATAAATTCTAATAAATGATACAAACAAAATTTCTGTAAAAATTTATATTCTTCAAACATGTAATATATATGTATAAATCGGATGAGGGCTCCGAGCCCATTAATTTGTTACACATATTAGACCTCATTGTTGTTGAAACTCTCAAATGGATGAAGTTTTGGAATGTTCACCATTGTAGATAACATAAAAATATATTTGTAAATACTGATTTTTATTAATCACTTCACTAATTTATATTTACTTGGATATTTAAGTGGGATGTTATGATACAATAATATAAACTTATGTTCCACAAAAAGTCATTTTTTATTAGGGGCATAAATCAAAACTAGCACAAAATAAAGGCAGACGTGCAAATAACCTTATATTTAAGATTGTATTTTAAGACTACTGTTCACCAGAAGATGTTTAAGGGGAAAAAGACCATAAAAGTACTCTCTCTATCCCAATTTATGTTTCTTTTCTTTTTCCGCTTCTCGAGAATCAAATAATTTAAGTTTGACCGTAAATTTATTTGAGCACGAAATCTTCAAGTTTTTGAAATAAAATTTATATATTTGGAAACTACGTAAAAAGTACTATAAGTCACAATAATTGACAATTCAAAATATTTAAAAGATCATCATCATACCCAGTGTATTCCCACCAGGTGGGGTCTGGGGGGGTAAAGTGTACGCAGTCCATACCACTACCTCAGGTGAAGTAGAGAGGCTGTTTCCGATAGACCCCCGGCTCAGATTAAAAGATATATAAAGAAATTACGATCAAAGATAGACTTGTTTGAATCTCGAAATTCGAAAGGTGTCACATAAATTGAGATGAAAGGAGTATTAGATAGTGGAAGAAAAGAAATCAATTTGAAGTGACCCGTTTCTAGAATTTGAAACTTTCCAATAAGGACCGATGCCTCTGCTTATGAGATACTACTCACCAGTATGGGTGAAATAGTTTTCTAGCCCTCTAATCTTCATGTTTACAACATAAGATATATGAAAAGCTTATATACTTCTATTCAATTGTACAAGGACAAGAAATCCTATTTCCTCGATCCCTCAATACTCTATTACTGTTCCCAAAATCACTTTTTGCATCACAAAGAGGAAGATGTAATTGCACCGAAAGATGAGAGGAAGTTCCATGTATAAACTTTGAAATAGTGTGAGGAGAGAACATATCACGAAGCAAGATCAAAGACAAAATATTATTCGGTGGCTATTCCGATAGATATTTTTTTTGAATCAATGAGAAAAAAATAATAGTGTAAAAAGTTAAAAAGTTTCTCAGTGTTTCATTAAAAATATATTTCCCATCTTATGCATTTTGCCAATGAGTTGATTCTGTGAGAAATGGGTGGGAAAATCATGTTTCATAGCATAAATTTCTCATTAAATACGGTGGAGAAAACCTCTATTTTAGCAGTAAACCTATTCAATAGCATAGATTATTTCTCCAATAACGTCAACTGCACTTATATAATATCTCCCCTGTTCAAAATTACTTGTCACTTGTTTCTATTTTTGATTTTCATTTTTACCTGCCATCTTTGACATATCGAGAAAAGACAATTTTTTTCCTGTTTTACCCTTAATTTATTTACCAAGACTTTATGAAATCCTAAATGATCTATTGAAATTAAACATCAATTTATAGGGGTAGTATGGTAAAGTCATTATGTCAATTGTTGTTTTTTTAATGAATGTGTCAAGTCAAAAAGTGACAAATAATATTGAACGGAGTGAGTAGATGATTTGATGTCACCATATTTCGTTATCATATTTACTTATTTCAATCAGATGATAAAAATTAGGTTTACTTATTTCAATCAGATGATAAAAATTAGGTTTCATTAGGCACATTTGTATAAAGAGATGGTAAAAATACAGAATAATATATAGCTGTATCATTTATTCCCACCTCAAGATCACTACTTATTTGTTCATGGAAGTTTCTAGTTATACAATTAAATCATGAAAGCATATAATTCAGTACTGTTTAAATCCTCAACTATCGTTTT
This sequence comes from Capsicum rhomboideum, assembly GCA_031232105.1. NCBI lineage: Eukaryota > Viridiplantae > Streptophyta > Magnoliopsida > Solanales > Solanaceae > Capsicum > Capsicum rhomboideum. The sequence goes on from CP124711.1 coordinate 107,771,756, forward strand.
TTTTGTTTTTCTTCTTCCTATATGGTCCTATCTCTCTTTGAAATTTTTTTATGGGTTACCTTGAGCTAATCCATCACTCCTTTGAGTAGATAAAGTTATTCTAGGGAAAATTACAATGAAATATCATTCGGTCATTTAGTTTATAAAATATACACACAATGTATAGGTAGTGTATACTTTATTGTTTATATTAAATATCATGCACTATACATATAATATACATATATTATGCATACATATATACAACATATAAAGTTGAAGTGTATAGATAGTGTATATTTCAATCATATTGGTAAGCAAGTTGGCCGTATTCAAAGGTGAGAGAAAATAAAATATTGTTTGTTACAAGCCCCAAACAGGGGCAACCCAAATCAGTAGCAAATAAATGAGGGGAAATAAGATAGTGTGCATGCCCGGGGATCTAGCTGGAGGCCCCATCATCATTGAGGCTCGAAGCATCGGAGCTCTCCTCCTCCATCTCACTCAGAAGCGAGAACTCATGGACATCTTCCTTCTTTAGCTTGGTAGTTTCTCATGTGGGACTGCGCACCCAAACATGACCTTCACAGTTTTCCACATCTGGATAAGCATGTGGTCTTGGAAGCGCCTCTTCTTCCTCTCCTCGTCCAACTCCTCTGGAGCTCTACATATGCTTGAACTGGGTCTAACGGGCTATAGAACTAGAAGGATCTGAACCATGGGTGGGAAAGAGGGACCACGTCAAGTAATCCCGCACAACAATCATATCCTCCTCCAAATGCTCGAGGGATATTGGGGTCTGCGTGGAGTGGGTGCCAGTTTCCCACCCTTACCAGCCCTACTGCTCTCTCCCTCAATCCTTACTTTCCTCTTCTTTCTACTCCACCTCTGTGCACCTTTCACCTTAAGAGGGTTGAAAGGTAAGTTGCACTCCAAGTCCCGATCAACATCCTCCTTAGGCACACCCTCACGGACGCATAGCTCTATAATCAAGCCGGGAAGGTAAGGGATCTTCTTGTTCCCCCTATAGAAATCCTTCCACTCCACCATGATATAGGGACCCACATTGAGTGAAATCCCTCGAATTGCTCAAACCACCACTAGAGTGCGGGGGTAAGTCAAGTACATAGTGTTGCCCGAAGGATGAATTCTCTGAGACACCAAATTAAGCCACCTCCGAGCATCCATACAAAAGTGTGTACTCTTGATCCCCTCATTACTATTCCAATAGACCCTTCTCCAGTCAAATTCCGCTATTCGAGTGTCCTTTAACCACCACAAATCCATCTCTACGAGCTTTGCCTCAAATTCATTATTGGGGATATTTGGCACCCTCAGGACCTCGCTCATTGTGGCCACATCCACGGGAATATGGAATAAAACTCTTGAACCCAGCCTGAAATGTCATCCCGGGCAGGCTCCACTATCATCATCCATCCGAACTCCTACAGTCGGGCAACTAATTCTAGTGCCTCCTCCTTCACATCTATCATCACGAAGCCACTCTCATGACAAAACCCCATCCTCCAGTAATCTCTGTATCACTGCTGACAAGTTCTGTCAAAAAACCTTTGAAAAGGAGGGGCATTGTCTTGGTTTTGATCGGCCATTGTATTATTATTCCTGAAAAAATCACACAAAATCAAGTTATAAGCTATAAAAATGCTCAATCCATTGCAATGTTTCAAAAAACTATAAAGTTCAAATTGTAGGATAGGCTACTGCCTGAGATCCCGCTATAGAGGGGCCGCTATAGCAGAAGTATGCTACCATAGAGGGACCTTTATAGCAGGAAGGATTTAGCTATAGCAACCTTCATCATCCCCAGCCCACCTTCGATGCATCAATGACATATTTTTGCATTTTGTTTTTGTAATTTTTCAACTTTTAAACTTATATCAGGATTGGTAAAGTAGTGTAGGACTTGTAAATACCAAAATCCGAGTGTATAAACCCCGATTCAACCCCAATGGCTAAGAAAATTTGAAGAAGTGATTTTTCATCTTCGACCCTTGTTCAAGCCCCAAATTCACCATAAACTCCATAAATATCATGCCTAGAGCGCCATAGGTGCGTTGGAAACGTAAGAGAAGCAAACATGCTTCAAAACTTTATCCCAAATTGGAAAAAATAAACCATGCTTAAACCAACCCTAATCTCTTCTATTTCTATGAAATTTTAGCACTATTCTTCAAAAATAAGTGTTATAAAGTAGAGAACAGTGTTAGAATGAGAGTTTACCTTAAATTCAATGTCGAGAGGGAGTAGTTGATTGGAATAAGTGAGGGGGAGTTTGAGTTTTTGAAAAGGATAAATGGAGATTAAACTGATTTCTCTTCCCCTTTAAAACTGTCGATGGCCCGCTACAACAACCTGCTTTCCACTATAGCGGTCCTGCTAAAGTGACAAGGGTTTCACTATAGCAGGAGTCAGGCAGTGGGAAGGGACGAAAATTTTTCGTTCACTTTTTGCATTATGTTGAGGTTTTGACATATTGGCGAGGCCTCGATTACCTTGGATACCTGTATGCTCTTATCTAAAATGGTCTTCTTATATTTCCAATTATGGTGTATGTTTTGAGGGTACTTGTGGTGAGAAGGTACATATATTATTAAACTTGTATTACTCTGTTGTAAGGCCGGAAGTGAAGTTACGAATAAGAACTCCATAAATTGATGGGTAGGTAATTAATGACCCCAGAAGTACGCCGACTTAGTTTTTATCCCAACTATTGTTGTTTGGGGATGAACGATGGGTAAATTGGTATCTATTGTAATAACCCGTCACGTTGTTACTATAATCACCACATCCAAAGGGCACAGGGTATTGGTAATTTTAAAAATTTCTAGATGTTTGTTAAAAAAATATTGGTAGATAAGGTAGGGAGTCAAAATTTTGAAGGAGGATGATTGACATTGTCTCGCCATAGCGGGACACTTCCTGCTACAGCAACAGTCGAGCTGCAATCGTGGGAAAATGGGTAGTTAGCTCCTCATTTTAAAAACCATTCTTTCTTACCTTTAACTTATGACATTGCCTCCTCCTAAAAACACCCTAGGATTATCCCTAGACCAAGAAACAACGAGAATGAAGAGGCCCACTTTGAGAGGGCGTATCTTGAAGGTTTCTTCATAGAATTCACATAAAAAATTGCTAGAACGGGTCAAGAAATAAGAGTTTATACATCCATAATAGAATCTAAGCGCGCATGTAGGCTAGGTTTAACTTGAGTAATACACCTATAATGACCCAAATGGTCGTTACGCTGAAACAAGGAGTAGGACCTTCACTAAACTTTCCCTAAGATAAATTTTAAGAATTTCAAGGCTGACCTAATATTATGTGAATTTTGGGGGGTTATAGTCTAAGAAAATTTGGTATTAATATAAGAGTTAACGGGGGTGTTTGACTTAATTTTAGATAGAGGATGAGTTGAGGAAGCCGTAGCAACTTTCGACACGTAAAACAGATTGATAGAACTTCGATTATAGAGTTTACCATGAAAAGGGTTGGTTTGTGATGTCATATTTCGAGGGGTGTATTGTAAAATAGATCCATTTGAGGAGAGGCCTCGAGATTCTATCACGGGACCACTGCATTGGTAAAAGAACCATTGCAGTGGTACCGCTGCAGCGATAAAAGTATCGCTGTAGTCTTAAAAGTACCGTTGTAGCGGTAACCTCAGTAACAATGCAACCCGCTGCAGCGGTACTGCTGTAGCGGTAACTTTACCGCCGTTAGTGGTAAAATGCAGTTTTATAGTTTTAAAAATTAGAATTTTTTTTTCATTCCCCATTTTCCAAAAAACGAGTGAGAGCTCTAGGGAAGGCAATTTTCCTCTAAGTTTTGGGAGTTTTCATCTTTGGAGGTAAGTTCTTTACATTCTAAACTTGAATTACTTCTTAAAATTATTGAGAATCGCTAGAATCTTGTTCATGGTAGAAATTGGTGTTTAGCCTTAATTTATGAACTTAATATAGACTGATGGGAATAGGAATAAAATCAGTTGGTAATGATCCTAGGGTGTTAAAAACACTAGTTGGAGTAGAATTATGGTTGTTCATGCCAAATAAAGTAGAATTCAGAGGGTTTAAAAGGCAGAAAACCCTAAGGTAATAAACTAGGGCAAATTAATGGAGGAAATTATGAATTATTGATCTCTAGTGGTTAGAAAGAATGAAATTATTGAAATAGGTATGTAAACTTGTTGTTATAGATCAAGAACGAAGTGAAAGAGAAAGGAAAGGCAAGCTTTTGTCCTAAAAGTGATTTCGAGTAGGGAATCAAGGTAGGTTATGGTTTATTTGTAGCAATTAGACTTGCTTGGCTCTATCCTTATATGTGAATTGAGTATTTGTAATTGCTTTCGGGCACTACTTATGATTATTGATTGTATTGGCATATTCATACATGTTGTTGATGATTGTGATAGTGTGGTGAAGATGAGTTGATGATATTGGTCATGGTAGTAAGACCATACTGATGCTGATATTGATGATGACGAGCTCATGGTTATGATAATGATATTGAGATCATTGTGAATTATATATGTTGATGGTATTGAGAAGATAAAGAGATAATGCACACATCTTGCATTCATAAATTCATCCTATGCATTGAATGTACAGTTATAATTATATGTTATGATGCAACTTGTTGATGAAATTGTCTGAGTGTAAAAAGATATAAACATGAGCTTGAATTCCTTCTAAAGTGAAGTGTCACAAATGTGTTTGTTTGTCTTTAGTTATAAGTTTTGTGATGATCGCTGTTGCATTTCTTTGGTTTTCTTATTTGAATGGTGTAGAGTTAAGTCAGCCTATGATGCCTACCAGTACTTGTTGGTATACTGATGCTACCTGTGCTCTTCTTTTTGTTGAGTGCATAGCATGTTCTAGCTTTTGAGATCAGACCTCGACTCTATCCAACAGTTTCAGACTTTGATTCAAGGGTGAGTGCCATGACCGGGCAACCATTGAATCATCTGAGTTTCATTCGTGTCCCTTGTTTTGGGACTAAGACTTTTCATTATTCCTTTAGTATTTCTGGATAATTTCTCAGTTATAGTTTTGGACATTCTTAATTGTTCTTGTACGGTGACTTCAAGTCCCAGAGATGTAATAAATGGAGGATTTCCGCATTCTATCTTTAGATTGATGATTGTTTAAGATTTTCAACTTTACTTTTTAAATAAATAATTGGGTTTAATAACTTTAAAATGATAAGGCGATGAAAAATAATTTGATGACTATTGGACTCGGTAAGTGAGGGTTTGATTAATGGTTCTCCCACCATAGTTTTAGGGTGGGTTCTAATCATGACCATTTGGGTCATCACAAAGATGGATTTAGAGCACTGGTTTCGTAGATATCATTATACAAGAATAAGTTTAATAGAGTCTTGCGGAACGGTACGAAGATACCTGTACTTTTCTTCGAGAGGCTACAGGGCTTTAGGAAATAAAATTCCTTTCTTTCTTCCTTTCGTGCTATTACTTGATTCCAATTGGTATCTGGTGATCCACATTGGTATCTAACTCCTTCATTCTTGTTTTCCAGATGGTGAATAAACATTCTTCTAGAGCAGCAACAACCGCCCCAATATTGGCACTAGCAACAGTACCTACACTAGCCACTGAGGCTACAGTTCGGGGTAGACCTCGTGAGAGAGGTAGGGCTAGGAGAGGAGGAGAAGGGGAAACACCTGCTAGGGGTGGAGCTCGGGTAGCTGGAGGATTGACTAGAAAAAAAAAACCCTCCCCTACAACAGGGTGCTCCAGAGTTACCTCAGAATGAGGAGGTAGCCATTGAAGATGAGGAAGTGGTAATTCCTGACAGTGCGATGCATGTACAGAATGGTGCAGCCCAAGTACCTATGACTACAAAACTGATTCAACAAGTGTTGGGATACTTAGGCAGTTTATCTAGGACAGATGCTATTCCTGTATTCCCATCCCAGGCCTTACAACATGTAGCTATTGTGAAACTTATGATGGATGAGGGCTCTGAGACAGGGGTGTATCCTCGACAAGTACTTGGACCGGTGATGACTGATGATGAACATGGACTATTCTGCAAGTTCATGAAGATGAAGCCCCCAGTATTTCAGGGTACATAGTTTGAGAATGCTTCTAAGCTTTTGATAGATTGTCATGAACGCCTACATAAAATAGGTAGTTTTGAAAGGTACAAGGTAGAATTTGTTTCTTTCCAACTGCAGGCTAAATCCAAGCAATGATGGAGGTCATTTGTTGAGTGTAGGTCGGCCTTACCTCCCCTTACTTGGTCCCAATTCAAAAATATATTCCTTGAGAAATATGTTCCTCACACTTATCATGACTAGAAGAAGGACGAGTTCTTGAGATTAGAGCAGGGTGACATATCTGTGGCGGCCTATGAGGTCAAATTTCATGTGTTGTCTCATTATGCACTCCAGTTTATCACTTCAGAGGAGGAGAGAATTCAGTACTTTGTGAAGGGTCTGAATTCAGGGATTCAGATAATTACTTTGTCTATGGCTGCGTCAAGTAAGTCCTTTTAGGATGTAGTTGAGTTTTCTAAGAAGGCGAAGGCAATTGAGAAACAGGGAGAAGTGAAAGTAGAAGAGAAGAAGGCCCAAACATTGAGATAGACACCCGATTCTCTAAAGAAACCAAACACATATATATATCAAGTAAATAGATAAACTGAATTTACTCAAGGAACCGTCACTCCAACTAATACTTGTATGCATATGCTAAGGGTTTTATGGTCGCCTACTAGCCATGACCTATAGGGGACGAGCTCTTGTCCATGTACCAAAATCCCAAACATCTAGTACCTTCCAACCTTATATCACTCTATCCCGTGAAGATGTCAAAATAATGATACATCCCACAATAATTAATATGATATCACAAAAATCACAATCATAATAAAAACAATAACTACACTTGTACAATCAACAAGTCATTTCATAAAACCTCATTGCATGTGATTCACACTTACGATATCATTTAACTATTTATTCACCTTGAACATGCATTGTAACAAGTATACCAAGGAACAATTAGCATGTACACTTAAATCAAGTTGAGTTTAACTACATTAAACCATCATTTGTAATCCATATATAAATGTAGCTCTTGGTTAGGACTCACAATGTCTAAGGTATATCTCTCCACCTATGGTCTGCACTAAAATACACCCTACCTTCCAACCTAACATTAATATCTGACAAGACTGTCATTCCTCTAGTTACTACCATAGATTCATCGAATTGCACCAACACTAACTATCATAGATCACTCGGAATCCACCAACACTAATCGTCATAGATTTCTTGAAATCCACCAACACCAACCGTCAACCACCTCTAATTAGGCATTCATTAGGTTCTATACCATTTTCCCGGGTACAATACCATATTTAAACATTCAAGAATGATCAACATTAATAACAATGCACATTAATTAGTTGACAGATTCAATAACACAAGTAACATCAAACTTCCATTCTAATAACTGGATTTTTATCCTTTTTATCCATCCCAACACCATGCCCGAAGGCCTAAGCATGAAATATTCCATTGATCTATGTCATGACAATGCTTTCTAACCCAAGTCTAAACTACTTAGTTAAACCTAGCCTACCTGGATGCCAAGCAGCTGCTACCGAGGCATGAACACAAGCTTTTGACTCCGTGCTAGTGAATTTCGGCGTGAAATTTATGAGAAAACCATGGGTTTTACCCTATTAAAGAATATTTACCACTCTCCATTGCTCCATGGCCATGAGGCAAACCTAGAAGGGTCTTAGAAGCCTTCATCATCCTTTTTGCAACTGAAGAAGTGAAGCAATTAAAATATAACGGGGTCTGTTTTCTACCTCAGCGTCCTGCTATAGCGGCCAGTCGGCCGCTACCACGGAGTAACTATAGCGAACACTTCCTGTTATAGTGGGATGACATCAGTCTAACCCAAAATTTCAAATTCTTGAAATTTTTAACTAAGTTAATTCGTACTAGTTCGAGATCGTATTTTCAAAAAGACCCGTACCCCGTGCCCTTAGAAGAGGTGCCTTTAGTAATAATAGAACAGGTCGTTACATATCCACTTTATGATTTTGATCTTATTCTACTATCCCCATGTTCATCATGACTATTGTTGCTTTTAAAACATATGATTTTCTAGTTTATGAGTTTCAAGCTTGAAGTTTAGCTATCATGATATGAATTTACCTAAATTTCCATAAATTAGCATGTCCTACATGATTTTAGTATGATTTAAATTATTTTACGTGATTTGACCCTATGGTCCTAGACTTAGCATGAATATCAAGAAATAATCTATGTTGACACTAAACAGAAACATGAGCATAATTGGTTTTCAGATTTATAAACTAGTTTATGCTTATCTTATGATAATTTCCTACAGTATGATCAATATGGAATGTTTTAGGAGTAGTATTTAGAACCAAGGGAATGCAGGTTCAGATAAAAACTAAAATTCCTAAATTACGTGCCACCATAGGTTAAGGAGGGGGTCCTCACTAGTTGAGATTGTCTCCCTTTACTCAAAATGGGCTCAGGAATAAATTCACACCAAATCATGGTTCTCTACCCCTGACAAGGTATTGAACACTCTTCCAACAAGGATTACAAGTTGGGCTTCATATTTGCTCGAATGGGGCATGTCAGTTAAGAAATCTCCCACAGTAAAATAATTTTAGTAAAATAAGTATATATATGGCTCACTAGTTTGTTCAGTCATGATTTTACTTACACTTCACCTCCATATTTTACTATTTTAGTTATTAAATGAAAGAAAGTGAGTCATTATATACATTTCATGCTTGTTTTTACTCTCCACATGATTTACCTTAGTTTTACATACCTCATGCATTTCTCACATACTCAGTTCATTCCATAGTCCTGACCATATACTCTTCGTACTGTATCCTATTATGATGTAGGTTCTGGTACTCGCCCTCAGCATCACGATTAGCTGCGATCACCAGTGCCTACTTCAGTTCAGCTGGTGCGTCCTCATGTTCCAAGGATTTTGTTATGTTTTCTTGCTTTCAGTAGTTCAGGTTTATATTCAGTTCAAACTTTTCATGATTTTGGGTCACCTAGGATTCTGTCCCATTAGCTATTCAGTATGTTTAGAGGCTTGTCTAGAATTAGCGGATATTTCTACTTATTAGTGTGTTCAGATTATTTTAAGTTATATTGATCCACTTTTGATTTGTTTTTATCTATTTCCCGACTTATGAACTTATATCTTCCTCTCATGATTGTATAGTACTTAGAACATGAATTTAGAATTATGCTAGATGTCATGGGTTACCTTCGAGCTACTTGTAGTCCTTAGCATAGTGTCACATCCAGGATGTACTCTCGGGGTGTGGCATCACTAGACTATAGTTATTTAGTATTGGACAGTTTTTCAGTCATTTTAGTATTTTCTTTTATAAAGACTATTTTTATCATCTTTCAAAAGTTAGCCCATGATTTTTTTTATCGTACTAGCTTCCGCTTAATTTCAATTTTTTTTTTATAGTAGTAGCATACCAGGCTAAGGGTCCGCTCGGACCCCTTGTGGTTCCTAGTGCTAGTCACACCTAGGGTGTAGACTTGGATATGAAAGGTTCCACTTCTAGGTAGGTTATAACTTACTCTTATTTAGACATAGATTGGATGGAAACCTATCTTGTAAAGCATATTATGGATTGGAAAAAATATTGAATTGAAGTAGTTATTATGATGGATTGATATTGTAATGACTGAGAAGGACTTTTTGCTAATGTATGGACTGAGATTCTAAAGGAATATTTTGTATATTGTGTTTTGAGCTGATTCATGCATTATTATAATATGAAGGGTTGATTTTTCATGATGGCATGATATGGAAAGTAAATGAGATGAATGAAGAAGTGTGGCCTTCGGCCAAGATTGTGGATTTTGCTTGAATTGAAGCTTGTAGCATGCTCTTCTGAGTTGAGAAATTATTTCTTTTATATATCTGTTGCATTCAAATTCATTTTATTATTGTGAACATGCATATTCATTTATTTCATGCATCACAGGAATTGATATTATTGAAAGCACTATTTGTAAAAGAAAATGCTCTCCTTTTTATGTCTGATGGGAAATAGTTTTGGATGAGGGATTCTTGATTTGATATGTTCGATGGAAAATGGTTTTAGATGAGTGTTTTGATGGTGCCCCATGAAACAATGGTTCTGGAGAGGTATATGGACCTCGGAGTCATCCATGGGTCTCACCTCACAACATACCACTGTGAAGGGGATATATGCTGGTAGATATTGGCTATTGCATTTCATCGGATAGAATTACATCGTATTTTTTCATCATAGTTATGCCTTGTTTTATTTCATATTGTTATTATAGAACTACTGAGACTTTTTTGTGTGCAAGATTTATTTAATATTCTTTGTCGCGCCCCATTTTTCTCGCGAAAAGCGGGATTCAACGTGACAACTCTTTTAGGATGATTTGAAAGAGTGAAGAGTCACCACCTAACGAATTAAGATGCGTTAGAGAACCATTCTACACTAATTACGCCTTATTTAATTAATCTACGTCAACCAGAAATTCGGGTAAGGGTTCAGGTTACCTCGAAAGGAAGGTGTTAGGCACCTTTCGAGGTCCACAAATGTGGTCCCGGCCGAACTCATATATTATGTGGAAATTTTACGTGATAAACAAAAGTCAATTATTTTTTATTAACTTAATATTGACTAAGTGTTTAAACATGAGACTTCTATTTTATCATAATTAATAACTAAGTACTAAAGCCATTAAACACATAAACGAGATATAAACCAGATAAGCGAGAAGAGAGAATGGACACAATTATATAGTGAAAACAATTACTTAAATAGTAAACCTAAACTACCCCAAATAATTAAAACATTCAAAATAAAGAAAAGCAAAGCCAATTCAGAAGGAATTAGTTTTATCCTATTCGGATCAGCGCCCGGCTTATTAACGGATGACAATGTCGCATATCGCATTGTCGGATTCTACTCGGGTCAACTTCCATCATGTCCGTCTATCTACCCTCCCCGCCTAGTTTGGTTATTAATCTTAAAGGAGTTCTAAAGAAAGCGATAAAACTAGCATTCCCTAAAATGCCTACCCATCCCAACTTAATGTCCAATAGGCGTTGGACGACCTATTTCGGATAAGGATCTAGACGCAAAGACAGTCTTAGGCTTCCTAATTAGACTCGGTGTTTACGTCAAACAAAACAAATAGGACTTACAAATAGCACATAATGGTTTCGGGCAGGCCTCTTGATTAATTATAGTTGACTAGGCGATAAACATGCTAAACAATTACTTATGTTATGATTAGAACCTATAGGCATGATGTCTAAGCGAGGCGTATTAATCAAGGTGTCGAAAACTTAATTAATAGTTGCTGGAAATTAACGAACAATTGCTAGAAAATAGCTTTTTAGGTGCTGGAAATTAGTTGACAATTGCTGAAAAATAGTTTAAGATGCTGGAAATTAATTAATGATTGCTAAAAAATAGTTTTTTAGACTCTGAAAAATAGTCTAAGATGCTGGAAATTAATTAACAAATGGCAAAAAATAGTTTAAGATGCTGGAAATTAATTAACAATTGCTAAAAAATAGTTTTTTAGATGCTGGATATTAATTAACAATGGCTAAAAAGTGTTTGTTTTTTAGGCTGGAAAATAAATTAAGGTGCTGAACATTAGTTTAAAGTGCCGAAATGAATTTGAAAATGTTGGAAATTAATTAACTTTGCAGGAAATTAATCAAAAGTGCTGAAAATTTAATTTTAATATGTTAAAAATTAATAAAACAGGCTGAAAATAAATAAAATGCTGAAAATTAGATATGACCTGCCGGAAAGTAATCCAAGACGAGGAAAATTAATTAAACATGCGCAAAGTTAATCTTAACGTGTTGAGAGTCAATAAATAATCCTAAAACATGATTTCTAGGTGATAAATCGAGTAATTAAGAATTCTAGAACACATTGCCTAAGTGATAAAATAATCTAATTAACATGTTGAAATTTATTTAATAAGCCTATAGGCATGGTATCTAAGTGATAGGACATTCAAGTCATATAATCCCTGCCCCCCATGAGCATTCCCCGTTATTTTCATTATGGATTAGAGTTTATAAAAAATATTACATATCCAAATTTAATAAATAAAAATGCAAAGGTTGTTTGGACAACTTTAGGTAAAAATCCCTTCACCCAAAGCAACTCGTCATCATACCCCAATCGTCTGCTACTATAGTACCTATTAAACTCAACAAATGTGCAACAACAAGCCAATAGAATTTGACGCTAAACCTTTATAAAATAGATCCACGAGCATGCTGCAACATATCTAGCACCACATTTAGTCACAAAAGGCTATTATATACCTATAGAGGCAAGTAGTATAACAAGTTAATGTTAATAGGTTACCAGGAATCAAACAGATATGGTCGTTTGGGACAGAAGGTCTTAAAGCTATAACATGTCAGCACTTAAAGAGTTTAAGGAATGCACACCTCACATAGAACTTCAACATACAAATACTGAAGGTATAGTTAAGAAAACTAATAGGTTAACAACAATAACAAATGAGAAAGACCAAACTTTAACAGTACTTGATACAAGAATAGAAAAACAACAAGCAAAGATCAGGAACCCACACTTCCAAACACCAGCAAGATGAGAACTCAAAATCTTTTATGTGTAATCAGCCAAAAATCGAATTAAGGCTTGAATTTTTTTCAATCTTGGAGAGAGTAGATGTTGAAAGCGTACCCCTAATGAGGGGAAAAAACTTGTTTATATAAGAGAGTTGTGAGCAGTCAAAATAAAATAAAAGGAAGGCAGAATCCTTTTTGAAATCAATCAAAATAAAACTTTTCCTTTAACTCCTCAGTAAGATCAATTAAGTGAGGAAAATATGCGTGATTACTATAATTAATCAAGTAAAAGGAAGTAAAGGAAAAGAAAAAAAATTCAAAACTTAGTCAGTGAAAATATTTTCCTTAGACATGAAAATCATACTAGTTAAGACAAAATCAAACCAGAACTGCCAAAAATAAACTGAGCACTATGTCAGGTGAATTTTACCATATATAGTCGACTATTAAGGTTGTCATACGTTCAGCGAAAGGACAAAGATCAATTATGGATGAAAGTATACTAGAAGTTCCACAAGTAAAAATCTACTTAGTTTAAATAAGGGCAGAAAATCAATCCAAGAATCAATCAGTAACCAAACATGTATTAAATTTTCCAAGTACGACCTAATATCAAAGATTCACATGACCTTTATTAAAACACATAGCAAAACCCTCAAATTGTCATACCCATAAAATTATATAATCCAATAAAGAAATCCACAAACATATAGGTAAATTAATAACCAAATCGAAAAATTTAGGGTTTAGGGAAAGGTCACGAAAATTGGGGCTTCTAACATATGATAATCTAAGCGAATTAATGGACACAAACCATAAGAAATCGTACCAAAAATCTCAACCAAGCTTTGTTAATCCCAAATCTAAGAATCTTTTAAAGAAAGGAAAGAAGGGGTAGAAGAGAACTGAAATTTAGACATAAGATTAAACACAAAAATCAAACCTGGGATGAATTCTTAAGAACACATCATAAGAATTTGACATTTTTTGGTGAAATTTGACCAGAGCACGGATCAGCAGCGTGGTGGGTTGGTGTCGGCTCATCGTGAGTTTCAGCGGTGGTGGTGGTTTACCGGTCAATGATGGCCGGCGTATGGTCGACTGGTGGAGATGGTGGTTCTCCAACGGACAGTTAGAGTTGAGGGAGGTTTGGGTTTGACCGGTGGTTTTCCTGATAATAGCGAGAGTGGGATGTCGGAAAGAGAAGGAAGGTGGAGGGTGGCGGCTGGTTCGGTAGGATAGAGGTAGGGCGGTGCTGGTGGGGAGGTCGCCGGTGGTGTGGTGGCAATGGAGAATTTGAGAGAGAGACGGCGGGTAGAGAGAAGAGAGTTGTGGATGTAGGGGGGGAGGGAGGGTAAATGTTTTAGGGTTTTGGGATTTTGGGGGTTAGGGGAATTAAAAAGGAAAGTAAGGGGAGTATTAATCTCAGCCATATAATCGGATTTGATCGACGGTTGAGATCAAGATTCGATGGATATGGCTCAGAAATTTGGTTTAACAAAATTGAATTGGGGATTTTAATTTGAAATCTATTTAGGCTAAAATTGATACAAAATTAGGTACAGAATGGCTAGATTTAAAATAAATTGGGTAAATTGAATTGAATTAGGCTGCTATTTTGTAAATACCATAACAAATCCATGATAATAATAAGATGTCTCAAAAACTATTTTTACGTAAAAAATATTGTATAAAATTGACAATAATAATAATAATAATAATTTGGGAGTAAATTATGTATGCGAATTTTAAGAAATACTATAATAATAATGAGATATATATTAATAATAATAATAATAATAATAATAATAATAATAATAATAATAATAATAATAATAATGATATTGGTAACAACAATAATAGTAATAAATATGCATCTGTAAATTATGCGTATATATATATATGCGGAAATAATTTAATAAATATTGATAAAATTATGTAAAATATTATATTTAGATTAATAAATTATATATATTATATAAAAATATAAAATTAAATGCTAAAATAAATTGCATACTTTAAAAATTATGAGTACGAAACGTCGGGATTTATTTGATACCAAAATAATACTCAAGAAAAAATGTTAATATTCAAAATTGATAATTTGGTAAAATGACAGCCCGGGAGATATAGCTGGAGGTTAAAATTAGGTGTCAACATTCTTTGTTCGATGTAGTGACTACTTAAGCTCGATCGGTCAATGATGCCTACTTAATAGTAGTTATTTGTACTCACCCTACTCTTCTGCATCTTTCTGATGTAGATTTCAGTATCACTTTAAAGCGCAATTCTCGATCTTCTGGATTCGTACTCTATTTGAAGTTGTGATGAGATCTTTGCGTTCTGAAATCTTGATCCACTTCTTCTATCCTTATTTATGTCTTACTTCATAGACGACCTGTGTATCAATTTTGACACTTGTTCATATATAACTCTTATGCATATGACACTGAGTCTTGGGTTGGTCTCGTTTATACTTGTTTTACTTTTTATAAAGGTGGTTATTTGGATTCTAATTATTGCATTTATTATTATATAATATTCGTGTAGTTCCTTATGTGTATGTTTATAAAGGCCTGCTTTACCACTAGGGGGATGGGGTAGGTGCCATCAAACTCAAATTTTTGGATCGTGACATTAGATTTGATTAATGATGTATTTTGATTGTTAGACGAAAATTGTAAACAATATACAATACATAAATGGACATAACAATAGGATTTCAAATTTGATAATTGTATTACCACAATTTTAGTCATGGTAATGATAATCTAGCAGTCAAATTAAACTACTACATGTACAACTCATAATTCTCCTATCAATCAAAGAATTTGTCATGGATGACTCAAGAAATTAATAGTATTTACATGCTTCAAATTTTTAACTATTAATAATTTTTCTTCACAAATAATAAACATTGATCATCTTAACTAAGTCATTTATGAACTTTAAATTTTTTGAGATTGAAGTTCCACCAATAACTAATACTTCTCTGATGCTTGTCCTGAGTAGCATAGTAAAATATATCTTAGAAATTAACTAAGTAAAGTACGAAAAAGGGTCTAAAATACCTTTGAACTATTAAAATTGGCACAAAACTACTCTCCATTCACCTATTAGCTTCAAAATACCTTTGACGTCTACTTTTAGACCCTAAATTACCCTTGAAGTGTCATGCCCCGTATCCCAACGGGGTGGACTGGCACCCGAAGCCGATAAGGCCCGAGAGAACCAATCTTTACTCCTGTCCATTCATATGCATACCATTAGAAACATCACCACCATCTAAGGACATAAAGTGCTAATAGCGGAAATCATAGAACATGTGATATATATATATATACGTGAGACTTGGCCGTTAGGGCCATCAAGTCAAAAGGACATACATCTCTTTCGTTCATATACCCACATATGTCTACAAAAGCCTCTAACAGAAGTACATAAATAACCAACCTAAATTCGGGACAAGTCCCCCGCTTTACATAACATTTACAATACCAAAAACCAATATACAACTGTGACTCGGAAAGCCCCGAACCAACTGGAGCTCACCAAAGATTGGTAAATGACCCGCAGCTTACTGTGGAGGTCTACTAGTACCTGTGCCTACAGCAAGTAAGGTAAGTCCCACAAGGGACGTCAGTACGAAGAATGTACTGAGTATGTAAGGCCATGAGAAACTATATGATACATAAATACTTCAATGGAATCAATATAAGTAAATAACCAATATGGATAAGTTACCATTCTATATGTATGGAAATATGTACATTAGATGGATTAATTTCTTTAATTTTATGCTCATTCATTCATTCATCACTCACTTCTTCATTCACTACTCATCTTTCCATTCTTACAATGCCCGGCCCCCAAGCTGATCAGTGGGTAATCAGCAGTTTTTGGGATCGACCCATGCTAGGCTTTTCATTTTCCCCTGTGATACCACCCATAGTAGCGGGATTGACCCATGCTAGGTGTCCTTTTCACCCCTGGGATACCACCGGATATATTGGGATCGACCCATGCCAGGCATTTAACCCCTGGGATACCACCCAAGAATAGAGACTTCTTTACCTCACTTCTTCAATCTTAGAAATAGTTCATTCGATGATTATGTTATTATTGGAATTTTTGAGTGTAACATTATTGGAACTTGGAATAATGTTCATCATGTTTGTAATTATGTGACACAAGAATGACAATATATCAGGAATAAGATATATATGATTAACCGTAAATGATAACCTGACATGAGGTACCTTAGAACATTTCGGAAATGAGTAAGTACTATAACAAGGTGAATATTATATGCTGCAGAAGGATACGAAAAGAGTAACCTTACATATCTTGTTGTCTCACTACGAATACACAGGCCTATATGGGGATACAATAGTCCAGCTTCCTCCTTACGTTTCACTCTACAATAGGATTACATAACGGAACTTACATTAGCAACTAGTTACTATACAAGTGTACAAGACGACAATGAGCTATATGACTGCCGTATAACATCATGTAACCCTTTACAATACAATCCACTGAATTCTCATACCAAAAACACCATAACATTTCACACATTGACCAAGACGTCATACATTAATAGCATTTCACACCACGTTTACCCTTTGGGTCTCCTCATTATCATTCCGTCACAATTACTACTTCATAACCACATATGAACAACAATTAATACTTAATATAGTTCAAAATTCCTCCATACAACCCTTTAAAGTCATTAAAACGGTATCACAAGTTGATAATTACATCCAAAGTATAGGGGCCTTCGGGGATCAAAGAGAGAAGAAAACACACAAAAACCAAAATTTGGGATGACCTGCGAGGCCACCTGCGCCCCCAGGTGGCTGAGGTACACCTGCAGGTGGCCTTTGGCAGAAGCCAGAGGCACCTGAGTTGGCATCTGCGCCCGCAGGTGCCTTCGTCTGCGGGGGCGGATGCCCAAATCGACCAAAATGGGTCCTTTTTGGGTCCTTTTGTGTAATAAATGGTCCAAGGACATAAGTAGGCTTTTATTTACATATATTTGGTAACTTGGATGCCAAAAAACATTCATGGTTCCATAACGCACATAAACAACACCAAAACTACACTTCCCTTTTCCAATACGTCACCAAATCCTTAACCAATCTCACAATAACAATTCCAAACATCATACCCAAGGATAAACAAGTTAAGACTATAATCACCTATCACATGTCAATATTGAATCCAACAAGTTCACTTCCTTTAATACCACAAGTCTATTTTCAAGTTTACAAGGCAAAACCTCTTTCCGATTGCAAAAGAGACAGTTTTATACATAGTACACTGTCCAACACTTTGCCAACATAACCAACATGATTTTTACACCATATTAAGCATATAACATAGTAAACCATGAGAATAAATACTTACCAAAGCTTGCAAGGTGATGATCTTGGCCAAAGGAATGAAAGCTTAGGGTTTTGTGGGAGAAGAGAAATGTTTGGAAAAATCTAGAAAATGGCATGTGTGTCTCTAATGAATAAAAATATGATTTTATTGACTTATATAGCCCCTTGATACTCATCCTTATCCACTCATTTAATGGTTTACTTGGTCAATGAAGAGCAATGAAAGAATGGGTCAAATTCCCTTTTTGGGCCATGTCTTTCTTATGATTTTTGGGCCTCATTTAGGCCCAATGGCACAAGACTCATGTAAGCCCCAACAAATTAATGTATAATTCATCAAATCTCTCATGTTTAACTAATTCCATAAATGTACACATAGTCGTATAGGTTCGGAAACATACGGGTGTTACATTCTTCCCCCTTAGAAACATTGTCCTCGAATGTTAGTGACATTATTCAAGTAAACAATTACAAGTCTAGGAGCATTCTTCATATTATCATATATATATATATATATATTCATTGTTTATAAATACTTACTTGTCATTGTTCCAATCTCATATGTTGGACTTGTTCTTCCATTTGAAACAAATGAGGGTATTTGGATTTAATCATTTCTTCAGCTTCCCATGTGACTTCTTCTATTTGCTGATTTCTCCAAAGTACCTTTACGGAAGCGACATCCTTATTCCTCAACCTCTTCACTTGTCTATCCAGAATGGAAATAGGTATCTCCTCATAGGTAAGATCCTCTGTAACCTGTACATCATCTATAGGAGTAAAACGAGATGGATCCCCTATGCACTTTTGAAGCATCGAAAGATGAAATACTGGATGAACTGTGGAGAGTTCTTGGGATAGTGCCAACTCATACGCAACTTGCCCAAATCTTCTAATAATTTCATATGGTCCTATATAACGTGGACTCAATTTCCCTTTCTTTTCGAATCGCATTACCCCTTTCATCGGTGACACCTTTAAAAATACCCAATCACCTATGGCAAATTCAAGCCCTCTTCTTCGAACATCAGCATAGGACTTGTGTCGACTCTGGGCCGTTTGTAATCGCTGTTGAATCACTTTAACTTTCTCCATAGCCTGATGAATGAGATCTGGCCCAAGTAAAGCAGTTTCACCCGTTTCAAACCATCCAATTGGTGACCTATATTTCCTTCCGTATAAAGCTTCATAAGGTGCCATCTTATTACTTGAATGATAGCTATTGTTGTAAGCAAATTCAATAAGAGGCAAATGGTCATCCCAAGTGCCTTGAAAATCTAACGTGCAAGCTCGTAGCATATCTTCAAGTGTTTGGATAGTACGTTCTGCTTGTCCATCAGTCTGAGGATGGAAAGCCGTACTCAAATTCACCTGTGTACCTAGACTCTGCTGAAAAGATCTCCAAAAATGCGCAGTAAATTATGCTCCTCTATCTGATATTATGGAGATCGAAATACCATGTAACCGTACTATCTCTTTCACATACAATCTCGCTTAATCCTCCGCTGTATAGGTGGTTTTGACTGGTAGAAAATGCGTTTTCTCGGTAAGCTAGTCAACTATAACTAATATAGAATCAAATTTCTACAGTGTACAAGGTAAACCTGTGATGAAGTCTATATTAATCATATCCCATTTCCAGACTGGAAGATTGATACATTCATGTAACCTCCTGGTTTCTGATGCTTTACTTTTATTTGCTGACAATTCGGGCACTGAGCGACAAATTCTGCAATGTTTTTCTTCATATTTCCCCACCAATACACTTCTTTTAAATCATGGTACATTTTAGTAGCTCCCGGATGAATAGAGTAGCACGAATGATGCGCCTCGATCATAATTCATCTCCTCAGCTCGTCTACATCCGGTACACACAATCTACCTTGGCATTGAAGCACCCCTTCTTGTATAAGATCAAATGCCTTTGTCATATTCTGTTGTACATTCTCTTTTAGTTGCAATAATACAGGATCTGCAAACTGCTTCTCTTTCACTTCAGCTATCAATAAAGATTCAGCCGCATTTTGTACAATCACTCCTTCATCTGAGGATTCAAGAAGACGAACCCCCAAGCTGGCTAATTGATGTAGATCTTTGATTATCTCTTGCTTTTCAGTCAACTGGCCACTAGTGCTTTCTACTGCCTTGCGGCTCAATGCATCAGCTACCACATTTGCCTTCCCTGGATGATATAGAATATCAATATCATAATCCTTCAATAACTCAAGCCACCTTCTTTGCCTCAAATTGAGTTCCTTCTACTTAAAGATATATTGCAAACTTTTGTGATCAGTATAAATATCAACATGAACTCCATACAAATAATGACGCCATATCTTTAAAGCAAAGACCACCGCTGCTAATTCAAGATCATGCATGGGATAGTTTCTCTCGTGTGGCCGCAACTGTCGTGAGACATATGCTATGACATTACCATGCTGCATTAATACACACCCTAGACCAATTCCCAAAGCATTACAATACACTGCGTAACCCTCGGTGCCTTCTGGAAGTACTAACACCGGTGTAGAAGTCAATTTATCTTTCAACTCCTGAAAACTTTTCTCACATGCATCATTCCACTGAAATTTAACTGCCTTGTGTGTAAGCTTCGTTAAAGGTGCAGCAATGGAAGAAAAACCTTCCACAAATCTTCGGTAATAACTTGCCAACCCCAGGAAGCTATGAATTTTCGTAGGCGTTGTAGGCCTTGGCCAATTTCTCACCGCCTCAATCTTTTGTGTATCAACTCAAATTCCTTCTTCTGACACAATGTGACCCAGGAATGTGACGGATTTCAACCAAAATTCACACTTAGAGAACTTCGCATACAACTTACGCTCTCGAAGAATCTGTAACACCTGCCGTAAGTGCTTAGCATGGTCCTCTTGTGACTTTGAATAAACCAAGATGTCATCTATAAATACCGTCACGAACACGTCTAGAAATGGCTTAAACACCCTATTCATTAAATCCATGAACATAACTGAGGCATTTGTTAGTCCAAATGATATAACTAAAAATTCATAATGGCCATACGGTGTTCGGAAGGCTGTCTTGGGTACATCTTCTTCTTTAACTCTGACTTGAAGGTAACCCAACCTCAAGTCAATCTTTGAAAAACACTTGGCACCCTGTAACTGATCAAACAAATCATCAATTCGAGGGAGGGGATATTTATTCTTGATCGTTACCTTATTCAATTGCCGATAGTCAATGCACATTCTCAATGTGCCATCTTTGTTTCGTACAAATAATACCGGTGCACCCCACGGAGACATACTCGGCCTGATAAAGGCCTTGTCCAGCAAATCTTTCAATTGCTCTTTCAATTCACGCAATTCTGCTGGAGCCATTCTATACGGGGGAATAGGCTGAGTGCCTGGAATCACATCAATACCAAATTCTACTTCCCATTCTGGGGGCAAACCTGTAAGATCTTCTGTAAATACATCAAGAAATTCTTTAACCACTGGAACCGACTGAGGAGTTAGTGGTTCCACATCATTATCTTTCACTCATACTAAGTGACATATGTACCCCTTGGTAATCATTTTCCTTGCTTTC
This sequence comes from Capsicum rhomboideum, assembly GCA_031232105.1. Taxonomy (NCBI): domain Eukaryota; kingdom Viridiplantae; phylum Streptophyta; class Magnoliopsida; order Solanales; family Solanaceae; genus Capsicum; species Capsicum rhomboideum. The sequence goes on from CP124711.1 coordinate 107,793,383, forward strand.
AAATAGGAAATAAATTTTCCTCTTGGTGCCCCCACATTACCCTGCCATTCAAGACTATTTTCTTGCGGAAAATGAAAATGTACCTTCTTGGCCCGGCAATCTACCGTGGTATAACAAGAAGCTAACCAATCCATGCCCATTATGACATCAAAATCCACCATGTCCAGTTTAATAAGATCGGCCAGTGTATCATAACCACACATAGTTACCACACAATTACGATATACTCTTTTTGCAATAATATAATCACCAACTGGTGTAGATACTTCAATTGACTTGGTTAATAATTCTGGTGTTCTTTCAAATTTTGCAGCAATCAAGGGAGTAACATATGACAAGGTAGAACCCAAATCAATCAATGCATATACATTATACAAAAATATGGATAATGTACCTGTGACGACATCAGGAGAAGCCTCCGAATTCTGCCGGTCCACTAGAGAAAAGTACGATTCTGAGTTCCACTGGAACTGGCTGCTCCTCTGGCACCTCTACTACGACCCGCAGGCTGTACACCTCTGCCTAGGGGAGGAACCGACGATGATGATGCAACGGTTGATCCCGCAGGTCGCGCCACATTACCCAAGCCTCTTCGTGGGCAGTTTCTTATCATATGCCCCGCCATACCACACCAAAAGCAAACATTTGACCCAAGTCGGCATTCACCTAAATGAAACCGTCCACATTGTTGACATGGCTGACGAGAAAATCCCGCGGTCTGCGAACCTCGAATCCCACTACTCTGCCCAACATTACTACCTCTAAACCCTCAAAATTGAGCTTGAGTGCCTGCTGTGGAATAAGAGAATGACGGTCTCGACGGTCTAGGAAACATCCGAGGTCTAGATTCTCCTTGGAACACCATAGACTGTCCCATAGGTCTAGCTCTTTTGGACTGCCCTCGTTCAGATTCATGTACCCTTCTTCTCTGTCTTTGGTCCTCTATTTTTTGGGCGAAGGCCTGAATTCTCTCTATATCCATATCTTTGTTTAAGGCAGCAATAGTGCAGTCTAGTACCAAATATGGCTCCAATCTGTCCACATATCGATGGACTCTATCTGTCATTGTGGCCACTACATTCGGAGCATAGCGAGCCAAAGAATTAAACTGAAAACTGTATTCTCTGACACTCAGGTTCCCTTGACGAAGATTTAAGAATTGATCCTCACGAGCCTCTCGTATCTCATAAGGAAGATAGTGATCAAGGAAAGTTGCTTTAAATTCTTCCCAATTAGGTGGATTTTCACCGACACCACGAGATTTCTTCCAATCTTCATACCATAATATCGCTTCTCCTTTAAATATATACGCAGCAAGTTCAACTGTTTCTACCCCAGTTATATGCATAACATCTAAAGCCCTTTGAATCTGATCTATAAAGTCTTGCGGATCTTCATTCAGATCTGATCCAGTGAATGTAGGAGGATCTAATTTCAAGAAATCCTGGGTCTGTCGACTAGCTGCCCTGGCTGCACTATCATCACTTGTCATTGGACCAACTTATCCCTGAACTTGTGCAGCAACTATTCGGGTCAACATTTGCACTGTATTCTTTAAGTCCTGGTCAGTAGTATTTACTGGTTGTTCTACAGGTACTTCTCTTCCTCTTGACTCTTCTGAAAATGGAAGAGTAGAAGAAGCCTGTGATGCCATTTCTGTTTCAGCGCCGCCTTGAATAACTTGTTCAGGTGGGGCTCTACTAGTTCCTTCTCCAGCAATTCTGTCTATCCTCTTACTTTTACCTCGACCTCTTCTTGTCATCGGCATTTTGCTATAATATGCAAGAACAACAATTTTATGGTCAGAAACAAGTCCACCTATAACTTCGGCTCTAATGCACGATCTAGAAATGAAGGAATGAAACAACTCCTAAATGTCCCATAGCCTCCTACTTATAAATGTGGTGCACAACACATCGATAATTAAGACTCTACTCAGACACGGCTTTGTAAACACCCTTAGAACGACCTGCTCTGATACCACTTTTGTCATGCCCCGTATCCCAACGGGGTGGACTGGCACCCAAAGCCGATAAAGCTCGAGAGAACCAATCTTTACTCCTGTCCATTCATATGCATACCATTAGAAACATCACCACCACATAAGTACATAAAGTGCTAATAGCGAAAATCATGGAACATGTGATATATATATATATATATACAGTGAGACTTGGCCGTTAGGGCCATCAAGTCAAAAGGACATACATCTCTTTCGTTCATATACCCACATATGTCTACAAAAGCCTCTAACAGAAGTACATACATAACCAACCTATATTCGGGACAAGTCCCCCGCTTTACATAACATTTACAATACCAAAAACCAATATACAACTGTGACTCGGAAAGCCCCGAACCAACTAGAGCTCACCAAAGATCGGTAAATGACCCGCAGCTTACTGTGGAGGTCTACTAGTACCTGTGCCTGCAGCAAGTAAGGTAAGTCCCACAAGGGACGTCAGTACGAAGAATGTACTGAGTATGTAAGGCCATGAGAAACTATATGATACATAAATACTTCAATGGAATCAATATAAGTAAATAACCAATATGGATAAGTTACCATTCTATATGTATGGAAATATGTACATTAGATGGATTAATTTCTTTAATTTTATGCTCATTCATTCATTCATCACTCACTTCTTCATTCACTACTCATCTTTCCATTCTTACAATGCCCGGCCCCCAAGCTGATCAGTGGGTAATCAGCAGTTTTCGGGATCGACCAATGCTAGGCTTTTCTTTTGCCCCTGGGATACCACCCGTAGTAGCGGGATTGACCCATGCTAGGTGTCCTTTCCACCCCTGGGATACCACCCGATATATTGGGATTGACCCATGCTAGGTATTTAACCCCTGGGATACCACCCAAGAATAGAGACTTCTTTACCTCACTTCTTCAATCTTAGAAATAGTTCATTCGATGATTATGTTATTATTGGAACTTTTGAGTGTAACATTATTGGAACTTGGAATCATGTTCATCATGTTCGTAATTAAGTGACACATGAATGACAATAGATCAAGAATAAGATATATATGATTAACCGTAAATGATAACCTAACATGAGGTACCTCAGAATATTTCGAAAATGAGTAAGTACTATAACAAGGTGAATATTATATGCTGCAGAAGGATAAAAAAAGAGTAACCTTGCATACCTTGTCGTCTCACTACGAATACACAAGCCTATATGGGGATACAATAGTCCAGCTTCCTCCTTATGTTTCACTCTACAATACGATTACATAACGGAACTTACATTAGCAACTAGTTACTATACAAGTGTACAAGACGACAATGAGCTATGTGACTGCCGTATAACATCATGTAACCCTTTACAATACAATCCACTGCATTCTCATACCAACAACACCATAACATTTCACACATTGACCAAGACGTCATACATCAATAGCATTTCACACCACGTTTACTCTTTAGGTCTCCTCATTATCATTCCGTCACAATTACTACTTCATAACCACATATGAACAACAATTCATACTTAATATAGTCCAATATGCCTCTATACGACCCTTTAAAGTTATTAAAACAGTATCACAAGTTGATAATTACATCCAAAAAGGGTATAGGGGCCTTCGGGGATCAAAGAGAGACGAAAAGACACAAAAACCAAAATCTGGGATGACCTGCGAGGCCACCTGCGCCCCCAGTTGGCTGAGGTACACCTGCAGGTGGCCTTTGGCAGAAGCCAGAGGCACCTGAGTTGGCATCTGCGCCCGCAGGTGCCTTCGTCTGCGGGGGCGGATGCCCAAATCGACCAAAATGGGTCCTTTTTGGGTCCTTTTGTGTAATAAATGGTACAAGGCCATAATTAAGCTTTTATTTACATATATTTGGTCACTTGGATTCCAAAAAACATTCATGGTTCCATAACGCACATAAACAACACCAAAACTACACTTTCCTTTTCCAATACGTCACCAAATCCTTAACCAATCTCACAATAACAATTTCAAACATCATACACAAGGATAAACAAGTTAAGACTATAGTCACATCTCACATGTCAATATTGAATCCACCAAGTTCACTTCCTTTAAGACCACAAGTCTATTTTCAAGTTTACAAGGCAAAACCTCTTTCCGATTGCAAAAGAGACAGTTTTATACATAGTACATTGTCCAACACTTTGCCAACATAACCAACATGATTTTTACACCATCTTAAGCATATCACATAGTAAACCATGATAATAAATACTTACCAAAGCTTGCAAGGTGATGATCTTGGCCAAAGGAATGAAAGCTTAGGGTTTTGTGGGAGAAGAGAAATGTTTGGAAAAATCTAGAAAATGACATATGTGTCTCTAATGAATAAAAATCTGATTTTCTTGACTTATATAGCCCCTTGATACTCATCCTTAGCCACTCATTTAATGGTTTACTTGGTCAATGAAGAGCAATGAAAGAATGGGTCAAGTTCCCTTTTTGGGCCATGTCTTTCTTATGATTTTTGGGCCTCATTTGGGCCCAATGGCACAAGACTCATGTAAGCCCCAACAAATTAATGTATAATTCATCAAATCTCTCATGTTTAACTAATTCCATAAATGTACACGTAGTCGTATAGGTTCGAAAATATACGGGGTGTTACATGAAGTCTATTTTTAGGTCATATATTACCTTATTCTTAATGGATCCCAAATTAACTGTAATTAATAATTTTATTAATGACTTGTCACTCATCCATTGATCACCCTATAATTCATTTTAATTAATTATAAATCCACTCATTACACGAATCACTCCCAAATTAATTCGACTCACCTCAAATTTATTTAACCCATACACCACCAAATTTATTTTATTATTTGGATAAGAATGACATTGCAGGATTGGTAGTGACATGAATGTGATATGTTAGATGTCATAGACTAACGAACATAGGGAATGGATGAGACCAAGGGTGTGTTCGGTACGAAGGAAAATGTTTTCTGAAAATTATTTTCCTATTTTCTCATGTTCGTTTAGCTAAAAGGTTTGAAAAATATTTTTCCTATGAAAACAAGTTCCTTCAAATTAAGGAAGATGATTTCCTTAATCAAAATAGGGAAAACAAGTTGCAACATTCATATCACTCGCAAAATCACCCATCCACCCCAAAATAAAACCTTTTTACCCATCCCTTACCACCCCCTCCAAAATTTTATTTAAAAAGAAAATCCTACCCCGACTCCCCCACCCCAAAAAAAAAAAAATTTAAAAAAATTTTCTTACCCTACCCCCTCACCCCTACCAACCCCCCTCCAAAAATAATTTTTTATTTTTTTAAATTTTTTCAATTTGTTTTTAGATTTTTTTTTTTTTTTAATTACCCTGCCCCCACACCCTACAAGCCCCCCCTCCCCCCCCCCCCAAAAAAAAATAAAAAATAAAATTGAAACTTCTTTTAATTTGTTTTTTTTAACAAAATTCCAAAAAAAATTTGTTACCCCAGCCCCTATCACCTACCCTGACCCCCCAACCCATCCCACCCTGCTAAGCCCAATTTTAAATTTTAAATTTTTAAATTTTGTTTTTTTTTAAAAAAAAATTCAAATTTCTTTTCTTACCCCACCCCGCTTACCCCATTCGTTTTCATTATTTTGTGTTAAATATATACAAATGCTTTTAAAAAATATTTTTCCTATTTAGGTAACGAACACAAGAAAATAAGTAAAAAAGAACTTGTTTTCCTAGAAAATGTTTTTTTGAACACACCCTGATTGCTTGGCCAACTTGGACGATCTTAGAGAAAAGGATGGGGGTGGGGGGACTAAGTGCTCAGTTTTTGTTTACTTCAGGTAATTATGACTGTATCTTTGCTACAGTAATCTAAGCATATTAGAAAATATTGTTTTTCTTGCCTCTATTTTGCTGTAGGAACATTAGTGCAATATTTCTGTTTAATTTGGGTAATAATGGGCCTCATCGTATTGGAAAATGTTGTTATTCTTGTCTTTTACTTGTCTGTACGAACTTCTATAACATTCACTTTCTTTTTTCCTCCCTTAATATTCGGATAATGAGAGTCCACTTGCTAGCTAAATAACTAGGATTAAGGATTTCACAGTTTTCTCTCCCACTTACTGACATTTAATGGACAAAGTTTCTCATTATTACATAAAGTTTCTATAGGCCTCTAAGATGTGTAGAAGTAATTTAACATATTTTTGCTTGAATAATAAGAAAGCTAACCTCTTTGAAATTTCTTCATTTCTTTTGTTGATTATTTCTGTATAAACATTGATATAAATTAAATGTTTGAGTTCATTTTCTTTGTCTGCTGAACACCCTTGTGTTGCTAAAGGCTCTCGTCATTTTAACCCTGGTAAGAAGAGGAAGAAGATGAAGTAAAATGTTGGAAATGAAGGATTTTGTTTGGGTGTATGGGTTAAACAAATTTTCGGCGGGTTGAACTAATTTGGGGTTGATCCGGTAATGGATAAATTTTAAATTAATTTAAGTTAAATTGTAGGGTGAGCAATGGATGAGCGACACAACATCAATGAAATTATTAATTGGGGTTAATTTGGGATCCGTTAAGAATAAGGGTAATATAGGGCCTAAAGGTAGACATCAAGGGTATTTGGGGGCTAATAGGTGGATGGAGGGTAGTTTTGTATCAATTCCAATAGTTCAAGGGTTAAGCCCTTTTTCGAGTAAAGCATGAAGTTCGCAAGTATACAATTTTATGATTGAGCAATTAATTTACATGTCCAATAATTTACTAATAGTATTGTCTATTTGTAATTGGGAGATAATATATAGAACAATTACCAATTCAGATATTGAGGTCTCATTTTCCTAAAGGTATAGGTTACAACAAAATTTCTAAGGCTATGTCTGATATAAGAAAACATAAAAAATATTTAATCTTGAAAAGAAATTATTTTTTAGATCAATTTTAAAGTTGAGTTATGATATAACGAGCAGGATATGATAAAGAGATAATGGGTTTATGACCTTTTTAATTTCTAATTGTTGATAATAACAAGTAAGTATTGGTTGAAATAATTGAGATAAAATAAGAACGTACCTGTTATACCATTTTTTATAATTGAAAATGTTTTATTGAAAAATAAAAAATAATATTATCAAAAAAAGATTTCCCTCCATACTTAACCCTTAAAAGGAAAAGAAAAAAACATAAAAGTTCACCCTTGTCTTGACTCAAGAAAGGGAAAATAATCAAATAGGTCCAATAAAAATTATTTGTATAGTTAACACTAGACATGCCCACTACCGGCTAAAGGTACTATAAAAGCGTCTACAAAAAGGGTTATATCCAAAGAGAAATTCTTGTATCTCCAAAGAGAAAAATTCTCAGACTATTGAAGGAACAGATAATTCAATGACAACTCCATATTACGATATGATCAAAGAAGTTCGTGTAATGCTGGTTGAGAAGTTGAAAATTTTTTATCATCGACAAGGGTTAGAAGAACAATGTGATAAATATCAGGACTCAATGCAAGTCAACTTTCATGCCAAAATTAGTAACTCCAAAAATCAACGGGCAAATTCCTGTCCATTAAATTTCCTTTTACTCAAACTCACTCTTGGGTTGATTCATCTTTGATAAAGTGACACCTGTTTGTTTATTTTCTGTTCGATATCTTGTGTTGCTTATTAAAATGAAAAAAAAAAATCTAACATATTTGCCTTTTGAGTTGTTTAACAGGTAATAAATAGAAACTGGTCTGTGTTGAAAAGCTGGCAGAACACTCTTACTACACCAGGTCAAAAGCTAATAAAAGTTCCTCCCCTGACCGTTGCTTGTCTAAAGGAGAAAGGAAAATGACTGGTAATGACGAAGATAATGCCTTGACAGAAATCACTGTGAGAGACACCATGATAGCAGAACAAAGTGAAATGATTGCACAGCTGGCACAACAGATAGCTGATCTGAAGGAAGAGATGCAAAGAACTAAAGACCTGGCTAAACTGGCCATTACTGCAAATGCTCCTGTCTCAGAAGACTCCAGGCCTTTGCTCCAATTCCCTCCTCCCAACTCTTCAAATCACGGGATTCATCCAACCAACATCCCATCCGTCTCTACTCCCAAACCTCCCACAGACCCGGTCATTAATAATCCACTCCCATACCAAAATCATACCCCACCTACCCAACATACCAATCGTAATAATAACCCAGATGCTTATTATCCCTAAAATCCTCCTCCCACCTACCAAACTCCACCAAACACCTACAGTTCCCAAAACATCCCTTCCACTTGCCAAAAATATAATCAAAACACCAATAATCCACAAAACATCACTCCCATTATTCAAAATCCACCAATAGTTCAACCTATACCTCCAACCGCATTCCATGTCATGGCCACCCCAGAGCCATATACTGCCTCTCCAAATCTGGAGATTGATCATTATGAGGAGAAAGAAAAGGAGTGGAAGGTCATGGAAGAGAAACATGAGAAGGACATCTTATCGGTGAAGGAAAAGATTGCTAAGATAAGAGAACTTCGTGGTCTATCTGAAAATGTGGGGTTTAGCTATGATGACCTGTGTATTCATCCTGATTTGAATCTACCCGAAGGCTATAAGGTTCCAAAATTTGAAACGTTCAATGGCACTGGAAATCCCATGGCTCATCTAAGAGGATACTGTGATCAAATGGTTGGAGTTGGCAAAAATGAAGCATTACTAATGAGGTTGTTCAGTAGAAGTTTGAGTGGTGAAGCCTTAGAATGGTTTACTTCACAGGAGTTGAAGAAATGGCCCGGATGGGGTGCTTTGGCCAAGGATTTTGCTGAGAGATTCGCCTACAATGTAGAAGTGGTTCCAGACCGATATTCGTTAAATAGAATCAAGCAAAAGTCCAATGAGCATTTTCGTGAGTATGCTTATCGATGGAGGAAAGAAGCAACAAAAGTTCGGCCTCCCATGATGGAAGAGGAGATCGTAGCAGTGTTCTCTCGTGCCCAGGAATCAGAATTTTATGACAAAATGATATCAGCAGTTCGCACAACATTCGCCGATTTAGTTAAGATTGGTAAAACGGTCGAAGAAGGTATCAGAACGGGTAGGATCAGCAAGACCCTAATACAGTCAGGATCTTCAGGATTTTTGAAAAAGAAGAAAGAGGATGTAACTTCCGTATCCTTCAGTCCCAACCCAAAAAAGACCTCTAGGCTTGGAGGAACTCCCTCGCCATTTATATATCCTCCAGCTCCACAAAATATTCAATCTATTTTCTATACCCAACCTCATTACCCAGCTCCACAGCCAAATAACAAACCTCATTACCCAGCTCCACAGCCAAATAACCAACCTCATTACCCAGCCCCACAACCAAATAACCAACCAAATTACCAAGCTCCATTTCCAAACTACCAGAACGTCCAAACTACCTATCAAGCTTCTCTCCCAAATACTCAAAATTACCACCAAGTGCCTCCACCAACCAACCAAAATAACCTCCCCGGTCCTAATATAGAAAAGAAACCTCCCAGGACCTTTACTCCATTGGCTGAAAGTCAAACTAAACTCTTTGAAAGGTTAAGAACGGCCGGATACATTCATCCTATCCAAGCAAAACCCGTTAATACTAATTCTCGATTCTTTCGGGCAGACCAAAGTTGTGCATATCATTCAGGGGGCGTCGGACACTCGACTGAGGATTGTATCAACTTGAAGCACAAGATCCAGGATTTGATTGATCAAAAGGTCATTACTCTTCAGGCGCCAGCACCGAATGTCAATAACAATCCTTTGCCAAACCATGGAGGGTCCACCATTAATATGATTGAAGCTGAGGACGAATGGCTAGCAAGCAAGTCCATAACCCAAGCAAGCTTGGAGAAAATAGAGAAAGTAGAAAGGGTAGAGAAGATAGAGAAAGCCGTGGATGCCTTAAGTATTAATGAAAAACCAAAGTTCGTGGTTTTAACAGCCCCACATCAAGCTTTTGCCTTGGTTCCGTCAAATAAAGAATTTATTGTAGAGATGGCTGCTGCTCATGGGATGACTTGATCAGGTCGATGCTATACTCTTGAAGAGTTGGCAAATGATGCATATAAAAAGGACTCCCAAAAAAGGTTGATTACTGAAGGAGAAGCCGAAGAGTTTTGGAGGAAAATGCAACCCAAGGACTATTCTATTATCAAGCATTTGGAGAAGACTCCAGCCCAGATTTCTATTTTGGCACTGTTGATGAGTTCCCAATATCATAGACAAACTTTATTGAAGGTCCTAGACGAAGCCTATGTGCCAGTAGGAACAAGTGGTGAGAATTTAGCTGCTATGATAGGCAAGATTGTGGGAAGTCACCGTATCTGTTTCAGCAAAGAAGAGTTGCCCTTTGAAGGAGTAATGCATAATAAAGCTTTACATGTCACTCTCAAATGCCGGGACAAGATTGTCAATCGAATTCTAATAGATGATGGGTATGGATTGAACATTTGCCCACTCTCTACATTGACTCAGCTGGATTATGATTAAGGTAAAATTCGCCAAAGTCATATTAGTGTAAGAGCCTTCGATTGAGGCCAGAGGGACACCATTGGCGAAGTTAATTTGTGCATTCAATTGGGACCTTCTGAATTCCTGGTCGAATTTCAAGTCATGGATATCACCACCAGTTATAATTTACTCCTCGGAAGGCCATGGATCCATATGGTTGGATCCGTTTCCTCGACTCTGCACCAGCTATTGAAGTTTGTATGGAATGATCACGAGGTAGTCATTCAAGGTGAAGGGAGCCAATTGAGCCATCCTAATGGTTATGTGCCTATGATTGAAGATGTCCTGAGAGGAAGTGATTTTTACACAGTGGAGATCGTGAATGCCATGGAGGAAGACCCCACTCCCCAAATTCCAATGCCTTCGGTGTACAAAATATTGGCTACAATCATGCTAAGAAGTGGTTTTGAGCCAGGCCTTGGCCTAGGGAAAAATATTGATGGAATAATTGAGCCAATTATGATCCCAGAGAAGCAGTTCGAGTATGGGTTAGGGTACGTTCCAACTAAAGAGGATGAAAATAGAGCCAAAGTAAACAAGATGAAGATAGAATTTCCAAAGTCTTTGCCATATCTATACCAGTCATTTCCCATATGTGAGAAACCTGCAAGCGATGGTCTGGAGGATGGAATTGGAAATCTTTTTGAAGATTGTGACATGATTCTAGAAGAGTTCTCGAAGGCTTCGGGGGTCAGAAAAGCTAAATTCGAGGAGAAGTTGCAGAACTGGACTTCCACTCCACTCATGACTCTCCGACCATTGTGGTAGATGAAGGATGAATTTAGTTTTTATTTTAAAATCGGTGATAGTCCGGATGAGGCCCGAGACCCACCCTTTTTGTTTTTATGTTCCTCAGAATTGTTTTTACTTTTCCAAAAGGCATGGACCCGTACTTGTGTGGGTCGCGGTCAAAGCTTGTCGATGTTTTTAAATTCAATGAAAAGCCTCCTTTATTTTGAAAACAATTTTATTTATCTAACTGTTATTATCTAACTTGATTTGTTTATGATTTCAGTAACAATAGTTTAAAACCTGCCAATGTCATGTCATGTCAAGAGCTAAATGAACATATCAAGAAAGATGATGAGGAATGCGAAGAATATGATGAAGAGACTATGGTTCCAGAACGGTTGACAGAACAACTGAACGAGTTCGAGAACCAAGAAAAACCTAATCTTAAAGAGATTGAAGTGGTTAATTTGGAAAATGATGATGAAGTCAAAGAAACTAGGATCAGTGTTCATCTGTCAGAAGCACAGAAAAGAGAACTCGTCAAATTACTCAAGGAGTATATTGACATATTTGCATGGTCTTATGATGATATGCCAGGATTGAGCACAAACATTGTGGCCCATAAGTTGCCAATTGACCCAGGATTTAGTCCCGTAAAACAGAAGGCTCGAAAGTTCAAGCCCGATTTGAGTCTGATAATCAAAGAGGAGGTCACTAAGCAGATCCAAGCTAGGATTGTGGAAGTCACAAAGTATCCAACGTGGTTAGCCAACATTGTTCCGGTACCAAAAAAGGATGGCAAGATTAGGATCTGCGTGGACTACCGGGATCTGAATAAGGCTAGTCCCAAAGACAACTTCCCATTGCCCAACATACATATTCTTATCGACAACTGCGCTAATCATGAGATGCAGTCATTCGTGGATTGTTTTGCAGGTTATCATCAGATATTAATGGATGAAGAAGATGCAAAAAAGACAGCTTTCATCACACCTTGGGGTGTCTATCACTACAGAGTGATGCCGTTTGGTCTTAAGAATGCCGGTGCTACATACATGAGAGCCATGACAGCTATCTTTCATGATATGATTCACAAAGAAATCGAAGTGTATGTAGATGATGTTATCATAAAGTCCCGTGAGAGTTCAGATCACTTAGCTCACTTGAGAAAGTTCTTCGACCGGTTGCGACAGTATAATCTGAAGTTGAACCCCGCCAAATGTGTTTTTGGGGTACCAGCTGGAAAGTTATTGGGCTTTATAGTCAGTCGAAGTGGCATTGAGCTAGATCCTTCAAAGGTCAAGGCGATCCAAGAGTTGCCTCCACCAAAGACCAAGAAAGAAGTCATGAGTTTCTTGGGAAGATTGAATTACATTAGCCGGTTCATAGCCCATGAACCTATTTTCAAGTTGCTAAAGAAAGAAGCACCGACTAAATGGAATGAAGAGTGCCAAAAAGCTTTTGACACTATCAAAGATTATATGTCCAATCCACCTGTGTTAGTCCCTCCCAGGGAAGGAACTCCATTGTTGCTTTATTTGTCAGTCTCAGACAATGCGTTTGGATGTGTTCTAGGGCAACATGATGAAATGGAAAAGAAAGAACGGGCAATTTACTACTTGAGTAAGAAGTTCACACCATACGAGGCTCGCTATACTATATTGGAAAGAACTTGTTGTTCTTTAACTTGGATCGCTCAAAAGCTGAGACACTACCTGTCCTCATATACAATGTATCTCATTTCAAGAATGGACCCTTTGAAATATATTTTCCAGAAAGCCATGCCTACTGGGAAATTAGCCAAATGGCAAATGTTACTAAGTGAGTTTGACATCATATATGTGACTCAAAAAGCGATCAAGGGGCAAGCCCTAGCGGATCATCTTGCGGAGAATCCAGTTGATGAAGATTATGAACCGCTTCGAACCTATTTTCCAGATGAAGAAATCTTGTTCGTAGGAGAAGAAATCTCTGAATCATATCCTGGGTGGAGAATGTTCGTTGATAGAGCAGTTAATTTCAAAGGTTCAGGAATTGGAGCAGTATTAATATCAGAAATTGGTCAACATTACCCGGTGACAGCCAAACTTCGTTTCCCATGCACTAACAATATGGCCGAGTATGAAGCTTGCATTCTTGGCATCAGATTGGCCATTGATATGAATGTTCAAGAATTATTGGTTATCGGTGATTCTGACCTCTTGATCCATCAAGTTCAAGGAGAATGGGTTGTGAAGAACTCCAAAATCATGTCGTACGTAGAACTGGTGCAAGATCTATGTAAGAGGTTCAGAAAGATCGAGTTCAAGCATATCCCCAGGATACAAAATGAGTTTGCAAATGCTTTGGCTACTATTTCCTCCATGATACAACATCCATATCAAAGTTATATCGATCCGTTGGAGATAAGATTAAAGGAGCAACCTGCATATTGTGCACAAGTCAAAGTAGAGCCAGATGGAAAACCATGGTATTTTGACATAAAGAGATATCTGGAATCTGGAGCATATCCAGAAGATGCTACAGTCAATCAGAAGAAGACGATCCGTCGAATAGCTAACAACTATTTCTTGAATGGAGAAATCCTTTATAGGCGGACTCCAGATCTGGGATTCTTAAGATGTGTGGATGCTATTGAAGCCACAAAGTTGCTTGGAGAAGTACATGCTGGAACATGCGGACCCCATATGAATGGGTTCACATTAGCCAAGAAGATTCTACAAACTGGATATTTCTGGATGACTATGGAAAATGATTGTTGTCGATTTGTGCAAAAGTGACACAAATGTCAAATACATGGAGATTTGATTCGAGTACCCCCCAATAAACTTAATGCTATGAGTTCGCCTTGGCCATTTGTAGCTTGGTGCATGGATGTTATTGGACCGATCGAACCACCTGCTTCTAATGGGCATAGATTCATCTTAGTTGCTATCGATTATTTCACCAAATGGGTGAAAGCTGCCTCTTATAAGGCTGTGACAAAGAAGGTAATAGTTGATTTTGTCAAGAACAACCTGATATGCCGATTCGGAATACCCGAGTCAATCATCACTGATAATGGGGAAAATTTAAATAGTTACTTAATGAGAGATATATGTGTGCAATTTAAGATTACTCACAAGAACATTAAAAAGATCTTGAGGAAGATAGTTAGCAATCGTAGATCTTGGCATGAAATGTTACCTTATGCTCTATTTGGATATCGAACAACTGTTAGGACTTCTACTGGGGCAACTCCTTATTTGCTAGTGTACGGAACAGAAGCAGTGATACCCACCGAGGTTGAGATACCTTCATTAAGAATCATTCAAGAAGCTGAATTAAGCAATGCTGAATGGGTTCGTGCGAGATTAGAACAACTAGCATTGATCGATGAAAAAAGAATGAGTGTCGTATGCCATGGCCAACTGTATCAACAATGGATGATTCGCACTTTCAACAAGAAAGTAAGAGCTCGCATGTTCGAAATTGGACAACTAGTCCTCAAGCGTATCTTTCCTCACCAAGAGGAATACAAGGGAAAATTTGCTCCAAATTGGCAAGGACCATATGTGGTTCGCAAAGTGCTATCCGGAGGAGCTTTGATTTTGTCTGAGATGGACGGCCAAGAATGGCCCAAGCCAATCAACTCTGATGCAGTAAAAAGATACTACGTCTGAAGTCAGTATGTTCTTTGTGTTTCTTTACTTGTAATTGTACTTTCTGAATGTAATCATTTTTATGTTTTGAAATAGCTTAAAAATTCCCCATCCTTTTGTACGAACTACGTTTGACCTGAGTTCCCAAAAAAGGGATACGTAGGCGGCCATGTCGGCTTCGGTCAACCCCTTAGAATTTTATTTTATTTTTTTATTTTTTTCCCCTTTATCTTGAACTACGTGATGACCTGAATTCCCAAGAATGGGATACGTAGGCGGCCTTTGTCGGCTTCGGTCACTCTTGTGATTATCTCTCTATTTCCACTATGTTGTGGAACTACGTTTGACCTGATTCCTGCTTCAATGGGATACGTAGGCGCCACAACGGCTCGGTCATACCACCCCAGAAAATGGAAACTGGGGCAGAATTTTCTAGAAGGAATATTGAAAATTCAGATTAGAAGATCATCCTCCAATAGTCGGAATGGAAGAGTACAGTCGAATGAATTTTGAGAAGATGTCTCAAGATCCCCATAGATTGTCAGACTCCCCGATAGAACTCTAAATTTGCGTTGGAATATTTAACTGGGGCAGAAATTTTGAGAGGAACCTCAAAATTTCAATCAAGTGTATGCTAAGAGTTCGGAACCAACTCCAAGAATTTCCCCAGAAATAGAGTTTAGAAACAACTTCAGATATCCCTAGCTGCAACATAATCCCAAAGAGACTAATCCCCAGCTACGATAAAATTTTGCAAATGATCATCTTCAAAAACCTTAGCTGCGATGATGAAAGATCTCCAGAGCTCGCCAAAAAAATAATATATATATGTTAGGGCTTCGACCAAGGACGTTCGTTGAACTACACATGACATGACAAACTGGCAGAGTCCCATCCCAATTATATTTCAAAATTTATAGTTTTCCAAAACCTATCTTATCTTTTATCAAAGTATATTTTGGATAAAAAATTAATTTTGTCTTACATTTATCATGTCCTGGGGAGTCAGGATAAACAACCCAAAAATAGCAGGCATTTGAGGATGACAAGACTGAAGCAGACAACTAGAGAAGGTCAACACGGATCAGTTTCACCAAAAACTAACAATTTTTCTATGGATGTAGGATTGTCCCAGAGCTTGATAAAGGATCAACGAAAAGCATGTTAATCAGTATATTCCTTCATTTAGAGGAATCTAATAAGAAAATACTGTGACGACTGGTTAAAAGGAAGAGTAATAACATCCCTTTCAAATCACCAGCAAGTCATAAATCACAATGAATATGCAATGGTTTGAAAGAAGTATTTGTTACTATCCCCAGAGACTGGACTAATTTACTCCTTTATAGTCAAAAGGGCTTTTTGTTTGTCTACTCACTCCGAGGGAGTGTGATATGTTCAAACAATGTCTTTTCTTTACATTACAGATGCTTTCCTAAAAAAGCTTTTCTTTTGATAATAGTCGCTAGCAAAAGCGACACTGTATCTGCTGACCATTTACCTTGAGCGCAGGTACATACAGAAAACTATCCGACCCGCAAATTGATTCAGGTGATATCTTCTTCGAACTCCCAAGAGGGACATTTTCATATTTTCGCCGAGAGGGCCATTTCATATCATGCCAAGAAGGCCATTTCATATTCACTCATGCCAGGAGGGCCATTACACATCATTGCCGAGAGGGCCATGCCAAGAGGGCCATTTTCATATTATCACCGAGAGGGCCATTTCATATCATGCCAAGAAGGCTATTTCATATTATCGCCAAGAGGGCCATTTCATATCATGCCAAGAAGGCCATTTCATATTCACTCATGCCAGGAGGGCCATTACACATCATTGCCGAGAGGGCCATGCCAAGAGGGCCATTTCATATTCACTCATGCCAGGAGGGCCATTACATATCATTGCCAAGAGGGACATTTTCATATTATCATCGAGAGGGCCATTTCATATCATGCCAAGAAGGCTATTTCATCTTATCGCCGAGAGGGACATTTCATATCATGACAAGAAGGCCATTTCATATTCACTCATGCCAAGAGGGTCATTGCATATCATTGCCAAGAGGGCCATGCCAAGAGAGCCATGCCGAGAGGGTCATTATTATAGCATCTTCCAAAAGTCTCCATATCCAGTTAATCACGCAAAGATGAAAGAGTCTAGCGCTGAAGGATAAATTGGAGCATATGTGTCCGTTAATCACGCAGAGGCGGAGGAGTCTGGCGCTGAAGGATATAATCATTTTAATATCCATCATTCACGCAGAGGCGGAGGAATCTGGCACTGAAGGATATAATCATTTTAATACCCATCATTCACGCAGAGGCAAAAGAGTCTAGCGCTAAGGATATGTCAGGATTAGTTATCACATCAAACAAAAGGTCAAACAGTTGCAAGGACCATTCTACCCAAACTATCATCGGTGGCCAAGAGAGCCACCCCATTTTGAAGAAAAATTCAATTGGCAAAAGTCCATCATATCCAACAACCGAGATAGTTATTGTACCTGTACTGTTGTGGAAACCGTTGTCTTCCAAAAGTAGGGACAGGACAGGACGATACTACTGGACAGGAATAATTCACGCTAGAATATGGTAAAACACTATCTACCCCTTAGTGAATCACTTTTATCGCTAACAAATTTTGTTTGAGATATTGCCGAGAGCATCCGAGAGGATGAAAATCTCAAATCAAATCCACAGGTGCGGACGACTCCAAAAAGGACGCATCACAACGTGGAACTTTTTCTTAGCAGCGAACTAGGACATAGTCTGAGGAGGAATACCAAACTCTTTGGGCGCGAGCTAAAGGAAGACTTCCACCGCCATCAAACCACATCCCTATTAGAAGGCATGTGGGCATTTTGGAATTTTTAGTTTCAGTTTCACTTCTGGAGTATTTCTCAACTCACATCAGAAGTAACTCTCTTTTTCCTTCTAATTTGAGTGATAATACACCTAGAGACTTGAAAATTATGTCCCGATAAATTCTTACCTATGTATGTGAAGAGCTTCACATTCATGGTTAAGAGGTTACAAGGCCCTTTTCCATACCTCATCTTGCTTGTCACTCATCTAGAGCCAAATGTTGTCTCAAATAAAAGGCTACCTTTTCAACCGATTGAGTCGAACTACAAGAAGTCTGATTCCCTAAATCTCGAGTATATGTAGGCTGAACTCTTTTTTGAAAACTCGACTGCATTCCAATCCCCTAATCTCATTCCCAGCTTTTCGATCTCTTTAAAATTCAGAATCGAGATAGCTTATGATTCTTTGAAAATCGTGCTTAAAAAAAATCGAGCTATATAAACTACAAGTGTCCTGAATTTTCATATAGCCGGGGTACGACCATAACTCTTGGAAATTCGTGCAAAAATCGGCCTCCTTTGAGAAACGAATTTGTGGTCGGACAAAATTAGGAACGTCAAACTCCCTTTGCCCAGGGTTACTTGTATTCACCCCACACAAAGGGAGGGGACAGTTGTTGACACCTAATTTTTGCCCTCCACGACTAAGTTTAATTCTGAGTTTCTTCGATTTTTTTTTTTTAAAAAAAAATTACAACATTTATTTTATCCGGATAAAAGCTTTCCCAAAATATTTATCTAGGTAATTTTGGCATTTTAAGTAGCAATTACATATTTTCGTATTTGTATATACGAGATCGTATAATATTGTTACCTAATCAAAGATCAGTTTTAATCAATACTCGTCTTGAAAATTAGCCTCAAACGGATAAAATTTGATTTAAACATATAATTCATTCTTAAATGAATTATTCGGAAAGTACTTACTTGATTTTATCAAACCAAGAAACTCAAGATTAAAATGGTTAATAATTCGTATTAAATCATGATTAGATTTAGTCAATTAATCGAATTTAGCCATAATTGAAATCAAGTTGGCCATAATCGCAATATAATTGGCCAAATGACTTTCAGTTTGGTTAAAATTAAATATTGACTAAAGAATTAATCAATTGGCTATTTAATAAATAGCCAAATTCCTACCCCTAATTAAGTTTACCCAGGCCCAATAACCTCAAACTGAACCAGTCCATTACCAAGCCCGCACCCTTATTACTCCTCTTCTCCCTCATTACAAACAACACCGACAACAGCAATACCAAACAACAACAATATCGACAACAACTTCAGCAGCAAGCAGCGACGTACAACAACAACAAAATGTCTCCGCCTCATCACTCCCATCTCTCTCTCTCCTTCTTATCTCTGAATTTTGCACACCTTGAGCTGTGATATTTGACTTTGGTTCAAACGGTGAGTGTTTCTTGCCCCAAAATTCAATCCGAATCAGAGGCACCATAATCAAATTCGGATTTGTAGGGATATGTTTTCATCCCTTTTCAATGTTTTTTTGTCAAATTCCCAACCACTCTCTGACACTCAAACGACTCTCTTTTGAATTTCAAATCGATTTTTTCTTTTCTTTTGGCTAGAAATATGAATCCATGCTTCCATTGAAAAAGGGGGGAGAGAGCTTGAAGAGGTTTTTTTTTTGAGAAGTTGGAAATTCCTATTGCTAACTACAAAATTCTCATAGCTTTAGAATCAAAAAAAATTCGTCTCTATCGCCTTAAGTTTAGAACTTCTAGTATTCTTAATCCCTTTGTTCAAATTCTCTCCGACGTCTTTTATTTGGACAGGAGTCAGGTGTGTGTAAACTCATCCCCGATCACTCGTCGTCTTAGTTCGCTGCTCCGGAAAAGGTTAGTAATCTTCCTCCTTATCTAATTCCTCTGTTTGTTCATTTTGGTATGAAATAGCTTGATTTTAGCTTGCTTGAGATTGTCTGCTTTGGTATGGTTTGGCTTAATCGGAGTCTGCTAGGGTTATATATTCAATTCCTGTTTTCCTATACGTAATCTATTTTATTCTAATGCAATGGAATTGACCTCGGTTCTAAACTTATTAGTTTGCAATATGTTTGAAGACATAAGCTGAGTTTATCATATTTTCACTCACTTATACTATGTGAATTTTGAATACAAACTAATATGTTAGTGGTTTCTCCCTCTTGTTTTACATCGCCTAATTTCTAATTTGATTGTTTGCTTACACCCTGCGGGAGCTTTGGTTGAATTTGGTGTCATGAAATCATATTGAGTTTTTATTTTTATTTTTTATAGATCATAGGTTCATCTGTGGATAAAATTTTCTGATTAGCTATAGATTCATTCGTTACTGTCAATCTTATAGCTATGTTTTGTTAATAAGAGATTAGCCTAAATTCCAAATATTGCATAATATGCTATCTCTATTTTCTCTAGTTAGTTGCTTAGATTCAGCAATCCTTTTCCTTTACATTCAGCCTTTTCAAACTATGTCCGAATCATGCATTTAATTAGTAACATTAGAGTAATTTCATGATTAAGTTCCATGGCTGCTTGAATTTTGCTTTCTCAGTGATACATATATTGTGTAATTCAACATGGCATAGTTCCAATCAAAAGATTATTACTTCCTTATCAATCTCCGTGTATAGTAGTCTTAAGCTTTATTTTTTTTAAAAAATAAAATTAAAAAAAATGTGAAGAATTCTATTTTTCAATATTGGAATAGTGCCAAATGTTGTTGTGTTCCTATTTAGGTTTCTTCAGGGTAATCTTGTCTCCAACTTCCCTTAAATAGTTATAGTTTTCCATAGTGGACTACTTATATAACTTTAATCATGTTGATATAGGGACACTGTGATACTAGTTCTTTATGGTATTCCTTTGGTGCTCTATTTGATAGCTGAAGCAAAAATTTTCTTTCATTCCTAGACTTCATTACAAGTGTAGTTTTCCTGTTTAAATTGAGCTATGGTATTTCGTCTGGAAAGTGATTATTTACTATGTACGTGATGAAGTTGATAAAGATTTCTTCCTAATCCTTTCCTATCCCTTTTATGCATGAACTCCCTCGTCGAGTCCCTCGGACTCCCATCTCTCGCATTTCGTTGGGTTAAACCCAACCTCCATCGAGTCAAGCCTCATCAAAGTCTAAAAAATGGACTGATATGCAAGAAACAGGACTGGTATACAGGCTGGTATACACTTATATATCGTGAATATACACTGGGAAGCAGCAACTATACACTTGTTATGTGGTGTATATCAAAAATGGAAGAAAATATGCAGGTTCCCAAACTGGTATACAATGTATACGCGGTGATATACAGAAAAACGCAGAGAAGAAAGGCTGTGATATACAGCTGATATACAATGCAAAAAAATGGACCAAAAGTCATCATTTTCCAGATGTTCTAATCTGGACCCGCAGCAGAAATGGGCCAAAAGGCCCAATCCAAACTCTTCTTTATTATTTATTTTTCTTGAAGTGTATTTGTGATATCTATGATTCTAACTTTAACTAATTTTATTTAATCTAGATAAATTTCCCAAGGTGTTGCCATTTTTATTTTATCTTCATCTTTTCCTTTCTTCACTTTATTCGGATTTCTTTATTTAATTTGTCTTGTTTGGACTTTATACAAATCTTCTTGAAAACAAATCTTTGCAATAAAATGGCATTCTTTTCGTTCACATGTTAATTAGTCTCATTTAGGCTAAAGAGAATTTTCTTAAACATAAAAAGAAATAGGTTTTTCCCTAAATTGCATTCTTCTAAAAAAAAAAAAAAAAAGAAAAGAAGGGAAAAGAAAAGGTCCAAACTTTTTCATGATTGGTTAAATGTTTCTTACTTTTTTCGGTTTAGTATTTTTATTTTTTTATTTAATTTAAAATCTATTATTGTCAAAAATCAAGATTTTAATTAACGTTGACTATCAAAAATGGATTTTCCTTTAAAAATAACTCTTTCCCTAAATTAAAAAAAAAAAAAAGAGTTGTTTCCTTAAATTGTGTTACTAAAATTGCAATTTTGTTTAAGTTTTTTTTTCTTTCACACTCAATTCCTTTTAGCTAAAAATAGACTATTTGAAATTTTGAACGAAATAAAGACATTTTTGCAAAAGTTAGCCATTTTGAGTTAGTCAAAATATTTCGGTCAACCGTTTTAAAACGGACGTTTCTAAGTGCCTTAAAACCCTTCTTAGGACGTTAATTGAATCCTTACCCATTTTCTCTAATTTTAAAGGTTTATTTCTGTTTTTGAACCTTTGAATTTCTTTTTAATTTTCTTAATTTTTCAATAAAAATTAAGTGGCGACTCTGTAATTTTTCTTGAGTTATTTTGAAATTTTCTTAAGTTTTGAAATGATTTGAGAAGTCAAAAACCATTTTCTTTTAAATAATTTATCCTCCCTTTAACATATCCGAAAGGGGATAAAACAACTTGTAGTTTGAAAGTCGTCGGGCTAAGTCTTGCCTCTAAGGCAAGATTTGTAGAACATCTCATAAATGAAGACATATTATGGTAGTATCAACTTTTGCCCATGGAACGTAACTTCTTGTTTGGAAGGAATCGAAGAAAAAAAAGATAAAGAAAAGAAAAATAATAAAAATTGAGGAAAAAGAAAAAAATGAGAAAAAAACATTTAAAAAATCAAAGAAAATAAAAAAGAGAAAAAGAAAAAAAAAATAGAAGTTGATAGAAAAAAAATAAAAGAAAAAAAATAAAGATTGAGAAAAAAAGACAAAAAAATAAAAAATAAAAAATAAAGGCTGAGAAAAATAAAAAAAACAAAAAAGAAAAGAAAAATAAAAAGAGAAAAAAATAGAAGTTGAGATGAGAAAAGGAAAAAAAGTAAAGGTTGAGAAAAACTAAAAAAAAAAAAGAGAGAAAAAAATAAATAAAAATCAAAGTGAAATAAAAAAGAAAAATAAAGAAAAGTTGAAAGATAAATAAACATGGAGAGTTGTTTAAAAATATTTGAGGTATAAATGGACAAATATATATTTGTTCTATACATAAAAAGAAGGAAAACTGGTTTTGTATGACTTTTCTTATGGAGGACAAAAACAACAGGGGGCCATTTCTATAGTTTAAAGTCCAAACCTGAGACTTAAAATAATACAAAAAGATAAAATATATGAAAAAGTTATAAAGTTTTTATAAATGTACAACTAAATATTTTAAAAATAATATACATGAAATGTCGAGTTGAATTGGTTTGGTTCGACCTCTTTTTTCTAAAGCAAACCAATTATGATTGAGCTTTTTCTTTTGTCAATACCAAATTGAATCAAACCAAAGCCACTATTCAAATGCTTTTCTCGGTTTGAATCGAATTATCCATCTGGTGCAATTTTTCAATTTTCTTTGTACACCCCTACTCCTAACAACACAATACAATAAATTACAATACCATCCGAAAAGATACCGTTACCAAACCAGGCGATCAATTACTCCTAATATTTCTTCAAATTTCAATAGCACAATGCAATACCGTTACAATTACAATCAATATAGTGCACTCCTAATATTACTTCATCTAAACTATACAATGCATTACAATCAATATATAGTCAACTCGTAACATTATTTCAACGACGCAATAAAATACACAATACAGTACGACACGAATTATGCATAACGACATGAGAAACATACTAACAATCTAAACAGGCTGTTTAAGTATTGCAAATAAATCAACCAAAAGCTTGATAAAACAAAAAGAGAATAGGAGCAACGAGAGAGAGAGAGAGAGAGAGAGAGAGAGAGAGTACCTCAACAATAGCAGCAAAAACAGACTCCCCCACATTATGAGCTCTCCAGGTGCCCAAACCAATAGCAGGAATCTTGTGACCACTCAACAGCTTAAAAGATTCTATTTTCTCACCTTGTGGGTCAAATGTCATCTGAGCCATCTTTGTTTTCACTAGTTGGGACTTTCAGTTCTATTTATCTATAAAAATATTTAAAAAGAAATAAAGGACATTTATATGGCATGGGAAATGGAGCAGCTGAAAGAAAGGATCACGTAGCATTGCCTGTTGTGACACGTTCGAACCCATGCACAATTCTTGCAAGACATTTTTGTGACACGTTCTCCTTTCGTCTACTTACCCCCCTCTACTTGCTTTCTTTTCCTTTTGTCTTTTTTCTCTTTCTCTAGACTTTGGAGTTTTGTACCTCCGTGAATGATCGAGAAAATTAATAGACGTGGATAAGTTTCTGCTGAAACTTATTCTAAAGATTTCGAGATCATTTTAATCTTTGATAGAAATTTTAAACTCGAATATGAAAATGATACTCCTTCCGTCCAATTTATGTGAGTTAGATTGAATTGGTATGGAGTTTAAGAAAAAAGAAAGATTTAAAATTTGTATTTTAAAATAAATTTAAATGTTTATGTGATTATAAATTATTTTATTAAGAGTAAATAAATATTTTAAAGTTAAATTATTATTAAATATAAAAATATGTCATTATTTTTAAAACTGTTTGGAAAAAAAGTAAGTCCTATAAATTGAAACACAGGAATATAACTTTTGATAGGAAACATTCTATTTTTCAACGCAAATTTGAAATAATTGAGTTCTAAAATATAAGTGTTAGTTTGTTTCTCCATTTAAAGTCTAGAGGGGGTTGAATGGTGCCTTCAAAGTTTTCCAACCAATTAAAATTTTGCCTATTAGAATCAAATGTTACAACCTTTACAACCTTCAACACTATTACCAGATTCTCTGTACTGGTTTTACTAACTCCTGTAATTAACAAGTATCTATATCTAAATAAGATGGAAATTTTACGTTGAAAACTTTCTTGCTTTAAGGGACAAAAAATTCATAATCTACCTTTGGAATTTCTTTCGAAACAATTCATCACTAAAAAAAAGGAGCAATTACCCATTAAAAAATAATGATAACCTAAGATACTAGATTCTAGCCCCTTAACAACCTACAATCAACAGGATTCATAGTGACTACCTCCAAGCTATACTCTTTAACCTAACAGACAGTAAAATTGAGAGTTTTAGTTAGTGGTGAGTTGTCCACATTACTATTCTGGTGGCTAGTTGTTGCATTCCTTTCAGATTCTAAGCTACTCCAATTGTATAAGGCCATCTAATAAGTTCCTTAGATATTTTCATGACATTTGATGTATTGATTTAGACCTAGCATTCTATTTGGGGTTTTCGATTGTTATTATCTATTTAGCTATGATTTTAGATTATAATCTTATGACGTTGTTAGTTAAAGACTTCCTAATGAGAATAAATATCCTTATGTTATGGGTTCGCTCAACTAGGATAATTTGGTGCCTGTCACTAATTCATATGAATTGAATTGTGACACTATCAAATACAACTTTATAATAATTAACATGAAATATACATGCAGTGCACATATTCAAGTGTTCATGTAAAGTTGAACAACTTTTTTATCTTTCAATGAAAAATATTCTTATATAAAACTTTTATACATTGAAAGACTTACTAGAACAAACTGAAGAAATAATAAGAACAGATCCAAGTCCCTAAACATGAGCGATCTATTATTCAAATGGTTACTCTTGAATTTGAGTTGCCCCCTTGACAACAAATTATTTCTAGTGCATTGCTCAATATTTAAGTTTTCTTTTTTAATTAAAAGAAAGATGTCTGCACCAAGAAGTGTCTGTCTTTTGACAAGTTTTACGTTAAGATCACGACAGTATCTACTAGTGAAAAGAACAAGTAGGGAATAGGGATATGCTTTTTGAAACTAATTACGGTAAAGGACTTGGGCCATTATAAGCTGAGAGATTTGCAGGACGCCTAAAAATGGTACAGAATTTCGATTGCAAAATTATTACCATCAGAAGTGCACGGAATGACCCATGATTTGATTAGAGAAAGTAAATGCATTCTGGAACAAATGCAATAGGCAAAAGTAAGGTACAACTCCTGTCATTCCCAAGCGTACACGTTAAGTTAACCCAAACCACAGGGATGCCCTTTCTGCCAGTGCTACCCGTTATCACTATCCTTCACGTTGGGGCTTATACACAAAATTTTATTTTAAGGAATAAAATTTTGAACAGTGCTATTTGGCACAACTCAATTTAGCATATCTTGCAGAATTCGTGCCAAAGACCATAATGTCCTTTGATTTCAAATCATCTTATTTCCCACCAGCCTTTTCCTTCAAAACAAAAATCACCTATTGACTTATATCATTGTATATCTTTTTTTTTTCCTGCTAACACATTTATCTCTTTAGTTCTTTTACTTTAATGATTTTAACTCTTTCATTTTTCTTTCTCCTTTTTTTATTTTTAGTCCACCATATTTCTCATCTATAAAATTTCGCCTATAATATTTTTCTAAAAAATGAATCCAAATATTCAACTAAGAGAAACTTTGAATGAGATTTTTGAGATTGAAGATAGTGATATTTTGCTCACTAAATTAATTTATTTATATAGTAATTTATAAATACTATGATTATTTTTAAAGCTAAATTAGTTTTTTTGTTTTGTTTACAAACAAAAAGAAACTAACCTTTAAATAGCAATTCAATTGATGTTTATCAAGGTGATCTTTCAACTGTTAATTAATTAAGTTTCACTGAAATTTTTTCAGTGAAGAAATTTTATTTTGACTTCAAATAACTCACATTTCGAGTTTATTTAAGCTGCATATATGGGCTTTACTTTGTGCCCAAGTACTGGCATCGATTGTAGCAACTTGGTTGCCGAGCATCATTGCCTATAAATAGACCCTCCCCTTTGTAATACGCAATATAGGAACAGAAAGAGAAAGTAATACTTCCTCCATTTAAAAAATAACGACCTAGTTTAACTTGACACGAAGTTTAAAAAAATAAAAAAGACTTTTGAATCTTCTAGTCTTAAATTAAAGATATGTCAAATGTATCAAAATGCCCTTTGATCTTGTGGTATTAAACATGCCATTGGAAAGTTAGAATTAAAAAGTTACTAAAAAAGGAAAGGGGTCATTCTTTTTGAAATAGACTAAAAAGGAAAGTAGATCATTTTTTTTTTAAACGGAGGGAGTAAGACTTAGTAGTATTCTCCCTTTCTTTCCTATGATGTTATTTACTCTTATTTTAAGCTTTAATTATATAACACATTATCAACACGAGACTCTGCCATATCGAGCAAATACTTTTAAAGGTAATAAAGGTAGAACTTACTTTTTTAAAAATAATGTCGAATCTATCTAAATGTAAATTTGTTGCCTTGGATATATATGGCAAAACCTACTTATCTTGGGCACTTGATGCCGAAATCCATTTGGATGCGATGGGTCTGGTAGACACCATCAAAGACAAAAATCAGGCATCGAATCAAGACCGTGCAAGGCTATAATATTTCTCTACCATCACCTTGATGAGGGCTTAAAAATGGAATATCTTATTGTTAAGGATCCTCTTATACTGTAGAATAATCTAAAACATAGATATGATCACCTGAAGATGGTCGTTCTTCCACAAACACGTTGAATGGACCCATTTGAGGTTACAAGATTTTAAAGATATAACTGCGTATACGGAGAAAATATCACAGATCATGATATGCTGGAGAAAACATTCTCCACCTTTCCTCCCCGAGTATGCTTTTGCAGCAGCAATACCGAGAAATAGGATTTAAAAAGTATTCTGAATTAATTTAGCATTTTCTTATTTGCTGAACAACATAATGATCTTTTGATGAAAAACCATGAAAGTCAACCTATTGGTATTGCTCCATTCCCTAAAGTGAATGCTGTAAATTTTCACCAATCCAGGAATGAAAGAGGTCCTGGCCCCAGTCGTGGTCGTGGTTGAGGAAGAAATTTTAATCATGGTAATCGTCTTGCACTAAATAATAACCCTTAGCACCAACAGTGTAAAAAGAAGGGTGAAAAGCCTGAAGCAGTGCAAAGGAAAAATTCAGAAAATAGATTCTGTCAGTGTGGAGGAAAAGGACACTGATCCCGTACTTGTCATACGCCAAGGCACCTGGTTGATCTCTATCAGGCATCCCTTAAGAAGATGGATAGTAATTGTAATGATCCTCTAGGTTATTTTATGCATTTTCACATTATTTTGGCATTTAGATCTTTTCCATAGCTGCCCCAAGTCAATTATGACTTGTTGGAGCTGACAGTTCGATGACTAGGCAATTCGTTTGGTTTTTAGAGCCAATTCTCTGTTTTGAAGTCGTCCCTATTCAAATTTGGCTACCGGGCTTAAAATTTAGGTAAATGACCTAGTATGCTAATTCTGACAGTTTCATCAGCTCCGGAGCATCGATTTTAGGCTAGGTAGACCCTTGGTCCAGGTCCCGAGGCTTCCGAACTCATTTTGCGTTATTGAGTGAAAAGTGATGAAAATGACCATTTGAGTGAGGGACCCACTTTTCATTGAAATGTCTCCGTATGGGAATTATGATTGAGCCGTTGAGTCTGGAATGTCGAATTTGATAGGGTAGCATATTTCGTTTGCGTTCACGAGATTTCGAACGAATCTCGAGGGTGCGTCGGAGACTTGGAAAAAATCAAGTCATAGCTAGTGCATGCCTTCAACTGGTGCAACTGCTTAAGCGGGACTTTGACCGCTTAAGCGGAGGTCGCTTTAGCAGCCTGGGCGCAGCTTTAGCGGCTAGCGCTGGTCCTAGATAGACCGCTTTAGCGGAGGCCAGACCGCTTTAGGGACACCGCTTAAGCTACATTTGGTCCACTTTAGCGGAGGTCGGCCTGGTCCATGGACCGCTTTAGAGGTAGCGTTCCGCTTTAGCGATACCTACAGTGTATTTAATCCCCCTTTCACCCATTTTTCTCTCATTATTCTCTAAGTGTTGGGCATTAAAATTCCTAGAGAGATAGTGAAAGAGGGGAGGATATTCTTGGGAGACCAAGGGAGGTTGGAGAGTTCTTCAAAGCCTTTTTCCTCGTCTTAATCCTTGTAAGTGTCATCTAATTTCTCAATAAATTCTTCATTTTAGGTTTAAATCCCCAATTCATTTATGAGTTGATTTTGGATGTTTTAGAGCTTGAAATTTACCCATTCTTGAGGGTAAATGATCCTTGAGGGACATTTTGACGGTTTCAAATTTATGATTCCGTGAGCGAGCCACACATGGGATTTTTAGCTCAATTTTGGACCCAAAGCATTTATATGCTATATGGGTATCATTATTCTTGTATTAATGCATAGATCATTATTATGATAGTGTGGCATCGTACAGAGGCTTCTTGGGAGGGAAAAGCCCCAATTTAGCGGACTTTATCGAGCATTCTTCGGTGTCCAGGTAGGCTAGGCTTACCTTACTTATAGATTGAGCTTTATTATGGTATTAGTATGATATTGTGTTAGTTTTTGGTTGGAAATTACGATTTGGTTGCTTAGTTAGTGAAGTTTGATTTATTTGGCTGATTTGTGAGCCGTTTCGGGGGTAGAATCGACCCATTTACCCTTCCTTCAGGTCAAATGATTCTTTTAGGATTTATTTAGACTTATGTATTAACTTGTAGTGGGATTTTGGAGGCTTAGTCATTTTCGGGTAGAAATCGCCTTAGTATGGACTTTTGGGTTTAGAAGAGGGCCCCTTCGGCCCTCTTTTAGATTGTGCAATCTCTTTTAGCTCCTTGTAGACTTAGGAGGCCTTCGTTCCCAGCATTATAGTTAATATTGAACATTAGGTTATATAGTATTCACCTAGTTCGGGGCTAGGATAGTTATTGTGACTTTACTCTATTAAAGACCGGTTCGAGTCCGTCATCTATGATATGGTTATAGTATTAAAGACCGGTTCAAGTCTGGAATTTATGACATGGTTATGGTATTAAAGACTGGATCGAGTTCGGCATTTATGATATGGTTATGGCATTAAAGATCGATTCGAGTCCGGCATCTATGATATGGTTATGGTAATAAAGATTGGTTCGAGTCCGACATCTATGAGATGGTTATCGTGTTAAATATAGGTTCGAGTCTGGTATTTTGCAGTACAAATGATTTTACAGATGTGGGAGTGTTGTTGGTTATCTCATGCTTCGTGTCTATAGCTATCCTCTTGATTGTATCCATCGGGCTTATAAGGGCTTGTTTGGGTTAGTCTTTTCTTGTTTACACCTTCTAGGCTTCTGGAGGCCTAGTTAGGTTATAATTAGTTTACTTTAATTTTTGTACCGCGTATTTAATTATTTATTTTCCTATATTGGAGAATGATCTCAGGTTCGCCCCTTTCTCCTTGACTTAGCTTACATTCTCGCATTTTATTATGATTTAGCTCAGTCGGCCGTTGATTCCTACTGAGTACCCATTGTTTTGGTACTCATACTGCACTTTTGTATCCTTTTCTAGTGCAGATCCGAGCACTAGTTGCCGTCGCTGATACTTCTTCCAGCTTACTTACGGGATCCGGTGATTGGGTGAGCTTTTAGAGCTGGAGCCTATCCCTTTTCTTTCCTATATTTTAGGACAGTCTTTACATTCGAGACTATCTATATATTGATACTACTAGTACTCTTATTCTTTTAATTATTAGCTCTTGTACTAGCCTTACCAGGTCGTGGGATGTTTCTTTTGTTCTTCCTCTTTTATGTTAGGTATTATAGGATCGTACTCATATTTTTATCGCCTTCGATCTTATTTCATGCTTATTTTCTGATATTTTTCCATTCTTCCGCCTTTAAGCCCATTACTTGTCATTTTGAGCTACGGTTTGGCTTACCTACTGGTGGGTTATGGTAGGTGCCATCATGTCTCCGAAAATGGATCGTGATAAGTTGGTATCCGAGCTTAGGTTTACTGGTATTATTAGTATAAGGGCTACTGTTTAGTAGAGTCCCGCGGATCGGAGTGACGACTTTCGTGTCTTATCTTCGGGAGGCTATATGACATTCTTAAGATGACTTTACTTTCTTTATTCGTCTCGTGCGTTGATTCTTTGTTGGTCTCTAAGGTTCTCATTGTTTCACTCTTTCGTAGATTTTCAGGACACGCGCTACTACGATCGGCTACAAGGATCCCGAGCTTACGACTAGGGCACCCATTAGAGAATGTGGCTGACCTAGAGTCGAGGCCAGCCTAGAGATACAACCCCATCTAGGGGTCAGGATAGGGAGCCATCACTAGATCCTGCTATTGGTCCTAAGCTAGATTTTCCGCCACCACAACCATTGGTGGGCCATGGGGCAGTCCAGGTGCCATCGGGGATTATTTCTTCTTTATTTCTCAGAGATACCTTGGTCCAGTTATTGGGATTAGTTGGTGGTGCACAGTCTGATGGTGCATAGTCTGCGGATTAGAGTGGTATATATGCAAGGACACAACTTGTAGTTGTGGCTCCTAGAGTTGAGATCCCTCCAGCACCGGTAGTTGTTCAGTAGGTAGCCGCCCAACCTGCTATGTTTGTTGAGAAGCAGAAGATGTTGGGTATATTTTTTAGATTGACTCCACCGAGGTTTACAAGGGCTCTGGGCGAGGATACATTTGAGTTCTTGACTGCTTGCGAGGATAGGCTCAGTAATTTGGGCCTAGTTGAGGATTGTGGGGTTGACTATACCACTTTTCAGTTGGATTTGGCAGCTAGACATTGTTAGAGAGGTTATCTTGATTCCAGGCCAGCTTGATCTTCCCTTATGACATGGACTTAGTTCTCCGAGGTCTTTTTGGAGAAGTATATGCCTCGCAGTCTTTGTGAGCGCTTGAGGAATCAGTTTACCCGCTTACAGCAGGGTTCTATGACAGTTCTCGAGTATGAGGCATGATTTCATGAGTTGGCCAGACATACTACTGCGATCTTGCCTATCGGGTATGAGAGGATTCAGTGTTATGTTAGGGGACTGAGACTTCCTCTTCACATGGTTACTCAGAGTTTGGTTATTGTTGGTAGGTCTTTTATTGATATTTCTGATTATGCCCAGACTATGGAGGAGATGCATCACAAGGCCCAAGGGGGCAGTGATAAGAGACCACTCATCAGGGAAGTTTCAGTGGGAGCCATAAAGGCTCATGGTTCAGAGGCAGATGTTCTCAGGATAGGTACCCTCCACGTCAGTCTTTCCAGCCCTGGGTCAGTCTAGTAGCCCCATTCAGGCAACACTCCAAATTACTGACGGAGGTCAGTCCAGCTTTGGTGATTATCATGGCTCGAGAAGCGGCCAATCTTTGAGAGGTGCACATTCTGGGTCTTTCAGTCAAGGTGGGTATTTCAGGTTAGCCGAACCTTCTGGACAGAGTGATGTTTCTGTGCCTTGCTATACTTGTGGAGTGATTGGTCATTTCTCTAGGGAGTGTCCCTAGTGTGGAATGATTTAGCCTGTAGCACAGAGAGTTCAGTCGATCAGATCAGTGCTGCCTCTAGCTAAAGGTGGTGTTCAGGGTCGCAGGGGTGGTCCCCAGGGTTCTTGAGGAGGTTTTCAGGCAAGTAGGATAGGGGGTAGGTCAGACGCCCAGCCAGGTGCCGGGCGAGGGCATTTATATATTGTTCCTGTTAGGCCAGATGAAGATTCTTCGGATGTTGTTATTATAGGTATGATGTCAGTGTGCCATTAGTCGACTATTGCTTTATTTGGTCTGGGATCTACTTATTCATATGTTTCTACTTATTATGCACCACGGTTAGAGTTGTCTTGGGAGCCTTTATCTGTGCCATTGCGTGTATCTACTCCCATGGGTGATTCTTTAGTAGTGGATCGTATTTATAGATCATGTGCTATGACCGTTCGAGAGTTTGATACTAGGGCTGATCTTATTGTGTTAGATATGGTGGTCTTTGATGTGATTCTAGGCGTGGGCTGGTTATCCCCTTATCATTCTGTCTTGGATTGTTTGGCTAAGACCGTTACCTTAGCCATGCCTGACATTCCGTCGATTGTGTGGTATGGTTCTTTTAGCCATGCACCGATGGGGATCATTTATGTTCAGGATAGGGGATTAGTGTCAAGGGGTTGCGAGTATTATCTTGCTTATATCCGTGATGTCCGAGCGGAGAGTCCCTCTCTTGATTCTGTTCCTATTGTCCGTGAATTTTCTGATGTGTTCTTTACCGACCTGCCTAGCCTTCCTCCTGAGCGTGATATTGAGTTTGCTATTGATCTTGAGCCGAGCACCCGATCTATTTCTATGGCTCCTTACTGTATGGATCCTGCTGAGCTCAGGAAGCTAAATTCTTAGCTCCAGGATTTGTTGGGTTAGGGTTTTATTAGACCTAACGTATCGCCATGGGGTGCTCCTGTCTTGTTTGTGAAGAAGAAGGATGGTTCTATGCATATGTAATTCGACTATAGGCAGCTGAACAGGGTGATCGTAAAGAATAAGTACCCTATGCCTCGCATTGATGATTTATTTAATCAGCTTCAGGGTGCGGCGATTTTCTCTAAGATTGAATTGAGATTCAAATATTATTAGTTAAGGATTCGGGCTGAGGACATCTCTAAGACAACCTTCAGGACTCGGTATGGCCATTATGAGTTCTTGGTGATGTTTTATGGGTTGACCAATGCCCCAGTATCGTTTATGAATTTGATGAATCGAGTTTTCAGGCCCTATTTGGACTCCTTTGTGATTTTTTTCATTGATGACATATTGGTGTATTCGAAAAGTAGGGAGGAGCACGAGCAATATTTGAGGATTGTGCTTCAGACTTTGAGAGATCACAGGCTTTATGCCAAATTCTCAAAGTGTGAGTTTTGGCTCGATTCTGTTACATTCCTAGGACATGTGGTGTCTAGGGATAGGATTGTGGTGGATCCAGCAAAGATAGAGGCTATTCGTGATTTGGCCAGACCTACATCTCCGATCGAGGTTTGTAGCTTTATTGGTTTGGCAGGTTACTAAGGACGGTTTGTTGAGGATTTTGCTTCTATTGCCACGCCAATGACCAGGTTGCTTAGGAAGAAGGTTCCTTTTCAGTGGTCCATTGAGTGTGAGTTGAGCTTTCATAAGCTCAAGGAGATGCTCACTTCATCTCCTATATTGACTCTTCCTATTGAGGACGAGGGGTATACAGTTTATTGTGATACTTCCAGTGTTGGTTTGGGTTGCTTACTGATACAGCAGGGCCGAGTTATCGCTTCCGAGCACTAGTTGCCATTGCTGATACTTCTTTCAGGTTACTTACGAAATTCAGAGATAGGGTGAGCTTTCAGAGCCAGAGTTGATCCCCTCTCCTTCCTAGATTTCTGGACAATCTTTACATTTGAGACTATCTGTATATTGATACTATTAGTGTTCTTATTCTTCTGATTAGTGGCACTTGTACTGGCCTTACCAGGTCGCGAGATGCCTCTTTTGTTCTTCCTCTTTTATGTTTGGTATTATAGGATCATACTCATATTTATATTGCCTTGGATCTTATTTCATGCTTATTTTTTGGTATTTATCCCATCTTCCGCTTTTTAGCCCATTACTTGTCATTTCGGGCTACGGTTTGGCTTACCTACTAGTGGATTATGGTAGGTGCCATCATGACTCTGAAAATAGTTCGTGACAATAATACAGAAGCAAACTTTATCTCTAAAGATAATGTTGAGCCTATACATTTAGATGTTGCAGATTTCTTTGAATTCCTTGAAGGAAATATAGATCACCCTGTCGGTGAAAGATCTGTAATAGTCTAAGTTTTTTACTTTTCTGTCGGTTGTATTAGTTTAAGTTCCTGTTAGTTGTGTTTTTCTAGTCTAGTAAATAAATAATTTTTTGTGTAATACGTTGTTTGCTAGTAATACTATAATGTTTACTTTGTTTATATTTTCATCTTAAAGAATATATAGATACTTCTCAAATTTTATTTGGAGCAATGATCAATTATGAGGATATTTGTGTGATTGATCGTATAACTTTGAAATTTACTCCTGAAGTAGTAAATCTGAAATTTACTCCTGAAGTAGTAAATCTAAAATTTACTTCAAACTAATAAATGCTCTGAAATTTACTCCCGAAGTAGTTAATCTGAAATTTACTCCAAAGTAATAAATGCTCTGAAATTTACTTCCGAAGTAGTAAGATTGTTCAATAGTGCAAACTACTCTCGAAGTAGTAGAGCTTTAAAATTTACTCGAGTAAATAGCACATGCCATGGTAAACTTGGAGTTTACTAGTTCAAATAATTTTATCTGTTGGAATGAATAATTTTGTCATCCTGAAGATGAACCTATTCAGTATTAGACATATACTGAAGAACTAGAAGATTCTTTAAGAATTATTGCTCATTCTCATGATAAGTTGATTGGACCAGCTAATGATGAGACTGTATCTCCTAAATTCTGGAAAGTATAGAAGGTGAATAAGGGCCCGTTCCCCTGTCATATGATTTAATGTATTCATAAGGTGGTCACATGTATGTTTATTGTCAACCAACAGTTTGACATTCATAGAGTTGCTTGCTCAATTAAATTGAGTTAAGAGCACAATTTCCAGATTGTGTAATCAATAAAAGTGATCTTGATAATGCTGGTTATATTCAAGCTGGTTTGTCATTGAATGACTCTGATAAATAGCTAAACCATTGCTTATTAGAACATTGCTTCATGTGTTGGTCTAAAATATTATATATTGCATATAATGGCACTTGTATGCATTAGACCAATAAATTATGATCACTTCCTCTCTCTCAATTGGTTCAGGGCCAGGAACCATATATTTCCCATCTAATAACTTTTTGATGTGCAGTATATCATTAATGGGTACCATGATGCACAAAGATGGATTCTTCAAAGTAAGTTGGACTATATGTTAGTTTAGCATAAGGGGGGGGGGGGATAATAAGCTTAGAAATATGTTGTGGATTATCGTTAGTATGATCCTCATTTAAAAGATAATTCAAATCAAATATTAGAAACATTTGTTGACCCAAAATTGATTTTAATATTTAGCTGCAGATGCTTCTACTGTGTGTCCCTAAAGGACAGAGTCTACATCATGCATGAAGCATGGTAGACCAATCGATTTCAAATAAAATAATCCTTGAAAAGGAAATGAAGCAAATGATCATAATAAGGAGGCAACGTGCTCTTGAAGAGTCTACGACATAACACTTCATGAATCCTCATGAGAGGTTTAGGTACCTAAGAAAAATAATGAAGTGGTGAGATCTCAATAAGTTATGTCGCATTATGAACCGATTTAAATATTTTGTTGACGATATCTTTAGTACAACATAGCGCACAATATTGTAAAAGATTATGAGGATCTAAATTCTACGTTTATTTAAGTATGCTGATGTAGAAATAATTATCAAGTGAAATATGCATCTTGATAAACATAAAGCTTATTTGACATACAGTCCAAACACTAGAAGATATCACATATTTAATATTGAATGTTGTCACTTGATAATGAAATTTATATGAAAATCTCAGAAGAATTAAAAATGCCTGAAGCATATAGTTCAAAGTCTCAGAAAATGCATTCAATCAAATTACAAAGATCATTATACGGTCTAAAACAATCAGGGCGTATGTGGTATAATTGCCTTGGTGAGTGCTGACACCCAATTTTTGCCCTCTATGATCCGAATTAATTTTGAGCTTCTTCAATTTTAAAAAATTTCGAAATAATTACTTTTCATGAAATTAAGGTGTTTTGAAAATTGATTCAAGGCTAATTTTTGTCATTTTAAGAAAATAAATATATGTTTCCATGTTTGAGAATAAGGAATTATGTGATCTTATTTAAAGAAAATATTTTGAGAGTTAGTTTGATTTAAAATAACCTTTAATTTGGTTATGCCTTTAATTTCCTTTAAAATCGATTAAAAATGTAGTTTAAAAATGATTAAGTTGATTTTTTTGTCATAACTTGTGTCGAAAAGATTATTTTTTATTGTTAAAATTAAGAAGTTTGAGTGATTAATTAAGAGATTGATTAATCTCTATTTGGTCATAAGCTCAATTTGTTTTAGCTAATTTCTCAATCATTTTCGGCCAATAATTTGATTCAAAAAATAGCCAAATCAGCCCAACAATATCGATGATGTGGCCCAACCCCACCTTAATTCCTCTGACAATTTTTCACTTCTCCAGTAAACAAAACACAATGGTCGTAACCCTCTTCCTCTCCTATTTTTGGCTAAGTCACAAAGTCCTTTAACCAAAATCAATTTTTGTGTCTCCATTTTTGTGCAAAAAGTGTGTCTCTCAACGTAACTTTCCATTCTCTACTTCCAAACAAATTTGAAGCCTTA
The DNA here is from genome assembly GCA_031232105.1 of Capsicum rhomboideum. NCBI lineage: Eukaryota > Viridiplantae > Streptophyta > Magnoliopsida > Solanales > Solanaceae > Capsicum > Capsicum rhomboideum. The sequence continues at coordinate 107,830,280 of CP124711.1, forward strand.
AACATCAAAAGAATTTTCACCATTCTAGGAAAATTTCCGAATCAAATCATAATTTACTGACCGAATTACGTGAGGGTCATCTGAATTTGCAACGTTCGAGTCCCAAACAAGCTTTGGCTCTATCTTGAATCTCCAATTTTGAACTCCCACCCAAAGGGAGAAACCCTAGCTTTGAGGTTCTATAAATAGAACCCCATAATCTTCATCAAAGGAGAGGATTTTCGGAGATTCTAGAGGCACATGCCTCTAATCTCACATAACCAAAATTCTCAAAGAACACACTCGAAAAATCAAAATTCGATGAATACTTTTGAATTGCGACGGATCAGAATTGAGTTTTAGTTGTGAAAATTTCATTGTGATAAGCTCGTTGTCCCATATTAGTTGCTCCAAAAAAGGTATGAACTTCGCTCTTTCTACATTGTTCTTCTTCGAAATCGTTAACAGTAAACTAATTTTATGTAGCTATTTTGATTCTGTTGTTGGACGTATCGGATCATTTGACTAGATACATGGCTGGTTTTGTCTAAAATATGTGCATTTGAGGTCGTTTTAGTTTTTAAGTTTAATTTTGGTGTTTGGATGTTTTAAAGCTTTAAGCTTTAAAGGTCTGTTGTTGAAGATGTGATCCACGATACCTCTATTGCTAGACGTTCTTTCGAATAGGTTTGTTCGATTATGGGTCATGTTATTGTTCCAGTGTTTCTCCTTTGAATTGAATGTAATTTCAAGCTAAGGACTCTCCAAAGCGCTTTTTTAATTCTTTATGACAAGTAAAATCCATAGATAAGGAGGCAAGGCTGCTTTTGTTTCAAAATCACTCCCTACATGTTTAAAAATCTATTCTTTGAGTTGGATTAGCAAACGCCATGGTCACGTCTTCTCAAAATTTGATTTTCTTTTCTTTAAAAAAAATTGCCCTGCTTGGCACAAATATAATGCTTTCCAGTACATGTCTCTGTTGTTTGTCATGCTAACTTTCATGAACTTGTGCTAATGACATTTGTTGTTGTTGTATGTGCTTCGAAAGAGGGCTATTTCACTCCTATTTATATTTGTTACTGGTTTATTTAGAAGTTTTAGTCCTTAAATAATCAAGTTTTCTTCATCATAGAGGGCGTCTTTAAGTAATTCCCAGCTTCTTGATCGAGCCTTTATTGGTTACCATACCATCCAAGAGAATATGGAATCTTCACTTAGAATCTCCCTCTATTTTCTCCAAAAAAATCCAACATAGAGAGCTGATTCCTTAAAACAGTTTTGAGGATCTGTTGGGGAGTCGATTTGGTTTAAGACAAAGGTTAATGATTTAAGTTTAAGTATAAAGTGGATGAAGCCATTCTTTAATCCTGAAATAAGGCCGAGAGCCGAAGGTGGGTATTACGATTTTCCATCTTTGATTTCGATGAGCTTATTTTCAGGAGCTCTTCGGGTTATTGACAGTTCCCTTGATTAGATTTCTTTCATTTTGTTTATGTGGTTTCTTGTCCAATATGAATCAAATATTGCTTGAGCTCTGAACTTAATTTTTTGTTAAGTTTAGTATTGCCTTAATCCATGATTAAATATTTTTGTCTATTCTACCTACGTGCTTATTGATTATGTTTGATCCTTGAAGAGAATGAACTAATTTGTGGGTTTCCAGTGATGCAATTGACATGATTAACCGATCATTTTTCATAAAGTATCATGAAAGTATGATCCATTCGTTTGGCTTCATTAGACATGGAGTATTGAATGAATTGTCCGACTAATATTAGTATTTGTTTGATGTGCATTCAACATTTAACTTTATATTCTCTACTGTTAAAGTTCTACTGGAAATGTATAGGATGAGAATTGGTGTTCTTTATTCTATTGATTTCATTGAGTTAGCTCATGGAATATGACTCGATACTCATTCTCTTCTTCTTCTCTATTGATACATGTGAATCTTGGGTTCATTTAGATCCTCAATTTCATCATTTGCATCTCTAAACGAGCCAAGAAGGCCCACATCATCTAGTTAAGCCTCAAAGACCCAACATGGGTTCAAAAATGCGAAAATCGGATGAAGAAAAATGTGTAGCTAAATGTTATATTTGGAAGCTAATTTACAAGATCGAAGACAAAGCGGAAAAGATTAAAAATAGGCTTCACCTATTAGAAATTGATAGTCCGAATGGACTATTAGTAGGAGTTTGGGCATAAATGTCTAAACCCAACCTCTCCCTTATCCTTTTATTTATTTGTATAGCTTAAAATTTATTTGTAATCTTTCACTTTAATCCACTAATCTTAATAAATCTCCTAAGTGTGGTCATTTAGATTTTGATTCACACTCAGCTCTGTTTAGATTAATAGGAATAAAAAATAGAAATTTGATAAATTCCTTAAACAAGTCTCTTATATCAAGATGACTTTATTTATTCATGTGATTAGTAGTTATTTAGGTTAGAGGAATTTTCTTTAAACTTAAGAACTTTTAAACTTCTCCTGAAAGATTCGAATTTTCCATAAATGGCCAAATATTCCTTAATTTGTCCTAATTTAGTATTTTCTTAAAAGTCATTATTTTCCAAAGGTACTTTCTATTAATTTTGATTAAAAGCGACCTTTCCTAAAAATTGAATTCCTCCCTTCTCCTTTCTCATAAAAATGATTGGGTTTATCTCAAACATAATAAAAACATTCTGTGAGTTAAGTTTTGTTTTTCTTTTAATGAAATTTTCCTTCCAAGTTAATTAAAATATTTATACTTGAATAGAATAAATGCCATCTTTTGCTAATGAGTTTGATATTTTTGGACTTTTACAAAGATAACCATGTTTTGTAAAATTTAGTCATTTTTATAAAGTCAGTCAAATTGTCTTTTGGTCAACCGTTTTAACGGTAGTTTCTTGAGTGCCTTAAAAACTTTCTCAAGACGTTACCAGAATCCTTACCCATTTTCTCTAACTGTTTTCAACTTTTTAAAAATAGTTTTGAAATTTTTCTTGATATTTTCTATAAAAAATCAAGTGGCGACTCAGTGTCTTTTTCTTAAATTATTTTGAAATTTTCTTTAAAGTTTTGAAATAGTTTGAAAGGTCAAAACTCATTTTCCACCTTTCAAGTCGAAAAAGGATAAAACAAAAATGACGACTCTGCTGGGGAATCATCTAGGTTCTAACTAAAAGGATTTTTCTAACTTTTTGTGATTAACTCTTACTTGTTTTGTTTGTTTAAATTTCAATTATTTGATCAATCATATAAACTGTTATTCCGTTAATACTTCCTCCCCTTCGAAAAAATTAACACTTTCACATACATTGTTCACACGGATTGTGCATTATACTTTCCCAAAATTCTTTCAGAACACCTTTTTTAGAGAGTCGGTGCATACGTGGGGTGAGCCAGTAATTTTACTACCGTGTGACCGCAGCCTTTTAATATAGGAGAATTTCAAGTCCGTGTCTACCCAAATTTTAGAAAACTTAAGATAGAATGTTTCCACCCTTGGTTTAGGCCATCCATGCATGAACCTTAGGTGGTTTGGCCCATGGTGTCATTCCACAAATATAGAGAACACCCTTATGTCAAGTGGGTTTCATGACCCAACGACGACCCTCATATTATGTGCATGTGATAATGATAAATTGATCTAAATAAAATTTGACCAAATTGAGTTCGGAAATTTGTCTTACTCCAAACTCAAGTAAGGTCATTGATTAAAGCTTGGATCGATTTATCATAATCTTAATTATTTGACGTTTAGGCGGCTCACCCAATACTAGGATGTGTGGACTTTGACATGCTTTTAGATGCTATTATTTGATCTAACTGATTCGTGTGATATGCGTTGCTCTAATCAAAGGTGAATTGGCCCACTCCTATTTGAAAATTATTAGAGCTTACAGGCAAACATAAGTCCATTGTACAAAAAGTCCGACTAAACATTCCAAGTCTCCAAGTCTCCTTGAAAAGTCCTCAACCATTCTCCATTAACTGCCTTAAACCCGTTCCTACTCTTTTAGGAATATCGATCATGGATTCAAGAACTGCTCAAATAAAAAGGCAACTAATGGAATTAGACCAAGTGGATAAGGTACTAAAACTAGAAACTACGAGAGTGGTTAAGAAAAATGCTCAGACAGACCAAAAAATTGGTAAAGTCCACCGATTGATTGCACAAGAAAAAAGGAAGAACGCTAAGTGCAAAACTGAAGACTAGACTGAAGGATATGAGAAATAAAGCATGGAATAAGCCCCCCCTCCAAATGCAAGGGAAGACTATTGGGCTAAGCTTAAGGGGTACACTATTTTGCTGACTAGGATTAGATCGGGAAATAAAAAGATCACCCTCAGAGCTCTCTTCAGTGGAGCACTAAGATCATGACATGATCGGAAATTTATCAGACTTTGAGAGCTATAAGAGTCCTCCACCTTGACCAAACAGAAGGATTTGGCTGCCTACCCAAGGATGCTCACAAGAAATGCTCCTACCATCCTCATCAACCAGGCCATACAACCATTGAATGCATCGCCCTAAGAGCCAGAATTTGCAACATGATCCGTAACAATCAAATAAGTGACCTGTGGGGGCCACAAACCATTATCGCGTACGACTGTGCTAATCGGGGCATGTTCATATATGAGAAGATGCAGATTTATAGATATGACTTCACAAGGTTTGGAGAAACCTATCATGACATTTATTTGAGGTTTATCCATACCAAGATCCTAGAACCAATTGAAAGAAAGACGAACACAATGTCTAAAGCTTGGCATAAATTCAAGGAAGTTTGCCATTATCATAGAGGTATAGGAGGGCACAACTTAGAGACTTTTCATTCTTTTAAGATGGATTTGGAGCCTCTGGTTGAGACAGGAAGATTCGAGTTGGAATTACCTCCATTCCACCCCTAGAAGATTGAGATATGGAGGAAGTAGAATGAAGCAGAATGCCTACACTTATCTAGGATCTAGTTGCTAGGATTTTTTACATTCTCTTGTTATTTTATCTTCGTGTTTTACTAATATAATGAAATTTAATTAGAATGCGATAAAATGAAGTTTTCTCTTACTTATTTCGAACTACGTAGGGCCTGATTTCTCATTTGAGAGATACGTAGGCAGCCTTCTGGCTCGACCCTTATCCTTAAAAGAACTTTATTTTCCCTATTTCAGTGAAGGAAACATAAGGATTAAGGAAAAGAAGATGCGGAAAAGTCAATCTTCCTGACATAATTCGTTCATCCCAAATCAATGAGCAAAATCCTGTTTATTGGAATTTTTGAGTCAATATCCTCCTGTGGATCAATTTACCTGCGATGAAAGAAATTTTATGTGTTTACTTCCTATCAAATATCTTATGTATTTCCCATTAATAAAATTTAAATATTTGCCTTTTTAGTTGTTCTTCTCTTTTAATAGGTAGATGCTGATTTGTGTTGGTAAGTAAACGGGTCTATGTTAAAAGAATAAGTTACCTGGATCATCTAAATTCATGGCAAAGATGAGGAGAAAGGAAGAAATGACCAATGTGACAGATGTAACTCTACAAAAACCTCAGATCTTAGATCAAGGAAATTACATCAAAATGATAAATTTACTACATATTTGGTCCAACAAGTTATTGATTTACAGGAAAAAAATACAAAATGTCAAAGAGGCAGTTGTCGTGACAAACACACTCCCTGTTGATAAAGGAAATCGCCATTTCTTGTATCACCGATAAACTCATATATACAGGAGTATCCGACAAAACCCATAAATTCCATTCCTAGTGCATCCACTATGGACTTAATTGCTACAAATCAATTACCGATGGAATCCTCTCATATTGCTCCGCCGTAACTCATTCATAATCAAATGCCAAATACTAGTTGCTATTAAAAAGACCATACTTTCATACCAAGTTTCACTGCCTATATACCAAAATCAATTACCAATCTACCAAAGTATCATACCATCATATCAAATCCCATTCCCTGTTTATCCAAATTGTCCTACTTTTCAAAACTACCCCACAAACTTACACCCAGTTATCCAAGATACTCCTGCTCTAATAACCCGCACTTCAAAAAATGCTCCTCAAGTTCAAATCAAACTATACCATTATGAGAAAATGGAGTAAGAGAGAGAAAAAACACGAGCAAGAGATAATTGCATTAAAAGAGGTTGTCTCCTAATTTTTAAAGGACACCCAGTTAGTACAGAGGTTGGATTGAGGTATGAGAACCTTTGTATACATCCAGATCTAAATCTACCCAAGGGTTATAAAGTGTCAAAGTTTGATGCCTTCGATGGAGCTGAAAATCCTATGGCTCATCTTCGAGTTTATTGTGACAATCTCATTGGGGTCATGAGAAATAAGGCACTATTAAAGAGATTGTTTGGCGAAAGTTTAGGTGGAGAAGCTCGAGAGCGGTATACATCTCAGAATCTGCGCAAGTGGATGGCATGGAGACTTATGGCAGAGGATTTTGTGAAAAGATTCTAATTCCATGTCAAGGTGGCCCCAACCGATACTTCTTGATAAAGATAATAAAAAAGCTCAGGGAGATCATCCGTGAATATGCTATCCACTGGAGAGCAGTAGCTGTAAGAGTACAAATACCCATGAGTGAAGAAGAGTTAATCTCTACTTTTATCAGGGGACAGGAACCCGAGTATTATGATAAGATGATTCCTTTAAAGGGATGAGCGTTCTCTGAACTCATCGAAGTAGGTGAAGCTTTGGAGGACACAATTAAGACTTGGAAGATCACCACACTCTATGCTGCTGATAATAACCCAATTTACACTATAGAAGTGACAAAACGGGTAGAAGAAGAAGTGTTTGTTGTTAAGGCATCCCATATACATTTGGCTCCGCAGAAGCAACATCATTGGCACTATGCCGACCTAAAAAAGTTAAATCATCCAAAATTTTAGAAGCCTTCCACAATATTCACACTATTGATGGAATCTCAAGCTTAGATTTGCGAAAAACTGAACACAATGGGTATGCTCTATCCTGTAAAATAAAGACCAGCCAATCCTTTGGGAAAGTTTTACAGGTAGACCAAAGATGCTCTTATTATTCAGGAGTAATTGGACACAACATGAAGAGTTGCTCGACCCTCAGGCATAAAATTCAGAACATGATTGACAATCAGTTTATCATAATTAAGAATGCTTCCCGAATGATGACATCTTCGTTGATCAAGGGAAGGATCAAGATACTGATAATGAGGTCATTTGAACAAATCCCTCGTCAAGGATCAAAAAAAAGGATGTAGTGGAATTGGCAAGGACCTTGAATTAGAAGTTATTGCTTTCTTTTCTAATTGCTTTCTTTCCATTATTGTCACACCTTTTCTTATAGCATGAACTACGTGATGACCTGAACTCCCAAGAGTGGGATACGTAGGTGGTTTGTGTCAATTTTGGTCAACCCTTAAGACAAATTTCTAATCTTTGATTATGGTTGGAACTACGTTTGACCTGATTCCTGCTGCAACGGGATATGTAGGTGCCACACCATCTCGGTGATAATCCCTGTAATGGAAACTAGGGAAGAATTTTTTGAGAAGGGCCTCCAAAATTCTCGAGATCTCTTTTACAACCAAGTGTAATGATCACATCAAAATGTGAAACTAGGGCAGAATTCTAAGGAGGGACCTCAAAATTCTATAAGGAGTAATATCAAAATTTACAAGAGGTCTTCTATGTTCTATATTGGGGTCGAATCTTTGAGAAGGGTCCTCAAAAATTCCATCAAGATGGCATTTCAACACTAGATGAGTTTGCAAATCCAAGCACCGAAAGGAGCATTAGGATCAACAAGGCCAACACAAATCAGTCTTCCAAATTAAGAATATTTCTTTTAATGCAGAAACATCAAAATCTCGATAATGACAAGGCTGAAACTATCAAAGCTGGATAAATACGTTATCCACATCTCTGATGACCTCGCCATAATATCCTAGTCAAAGTTTCTTTCTCACTTTGTCTTTTGGTTTATGCTCGTTATCTTATTTTGATGCCTATTACTTTCCTCAAATTTTACAGGTAAGGTTGTCAGGCACAATAACTGAGACTATGAGATAGGTCATACAAGCTATAAAACTCAAATCGTCAAGTGATGTTCACTGAACATGGTTCCTAGTGACAAGAATATGAAGCAAAGGCTAAGAGGGTCTCCCCTAATTCAAACGGTCAATCCAAAGGATTGCCACACGCTAGTATCATACCTGAACTACGTTTGACCTAATTCCTGCTTTGATGGGATTTGTAGGTGCCACAAATGACTCAATTATATCACCCCAGGAAATGAAAATTGGGGGAAAATTTTTGAGAAGGGATCTCAAAAATTCTGGAGAAAAAGATCATCCTTCAATAGCCAGAATGGAAGATCGTGCCGAAGAAAGTAACTGAAATGGATTTTAAGGAGAATCTCAAGATTCCCACTTAGTTAACAACTCAAGACTTGCATCAAAAGCATTCAACTGGGGCTGAACTTTTGAAGGGGAAATTTATTCATGAGTTCAAACCCTTATAATTCCCCAACACTAGGAGATCCTAATTTTTTTGTATATTGGAGGAACTATATTTGACCTGATTTCTACTTCAACGCCTAGCTGCTCGATTATATCACCCAAAGAAATGGAAAATAGGGAAGAATTGAATCTCAAAAATTCTGAAGTAGAAGATCACCTTTTGATAAAGTTAGAACGAAAATCACATTGAGGAAAGAATCTGTAGAAGATTTTGAGGGAGCATCTCAAGATCCCCTAGAGTATCAACTCTTTTATCAAAAGACTCAAGATATGCGACGAGATGTCTATCTAGGGAAGAATTTTTGACGAGGACCTTAAAATCTCTACAAAGCTTCGAGATTTCCCCAGCACTAAGAGATTAGAGTCGACTTCAAGAAATCTGCAACTGCAACATCCAAGAGGACTGTTTCATAGCTATGAAAGATTAATCAAGAAGTTATATTCAAATTCTCCAGCTACAATGCTGAAAAATCTCTAGAGCTCGCTAGCAAATGTCACACGTGTCGAAGCCTCAAACCAAGAAAGTTCATCAAGCTAGTGTATGACATGACAAAATTAGCAGAGACTCCTTCCCATTCTTTGGGAGCAAGAGTATGAAGATTACGAGGACCTAGAGAATGGATAGAAGGAAGTAAAAGATTGAATAAGGTCAACACAGATCAGTTTCATAAAAACTAACAATTTTTCTATGGATGTTGGTTGTCCTAAGAATGAAAAGAATCGGTATAAAACTCTAATTGTTCAGCGTATCCTTTTATTTAAAAAGAAATACAGAGAAGTTGAATACCCAAAATTGGCAAAGAGGAGCCAAGACCATGGGAAAGAGCTGAAAATGACAGAGATTTCCAAAACTAGCAATCTTTCTATGGTTATAGGGATAGACGGATAAGGAGTAAGCAATGAATTCCTTCCCAAATCCCCAACAAATCATAGGATCAAAACCAACAAATGATGTTCAAAAAAAGTTTGCAGCTGCCCCCAGAGGTAGGTTCAATCATTCATCTATATTTGAAAGACCTCTTGTTTGGCTATTCCACCTCAAAAAGGGAATGTTGATGAAAATAAAGTCATTCACTCTGTGTTATAAACATTTTATTTAGTCCTCTAAATTTAATTATAGTCGCTAGCACAAGCGACACTATGTCTACTTATCATTTATCTTGAGTGCAGGTACATGTGAAGGAGTTGGCATAACAGAATGGTCAAAGGGATTGACCATGAATAAGGGAGAAATGACATCCTCCTTATATCCCCAACCAAATCACAATAAACATATAATGTTCGAAAGTGGTACATGCAAAAAATTTGGCATAATAGAGCGATCAAAGAGATCACTCCATAAGGAGAGCAAGGAAATCCTCCTCCAATCATTCATGGATCAAGACGAACATATAATGGTCGAAAGTGGGATTTATAGCTGTCCCCAAAAATAGGGTTCAACCATTCATTTACATCCAAAATTACTTTTTCTTTAGCTATTCACCTTAAAAAGAGGATGATGTTTGCAAACGAAGTCATTTATATCATGAATGCTTTCTTTGATGCCTTCCTAAAATTTGACTATAGTCACTAGCACAAGCGACATTATGTTTACTAATCATTTACCTTGAGCACAGGTACACACAAAGTAACCAACATGTCAACGAATGGTCAAGATGATATTTTCTACAACCGTTGCACAACTATTTACTTTTAGCCTCTTTTCTCTTATTGTATCATACCATGCCGAGAGGGCCATGGTAAGAGGGCCACGACATAAGGGCCATGTCAAGAGGGCCACGTCATAAGGGCCATGCCAAGAGGGCCACGCTGTAAGGGCTATACCAAGAGGGCCACGCCATTAGGGCCATATTGTATAGACCATATTGCCCTCTCCGAATAGTTTCAAAGAGACAAAAATCCAAGGGCATCTCTAAGTCGCATTTGATGCGGAAGATTGACTCAAAAGCTTCTATGTCCGTTAATCATGCAAAGGCAGAAGATTCTAGCACTGAAGGGTATTTTAAAGTATTTCTGTATATCCATTAATCATACAGAGGTAGAGGAGTTTGGCACTGAAGGATATTTTGAAGCATTCATATCCTATTAAATCACGCAGAGGCAAAAAAGTCTGGCATTGAGGGACATCCATTGGCTTCATGCATATTAATTACCAAAGACCATATGACATTCGCTACCATATCTCATGAAACATATGGTTCAAGGGTTGTTTATAAGTCGCTATCCAAATACAGACGGTTTACTAGATTTTCCAAAAGTTGACAGTCCTAAAGTTATTTGTAAGTCACAACGTTTGAGACATGATAGTGTGCGAGATTACTTGAAAGTCGACAGTTTGAGGGTCACCCATAAGTTGCAAGGATATCCTAATCGGATAGTGTGCAAGGTTACCCCAAAAGATGACAGTTGGAAGGATATCCATAAGCCATAATAATATTCTTACCGAATAATATGCAAGACTACCAAAAGTTGATAGTTCGAGGATTCTCTATAAGCTGCGCCATATTCAAGATTGATTATGTGTAAGATTACCCAAAGACTGACAATTTAAATAATATCTATAGTCCACATCATATCCAAGGTCAGATGATGTGCAAGATCACCCAACAGCTGGCAATTTGAGAAACATCTGTAAGCCATCTCTTATCTAAGGTCGGATATGTGCCAAATTACCCAAAAGGGGTGATTTGAAAGATATCTATAAGCTATATCATATCCAACATAGGATGATGTGCAAGATTTCTAGAAGGCTGACAATTTTAGGGATATCTATAAGTCGTATTAGTATGAAAGATGTACAAGACTTACCCGAGGCCATATGCAATGGATTATTACCGATAGTTGAGAGGGCTATCACAGCAAACATAAAAGTTCATCATTGATAACCAAGAGGGTTTTTATATCAAATGGAATATATCACAAAGACGATTGCAGGGATCTCTCTACTCGAAGCCTCATAGGTAGCTGATAGGTCCATCCTATCCGACAATCGAGAGGCTTGTTGTGTCCATATTGTTGTGGAAAATTTTATCTTCCAAAATAAAGATAGAAAAGGATGGCATCCTTTCTCAGAAATCAACCCACATGAAGGTATAGTGAAAGAACTATCTACCCTTCGTGAATTACGTTTTCTATTAACATTTTTTTTCAAATTTTGTCGAGAGAATCCGAGAGGATGAAATTCTCAAACCAAAAATACAGGTCAATCTAAGAAAATGGTTGTATAAGAAGGCAAAGCAAATCAACAAATTATCAAATAAAGTATCAAACACAAAGTATTATGATGTAGGCTACGTCAAAAGCGACGTAGCACAACATGGAGCTGAATTGTAAAAACTATCTCTCCATGTTGTATTACTTTTACTACTAATGATCTTGTTTTAAGATGTTTTCAAGAGCATTTGAAAAGGATAAAAATCTTAAAACCAAAGCCACCGGTGCGGATGACTCCAAAAAGGACACAATACAAGGTTGAACTTTTTCTTAACAGCGAACTAGGATATAGTTCGAAGAGGAATATCAAACTCTTCAGACATGAGCTAAAAGACAACTTCCACCACCATCAAACCACATCCCTATCAGAAGGCATGTGGATATTTTGGGATATTTTTGGTTTTAGGTTTGCATCCAGAGTATTTCTAAACTTACACGGGAAACAACTTCCTCTTTCTTCAAATTCGGGTGAGATACACCTAGATCTTTGGGAATTATGTCCATGTAGCTCATATTTATAGGTGTGAGGGCCCCATATTTTGTAACTGAAAATTTTACAAGCCTTTTCTCCCTAACTTAATTGATCGATACCCATGCTGAGCTAAAGGTCGTCTTAGAATAAAATACTACCTTTTCCACCATTTGAGTCAAACTACAAGTAGTATGATTCTCTGAGGCTTAGGGATATGTAAGTCGGGATCTATATCAAAAACTCATCTACATTCAAAACTCCCCCAATCTCCTCATTCACCAGCTTTTCAGTCTCTCTATTACAGTATAACTTTTGAATCCTTTGAAAATTATGCTTAAATTTGAGTTTTATAAACTACAAGTGGCCTAAATTCTCATGTAACCTGAGATATATAGAAATATCGATACTAGGGTAGGGCTATAAATCCTTGAAGTTCGTGCGAAAACCCAACTGCTTCCAAGAGATGAATTTATGGTCGGACAAAATTGGGATTGTTAATTCCCTTTGAAAAGGGTTTTCTTGCATCCACCCTTCCCAAAGGGAGGGGTTGCTTTGACACCCAATTTTTTTCCCCCATGATTCGAATTAATTTTGAGCTTCTTCAATTTTAAATAATTTTGAAATAATTTCTTTTCATGGAATTAAGGTGTTTTCAAAATTGATTCAAGGCTAATTTTTGTCATTTTAAGAAAAGAAATACATGTTTCCATGATAGAGAATATGGAATTATGTGATCTTATTTAACAAAAATATTCCAGAATCAGTTTTGATTTAAAATAGCCTTTAATTTGGTTATGCCTTTAATTTCCTTTAAAATAGATTAAAATTGTAGTTTAAAAATGAATTAATTGAATTTTTGTCAAAATTTGTGTCGAAACAATTATTTTTTATTGTTAAAATAAAGAAGCTTGAGTGATTAATTAAGAGATTCATTTATCTCAATTTGGTCATAAGCTCAATTTATTTTGGCAATTTTCTCAGTCATTTTCAGCCAATATTTTGACTAAAAAATTAGCCAAATCAACCCAACAATATTGATGATCCAACCCAACCTCACCTTAATTCCTCTCATAATTTCTCACTTCTCTAGCAAACAAAATACAATGGCCTCTGCCTCTCCTATTTTTGGCCAAGTCACAAATTCCTTTAACCGAAATCAATTTTTTGTGTCTCCATTTTTGTGCAAAAAGTATGTGTCTAAACGTATCTTTTAATTCTCTGCGTCCAAACAAATCTAAAGCCTCAAACATCATAAGGATTTTCACCATTCTAGGAAATTTTTGAATCGAATCATAATTTCCTGACCGAATCACGCGAGGGTTGTCTGAATTTGCAACATTCAGATCCCAAATAAGCTTTGACTCTATTTTGAGTCTCCAATTTTAAACACGTGCTATAATGATCCTTTTCATCGTTATGGGTAAGTCAATAGTGCAAAAATTTGGGTTAAGATTTCCCCCGAATTGGGAGTTAAACATTTTAGCCTAGGCTAGGTTTGGATAAAATCTGAGCGAGGTATGTTCTAGGAAAATTTGGGAATGGATTGGGTAAATGTGATTAAGTTTAATATGATTTTATGTTAGCTAAGACGATAAAGAATCTGTATGACTTTTCAGAAGTGAACTCGGGTGCGTAGAACTCCCGATATCAAACTTGACGCAAAGGGGTTAGTCCGAGATGTCATGGTTTGAAAGTGATTTTTGAAAAAGGCAAAACTGGGAGCTTTTTCAAGTTTCTGCCTTGCCACACCCTCTATAGCGGAGAAATTTCCGCTATAGTGGGAGTTAAAGTTGGTCAATCCCGCTATAGCGGGCGGATTCTGCTATAGCGATATCGCTATAGCGGGATTGGGTCTCTATAGCGGGGTAAATCGCAGTTTATGTAGAAAATTTCCTAAAAATAGTTTATTATTTCTAAACACATTTTGGGGAGGACTCAGGCAATTTGGGGCAATTTTTATCAATTTTCCACCATAATTCTTCATAAAGGTAAGTTATTTATCCCCATTAACTAGTTTTTCAATTCCTAAACCTTAAAATCACTAGTTTATGGGTTTCGGGGAGGGTTTAGCTTGACATAGCTAAATTTTCTGGTGCAATGGGATAAATTGGGTGTAAAACCTTTGGGTTTTAGTTAAAGATTGATAATTTACTCTTGGATGACTATAATTCACTAATGTAACAATGAAATTGGTATTTTTAAGGTGAATTAATGATAGAAAAATCCTAGAATAGGTGGGATGATCATGTATTTGGCATGGGGATTCGGGATTAGGTTGTAAGCCTCGATATTATAGGTCATTTGGTTGATTATGTGTTACATTCCTATTTTTAGATCACAATCAAGCCAAGGTAGCAAGAAAAGGGAAAGCTCAAGTTTGTTAGAGTATTTTAGGCTTGGATTGAGGTAGGTGATGGTTTAATATAGTTGAAACCTAACTTGTTTTATGTGTGCATGCTAACTATTCCTTAGTGTTGCTTGTACAATGCATGTTCAAGGAAAGTGAATGACTGTTTGATATCCTAAGTGTTAATCGCTTGCAATGAACTTATATGTAAAGTTCGTTCTTATTAGAGTTGTTGTTTCTGTACTCATTGTGGTTGTGATTGTTGTGATATCTGTCATTATTATGGGATGTATCGGTATTTGGATATCTTCATGGATTGGTTGGTATAAGGTTGGCAGACACTTGATGTCTGGGATTTGTTACATAGACAAGAGCTCGTCCCCTGCAGGTCATGGCTAGTGGGTGGTAGTAAGATCCTTAACATATATGTACAAGGTATAAGTGAGTGTGATGGTTCCTTGAGTGAACCAGGAATTATGTGTTGTCATTTATTATGTTGGTTCCTTGAGTGAACTGGATTTGTGTGCTTTATTGCTAAAGGAGGTTTCTTATGTAAACCAAGATGCATGTTATTTGCCATTTTGTGATTTCATGGATCCTTGAGTGGTCCGGGCTAATTGTAAGTTGTGACATATCTCTATGTTGTTTGTTTACTTGCTGAATTAGGAAATGATTGATGTATATATTGAGTCATCATTTTTGACTTAGAGTCTTGTTAGTGGACTTAACTTGACTTATTTTCTTATCCATGTTTACTTATATTGACTAAACTCCATGATGCTATTGAATAAGGTTAAGTGTTATGAACTTGAGGTAAGGTTGTATGATAGGTGTTCATAGTTGTCTGATCATGCTAAGTTATGGTTATGTGTTCATATTTCTCATTTTTGGGTTAGTTGATGACCCTACCAATACATTGTTGTTTCTTGTGTACGAATATGACATGTGCCTTTCTTTTTGTTGAGTGCAGAGCATATTCCAGCATTTGTTTTGAGACCTCAACTATGATTCATACCATATTCAAGCTCAAGGGTGAGCTGCATCTTTCGGGCTACCATGGGTTCTTCTATTGTTTTCTAGTCATTTGTTTCAGACTTAGATATTACTTTGGTTTTGGGGTTGCATCCCCACTTTTTGACATTTATTAAAGTTTTGGTACGATGACTTTCAGGTTCTAGGGGATGAGTTTTCCCAATTATTTATTTTGTTACTTTCGTGAGATATTGAATATTGGTTTTATTTAATGACATTGGTTTAGTTGCCTAATTTTTGGCTAAGTATTGAAAGGTTATTGGGTTAGTTGGTTCTCCTACCGAAAGGTTAGTGTGGGTGCCAATCATGATGAGTTTAGGTCGTGAAAAAGTTGGCATCAAAGACCTAGGTTCGTTGTACCAAAATGGGTCCAGTAGAGTCTTGTAGAATGGTATAGAGACGCTTGTACTTTTCCTCGAGAGGCTATAGGACTTTAGGAAACTATTCTTTCTTTCTTTTTTCGTTCTATAACTTGATTCCAATTGGTATTTGGCAGTCCAAATTAGAGTCTGACCCTTTTCATTCTTTGTCTGCAGATGGTGAACGCTAGATCAAATGGAGCAAAAGTAACAACCCCAACATCAGTACTCCAGCTGCGGAACTGGCTATTTATGTAATGAACATCCAGTTCATTACCTGTGCTTTCATGCTATTTTAACTTTTAAAGCTTTCCCACAACTTTGCCAAGTCATTTATGACTTACTGGGACTGACGATTCAGTCAACGGGCAGTCCGTTTGGTTTTAGAGCCAATTCCTTGTTTAGGAGCTTTCGTTGTTAAGAATTGGGTATCGAACCTAAACTTTAGTCAAACGGTCTCGGATGCCAATTCTGATAGTTTTGTTAGCTCTGGAATGTTAAGTTTAGGCTAGAAGGACCCTTGGTTTGGCTCCTAAGCCTTCCGAACTCATTTTATTGGGTGGAATTTGGTTAAAACAACCCTTTTGGTGTGGAACCTACATTCGATCGAAATGACCTCGGATGGAAATTTTGATGGCACCATTGAGTCCAAAATGTTGAATTTGATAAGGTAGCATAGTTTGTTTGCATTCACGGGATTCCAAATGAATCCCGAGGGTCCGCTAGGAAACTTGGCAAATTGCCATATTTGCTGGTGCATACCAAAAATGACCTTCCCATTTTTGAGGCCTTGGTCGCGTTTACGAAGGCCAAAGTTGTTGGCCATTGCATTTGCAAGCCAGCCTTCGCATTTGTGAAAAGTCAGGCAGCCGACCGGATCGAGTCTCCCCTTTGCGTTTGTGGTGAACTGATCGTAATTTTGAAGGTCAAGGCGGTCGAAGGTCGCGTTCGCGATGGGGTCCCCACGATCGCGACTCCTGGCCATATTAAATGCTGTGGAACCAATTTTTCTCTTATATATTCCAAGTCCCAAGTTCATAAAAATCCTTGAAAGCTTAAAGATAGTGGAGGTTGATCATTGGGTATCGTGGGTGAGTTGGAGATATTATCTTGACCATTTTCTCACCATTATTTTCGTAAGTTTCTGTCTATTTTCTTGATTAATTCTCCGATTAGCTTTAAAGCCCTAGTTTACGTTGAGGCTGATTTGGGGGTCCATTTATGCTTGGATTTTACCCATTTTGAGGGTAAATGATCCTTGGGCTTAGAATGACTCATTGATGGTTTCGAATGTGTGATTCCGTAAGCGGACCCCATGTGAGATTTTTAGTTTGATTCTTGGCACGGAGCATATAAATGCATTATGGGTATCTTTATTCTCATGGTAATGTGTAGATTATTATTTTGATAGCGTGGTAACGGTCAGAGGCTTCTTAGAAGGGAAAAGCTCCAGAGTAGTGGACTTTCTCTAGCTTTCGACGACGTCCAGGTAGGCTAGGCTTACCTCCCTCTTAGATTGAGCTGTATTATAATATCAGTGTAGTATTGTTCTAGAGTTGGATGGGTATTTACGTTTTGGTTGATAATTTTAGTAATTAGTAATTATTTAAACGGTTAGAGAGCCCTTTTTGGTAGATTTTGGCTTGTCTCCACTCATATTGGACTATATTGATACCTTAGGACTAGTTTGACTTACTTAGTACCTTGGGATGGAATCATAAGTCATAGGCTAGGTTTGGGTAGGTGTATGTCTTAGTATGGTTTTTGGGATTAGTAGCGGGCCCCATCGGTCTTTCCTTTAGATAGTATGCTTAGTTTAGCTTTAGTAGACTTAAGAATCCTTTAAGTTATGAGCTTAGATCAAATATTGGGCCTTGGGGTGACTTATGCATTTTAATAGGCTTCGGTTATTTTTATTAATCTGAATAAAGTGAACTTTTGGCATTTCGACCCCTGCATCTAGACTTGGTAGTCAATATCGCTTCTCTTATTGACTTGATAATATTACCTAGTAGTTATGTTAAATGGAGTACAAGGAAATTCATGATCTTGGAGCATTGTGGTGCTTGGTCTAATTACTAGTTCCGGTCAAGTCTGGCATTCATAATCTTTATGAGACACTTTATTATGATGATATTATTCTCAGTTCTGGTTCAAGTCCAAATTTATGATTCAATGAGATTTCCAGGTATATTGTTACATTTGAGCACACCTTATGATTTCATTGTCAGTATTTCCTTCCTGTTTGCATCTATTGGGCTTATGGGGGCTCGGTTGGGTTATTCCTTACATGTTTGCACCTTCTGGGCTTATGGGGGTCTAGTTAGGTTGTAGTTAGACTGTATTTGTTTCAATTGATCTATTCTTGCATATTTATCGCCTTATCTCATTTCAGACTAGTATTTCAGATTTATTCCTTATCCATAACTTTAGTTTACTTTCTCGCATTTTATTATACTTTTATTATGATTTAGCTCAGTCGGACGATGATTTCTATAGAGTACCCATTATTTTTGGTACTCATACTACACTTATGTATATTTTTCTGATGCAGATTCGAGTATGAGTTACCACCATTGACCCTTACTTGGGCTTGCTTTGGAGATTTAGAGATAGGGTGAGCTTTCAAAGCTAGAGCTGATTCTCTCTCCTTCTACTATTTTTGGATAGTCTTTACTTTTTTTTTTAAATGAAGAGTTGGCCGGTTAGGCCTTTTTATTAGAAACAAAAAAAGACCAATATTTACAAGGTATAAGCCCAAAAGTGGCCCAATTTCAGATTGAATTTTTGAATCATTAACTCTCAAGTTTCAAATTAATCTCGATCGATCATTTGACGGATAATCTTTACATTTCTGAGACTACCTGTATATTTGCTACTGTTTAGTACTCTATTTTGATTTAGTGGCTCTTGTACCTACCTTACTAGGTCATGGGATACTCTTTTGTACTTTTCCTCCTTTCCAGCACTATCGTATTTATGTTTTCTGTTGCTTGTAATTCCTATTGCTTGTTTGCATTCTGTATTTCTTTATCTTCCACCGTTTAGCCGATTACTTGTCTTTTCGGGTTATGGTCTTGCTAACTTACTAGCGTGTTAAAGTAGGTGCCATAACGACTTGAGAAATTGGATCACGACAAATTGGTTTCAGAGCCTAGGTTCACTGGTATTGTTGGTACAAAAGCAAGTATCTAGTAGAGTCCCATGGATTGGAATAATGATGTTCGTATCCTATCTTTGGGAGGCTACATAACATTCTTAGGAAAACCTCAGCTCCTTTATTCATTTTCGTGCATCGAGTCTATGCTAATTTCTAAAATTCTCATTATTTCACTCTTTCGCAGATGGTTAGGATGCGAGCTACGAAGACCAGAGATGAGGACTAGGGCACCCGTTAAAGGCCGTGGTCGAGGCCAGGCTAGAGCTGCAGCACCAGCTAGGGGTCAGGACAATGTGCCTTTGCCAGATCCTGTCATTGCTTTCGAGCCAGAGGTAGCTCCAGAGGTTCTGCCACCCCAGCTACTAATGGGCCAGAGAGCAGCCCAGGCCCCACTAGGGTTTTTTTCTTCAGTGCTCAGAGATGCCTTGATTCAGTTACTGGGGCTAGTAGGTGGTGCACCTTATGATGGTGCTCAGTTAGCAGACCAGAGTGGTTTTGATATAGGGGTGCAGCCTGCAGTTGCGGCTCCCAGAGTTGAGATTCCTCCAGCACCGATAGTTCTACATTTGGTAGTTGCTCAGCTAGTTATGACCGCTAAGGAGAAGAAGATATTTGGCTGATTCTTGATATTGACTCCACCTAGGTTTGCAGGGGCCCTAGGAAAGGATGCATTTGAGTTTCTGACTAGTTGCGAGGAGTGGCTCCTTAATTTTGGCCAGGTAGAGTCGTATGATTTAGACTATACCACCTTTCAATTTTATTAGGCCACTAGACAGTGGTGGAAAGGTTATATGGATTCCAGGACAGGTGGATCTTCACCTATGACATGGACTTAGTTTTCTGAGGCTTTCTTGGAGAAGTATATGCCTCGCAGCTTGCACAAGCATTTGAGGGATCAGTTTACCAGTTTGGAGTAGGGTTCTATGACAGTTGTTGAGTATGAGGTGAGATTCCATGAGTTGGCCAGACATGCTACAATGATCTTACCTACCGAGTATGAGAGGAATCGATATTTTGTCAAGGGACTGAGACTTTCTCTTCGTATGGCTACTCAGAGTTTAGTTGCTGGTGGTAGGTTCTTTGTGGATTTTTTTGATTATGCCAATACTATAGAGGAGATGAATCTAGAGGCCTAAGGGGGTAGCAATAACAGACCATGTCAGCAGGGTAGTTTTAGTGGGAGCCAGAACGAGTCACAGTTCAAAGGCAGAGGTTTTCAGAGGAGGTACCCCTAGAGTCAGTCTTATCAGCACTAGGGTTAGTCTAGTAGGCCCGTTCAGGTAGCACTTCAGATTATTGATGGGGGTCAGCTCGGTTATAGTGACTACAGTGGCCAGGTTAGTGTCCTGTCTTCGAGGGGTACACATTTAGGATCTTCAGGCCGTGGTGGCTATTTCGGGTCAACCAAATCTTTTGGTCAACACAGAGTGCCCGGGGCAATGCTATTATTATGGGGTCGTCAGTCATGTCTTTAGAGAATGTCCCCGACGTGGGATGGTTATGTCTGTAGTGCAAAGTGTTCAGCCAATCAAATCAGTTTTGCCTCCAGCTAGAGGTGGTGTACAGGGTCGTAAGAGTGGTCTCCAGGGTTCTAAAAGAGGTCCTCAGACAGGTAGGATAAGTGGTCGGTTAGGTACTTAATTTGAAGAAGAACGAGGTCAGTTGTATGTTGTGCCAGACAGGCTGGAGGTGGAGTCTTTGGATGCTATTATTACAGGTATGATTTTAGTATGCCGTCAGTCAACTAGTTCTTTATTTAATCCGGGATCTATTTATTCATATGTTTCTGCTTATTATGCATCGTTGTTAGAGTTATCTTGGGAGCCTCTATTTGTGCCATTACGTGTATTTACTCCCGTGGGTGATTTTTAGTAGTGGATCGGGTTTATAGATCATGTGTTATGACTGTTCGAGAATTTGATACTCGGGTTGACCTTATTGTGCTAGATATGGTGGATTTTGATGTGATTCTGGGCATGGACTAGTTATCTTCCTATCATGCGGTCTTGGATTGCTTTGCCAACATCGTTACCTTAGCCATGCCTGGTATACCCTTGGTTGTGTGGCAGGAATCTTTTAGCCACACACCAACTAGGATTATTTCTTATGTTCGGGCTAGGAGACTGGTGTCGAGAGTCTTATCTTGCTTATGTTCATGATATTAGTATGGAGAGCTCTTTGCTTGATTCTATCCCTATTGTTTGTGAGTTTCCTGATGTTTTCTCTACTGACCTACTCGGCCTTCCACCTGAGCGTGATATTGAGTTTGCTATTGATCTTGAGCTGGGAACCTGACCTATTTCCATGGCACCTTACCATATGGGTCCTATTGAGCTTAAAGAGCTAAATTCTCAACTTCAGGATCTTTTGGGTAAGGGTTTTATTAGGCCGAGTGTATCACCTTGGGGTGCTCTTGTCTTATTCGTAAAAAAAAGAGTGGTTCTATGCATATGTGTATCGATTATAGAAAGCTGAATAACGAGACAGTAAAGAATTAGTATCCTATGACTCATATTGATGACTTATTTGACCAGCTTCAGGGTGTGCCAGTGTTTTCTAAGATTGACTTGAGATCTGGTTACCATCAATTGAGGATTTGGGCAGAGAACATCCCTAAGGCAGCCTTCAGGACTCACTATGGCCATTATGAGTTCCTGGTGATGTCTTTTAGGTTGACCAATTCCCCCACAACATTCATGGACTTGATGAACTGCGTTTTCAGGCCATATTTGCATTTTTTTATGATCATTTTCATCGATGATATTCTTGTTTATTTGAGGAGTAGGGAAGAACACGAACAACATTGAGGATTGTGCTCTAGACTTTGAGAGATTAAAGGTTTTTTGCCAAATTCTTAAAGTGCGAGTTTTGGTTAGGGTATGTGGCATTCCTTGGACACATTGTGTCTAAGGATGGGATTATGGTGGATCCGATGAAGATTGAGGCTATTCGTGATTAGGCCAGACCTACATCTCCAACGAGGTTTACAGTTTTATTAGTTTGCAGGTTACTATAGGTGGTTCATCAAGAGATTTGCTACCATTGCAGCACTTATGACCAAATTAAACAGGAAGGAGGTTCCTTTTCAGTGGTCTAATGAGTGCGAGTTAAGCTTTCAAAAGCTCAAGGACTTGCTCACTTTTGCTTTTATTTGACTCTTCCAGTTGAGGGCGAGGGGTTTACAATTTATGGAGATGCTTCTGGTGTTAGTTTGGGTTGTGTTTTAATGAAAAAAGGCTGAGTTATTGCTTATGTGTCAATGAAGCTAAAAGTGCATGAGTGCAACTACCCTACTCATTATTTAGAGTTGGCAACAGTAGTTTTTGCGCTTAAGATTTGGATGCATTACTTGTATGGTGTTTGTTGTGAGATATTTTCTGACCATCATAGTCTTCAGTACATTATGACTTAGAGGGAGCTTAATTTGAGATAGCGTCGGTGGATTGAGTTGCTAAAGGACTATGATAGCTCTATTCTATACCATCCGATCAAGGAGAACATGGTAGCGGATGCTTTGAGCCGAAAGGCGGTGAGTATGGGTAGTTTGACCTTCATTTCAGTTTTGGAGCGGCCTTTGTCCTTGCACATTCTATCCATAGCCAACTTGATCATTAGACTTGATATTTCAGACCCCAGGAGTATTCTTGACAGTGTCGAGGCTAGGTCTACCTTACTTGAGCAGATTCAGAGTTGCCAGTTTGAGGATAGTAGACTTTGTGACATCCATGACCAGGTGCTGAGAGGTGAGTCCAGGAGGGCTACCTTGGATTTGCAGGGCATTTTGAGATTCGACGGTTGTATTTATGTTCCTATAGTTAGGGATTTGATTTAGCTGATATTGCGAGAGGCTTATAGCTCTAGATATTCTATTCACCCTAGGAAAACTAAGATGTATAGAGATTTGAGGCAACACTACTGGTGGAGTGGCATGAAGAAGGATATAGCGGACTTTGTAACTCGGTGTTTATGTTGTCAGCAAGAAAAGGTAGAGAATCAGAGACCAGGTCGATTGCTTCAAAGACTACTTATTCTCGAGTGAAATTAGGAGCATATTACTATAGACTTTGTAAGTGGTCTGCCTCATACTTTTCGTGGGTTCGACAGTATTTGGGTCATTATAGATTGATTGACCAAATAGTCTCATTTCATCCCTATTCAAATATTCTTCAGTGCTGAGAAGTTAGCCCGTATCTATGTTAGTAAGATAGTTTGCCTTCTTGGGGTACCCGTGTCTATTATTTTTGATAGAGGCTCAGTGTTCTCTTCTATCTTTGAAAAACTTTTGAGGAAGAGTTGGGTACTCAAGTGATCTTAGCACCGCCTTCCACCCTCAGACCGACGGACAGTCGGAGCGGACTATTCAGGTCATGTAGGATATACTTCGTGCGTGTGTTATGGACTTTGGAGGTCCATGAGGGCTACCATTAGAGTATTGAGATGACACCATTTGAGGCATTGTATGTTAGGCGTTTTTGATCTCTGATTGGTTGGTTTGAGACTTCTGAGAGCGATTCAGGATAGGCTACAGAAAGCTCAGAGTAGGCAGAAGAGTTATGCTAACCGTAGGCTTCGCATTTTGAAGTTTGGAGTTGGTGATCGGATTTTCCTTTGAGAATCACCCATGAAGGGCGTGATAAGATTTGGGAAGAGGGGCAAGCTCAGCCCCAGGTATATCGAGCAGTTTGAGATACTTTGGACTGTTGGAGAGGTAGCTTATGAGCTGGCCTTTCCCCTAGACTTTTCATTTGTTCATTTAGTCTTTCATGTATCCATGTTGTGATGCTACATTCCAAATGAGTCTCCTTCATTGGGACTCGATTCAGTTGGCCTTTGCGGAGGAGCCAGTCTCTATATTCTCCAGGGATGTAAGAAGGTTGCGCTCTAGAGAGATTCCAGTGGTTAAAGTTTAGTGGAGACACCATCCATTAGAGGAGGCTACCTCAGAGATCGAGAGTGAGTTATGGGGCCAGTATCCCCACCTGTTCGAGCCTTTAGGTATATCTTGATCCTTTACTTTCACAAATGAAAGTCCTTTTAGTAGTGGATATTGTGATGACCCTACCTGTACTCTTGAGCTTTTTCAATATTTAGAGATTTCCCAAAGCTTCCCCAAGTCATTTATGACCTGTTGGGACTAACGGTTCGATCATCGGGTTGGCCATTTGTTTTTTTAGAGTCAATTCCCTATTTAGGAGCTTTCACTATTAAGAATTGGGTATCAGACCTAAACTTCTGTCAAATGGTCCTAGTTGCCAATTTTGATAGTTTTTTAGCTTTGAAATGTTGATTTTAGGCTAGGAGGACCCTTGGTTCGGGTCCCAAGACTTTTGAACTCATTTTGGGCTATTGAGTGGAATTTGGTTAAAATGTCCCTTTGGGTGTGGAACCCACATTCGATCGAAACAAACTTGGATGGAAATTTCAATGGCGCCGTTGAGTCCGAAATATCGAATTTGATAAGGTAGCATAGTTCATTTATGTTCATGGGATTTCGAACAAATCCCGAGGGTCCGATTGGAAACTTGGCAAATTGCCAAGTTTGTTGGTGTAGCTTCAGCTGGTGCAGGCCAAAAATGACCTTCGCGATCGCGAGGCCTTGTCTGCGTTCGCGAAGGCTAAAGTTATTGGCCATCGCGTTCACGAGCTAAAGTCTTCCTTTATATTCGCAGTGAACCGGATGCGATCACGAATGTTTAGGCGGTCGAGGGTCACATTCACGATTGGGTCCCCGCGATCGCGATGGAGAGACCCCTGGCAGTATTAAATGTTATGGAACCCATTTTTCTCTCATTTATTCCAAGTCCCAAGTTCATAAAAACAATAGAAATCTTAGAGAGAGTGGAGGTCGATCATTGGGTGTCAAGGGAGAATTGGAGTCATTATCTTGTTCATTTTCTCACCATTATTTCTGTAAGTTTCCATATATTTTCTAGATTAATTCTTCGGTTAGCTTTAAAGCCCTAGTTTACGTTGGGGCTGATTTGGGGGTCCATTTATGCTCGGATTTCACCTACTTTTAAGGGTAAATAATCCTTGGGCTTAGAGGGACGCATTGATGGTTTGGACTGTGTGATTTTGCAAGTGGACCCCACATAGGATTTTTAGTTGGATTCTTGACCGGAGCATATATATGCATTATGGGTATCTTTATTCTCATGGTAATGTGTAGATTATTATTTTGATAGCGTGACAGCGCTCGAAGGCTTCTCGAAAGGGAAAAGCTTCAAAGTAATGGACTTTCTCGAGCTTTCGACGGCGTCCAGGTAGCCTAGGCTTACCTCCGTCTTAGATTGAGATTTATTATGATATCAGTTTAGCATTATGCTAAAGTTGGGTGGGTATTTATGTTTTGGTTGATAACTTTAGTAATTAGTGATTATTTGGCAGGTTAGAGAGCCCTTTCTGGCAGATTTTGGCCCGTCTCCCCTTATATTGGACTAGATTGATACCCTAGGACTAGTTTGACTTACTTAGTACCTTGGGATGGAATTATAATCCATAGGATAGGTTTGGGTAAGTGGTTGCATTGGCATGGGTTTTCAGGATTAGTAGCGGGTCTCACAGATCTTTTTTTTAGATAGTATGCTTAGTTTAGCTCTTGTAGACTTAAGAAGCCTTTAAGTTATTAACTCAGATTAAATGTTGGGCCTTAGGATGACTTAGGTACTTCAATAGGCTTCGGTTAGTTTTATTAATCGGGATAAAGTGACCTTTTGACTTTTCGTCCCCTGCACCTAGACTTGGTAGTTAATATCGCTTCTCTTATTGACTTGACAGTATTACCTAGTAGTTATGTTAAATGTAGTACAGGGAAATTCATGATCTTGGAGAATTGTGGTGCTTGGTTTAATTACTAGTTCTGGTTCAAGTTCGGCATTCATGATCTTTATACGACACTTTATTATGATGATATTATTCTCAGTTTTTGTTCAAGTTCGACATTTATGATTCGAAGACATTTCCAGGTATATTATTACATTCGGGCACACTTTATGATTTCATTGTCAGTATTTCCTTCCTGTTTGCATCCATTGGGCTTATGGGGGCTCGATTGGTGTATTTCTTACATGTTTGCACTTTCTGGGATTATGGGGTTCCAATTAGGTTGCAGTTAGCCTGTATTTGTTTTGATTGATCTATTCTTGCATATTATATTGTTTTAGACTAGTATTTCAGATATATTCCTTATCCATGACTCTAGTTTACTTTCACGCATTTTATTATACTTTTATAATGATTAAGCTCAGTCGGCCGATGATGTCTATTGAGTACCCATTATTTTTAGTACTCATACTACATTTTTGTATCTTTTTTTGATGTAGATCTGAGTACGGGTTACCACTATTGACGCTTACTCAAGATTGCTTTGGAGATTTGGAGATAGGGTGAGCTTTCAAAGCCGGAGCTGATTCTCTCTCCTTCTGCTATTTTTGGACAGTCTTTAAATTTCTGAGACGGCTTGTATATTTGATACTGTTTAGTTCTTTATTTTGATTTAGTGGCTCTTATACCGACCTTACTAGGTCTTAGGATACTCTTTTATTCTTTTCCTCTTTTCCAGCACTATCGTATTTATGTTTTTCGCTGCTTGTTATTCTTATTGCTTGTTTGTATTCTGTATTTCTATATCTTCCAACGTTTGTCCTATTACTTGTTGTTTTGGGCTATGGCTTGGCTTACCTATTGGAGGGTTAAAGTAGGTGCCATCATGACTTGAGAAATCGGGTTATGATAGTTCGAGGGAGAGGATGAGGGAGGGTAGGGATAGGGGAATAGAAAGAGCAACACCCGCCAGGGGTAGAGCTCAGGCAGCAGCTGACCAGGATCATCAGAGGTCAGTATCACCTCCCCCATCCTAGGATCATTTTGAGGAGGTTGAGGCAGTGGGCGAGGATGGTATAGAATCGGAGGTGGTACCGGTTGGAGGTACAATTCTTCCTCCGGTGTCTATCGAGGTTATTTAGCAGGTTCTGTCTTTTCTAAGTGGGTTGGATGGCACTGGAGCCACTCCAACCATGCCAACCTTTCAGGTTCTGGGTGCTCATCCCACTTCCACTCTAGCTCCCAAGATGGATGAGGCTTCAGGGACTAATGTATTCCCCCATCCTGTTTTAGGCCCCGTCATGACTGGTACCGAACATGCATTGCTGCCTAAGTTTCTGAAAATGAAACCTCATTCATTTCATTGTGCTGAGACTAAGGATGCGTTTGAATTCATCATTGATTATTATGAAAGGCTTCTCGAATTGGGGATTATGCAACAACATGGTGTTGAGTTCGTGACTTTTCTACCGTAGGGGGATGCCAAGTAGTGGTGGAAAGCTTATGTAGAGTGTCGGTCACCGACATTACCTACATTGACTGGGGTTCAGTTTCATGCTCTATTCTTGGAGAAGTATGTACCCCAGACCCTTCGTGACCACAAGAAGGATGTGTTTTTAGATCTTGAGTAGGGAAGTATGTCAGTTGCAGCCTATGAGGCTAATGTCTCTCTATTCTACCTAGCTGTTGGGTACTGAGGATGAGAGGATCCAATTATTTGTTAAGGGTTTGAACACTAATCTCTAGGTATAGTCTATTTACATGACTTCTGCAGGAAAGAGTTTCAATGATGTGGCTGATTATGTGAAGAATCTTGAAGGAGTTAAGCAGGTTTGTCAGGCTAAGGCATTAGCCAAGAAGTCCCGAAATGCGGGTAACTTCAGTGATTTTTATTCCAGGGGCCATAGACAATAGGCATATTCGACTCGCCCCACTTAGTCAGCTCTACCAACTTCTACATGTGGTTATTCAGTAGCCTTCAGTTGTTAGAGGCTAAGGGGCTTCTTATTCTTTGGCCAACATGCCTTCTCTTGAGCGAGCTTGTTATTATTGTGGCGCTGCAGGGCACTTCAAGAGAGAGTGTCCTCTGAGGTAGTCAGGTAATCAGGCACAACAATAGATTAGGGCTATGGTTCCAGCAGGAAAAGGTAGAGGCGGTAATGGTAAGGTCCTTCCACAGGGTGGACAGTGTAATAATCAGAGAGGCCGAGATGGAAACAGAGGTAACGGTAATGCAAGGAATGGTGGAGAGCAACCTTCTATGGAGGTTGCCTAGATTGATGATAGAGCTCATTGTTTTGCCTTCCCAGGCAAGACCGAGGTCGAGGCGTCTAATATCGTCATTACAAGTACTGTTCTCATCTGTGACCAGATGACTACTGTTTTGTTTGATCTGGGTTCCACTTACTCTTATGTATCTGTTAGATTTACTTTGGGTCTGAATATGGCTTGTGATGTACTCAATTCTCCTGTATATGTTTCAACTCCGATTAGAGATTCTATGGTGGTGACCCATGTATATCGTGCATGTTCTATTTTGTTCATGGGTTTTTAGACGAGTAGATTTGATCATTTTACACATGCTTGATTTTGACATTATCCTGGGTATGACTTAGTTGTCTCCTTATCATGCTGTCTTGAACTATATTGCTAAGACAGTGAATCTAAAAATGCCTGGTATGGATAATTTAGAGTGGGAGGGTATGTATAAGTCTAAGCTGGGGAAGGGGTGTTTAGCTTCCTAGCTCATCTTTGGGATATTATTGCGGAGTCCCCTTCTATTGAGTCAGTTCCCATGGTTTCATAGTTTCTGGATGTATTTCCCAAGGATTTGCCTAGTATTTCTCCGGATAGGGATTTTGATTTTTGTATTGATTTGGAGCTGGGCACTCACCCAATTTCTATTCCTTCTTATCGAATGGCTCCAGCAAAGTTGAGGGAACTCAAAACTCAGTTGCACGAACTATTTCATAAGGGATTTATTCATCCCAGTAATTCATCTTGGGGTGCTCTAGTGTTATTCGTTAAAAAGAAAGATGGTAGCATGAGGATGTGCATTGATTAAAGGTAGTTGAATAAGGTTACCATCAGGAAAAAGTATCTATTGCCCCGTATAGATGATCTCTTTGACCAATTGCAGGATACTTTGGTACTCTCCAAGATTGAGTTGAGGTCGGTTATCATCAGCTAAAAATTTGGCATAGGATATACCCAAAACAACTTTCAGGACTCAGTATGGGTATTATGAGTTCTTAATGATGTCTTTTGGGTTGACCAATACGCTGACAGCCTTTATGAGCTTAATGAATGGTATTTTCAAGTCTTTTTTGGATTCTTTTGTGATAGATTTTATTGATAACATTTTGGTTTACTCCAAGAGCAGGGAGGAACATATAGGCTATCTTTGCATTATTTTGGGAATTTTGAGGGAGAAGAAGTTGAATGCAAAGTTCTCAAAATGTGAGTTCTGGTTGTCTTCGGTTGCTCTCTGAGGGTATGCGGTCTCGAAAAAGGGGGTAATGGTAGATCCCCAGAAGATTGAGGTAGTTAAGAGTTAGGTTCTTCCTAGCTCTGTGACAGAGGTTAGAAGCTTTGTGGGTCTTGCTAGTTATTATCGCAGGTTTGTTAAGAATTTTGCATCTATTGCTACTCACTTGACAAGGCTGACCCAAAAAGAGGTGCCATTTGTTTGGTCAGATAAGTGTGAGGAGAGCTTCCAAAATCTAAAGACTTTTGACTATAGCTCCTATCCTTTCATTATCGATTGAAGGTAAGGATTTTGTTGTATTTTGTGATGCTTCACGTTTGAGTTTGGGTGGTGTGTTAATGCAGGACAAAAATGTCATTGCTTATGCTTCGAGGCAGTTGAAGCCTCATGAAAAAAATTACCCAACTCATGAATTGGAGTTGGCAATGATGGTGTTTACACTCAAGATTGTAGACACTACCTTTATGGTGTCAAGTGTGAGGTATCCACAAACCAACGTAGCCTGCAGTATGTGTTCATGCAAAGGGATTAGAGCTTGAGACAGAGGAGATGGATGGAGTTGTTGAAAGACTATGATGTGAACTTCCAGTATCATCCGGGTAAGGCCAATATGGTGGCAGACGCATTGATACAGAAATCAGTAAGTATGGGCAGTTTGGCATGTTTGAGGGTGTCAAGGTGACCCTTGGATATGGAGTTTCAAGTAGCATCTTGGTTTATGCAGTTTGGTGTTTCATAAAGGGGTGGAGTGTTGGCTAGTGTTAAGGTAAATTCAACATTCCTTGATGAAATCAAGGCCAAATAGTTTGAGGATGGAAAATTGAAAAAACTCCGAAATAAGGTGGTGTGTGGTGAGGCTTCAAACGCCACACTTGATGCATGTAGAGTATTGTGGTTTAAAGGGTGGGTATGTGTTCCTCGGGTTGGTCATTTGATTCAGAATGTGCTTGCTGAAGCTGATGGATCACGATATTCTATTCATCCAGGTGCAACCAAGATGTACCATGACTTGTAGTAGCTTTATTGGTGGCCTGGGATGAAGTGGGACATAGTGGATTACGTATCCAAATGTCACAACTGTCAGCAGGTAAAGTACGAGCATCTAAGTCCTGCAGGTTTGCTTCAAAGAATGCCCATTCCCGAGTGGAAGTGGGAAAGAATAGATATGGACTTCGTGCTAGGTCTTCCTAAGACCTTGGGGAAGCATGACTCAACTTGTCATAGTAAACAGGATGCAAAATCAGCCCATTTCATTCTGGTTCGGGTGGATTACACCTCTAAGCAGTTGGCCCAGATCTACATCAAAGAGATAGTAAGGCTTCATAGGGTTCCACTGTCCATCATTTTAGATAGAGGTACGTAATACATTTTTAAAATTTAGGATAGGTTGTATGAAGAGTTGGGCACCAAATTCACTGTTAGCACAACCTTTCATCCTTAGACTGATGGACTGTCGGAGAGGACAATTCAGGTGCTTGAGGACATGTTGAGGGCATCTGTGATTGATTTCAGCAGTCATTAGGATAAGTTCTTACCGTTGTGTGAATTTTTATACAACAACAACTATCACTCTAGCATTGATATGGCCCCGGCCCTATTCAAGGCACTCTAAGGAAGGAGATGTCGATCGCCCATAGGGTGGTTTGAGAGGGGTAATGTGAAGCCTTTGGGAACTGATTTAGTAAGGGAAACTCAAAAAAGGTGATATTTATCCAAACCATGTTGTTGGCAGCCCAGAGTAGACAAAAGAAGTATGTAAATCGTAAGGTGAGGGACATGTCATTCAAGGTTATTGAACAGGTTTTGTTAAAAGTGTCTCCTATGAAAGGAGTCATGAGATTTGGCAAGAAGGGAAAGTTTGGAACTCGGTATATCGATCCATTCGAGGTTCTTGACAACGTGGGTTAGGTAGCATACATGTTGGCATTGCCACCAAGCTTGTCAGGGGTCCATCCAATGTTCCATGCATCCATGCTTAAGAGATACCATGGGGATGAGGATTATATTATCAAGTGGGATTCAGTTTAACAAGATAAGAACCTTACTTATGAGGAGGAACTGGTTGTTATTCTTGATCAGGATATCCGGAGGTTGAGGACAAAGGAGATTTGATCTGTAAAGGTTTAATAGAAGCATCGTCTGGTTAAAGAAGCCACTTCAAAAACCAAGAAGGACATGCAGGACAAGTATGCTCACTTGTTTGAGGATATAGATACTCTTTCTTTTCTTGATATTTTTCCTTATTTTATTGTTTGGGGATGAACGATGGATAAATTGGTATTTATTGTAATGACCCTTTTCGTCGTTACGGGTAAGTCAATCATGCAAAAATTTGGGTTAAGATTTTCCCCGGATTGAGAGTTAAAAATTTTAAGCTAGGCTAGACTTAGACGAATTCTGAGTGAGGTATGTTCTAGGGCACTCGGAGAATGGATTGGGTATATATGATTAAGTTTAACATGATTTTATGTTAACTAAGATGATAAGGAGAGGACTTTTTGAAAGTGAATTTGGGTGAGTAGAACTCCCGATATCGAACTTGATGCAAAGGGGTTAGTAAGGATGTCATGGTTTCAGTGTACATTACGGAAAAGGAAAAACTAGGAGCTTTTTCGAGTTTCTACCTCTCCACACCGGCTATAGCAGGTGGCAGACCGCTATGGGGCTACCGCTATAGCGGAGAAATTCCTGCTATAGCGATAGTTAAGGTCGGTCAATCCCGCTATAGCATGTGGATTCACCGCTATAGCAGGATCGGGTCTTTATAGCGGGGTTAAATCTCTGTTTATGCAAAAAATTCCCCATAAATGATTTATTATTTCTAAATACGTTTTGGTGAGGGCTCTGGCAATTTGACGAAATTTTCACCTATTTTCCACCAGAATTCTTTGTAAAGGTAAGTTATTTATCCCCATTAACTAGTTTTTCAATTCCTAAACTTAAAATCACTAGTTTACGGGTTTTGGGGAGGGTTTAGCTTGATATAGCTGAATTTTCTAGTGCAATTGGGTATATTGGGTGTAAAATATTTGGGTTTTAGTTAAAGGTTGATAATTTACTCTTGCATGATTATAATTCACTAATGTAACCATGAAATTGATAGTTTTAAGGTGAATTGATGCTAGGAAAACCCTAGAATGGGCGGGATGATCATGTATTGGCCTAAGGATTTAGGATTAGATTGTAATCCTTGATATTGTAGTTTATTTGGTTGATTATGTGTTATATTCTTATATTTAGACCATAATCAAGCCGAGGTATCAAGGAAACGGAAAGCTCAAGTTTGTTAGAGCATTTCAGGCTTGGATTGAGGTACGTGACAATTTAATGTAGTTGAAACCCAACTTATTTTATGTGTGCATGCTAACTATTCCTTAGTGTTGCTTGTACAATGCATGTTCAAAGAAAGTGAATGACTGTTTGATATCCTAAATTTTAATCGCATGAACTTTTTGTTTCGAAATCACTCCCTACATGCTTAAAAATCTATTCCTTGAGTTGGATTAGCAAAAACCATGGACATTTCTTTTCAAAATTTGATTTTTTTTATTTAAAAGAAAACGGCCCTGCTTGCCAGAAACATAATCCTTTCCAGTACAAGTCTCTGTTGTTTGTCATGCTAACTTTCATGAAGTTGTGCTAATGACGTTGTTGATGTTGTATGTGCTTCGAAAGAGGGATATTTAACTCCTGTTTATGTTTGTCGCTGGTTTATTTAGAAGTTTTAGTCCTTAAATAATCAAGTTTTCTTCATCATAGAGGGCGTCTTTTAGTAAATCCCAGCTTTTTCATTAAGCCTTTATTGGTTTACCATACTATTCAGAGCTTGTCAAGAGAATATGAGAACATTCACTTAGAATGTCCCTCTATTTTCTCCAAAAGAAACCAACAAGGAGAGCTGGTTCCTTAAAACAGTTCTGAGGATCTGTTGGGGAGTCGATTTGGTTTAAGACAAAGATTAATGATTTAAATTTAAGTGTAAAGGAAATAAAGCCATTCTTTAATTCTCTTCTCGAAATAATACCGAGAGCCGAAGGTGGGCATTGAAATTTCCCATCTTTGTTTCCAACGAGCCTATTCCCAGGAGCTCTTCAGGTTATTGACAGTTCCCTTGATTAGATTCCTTTCATTTTGTTTATGTGGTTTTTTGTCCATTATGAATCAAATATTACTTGAGCTCTCAACTCAATGTTTTTGTTAAGTTTAGTATTGCCTTAATGCATGATTAAATGTTTTAGTATATTCTACTTACGTGCTTATTGATTATGTTTGATCCTTGAAGAAAATGAACTAATTTGTGGGTTACCAATGATGCAATTGGCATGATTAATCAATCAATTTGCATAAAGTATCATGAAATATGATCTATTTACTTGGCTTCAGTAGACATGGAGTGTTGAATGAATTGGCCGACTAATATTATTATTTGTTTGATGTGCATCCAAAATTTAAGTTTATGTTCTCTACTGTTAAAGTTCTACTGGAAATGTATAGGAGAAGAATGATGTCCTTTATTCTATTGATTTCATTGAGTTAGCTCATGGAATATAACTCGATACTCATTCTCTTCTTCTTCTCTGTTGATACATGTGAATCTTGGGTTCATTTGGACCCTCAATTTCATCCTTTGCATCTCTGAACGGGCCAAGAAGGCCCACATCATCAAGTTAAGCCTCAAAGACTCAACATGGGTTCAAAAACGCGAAAATCGGATGAAGAAAAATGTGTAGCTAAATGCTATATTTGGAAGCTAATATCAAGATGAAGCGAAGAAGATTAAAAATAGGCTTAACCCATTATAAATTGATAGTCCGAATGGACAATTAGTAGGGGTTTGGGCATAAATGTCTCAACCCAACCTCTCCCTTATCCTTTTATTTATTTGTATAGTTTAAAATTTATTTGTAATCTTTAACTTTAATCCACTAATCTAAATAAATCCCCCAAGTGTTGTCATTTAGATTTTGATTCACACTCAGCTTTATTTAGATTAAGAGGAATAAAAAATAGAAATTTGATAAATTCCTTAAACAAGTCTCTTATATCAAGATGACATTTATTTATTCATGTGATTAGTAGTTATTTAGGTTAGAGGAATTTTCTTTAAACTTAAGAACTTTTAAACTTCTCCTGAAAGATCCAAATTTTCCATAAATAGCCAAATATTCTTAATTTTTCCTGATTTTGTATTTTCTTTAAGGTTTCTATTTTCAAAATGTCATTTCTATTAATTTTGATTAGAAACGACCTTTCCTAAAAAATGAATTTCTCCCTTCCATTCTCATAAAAATGATTGGGTTTATCTCAAACATAATACAAACATTTTGTGAGTTAAGTTTCTATTTTCTATTAATGGAATTTTTATTCCAAGTTAAATAAACCATTTATACTTGAATAGAATAAATGCCATCTTTGCAAATGAGTTTGATATTTTTAGACTTTTACAAAGTTAATCATGTTTTGTAAAAATTAGTCATTTTTTTAAAATCAGTCAAATTATCTTTTGGTCAATTATTTTAACGGATGTTTTTTAAGTGTGTTAAAAACCTTATCAAGATGTTACCAAAATTCTTATCCATTTTCTCTAATTTTATGGGTTTGTTTCTGTTTTCAAATCTTTTAAAATATTTTTGAATTTTTTCTTGATATTTTCTATTTAAAATTAAGTGGCGACTCTGTGTCTTTTTCTTAAATTATTTTGAAATTTTCTTTAAAGCTTTTAAATAGTTTAAAAGGTCAAAAACTATTTTCCGCCTTTCAAGTCGAAAAGGGATAAAATAGTGAGTACTTGATAAATGAAGGTTATATAAATGATGTCATTTGTCCTTGTATTTTCATGAAGAAAACAACACCAGAGTTTGTTATACTCGCTATTTATGTTGATGACATAAATCTCATTGGAACTCCAGAAGAGGTCCAAAAGGCAATTGAATATCTAAAGAAAGAATTTGAGGTGAAAGATCTTGGAACGACAAAACTTTGTCTTGGTCTGCAAATTGAACATTTAGCAGATGGGGTCTTCATCCATCAATCTACCTATAATGAAAAGATTTTGAAATGATTTTACATGGACAAAGCACATTCATTAAGTACTCCAATGGTTGTCCGATCACTTGAAGTGAGTGAAGATCCGTTCCGAAATTCAGACGATCATGAAGAGATTCTTAGTCCTGAAGTACCATAACTTAGTGCTATTGGTGCACTTACGTATCTTGCTAATGCTACAACGCCTGATATAACCTTTTTTGTTAATTTGCTAGTCAGGTATAGTTCTTCTCCTACACGTAGATATTAGAACGGAGTTAAGCATATATTGTGATATCTAAAGGGGACTATTGATATGGGTCTGTTTTATAGTAACAATATCACGACCCAATTTTGTGAGTCATGATGGCACCTACTTTAACCCCTGAGTAGGTAAGCCAAATCGAAGCCCGGAATGACAAGCAATGGGCTAGTTGGTGGAAGGTATGATAAATACCAAAAGTAAACACACAATAGAATTGTAGGCGATAAAATATAAGAGCAACAATATAAATATCATAGGAGAGAGAGAGAGAGAGAGAGAGTATGCAAAGAATATCCCATGACCTAGTAAGGTCGGTACAAAAGCCACTAAGTCCAAAAGAATAAGAGTACTAAATAGTATCCAATATACAGGTAGTCTCAAAAATTAAAGATTGTCCAAAAGTAGTAGAAGCAGAGAAGGTCAGCTCCGACTCTGAAAACTCACCCTATCTCCGAATCCCAAAAGAAAGCTGGAATAGAATGTCAGTGGCGGTGACTCGTACTCAGATCTATATCAAAAAAAAGATGCAAAAGTGTAGTATGAGTATCGACACAATGGGTACTCAGCAGACATCATCGGTCGAATGAGCTAAATCATAATAAAAGCATAAATAGATGCCAGAATATAAACTAAAGTCAGGGATAAAGGACCAAACCTGAAATAATGCTCCCAATCTGATAAGAATAATGAATAACAGGGTAAATAGATCAAAATAAATACAATCTAACTGGGCCCCTATAAGCCCAAAGACACAAACAGAAGAGAAATAACCCAACTGAGGCCCCATAAGCCCGACGGGTAAAATCAAGGAGGAATTACCGACAATGATCAACATAAATAACCAACAACCAAAACTGTACCATAGGGTCTCTTCAAACCATAAATGCCGGACTCAAACCGGAACTTTAATATCATATTACCAATGTAAAGTGCCACATCTGAATAGAAAATGCCTGACTTAAACTGAAACTAGGAAGTAAATACCAAATAACAATTCTACCCGAAGGTCAAAAAGATGACTAAGTCAACCTAAGGTGCAAGATTTTATATAAGATGATGAAAGAAAACTCCTAGGACGACAAGGGACTAGATTAGATATTTGACCTAAATAGGGCCAGTGGGGCCCGTTACTAATCCCAAAAGTCCATACTAAGGCAAGTTCTACCCAAAACTAGACTAAGGCTTTAAAGTGCTATTTCTAGACATCAAATAAGTTGAAACTAATCTTAAGGTACAATCTAACTCAAAGGAGGAAGAATGGGTCTAATTCTATCTAAAATGGTCTTTAATCGGCTAAACAATCCAAAATTTGCTAAACATGCAACCAAGCCATAAATGCCCACCCAAATCTAGCACAATACTATATTAATACCATAATAAAGCTCAATATTTGAGGAAAGTAAGCCTAGCCTACCAGGACACCGCCGAAAGCTCGAGAAAGTCTACTAGATCAAAGCTTTTCCCTTTCGAGAAGCCTCCGCATGATGTCACGCTATCAAAATAATAATCAATGCATTAACACGAGAATAACAATACCCATATTGCATATAAATGCTCCGGGTTCAAAATCAAGCTTAAAACCTCATGTGGGACCCGCTTGTGGACTCACAACTTTGAAACCATCAACACGTCCCTCTAAGCTCACGGATCATTTACCCTATAAAAATAGGTGAAATTCGACCACAAACGAACCCTAAATCAGCCTGTCCAGTAAACTAGGGATTTGAATTTAAATCGGAGAATTAATTAAAAAATTAAAGGAAACTTACGGAATAAACGGTGGGGAAATAACTACAACGAGATCTTCAACTCACTTCCGACACCCAATGATCAATCTCCTCTTTCTCTAAGCTCTCTAGGGTTATTTGTGAAGTTGAGACTTAGAAAAATGGAAGAGAAATTGGGTTCCACAACATTAAATACTGCCAGGGTCCTTTCATGTGATCGCAGGGACCCCGTCACGAACGCGATGCCTGACCCGGCTTACCCTTCACGAATGCGGTCGGTCTATCGCAATCTCGAAGGAGAAAGTCAGGTCCAGTCTAGAAGAGACTTTTTGTGATCGTAAAGACAAGCTCGCGAATGCGATGGCCGATAATCTTGGCCTTCACAAATACGGCCAAGGCCTCGCGAACGCGAAGGCCATATTTGGGCTACACCAACAGTTTTGTCTAACTGCCAAATCTCCGATTGGATCTTCGGGATTCGTTTAGAATCCCGTGAATACAAACAAATTATACTACCCTACCAAATTTAATATTCTGGACTCAAAGACGCCATCGAAATTCCCAACTGTGGTCGTTTTGATAAAATATGGGTCCCACACCATAGGGCCATTTTAACCAAAATCCACCCACTAGCCCAAAACGAGTCTAGAAGCCTTGGCACCCAAACCAAGGGTCCCCCTAGCCTAAAATCAATGTTCCAAAGCTGATGGATCTGCAGAATTGACATACAAGGACGTTTGCCTAAAGTTTAGGCCCGACATTCAATCCTTAACTGCAAAAAATTCAAAACAGTGAATTGGCTCAAAAAATCAAACGAACTGCCTAGTAACCAAATTGTCAGCTCCAGTAAGTCCTAAATGACTTAGGGAAGCTATGGGAAAGCTCTAAAGGCCGAAATAGTGCAAAAATACTGGAAATGTCCTGGAGGGACATTACAATATCCACTACTAAAAGGACTTTCGTTCGCGAAAGTAAATAATGAAGATGTACCTGAAAACTTGAATAGGTGGGGATACTGGGCTCTTATCTCACCCTCGATCTCCCAGGTAGCCTCCTCTACTGGACGGTTCCTCTACTGGACTTTAACCACTAGAATCTCTTTAGAGCACAACCATGTAACATCCATAGCTAGTATAAGGACTGGCTTCTCATAAAGGTTAACCTCTCGTCTAACTGAGCCGAGTCCCACCGAAGCACATGTGACTCATCAGGAATGTAGCAACGGAACATGGATACATGGAGGACTGGATGAATAACTAAAAAATCTGGGGGTAAGACCAACTCATAAGCTACCTCTGCAATGGTTCAAAGTATCTCAAATGGCCCAATATACCTGGGGCTGAGCTTGCCTCTCTTCCCGAACCATATCACACCTTTTATGGGCGATAGTCAAAGGGAAACTCAGTCACCAATCCCAAACTTCAACTCCCGAAGCCTACGGTCAGCATAACTCTTCTACCTACTCTAAGCTGCTCGTAGCTTGTCTTGAATCACCCAAACTCTATCCAAAGACTCACAAAGTAGGTCGGTACCATGGGGACTAACCTCAGAAGTATCAAACTAACCAATCGGAGATCGACAACGCCTACCATACAACGCCTCAAATGGTGCCATCTTAATATTTGAATTTTAGCTATTATTATAAGCAAACTCTGCCAAGGATAAATGTTGCTCCCACTGACCGCCAATGTCTATAACACACGCTCAGAGCATATCCTCCAAAACCTAAATAGTCTACTCTGATTGATCATCAGTATAAGAGTAAAATGCGGTGCTACGGTCACCTCAACACCCAACTCCTTTTGAAATGGCCTCCAGAAGCTAGAAGTGAACACTGAACCTCTGTTTGAAATAATAGATACGGGTACCCCATGAAGACAAACTATATTCCGAGCATAGATGCGAGCTAACCTCTTGGCACTGAATGAAATCTGGATAGGGATAAAATGAGCCAATTTTGTCAACCGATCTATGATGACCCAAATACTGTTAGACTCAAGAGAAGTATGAGGCAACCCAAGCATGAAGTCCATAGTAATCCACTCCCACTTCCACTCAGGAATGGGTAGCCTCTGATGAAATCTACCCGGTCTCTGATGCTCGGCCTTTACCTGCTGACTACACAAACACCGAGCTACAAATTCCGCTACATCATTCTTCATAGCACTCCACTAGTAGTGCTGCCTCAAATCTCTACACATCATAGTTGTCCCAGGGTGAAT
Organism: Capsicum rhomboideum; assembly: GCA_031232105.1. Lineage (NCBI taxonomy): Eukaryota > Viridiplantae > Streptophyta > Magnoliopsida > Solanales > Solanaceae > Capsicum > Capsicum rhomboideum. The sequence goes on from CP124711.1 coordinate 107,869,914, forward strand.
AGAATATTGGGAGTTATGACCCTCCCGCAATATAGATTGAATCAGGTCTCCCACCCTTGGAACACAAATACGACCATCGAACCTCAGAATACCCTCAGAATCTAAGGTATCCCAACTGGACTCACCTCTCAGCACCTGATCATAAATGCCACAAAGTCTACTATCTTCAAACTGACGATCCCAAATCTGCTCCATTAAGGTAGACCTAGCCTCGACACTGGCAAGAATAATCCTAAAGTCTGAAATATCAAGCCAAACCATCAAGTTGGCTAAAGACTGGATGTCCAAAGCAGACGGCTGCTCCAAAATTAAAAAGAAGGCCAAGCTACCCATACTCACCGCCTTCCGACTCAAGGTATCCGCTACTACATTCGCCTTGCCCGGATGGCATAGAATAGAAATATTATAGTCCTTCAACAACACAATTCATCTACTCTGCCTCGAATGAAGCTCCCTCTGAGTCATAATGTATTGAATACTACGGTGATCTATTTAGATCTCAGAGTGAACACCATACAGGTAATGCCTCTAAATCTTCAGCACAAAAACTACCGCCGCCAACTCAAAATCATGAGTGGGGTAGTTGCACTTGTACAACTTTAGATGCCTCGATACATAAGCAATAACTCGACCCTGCTGCATCAAAAAACAACCCAAACTCACACCAGAAGCATCACAATACACAGTAAACCACTCGCCCACAACTGGAAGAGTCAAAATAAGAGTGAAAGTGAGCAAGTCCTTGAGCTTTTGAAAGCTCGACTCACACTTAACGGACTACTAAAAAGGAACCTTCTTCCTGGTCAATCTAGTCATAGGCACCGCAATGGTAGAAAATCTCTCAACAAATCGCCTAAAGTAGCCCACCAATCTAATAAAACTGCAAACCTCGGTCGGAGATGTAGGTATGGCCTAATCATGAATAGCCTCAATCTTCACCAGGTCTACCATAATCCCATTCTTAGATAACACATATCCTAGAAATGTCAGAGACTCGAACTAGAACTCACACTTTGAGAATTTAGAAGAAAGCTTATGATCTCTCAAAGTCTGGAGCACACTCCTCAAATGTTGCTCATGCTCCTCTCTACCCCTCGAATAGACAAGGATATCATGGATGAAAACTATCACGAAGAAGTCCAAAGAGGGCCTGAAAACACAGTTCATCAAGTCTATGAACGCGACTGGGGCATTAGTCAACCCAAAAGACATCACCAGGAACTCATAGCGTCCATAGAGAGTCCTGAAGGCTATCTTAGCGATATCCTCTTCCTGAATCCTCAACTAGTGGTAACCTGATCTCAAGTCAGTAGAAAACACTTCCACACCCTAAAACTGGTCAAATAAATCATCAATACGAGGTATAGGATACTTATTCTTCACTGTCACCTTATTCAGCTGCCTATAGTAGATACACATACGCATAGAACCATGCTTCTTCTTCACGAACAAGATAGAAACACCCCAAGGTGATACACTTGGCCTAATGAAGCCCTTAACCAAGAGATTCTGAAGCTAAAAATTTAGCTTCTTAAGCTCGACAAGAGCCATGCTGTAAGGTGCCATAGAAATAGGTCGGGTGCCCGACCCAAGATCACTAACAAACTCAATATCAAACTCTGGAGGAAGGCCAGAGAGGTCAATAGGGAAAACATCAGAAAACTTATGAACAATAGGAATAGAATCAAGAGAAGGACTCTCGGCACTAATATCACGAACATAAGCAAGATAAGACTCGGAACCCCTCAATACCAGCCTCCTAGCCTGAACATAAGAGATAATCCCCATTGGTGCACAACTAAAACCCTGCCATTCAACTAAGGTATGCTAGGAATGGCTGAGGTAACGAACTTGGCAAAGCAATCCAAGACCACATGATAGGGGGATAACTAGTCCATGCCTAGAATCACATCAAAATCCATCATATTTAGCACAATAAGTTTAGCCCGAGTATCAAACCCCCGAACAGTCACCAAACATGATCTATATACCCAATCCACTACTAAAGAATCACCCATAGGAATAGATACACGCAATGGTATAAATAAAGGTTCCCAAGACAACTCTGACCACGGTGCACAATAAGCAGAAATATATGAATAAGTGTATCCCGGATCAAATAAAGCAATAACTGGCTGATGGCATACCAAAATCATACCTGTAATAATAGTATCCAAAGGCTCCGCCTTCGACCTACCAGGTACCGTATACAACTGACCCTGTTTGCCCCCGGATTGGGCACCTGACTGACCACCTATCCTACCAACCTAAGGACATCTTCTAGAACCCTAGGGACCATCCCTATGACCCTGGACACCACCCCTCGCTAGAGGGGGAATTGATCTTATAGGTTGAATACTATGTGCAACAGGCTGAATCATCCCGCATCGAGAACACTCTTTAGAGAAATGGCCAACAACCCCACAATCATAGAAAGCCCCGGGCACTCTACTTTGTCTAAAAGATTCGGCTAACTCAGAATAGCCACCTCATAGAGAAGACCCAAAATGTACACCCCTAGAAGGCTGACCCCTACTCTTACCACTGTAGTAGCTATACTCGGGCTGACCCTATTAACAATCTGAAGTGCTTCCTAAACGGGTCTACTAGACTAACCCTGGTGCTGATAATACTGATGTTGAGGGTACCTACCCAAAAAACCTCTGCCCCAAAACTGTGAGACGCTTTGGCTCTTACTGAAACTACCCTACTGATGCAACCTCTTATCGCTTTCCCCTTGGGCCTCGTGATCCATCTCTTCAATAGAATAGACATGAGTGACAATATTAGAAAAAGACTTTCCTAAAGTCACTAAACTTGGGTAGCCCTACAAAGTGGTAGACTCAACCCTCTAACAAAGCACAAAATCCTCTCGTACTTTATAGGTAGAATCATAGTGGAATTTTTGGCTAACTTACGAAATCTTGCCTCATACTCGGCCACCGTCAAAAACCCCCATCTCAAAGCAAAAAACTCATTCCTCAGGCACTCACGCATAGTGCGAGGCATGTACTTCTCCAAGAAAACCTCAGAGAACTGAGTCCAAGTCATAGGTAGCGATACAGCTGGTCTGGAATCAAGATAACTCCTCCACCACTGTCACGCTGCCCTGTCAAGCTGATAAGCCATATAGTCTGCTCCACGCAACTTAACCAGCCCTAAATTAGGGAGCGCTCACAGCTAGTAAAAAACTCATAAGCATCCTCCCTGAGGCCCCTGCAAACCTAGCTGGAGTCAATCTTAGAAATCAAACCAACATCTTCTGCTCCTTGGCAAACAAAATAGGCTGATTAACTGCCGGCTGTGGAGCTATCGGTGCTGGAGGAATCTCAACTCTGGGGCCACAACTGTAGGTTGCACCCCTAAATCAGCACCACTCTTATCTGCTGACTGAGGACCATCATACGGTGCACCACCTACTAATCCCAACAACTGAAGCAAGGCATCTCTGAATACTAAAAAAGAAATAAACCTCAGTGGAGCCTAGGCTTTCCCCTGGACCACGAATAGATGGGGTGGCAAAATCTCTGGCTCGGGAGCAATAACAGGATCTAGTAAAGGATCCCTACCCTGACCCATAGTTGGGGCTATAGTTCTAGCCTAGCCGCGACTTCTAGGTGGACCACAACCTCTTGCGGGCACTTTGGCTGAAGACTCAGGGTTCTCATCTCCGGTCGTCATAGCTCTCGTCCTAACCATCTGTGAAAGAGTGGAACAATGAGAAATTAGAAACCAACTTAGACTCAACGCATGAAATGAACAAAGAAAGTGAGATTTTCCCAAAGAATGTCTTGTAGCCTCCCAAAGATAGGATACGGACGTCATTGTCCCGATCCATGGGACTCTACTAGACACTTGCTTTTGTACCAACAATACCAGTAAACCTAGGGTCTGATACCGATTTGTCATGACCTAATTTCACGAGTCATGATGACACCTACTTTAATTCCCCAGTAGGTAAGCCAAACCATATCCCAGAACAACAAGTAATGGGATAGTTAGAGGAAGGTCTGATAAATACCGAAAGTAAGCACATAATAAAATTGTAAGCGATAAAATATAAGAGCAACAGTATAAATATCATAGGAGAGAGAGAGAGAGAAAGTATGCAAAGAATATCCCACCACCTAGTAAGGTCAGTGCAAGAGTCACTATGTCTAAAAGAAAAAGAGTACTAAATAGTATCCAATATATAGGTAGTCTCAAAATGTACATACTGTCCAAAAGTAGTAGAAGGAGAGAAGGTTAGCTCCAGCTCTAAAAACTCATCCTATCTCCGAATCCCAAAAGTAAGCTGGAATAGAATGTCAGTGGAGGTGACTCGTACTCGGATCTACATCAGAAAAAGATGCAAAAGTGTAGTATGAGTACCAAATAATGGGTACTCAATAGACATCATCGGCCGACTGAGCTAAATCATAATAAAAGCATAAATAGATGCGAGAATATAAACTAAAGTCAGGGATAAAGGACCAAACCTGAAGTAATACTCCTAATCTAACAAGAATAATGAATAACAGGGTAAATAGATCGAAATAAATACAATCTAACTATAGTCTAACTGGGCCCCCATAAGCCCAGAAGACACAAACAGAAGAGAAATAACCCAACCAAGCCTCCATAATCCCAATAGGTATAATCAAGGAGGAATTATCAACAATGATCAACATAAATAACTGACAACAAAAATCGTACCATAGGGTCTCTTCAAACCATAAATGCCGGACTCAAACCAAAACTTTAATATCATATTACCGATGTAAAGTGCCACATGTGAATAGTAAATGTTGGACTTGAACTGAAACTGGGAAGTAAATACCAAATAACAATTCTAGCCGAAGGTCGAAAAGATGCCTAAGTCAATCTAAGGTCCAAAATTTTACATAAGATGATAAAAGAAGGACTACTAAGATTGCAAGGGACTAGATTAGATATTTGACCTAAAGAGAGCCAGTGGGGGCCACTACTAATCTCGAAAGTCCATACTAAGGCAAGTTCTACCCAAAACTAGACTAAGGATTTAGATTGCTATTTCAAGGTATAAAATAAGTCAAAACTAATCATAAGATACAATGTAACTCAAAGGAGGAATAATGGGTCCAATTCTATCTAAAACAGCTCTTTAATCGGCTAAACAATCCAAAATTTGCTAAACATACAACCAAGCCATAAATACCCACCCAAATCTTGCACAATACTATACTAATACCATAATAAAACTCAATCTATGAGAAAAGTAAGCCTAGCCTACCTGTACGCCACCAAAAACTCAAAAAAGTCCACTAGATCGAAGATTTTCCCTTTTGAGAAGCCTCCATACGATGCCATGCTATCAAAATAATAATCTATGCATTAACATGAGAATAACAATACCCATATTGCATATAAATTCTCTGGATCCAAAAATCGAGCTAAAAATCCCATGTGGGGACCTGCTTGCAGAATCACAACTTTGAAACCATCAACACGTCCTTCTAAGCTCACGGATCATTTACCCTAAAAAATAGGTGATATCCGAGCACAAACGAACCCTAAATTAGCCCATCAAGTAAACTAGGGATTTGAATTAAAATCGAAGAATTAACTAAGAAATTAAAGGAAACTTATGGAGTAAACGGTAGGGAAATGACTACAACAAGGTCTCCAACTCACTCCCGACACCCAATGATCAATCTCCTCTTTCTCTAAGCTTTCTAGGCTTATTATGAAGTTAGGACTTAGAAAAATGGAAGAGAAATTGGGATCCACAATATTAAATACTGTCAAGGGTCCCTTTATCGAGATCGCGGGGACCCTATCACGAACGAGATGCCTGACCAAGCTTACCCTTTGCTAATGCGGCTGGTCCACTACGATCGTGAAGGACAAAGTCTGGTCCGATCTAGAGGAGACTCTTTGCGATCGCGAAGACAAGATCGCAAATACGATGGCCAATAATCTTGGCCTTCGCGAACACGGCCAAGGCCTCGTGAATGAGAGGGACATTTTTGGCCAGCACCAGCTAAAGCTGCACCAGCAGTTTTGGCCAAGTTCCAAATCTTCTATCAGACCCTCGGATTTGTTCTGAATCTCGTGAATGAAAATAAACTATACTACCCTACCAAATTCAATATTTCGGACTCAACGGCGCCACAAAAATTCCCAACCTAGGTTGTTTAGATAAAATATGGGTCCCATACCCAAGGCCATTTTAATCAAAATCCACTCAATAGCCTAAAATGAGTCCGGAAGCCTTGGGTCCCAAACCAAGGGTCTCCCTAGCCTAAAATCAACGTTTTGGAGCTGATGAAACTGTCAGAATTGGCATACAAGGACGTTTACCTAAAGTTTAGGACCGACACCTAATCCTTAACAGCAAAAACTTCAAAACAGTGAATTGGCTCTAAAAACCAAACGAACTGCTCGAAAATCAACCAACAAGTCATAAATGACTTGGGCAGCATGGGAAAGCTCTAAATACTAAAATAGTGCAAAAATACAAAAAATAACCTGGAGAGTCATTACAAACAAAGATTATGTAGATCTTGTTGGTCATGCAGATGTAGGTTATTTATCTGACCCACATAAAGCTCGATCGCAAACAGGCTATGTGTATACATACGGAGGTACTATTATATCATGTCAATCTAAAAAGTAGTTTATTATTGCTACTTTTTCAAATCATGCTAAGGTAATAGCTATTCATGAAGTAAGTAGAGAATGTGTATGGTTAAGATAAGTGATACACTTCATCAAAGAAAGGTGTGGCCTAGAATGTGATACCAAAGTACCCACCGTCCTTTATGAAGCATAAATGTAGCATGTATAGCCCAATTAAAAGGAGGCTTATTAAAAGGATATAGAACGAAACACATCTCACCAAAGTTATTCTTCACACATGATCTCATGAAGAATGGTGATATTGATGTACAACAAATCTGTTAATGTAATAATCCAACATATTTGTTTACGAAATCTTTACCAACTTCAACTCTTGAGAAGATAGTACACAAGATTGAAATGTGAAGACTGAACCATTTGAATTAGGGTATTCATCGAGGGGAGTAAGACTATGCGCTGTGATTTTTTTTTCCTTAACCAAAATTTTATCTCACTGAATTTTCCTTATAAGGTTTTTAATAAGGCAGCACTCAAATGCATATTCAGTGGACATCCAAGGGGGAGTGTTAGGAAATTGGACGTCCTTATCCATCTATTCCTTTGTGCCCACGTTATGGGCTTTACTTTGTGCCCAAGTACTGGTACCGATTATAGCAACTTGGTTGCCAAGCACCATTGCCTATAAATAGGCCCACACCTTTGTAATATGTAATATAGGAACAGAAAGAGAAAGTAATAAGACTTGGTAGTATTAAAATTCAATTGTATGCAAAGGTTAAATAATAAGAATTAGTGGGATCAGTAGATAATGCTATTCCAGCAAACTGGTCAATCGTTAAGTTTATAATCCATGGATCACAAGTCCGAGTCAAGGCAACCACATTAAAAAATTTTATTTTAGTTGAATTACATTTTAAAAAAGTTTTAAGTATTTTCATATTATTTTACTTAAAAAAACTAATTAGTTGGTAAAAATTGAACTCAGAAAAAATTCTCAAATTCAATTTTTTTTTAATATTATTTGTCACTTCATCTCATGAAAAATAAATTTTAAAAATATACATAGGAGTGAAATTAAGTTATTAGAAGGTAGCAATTGTGTTGACTAAAATTCTAAAGTATTTTCATATTATTTCACTAAAAAAAATTTAAGTAGTTGGTCAAAATTGAACTCAAATATTTTTCCCAAATTCAATATTATTTTAAAAATTTTTTCACTTCATCTAATAAAAAAATAAATCTTAAAAATATACATAGGAGTGAAATTAAGTTATTAGAAGTAAATAATTGTGTTGATTAAAAATTTAAAGTATTTTCATCTTATTTCACTGATTTTTTTTTTAAGTAGTTGGTCAAAATTGAACTCAATTTTCTTTTCAGATATAATTTAAAAAAAAATTATTTTTCACTTCATCTCATTATAAATAGATGTTATAAATATACTTAGAGGTGAAATTAAGTTATTAGAAGTCAACTATTATGTTGACTAGTCGTAAGATCCACAAATTGAGACTCGATTTAATCTTAACATAACTTGAATCAACATTCCTCAATTAGAAGTCAATCATTTATGTTGACTATAGTCGTGACAAATTGAGACTCAATTCAATCTCAGCATTCTCCAATTAGAGGTCAAGCATTTATGTTGATTATAGTCGTGAAAAATTGAGACTCAATTCAATCCGAACGTAGATTCAATCGATATTCTACAATTAAAAGTCAAACATTTATGTTGACTATAGTCATGACAAATTGAGACTCAATTCAATCCTATTATAGATTGAATCAACATTCCTCAATTAGAAGTCAACTATTTATGTTGACTATGATCGTGACAAATTGAGACTCAATTCAATCATAATATAGATTGAATCAATATTCCTCAATGAGAAGTCAAATATTTATGTTGACTAAAGTCGTGACAAATTGTGACTCAATTCAATCCTAACATAGATTGGATTAACATTCCCCAATTAGAAGTCAACCATTTTTGTTGACTATAGTAATGACAAACTGAGAGTCAATTCAATTCTAACATAGATTAAGTTAATACAGTAGAACCTCTCTAAATTAATACTCGATAAATTAATAAACTACCTAATATAATATTTTTCTCCGGTCTCGACTTGGGCCAGTGGAAAAAATTATCGATTTCAATAAGATAATATATTTTCAGAAGACTCCTATATAAATATATGGACCCCTCAATTAAAATTATAAAAATATCTAAAAGAATTAGTAAAATATGATTATAGTCGAAAGATACTCACCTGACCGTTTGAGTGTATTTGATATTATACCTTGACTAACTTTCTAATGAAAATCTCATCAAGCCACAACTACAAATCTTTTTGAGTGCATGTGGAATGATCTCTTTTGTACTAACATAATGCTTTACGTATTTGATCTGTCACTGTTGATTTTGTGACACATTTTAGATGAGAAACCATAGTTGGGTACGGTTTGAAGAAATTTTCTATGTTGCTTATATAGTTTATTCTCTCACCATCATACATTGAATGTTTTTTTGTAAAAATACAATCAATAATATTTCATTATTAAGAAACAATGAACATTACAATGATTTATTAATGACAATGAACATTACAATGAATCATTTAATAAAAAAAAACATTACAATGAATCATACATGATACATTGTACTTTATGTATTATGAATTTATTTTTATATTAATTCAATAAATATGATACATAAATTAGTGAGATACAATGATTTTGATGTAATCAAAATTAACCTTCATTGAATCTCAAAAAAATACTCTTTAAATTAATATAATTTATCAATTAAATAATACCTCTACAAAATAATAATATTTCATGATCCTGACAATATTGATTTAAATAGGGTCTACTATATTCCCAATTAGAAGTCAATCATTTATGTTGATTATAGTCGTGGCAAATTGAGACTCAATTCAATCCTAACATAAATTGAATCAACATCTCCTAATTAGAAGTCAACCATTTATGTTGACTATAGTTGTTTCAAATTGAAACTCAATTCAATCCCAACATAGATTGAATGAACATACCCGATTAGAAGTCAAACATTTATGTTGACTATAAGCGCGATAAATTGAGACTTAAATACAATCTTTATATAGATTGAATCAACATTCCCAATTAGAAGTCAAACATTTGTGTAGACTATAATCGTGACAAATTGAGACTTAATTCAATAGTAACATAGATTGAGTCAATAATACCAATTAGAAGTCAATCATTTATGTTAAATCAACATTCCTCAATTAGAAGTCAACTATTTATATTGACTATAGTCGTGACAAAATGAGAATCAATTCAATCCTAACATAGATTGAATCAATATTCCCCAGTTAGAAGTCAAATATTTATGTTGACTATAGTTTTGAAAAATTGAGACTCAATTCAATCCTAAAATAGATTGAATCAATATTCCCTCAATTAGAAGTCAACCATTTATGTTGACTATAGTCGTGACAAATTGAGACTAAATTTAATTGTAACATAGATTGAGTCAATAATACCCAATAAAATGTCAACCATTTATGGTGACTATAATCGTGACAAATTGAGACTCAGTTCAATTCTAACATAGATTGAATCAACATTCCCCAATTAGAAGTCAAATATTTATGTTGCCTATAGTCGTGTCAATTGAGAATTAATTCAATCCTAACATAGAATGAATCAACATTCCCCAATTAGAAGTCAACTAATTGTGTTTACTATAATCGTGACAATTCAACTATAAAAATTTCTTGTTTTTTGTAATAATTTTTTCACTTTATTTGAAATTCGTTGTTCGGCCATAAAAATTTGAAATACAACTTTTCAACTTGAAGTTATATTTCAAATTTGATAAACACCTTATAATTTGTTTTCTACTTTCTTTCCAGTTTGAAGTTGTATTTAAGTACATCCAAACATGTACATTATTTCAAATATTCGGTGTAAAACATATAGCCAAACACAATGCAGTCTTCAGATCTATCATCGTGAATCTCAAAATAAAGTTAAAGAATATTTAAAATCTATGGCCATTTGAGAAATGCCTTAATAATAATAATAATAATAATAATAATAATAATAATAATAATAATAATAATAATAATAATGTATAAATACATCTTCTTATCAAGATTTATGGAATTACCAGAATGTAATAGCTCCCACTGGAAATCCAAATTTGTTGATGGATTACCAATGTTTTTTGCTAAAAGAGTTAGGAAAACTCTAAGAGCAGGAGCAAACAACATAGCTTATGATAATTTCTCATATGGGAAATTGATTAATATTTACACCCAGGAAGGTTTATCCTTGTGTAATGAGATCAAGCTGAATCAGCAAATCAAAAGTCAAAGCCTTAATGAAAGACGCCAAATAGGTGATTTTTGTGAGCAATTTGGCATGGATATTTCAAAAGGAACCCATAAGAAATCAAAGGAATCTACGAGGAAAAAGCATTTATCCTCAAAAAGAGATTATAATCTTGATAAATATTATAAGCGTCAGGCAAAAAGAGCCAAAAGAAAGCAGGCCTTTAATAAAAGGAAAGAGATGGTAAAATCCTCTGATAAGCCTAATGCTTGCTACAGATGTGACAGAGTTGCGCAGTATGCTAAATATTGTAAGATGAAGGAGAAGATAAAACTCCTTGATATTGATGATAAAATGAAGGATTCACTATGTAAAATTCTTCTTAATTCCTCTCCGAAAAATAGTCCGGTACAAAGTGAATATGAAGATTCTTCAACAGAAGAAGAATTAAGAGCTCTCCAAGAGCTAAAAGTTCTCCAGGATGATGATATCCCATCCTCTTCAGAAGAAGATTGTCTTCCTTATCAATTAGGCCAACCTTGTGATAATAAGGAACCTGATGAATTTTATGAAATTTATTCTCAGTTTAAAGACCTTAATATTAAGGTTCAGGACGATAAGTTAATCGAACTCCTGAAAGTTATCAAAGACCCAGAAATCAGGTCACAGATCATTGATAAAATGGAGGCAACCAGTAGTAAGCCTCAAGAACCTCTTTCTAAAGGAACTTATTCTATGATAGAACTGAAAAAGATGTTAAAAGAAAGACATCAGGTGGAATATACCCCTACCACACTTCAAGATTTGATTAAAGAGGTTAATAACCTTAAGGTGGAGATTAAACATCTAAAACAGAATAATAAGGTCATGGATGAAAGGATTCTAAGTCTTGAAATGTCCATTATGGGGGAGGACCAAGATTTGAATACAGAATTCCAGAATCAATTGGAAGATCTTATTGATGAAGCTGAAGCCTCAAAAACAAAAGAATTGTTTTTGGGATCCTTAAAGGATAAGGATAAGGAAGAATTCCTTCAAGTTCTGGAGTTAATAACTTCACAAAAATTTTATACTAAAATTACTCTCTTAATTGATTACAATTTCAAAAAAGAATTTACTGCCCTAATTGATAGCGAAGCAAATTTAAATTGTATAAAGGAAGGACTAATACCTTCTAGATATTTTCATAAAAACCCTCATAGCCTCCGTAATGCTAGCGGGAGTAAAATTAAAATTGATTTTAAATTACCAAAAACATATATTTGTAATAACAAAGTTTGTATCCCTGATACCTTTGTTTTGGTAAAAGATATTTCAGATGAAATTATCTTAAGTGTGCCATTCTTCATGCATATTTTTTCGATTACTAGATGGGATACCACCGGTATTACGGGAACATATGATAATAAAAAAACACGGTTGGATTTTATAACTCAACCTTTTGATAAATTTTTGAATCAAAGTAAAAACAAAATCTTGTCAAAAATTAAACAAGCAGATTTCATAAAGAATGAAATCAATTGTTTGTCCATAGAAAATACTTTGCAAGCTCCTAAATTAAAGGAGAAAATTGATCTGTTACAAAATCAATTTACTTTACAAATATGTGGAGATTATCCAAATATTTTTTTGGGAAAGGAAAAAACATGTGGTAAATCTACCATATGAAGAAGATTTTGTAGAGGATAATAGGCCTACTAAGGCTAGGCCTTGTCAAATGAATTCAGAATATTTGCAATTATGCAAAAATGAAATTCAATCTCCTTTGTATAATGGTTTAATAGGAACTTCAAAATCTCCTTGGTCATGTACTGCTTTTTATGTTAACAAACATGCAGAATAGAAATGAGGAATTCCCAGACTTGTAATTAATTACAATCCCCTTAATAAGGTTTTAAAATGGATACGCTATCCAATCCCTAATAAAAAAGATTTATTGGATAGACTCCATGATTCAATTATATTTTCCAAATTTGATTTGAAATCGGTTTATTGGCAGATTCAAATTGAAAAGCAGGACAGATATAAAACTGCTTTTAATGTACCAGTGGGGCCATGCGAATGGAATGTTATGCCCTTTGGATTGAAGAATGCACCTTCTGAATTTCAGAAAATTATGAATGACATCTTCATCCCCTACAACAATTTTATAATTGTCTATATCGATGATATATTGGTATACTCAAAAACAATTGCAACCCATTTTAAACATTTGGATTTATTTTAAAAAATCATCATTCAAAACGGTTTGGTGATATCTAAACCAAAGATGTTTTTGTTCCAAACAAAAGTCCGATTTTTGGGACATTTTATTGAAAAAGGAGAAACCATTCCTATTAACAGGAGTATTGAGTTTGCTTCAAAATTTCCAGATGTTATTACTGATAAAACTCAACTTCAAAGATTTTTAGGAAGTTTGAATTATATTTCTCCTTTTATCAAATATTTGGTAAAAGATACTGTTATATTATATGATAGGCTGAAGAAAAATTCTAAAGCCTGGACCGATGATCATACTCAAGCGGTCAAAAATATTAAGGCAAAAGTTAATAACTTGCCATGCCTTACTTTAGCCAATCCGAACTGGACTAAGATAGTTCAGACTGATGCTTCGGCTATAGGCTATGGGGGAATCTTAATACAACATTCCCCACAAGATAAGAAGCAAGACTATCTTGTTCAATTCTATTCTGGTAAATGGACTATTAGTCAAAGGAATTACGCTACTATGGCTAAAGAAATTCTTGCTATAGTAAAAAGTGTTATTAAATTTCAAGGTGATTTATATAATCAAAAGTTCTTTATAAGAACTGACTGTCAAGTAGCAAAATTTATCTTTAATAAAGATATTAAACATGATGTTTCTAAACAAATGTTTGCAAGATGGCAGACGTTATTAGCCCCATTTGATTTTGAAATACAATATTTGAAAGAATCGATTAATAGTCTTCCTGATTTTCTCACAAGAGAACACTTGAGTTAATAACTCTTCTTTACTTGTTTCAGGATGATACCAAGGGTCAGAACGATCTATTCACCCGTCTCTAATAGAAGAAGGGGACGTGGACAAGGAAAAGGCAAAGGTAATATCCTCACTCAGATAAGAAATCAGAAGCTAATAGCTTCTAACATTGCAGACACTTCTGATCTTAATAAAGATCATCCTATGTATAAGGAATTTATGGATTTCATGCAATCCAAAAAAGAAAAGGAGGATAATATGCCTCAATATTATTCCTCAGTACTGACAGATGACAGTAATGAAAATACTGAGGTTTATGAATTGAAAGAAAAAAAAGAAGTTATACTTCTTATGGAACACTCCGATCTTAAATGGAAAAATGATTCCTGGAAAATAATGACCAGGTATTTTAACACAACATTATATGCTGCTCCTACATACAAATATAGGAGACACTATGAGATTATACTCTCAGATACTGCACTTTTATTCTACTAATAGTAGAACTATTTATAATTTTTCAAAAATCATAATAAAAAAGATTTTAGCTCCAGAAGATTGGGGTTTAAATACTTTTCATGAAAGGAAATATACCCATTCAATAATAATGTCTCGGTTAAATATAATTATTAAGACTATTTGGATAGTTTAGATAAAACTCTTTTATATGAAAACCTTCACAGGAAACATTCTTGGTTTATCAAAATTTGTAGCCAAGTTTTTTCACAAACTGTTCCTGTATGGTTTTTTAAATGATGGACTTTATATGGTCCAACTATTAATATTTTGCCAGATTCTTATAAATTTTTTTATACTCAATGGGTTGATGTTTCTCCAAAGTTAATGGAGTTACAAAAAGAAAATATTTTCTTTGAAGGCATGTCAACCATGTATTTTTTCATTGAATTTTCGATATCATGGATAATGAAATGGTCTATCGAGGTTGATACAACAACAAAGTTTCCTTTATTTCCTAAGAACTTTTAATACAAAGTTCTGGAATAAAATGACTCAAAAATACGAGGGAAAATCCATGGGAAACAAACCGTTGATAGCATTCATACAACTATTGATAATTATAAAATTTCACAGGAAGCAGCAGCCAGACAGGATGATGCTAGCCCTTTCAAGCATATCTCCAGAAAGCTTCAGATGAAGAAGGGGATAATGTCCAAGTCAGAAATCCTAGCTTCATATATGGAAGAAATCAAAAAGGATCTTCTAAAAAATCTAGACATAGAAATAAAAGATGATGTTTCTATGGCATCCATTAGTTATACCGAAGATAAAGATGAGCTAGGAGGAGAAGCATAGAGTGATAATATCACAAGGGAGATTGATCTAGACAATCTAGACCTACTTCTCCAACATTTCAAAAGCAAAACGGAAGAATCTTCCGTCTCAGCAAAATCAAACAGAGGAAAAGAGAAAGTCTGAATAGAAGGTCCCATCATTGAAATTATTGGGGTAAAGAGACAAACAAATTTAATAAAGTATTAGGACCACATGGTTACGATTTTCTTTGTAGGGCCAAATGGCCATATTTTCTTTGTCTGGCACATGTGACTTTTTAGCTTTTTCTTTTTTATCTTTTATCTTGTCGGCCACGTTTGGGCCCATTTACTTTTTATGTTTTGTCTAATAGTTTGAAGAATCCATTATATAAGGATTCATTAGGATTATGTAGGAGGCAGGTTTTTGAGAAACCGCCCTCTCTCTCTCTCTTTTCAAAAATAAGTTTGATAATAAAAGTTTGAATATTCTCTTATTAATCATCCTTTGTCTCTGGTGACAACCTTACTACAAAGTTGAATATTTTTTTTTTAATTTTTTTTTTAAAGAATAATTAGCCTAAATGAAAGGCTAATTCTCCTAAGTGTTAGACTATGATGAACCGATCTGTTATATAGAAGGCTCCTATGTTGAATAATTGAATTTGGAGCAAGGGTAATGGTTAGGTAAGGCTGGAATGCTCAGTCCGGTGATGCGGTGTTATGGCAACATAACGGTAGTCTTGTTGTGCCCGCTTAGCCAAGTGGATGGCGTTTAGGGTTGTTTTGGGACTGTGGTTTACTGTATCATCCAATCTGGGGGTTCACACGCCTGTAAAGAGGTTCCCAGTACCGTCACCCTACGAAAGATCCGTATTGTTTGGTATCAGAGCCATGTTCTATAACAGTTTCAGGTAAGTCTAGTCTAACACTTCTCTTAAAGATGAATATCATCAAGAGAAGATCTACTGTCAAGAACAGTAGAAAAGAGGAATATGATATGCATCAGCATCTAGATCTCCTTAATAGATGGAGTATTCCTAAGATCCAACCCAAGGTTATTTACCATATGGGTACTTTGAAAAACTCGATTTAAAACAAATTGTTAAGACAACCGAAGAGACTTTAACAGTCGATAGTGATAATGCTACTTATAGATTATTATCTGAAAATGATTTAGCTCCTTATAGGGAAACCCATAAATTCATATTGGGTTAATCCAAGTCACCTTTAAGCCATTTACTTTGAGAGGCTTACCCAAAAGCTTTATAGCAACTTTAAGGGATGGTAGAAACCAAAACTGGAGGAAATCCCTAATAGGGACGATTCATACCGGTCTGGCATATGGGCCAATTTATTTTAATGCATATCCTAATTTGCAAATTTCATTAAATGATGATAATTCTTAAGTGGGATGAAATTGACTTTCCAAAAGAATGGATGAAATTGAGGAGGCTTCTCCTCCAAGAATTAGTTCTAGTAGTGAAATCATTGAAGTAGAGCAAGCTCCGGATGGTACTGTAAGAATTAGATTGACCAACCCGACTTTTGGTACTGATAATATAAGGTTGTTGAATAGAATAAATAGACCTTATTCATTAACTAGATCTGTTCCTCCTTATATATCTCCTGTTGATTATATCGTTGATTATCCTTCGAGAGCTTCTACCTCTCACATAAGGAAGGAAAACAAAGTTAATGATATTCTGATTGGGAAAAATAATATTGTTGTTCCAGTCAATGAAGAGGATCCTACAGCCTCTGAAATGAATTTCCAACTGGTTTAAATGACTAGTACAAAAATTGATTTTAGACCGGGATCACCAACAAGAAAGAGGATTTCTGAAGAATTTCAATTACTTAGATGGGAATGCTTCAGAAATTGGTTTTTTGACAATTTTGACAATAAAGAAAGGAATCACTTTCAAAATGAATTTTATAAAGATCTTTTAGACTTTAATAAAGTCATCTCATTTGTCCCTTGGTTTATGGCCAAATATGTAGACAAATATATTTCTGTTTTAGAAAAGGAGTATCGACTCAGTAATACTGAAACTACAAAATTCGTACTCCCTCCCCAACAATCTTTTCAAATAAAAAAAGATGACAAAATTTTCTATTTTGTAGCTTTTTCTAAACTTTTGGAAGATGATACTGCTTCCATTACTGCTAGGCATATTAACATTATAATTAAACAACATAATTATGCTAATGTTTATATGAGCATTTTAGGAGAGCATATTTTCTCTCCTCATGAGAAGATTGATAGGGTTCTTAAAAGTGTCCAGGGCGCTAAAAATGAAAAGAACCCCAAAGAAATTGTTGCTTCGACTAGTATTCAACCACCCCTTGATGTTAGGGATTTTAGGCTGAAAAATATTTCTAAATTAGAAAAGGTCATAGAAGCTAAGTTTAGAGATTTGAAGATTACTCGTTTGACCAATGACTTTAATCCTCATAAGGAAGAGACCTCTGATAGAGTAAATAAGATGACCAAAAAATTTGCTCGAAAACCTGTTCAAAGGATGTACTATTATCCTAGGCCTACCCCTCAAGATGTTCTAATAGAAGAACAAGAGTATGTTATAACTAATAGTTATAATGGTAAACATATCTATGAATGGAATATAGATGGCTTGAATGAAAGACAGATCTATACTTGTTCATCGAATGATGATGTATAGTACTATCTGTAAACAATGCGATAATAAGGACAAAAGCATTGCTGAAATGATTATAGCTGGTTTTACTGACCAGTTAAAGGGATGGTGGAATAATTATCTCACTAAGAAACAATAATAATAATAATAATAATAATAATAATAATAATAATAATAATAATAATAAGAAGAAGAAGAAGAAGAAGAAGAAGAAGAAGAGGAGGAGGAGGAGGAGGAAGAAGACATGACATGTTTCACTATTCTTTTATAAGTGTATTTTATATATAATTTTAATTGCATTGTTGAGAAGTTTATTTTACTAAAATAGTCTTATTAATTATATTTTGAAAATCCAAACTTGACTATTAATACTTCTATAGTTATTTAAGAATACAAATAATTTTGAAAGAAAATAACATTTATTTTTCATTTATTAGAATGAACAAATAAAAGGAAACAAATTATTTTTAGTGGACCATATAAAATAAAACTGAGGTAGTAATAGAATTGGTTATAAAATAGATGATAAACAGAAAGTGTGAAAACAGAGGGAAGAGAAAAGTAAATAAAGAGAAATAAAAAGGCAAAAAAAAGGACAAGAAAGAGGAAAAGTTACGTGAGTTGATGGGGTGGATCTCACAAACCACTTATAATTCAATAAAGAAAAGAGAGAGAAAATGGCTGCTAAGGCTTTGACCCATTTTGATTGAAGTGGGATTTAAAATTCACTTGTCAAACTATAAGTGAAATCTTACACTAGATTTATATTTGGCAGAGATTTATTTTTCTTGGGCAGGAAAATTTTTCTTAGGCAGGGAAATTTTTCTTAGACAGGGATTTTTCTTGGGCAGAAGAAAGAGAGTCAGGTTTGTGGTTTTGGTAAAGAGTGGTTTTGCCTTTTGAAGGGTATTTTGGGTAGGCAAAAAGTGGGAAGTTACCAGCCTATCCTTACTAACCACGTGAAGTTACTTTAATACCCCTAAGAAGGTGTAGTTGTGCTAAATATATTTATTCTAAGATCAAGTTATTTGTTCACTACAATCAAGTTATTCCTTCCGTTTCTATATATGTGACAAATATTTTTAGTCTATCTAAAAAAACAATGTCTCATAGAAGAAATACTTAACTTTAAAATTTCACATTTATCTCTAGTAAAATAGTATATAGCTACATAAGTATATCAAATTAATTTTGAAACATAAATTTCATAAATGCTCCTTTCTTTTTTAAATTTGTGTTTAACTAAATGATGTCACATAATTGAAATGATAAACAGTAAATTAATATAAAACTTTACTTCTCCCGCGTTTGTTGTGGTGTTACTATGTGAATTTCACGAGTCAATTTCTCATATTGTCACTCAACTATTTTTCACATTTTTACTTCATAAATTAATTTTTTATATATATTTTATAAATAAGTGCATAATATAATTTAAAAAGACACAAAACATAATATTAAAAAGAAAAAAAGGGAAAGGATGTTAATTTAGAGCGTAAAATAGGTAGTTATATTTTTAAATGGAATAAAGAAGAAGAATATTTATTGTCCAAAATTGGAAGATGTATTTAGTTTTTAAAGTCATGTTGAAGAGGTAGTGTAATTTTCTCCCAAATAATATAACAAGATTGACAAAAATAATGTTTTAAAACTTCAACATTTTAAAATTGCATAATGGTTATATGAAACCTCCTAATTTTATTTGATGTCAAATGATTTATGCTATATTATGATGTCCTTTAATATGGATCAATATTTTTTTTTTTTATAGAAATCCTTTAAAATATTTATATATGAATTTTTTCTATTTGCTAAAAACCCTAGTTTTTTTTTTGGTTTGAAGGAATTCATCGTCTTCTTTATTAATTATGAATTTTCTGACAATAATTTTTGAAGTAGGAGAAACTAACAACTAAAATTGAACTATTTTATCAAAAAATAAATATTAATCATAAAATGAATAAATATAGAACATTATTTTATTATTGAACTCCTAAGTTTCCAAATAAATAGAGTACATACAAGCTTATTTCTAATAGTGTCAATCACAATTTTTGATGGACTTCATTATATAATACCACAGTTAGAAGTGTCACGACCCAAACTCATCGTGAGTGGTACCCACACCAACCCTCCGATGAGAGAACCATCTAATCCAAAAACCAACAACAAATACTTAATCATTTTAAATAATAAATAAACCATTTCCATTAATAAGAATGATCGTCTCTAACAATTAAATAAGTGCAGAACGAAATCAATAACATTTATAAACCATCCCCAAAAATTAAATGTCACTGTGTCAGAACTCTAACTAAAACATGTCTATGGGTACAACCTAGAAAACATCAACAATAAAATAAAAGTTGTCTTTGTTCGAAACAAGAGGACAAGATCATGATGAGAGAGATCCATGGTTTCTTGAAAGATGAATGATCACCCTTGGATCTGATGTCGATGGAATATGCTCTGCACTCAAAAAAAAAAGAAAGAGTAGATATTCAGTACAAAACCTCTATGTACTGGTACGATCATAGGCCAACACAACTTAATATATGTGATCACTTAACTAAAAAACTTGTAAACAAGTAGCAAACATGTCACCTTAACATTATATACTCAAGTCAGTTTTTCCACCACAATTTCACTTTTGTATTAACCAACCCAAGCAAGTAGTTGTCACGACCCAAAAAGTGAGGTCATGATGGCATCTACCTCAACCGAACCTTGGTAGATGAGCCAAATTCGAAAATAAAATAAAATAAGATAAGACGAGACTTCTAGAACGAAGTTAGGTCACACATATGCAAAAATTAGCGGAAGTCTGAACAAAATACATAAAATCCCCAACATCTGATGTCATAAGTGTGGAGCATATAATATTAGCATCCAAAATACTGAAAATACAAATGTCTGTCTCCGAAAACAAATAAAGAGATCTAGATAGATAATAGGAGGTCTGGAGTCAACTCTGAAGGCCCTAGAGCATGCCAATACCACGAATCACCAACTCTGTCAAGTATGAGCTCAGCTACCGTGCCTCGTACTAGAATCTACACCAAAAGGACACAATAGGAGTGAGTAAGGTTCACTTGTACTTAGTAGGTATCATAGGCCGACTGAGCAAAGCAAAAAATAATACAAGTAAAGAAATATTATGAACACGTCACCTACAAACAAAAAAGTTCTGAAATGGTAGCTTACACCGTCTCCCACTAACAGTTCTGCTATACATACGAAATCAAATAGAAGCAGGTGTTTCAGAAGATACATAGAAAATGATTACACTTCAAGAAAACATAAAGGTAACACTGAAGATGCATATGCAAAGGTAATCCAATTAATGATGAAGTGAATAATTTGAAAGTCATCGCATAACTTTCTGTATATACCTATCGAGCTTCACTGCTCCTAAAATAGGATCCATGGGGGGTTCACAACCCGTATCCTATCTCAAGATTTCAACCCACCTCTCCGGCTTGTGTTCACGGATCAAGGCCTTTGTGAAAATATATCATTTTCTTTTAAAACAATGTTCCTCAAGGGTACCAGTATCTGATGAATGTATATGTATGAAATGAGGATATAATGCTCATAACCCAATCAGTATAAAGATAACAATTCCATTCAATACTTGTATAAGTGAGCCCAAAAATCAACTCAATATGCAAATAATTCATGCTATCGGCTCTAGTTTTGGAACCTTGGAATAAATATGCATGTAAGACATCATTAGTATCATATTGACCCATAACTAGGGCATTTCTATCATGATAAAGGCAAACAATGCTCAACAAGGCCTATAATATCTATTCAAGCCCCCGCACGGGCATCACATTAAGAATAAAGCCATTTAAATGCATAAATAAGGTCAACGATGTCAAATAAAGCCCCCACACGGGCAACACGCAATATATGTTATCACAAGTCAACAACATCAAGAATAAAAGCCCCAAAACGGAACACGACAATATTAATTAATCTCGAAATACAATTTCCATAGTTATTTTCCCAAACTCATAGCATGCTTTACTCATTTATTAACTACCCAGCCCAGTCTAAAGAAAGTTAACCATAACCTACCTCGA
Source organism: Capsicum rhomboideum (assembly GCA_031232105.1). Classification (NCBI taxonomy): domain Eukaryota; kingdom Viridiplantae; phylum Streptophyta; class Magnoliopsida; order Solanales; family Solanaceae; genus Capsicum; species Capsicum rhomboideum. The sequence continues at coordinate 107,891,815 of CP124711.1, forward strand.
AGCATACAAATTCAAACCTAAAGTCCTTTAACACAGAGTCTTTCCCTTTTGAATGGTCTCGAAATCACCTAAAACATACAAATATAATATCTACATATTAAAAGAAAGGTAATGATACCCATATTGACTATTATTAAGACAGGTCCAAAATGGGTTCAAAAAATGGATTCGAAAATGAAAGGAGTAAAATCAAAAATTTATTTTAGAAACACATTCCCCAAGGTTATAGGAGTCTACAGTTGAAAACCCACTCGAAAATGAGTTTAAAATGAGGTCCAAATCGAAGAAAAACCATTTTTAAGCTTTACTGGGAAAAACCTCAAAAATCCATTTAAAAATCAAGATTAAAATGTATTTTTGAAGACATAATCACTAGGAAATAATGGAAAGATGAGTTTAGAGGTTATACACATGAAAATGATGAAGAAACGCTAGAAAAATTGTCTTTCCCGAAGCTTGTAAATCCAAAAATGGAGTGAAATCGCAAATTTGAGATATTTATACTGTTTTATAAACAGTACCTCGCGAATGCAGTCAACCCTTCGCATTCGCTAGGGTCAATATTGATCAGGCCAATAAATGGCCTTCGCGTTCGCAAAGGTCCATGACCCGGACCCTCGCTTTCGTGACATCCCTGTCGCGTTTGCAAAAAAAAAAGATATCCTACTCCGCGTTCGCAAAGAAGAGAATGAATTGGACCAGATATCAGCAATTCAACTGAAAATGCAAGTTGAAATGTTTCCGAAAGGACCCTCGGGATTCATTCGAGACCCCACAAAAATAAACCATATATGCTATTAGGTTATTTTCAACGTTCCAAACTCAATGGCAATGTCGAATTTTTGAAAAAGGATCGTTTTCAATAAATTTTCCCCTGGGACCCCTTTTAGGTAAATTTCACTAGTTTGCAAACGAAAGGTCGAAATGTAAAATAAAGGTTCCAAACCCAATCCAACCCCGCTACTAACCCAAACTTGACGTTTCGAATCTAATGGAACTGTCCAAATTGCCACCCGACACTTAAAACATCAACTGTTGACCTAAGTCAACTATAGGACTTTTAAAGCCTAAAAAAACCTCAAACTCTCCCAAAACCCTCCCGAAGGCATTGGGAACCATGCCAACCATCCCTATACCCCCAAAATCAATATGTAACAACTACGGAAAAGGGAAAAATGGTTAAATCACATAAAAAATAAAATTTCACAAATCAAAGTCATTGTAGTATCCACCACTAAGACTCTAGTTCGTCCTCGAACTAAAAGGTGTAAGAAGTCCATGACACACACACAAAGCATATCCTCTAAAACGTTAATAATACGCTCTGACTGACTATCGGTCTGGGGGATGGAAATCTGTGCTAAGGTTAACCTGAGTACCCAACTCCTCTTGAAACGTCCTCCAGAAGCTAGAAGTGAACACTGAACCTCTGTCTGAAATAAAAGACACGGGTACTCCATGAAGATGAACAATCTCTCGAACATAGATACAAGCCAATCTCTCGGCACTGAAGAAAATCTGAATATAGATAAAATGAGCCGATTTGGTCAATCGATCAACGATGGCCCAAATGTTGTTAGAACCATGAGAAGTACGAGGCAAACCACTCATGAAGTCCATAATGATCCGCTCCCACTTCCACTAGGAATAGGTAATCTCTGAAGCAAACCACCAGATCTCATATGCTCGGCCTTCACCTACTGACAACACAAGCAACAAGCTACAAAATCCACTACTTCTTTCTTCATACCACCCCACCAGTAATGCTTCTTTAAATCGCGATAAGAGTTGTCAAAATGGGCTTGGACCGTGAGGTCGGCCCAACCCAACCCTTTAATTAAGTGGGGTTGGGCTAAGTTTTTTCAGCCCATTTAGGAACGAGGCTTATAAGCCTAGCCTCACTTGGTCCGTCAGCCTCAGAGGCCTAACCCGTTAGCCTCAAAGGCCAGCCCATAGGCCTAAACTTTAAGAATAATTGTTAAATATTTTTTAGTTGGTCTTTTATTTGTTAGAAATTAGGATTTTATCAATAAAAAATGTAAAACCCAAGTACCCAAGCCCTACCAAAGCCTAACCCAACCTTTAAAATATTTTCTCCGCTTAAGTACACAACATTTTTCAAATAGAGACTTAGGGTTTTAAAAATATTTTCTCTTCTTATAGTTGCGCAACTGATGTGCCATGGTTATATGGCACTTTCGATGCTTAAAACAAGGAAAAGATGCAATAACTTGGGTGTGTTTTGTTGGTATGATGTGGTGTTTGTCCTAAATTTGCAGGAAAATAGGCTTTAAAGGCAAAATGATCAAAAGAGGAAGAATCAAGCCCGAGAACAAAGTGTCGAATGAAGAAAGAACAAGAGGCTGCAAAAGAGGACCACTCACGCCATAAGTCACGTGGCGTGGAAGTCACTCACGCCACGTGAGTGGCTATCGTAACTAAGTGCAGAAACAGAAAATTCTAGCCTGATTTCCACGGCAGGGGTCACGTGGTGTGACTGACACCCACATGGCGTGGAAGCCTGCCGTGAGTTCACTTCAAAGATCCAAGAAAAGGGCCTGATTTCCACGATACGAGTCATGTGCCGTGACTTGGTTCCACGACACCAAGTCACGACACCGTGAAAGCTGCCGACTCTGTTCTCCTATTTTGTTTTGGATAGGACTAGTTTTGTATCTATAAATACCCCTAGGTAGTCCTAAGTGCGGGAGTTGGACAATTTACTACTTTAAGAGTTATTTTACATTGTTTGAGACAGATATTTTGGTTTTGTATTCATAAACCCTAATTCTGAAGTTGATTGATAATTGAAATTTTGGTTTTTCCTTCATTCTTGTGAGATCATAATTATGATTTCATCTTTGGATTATTCTTGTATTCTTGCAATTATGAGTAGCTAAACCCATCAACTGGGGTTGTGTGAACCGTGAAGAATTAACAAAACCAGTGAAGTGCTAAACAACTTTGTACTGCTGTGTATGCATGTATTGTTGTCTCCTTCATATTGATTGCTTTTCTAACGGTTGCAAACGTTAGAATCTTACCTGTATTCTAGACTTTCTTGAGAGAGAGGTAGAGGTTGGGAAAAGGAGATAACAACAGAGATTTGAAGCTATCAACCTTCATCTAATAACCGGAGCCTTAGCAGGAAAGGTTATTTGAAATCCAGGACAAGGATTAGTAGTGCGACACTCGGAGTCCGAGAGGAGAAGAGTGAAATTCGTCTAATGAAGGTCGAGAGACAGTTAGATGAACCTAACTTGTTAGATTTTGCATGCAGCGCAGCGAGGCAATATTGTTAAGCACAAGTAATTAGTGGAGTTAAGGAATCATTGGGGATCACAGTCCTAGTGAATTTCTCTTATTGTTTACAAACTCAATACAACCAGCAATCGTCATTATTACTATTCACTAGCAAAACCCCCCAGTTTTATTTACTTTCCAATTATTCCATCTGGTAGTCTACTCATACTTCGACCTATTCCCTGTGGGATCGACCCCAACCTAGTTGGGTTCTATATTTGATTCAGCGACCGCATTATACTTTTTTGGAGGTATATTTTGGGCGACATCAAAATTTGGCGCCGTTGCGGGGAAATCAGTTATGAAGTTGAACATTACTGGTTGGAGCTGATTGGGTTTGTTTTTACATACTTTTGAGGGCATACGCCGGTGTATGCCAAATACTAGGAGTCAAGGCAATCCCCTGATTCCACTTGATCTTGAAATCGAAAGAACTCTGAGAGCTAATCGAAGAATGGTGAATACTGAAGGAGTTCAGAATCCCGCAGCTGCGGGAGACATTCACAACTAGCCACTTCATCCGGCTGGTCAGGAAACAGCAGAACAAACTACTGCTCGATTGACACGAGAAGAGCATATTAGACAAGCTGCTCTTAGACAAGCGGAAAGAGATAATCGAGCGATGCAAGAAGCAGCACAGCATTTGGATGATGCTGAAGAGCGACAAAGACGATTAAGAGAACAACCGAGACAACATGTGCATGTTTATGATGATCCTAAAAATGAATATGTGGCCTATTTTGAGCCAATCGAGAAAGGTGCCATTGTTCCACCTGAGTTACCTCCAGGCACTAAGTTTGACATCACTAGTGCCATGATCCATCTGCTGAAATTGAAGGGCGTGTTTGCGGGTCTTCCTACTGATGATCCAAACATGAATGTAATGAATTTTGTGGGGATCTGCACGTCATACAATCTTTCTGGGGTTGACCAAGAGGTGATACGATTGAGGTTGTTCCCATTCTCTCTTACAGGAGAAGCTATGTTGTGGTTGGCTGAGCTGCCACGAGGTTCCATCACTACTTGGCAGGAATTGAGAAATCAATTCTTGGAAAGATTTTTCCCACCATCCAAGATACTGTAGTTGAAAGACGAGATCTATAATTTCAGACAACTTCATTCGGAAGAACTCTATGAAACTTGGCTGAGGTTTAAAAAGAAGTTGCAGATGATGCCAAATCATAGGATGAGTAGCAGGAACTTACTTGAAATCTTCTACAAAGCTTTAAATGTCAACACAAAGGCGGTAGCAGATACTATCATTGGTGGAGCATTTATGAGTTTGAGATGGGACCAAGCTTCTGAGATATTAGATCGTGTCACTAAGACCAACTGAGGATGGCATACTCGAAAGGCAGATACGCCGGCTGGAACACATGCAATTGGAGCTTCAGCAGCTCAAAGGGCTTTGGATGAATTTGTGGTACAAGAGGTTGCTCAGTTGAGGACAGAGATTGGTCTTCTGGCCAAACAGATAGCGGCTAGATATGCGGAGAAAGTGCATGCTGTTGGTGCACAAAGTAAATCGGCTAGACATGATGATAGTGAGTCTGATGAAGAGGCGAAGTATCTAGATGGCGAAGTGGCGGGTTTCCGAGCCAAGGGCCAAGGGTCTAATCAAGACTCTTGGAACTCAAGGCAAGGGAATCAAGGTCGGAACTATTATGGAGACAGCTATAATAAATCGGGATACAGAGATCGAGAACGGGATCGTAATGGTGATTGGAGGTGGGAAGATGATAATCGAGAAAAGAATGACATATATGTACCACCTAGAAGGCGTGATGAGGAGTCTGGAAGTTCAAGGATGGAGGCACTCCTAAATAAATTGGTCAAAGGTGTGGAAAGTCAGGAAAATTGCTTGAAAGAGATTAGGACTGGCATTTCGAGTATAAGTCAGAAAGTGGAGTCTCATTCTACTGCCATTAAACAGTTGGAGCAACAGTTTGGGCAGATTTTATTGGCACTGAATCAACGTCAGCCAGACACCCTTCCAAGCAATACCGTCCAGAATCCTAAAAATGATAGTCATTGTCTCGCCATCACTACTAGAAGCGGGAAGTGCACGACAGATCCACCTATGCCAGCCGACAGTAGTATGCCTAGTGATCCAGTGGTTATCGATGTTAAAACTGAGTTAGAGTCGGATAATGCAAAGGGTGACATGGTTCCAAATCAGCATGATGATAGCGACAATGCAAAATCTGAGAAGAGGAAGGAGAAAGAGGTACCAAAGATGCTCAAAACTATCCCACGACCTCCTCCTCTATATCCTCAAAGGTTGAAGAAGAAGGCGGAGAAAGGAAATTATCAGAAGGTCATCACCATGTTGAAGGAGCTGTCAATTAACATCCCTCTTGTAGAGGCATTGGAGCAGATGCCAGGTTATGCCAAGTTCATGAAAGACTTGGTGACAAAGAAGAGAACGGTCAATTTTGAGCCAGCAGATAACATTCATCATTGTAGTGCAATTGCTTCCCGATCCTTAGTTGAAAAGAAAGAGGATCCAGGAGCTTTCATAATTCCGTGTACTATTAGGTCCTACGACTTTGCTAAAGCACTGTGCGATTTGGGTGCTAGCATCAACCTAATTTCATTAGCCGTGTTCAATTAATTGGGGTTGGGAGCACCAAAACTAACCTCCATGAGACTTCTCATGGCCGATAGAACTGTGAAAAAGTTGGTTGGCATTCTGTACGATATTTTGGTGAAGGTTGCTTCTTTTATATTTTTGGCTGATTTTATGATTCTAGATTGTGAAGTTTACTTTGAGGTTCCCATCATACTGGGAAGACCATTGTAGTGTGCCTAGTGATCCAGTGGTTATCGATGTTGAAGCTGAGTTAGAGTCGGATAATGCAAAGGGTGACATGGTTCCAAATCAGTATGATGATAGCGACAATGCAAAATCTGAGAAGAGGAAGGAGAAAGAGGTACCAAAGATGCTCAAAACTATCCCACGACCTCCTCCTCCATATCCTCAAAGGTTGAAAAAGAAGGCGGAGGAAGGAAAGTATCATAAGTTCATCACCATGTTGAAGGAGCTGTCAGTTAACATCCCTCTTGTAGAGGCATTGGAGCAGATGCCAGGTTATGCCAAGTTCATGAAAGACTTGGTGACAAAGAAGAGAACGGTCAGTTTTGAGCCAATAGATAACATTCATCATTGAAGTGCAGTTGCTTCCCGGTCCTTAGTTGAAAAGAAAGAGGATCCAGGAGCTTTCACAATTCTGTGTAATATTGGGTCCTACGACTTCGCTAAAGCACTGTGCGATTTGGGTGTTAGCATCAACCTAATGCCATTAGCTGTGTTCAAGCAATTGGGGTTGGGAGCACCAAAACCAATCTTCATGAGACTTCTCATGGCCGATAGAACTGTAAAAAAGTCGGTTGGCATTCTGAACGATGTTTTGGTAAAGGTTGCTTCTTTCATATTTCTGGATGATTTTGTGATTCTCGATAGTGAAGTTGACTTTGAGGTTCCCATCATACTGGGAAGACCATTCCTTTCCACGGGTCGTGCATTGGTTGATATGGAAACTGGGCAGCTGAAATTTAGATTGAATGATGAACATGTTACTTTCAATGTCTGTCGGTCAATGAAGCAGCCAAGAGATAAGCGAGTGATTTCAGTGATAGATGCGGTTGATGATATTGAGGTTGCTTTTTCTATTGAAGAAAGGTTGGGAGTAGAACCTCTGGCTGGCGTAATCATGAACTTTGAAGACGATGGTATAGCAGACTATGATGAGATGGTGGGTGCACTAGCTGGTAGAGGAGCATACGCTTATGCTCCCAAGAAACTGGATCTTGATTTGAAGAATAGGGTAACTCCACCAGCTCGTCCATCTATTGAGGAGACTTCAGTTTTAGAGCTTAAGGCTCTTTCGGCCCATCTTCGCTACACTTTCTTGGGAGCCAACAATACCTTGCCAGTGATTATTTCTACTAAGCTGGTGGATTGGCAAGTAGAGGCTTTGGTTTCAGTTTTGAGAAGATTTAAGAGGGCCATTGGTTGGTCTATTGCGGATATCATATGTAGTCCACCCAGCATATGCACTCATAAGATCCAGCTTGTTCATGAGTGCATACCTAGCATTGAGCACCAGCGTCGTCTGAACCCACCTATGCAGGAGGTTGTAAAGAAAGAAATCATCAAGTGGTTGGATACAGGAGTGGTTTATCCCATTGCTGATAGCAACTGGGTGAGCCCAGTTCAGTGTGTGGCAAAAAAGGGAGGAATTACGGTGGTTCCAAATGACAAAAATGAGTTGATTCCAATGAGGCCGGTGACGGGATGGAGAGTTTGCATGGACTATCGGAAGCTGAATTCATGGACTGAAAAGGATCATTTTCCTATGCCCTTCATGGACCAAATGTTAGACCGTCTTGCGGGTAGAGGATGGTATTGTTTTCTTGATGGTTAATCGGGGTATAATCAGATTTTTATTGCCCTCGAAGACTAAGAGAATACCACTTTCACTTGTCCATATGGGACGTTTGCATTCAAGAGGATGCCTTTCGGTTTGTGTAATGCACCGGCCACCTTCCAACGATGTATGATGTCCATTTTCTCCAACGTGGTGGAAGACACAATGGAGGTTTTTATGGATGATTTTTCTGTGGTGGGTGACTTGTTTGAAGGTTGTTTAGCACACCTTGCCAATGTGCTAAAAAGATGCGAGGAGTGCAACCTAGTTCTGAATTGGGAAAAATGTCACTTTATGGTCAATGAAGGTATCGTATTGGGGCATCAGATTTTGAAAAACAGCATTGAGGTGGATAAGGCAAAAATTGAAGTAATTGAGAAGCTTCCCCGACCTATCTCTATAAAAGGTATTCGAAGTTTTCTAGGTCATGCTGGTTTTTATAGACGATTCATCAAGGATTTCTCCAAGATTGCTCATCCGTTGTGCAAACTTTTAGAGAAAGAGGTGAAGTTTGTGTTTGATGAAGCATGTATTAAAGCATTTGAGTGTCTTAAGGAGAAGTTGGTGTCAGCCCCTATTATTGTGTCACCGAATTGGACTCAGCCTTTTGAGGTCATGTGCGATGCTAGTGGAGTGGCTTTGGGTGCAGTCCTTGGCCAAAGACGTGAAAAGATATTACACCCTATTTACTACACTAGCAAGGTGCTTAATACGGCTCAAAAGAATTACACTGTGACTGAGCAGGAGTTGTTGGCCGTAGTATTTGCTTTTGAGAAATTCAGGTCTTACTTGATCGATACGAAGGTGATTGTGCATACAGATGATGCAGCTCGTAGGTATCTCATGTCAAAAAAGGATGCTTAGCCAAGACTGATTCGGTGGGTACTTTTGTTGCAAGAATTTGACTTTAAAGTCAAAGATCGAAAGGGGACCGAAAATCAAGTGGCTGACCACCTTTCACGGCTTGAGGAGGAGGCCATGCTTAAATTGAAGGATGAGCTAGAGATAGATGATACTTTTTCGGATGAGCAAGTATTGGCAGCATCTCAAGACTTGATCCCTTGGTTTGCTGATTTTGCCAACTTTTTGGCAAGTGATTTAGTCCCGAAAGATATGACATATCAGCAGAGAAAGAAATTTATGCATGAGGTACGAAAGTTCTTCTGGGATGAGCCATATTTGTTTAGGATGTGTGCAGATGGCATAATTCAAAGATGTGTTCTCGAGTCTGAAATGTTGAGTATTTTGGAGGCATGTCACTCATCTCCAGTTGGGGGTCATCATGTAGGTGCACGGATCGCCCATAAAATCTTGCAATGTGGGTACTACTGGCCCAGTATTTACAAAGATGCTCATGACTATGCCCGTGCTTGTGACCGGTGTCAAAGACAAGGTAATATTTCATGCAGACATGAACTTCCCATGACAACTATACTTGAGCTTGAATTGTTCGATGTGTAGGGAGTTGACTTTATGGGTCCGTTTGTGAGCTCGCATGGAATAAAATACATCTTTGTAGCCGTTGACTACGTTTCTAAGTGGGTGGAGGCAATTTCGCTTCCTAATAATGAAGGGAGAAGTGTCACAACTTTCTTGAAAAAGAACATATTCTCACATTTTGGGACACCCCGAGTTATTATTAGTGATGGAGGATCCCACTTTTGCAATCGGCTGTTCAAAGCCCTGCTTGAAAAATATGATGTCAAACATAAGGTGGCAACACCTTACCATCCTCAGACAAGCGGGTAGGTGAAAGTGTCAAATCGCGAGATTAAGTCCATTTTGGCAAAAAACAGTTAATGCAAATAGGACTGATTGGGCTCGACGACTGGATGATGCGTTATGGGCATATCAGACGTCTTTCAAAACACCAATCGGTACATCACCATATCAGTTGGTATTTGGGAAGTCTCGCCATTTGCCTGTTGAACTAGAACATAAAGCTTTGTGGGCGTTGAAAAGGGTGAACTTGGACTGGAATGAAGCGGCCCAATTGCGACTTGAGCAGATGAATGAGATGGATGAATTTCATCTCCGGGCTTATGAAAGTTCAGCATTGTATAAAGAGAAGATAAAATTGTACCATTATCGTCGGATTGAGAACCGCAAATTTCACCTGGGCGACTCGGTTTTATTGTATAATTCTAAGCTTCGCCTGTTTGCTGGAAAACTAAAATCCAAATGGTTTGGCCCATTCACTGTCGTTCGGGTATTCTCATATGGTGCTATTGAGCTAAAAAGAGTAGATAATGTCCTATTCAAAGTGAATGGAGAGCGCGTTAAACATTATGTAGGAGTTCCGGAAGAGATAAGGACGATTGAAGAACTTGAACTTGATGAAGTCTGAGTAGTCAAGTCAGTCATATCGTGCCGCGACGTTAAACCAGGCGCTTCATGGGAGGCAACCCATGGGCTAGTTGGGGAAGTCTGAGTATCCAAGTTAGCCATGTCGTGCCGCGACATTAAATCAGGCGCTGATTGGAAGGCAACCCAAGATTTTGTTATGCGGAGATCGGATTATTGAGGAACAGTTAGCTGAAAATCAAAGAATTTACCTGAAGGGGTTAAATATCATCCACGACATGAATCACGTCACGTGATGATATTCTACGCCACATGGTTGGTATCGTCAAAATCAGAGGAAAATTTTCAGCTTCTGAATCCCATCCACGGAAGGAATCCACGTGACGTGGATGTGATCCACGCCACGTGAGTAGTGTCGTGGAAATCAGAACATCAGTCACGACAGACCTCACGTCACGTAGGTCACACCCACGTGGCGTGGGACGTATCGTGAAACTTAAAAAAATTCAGAAACCCAAATTCGACCGGACCTAGGCCCATTTTTCCAAAATAAATCCGGATCTTCTCTTTTTTACCCGATATATACCCGAACCACTTTATTCTTTACCCACTTTCAAGTTCTTCAACTTAAAACCCTAAAATTCTAATTTTCTCTTATTCCCAACATCAAAATCTGAATCCCCACCTTCTCCAACATCAAAAATCCAAAAATTCTTTCCCCAAAACTCACCAAATCCGAACCCTAGACTCCCAAAAGCTCAAAATACTGAACCCCATTATCAAATAAGTCCAAAAATCTGAATCAAATATGCCAAACCCGACCCAAATTCGACCCAAATATCCACAATTTGATCAAAAACCCGTTACCATGCCTCCAAAATCCAACCCCAAGAGTGACCACCTTGATGCCTCATCCCGAATTCGGACCAAAAATTCAAATTTACCAACCCATCTGCGGGATGAACCAACTGAGTCTGAGCCAAGTGGTTCTATGGAGGAATTCAACATTAGCCATGACGATACTACTTTAGTTCCTCGGGCTACGAGGTTACAGACACGAACCCGAGCGGCTGCCCAGGCAGCACGTCAGCCGACCCCACCACCTGTTGAGCCAAGTATTTCGGCTGAGTCTTCTGAGTTTGGCCCCCAGTCTAAAGAGGGGGAGGATGGTTCTGCGTCAGGCTCTGCTGATGATGCTGCGGGTCAGGGTACTTCTGCGGCGGAGGCTACGGCTTCTGTTTCAGGTTCTGGTGCCCAGAGTGCTTCGACTCCCAAGCAGAGTACTAAGATTCAGCGTTGGTGTGTGCAGGGCATGCGTGCCTTCTATGATAGAGATGCCAAATTGACTGAGAGAGGGGTATGTCGGAGGAGCATTATGGAGGAGCCACGGTATCGGGTGGATGAGTTGTGGACCTTGACTGATATATGGCCTATTTTTGAGAGATACGGTCTGGGGTGAATGGCGCAGCCTTCTGGTCGATATAGCTCGGAGTTAGTCCGAGAGTTTTATGCCTCGTACGCTGCGTCAGTGGATTTGGGCACTCCTATTGGGCAGAAATTTATATTGCAGCCATTTTTAACCCATGTCATGGTTCGTCGTGTGGATATTTCAGAGCAGACCATTCACCGCTTCTTATTTGGGGCTGACCGTCCACTTCCTGCGTCGACTGCTGAATATGATCATAGGATGGACACTGTCAGAGATAGGGTTAAGATGAGAGATGCGGAGCAGAAATTGGATTTTATTAAATGGATTGCAGGGTACATAGTCGAAGATGGTGTGGCAGCTAGTTGGGTGAATGGGAAGCTGGACATCAAAAAGTCCACGCTTCATTTTGCTGGTAAATTCTGGTGGTCCGTGGTTCAGCATCGATTGGGTCCAACCAATGCTGACAACTCACTCACGTTGGAGCGGGCAGTAGTAGTAGTCAGCATCTTAGCTGGTTATGAGATTCCCTTTGCTAGATACATAGTTCGGGAGATCTACGAGCGGGCGTTCAGAGATCATACAAGTATCCCCTTTCCATGCTTGATCCAGGGGTTGTGTGATAGGGCAGGGGTGGCCAGGATACCTGCCCTGCACCATTATATCGAGGTGACCCACATTGCGAACATTGGGTTGATGCAGCAGAGGGGTTCACACCCCATTCTTCCAGAGGGTTACAGCCGTCTGAGTCATCGGGTGCAGCCCCGGATGAGCCGAGTAGTACACCTTTGCCTGTTCCTGCACCAGTTCGGGTACCTATACAGACTAAGGGCGCTGGCCCTACTGATGAGGGGGTATCCAGTACTAGTGCCCCTCCAACTCCTGCTGGGATGGTTTCAGTATCGCGAGACTTTCTGCAGCAGCTTATTGACAGGCAGATGGAGATGTTTGAGCGCCATACTCACACTGAGACCAGATGGCTAAGTTGGTATCCCAGCTTAAGCCTTGGGTTCGATCTACAGTAGAGGCTGCGGAGACTAGGGTGGAGGATCGTATTAATACAGCTATGGACCAGTTTATGCGGGGCTTGCATGGGCGGATTGATAGTTTTGAGGCACGTATGGCCTCCCGCTTGAGTGCTTCTCCGAGCCCTGATATGGCTGGCTTGACCCAGGAGGTAGCTGCGTTGAGAGCGGAGGTTCGGGCACTGGCATCGAGTAGCACTCCCATTATACCACCTATGCCTGTCCCGACCAGCATTTGAGGTTGACTTGTTTACTGATGAGGAACCTCCGATGGATAGAGGAAAGAGACCCCGCAGTCCGGCGGATGGGGGTGCGAGTGATGCTGAGGAGGGCTTTTAAAGCCTCTCGGGTAGAGTACCATGCGAGCCGAATTGAAGCAGAGCAGAGGGTGCATGGTGCGTCTGCCAGTCAGGCTATCCCCCCACCGGATGCGACTACTGCACAGTCTGATGATCCCGCTGCTGGAGGGCCCACTTCCGGCGCTTAAAGCGCCATAGGTATGTCTTCACTCCCTTGTATTTAGTTGATATCAGTGCACTGAGGGTATTGCACCATGTTTAGTTGGGGGTGGGGGTGTACCACTACTTGGGGGTTTTTGATGTCGTGTTTCTTTTCCCCCGAGTGTGCTATAATAGTAGAACCGACATGTTTAGGATGTTATTGATGTTTATTTTTATGTTTCTTGCTAAACTAGGAGAAAAATAAGGGAACTGTAGTGCAGTCCAATTTTGGATGATTTTTATGTGTTTTGACTATTAAGGATACCTCTCCTGAAATTTTAATTTTTGAATTGTGTTAATAGCATGCTTGTGTGTGACAGCTATTGGATCTTGTTATGGCACTAGAATTATAGGCAAATAACTGTAGCTAGCATTGCATAAACGGATAGGTAGTAGTTGGTAATACAACCCTCTGCTATGTGTGTGTAAGGTCACTACTTAGTTAGCTGTGTGTGTGCGATCCAGAACTTACCCGGTTAGTCTTGCCTAAGTTAAAGGATAGGGATTAGGAAAGGATCATAGGCCATTTTTGAATAAAGTCCACTTTTAGCCTAAATGCCAAACCAAAGGAAGAAGTATCCCTTGATCCCGACTTTGAGCCATAATTGTCCTATTTCTTTCATTTAGCCTATTCACCTTCCCATTTTAATCACAATGAACCTGTATTGGACCTGGTCCCTCCTTGGACACTGTGTACCTCAACTCAGGCAAATCGCCTAAGTTAAGGGTGGCTATTATAGGGGTGCGTAGATTGAGTTGGGTATGAAGAAGGGGTTAATAAAAGAAAAAGAGAAAACAGATTTGGGTGTGTGAAAGAAAAATAAAAGAAAAAGAAAAAAATAAAAGAAAAAAATATATATATAAATATGTGTTTAAAGGTTTGAGAAAAAAAAATCACACCCAAAATCTGAAAATAAAGGAATGGAGAACAAGGGAGAATAAAAAAAATGAAAAAGGTTGGAAGTTGGAGCCAAAAATAGTGTAGTTTCAAGGAGGGTTGAGTCACTTTACCCATATGCACCATACCCGTCCCTAAGCCTACATTACAAGCTGAGTAAAGTCCTATAGTGATCCTAGTCAAACTGTCCGAAAATGAAGGCATAGAAAATAAGGGCAAGCCTATGGTATTTAACGCACACTGTCTTAACTTCTTTGTGAGTGTGAATGTTTTGACCTCGGCCCTATGTTGATGTTCATTAGTATACTGAGAGTACATGGGACTTCTTTGATTGTGAGAGCACATGGGTTGCATAAATAGCTGCTAGTTGTTCGAGAACTGCCAATTGCATATCCGCTTAGTTATTTGTGCATAATTTGGTGCCATCACTTGATCCCTTCTGTGTCATGATACTATGTTACTTACATACACACTGTGGTTTTGCTTTGAAGATAGGAGGTGTCGAAAAGGTTTTTTGTCAAATGAGTAGACTGCCATAGGTCCCTTAGGTTTCTCTTACTTAAGTATTGTGTTTGCGTATTTTTATTTTGTTCACCTGAGGACATGCAAATGTTCTAAGTTGAGGGTGTTGATGTGTCATGGTTACATGGCACCGTTGATGCTTAAAATAAGGAAAATATGCAATAACTTGGGTGTGTTTTATTGGTATGATGTGGTTTCTGTCCTAATTTGCAGGAAAACAGGCTTTAAAGGCAAAATGAGTAAAAGAGGAAGAATCAAGCCCGAGAATGAAGTGTCGGACGAAGAAAGAACAAGAGGCTGCATAAGAGAGCCACTAACGCCACAAGTCACGTGGCGTGGAAGCCACTCATGCCACGTGAGTGGCTATCGTGACTCAACATCAGAGTAAAGAAAGAGGGCCTGATTTCCATGGCAGGGGTCACGTGGCGTGACTGACACCCACGTGACATGGAAGCCTACCGTGATCCAACTTCTGAAGACCACAAGTTGAGCCTGATTCCCATGACATCAATCTACATGGCGTGACTTGGTTCCACGACACCAAGTCACGATACCGTGGAAGTTGCCGACTCTGTTTTCCTAATTGGATTTGGATAGAATTAGTTTTGTGTCTATAAATACCCCTATGTAGTCCTAAGTGTGGGAGTTGGACAATTTACTACTTTGAGAGTAATTTCATACTATTTCAGACAGATTTTTGGTTTTGTATTCACAAACCCTAATTGGGAGTTTTATTGATAATTGAAATTTTGGTTTTCCTTCATTCTTGTGAGATCATAATTATGCTTTCATCTTTGAGTTATTCTTGTGTTCTTACAATTATGAGCAGCTAAACCCATCAACTAGGGTTGTGTGAATCATGAGGAATTAACGAAACCGGTTAAGTGCAAAGCAACTTTGTACTGCTGTGTATGCATGTATTGTTGTTTCCTTCGATATGATTGTTTTTCTTACGGTTGCAAACGTTAGAAACTCGCCTGTATTCTAGACTTGCTCGAGAGAGAGGTAGAGATTGGTAAAAAGAGATAACAACAGAGATTTGAAGCTATCAACCTTCATCTAATAACCAGAGCCTTAGCGGGAAAGGTTATCTGAAATCCACGACAAGGGTTAGTAGTGCGACACTAGGAGTCTGAGAGGAGAAGAGTGAAATTCGTCTAATGAAGGTCGAGAGACAGTTAGATGAACCTAACTTGTTAGATTTTGCATGCAGCGTAGCGAGGCAATATTGTTTAGCACAAGTAACCGGTGGACTTAAGGAATCATTGGGGATCACAGTCCTAGTGAATTTCTCTTATTGTTTACAAACTCAATACAACCAGCAATCGTCATTGTTACTATTCACTAGCAAAACCCCCCAGTTTTATTTACTTTCCAATTATTCCATCTGCTAGTCTACTCATACTTCGACCTATTCCCTGTGGGATCGACCCCAACCTAGTTGGGTTCTGTATTTGATTCAGCGACCGCATTGTACTTTTTCGGAGGTAAATTTTGGGCGACATCAGAGAAGTAGGCCTAGCCCAATTACGAATTGCCGCTATCTTGGCCGGATCAACCATAATACCATCCATGGTCACCATATAACCTAAGAAAGATATAGAATCCAACCAAAACTCACACTAGGAGAACTTGGCATACAACTTCTCATCACGCAATCTCTGAAGCATAGTCCTCAAGTGTCTCACATGATTAGCCTCATTTTTGGAATAAACCAAGATATCATCTATAAATACAATCACAAAGGAGTCAAGATATGGTCAAAATACCTGGTTATCAACTCCATGAATGCTGCTGTGGTATTGTTCAACCCAAAAGACATGACCAAAAACTCATAATAATCGTGTCGAGTTCGAAAAGCCATCTTCGAAAGATCTGTAGCTCTAATCTTCATCTGATGATACCCGGATCTCAAATCAATCTTGGAAAACACTGAAGCACCCTGAAGCTAGTCAAAAAGTTCATCAATGTGAGAAAGAGGATACTTGTTCTTAACTGTCACTTTGTTCAATAGTCAATGCACATACGTATAGAACCATCCTTCTTCTTCACAAATAGGATAGGAGCACCCCAATGAGATACACTAGGTCTAATAAACCCCTTACCCAAAAAATCCTGCAAATGCTCTTTTAATTCCTTCAATTTTATCGGGGCCATCCTATAAGGAGGAATAGAGATGGGCTTAGTGCCCAGTTCCACATAAATAGCAAAATCAATATCACAATCCGAAAGCATACCAGGCGAATTCGTAGGAAACACATTCATGAACTCGCAAACAACCCAAATAAAATCCATAGGAGGTGGCAAGGCAACACTAGTATCATGAACATAAGACAAATAAGACAAACACCCTCTTTCTACCATGCAACAAGTATGTAGAAAAGATATATCTCCCTTCAGACCCAAATTAAGCGTACCCTTCCAAGCTATCCTTGGCACACCCAGTGTAGCTAAGGTCATGATCTTGGCATAATAATCCAAAATAGCATGATAGGGAGCTAACCAATCTATACCTAAGATAACATCAAAGTCAACCATATCTAGAATAATCAGATCTACCCAAGTCTCACACCTCGTAAAGGTAACTACACAAGATCGATACATTGGATCCACCAGTAAAGAATCTCCTATGGGGGTAGAAACATGAAGAGGCATAGCAAGGGGCTCAAAGAAAGCATCAAAGCCAGAAGCTAAAATATGTTGACACATAGGAGAATGTAGACCCAGGGTCAAATAACATGAAAATAGATCTGTAGCAAACTGGGATGGTACCTGTAATGACTGCATTAGAGGCCTCCGTCGTGGGTCTCCCGGGTATAGCATAACACTATCCATGTCCACTCCTGTACTGAGTAACCCCACAACCACCACTACGACCTCCTCTATCTCTACCTCTAGCACCACCCGCACCACTCTATAAACTACCTCTTCCATAGATATAGGAGTAGGGAAAAGTTGAAGCTAAGATCCCTACTGAGTAGGTCCATACATATGTCGGGGATAATTCTTGGCCAAATGTCCAACCTCATCATATATATAGCATCATCTACGATCAGACTCAATCTGAGGGGGCACAATCAAACTAGTACAACTGCCTTGGCTCGAAAAACTGAGGCATGGCTTGATGCCTGGCTACCTGAAGCTGTAGAACTTGAATGTCCACCACCTGATCCCTGTAAAGTGTCCTGAACTGGCCTACCATGATAAGCACGGGAACCTCTACTCGAGAAATCTCTGCCTCAAAAGGCTTGACCACTAAACTCGCCCTGACGACATACTTTCTTGGTGCCTCCCTAAGTAGAATAGGTAATAGACTCAGTCAACTTGACATGCTCAATAATACTTTACAAGAAAACCCTTAAAATAACCATCTGGACAGCAGCTAACCGATAAGGACCCTCTAACCCCTTCACAAACTTCTAAATCCTCTTTGACTCAGTGGAGATGCTGGCGACTGAATATCTGTATAGAGCATGGAAATGTGCCTCATACTCATTAATAGACATGGAGCCCTGCTCCAAGTGATCAAACTCATCCCGTATCTGATCTCCCAAGTTGTACAGAACAAACCTCTTCAAAAAGGCCTCAGACAATTGAGCCTAAGTCATAGCTGGCGAGCCCAATGGCCTACAACTAGAAAGTGATCTCCACCAATCTCTGGCCATATCAGTTAGCTGATAAGTAGTATAAGTAACACCATGAGACTCTAGAGATCCAAGATTATGTAACTTCTCCTAGCAGTCAATCAGAAACCTCTCAAACAACAGTCAAGAAGTCAATCAACACCATAAGGCATCCTCGCCAATCACTCCATTAAACTTGGGAGGAGCCAAGTGAATAAACCTCTTAAACATCTTCTGATCATCAGAAGACATCTTATTACCCAAAGCAACTGGGGGAATAGTAAGTCTGAAAGATAATGAATCCATACATGGGGTACCATAGATGATGGTTGTACCCTTAAAGTAGGAATACCATAAGCAGATGCTAGTACAGACAGCGAAACACCACTCGAAGTATGAGGAATACAAGGTACACTCAATGGAACACCCTCTAAATGACTCAAGAGTCGAATTAACAGATCCTGAAGCACCCGGGTGTCAACTAAACTCTATGGGACCAGAGCTAGTCCCACACCTTCTTTTTGATAGCCATCTCTAGTATATGCAATCTCAGGCTCGAGAGAGGCCTCCCTAGAACATCTTCTGACTGGGTCAACTCCTAGTGCCCGTCCTCTACCTTTGGGTCAACCATGACCCCTACCTCATCCTCAGACCAAGGCTCTAATATCGGGTGCCGGCTCAGTATTTTTAGCATCTCTAGACCCAGTTTTCACCATCTATATAGAAAAGACTAGGATACAAGTTTAGAAACTTTGGTATGAACAACCCACACGGCAAGGAGTCAAATTAGAGAAGATTTTCCTAAAGACATCTTACATCCTCTAGAAATTGAGGTCATGATGGCATCTACCTCAAACCAACCTTGGTAGATGAGCCAATCGCCAAAGGAAAGAAAATTCAAAAATAAAAATAAAATAAGACAAGACGAGACTTATAGAACAAAGTCAGGTCACACATATGTAAAATTTAGTAAAAATCTGAACAAAATACATAAAATCCCTAACATCTGGTATCATAAGTGTTGAGCAACTAATAATAACATTCGAGATACTGAAAATACAAATGTCTGTCTTCGAAAACAAATAAAGACATCTAGATAGATAAGAAGAGGTCTGGAGTCAACTCTAAAGGCCCTAAAGCATGCCAATACCTCAAATCACTAACTTTGTCAAGCACGAGCTCAACTACCATGCCTCATTCTTGAACTAGGATCTGTATTGAAAGGCATATTAGGAGTGAGGATGGTCCACTTATACTCAGTAGGTATAATAGGCCGACTGAGCAAAGCAGGAAATAATACAAGTAAAGAAATACTATGAGCACGTCACCTGCAAATAGAAAGTTCCCAGATGGTATCTCACACCATATTCACTAACAGTTCTAATATATACAAAATCAAATAGAAGCAGGTGTTTCACGAAAGTACATAGAAAATGATTACACGTCAAGAAAACATAAGGGTAACACTGAAGATGCATATGCAAATGCAATGCAATGAATAATGAAGTGAATAGTTTAAAAGTCATCGCATGACTTTTTGTATACACCTATCAGGCCTCACTACTTCTAAAATAGGACCCATGAGGGGTTTGTAACTCGTGTCATCTCAAAATCTCAACCCACCTCTCTAGCTCGTGTTCATGGATCAAGGTCTTTATGAAAATATCTCATTTTCTTTCAAAACAGTGTTCTTCAAGGGTACCAATATCTCATGAATGTATATGTATGAAATAAGGATATAATTCTCACAATCCAATCAGTATGAAGATAACAAATCAATTCAACACATGTATAAGTGAGCTCAGAAATTAACTCAATATGTCAATAATTCATGATATCGACTTTAGTTTTGTACCTTGGAATAAATATGCATATAAGACATCATTAATATCATATCGACCCATAATCGAGCATTTCTATCATGATAAAGGCAAACAATGCTCAACAAGGCCTATAATATCTATTCAAGCCCCCGCATGGGCATTACAATAAGAATAAAGGCATTTAAATGCACAAATAAGGTCAACGATGTCAAATAAAGCCCCCACATAAGCAATATGCAATATATGATATCACAAGTTAACAACAACAAGAATATAAGCCCTTAAATGGCATACGAAAATATTAATTAATCTCAAAATACAATTCCCATAGTTATTTTCCCAAATTCATAGCATGTTTTACTCCTGTAAGGACCTATTTTTGGTGATTTTCTATTTTTATATATTTTGACCATTTTGCCCTTTCCCGTAGTTGTTACTTGTTGATTTTGGGGTATGATGATGATTGACACAATTCTCGAGGTCTTCAGGAAGGCCTTGGATGGTTTTGAGTTCATTTTGAGGCTTCGAGAGTTAATAGTTGACTTTGGTCAACATTGTTGTTCTAAGTGTTGGTGGCAATAAAACTGCTCCAGCAGATTCAAAACATTGATTTTGGGTTAGTAGCGTGATTGGCTCAGTTTCGAGGCTTGTATATATCATTACGACCCTCGATTTGGAAAATTGTAAAATAGGGACCTGAGGGTCAATTCTGTGAAAACAATCCTTTTTCAAAAATTCAACATCGCCATTGAGTTTGGAATGTCAAAATTAGACAAGTAGCATGGTTCGTTTGCATTCATGTGATTTCGAATGAATCTCGAAGGGTCGATTAATAACTTTTCAACTTAGCAAAGTTGATGTTGCAGCTAAAACTGGTGCAACCGCTTTAGTGGTAGACTCTTAAGTGGTGAGGCACCGCTTTAGCGGTCAGCTTTTGCCAAGTCACCTACCGCTAAAGCTGGCACTTGATCGCTTTTGCGGGTGCCTCATTAGAGGCCTAGCCACCCAGGCCTGACCGCTGTAGCAGTCACCCGACGCTTAAGCGGTCAGCGCTGGGTTGGTATAAATATCCTTTTTCCCGATTCTTCTTCCATTTTTGAGTATTGGAGCTTAGGATTTGATAGTTTTTGGGGCGATTCTTCACCTCTCAAGCTTGGTTATTCTCCATAATCCTTTTTCCATCATTTATCTTTGATTATATCTTTTAAACATCCTTTAAACCGTGATTTTTAAATCGATTTTTTGGGGTTTTGCCCGAAAAGATTAAAAAGGGTTTTTCATCAATTAAACATTTGTTTTTAATTCAATTTCACTTGGGTTTTCTCCTGTGAGTTCCTTTAATCATGGGTAATGGTTTTCTAGATAAAAATTCCAGTTTTACCCCTTTATTTTGAAAACCTGTTTTCAAGGTCAGTTTTGGACCTGATTTAGATGTAGGCAATATGGGTATTGTTGACTTTCTTTTAACGCATAGATGCTATATTTGTGTGTTTTAGTTGATTCTAAGGCCGTTTGAAATGGGAAGGCTTCGTGTTGAAGCACTTTAGGCCTGGATTTCATTATTTCGAGGTAGGTTATGGTTTAACTTCTTTCAGAATGAGCTGGGTAGTTAATTTATAGGTAAAACATGTTATGGGTTGGAGAGAACGACAATGGGGTTTATATTCTGAGATTATATTTATCATTGTGTACTCATGTGAGGGCTTATTTTGTGTGGATATTGACTTGAGATATTTGATATTGCATGTAGCCCATGTGGGGGCCTTATCTGACAGTATCTGGCCTTATTTGTGTATTTAGATGCCTTAGTTTTAGATATGATGCCCGTGCAGGGGATCAAATTATTATTATAGGCCTTTACAAGCATTGATTGCTTTATCATGATTGAAATACCCGAGTTAGGGGTTGATATGATATTTATGATGTCTTATATGCATATTTATTCCAATGGTGTCCATTTATAGTTGATGAATCATGAATTATGGACATATTGAGTTGATTTCTGAGTTCACCTACATATATACATCGTATTGAGTTGATTGGATATCTTCATATTGATATGATTTGAGCATTTTATTCTCCTTTCATACATATACATTTATGAGATACTAGTACCATTGAGGAACACTATTTTGAAAGAAAATGAGACATTTTCATAAAAACCCTCTCCGTGACCACGAGCCAGAGAGGTGAGTTGTGTTGAGATTGAGATAAAGTATATGGGTTGTGAATCCCCCATAGGTCCTATTGCGGTGTTGCAAACTCGGTAGGTATATACTGAAAGTCATGCAATGACTTTCACCGTTCCACCCCATCATCATCATCATTGCATTGTATTGTATTGCATTCGCATATTCAGTGATTCTTTTGTGCTTGACTTGTGTTTTTTTCTTACACTTTTGTGTTTACCCGTATTTTTTACTTTAATATTATTTTAGAACTGTTAATGGAGATGGTGTGAGCTACCATTTGGGAATTTTTCTACTTGCAGATTTACGTGCTCATAGTTTATTTTATCTATGTTATTTTCTACTTTGCTCAGTCGGCCTATGATACCTACTAAGTATAAGTGGACCCGTACTCATCCCTACTGTGCCCTTTTGATGCAGATCCTAGTACGATAACTGTTCATGAAGGTTGATTCATGCCGTAGAGTCTGGTGATTTGAGGTACTGGCACCCTCTAGGACTTTAAAGTTGATATCATGACCTCCTCTATCTTTATTGTCTTTATTTTGGATTCAGAGATAGAGTTTCTATTGTTCAATACTCGAATGTATATTTAGATGCTCTACACTTGTGACACCAGGTCTTTGGGATTTATGTATTTCTTTGGATTTCTGCTAAATGTTTGTGTATGAGTTGGCCTGACTTCATTCTAGAAGTTTCGCTTATTCTATTCTCCTTATTTCTATCATATTGTTTATTTTGGGATGATCGACTTACTTATCAAGGCTAAGCCACGATAAGTGTCATCATGACCCAGTTTCTGGGTCGTGAAAAATTGGTATCAGAGCCAGGTTTCACCGGTCTCATAAGTGTAAGAACAGGATGTCTAGTAGAGACTCACAGATCGGTATGTAGACGTTCGTATCTATCTTCGAGAGGCTATAAGATATCTTTAGGAAAAACTTCTCTAAATTGATTCCTTATCGTGTGGGTTATTCTTTCCTAATGTTCTAAGATATGTTCCCCTTTTTTTTTGTGTAGATGGTGAGGGCTAGATCTCGAGAGGCTATGGATGTTGAGCTAACACCCAAGGATAGAGCCCAGACTAGGTGCGAGGTAGGGGTCATGGATGTCTTTATTAACCCCGATCAGAGGTAGTGATAGGGGGATCACCCCTGACCCTGAGGTTAGTCGTAAAGAGAGTATAGGGCTGACTCAGGTTTCGGTACTGCTACCCCAGTTTTGGAGGGTTTGTTAATTCATTTGCTGACCTATTTGGAGGGTGTTCCTCCAGTTCTGAGTGTTGTACCACTGTCAGTGCTAGCGTCTGTTTATGTTATTCCTCTGACTTTGAGCGTTATTCCTCCATCGGTACTGGCATCTACTCATGGTATTCTGTAGACTTCAAGTGGTGCCCCACCTTCTATGCCAGCATCTGATTATGGTATTCCGAGTTTTGGGGTACAACTATCTTTCATGACACCCCCACGAGTGGATTCTCAGCCAGCCAGGCTCACTATTTCTCCAGTTACTTCAGGTACCATTATGTCTTCTGAGGATCAAAAAAGGTTTGTGAGTTTTGTTTGCATGGGTCCGCCCAAGTTTAGTGGAGCTATAAGGAAGGATGCCTATGAGTTCTTGATCGACTGTCAGGAGAAGTTTCATAACCTGGGATACCTTGAGTCCCATAGAGTTATTTATACTACTTATCAGTTGACGGATATGGCTAGGGATTGGTGGAGGTCGTATGCTAGTTGTAGGTCATTGGGTTCGCCTGCGATGACTTGGACTTAGTTTTCTGAGGCTTTCTTGGAGCATTTGTACCGTTTAGCTTGAGAGATCAGATGAGAGATGAGTTCGATCATTTGGGGCAGGGCTCCATGACTATTGTTGAGTAAGAAGTGCATTTTCATACCTTGTCCAGATATTCTGCCGCTACCATCTCCACCGAGTCTGAGAGGATTCAAAAGTTTGTGAAGGGGTTAGATGGTTCGTATCAGTTAGCTACAGCCCAAATGGTTATTTTAGGGGCTTCTTTTCAGAGTATTATTAAGCATACCAAGATGACTGAGTCTATCATTCAGGCTACTCAGGGAGGAACCAAAAAGATACATCGCCATGGTAAGTTTAGTGGACACGCCTCTCGAGGTAGAGATTTCTCTAGTAGAGGTTTTTGTGGTTATGATAGTAGGCCAGTTCAGGCTGCGTTGCAGGGATCAAGTGGTATACCTTTAGGTGCTGCGACTATGGGTAGCCAGACAGCGAGTCAGGGTGGTTGTTCTAGTTCAGCCTCGCCTCCTCAGATTGAGTCAGCCCGTAGAGGTTGTTTTGTATGTGATGAGTTTGGCCATGTGGCCAAGGATTGTCCTCGGTGTGTGTTCAAACCTGCTCCTATATCTGCAGTGAGAAGTGGTTCTAAGAGTAGTAGAGGTGCTGCTAGAGGTGCTCAAGGTAGAGGTAAAGATGCTCGTGGTGGTGGTCGTGGGGTTACTCAGTGTGAGAGTGGACGTGGATAGTGCTATGCTATACCTGCTAGACCCAATGCAGAGGTTTCTGATGCAGTTATTACAGGTATCATTCCAGTTTGCTACAGATCTGCTTCCATGTTATTTGACCCTGGATCTACATTCTTCTGTGTGTCTACCTATTTTGTATCTAGATTTGATGTTGCATGTGAGACTCTTTCTATGCCTCTTCATGTTTCTACCCTCGTAAGAGAGTTTTTAGTGGTGGATTGGGTGTACCGATCTTGTGTAGTTACCTTTGCAAGTCGTGAGACTTGGGTAGACATGATCATCCTAGATATGGTTGACTTTGATGTTATCTTGGGTATGGATTGGTTAGCTCCTTATCATGCTAGTTTGTACTGTTATACCAAGATCGTGACCTTAGTTACTCCGGGTGTGCCAAGATTAGCTTGGAGGGGTACGCTTAATTTAGGTCCAAAGGATGTCATATCTTCTGTACGTGCTCATCGCATGGTAGAAAGAGGTTGTTTGTCTTATTTGGCTCAAGTTTGTGATACGAGTGTTGCTTCACATCCTCCTATGGATTTTCCTACAAATTTGCCTGGTGTGCCTATGGACCGTGATATTGACTTTGCTATTGATGTTGCGCTGGGGTCCAAGCCTATTTTGATTCCCCCTTATAGGATGGCCCCAACTAAGTTGGAGGAGTTAAAGGATCAGTTGTAGAATTTGCTGAGTAAGGGCTTCATTAGACCTAGTATTTCTTCTTGGGGTGTGCATGACTTGTTTATAAGGAAGAAGGATAGTTCCATGCGTATGTGTGTTGACTATAGGCAGTTGAACAAGGTGACAGTTAAGAACACGTATCCTCTTCCTCACATTGATGACTTTTTTGACCAGCTTTAGGGTGCTTTGGTGTTTTCTAAGATAGATTTGAGATTCGGGTATCACCAGTTGAGGATTAGGGCTTCAAATGTTTTGAAGATGGCTTTTCGGACTCGGTACGATCATTATGAGTTCTTGTACATGTCCTTTGGGTTGACCAATGCCCCAGTAGCGTTCATGGAGTTGATGAACCGGGTATGTCAATCGTATCTCGACTCCTTTGTGATTGTATTTATAGATGATATCTTGGTTTATTCCAAGAATGAGGCCAACCATGTGAGACACTTGAGGACTGTTCTTCAGAGGCTACGTGATGAGAAGTTAAATGCTAAGTTCTCCAAGTCTGAGTTTTGGTTGGATTCTATCTCTTTCTTGGGTCATGTGGTGACCAAGAATGGCATTATGGTCGATCCGGCCAAGATTGCACCGATTCGTGATTGGGCTAGGCCCACTAATCCTACCGAGATTTGGTGGATTATTATTGGCATTTTGTAGCTCGATTGTATCTCCTTTGATTAAGTTGACTCAGAAGAAGATTTCCTTTTAGTGGTCAAAAGCATGTAAGAAGAGCTTTCAAAAGTTCAAGAAGTTGTTGACTTCGGCTCCTATCTTGACCTTGCCCAAGAAGGGCGTGGGTTTGACCGTGTTCTGTGATACTTCAGGTATTGGTTTGGGTGCAGTGTTGATGCAGGAGAATAAGGTGATTGCTTATGTGTCTCTTCAGTTAAAGCCTCATGAGAAGAATTACCATACCCACGACTTGGAGTTGGCAGCCGTAGTGTTTGTATTGAAGTTGTGGCATCACTACGAGTATAGAGTCCATTGTGAGATATTCTCGGATCATCGTAGTATTCAGTACTTCTTCACCCAGAAAGAGCTTAATAGGAGACATTGTCGTTGGCTTGAGTTGCTTTAGGATTATATCATCACCATTTTGTATCATCCGGGCAAGGCTAATGTGGCAATGGATGCCTTAAGTCGGAAGTCGACTAGTATGGGGAGTTTGGCTTATCTTATGACTCAGAAGTGGGCTTTGGCCTTGGAGGTTCAGTCTTTAGCTAATCGTATGGATAGGCTTGATATTTCTACTCCTGGATGTGCTTTAACCTTCATTGGTGCTAGATCTTCCTTGATGAAGCAGATTAGTGCTCACCAGTTTGATAATGATAACTTGAGTGTGATTCGACATAAAGTGTTCAGTGGTGAGGCTAAGGAAGCCTCTATTGATTTAGATGGTATGTTGAGGATTGGTGGCCCAGTTTGTGTGTCAAGAGTTGGTAGTTGGCTGAAATCGATTTTAGAGGAAGCGCATTGTTCTAGATATTCCATTTATCTTAGTGTGACTAAGATGTATCATCATTTGAGACAGCTTTACTAGTGGGTGGGTATGAAGAAGGATGTGGCAGATATTGTAGCTAGTTGCTTGTGTTGTTAGCAGGTGAAGGCCAAGCAACAGAGACTGGGTGGTTTTCTTCAGAGATTGCCCATTTCGGAGTAGAAGTGGGAGCGGATCACCATGGACTTCGTTAGTGGACTGCCTCGTTCAATATTTTGGTCATCGGGGATAGATTAACCAAATCAGCCTATTTCACCCCTGTTCAGACTTCCTTCAGTGCCGAGAAGTTAGCTTGGATGTATGTGAGTGGGATTGTTTGTCTTCACAGGGTGCTCGTGTCTATTGTTTCAGATAGAAGTTATGTGTTCACTTCTAGCTTTTGGAGGGCGATTCAGGAGGAGTTGGACACTCAGGTTGATCTCAGTACAACTTTCCATCCTCAGACCGACGGTCAGTCAGAACGGACTATTTAGGTTTTAGAGGATATGCTTCGCGCTTGTGTTTTGGACTTTGGAGGTCAGTGGGAGCAACATTTAGCCCTAGCGGAGTTTGCCTATAATAATAGCTACCATTCGAGTATTGAGATGGCACCTTTTGAGGCATTTTATGGTAGGCGTTGTCGATCTCCTATTGGTTGGTTTAAGACTTTTGACATTAGACCTCGAGGTACCGACTTTTTTTACGAGTCTTTGGATAGAGTTCGTGTGATTCAGGATAGGCTTCGAGCTGCCTACAGTAGGCAAAAGAGCTATGCAGACGGCAGATTTCGTGCCTAGAAGTTTAGTATTAGTGATCGAGTTTTCCTTCGTGTGTCACCCATGAAGGGCGTGAAGAGGTTCGGGAAGAAGGGCAAGCTTAGCCCGAGGTATATTGGACCTTTTTAGTTTCTTCTGACTATTGGGGAGGTTACTTATGAGTTGGCCTTACCTCCAGATTTTTCAGCCGTGTATCCAATTTTCCATGTTTCTATGCTCCGATGATATATTCTGTATGAATCCCATGTGCTTAGGTGGGATTTAGTTCAGTTGGATGAGAGGTTGACCTTTGTTGAAGACCCAGTCTTCATTTTAGCTAGGGATGTTAGACGGTTGCATTCTACAGATATTTCTATGGTTAAGGTTTAGTGGAGACACCGTCCTATAGAGGAGGTCACTTGGGAGGTCGAATCCGACATGTGTAGTAGTTATCCTCAGCTTTTTGCCAATTTAGGTATTCCTTTGGCTTTTCGCAGCTCTGAAGATCCCTAAATTTGAAACATTCAGCGGCTCTGAAAATCCCATGGTCCACTTAAGGAGATATTGTGACCAAATGGTTGGAATAGGAAAGAACGAGGCATTGCTAATGCGCCTAGTTAGTCAAAGTTTAAGCGGCAAAGCTTTGGACTGGTTCACATCATAAGAGATGAAAAAATGGTCCGGCTAGAAAGCCCTAACCAAAGACTTTCTCGACGGGTTCGCATACAATATAGAAATAGTCCCTGACGATCATTAACTAGATAGGATTAAGCAGAAAAGGGATGAATATTTTTGGGACTATGCCTATCACTGGAGAAAGAAAGCCGTTAAGGTACTACCTCCAATGACCGAGGAGGAAATGGTAGCAGTATTTTCCCGTGCTCAAGAAGGAGAGTTTTATACTAGAATGGTGTCAGCGGTTTGTACTACGTTTGTAGACTTGGTAAAGATTGGCGAATCACTTGAAGAGGGTATTGGAATAGGTAAAATTAATAAGACTCCAATGTCATCTGGGCTCTCAGGTTTTTCGAAGAAGAAAAGAGAAGATGTGACTGCAGTGTCCTTTGATTTTTATATTAAGTCAAAAAGGAAACCCAGACCTAGAAATACCCTTTCCACGTCTATCTACTCTCCATCACCACAAAATCCTCAGTCTATCTTTTACGCCCAACCCAATACCAAGATCCACAACCAAACGTCCTACCCCATTACCTAGCTCCATAGCTAAATTACCAGCCTAATGTCCAAACCACTATCCTAAATCACCAAACTAACATCCAGGCAAATCCAAACTATTATCAAGTGCCACCTCTAGCCAACCAAAATAATTACAACCTCCCTCGTCCAAATCTCGAAAAGAAACCTCCCCGAAACTTCACACCGCTGGCTGAGAGTCTGACTCAGCTCTTCGAAAGATTAAGAACAGTCGGCTATCTCCAGTAAATTCAACCAAGATCCATAAATATCAACTCCCAATTTTACCATGCTGATCAAAATTGTGCCTATCATTTAGGAAGAGTCGAGCGAAGTACCGAAGATTGCACTGACTTGAAACATAAAATTCAGGACTTGATTGATCACAAAGTCATTACTCTTCAAACACCAACACCTAATGTCAAAAGTAATCTATTGCCTAACCACGGAGGAGCTGTTGTTAACATGATTGAAACAGAAGAGGAATGGTTGGCCAGTAAGTCTATTATCAATATTAATCCAGAGGGGCCAAAAAAGATGGAAAACATAGCAAAGATGTGTTTTCCAATGCCATTTCTACACCTTTAGCAGTCATTCCTTGTATGCGAGATGCCAACAAATGATGGTCTGAGGGATGGAACCGGGAATCTATTTGAAGACTGCAGTGCTATATTGGAAGATTTCCAGGAGATTAGTAGGGTGAAGAAGGATGCACCTGGAGAGGCTTTGCAGAATTAGACCTCCACTCCGCTCATGACTCCTCGCTCTTTGTAGAAGGGTAATTTCTAGTTTTTAAAAATCGGTGATGATCCTGAGGAGGCCCTGCGATCCACCTTTTATCTTTCAAATTCTATTTTTGCATTTTACTGCTTTCAAAAATGTGTAGGCCAGTAATTATGCAGGTCATGAGCCATAGGTTGTAAATATTTCCCAAATTTCAAATGAAAAGGCCTCCCTTTATCTAGGAAGATATTTTTAATTATGTTATTCTTATTTTCCTATTTGAATTATCTAGTTATTATCTGACTTGGTTTGTTTGATTTTAATAATAGTAATTTTAAAACCTACCAATGCCATGTTATGTTAAGAGCTAAATAAACAAAATGAAGAAAAAAAAGATAAATGGAGAGAGTATGACGAAGAAACAATGAACAATTGATAGAAGAATTAAAAGATTTCCAGAATTGAGAAAAGTCGAACCTTGAACAGATCGAGGTTGTCAATCAGGGAGACGATGACAAAGTTAAGGAAACCAGGGTCGATGTCTATCTAACAAAAGCAAGGAAAAGAAAGTTTATCAATTTGTTCAAACGAATATGTTGACATATTCTCCTAGTCTTATGATAGCGTGCCAAAGCTGAGTGCAGGCATCTTTTCCTACAAGTCACCAATTGATCTAGAATTTAATCCAAAGATATGGACGGTTGATCCCTTCCTCATCAAGACAAACACAAAATGAAATTTGCACCAAACTGATGGAAGTATCATGGTTTTGTCCTAGATAGACAACTAAGAGTAGCCGAAATCAATTGACTCTAATGCTATCAAGAAATGTTACGCCTGAAGTTAGCCTTCTCTTTATGTTTCTTTCCTTGTAATCGCACTTTTATTAAACTAATCATTTTCATGCTTTATAGTAGCTTAAATCTCCCTTTTTAGTACAAACTACGTTTGAGCTGAATTCTCATGAATGAGATATGTAGGTAGCCTATATCAGCTTTGATCAACCCTTTAAATCTTTCTATATCTACCTAACATAGTTTTGAACTATGTTTGACCTAATTTCCACTTTAATGGGATACGTAGGCGCCCCACCGGCTTGGTCATATCACCCCCAAGAAATGGAAACTGGGGGCAGAATTTTTGAGGAGGAATCTCAAAAATTCTGAAGAAGAAGATCATCTTCCGGCAAATAGAAAGAAGAACAGCAAGGACTTTGGGAGGAATATCTCTAGGTCCCCGCAAGTCGAGATAGTATCAAATAATATCTAACTAGGGAAAAAATTTTGAGGAGGTCCTCAAAATTTCCTCTAACACTTTGGAATGAATTCCAAATTTCCCAACACCAAGAGCTCAAAGTCAACTTTAAAATCACTAGCTGAGACAGAGTCCAGATAGACTAAATCCCCAGCTATGCCAGAGCTTCTACAAGATTATGCTATTGAACTCCCAAACAATGATAATGGGTTTATGGAGATCCTTCTTTGGGTGTCAAATATCATCGGGCCTCAAATGGAAGACGTTTATTGAGCTAGCATATAACATGACTGGCAGAGATTTTCTAAAATCTTTTAAACTAGCATATAACATGACTGGCAGAGATTTTCTAAAAGCTTTTACTCACGTTTTTCAAAAACCAAACTATTTTTGTAAATTTATATATGTTTTCTACTAGAGTAGTTTTGCCTTACATCTATTGAAATGGGGAGTCAGGACGGAAGTCCAAACATAATAGAGCACCTGGAAGATGGCAAGAAGCAAACCAAAGATCAAAGGAGGTAAACACGGAGTAGTTTCAGCCAAAACTAACAATTTGTCTATAGATACAGGGATCACTGTACAAAAATGAGGTCTTCCTCAAAAATCCTCTAAATGAATTAGGAACTGCACCGAAGCATATAATGCTCAAGAACGGCACTTTAGGTGGCCCCGAAGATGGGTTCAATTGCCTATTTAGGATCAAGGATCTCTTGACTTGTCTATCTAAAAAATAGTCGCTAGCAAAAGAGACTCTGTGTCTACTAAATGTTTACCTTAAGAGCAGGTACAATCAAAGAAGTCGGCATAATAACAAAGCGATCAAAAGGACCACTCAATAAGAAGAAGACCAGAAAGGTCCTCTTCAGATTCTCCATGAGGTGAAACAAACGGTATTCGATTTGTCCCCAGAAAGGGATGTCAGCCACTTGTTTACATCCAAACGACTCGCTGTTTTAGTACCCCCTCGAAGGTAACACTACTGGAAATTGGGCCTATGGCAACGATGTTTATAGCAACTATTCTAAAACTGTTGCCATAGACTGTCTATAGCAACGGTTAGAGCCGTTGCGTAAGATGTCATTACATATGACCAAGAAACCGTTGCAACTATGTAATACCCGTTGCCATAGACCTTGTAAAGCAACGGTTATTTTAACCCGTCACAATAGATTATTTTTGGCAACAGTTGTATTTCTATTGCTACGGTTGAATTATTCCCTCCTTATTTTTTCCCCTAGTTTTCACTTTACCGCTAAACATATTCACCCACCCACCCCAAAACCTCTCACTCTCAGAAAACTCTCTCACTTCACCTTGTCTCTCCTCTCACTAAAATTTATTATTTCCATTCACTTTCCACATCCCGTAACTCCAACTCCACATTCTCTTCTCTATTCTACGCCATGTAAGAGGTAGACAGAAGGTTCTAGTAGTTGAAATTTGAGCTCCGGTAAAGTAGTTGGTGCTCAAATCGCTGGTCTCAGAAATTGTTCCACTAGGGTTTGAGGTGCTCAAATCTCTTAGTTGATTCCAAAATCGTTGATGTGAGTTAGCACAAAATCTCTTAGTTATTCTCCATTTTGCTTAATTTTTTGGGTTTGAGGTGTGTTTATTCTAAAATTGTTGATGTGAGTTTGACCATTTTTGAGCAATTTCAAATTTTTTTTAGTTTTTGCATTTAGGGTTTGTGAATAAATTAGGATTGCGGGTTTGTTCTTTTTCCAGACACCTCCAACATTAAAGAGGATTCATTAGGGCTGGTGATTGTTGTTGGTTTGCTGCTTCAAAGAATTCTAAGTAAGTTTGTTGTTTCAATCTTGTTTGTAATTTCTGTCTGTGTTTTATTTTACTTTTTTTTTTATAAGTGACTTTGAATTTTTCTTATCTAATTGCATGAACAAGTTATGTTTGTTTAATTGTAATTTGTGTTCGAAGTCGTGCTTGATTCAAGTCTATTTTAGATTTAGCTCATACTTGATTCGAGACTATTTAAGATTTAACTCATCATACTGAAAATACAAAATTGTCGCTTGACTGAGTAGCTGATGTGTATTCTTTGACCTTGTTGAATTTATATTCTAAATTCTGATGCTCAATGCACTTTTGCGAGCTAAACCAAGCAAAATTCCATAGAAATCTGAACTTCAATTCTAGAACTTTCATTTATTTTTGGTAGAGTCAATAGGAGGTTTGGTCTTGTGGCCTAACAGATCATTCAAATTGTTTAATTACTAATATTACTGCATCTGTGGGAAAATATTAGACTTTGGGTTTTTGTTTATATTCGATCGATTTCAGTGAAAATTGTTTCAATAGCATAAGGATGAAAGATAATTGTGTGTAGAGCATGTTATTCATAAATTAGGTACATCCACCACTGCTAGGTAGCTGTGTTGGATTCATAATTTAAACTAATGGGCTACCTCAAATCTCTGGAATGGTTGAATTGGGTTATTATGTTTATTTCATGGATTAGGATACTAATTTGTATTGTGGTAATGATTTTTACTACATTTATTTGGGCTGTTATGATGTTGCTGCTTCTTTCTTGTCCATATCAAAGGATTAGGCAAGGGAATATCTATGGACTTGTTACTGGAAGATTGATGGTATATTCTTTTTAAACTTTGTGTCTCCAAATATTGAATATTTTAGTAGACTAGGACCTATTTTTGTTGGTTTTGTTCCCTGTTGCCAACTGTCTAAGTTCCTCAAAAGATACATAGACGAGGAGTTTTTCTCAGCTTGCATACATCTCAACTAATTTCACAAGTACCAGCTATATTAGTACTGGTAACTCTGTCCACCCATACTTGAACAAATAGCACAAATATGCCTCAGTTTGAAATTAAATTGGGACCTCGTGGTTCCTAATTCACTTCGTTGACCACTAGGTCAGAACCTTGTTCTATTTTTTTTAACCTTATAAATGCCTGATTGGAGATATAGATTGTCTATAGGACAAGTCACAAGTTCTTATGATTAGTATTTGATAGGGTCCC
This sequence comes from Capsicum rhomboideum, assembly GCA_031232105.1. Lineage (NCBI taxonomy): Eukaryota > Viridiplantae > Streptophyta > Magnoliopsida > Solanales > Solanaceae > Capsicum > Capsicum rhomboideum. The sequence continues at coordinate 107,925,436 of CP124711.1, forward strand.
TCAGGGATAAACCAAAGAAAAAGAAAAGGAAAAAAGAAAGTTGGAAATACTTCTTCGCACAAGTGTTTACACCAAACTAATAAATGCAAGTTTCATACACGAATTTATCACTTATCCTCTGTATGTTATTTCTTTGTTTCAGTTTGTTTGTTCTACTGTCCACTTTAGTCATCCACCACTACAAGATAGCCATTTACTGCCTTGCAGTGCCTTCGAGTATGTGTATTTGAGTTCTGTTAGCCTTGAAAGAGTAGCTGGTACCATTCTTTTAGAGCATTTAATGAATATCTCTATCTTAAATGCTATATCGTGCCAACCAACATTCAAGACTGGTTCTGGAATGATGATTACTGATCTCCCCCTAGTGTTTAAAGAGATGACACTCATATATCTCCCATGCTCGTTATGCTTCCTTGTACAAAAGTACTATGCTTCTCTCTCAACAAGTTTCCATCTCCTTATGATCTTGTTTTGGTCATTTGATGCTTATCTTAGTGTAAAGCAAATTCATTCCATTACTTTGCTACTCACAGTTGACTTTCTCATCATTCTTCGACTCCTCTCCACCTATTCGTACCATACTGTTCCATCTGAGTTCCACCTATTATGGAGTTATTCAAGATATCATTGAGATTGATTACTATGGTTGTTTTAGTGTTGTATTGTTTAGATGTGATTGGTATCAGAATGAAGTAGATGAGTATGGATTAACTCGGGTATACTTCAACAAGTTATGCAGTAAAGATGATCCTTTTGTGTTGGCCTCACAAGTTTACCAAGTTTTTTATGTTGCGGATCCAATTGAGAAAGATGTTTATTATGCAAGGAATAAAGTCCCTGTTGATTTGTATGATTTAGAGGAAGAGAATTGCCCTAATATAGGAGACACATTTTGGAGGGAGCCTAACGATGACATTGGTCCCTCAACTAGATTAGATGAGTGTGACTTTAGATGGTCAAGAGAAGATGAAGCCGTTGTTGTTGTTGATATTCCATCTAATGAAGAACATTCAGAAGATATAATTGTGGAAACATCGGAAGAGGAGGATGAATTTGATGATACTGATTGGGATTGGATGGAGGCTGATGATTAGACAAGGAAGTTCTTTTAAGTATATGCTCATCATTATTTTTATTTTCTTGTGAGTGATAAATTCCTTTTTCATACATATTTTCTATTCATGCATGTTTATATCTTTTTAATCATTTTCATTTAGAATTTTATTCTAAAATACTACAATTTGCAGATTTCAAATTCTGGTTCAAAGAAAGCTAGTGGATCATTAAAGAAAATTGTGGGCTCACTGGTAAATTTTTTCCCCTTCAGCTTTTGATTTTATAACTTCTGTTAGAACTTTAGGTTGATAAGAAAATTGACTTAGTCCTTAGCATTGTTTCAGTTCTTGTTTATGCCATTTGTTAATTTACTGGATCTGGTTGTTCTTTGTATCGAAGTTAGAGTAAAATGAATTAGATAACTTACAAGTAAAAACTGTCTTAAAGATTGTTGTTCTCAGTTACAGGGCTTCATGAAGTAGTATCTTAGTGTTTTTTTTAGTTTTTTTTTTTTTTATAATGGTAACTTAGTAGTATCTTAGTTTTCAGATATTTTTTTCCATCTGTAAGTCAATATGCAGTGATATCATGTTATAAGACACTTCTTTTGTAATCTTTCTAACTTAGCATCTGTGATATTTTTATCAATTTAACTAAGGCATTCAGTTGATATTCTCATAAATATTATAGATGCGAAGTGGTTTCATTTGTTAGTATGCGATAAAGTTATTAGGTCTGTGTTATGTTAAGTTGGCTGGTCAAAACCTTTCTCATTTTGGCAGAAGAAAGAGGCATTTAAGTTATTAGGTCTGTGTTATGCTTAAAAGCTGGTTTATTGTGCCATGAATTGAATTTTGGGAACTAAATATAAAATTTGGCTTGTTGTCAATGTTACATTTATAGCAAGCTTGCTGGAAAAGTGGACTACTTGTGCATGTGTGCTAGTACTAGTCTATTAATTATCTCATATCTAACATCATCTCATTTAAGTGCTAATTGTGTAAAAAGTTTCTGTCTTTTTGGTGGTCAAGGCTAAAGAAGACTTGTACAATCATGAATGAAGAAGGGTGTTCAAGACAAATCCAAAAAGTTAAGAACTTTGTTTCAGCCGGATCACTAGCAGCTTTACGAAACAAACAGATACTTGAACACAAGAAAAAACAAAACACAGGATACGTAAAGGCAAAGGAAAAGCATCACAAGCAGAAGGATAAGTCAAACTATGTTCCAGCTACATCACAAGTATCGGAACAAGTGCAGCAGGTATCTCTGAATTCTACCTTTCCTGCAGCACCAATAGTAGAGGTGCAAGTGCAACAAGAATTGCCAGATTCTACCACTCCCATATCACACCCAGCACTTGAACAAGTGCAACAAGATCAATCACAATTTCCTAATTTTGAAGCAAATGAACAATCTGAAGAAGGCAAGAATATATATATTTTAGTTCATACTATTCCAGAAATTATTTGTATTCCAGTAATTTTGTTATTCATATTATTGTAGGCCCTTCAATTAACAAAAGAAAAAGAGGCGCTACACAAATGCAAGTTGTACATGGACGGAGTGACCGTCAACTGATAGTGCTAAATGAGTTGAACCAGCCTGTTGGTCCAACTAAAGCAGTGGTCACTGAGTTTGGTAGCTTCCTTGGCACATTGGCAAGGAATGGAACATTTTGTCCTATTAATGTTAGTTGGACAAAGTTGAAGACACATGATGATATGTGGACTTATATCCAGGTTCAAAGTTATCAATGTTCTGATTTCTAGTTGAAAATATTTCACATTTTTTGTACTAACCAAATTGCACCAAATTGTAGGATAAATATGATATTCCTGATGACGGGAAAGATTGGGCTATGAGAGCAATTAATGCTGCTTTTAGAGGGTATAAGACCAGGTTTAAGACAAGACACTTCTATGCCTACGCCAATGATGAAATTCGAAAGGCAAAAAGGCCTAAAACTGTTCCAGAATCTGTATTTGAGGATATCCTTAAGTATTGGAACTCCAAAGAAGCTAAGGTATGAAATTCGAATGGCAAACAATTGTCTGACTGGCTGGTTAACATATTCTACTTTTCACCTTGTTCATAAAAGGTTTCAGTAATTGCTTGAAAATTGACTTTATTTATTTGCAGGATACATCTAATACTAACAAAGAGAATCGAAAAAAGTTAAAGTATCCGCACACTGTTGGCAAAACAAGTTTTGCTCTAATCCGCGAGGTTTGGTGTTTTCTCATATTTTTATTATGAACTTGTTAACTTTACTTGGAAATATTTTAATGTTGACTTGCATGTAACTAGGAAAAAAAGAAGGAAAATTCTGGTGCTTTGTCAAATAAGGAACTCTTTGTTGCTACTAGAAGAAGGAAACCTGATCGAGTATACAAGGACACATCTGAAGATATGACAAACAAAATAGTATGAAATTTTCTAATTCAAAATTTATGAAGATCATTTGTTCTTTCTCAAATATTAAATTAGCTCAATTTACTTGCTCTTGGATCTAATTTGTAGGTTGAAATGGAGAGAATAGAAACTCAAGAAAGTGAAGATGGTAGTCAATCAACTGATGCATTCACAACAATTATGGGGACTGATCATCCAGGTCGAGTGAGACTATACGGACGTGGGGTTACCAAGTCTCTTTTGAAACAGAAAGCAAGAGAATCTGGGCCCTCTTCAAATATTGCTGATGAACTGGTGGAGAAAAGATTGGATGAACTGGAAGAGAGGATACAACAAAGAATGCAGGAAAAATTCAATGCTCAAAAAGATGCCATTGAACGAGATGTTACAATGAACATCATTGCACAACTTCAGCGTCTAAATCCAGGATTAACACTTGATCCTAATATGCTAACATTCAATGTTAGTTCGTTGAGAGAAGAGGCTGCGATTCAACCAATAAATCGTCCATCTATTGGTAGTAACAATCAAGGTCAGTCTCCTCCTTTTCTTCTTCTTCTCTTCTTTTTTTCTTCTGCTTCTTCTTCCACTATACACCTAAACTAGTATTAGTTTTTTGGGAGTTTCTTAAGTACATATTGTCTAGGTAGTTGGTTATATGTTCTACTGGATTTTACTATTTATATTTGAGTAACTTTACTGGTTATGCTTGGCGAAGTGGGTAACTACTATGGTATGCTCATCCCATGAATGTTCTAGACCTGAGCATTGATCTGAGGCGTATTTATATGCCTTAGTAGCGACTTTAACCCATGATCACCTTAGTTTTAAGAACAATATTTGTTGATTTCATATATTTTTGATGAAAAATGGGATAGTGTGCTAACCAATATGATTAGACTCTTGTAGGTGGAAATTGCGATTTCTGGAGCATGTTTGGCATGGAAAGTGAGGCTCGGAGGAGCTACGAACGAAGAAGATTGAAGATGAGAGACAAGCCAAAGAGTTGATCTTAAAGAATCCATCCAAATCCGCGAAGAGAAGTCGACGGAAGTCAGAAAATTACAAAAAAAAAGGGGGGGCCTGGCGCGCTAGGCAGCGTGCCAGGCCGCTTTTGGCAAAGTTGTCACCAGTCCAGGCAGTGCCCAGGCGCGCCAGCCAGCGTGCCACGCCGCCTGGGAGCACCCTGCTTGCTGAGGCAAAAATCTGCCTAAGTACAAGGAGCGCCCAACGGCGTGCCGGGCCGCGTTTTAGCCAATTTTTGCCTCGACTTGGGTCTATAAAAAGGGTTTTTTGAGTTATTATATCACATTCCATCCTCCCTAGAATATTTTGGGCGTTTTTGGGCATCTTCATTAGGTTCAAATCCTCTTCTTTTCAGTTTTTAAGTACTTTTATGGTATTTATTTACTTTTGGTTGTTGATAAACATTATGAGTGGCTAAAATCCCTCATTCTTGGGGTTAAGGCCAAGAACATGAACCTCTTGGACTAATTGTATTGGTTTTTGCTGGAGTTTATGTTAAAGTGGTTATTCATATATTCTAAAATTCATTATTTTGATGTTTGATCACCATTAGAATATATTTCTTGTCTTGAAGTAAGCTCGAGAGAGAAACGGATAGATAGAACTTGGATATGTGAAGTGTGGTCTGTCTCTGAGACGTAATTCTAAGGGATTGACTCGTGGTTAGGACCGAGAGGTACCTACCCACCCACACTTGGTCAATTACAAGAATAAAGCTTAAGAGCTCTAGAATTGGTAAAGCTTATCACCACTCGCAGATGTAGGTAGGTTTTTAAGTTCTAGAAGGCAATTATAATTTGGAGACGAATATAGTTGTAAAATTAACCTTGGGATCAATAACCATGATAAACTCCTCAAAAATGCTTAAACCAACAACAATTACACTCAAGAGATGATGTTCAGGGAGCCTTAGCCCTGGGAATTCACTTTTTATTGATTTTTAAAGCATATTTGCGGAAACCAAAGTTACGGTAGCGAAGTTAGGCGTCCTTAGTTCGCAATTCATTTAATTTTTAGCACCCAATCACTTGTCGTTTTCGCAACACTAGTTTTCAATTATAGTTTGACGTCCAGAGTGATTTCTGTTGATGAAAGTCCCTTGGGTTCGATATCCGGCTCTTTAAAAGGAGCCACTTTATTACTTGCACGATCACGTGCACTTGCGTGTATAGCTGGGTCGCAATAAGTTTTTGGCGCCGTTGCCGGGGACTTTCAAATAGATAGATTTCAATTTTTGACGCCTGTACTTTAATTTTCAGCTACGTGTTGACAACTTGATCTTAGCTGTTCTATTTTGCAGGCTTACTTCATCGGAACACTGGCAAGGAACAAGGATTTGGTAGCCCCACAGTCTGAACCTGAAAGATATTTCAATAGATTGAGGAGACAGGCTGCAGATTACCCAATCCCACAAGTCAAACTGGCTGGCGAAGGAATACGGGGTAATCCCGTGAGAATTGAAGAACCAGGTGCAGAGAGACGTGAACCGGAAGTGATGGCTGCTAGAACAGTCCGCGATGTGGCAATCCCACTCGCTACTAATGTGACCTCCAGTATTCTCAAATCGGCAGCTGGAGGTAGATTTGAGCTTAAACAGAACATGGTGCAACTCTTGCACTCAAGTGGACAGTTTACTGGTCTTGCTCATGAAGACCCGCAGAGACATATTCGGAATTTTCTATAGATCAGTGACACATATATTCCTGCGGGTGTGTCTTCAGATTATGTGAGACTTACTTTATTTCCCTTTTCTCTGTTGGGGGAAGCAAGAAGGTGGTTAGATGCAGAGCCGGCTAATTCTATCACCACTTGGGATGATCTTGCTCGGAAATTCTTAATAAGGTTCTTTCCGTCTGGAAAGACAGCAAAGCTAAGGAGTGAGATACTAAGTTTCAGACAGAGAGATGATGAGAATTTGTACCAAGCGTGGAACAGATTCAAATCCATGTTGAGGGATTGTCCTCACCACCACCAAGCTAATGAAGTGTTGGTACATACGTTTATAGAGGCTCTCGACCCCAACACTAAAATTCTACTTGATTCAGCTGCAGGTGGACAGGCTTTAGAGAAGACGTATGATGAATTATATGCTCTGTTGAATCATATTTCACAGGGAAATCCAGACTGGCATAGTGATAATTCAAGGAATTCTGCAAAGAAGATTGCGGGGAAACTAGATGTGGATGCAGTCACAGCATTATCTGCCCAAATTTCAGCTATGCAGAACATGATGAACAATCACTTTAGTAGTTTGAATTTGGGGCAACAACCAGCTCCGGTGAATGCAGTCCAGCAACCTGTTGCTGTGATGTGTAGTGTATGTGGAAATGGTGACCATACCAGCGAATCGTGTAGTGCTAATCCGAATTCAGTAAATTTTGTTGGTAATGCCCAAAGGGGAGGTGGCGCTCAGAACTACGGTAACACTTATAATGCCGGGTGGAAAAACCATCCAAACTTCTCGTGGGGAGGAAATCAAACTCAATACAGGCCTCAAGGATATGCACCTCAGTACAATAATCAGCAAGGTCAAGGTAATCAGGGGGGCACTAAGACTGGAGATATGAGCATACAGGATATGTTAAAACAGATTATGGCTGAGCAGGCTAAGCTAGCAGCAGATGTGAGGAACAACCAGTTGGCTACTCAGAATTTGGAGAAACAGATTGGCCAGTTGGCTACTCAGAATTTGGAGAAACAGATTGGCCAGTTAGCTAATGCACAGAATATAAGGCCCCAAGGAGGTCTTCCAGGTGATACTGAGCCAAATCCCAAGTAGTTGAATGCTATAGTTACCCGTAGTGGTAAGCAGTTAGAGGGTACAGTTGCACCAGCGAAAGAATTGGAGCCAAAAGTAGTGGTGATTGAAGATGAACAAGTGGAGCGTACCACAAGCCCCAAAGATGATAAAGTGATACATAGTGTGAAGTTGCCTCCTCCCTTTCCTCAGAAATTCAAAAAGAAGAAGGAGGATGAGTGCTTTGGTAAGTTCATTGAACTACTTAAACAAGTGCACATTAATTTGCCTCTTGTGGATATTTTGCAGGGTATTCCAAAGTATGCCAAGTTCGTGAAAGATATTGTCGCAAACAAGAGTAGATTGACGGAGTACGCCACAGTTGCATTGACTGAGGAGGTTAGTTCTCGCATTCAAAACCGGTTACCTACTAAGCTGAAGGATCCTGGTAGTTTTACTGTGAAGATTACTCTGGGAGATCGAGTCTGCGCTCGTGGATTGTGTGATTTGGGGGCCAGTATAAATCTGATGCCTACTTCGATTTTCAAGGAGTTGGGTTTGGGTCGTCCTAAGCCTACCACTATTATTCTGCAGCTTGCAGACCGATCTGTGACTAGACCCGATGGCATTGTTGAGGATGTTCTGGTTCAAGTAGGTTCGTTGATCTTTTCGGTTGATTTTGTGGTACTGAACTTTGAGCCTGATCCGGAAGTCCCATTTATTTTGGGGCATCCGTTTCTGGCCACTGGAGGGGCAATCATTGATGTAGCTGCCGGGAAACTTACTATGCGAGCTCATGATAAGGTTGAAGTCTTTGATGTGTATAGGGCTTTGAAGATTCCAGAGATTTATGAGAACTTGTCGGCTATCACAGCTATAGATTCGGCGGTTGAAAGCATCTACACTTTGGCTACAGATCCGTTGGAAAAAGTTTTCATGGGGCAAGATGTGTTTGGCGATGCAGAAGCTAGTGAGATGGTGCAAATTCTCGATATTATGGGCATCTATGCAAAAGAAGGTAGATGGGAACCATTAAATCGTCCTCTCGGTCCTACAACTAAGCCCTCAATCGAGGAAGCACCGAAGCTTGAATTGAAGGAACTTCCACCGCATCTTAAATATGCTTACCTAGGTGAAAACAAGACTCTTCCTATTATTCTGGCAGCAGATTTGTCACAAGAACAAGTTGATGCAGCATTGTTGATTCTAAAACGAAGAAAGAAGGCTATTGGTTGGCAGATGTCTGACATCCATGGGATTAATCCGGGTTTATGCATGCATAAAATTTACATGGAAGAAGGGCACAAGCCGAGTGTGCAACACCAACGACGCTTAAATCCGGTAATGAAAGAAGTAGTAAGGAAGGAGGTAATTAAGTGGCTTGATTCTGGAATTGTTTACCCTATCTCTGATAGTACGTGGGTGAGCCCCGTACAATGTGTTCCAAAAAAGGGTGGTATGACGGTGATCACAAATGACAAAAATGAACTGATTCCTTCAAGAACGGTAACTGGATGGCGTATTTGCATGGATTACCGAAAACTTAATGATGCTACAAGGAAGGACCGTTATCCAATCCCTTTTATTGATCAGATGCTAGATCGTTTGGCCGGGCAAGAGTATTATTGCTTTCTTGATGGGTATTTCGGATACAATCAAATTGCTATAGATCCCCAAGATCAAGAGAAAACTACATTCACATGTCCTTACGGCACATATTCTTTCAAGCGTATGCCATTTGGATTATGTAATGCACCGGCCACCTTTCAGCGGTGCATGATGGCTATTTTCTACGACATGGTGGAGGAGTTTGTAGAGATTTTTATGGATGATTTCTCAGTCTTTGGTAACTCTTTCGAGGTATGTTTGAAAAACCTGGATAAAGTCCTTGCTCGGTGTGAAGAAACTAATCTTGTTCTCAATTGGGAGAAGTGCCATTTCCTGGTGACAGAAGGTATAGTTCTTGGGCATAAAGTGTCGAGGCAAGGGCTGGAAGTTGATAGGGCAAAGATCGAAGCTATTGTAAAACTCCCTCCACCGGTATCGGTCAAGGGGGTGCGAAGTTTTTTGGGTCATGCAGGATTTTACAGAAGGTTTATTCAAGATTTTTCCAAAATTGCACGTCCCATGTGTGCACTCTTGGAGAAAGATGTGAAGTTTGTATTTTGTGAATCATGTGTAAAGGCATTCGAGGTTTTGAAAAAGAAGTTAATAGAGGCACCTATTCTTATTGCTCCTGACTGGGCTCTGCCATTTGAGCTCATGTGTGACGCAAGTGATGCGGCAGTGGGTGCGGTTCTAGGTCAACGGAAGAATAAGGTATTTCACTCTATTTATTATGCAAGCAAGACTCTAGATGCAGCCCAGATTAATTACACGGTTACTGAAAAGGAGATGTTAGCTTTGGTATATGCATTTGATAAGTTCAGATCGTATTTGGTCGGCACAAGCGTCATTGTATATACTGATCATGCAGCAATACGATATTTATTCAACAAAAAGGATGCTAAGCCGCGCTTGATTAGATGGATCTTATTGCTACAGGAGTTTGACTTAGAGGTTAAAGATAGAAAGGGGACAGAAAATCAAATTGCTGACCATCTTTCTAGACTTGAGAGCTCGACACATATAGAGGACGATGGGCATATTTGTGAGGAATTTCCAGGCGAGCAGTTGTTGGTATTAGAGGTTGAGGAGTTGCCATGGTATGCATACATTGTGAACCTATTGGTAAGTGGATTATTTCCTCCTGATTCTAGTTCTCAACAGAGGAAGAAACTGGCATATGAGGCACGCTTTTATATATAGGATGAGCCGTATTTATTCAAGCAAGGGCCTGATCAAATAGTACGAAGATGCATTCCAGATGCGGAAGTTAAGCAAGTGTTAGAGAGATGCCACGCATCACCTTATGGTGGACATCATGGTGGTGAACGAACAGCCCGAAAAATATTACAATCAGGATTCTTCTGGCCTTCGATATTTAAAGATGCTCATGCCTTTGTGAAGAATTGTGATCAATGTCAACGTATGGGGACAATTGCCAAGAGACATGAGATGCCTCTTAACAACATCCTAGAAGTAGAAATTTTTGATGTATGGGGGATTGATTTCATGGGCCCTTTTCCACAGTCGAATGGAAATTTATACATACTCGTTGCAGTGGATTATGTATCCAAATGGGTAGAGGCCGCAGCTCTTCCTACTAACGACTCCAAAGTTGTGGTAAAGTTTCTGCAAAAGCACATCTTCACGAGGTTCGGAACTCCAAGAGCTATCATTAGCGATGGAGGATCACACTTCATTAATTATTTGGTGAAAAATGTATTGGCAAAGTATGGAGTGAAACACAAGGTCTCAACAGCATATCATCCCCAAACAAGTGGTCAAGTGGAAGTGTCTAATCGGGAGATAAAGCAAATCTTGCAGAAGACGGTGAATACTCAGAGGAAAGACTGGTCACTTAAGCTGGATGATGCTCTTTGGGCCTATCGAACGGCGTATAAGACTCCTATAGGGACTTCTCCCTATCATTTGGTCTTTGGGAAAGCTTGTCACCTCCCAGTTGAGCTCGAGCATCGAGCATATTGGGCAGTAAAGAAGTTGAATCTAGATCCGGGGTTGGCAGGTGATAAGAGGTTGTTACAACTCCATGAGTTGGAAGAATTTCGTGCTCATGCATATGAAAATGCTAAGATCTACAAGGAGAAAACGAAGCGATGGCATGACAAGCATATTCTTCCCCGTACTTTTGAGACAGGCCAGTTGGTACTCTTGTTTAACTCAAGACTTAGGTTGTTTCCGGGCAAGCTAAGATCCAAGTGGAGTGGGCCCTTTGAGGTAAGTCGCACGACACCTCATGGTGCGGTGGAACTTTTGAACAAGGCGGATGGTACAAGGTTTATGGTAAATGGCCAGAGATTGAAGCATTATTTCGGTGAGGAAGGAAAGCAGACGGAGGATGTGCTTCGCCTTGCTGATAACTAGGCACTGATAATTGGTTGAGCCGCGACATTAAACCAGGCGCTACATGGGAGGCAACCCATGAATCTGTTGTAATAGTTAGACCTTATAAAGTAAAAGTTCAAAAAGAAGAGTCGTGCCCCGACCAAAACTAAGGCGCTTGATGGGAGGCAACCCATCCCCTTTAAATTTTGGATTAGTTTTTTCTCATTTAGTTCTAGTATCTTGTGTTTATGCAGAGACAAGGAGCATTTCGACATGGAAACCCACAAAGAAAAGGTAAAAATTGGCGGACATACGATTATTTGGAAGTGCCGAGCAGGTAAGACATGTTTTTTGGGCGGAGTTTGGAGTTTTGGGACCTATAATAGCCCCAAGGTCATGACAAACATGTGAAATATCGCCCAGGTATGAGGTAAAGTGTCCCACGCGCTACTTGGCGTGCCAGGGTAAAATTGAGAAAAAAATAATTAACATTGGCAGAGGGCAGGCGCGCTAGGCAGCGTGCCACGCCGCCTGCCCCAAAAAATTGACTCGCGTAGGCAGTGCACAGGCGCACTAGGCAGCGTGCCACGCCGCCTGTGCACAATATTTTTGTTACCAAGGCAGTGGGGTAGCGCGCTAGGCAGCGTGCCACGCCGCTACCCCCTTTAAAATTGGTTGAGTTTTTTTTTGTATGATAACCGACCCACCCCCACCCTTTTCTTTCAAATCCCTAATTTTCATCACTTTTCCCCATCTTTCTCAACTCCCCACACACACACCCGAATTTCTCCCCTAGGCATTCCAAAAATTCTCTCTTCTTTTCTCTACTTGTGCCACAAATAGCTCCAAGTCTAGCCTTCTCCTCTTGGAATTGTGTTCAAGTCTCCATTAACAGATATCAAGGTATGTTCTCTTAACTTTCTCTCTCTAGTTACTAAGAGAATGATGTGAGTTTGAAGTCTTCTGGGATTTCGTGTGGGCTGTCTAGATTTCTTGGTGTATTGACTTGCTTATTATCATATGGTTTGGGTTTATGGGGTGGCCTTACTACGACTGTGATCTTGTGATTGCTAATCTTATTCTAGGGAAAAGATTGGAAGTGGGTGTATCTTCATTGGTAACATTGGAGCGACTTGGTGGTGGCAATCATTAAATTAAACTCATATGTGTTGAATATGTATGACTTTCGTTGGAATTCTTGAGTACCACGAGTATGTCATTCTAATGCTAGTTATGAGACTGTTAATCTTGTGTAGGAATGTGACTTTATACATGATTGTACTTGGATTTGGGGCATTAAGTGATAAGGGGAAGTCTGAGTACCCTCCGCCCATAATTATTTTGAATTGGTGCCAAGCGACTAGATGTGGGGTGGCCTTCAATGTCACCGCACATCAAGTTGGTTAGCTATTTTTACAAGGTTTATTGACTGGTTTGTGGATCTCTGCTACAGGTACTATGTCTGATTCTAATGTAGCAGCCTCTAGCTCTCACAAGAGACGTCGGTCAGGTAATAAGGTGCCCGCAGCTCCCCCAGTACCAAAAGGGCAAAAGCGGAAGTACGGGCTAAATGCAGTTTCCAGTGCGGGGAAAAGTTGGTACAAAAGCCACCCGGAAGCTAAATATTTTTTCGATGAGTGTATTGATAGGGCAAGCCTGGCTCGGGTTTACCCAAGAATTTTGGCTCGGATTGAGCAACTTGGGATGGGCTTTGTTTTCAACAGACCTACAATTGCAACCTCCACCTGGTGAGGGAATTATACGCAAATTGGAACCCGGACGCACCTACATGTTCGGTCGTGGTACGAGGTTCGGATGTTATACTTGACTCATTGAGCTTGAATGGATTATTGGGGGTCCCCACTCGGGCTAATCCCCAAGACATACTCAAGCTAAATGCTAGGCCTCCATATGCTGAAATTAGACACACTCTGTGCGGCCCACGTTCAACTGTGAGGTGGCTCCGCCATCACCAACGAGGGTATCACCAGAGTCTACCCTTTGCCCATCTCAACAAAGAGGCTCGGATTTGGCTCAAGATTGTGTGCTGTTGCTTAATTCCAGGGAGCCACATGACTGAAGTTATGAGAGATCGTGTCTGTCTGGTATATGCTCTCATGACTGGTACAGAGATCAATGTAGGCTCTGTGTTGTTGTCAGCAATGCGGCGAGCTCGCCTCCATGGAGGTCTTCGATATGCTTTCGGCGGACTATTGACCAAATTAATGCGAGCATTCGAAGTGCCCGAAGAAAATTTTGACTATCATCCTCCTTTGACGACGACCCCTGTGGATGTCACCCAAACTAAGGCGCCGGATTCACTCGGCCCCACTTTGACATTAGCAGAGCGTCATGCTCGGGATGATGGGATCTTAGCCCGCATGTATGGGTTGGAAATGCTGCGACATAGGACTGGAGGTAGGCCTTCCACAGCGGATGAGCTGGGCCAGGTGGAGAGGGATTATCCTCTAAATGAGCATGTTATGGCCTTACTGCGGATTGGTCCTGACTTTGTGGATCCTGTGGATGATGATGTTCCCACAGATGAAGATGACCTCCAGAGTGGTTCTGAGAATGAGGAGGCTGAGGAGGACGATCCACCGTTAGAGGTCCGTGGGCCGGAGGACGATGACTACCTCGATTGACCAGGGAGCTCCTTACATCCTACTCTTGCTTTGTGTATTTTGGTAGCATTGGGGACAGTGCTAATCTTTTAAGTGTGGGGTGGGGTGTGATGGACTTCCCTTGTATGTATGTATATGTGTGCTGCAGTATGCTTTTATTTTGGGTTCCTTAGAGTTTGTTTTCGGTTCTTTTACTAAGGAGAGTCCCTTTGAACCGTACAAAAAAAAATAAAAAAATATGTATATGTTAAATGCTGGATTTTTGATGTTATTTTGTGTTGTTTTTGGGATTTATTACTGATAAGTCGCCTTAAGTCAGAGGACTAAGGGATTTGCTCTATGATGGATGGATGACGACCGTCTTAAGAGCAAATTAGTCATGTAGTGTCGTGTCGGGTGTTCTTGCTTGCTGTACAATTGTTCTTACACGTATGAAACATGCCCGGATATATAATAGCAAGTGTTGAGACGCCTAATTCTCACTTAGTTGACTTGCTAAGTTGCTTAATATTGAATTTATGCATGATTTCAGAGGTTTTATGGTGAACCTGCTGAGCTGAACATGTGCCATGTGTGAGTAAGGTTTTGTTATGATATTCCATGTGCATAATGATGTCTAGAACTTGCCCGGGGTGTGTGCAAAGCGAAATAAGAGATGTTGAGTTTAGGAGATGATATAGGCATTTCTTTGATAGCCATATTTTAGACCTACTTTACCTACCCTCTGTGCATAATCCTTGTTAGCCCTGTTGAGCCTTTAGCCTTTTCCTTGTTAGCGTTACATGTAGCTCAATCCTCTTCTTTCAGTGAACCAGAATTTGATCCAATATCTCCTAAGCGCTTTAATTACAAAAATTAAGAGGTGAAGGAGTACAGGAGTTGGGAAGAAGGAAAGAGTTATGTGAAAGCCTCAAGCATATCTCTTATAGATGTGTGAAAAAGTTTGTGCATGTTGGTGGGGAATATAACATAAAAAAAAATAAAAAAAAAGAAGAGAAAATTGTTTTTGGAATCAATGGGTAATAACAGTATTCCTTATCCAATGTGCGGAAGCTAGTTTAAAGTTATGGGGCAAAACAAAGAAAAGTTGGGAAGAGAAAAGTAGTGGAATATAGGTTGGTTGAAGGTGCTCTAAATACAATTTGTAGTGTAATAAAGTGCTTAGGAAAGATAGTCACTATTTTTGACCAAATAGTTCCTACCCGTCCTTGTGCCTACATTACAACACCTACAAAGTCCTACTTGATCTTAAGCTTTAACATCTTAACATTAGTGGAGTATTACACTAAGGGCAAGCCTATGGTTCATCTTTGTGTTGCATGTGAACTCTTTCTGAGAGTGAGTGACTTTCATTCATACACCTGTTTAGTAATTACGTTGTGGGATTGATGGGTGATTCTCTTGTTGTGAGGGCACATGGTTAGTGAAGTTGGTAATCCATTAATAATGTATCACGCATAAATTTGCAACTAGTAAGTTGTTTTGTGAGGGTAGGTTGTTTCAACCTGTTATGTAATTGAGTAATATCCTAGTATGTGGTGCATAAGTTGATATGTGGTTGTGTAAGCTGTGCAAGAATGTTCATTTTGTGTCTATTGCTTAAAAGTTGCCCTGAGTCAAGTGTAAGTAATTGTTCGAGGACAAACAAAGGTTTAAGTGTGGGGTGGTGATCTGAGGCGTATTTATATGCCTTAGTAGCGACTTTAACCCATGATCACCTTAGTTTTGAGAACAATATTTGTTGATTTCATATATTTTTGATGAAAAATGGGATAGTGTGCTAACCAATATGATTAGACTCTTGTAGGTGGAAATTGCGATTTCTGGAGCATGTTTGGCATGGAAAGTGAGGCTCGGAGGAGCTACGAGCGAAGAAGATTGAAGATGAGAGACAAGCCAAAGAGTTGATCTTAAAGAATCCATCCAAATCCGCGAAGAGAAGTCGACGGAAGTCAGAAAATTACAAAAAAAAGGGGGGGCCTGGCGCGCTAGGCAGCGTGCCAGGCCGCTTTTGGCAAAATTGTCACCAGTCCAGGCAGTGCCCAGGCGCGCCAGGCAGCTTGCCATGCCGCCTGGGAGCACCCTGCTTGCTGAGGCAAAAATCTGCCTAAGTACAAGGCGCGCCCAATGGCGTGCCGGGCCGCGTTTTAGCCGATTTTTGCCTCGACTTGGGTCTATAAAAAGGGTTTTTTGAGTTATTATATCACATTCCATCCTCCCTAGAATATTTTGGGCATTTTTGGGCATCTTCATTAGGTTCAAATCCTCTTCTTTTCAGTTTTTAAGTACTTTTATGGTATTTATTTACTTTTGGTTGTTGATAAACATTATGAGTGGCTAAAATCCCTCATTCTTGGGGTTAAGGCCAAGAACATGAACCTCTTGGACTAATTGTATTGGTTTTTGCTGGAGTTTATGTTAAAGTGGTTATTCATATATTCTAAAATTCATTATTTTGATGTTTGATCACCATTAGAATATATTTCTTGTCTTGAAGTAAGCTCGAGAGAGAAACGGATAGATAGAACTTGGATATGTGAAGTGTGGTCTGTCTCTGAGACGTAATTCTAAGGGATTGACTCGTGGTTAGGACCGAGAGGTACCTACCCACCCACACTTGGTCAATTACAAGAAGAAAGCTTAAGAGCTCTAGAATTGGTAAAGTTTATCACCATTCGCAGATGTAGGTAGGTTTTTAAGTTCTAGAAGGCAATTATAATTTGGAGACCAATATAGTTGTAAAATTAACCTTGGGATCAATAACCATGATAAACTCCTCAAAAATGCTTAAACCAACAACAATTACACTCAAGAGATGATGTTCAGGGAGCCTTAGCCCTGGGAATTCACTTTTTATTGATTTTTAAAGCATATTTGCGGAAACCAAAGTTACGGTAGCGAAGTTAGGCGTCCTTAGTTCGCAATTCATTTAATTTTTAGCACCCAATCACTTGTCGTTTTCGCAACACTAGTTTTCAATTATAGTTTGACGTCCAGAGTGATTTCTGTTGATGAAAGTCCCTTGGGTTCGATATCCGGCTCTTTAAAAGGAGCCACTTTATTACTTTCACGATCACGTGCACTTGCATGTATAGCTGGGTCGCAACAAGCATCATTAGGATGTTTCTCGTATCATATCGCTTTTTAGTAATATTAGTAATATGTTATCTGGACCAAGTTCAATCCAATAGGAATGGGGTTTTCTAGTGCTGCTCATGTAGTTTAGAGTTTCCTATCCTTTTGTGTATTTGTATGTTTCTATTGTCCTGTAAGTGTTGTTACTGATTTATCTGATGCATAGTATATTTTATTTAATTTTTATTTTGCGCTACTACTGTTTCTGAATTGGTAGTTACTGGATTTTTGATATCTTTGAAAGATTCGAAACTAATTGATTGCTGAATTGGTAGTTTCTGAATTGGTAGTTGCTGGATTTTGGATCTGTTTCCCCTAATTGTTGAACTATCAGCTATCTTTGCTGGTCATTTTCTAGTCGCTAAAATCTGGTACATTCGAGATATGCTAGTGTTTTCTTGAAGTATAGCATGTGTGTATTTTGTTGTTAACAGTGAAATGTGGTTGTTGTTGAAGTGTTCTGTACTTGACTTATGTATCTTTCCATTCTTTTCTTAGTAAAGAAGGGCTCCCAGCCAAGTCAGGTTAGAAGTAAAGGGGGTGTATACATTGTGAAGCTTTTTCCCATTTTCACAATGAGGATGCTTTCACATCTGGACTCTCGAACCATGACCTACAACTTTTCCTCATTTTTTGATTGTTATGCTTATGGATTTTTTAATATATTCCACAAATAAACTATGTAACAGATGAGCTATCATTGTTGTTTCTGTGAAGGAGTGTTACACTGTTTGTGTAGTTGGTTAAGATTAGCTTTTTTGGGAAAAGCTTCATGTACTGATTAGACATGAGGAGGTATATTTTTTTTAGAGGATTGGGATACTTACATTAGATCTATTCCGAAAAATAATCCTTTCAAAAATTAATGATTAATGGATAGATTGGGAATGCCACATGCAATATCAGATTTACGGAGATGGGGAGAGGAGTCGATCTTTCCATATAGGGTGCCTAAGGTTCAGCATGTTCCTTTGCTTGATTAGGAGTAAGGTAAGTGATATTGACGTACAGTTGAGAACTTGAGGTAGAGGATGAGCACCTATGTTGGTGCTACATCTATAGATGTTTTGTGAATATGTAGACCTGTCTCCTGTTACATTTTCAGGTGGTTGTGCACTCATTGTTAGCAATTTTGAATTGTATGACATTGCTGTGTAGTTGATTGATTGGTTTCTTTCATCATGTATTAGCTTTTGATTTGCGTGCATACTGTAGTATTATCCTTGCCTATTGTCATGCACCAAGTTGACTGACAAAGTGAACTTGTGATATTGCTAGAAAAGTGGACTTGTGCATGCGTGCTAGCTAGTACTAGTGTATTTTAATTATCTCATATCTAACATCATCTCATATAAGTGCTAATTGAGATTATTTATTCTGTTTTTGTAGGTGTCCAAAATGAAGAAAACAGTGATGAAGACATTGACATTACTTAAGAAGATTTGTAGATTATCGATAGATGCTCTAATATCAAACTTTTTGCTATTGCACTTCTTGAAACTTATCGCGACTCGATCTTGATACTATGTTTTTGTAAAAACTTAACTAATCATTTGGATTCAACATTTTGCTCTTGGGGTTGGATTAATTCCTAGCTTGTTGCATATATTCTGGATTATGATTATTAATGAAAGGTTTAGTTTTGTGATGTGTATATAATTTTGTGTATATATTATAATTTATTATATATGTAAATACCAATTTACAATAGAGGTGACTATTTCATCTATACCGTTGCAATTGGTAGTTGAACTAGTTGCAATAGGTGGCAAAAACCGTTGCAATTGATATCCGAAATAGTTGCAAAAGGTAGTCAAAAACCGTTGCAATAGAACAATAAAATTATTGCAATAGAGTTTATTTCAACGATATAAATTATTGCAATAGGATCTATTGCAACGGTTATAAACCATTGCTATAGTCAAAAATAAGCGTCCCAAGAGGAGAAAAAATAACCGTTGCTATAGGTGGATCTATGGCGACGGTTTTAGACAACCGTTGCATAAACCGTTGCCATAGATCTATCCCCGCGCCCACATATGGGACGCATGCTAAACCGTTGCGGTAGAGATATGGCAACGGTTTTATTAAATATTGCATCGCTTTTGAAACCGTTGCCATAGGGGTAATTTCCAGTAGTGTAAGAGATTAATAACAGACTAAGTCATTCATATTATGATTCTAAATATTTGTATTTTAAACTTTCATAAAGCTTGACTATAGTCGCTAGCAAAAGCGATACTGTGGCTACTAACCATTTACCTTGAGTACAGGTACATACAGAAAAGCCAACAAACTGACAAATAAACTAAGGTAAATTTTCTCTTCAAAAATTGCCGAGAGGGCCATTTCATCCTATCACATATTATCTCTAAGAGTGCCATGCCAAGAGGGCCATTTCATCCTATCGCATATCATTGCCAAGAGGGCCAAGAGGGCCATATCGAGAGGCCCATTTCATCCCATCGCATATCATCGCCAAGAGAGCCATGCTGAGAGGGCCATTTTATCCCATCGCATATCATCGCCAAGAGGGCTATTTCATCCCATTGCATATCATCGCCAAGAGAGTCATGCTGAGAGGGCCATTTCATCCCATAAAATATCATTGCCAAGAGGGCCATGCCGAGAGGGTCATTTTATCCCATTGCATATCATCGCCAAAAGGTCCATGCCGAGAAGGCTATTTTATTCCACTACGTAGCATTGCTAAGAGATCCATGCTGATAGGGCCATCATACCATTCAGATAAGTCTCCGCAATTGCTTACCATACACAGGCGATAAGGTCTGGCATTAAAAGATGCTTTGGAGCACCTATATCTGTTGACCACATGAAAATGACACAATATGGCATCGAGGATATCTTAGTATTTTATATCTATTGACCATGCAAAAGGATATGTAGCCCAATGTCGAGGATATTTCAGCACTTCATATACCAGCACTTGAATGCATCAACATATAGAAGTTGAAAAAGTACATGATTCAAAGGGATGTCCTTAAGTCGTTATTCGAAGACGGACAACAAACTAGACTTCCCAGAAATTGACAATATGAAGGTCATCTATAAGTCACAATATTCAAGAAAGGATTGTGTGCGAGATTTCCTACGAGTTGATAGTCCAAGGGTTCTCCATAAGTCGCAATAACGTCTTAACCGGATAGTATGCGAGATTACCCAAAAATCGACAGTTTGAAGGTTATCCATAAGCCACAGCTAAATCCTTACCGGTTGATGTGCAAGATTACCAAAATTGACAGTATGAGGGTGCTCTATAAGCCGCGACATATCCAAGATTGATTATGTGTAGGATTACCTAAATACTGACAATTTAAGGGATATTCATAAGCCACATCACATCCAAGGTCGGATAATGTGCAGGATTACCCAAAAGGCTGGTGATCCGAGGGATATCTATAAGCCATCTCTTATCTAAGGTCGGATAATGTGCAGGATCACCCAAAAGGCCATCAACTCAAAAGTCATTTGTAATTCATCTCATATCCAACATCGAATAATATGAATGATGACCTGAAGATAGAAAATTTAAGGGATATCTATAATTTGTACCGGTATGAAAGATGCGCAAGGCTTACCTATGGTCATATGAAAAGATCATCACCGATAGCTGAAGAGGTTATCATTTCAAATGCAAGAAACATTATAGGTAACTAATAGAGTTTCCACATCGACAAAAGATTGCAGTTGCAAGGACCTTTCTATGCAAAGTTTCATCGGTGTCCAAGAGGGCCACCCTACTTTGAAGAAATTTTCAATCACCAAAAGGTTGTCTTATCCAACAACCAAGAGGGTTGTTTGAATCTATTATTGCAAAGAGTTATTGTTTTCCTCCAAAATAGGTACATGAGAGGACGACATCATGTTTTAGATAACAACTCACACAGAGATATGGTAAAAACCTATATACCCCTTCATGAATTTGTTTTTCACTAATAATTTTGTTTGAGATATTACCGAGAGCATCCGAGAGGATGAAAATCTCAAAACAAAACCACAGGTGCGGATGACTCCAAAAAGGACGCAACACAACGTGAAACTTTTTCTTAGAAGTACATCGGGATGTAGTCTAGAGATGGACGTCAAACTCTTTGGATGCGAGCTAAAGGACGATTGCCAGCACCATTAAACCACACCCCCTATCAGAAGGCAAGTGGTTATTTTGGGATATTTTAGTTTCAGTTTTACTTTCGGGATATTTCTAAACTCATATCGGAGGTAACATTCTCTTTCCTTCAAATCCGAGTGACAGCACACCTAAAGCTTTGGAAATTATGCATAGGTAAATTCTTACCTATGGATGTAAAGAGCTCCACATTAATGGTTAAGAGGTTACATGCCTCTTTTCCATAACTCAATTGACTTGTCACTCATCCCAAGCCAAAGATCATTTACAATAAAAGAATATCTTTTCTACCGATCAAGTCGAACTACAAGTAGTCTGATTCCCTGAATATCAGAGATATATAGGCTGGGCTTTTGTTGAAAACTAGACTGTATTTCAAACCCCAACCCTCTTATTCCCCAGCTTTTTGATTCTTTTAAAATTCGGAGTTGGGATGGCTTATGAATTCTTTAAATCGTGCTTAAAATCAAGTGTTGTGAACTACAAGTGGCCGAAATTCTCATACAACCTGAGATATGGAGGAAATTCGATACCGGGTTCTGGTCATAACTCCTTGATACTCGTGTAAAAACCGACCTCTTTTGAGAAGCGAGTTTATGATCGAACAAAATTAGGAATGTCAAACTCCCTTTGCCCAGGGTTACTTACATTCACCCTACCTAAAGGGAGGGGACAGTTGTTGACACTTAATTTTTACCTTCCATGATTAAGTTTAATTCTGAGTTTCTTCGATTTTAAATAAAATTATAACATTTATTTTATTCGGATAAAAATATTTTGAAATATTTATCTGGGTTAATTTTGTGATTTTAAGTAGCAATTATACATTTTTTTTATTCATATATACAAGATTGTATAATTTTTATTTACTTAAACAATCATTTTATCAAAAATCAGATTTTAATCAAGAATTATCTTGAAAACCAGTTCAAACAGATAAATCTTGATTTAAATATATTTTGTTCTGAAAAATAATTAATTCAAAAAATATATGTTTGATTTTATTAAATCAGGAAGCTCAGGATTAAATCGTTAGTTAATTTGTTTCAATTTAGCCAATTCATTAGATTTAATCCTAATTGAAATGAATTTGGCCACAATTGTAATGCAATTGAGCAATTGATTTTCAATTTGGCTAAAATTCTAACCTAGTGTGGCTATTTATTAAAGAGCCCAACAACAATTAAATCTCCATCCTAACCCTCCCCAGCCCATTCTACAGTTACCTCTACCTAGCCCAACACCAATAGACCCGATCCAAGCCCATCACCTTATTACTCCTCTTCTTCACCCGACACACATCAACAATGAACAAAAATAAGCGCCCAACAATATCAGCGAACAACGTCAATAGTAGCAAGAACAACGTTCAGCAGCTTTGACCCCAAAAAAACATTTTTTCGCCTTCATTTCTCCCTTTCCCTCTCAATAACATGCGGTTATCACGTGGAGAGCTCCTATAATGTTCTAGAAATGCCCAGGTGGATCGGTTTCTGCTATTCAAGGAAGGGTGGCACGATCTCGTACCAAATCCACCTCACAATCTTATCCTCTCTTCAAAATTCGAAATTTTCTCTCGAAAATTCCCAAAATATCCCCTCGAAATACCCTCTCCCACATCGACCCATCTCAAAAACTTTCCCCAAAATCTTCCCCTATAAATACTCTCACTGTTTCCATTGAAAATCAAGTCTTGAAACATTGAGAAATTGTTCAAGCAGAAAGCAAAGAATTTTTGAATTGAAAGAAGATATTCTTTTCTAAGTTTAAAAGTTTCTAGACTAGAATCCTTGTAATACTCCGTTAAGCGTTGGATTCTGACTAAGAAATGAATTGGTTTTCCGGTGGTGGTAAGAAGATTTTGATGGAGCTCGAGTCTCGGTTTGCTACTACAAAATAGGTAAATCGCTCGCTTATTTCGTTTTCTCTTTTCTGTTTCTTACTTCTGCGAGTAGTATTTTGTGTGTTCGAATTTAGGTATGACTAGTCTTGTATGATTTTGATTTGATTTCAGTGAGGTTTTGAAATTGAGAGTTATTTTTTATTTGTTAAAAGCTATGAGATGTGATTTTTTTAAAATAAATGTTTGAGCTTGAGAAAGCAGGGAATGTTTACTTCGTTTTCTTTTACATTGATGTCCTAAACATGTGGTTCTAATTTGGTGCCTAACCTGGCCATAATGTCCTATTTGATTTGATATCTGGTCACATTTGGACTCGACTTAGTTTGAGTAAGGATTTCATCATCTATTGTGGTCTTAACGAATGTGTTTAATTTTTTGATGTTTTAAATCTGTCGAGCGATGGAAGAGTGTATAATGCGGCATGTGTTGATTGAGAGAAGTTTTTGTTATCTAGGCCTTGTGATTTGTTCAATATGTGCTTCATTGGAAATCATCTTGGTCTTTTGGGGTCACCCAACGTTAGAAAGTCATGATAATTTGGTTGTAAATCACCCTTCCCCGTGAACTCTTTTCGAATGTGATTTCTCTTCTCCAGTCTTTATGACACATCATGCTTGTTTGTCACTGTTTTCACTGTATCGTCAACCCTGCATCTAAAGGTTAGACCTTTTAGCCATTTGCTTTCCCCTTCTCGGCATGGTTTAAACCTACAGTTTTCTTTTTCTCATAAGTTGATAAAAAGTGGTCTGCTTGGTCTTTAGTTTAAGAACCTTGTGATGACCCTGTTCCCTGGTCCGTGACATTAATAAATTGAGTTTAAAACCTGACCATGTACATTTTTTTTTCTTTTTTTATATAAGCTGTCTTTTGTCTGACTATGTCCTTTGCTTGATAGAGTTTGGTATAGTTTTCCTTTTTAGTTTGCTCTATGATATAAATGTCCAAGACTTGATATGGTATTATTTAAAGTAGATTACATTAATATCTTGATGACTTACTAATAAGAATCGTCTATGTTCTTCTTGGGGTTATAATTATGTATGCGCCCATTTTGTTTAGTTTGATTGTCTTACATGAATAAATACTAATTATGTTTCCTTTCTTGACACATGTGATACTGCTGTGCGCCCCAACAGGCTAAATTCTCTTGCATCATCCGTTG
Organism: Capsicum rhomboideum; assembly: GCA_031232105.1. Classification (NCBI taxonomy): domain Eukaryota; kingdom Viridiplantae; phylum Streptophyta; class Magnoliopsida; order Solanales; family Solanaceae; genus Capsicum; species Capsicum rhomboideum. Next base: position 107,949,589 of record CP124711.1, read on the forward strand.
GGCCAAAGCCCAACAACTACTTACATCCGAGTCAAGCCTCAAGATTCAAAATGGGTTTAAAATTGCGAAACTTGGAAGAAGAAAATGTGTGGCAAATGCTACACTTGGAAGATAACAGAAGCAGAATAGAAAATGGGCTTAACCCAATTAATATTTTGGTGGTCCATTGAACATTTAGTAGATGTTTGGGCCTAAGTGCCTAAACCCAACTTCTTCCCTCTCTTTTAATTGCTAGTGTCATTTTATAATTTTTTTTTTTTTATAAATTCTAACATCTTTATTCTAATTTAGTTAATTTCCCCTCTAGGTTACCATAATTTACCTTTGTTTTAACTTAACAAGTTTTGATTAATCCTGGAATTGGTCACTTAGTTTAGTAATTTTCTCAAATGAATTTTCACAAAGTAGTTAATCTTTTTCAAACACGATTCCCATCTTTGCAAAAGTTAGTCAAATAAATGAAGTTTGGAAATGACTGGGCAACCGCGTGTTAGCGGACATTTTAGATGCCTTAAAACCCTTCCTAAAGTGTTAATGTGAACTCTTACCTGGATTTCTAAGATTTAAAAGATTTTATCTATTTTTTTTCTTTCGAATAAGTTTTAAAAGGTTTTCTTAATTTCTCCTAAATAAATTAAGTGGCGACTTTGTTTTAATTAAATTTGGAAATTTTCTTAAGTTTTTGAATTTAAACAAGTCAAAAACCATTTTCCACCCTCTAAGCTGATAAGATGTAAAGCACAAGCTCTCAGTCTCACGCTCATGGCTAGTTGTCACACGTTCAGAGTTCATCTTTGGTGAGTACTCATCATTTGAGAACTAGATTTAGTTATTTCAGACAATGTTTTATTTTCAGTATTTAGAGAGAGTTGGGGGATTGTCCCAGTAACTCATCTTATGTTTTAGAGGCTTTCAAACAGATAGTAGTATTTTAGTTCTATGATTTTCATTAAACTCAGTTATTTCAGTAATCTCATTTCATCTCCATTATTTATTATAAACTCAGTTAGCTTCAACATTCTGTAATCTTGTTAAAATTAGATAAAGTTAAAGTATGTCAAACCATGGGTTAGCTTGGGGTCACTTGTGACACTTCCTCTAGTGATTGCCCTTTTGAATAGGCAAGAAACATGTCAGTAGCTTTTTACCCTTGTTTTCTCATTTCCTGATAGTCAGTGATAGCCTCAACCTCCCGATCATGCGAGACGGTGATAGTAATAGGTGCACGATTTGACTAGCCTCTACTTGGGCTATCCTTGACTTTAAGGTACTACTTAACCATACTGGTGTGGAAGACAAGATGGATCTTAAGGTACGGAGGCATGTCAAGCTTGTATGAGATCTTGCCCACCTTGGAAATGATCCTAAATGGGTCGTCATACTTGCGTAAAAAATTCTGGTGCATTCCCCAAGTCCCTTGGATTGACTTGATTTAAACTTCACCATGACCATGTCTACAACTCTATAGTCCATGGGATGTCTCTTACGGTCTACAAATTTCTTTGTCCGCTTAGCTGCATTGTCCAATAAGACGTAGCAGTGTCAGGTTGCTCCCCCAACCTTTGGTCATATGATAAGCTCTCAAATTCTTTTCCTCGAACACCGCCGGTAGTGAATGTGGAGTTTGAGAATGTTGACATGTGGCTAGCTCAATAGTGTTTCCTTGTGGATTCACTCCACTTCATGTTATAATAAAATTGGATTATATCTAAAGCTTTGACCAATCTTTCAAATGCGTGCTCACATAATGCCTCAAGTAGCACTCTAATAAGGCATTGACTCACTTCATCTGTCCATCTGTCTGTCAATGAAAACTAGTAGAGAAGTAGTAGAGAAGTGCAACTCTATGGAAAGTATGTCGAACAACTCCCTCCAAAAGTTTCCACCAAAGTGGGGATCTCGATCACTGATGATATGTCTTGGTAGGCCTCAATACTTCACCACATTCTTAAAAAATAGCTTGGCTACTTCCTCGACTGTGCAACTTGGTAAGGCAAGCATGAAAGTGGCATATTTAGAAAATCTATCTATGACCTCCATGATAGTGTCATATCAAGTGAACTTTGCCAAGCAAGTGATAAAGTCCATATTCGTGCTCTCCCATGGACGCTCTGTGAATGGTAGTAGCTGTACAAGTCCTCCAGGCTGCCTCTGCTCAATTTTGTCCTGTTGACACATAAGAAAAGTCTGCATATAACACTATATCCTCTTACATTTGTGACCAATTGATAACACTCAATATACACCTCAAGACGTATGCGGGCACTAGCAATATAATTGTTTACCCAAGTTGGAGTCCGGGTCGATTCCACAAGGAGTGAAGGCAATAGGTTCACCTTCGAGTGTTGTAAGTGACTAAGTGTTTGTATGTAATGCTAAAAATAATACAATAAAGTAAATGGGGGGCTTAATTCAAAATGATTCTGTGATCAAATTATCAATTTTGACTTTGTTGTCAAGATGAATACTAGAGAATGTAATCGATAGGTAAAAGCACTTGGTGTTACGCCTTTTTGAGAGTGATTATAAGCATGGGTAAGTGAAAATGCACCTAGATTCGATTGATAGTTATAACTAGGCTTGGTCTTAGGTATTGGAGGCAATCTTTCAATCTACCACCAAATTTCATATGCGTTTCTTTCAAACACCCATATGTATACAAAACTAAGCAATCAATGAGCTCAAATTAGTTAGTCTATCTCTAGCACTAGCTATTAAATGAGAATTTCTCAAATCTTTGTTAACTAAATCTCTCCACTCTTGTCTTCTCTTTCAATCAAGACAAGAGGTCTAAGCATGAATAGAGTTTGCAACTTCAATCCTTGAGTTGAAATATAGAGATTTGGCTAAAATCATAACATTCAACCAATAAAAAGGTTAATAATCACTACCCATACAATAATCAACACTCAATAATGCACAACCCCAAGCTTGGAAAATTAGCTACTCATAACAATAGAAAAATGAGATATACCTATATTCTCATTTAAATCTGCCATACAACCCAAATATTTCCAAAAAAGTTCCAAATTTCAAGCAAGAAATAAGCAATACGTAACTAAGATTCCAAATAGGGTTCAATTACAAGCTTTAGATTCAAGATATGACAAAAATAGGGTTTCAAGATGCCAAAAAGCTATTTATACTAGAAGCAAAATCGAGCTAGTTAATTACAAAAATGCCACTGCATCCAGATCAGCGGACTAAGATACTATCACCGTACCTCTCGGCGATGCGCCAAATAGTCATTATCATTGAATTGGCATAAATCTTAATCTTCATAGGTTGGAATCTATCATTTTTGGCAATAGGGACTTGCTCTGCCGATCTCTTTAGTGATGCCCCGATTTACCCTTCCTCATTGTCGTTTTGCTTATATTGGAACTGGAATGAACTGTCACCTTCAGCGATGTAATTTTGTAGTTGGCGATATGCTGAAGTGATTTGGCGATGCTCCTTTGCATTTTTAGCTCAAATCTTCCATCTTTTTGCTCCTGTTTTCTTTTTCAACCACTTTTTGGTCTCAACCCTAAAATTAAACCAAGTTAACATTAAAACTCATTCAAATTGACATTGAGGACTTGATTTCTTTCCATTTTGTGGCCAAATGAGTCACAATTTGCCAAGTCATAAACACCCCCAACTTAAATCTTTGTTCGTCCTCGAGTAAATCAATTGCACACACAATAAAATAAAAATTGCCTACAAACGGTACTATTTGGAAGCTTAGAGACATGCTTCTTTTGTGAAAAAACTTTGCCCTCATGGTTTTGAAAATAATGGCATAAGTCTTACCTATCAAACTTGATGTTTCATGGTTTTATGACACTTTTGATGCTTAAAACAAATAAAATATACAATAACTTGGGTATGTTTGGTTGGTATGATGTGTTTTTTGTTCTATATTGAAGGAGAATAGGTTTTTGTAGGCAAAATGGACAAAAAGGAAGAATCATGCACGGGGACGAAGTATCTGAAGATGAAAGAGCCAAGTCCATACCAAAGGAGTGACTCACGGCAGGACCCACATCACGTGAGTCGATCTACGTGACCTAGGTTGGTACCGTGAGTCGACTCCTGCAAGTTTGTGAAGTGGCCTGATTTCCACGGCAGGACCCATGTGGAGTGACTTGGTTCCAGAACACCAAGTCACGGTACAGTGGAAAAGTGCCGACTTTGTTTTTCTGTTTTGTTTAGGATAGGATTCATCTTGTATCTATAAATACCCCTATATTGCCCTATGTTTAGGAGTTACTCACTACATTATTTTTAGTTGGTTATTTCATTATTTTGATAAAAAAAAATACATTATTGATTTTGTAATCTTGGAACACAAATTCTAGGGTTTTATTGATATTGAAATTTCAAAGTTTTCTTCTTATTGTGAGTTTACAATTATATTTTCATCATTGAATTCTTCTTGTGTTCTTGCAATCATGAGTAGCTAAACCCATCAACTAGGGTTGTGTGAACCATGAGGAATTAACGAATCGGGTTAAGTACAAAGCAATTATAAACCGCTGTGAATGCATGTATTGTTATTACCTTCGTTATAATTGATCTTCTAACGGTTGCAAACATTAGAAACTCGCATGTATTCTAAACTTGCTCGAGAGAGAGGTAGAGATTGGGAAAAAGGAATAAAAACAGAGATTTGAAGATATCAACCTTCATCTAATAACTTGAGCCGTAACAGGGATAGTTATCTGAGATCCTAGACAAGGGTTAGTAGTGCGACACTCGGAGACCGAGAGGAGAAGAGTGAAATTTGTATAACCAAGGTCGAGAGACATTTAGATGAACATATCTTGTTATATTTTGCATGCAATGTAGCGGGACAGTTTTGCCAGCACAAGTAACCGGCGGAGTTAAGGAATCATTACGGATCACAGTCCTAGTGTATTTTGCATATTGATGACAAATCCGAAAATCAACAATCGTTACTGTTACTACTTGCTTACAAAACCCCCCAGTTTTACTTACTTGCCAATTACTCAGACTAGCATTCGACATAATTTCGTCCTATTCCCTGTGGGATCGACCCCAACCTAGTTGGGTTCTATATTTGATACATCGACCGCGTTATACTTTTCAGGAGCTATATTTTGAGCGACATCAAAACTCTCATTTTGTGAACAACGAGCCTCAAATGTTGACTAAACGTTACCAAACCACGCACATGCTCATACACTCCAACCAAGATTAAAGAGTGATCAAGTATTGCAATCAAGTTCCCTTACATAAAGAAGTCCTTTCTCTTAAGAACCAATCAACATTAAAATAATGGACTATCTTGAATCACTCGCACTCCAAAAGATGATCATGAACATGAGAACCACACCATAGGCTTTCCCATAAGCTCCACTTCACCACATACAAGCGTGCAACTTCAGAGATTACTAAGGTTTTACTTCCACTTGTAGCATAGGCATTGGATAGGGTAGGGAAGGTTAAAGTTATAGTGACTCTACCCCTATAAAGCATCTAGAGAGACCTCAATTGTTCTTCTTTAAAGCATGCTTCTTATGCCATTTCACGGACCAATTCTCTAAAACTTTCAAGCTACCTTCCTCTTTTTATCCTTTCAAACTTTAAACTACTACGCAAATTTACAAACTAGAAACGCTACTACAACTCTTTTATCATTTGTTTTCAATTTTTTTCTCATTTTTTTATATATCTACAAAGCATATAAGGATAGTTGGAAAAGGAAGTGAATGGTCCCCACATTATGAACTTTCAATCACAAAAACTAACCCCAAAGTGCTCCTCTACCCCAAACTTAGTCTTTTGGCTTAAGTTGGTCTATAACTTCACCTAGACGCTCTAAGATGGGTTCGGTTCAAGAGAGGGAATGAGGAAAAAGGGTTTCATCTTGTAATAAGGTTGTCCAAGAAAAAGGGTTCCAAGGCTCAAATTAGGGAAAAAATTGGTCACTCAACTCACCATATGATGGCTAATTTGGTCAAATTGGAGGTTTACTCTTGATCAATGGCCTAATCATATCTCTAACATTGCATACTCTTTGCTTTAGAATTACAGCAACTGGGCAAGTTCTAGGTGGACTCGATAAACAAGATCAAGTTGAATTCTCACCCATACATGACACTCAATTGCATACTCAAAGCACGCTTCCTCGATTAATGTTCCACATTCATAGCACATATCGAGAAAATACTCAAGTAGTCAAAATAAGATGTGGGTGTTCACAAACAATAAGCACCTAACTATTCAACTAAACCAAAGCAATTTTTTGAAAAAGGGCACATTTTTAAAAATGAAGCAATTAACAATAATTTATCATTTAAAGAGTTGCACATGTGAAAAATCTCCCCAAGAGTACCATTTGAGTCAAAGTGTTCTATTGGTAGTACACTTTTCTCTTAAGTACACATCCCAAAATTTCTTTTTTTTATTAGCAACTAAACTACAAACTACTAAGCTAAACATAAAAACCAAAGGAATGAAAATGAAAAATCACACACGACACTCAACGAAATCCAAAACATCAAATCAAAAAATATTACAACCCAAATGAAAAATATCCAAATATCATCTGAATCAAGGTCACACACCAAAATAAAACAAAGTATCAAGAGCAAATATCTAGAAATCTAGAGATGGTCTAAAATATTACAGAGCCAAATAAATAAATAAATAAATTCCCCACCTCCAACTCTAAAGTATACATTGTACTCAATATAATAGGACTAAGAGAAATAAAAGAGACTGAGAGTAAGGGTCCCCCTGAACACGGCTAAGCCTGTGGCGGTGATTGGCTGATAGAAGTGGCCTCTGTCTGGGCATCAATCCCAAGTGTAGATTGTGGGGGTGGATCTAGTATTGTATCCTCGATACCCATAGCAGCAGCTGAGACAAAGGCCCCAATTTGAGTTATCTCTCTAGTCGACCTCTCCAAAGTGGCAGTAAGAATAGCATCCTCAGTCTCCTGCCTATCAGTAGGCTCATCAATCTAGTTCTAGATCCTGGGATTAACCTATTTTCCCACCTATCCCTGCTCCTCAAAGTAAGTATTAATCTGGTCCTCATCTATCTCCTCATCATCTGAAGGGTGGCCCTCCTCATCCTCCTCTACCTCCTCTACATCTACTGCAATATCAGCATAAATAAGTGGTGGTGGATATGGTGTCTGAGAAGGAGCTCCCTATAAATATGTCAAGTTTGGAAATCGGAGCTCATCCACATTCTTTTGTAGGGAAACAAGCTCATCCTGCATCTTCTACAGTATACCATTTGGAACTACAGGTTGTGGAGCACTCAACTGATCTAACTTGGTGTCATATATATGTAAGGTCTCACAAATACCCCCTAACTCTGCATGAACCGGCACCATCGCGACTTTCACCACATCACCAATCATTCGAGGCATCTCCTTCTCCAAGCTAGATAACCTCGTATCACCAGAATAAGCTAACTGTCCCATCCGTGTAATGTCAGCCTGAGTCAACGAGGCCCTCGATGTGCTAGGAGTAGTGAATGGGCAAGGGCCAGAAGCAGTGGGTCCTGGAGGCTGAGTATATGAAACTTTGGAGGGACTTGGAGGAGAAGGAGTTGTAGATGAACCAGGAGGGGTAGTAGGAGTGACCTGGATGGCACCAATATCAATTTTTGGGGAATCATCCACCCAGACTTTCTTCTTCTTCACTTCTTGCACAAGCTCAAGTCTAGTCATGTCAATAGTGGAGGTAGGAGTATACTCAAAATCCTTTTTCTTGTTGAAGGAAACTTTGGCACAAAGAAACAACTCGGTAATTAAGCAAGGGAAGGCTAGAGATATTTGCTTTTGTTGGTCCCGACAAGCAATGTCTAGGGCAATTATTAAAGCAAGGTTAAAATGCTCTTTCGCTATAATCATGCCTACAATCACTCCCTGAGGGTATACCAAAATTGTTTGATTCTGCGGGGGTATGAGATTACTGCACACGAAGCTCAACCAATATCGAGCTTCCAAATTGATGTCCCTTTTTCAATGTTTACCTCTGATGCAAGCCACTGAGGTGGACCACCACTCAACAAAGGGGCTAGCCAACCCCATAATTCCAATATCCGATTCCCAATTCTAGTGTCGAAGTAGTGAATGTTCAGTGTTTTACACCCATACACCTCATTTATAATTGTTTAATAACATCGCACATTCACACCACGCACCTTTACAACATCTCTAGTTTTCTATGGCCCCCTTTTTTCTTAGCTGACAATAGTTTCCCATATGCTTCGTACAACTCCCGCACCTAATTTTAAATATAAGGCTTCAAGGGTTTGGTGAATACATGAAAGTTGTGGTACCTTAGCGCGGATAATACCCTAGGATGCTTGCCCACTAATCCATGCAGACTTAGCCTTTGCTCCTGAATAATTATGCGTTGATTGGCACCTTAAGGCGATTGAGGACCTGATGACCCCTTTGAGGATGAGGTGGAGATTTTGCTACAACATTGGGTGGCTATTCTACCCTTTTCTTCTTTAGTGGTGTTGCCTCGAGAGTAGTCAATGGCTCATGAATGGCTGTAGTATTCCCCTCCTCTAAGGAATCAATGTTGTACCTCTTGGAGTTTGAGCTATGTTCAGAACTTTCCGCCTTAGTAATTGGAGCCTTTCTCTTACTATCCTCAACTTTTTTTCTTTTATTAACCCTGTTTTCTGGTTCAGACTATTCCGTAATCTTTAACCTATTGGAAACCTTTGAAGTAGGAGGAGGAGACCGGGATTGTTTCTTAGCCACATGCTTGTTGTGAGTCATATCTGCACATAAGAATAGCAATGGACTAGGTCAAAGTTAGCAAAAGCAAAACATAACATTTTTCAAGATTAATTAGGTGAGTCATCGATGGGTTCGGCGATACTCCCTGATCATCGCCAAACCACTAAGGCATTGTCAAATCTCACCTTGAATAGCCAAGTCCACTCTGACTTTTGGTGATATGGAGAGTGTATCAGCGATATGCTCGAAGTTCGATGCATCACCGAAGTACTAAATCCATCACTGATAGGCATTTTCCCCATGATGACTAGTGTTATTCTCAAGCTATTTTAATGGAGAACTCAATTCCCAATGACCATGGGTACTCAGACTTTCCCAGGTTTCAACAACTAAACAACAAATCGTTGATTTTGCCCTTAAGAATGACCTCACCCAATTTATGATTGGGCAAAATCAGTCGAAATCAAGTTCAACCAATAAAAATTTAACAAATTTTAACACCTATATCAACAAAAAATACCCCACGATCATAGATTCACAATTAATGCTCAAATTGGACCTAATTTCACGAACCTATCAACTAAAAGTCATGAGTTCAACCAAAAAAAAATTGAATTTTAAAGAATAAAACTTCAACAAGAGCAAACCCAAAAAGATAACTCTAATATGAACAATTTTAAACATCAAGAACAACAACTAAGCATGAGCAATAGGAATAACATGAGATTTAAACTAAAATCGAATTCTAACTTTAAAAATTTTAAAAAAGGGATCGACTATGAGGGGAAAGTAACGGTGGTGTGCGACTCCGATAAGTGAACTCGGTGATAGTGGAGGTAGTGTTGTGCTCGTATGGTGGTGGTAGTTTGAGAAAGGACAATGAGTGTGTGTGTGTGTATATTGATTGGAGAAAGTGAAAGAAAAGAGGGAAATAGGGAATGGCAACAGGTTTGAATTATACCAAGAGTCAAAAGAAAATGAAAAGTCAAGGGTCAAAGAAAGTGAAACTATCATTAATTTACCACACGAACCCTTTCAGCGATATAAGTCCATCGCTGAAACCATCGGCTATACACCAATTTGCAAAATGTTTGTCGATCTTAACAGATTTCAACACCTGAGATAAGTTCCTATCACCGATTCAGATAGTTCAATAGCCTTGAAAGATCCTATTTGGCGAAGGGCGTTGGTTATTTGTTGTTGGGTTCGGTTCATCACCAAAGCCTCTTCCCTAGAGCTTTGTGCATGATCTCCCAAATTTTATGTTCTTCGGCTTGTGTTATGACATATTTCCCATATTTTAACTTTATCACATACCTGCACCAATCAACATACGTTATTCAAAACAACAAAAATATACTTGGATTGCCTACCAAGAAGCGTCTTAGTAATCATCATGGAACGACGTTGTTCTTCATCAATCTCGTATTATCGGGTAGAGCACCTCCAAGAAATCCGCTTCTGATGACATCCCGTGATAATGTTTAACTTGTTGGCCATTCACCGTAAATCGAGATCCTGTGTCATTCTCCAATTTTATAGCTCCACTAGGAAAATATCAAACCACCTTGAAGGGACCCGACCATCTTGTACCTTAAGTTGAACACTAGGACATCACCACCGCTCTTGAACTCCTTTTTTAGAATCTTGGCACTATACCATCTATTCATATGCTCCTTGTAGAGAACAGAACTCTCATAAGTTCTCAAGCAGAATTCATCGACCTCTTGAAGTTGCTCCACCCTTGATTTGGAGGCATACTCCAAATTCATATTCAACTTGCGCAAGGCCCACAATGCCATGTGTTATAATTCAAAGGGGAGTTGACAAGCCTTGGAAAACACCAATTGATATAGTGACATGCCAATAGGATTTTTGAACGTTGTTCGTTAGCCTTCTACTAGCATTCATGGTTTTCACCAAAATACTTTTTATCTCCTAGTTGGAAACTTCCGCTAACCTTTTGGCTTGAGAATAGTATGGAGAATCCACTTTATGCTTCACTCTATATTTGGAAAGCAAAGAACCAAATGATCGATTATAAAAATAAGAACCCCCATCACTTATGATAGCACGCGGTGTCCCAAATTGGATGAAATGTACCTCTTCAAGAATTAAGTAACACTTTTAGCTTCATTATTTTGTACTGCAATGGCCTTGATCCATTTGGAAACATAATCAACTGCTACCAATATATAGCAGTCCCCATACAAGCTCACGAAGGGTCCCATGAAGTCAACCCTTATACATCAAGTAACTCCACATCCACACTCGATTGCAAGGGTATTTTGTGCCTTCTTAAGATCCCACCTTGCCTTTGGCATTGCTCATATACTCGCACTAACTTGTGGAAATCACAATACAAAGTTGGCCAACAGAATCCACTTTGGAGGACTTCTGCAATCGTACACACACCACCATGGTGACCACCAACCAGTCATGAATGACATGCCTCAAGAATAGGCCTCATTTCTTCCTCCATAACACAACGATGTATCACTCCGTCCGTACACTCCCTAAAGAGATAGGGTTCATCCTAATAAAACTTTTTCACATCATGAAGGAAATGTTTCCTTTGGTAATGGTTCAAGTCATCGGGGAGCAACCCACTCACCATATAATTCACAAAATCAGCATACCATGGAAGCATACTCCCTTTGAGAGCCATAACAAGCTCATCAAGAAATATGTCATCAATCTCAATTTCACCCTACTTTTCCTTGTTAGACTCGAGGCAAGATAGGTGATCCACCACATGGTTTTCACATCCTTTCTGTTCCTTAACTTCAAAATCGAACTCTTGAAGTAGCAAGATCCACCTAATCAATAGAGTCTTGGCTTTCTTTTTAGCCATCAAATACCTAAGGGTTGCATGGTTGGTGTTCACAATGACTTTCATGCCCAACAAATAGGCACAGAACTTCTCAAAAGCATAGACTACGACAAGTAACTCTTGCTCCATAATCGTATAATTTTGTTGTTCATCGTTCAAGGACTTGCTATTATAATAGATAGGATAAAAAAGCTTGTCCTTTCTTTTTCCTAATACCTCACCCAATGCTACGCCACTTGCATCACATATCAATTCAAAAGGTTGTAACCAATTCAGAGCCACAATGATAGGATCCGACACAAAGTTTTTACTTGAGGCAATTGAATGCCCTCACGCAATCACCATCAAACTCAAATTTTGCTTCTTTCTCAAGAAGCTTACATAACGGATGAGCTATCTTGGAGAAGTATTTGATGAAACTTCTATAAAAACTAGCATACCCAGGGAAGCTTTGAACACCTTTCATGGAGATAGGAGGAGGTAACTTGGCAATAATTTCAACTTTTGCTTGTTCAACTTGATTACCTTAACCCAAAATTTTATGCCCAAGCACAATGCCCTCTTTTACCATAAAATGACACATCTCCCAATTCAACACAAGATTAGTTTCAACACACCTCTCAAGCACCTTGCCCAACTGTTCAAGACATAATTCAAAAGTTTCACCCACAATGGAAAAATCATACATGAAAACCTCTATAATATCCTCCACCATATTCGAGAAAATCGATAGCATGTACCTTTGAAAGGTGGCGAGTGCATTGCATAACCCAAAGGGCATGCGCTTGAAAGTAAAAGTACCATATGGGCATTTGAAGGTAGTATTCTCTTGATCCTCGGGAGCAATATAAATTTGATTATAATTGTAGTACCTATCTAAAAAGAAAAACCAACCACACCTTGATAAGCAATCAAGCATTTGGTCCATAAAGGGCATGGGGAAATAATCTTTCTCGGTCTACGAGTTTAACTTTTGATAATCCATACACACTCTCTAATCTATGACTGGTTGTCATGGGTATATGCTCATTGTTATCATTAGGCAACATCGTGATTCCTCCTCTCTTTAGGACGCATTAAATTGGGCTCACCCATGTGCTATCCGAGATTGGATACATGATGCCTGCATCTAACCACTTGATTATTTTTATTCACAACTTCTTGCATTGGAGGATTTAATCTCTATTTATGTTCAACACTTGGTACACAAGTGGGCTCCAACTTTATCTTGTAAGTACAAATATAGGGAGAAATCCCTATAATATCCGCAATAGTCCACCCAATGACCCAAATATATTTTCTCACAACCGACTTCAATATTTCCACTTGCCATGGCAACAAGTCTCCCGTAATAAAGATGGGTAAGGTGCCACCTTCCCCCCAAAAGAGATAGAGAAGGTACGGTGGTAATGGTTTAAGCTCTAATTACGGTGGCTCTACAATTGGAGGCCTGGCTGGAGGACTCTCTCGATTCTTCAAGTCAAGATCTAATTTGCATGGGTTCTTGGTGTAGGAACCAAGACCCATCAAGGAAGCCCACGATTTCGTCACACTCTTCAATATCTCCACTTTCATAATTCCACAAAACTCCCGCTAGTGGTTCGCTAATGAAATCCACCTTCATAGCATCGACCACCTTATCATCAATCATATCAATTACTAAAATCACTTGTAAGTCCCTCGGTTGCTTCATGAACTTGCACAAGTTAAATTTAACCTCTTCACCATTCACCTGAAACTTTATTTCTCCATATTTCACATCAACTAATTCCCTTCCGGTAGTAAGGAAAGGCCCATCGATAATGATTCAAACTTCGTGGTCTATCTCAAAATCTAGGATCACAAATTCGATGGGAAATATGAATTTATCGACACAAATAAGAACATCATATAGAATTCCTATCGGTCTTTTAATAGACCAATCCACCATTAAAAGTCTGATGGTGGTGGGCTTTGGCTCTCCCAACCCCAATTTCTTGAAGATGGCTAGGGGAATCAAGTTTATACTTGCCCCTAGGTTGTACAAAGCCATTCCAAATCGGTATAAGTAATGACCTATTTAGTCGTTATTAAAAGACACCTCATTATGAGTATGGGTTATGGAAAATTTTGAAAATACGATCTCGAACTAGTATGGGGTGACACAACTAAAAATTTTAGAATTTGAAAATTTTAGATATGGTTGATGTCATTCCTCTATAGTGGGAATTTTCCCACTATAGCAGTGTTACCATAGCGGTCGGCAGGCCTCTATAGCAGGATGACGGGACCAGAAACCCCAGGTCTATTTTTAATAATCTCTCTTCTCCTATTCATTTGTAAAAAGTATGAGGTTCATTCTAAGAACCCTCCTAGGGTTACCTCATGGCATGAGAGAAATGAAGAGGAGGGATTTCACATAATAGGATAAAACCCATGGTTTCCTGCTATATTTTATAATAGAATTCACCTTCACGGAGTCAAAAGCTCGCATTCATGCCTCTGTAGCAGATACTTGGCATCCAGATAGGCTAGATTTAACTGTGTAGTTTAGACCTTGGTTAGAGAGCATAAGAATAACATAGATTGACGAGAGATTACATGCTTAGGCCTTCGAGCACGGTGTTTGAATGGATAAAACAAATAAAAACCTGGTTAATTGGGTGGAAATTGCTATTATGTTGTGATATTGAAATGGTTCATGGAGTTATGTGTTACCTTATTGTTGTTCATCCTTCTATGATAAATAATGGTGTAGTACCAGAATTTGGATTAACCTAATTAAATGCTTATTCTTTATAGGTGGTTAGTGTTGGTGGAATCAGATGAATCTATGGTAGTAACAAGAGAAATGAAAAATTAGTAATGCATCAAACTGTTAAGATAAATGGTTGGGGGTGGGTCATAACCCACGGGTCATATATGGAAATTATAGGTGATGATTTTAATGTAGTTGAAACCCAATTTGTGTTATGTTTGCATGATAACTAATTCTTAGTATTGCTTGTACAATGCAAGTTCAAGGAAATTGAATAAATGTATGATATCCTAAGTGTTATCACATGCAATGAACTTATATGAAAGATTATTAGTATTTTCAAGTGTTGTTTCTGTTATTATTGTGGTTGTGATTGTCGTGATATCTGTCATTATTATGGAATGTATCATTATTTGGACATCTCCATGGGTTTGGTTGATATAAGGTTGGCAGACACTTGATGTATAGGATTTGGTACATGGACAAGAGCTTATGCCCTGCAGGTTATGACTAGTGGGCGACCATAAGACCCTTAGCATGTATGTACAAGGTACAAGTGAGTGTGACTATTCCTTGAGTGAACCAAGGATTATGTGTTTTCTGTGTTATATTAGTTCCTTGAGTGGATTGGGTTGAATATATTGGTTCCATGAGTGGACTGAGTTGATTACTTATTTTACATACAATGTGTTATATTAGTTCCTTGAGTGGACCGGGTTGATTGCTTATTCGACATACACTATGTTATATTGGTTCCTTGAGTGGATTGGGTTGATTGCTTATTGGACATACACTGTGTTAGATTAGTTCCTTGAGTGGACCAAGTTAATTATTTATCAGGTATATTGGACTTTTTTATGAATTGGGACTTATAATTATGATGTTTTCCATTATTGGGAGAGATCTATGAGAGGTCCAGGTTAAGGTTAATAAAAGAAGAGGTCATATTCTATATTGTCTACTTACTTAGAAGAATGAGACAATGAAAGGTATTTTATAGTGGAGTCTTATTGGTAGTCATAGTGGACTTGACTTGATATCCTTTTTGACTCATATTGTCTAAACTTCATGGTGTACTTGTTTACACGGTTAAGCATTATGAACTTGAAATAGAATTGCATGATAGGGCCCATGGTTGTCCCTATTGTGCCTACATCATGTGTATGGTCGGGGGTCTATCGATTAATATATTTGATGTCAGGAAGGTGGGGCATTACTGATTGTCCAGTTGTGCTGCATAGACTTATATGAACCAAAAGGTGCTAGGGTATTAACGTATAATCGGACTTGTAGAACAACAACAACATACCCAGTGTATTCCCACAAAATGGGGTCTGGGGAGGGTAAAGTGTACGCAGTCCATACCACTACCTCAGATAAAGTAGAGAGGTTGTTTCTGATAAACCCCCCGCTCAGGACGTATAACAATAAAACCAACCAAAAACATAAAAATAAACAACAAAATGGAATAATAACCGCTAGATTAAAAAGAAACAAGACACCCACAAAGTAATACTATAAACTATCTATTCAAAATCACAAACCTCACCAAAACACTATGACCAAGAAACTATAAGCCCAAATACAAACAAAGCACTCCTCCCTATTATTACGGATGCACTCCTACCCACTAACCCTCTACCCTAATTCGTGTCTACCACACCTTTCTATCAAGGGTCATGTCCTCCGTAAGCTGTAACCACTCCATGTCATGCCTAATCACCTCCCTTCAATATTCCTTTGGCCTATCTCTACCCCGCTTAAAACCATCCATTTCCAGCCTCTCAAACCTCCATACCGGCGCATCCATGCACCTCCTCACTACATTCCCAAACCATCGCAACCTCACTTCTCGCATCTTGTCTTCCACAGAAGCCACACCCACCTTCTCTCGAATAACCTCATTTCTAACCCTATCTCTCCTAGTAAGTCCACACATCCACCTCAACATTCTCATCTCCGCTACCTTCAACTTTTGTATGTGGGAGTTCTTAACTGGTCAACACTCTACTCCATACAACATAGCCGGTCGGACTGCCACTCTGTATAACTTACCATTAAGCTAAGGAGGCACCTTCTTATCACACAAGACTCACAAAGAGAGCCTCCACTTCAACCACACTGCACCAATACGGTGTGTGACATCCTCGTCAATCTTCCACTCCCCTGAATCATAGACCCAAGATACTTGAAACTATCCCTCTTTCGAATGGCCTGAGAGTCCAGCTCCACTACCATGTCAGCCTCATGCATCGAATCACTGAACTTACATTCCAAGTACTCCATCTTGGTCTTGCTCAACTGAAACCCTTTGGACTCTAAAGTTCATATCTAAACCTCCAACTTTTCATTAACTCCTCCCCGGGTCTTGTCAATAGTACAACATCATCAGTAAATAGCACATACCAAGGCACCTCCCCTTGAATACGCCGCATCAAAACATCTATCACCAAGGTAAATAAAAATGGGCTAAGAGACGATCCCTGGTGCAACCTTGTCAAAATAGGAAAGTTCTCCGAATATCCTCCTACTATCCTCACATGAGTCTTCTCTCCGTCATACATGTCCTGAATCGATCTAGTGTATGCCATAGGCACACCACTAGCCTCCAAGCACCTCCACAGAATCTCCCTGGGGACTTTGTCGGACGCCTTCTTAAGATTGATAAACACCATGTGCAATTCCTTCCTCCTCTTCCTAAACTACTCCACTAAAATCCTCACGAAGTGAATGGTCTCAGTAGTTAAGCGACCTGACATAAAACCGTACTGATTCTCAAAAATAGTCACGATCCTACTTAGCCTCAACTCTAACACTATTTCCCAAACCATCATAGTATTGAAGAACTCATAGGTGATCACGACAGTAATTTGACTTGAGGGCGTAGTGGAGAACATCTGATAAAATTGGTTATGATAAGGTTAGTAAGGGCTAAGGGCATTAAGCGAGATTATAACGAAAATTTCTTGGCTAGTAAATTTTAAGTTGTATGCTTCTTTCTGGATATTTATGTGATGTTTATATGATTTAATTCGAGTCGATTGATGATGCTCACTAGTACGTGTGGTTTTGTACTGATATTACTCTTTCTCTACCCTTTGGGGTATAGTCTAGTTGCAGGATCAGTAGGTGTTTCATGCTTGATACGATAAAAATCTCCAATAACTTCTATGATTGTTTCTATGGTAGAAGCTGTGTCTTTTGTTTGTACTTCCTCTTAGTAGCTCTTGCACCTGTTTAGACTAGTTCCTCGGGAAATTTTTTTAGTGGTAATTAAGATTTATAAATTGGTTGTAATAAATGAAGTATTTCATGTTTTCTTATTGACCTTCACATACATTTTAAAATGGGTGGTATGGGTTCTCTTATCTAGGTGGATTAGAGTAGGTGTCCGCATGATCTGGCTAGTTGGGTTGTAACAGTATACCCCTATAGTGCAAGGGATAGTGAATACACTGGGGTCTTTTTTCTTGAGTACCGAATGACTTGACATATTGCACTACAATTATGCGAGATTTGTACGGTTTCAAAGTCCATGGTTCTCTTCTTTGTCACTAAGTCTCTCATGAACTTGGCAAACCCGGGCATCTCTTGCAAAGCTTCCAATAAAGAAATGTTCACTGATAAGTTGCTAAATTTTGAGAGAAACTTCTAAAAATTGGTGTCATCCTCCTTCTTCTTGAGCCTTTGTGGAAATGGGGGAGGTATTTTAATTGATGGCTTTGGGGAAATCAGAGTTTCATATGGTTTTGGAACAATTGTATCAACCGTTTGTGGTCTCCCCTCACTGTCGACCCTTTCTTTCACTTTTTTCGGGATTCCAACATTGCACTCAATGGGAATAGGAACTTCATCATTTGACTTTTCAAGTCTTTTCCTTTTTCCACTCGCTTTCTCTTCAAATTCTCTCTCATTGGGGTCTTCGTCAAGATTCACAATATTATTACCAAGAGTCCTACCTCTCTTAGTGACAATTGCCATGATATGGGCATCATTTTTTGGATTTGCCACAGTGTCACTAGGTAAACCACCTTTTGCCTTATGTTTAGATGAGTTGAGATTTGGCCCAATTGCGTTTCAAGTTGCTTGATTGAGGCCAAATACAAGGTGACCATTTGATTGAGTTGTGAAAAGTTATTTTTCATATCCCTTAAAATCTTGTCACTCCCCTCGACCCCTATAAGGATATGGGCAAGCATATCTTCTTTATTATAACTTTTCGAGTCCACAGTGGTAGTCTCTTTACCTTTTTGCCTATCGTAAGGAGGGATGTATCTATCATGGTCGCATTTCTTGTCTCTCTTGTCACACATGTTGTCTTCAGCCTATCTTCTCTCATAATACGAACCTAGTAGTAGCCCTTATAAGTATCTACCGTGGTAAAGTACCTGTGTTATGCCTAGAGCCTACACCCTGAATGTAATAGGCACCAGAACCATGAATGTCCTGAAAGAACCACTTGGCCTGACATGCAACTAATAAAGCTACACTTTTAATAAAATGTGAAAGCTGGAAACATGGGATAACTTTTGTAAACAAAATAAACTAAAAATAATATAAACTCTTATCAACCAAAACATTACAAATGTTTAAAACTGGTTTCAACTAACTTGACTTGACTATGCCTATGAAGCCTCTACTACATCCTGAACATAACAACCTTATGAAACAAAAGAAACTGGTGACTAGAACACTGCTAAGTTCTCAGAAGAATGAGAACTCCCTTAAGCTGATACCACAGACTACTGAAGTGTTTGCTTACCAACCTACACATCTATAAGTTGGGGGCTACATTAACCAATGATATAACGCCAAAAAGAGGCATAAGTACTTTGAATGTAAGGCATGTAAAGCAGTAAAGTGGAACGGTACTAATATCTGAAACTAGTAAAGCTAAAAAACTGAGTCATAAATAACATTATCATAAAACAAGACTGAATAACTAAAAAAAAAGGATGACTAACCGAAATGCAAAAACTTAAAGTAATGGAGATAAAAACTTTCATAAAACTATTTCTTAAAACTGAAACTAAAATTGGAAATTGATTAACTGAAATCTAAATAAAACTTGAAAACAATACTTCATAAAAACTCTCTTTAAACTGGTGGCCTCGGCCAATCATATATTATCTGAAAAAATAGTTATGTTTTCTATTTAGGGAGTTATTCTTAATCGACATAAACCATCATGGAGTACAACATCTTGTCCATGTTGCCAGAACCCAACATCTTGCGCATGTTGGCAGAGCCATCCTATACCTTGCCAGGGTATATAATGAAACATAATCTGGGGATCCCTAAGCTGAGTCCAAAGGCTATAAATGATAGAGGAGTCTCCCTATCAGCGGACGATCCTATCCTACGGTGGCAATGTAGTTTGGGTTATACGTTGTCCATCCCGTCTTGGTGCTAAATAGTCCTTCCAAAACATACTAGTTGCTTATAATATAAGTCTTAAAATACTTTATAAAAATCACACTTTAACTCAAAATATCATATAATGAACATATCTATCTTTGTGAACCTTCACTCTAAATCTCTTTAACTTTTCTTAACTTTAACTTTTCAAGATATGAAAAACTTTTCTCTCTTCAAGACATGATTATAGCATAAATATTTTATGAACTCTTCATAAGAAAAAATTGGATCTCTTGAACAAATCACCCATAAAATGTAAATCGACTCCAATAATATGAAAATAATCTTTTAAAACTCAAATAGGCTTTCAAATTTATGAAGAAAATTCATAAAGTTTCTTGGAAGAATCAGTAGCCGTATATTAGAAATCAAATCGAGGGAAAGACTCTAAACTCGTGGAATTTTCACTAAAAATCATAGAACATTCAAGGAATTTTGATCAAGAGATCAAAAATTAAACTCAAAGATTTCAACTCGTAAAACCCTAACATGATTCATGATTTTAAACAAACACAATAGCTTTCTTATGGGGAGAATGGGTTCCCACACTGAAGGATTAGTTTTACATACCTTAATCTTGGAGTTTGAGGAAGAATCATGGAGAGAAGCCCTAGTCTTTGACACTTTACTTGAATCTTAAGGGTTGGGAGTTTGACAGAAAAAGAGTGGATTTTAATCACTAAAGTGAGGAATTATGATGAATTGAGGCATTTTTTTAACATATAAGGGAGGGTTTCTAGAAGAGGAAAAGACAATAATTCCCTTTAAATAACAACACCAAAAAAAATCTAGTTGGGGCCCTATGCGAACCACACAATGTGGTAAACAGTTGCACAATGGCAACATAAAGCTTCACATAACTTTACCAAGCAATTTGCCTATGTTTCTTGGTGTACGAAGTGCATAATGTGATATGCAGCCTCACACCAGTCTGGATAATGCTTCTAGCTTGCTACCCTTTGGTAAAATGGTCATAACTTGCTACTATCGAAATGGATTAACAAACGGTCAACGGAGTTGCAAAAATGGCTCAAAGACATTTCATTTGATGGGTATTGGGCCATTAAATCTTCATATTCTAGGAGGAGAGATTGTTTGAAGTAGACCCTAGTAAGAACTTTTATGAAAACTAAATAGATAAGAAAGTTTTCAACTCAACTTTGAGCTAGGGGATTTCTATGAGCTTAATTCATCTCCAAATATCTTCCCAAACTAAATAACACATATATTCAATTATAAATCATCGGGATCATACCTATACACATATGAAAAATGGTTTAGATCATAACTCAGAATTTTTGGTGTGTTACGACTTGGTTTGCCCAAGTCTATTAAATAAGTCAGCTATAAGTAGGATCATATATTTATTCTTCAATGTGACCTTATTATTAAGTACTCCATAGTCTATGCATAATCACAATAATCTACCTTTCTTCTTTTGGAATAACACCAGTGTGCCAAAGGGTGCTTTTAATAGACGGACATGAACATCATCTGGTAGCTTTTTCAATTGCTTCCTAATCTCCTCTAACTTAGGCAGTGCCATGCGATAAGGGTAAAATATGGGTTTCTTAGCCCATGGCTCCAACTGAATTGTGTAATCCACCTCACACATAGGAGGCAAGTGCTTAGGTAGCTCATCGGGCATAACATCTTTATTCTCCTTGAGTAGATTCTCTATGCAAGTTGGTAATGTCTCCTCGAGACCCTTGGTCTTTCTCCAAACTTCCAATAGTTTACATGAATATTAGTTCCTCTTTTTTGAGCCTTTTTACTAACTACTAATAGCCAAAAGTTGTTCTTGATGTTGTCCATGCAACATAATTAATATAAGCACCATGTAAGCTTCTTCTTATTCCATGACTAAGAGACGTTGGAGATAGGGGTTGATCAAAGTATGACAGTGTCTAAAGATCACTTGCCCTAGAACATTATCAAAGATATCCATGTTGTAGTGGTAAATTTTATTGTACCTTGATAATTTCCCAATTTCATACCGATACTATTGGATATACCACAAGAATTTTAAGGCTCAACATTCATGATCTTGACGTGGGAGTTAGATGGAGTGAGCTTCAACTCTAGTGTCTTTACTACAGTTTTGATCACAAAATTATGAGTTGCTCCAATGTCCACCAGTACACGAGTGGACTTGTTATTAACGGTGAAGTTTAATTACTGATTGTTATTGTCATCGGGATGGATAGGTTGACTCTTGACAGTCCACACAATCGTATCATACCCAACTATGCTACACCCAAACTCTCTATTTGCATTTTCTCAATCTGCTCATGCACCCTGGCAAAGAGACTCTTTAATTTGAGAAAATTCTTGAAACCACGCGACCCTCCGCATATAAAGCATCCCTTCTTCTCGGTCATGTTTTATTTTGGTGTAGCTTTGGCGGCAACTCAACTTCATGAAATTGGACTTATTAGCATCTTCAATCTTAGAGCATTTTTGGTAGGTATCTTGAATCGTAGAGTATTGTTGGTAGTTTTTTTTGATTTTGCCACGATATCCCCCACATTAGACATTGCTACCTTTGGACTCCTTGCCTTTGCCTTTGTCATACTTGTCATGCCTGAAATCCATCAAATTCTCGACCTCCACTATGGCTTGATCTATATTTGTGATTTATAGGTGTTGCACTCTTTCTTAGCCTAATTCTGCAACTCATCCCTAAAAATAGAACAATAAGTCATCGTTGGAGAGGTTGGGGATTTAGAGCATAAGGGTGGTGAACTTCTTGACATAGTGAAATATTCATGTTTGCTTCAACCCCTTGATTTTCCATCTTGCCTCATACAAGACATTATTTGGAAAGGACTAATGTTTCAATTCGACCTTAAACTGATCCCACGTTCTACTAATATACATGCATCTGTTACTATCAGCTACCTTTCTTCTCTACCACAACATGGTAGTGTCTGATAGACACGACATAATGGTGTTGATCTTGGCATCATCATCCCTTCCTTTTCCATTTCTGAAATAGTTCTCCAAGGGCCAAAGAAAGTTCTCTACCTCATGTGCATCACAACCACCTTGAACATTGATGTCTAGGGATCCTCGATCTTAGCCTCCTTATCATAATGACATTCTTAGATTATTTAACCACGTCATCATTGACCCGACCCTCAAGTGCCTCTAGCTTTTCCTTCATGGCATTGTAGTGCTCAATACTTCCATGAGTCTGCACTCTAAGGTAGTGATAGTTTGTCATAGTTATATCTTGCACTGTGTACTCTCCTCCAATTCGTTTTGGATGTTCTCAATCTCTTCAAGGGTATGTCTCTCAAGAATGCTAAGGGTGCCCTCCACATTCCCCAAACATTAATCAAATATACTGACATCGTCCATCCCTGTATTAACCTTCATAACCTACTCCTTACCGAGTAATACATCCTCGGGTAGGACCTCCACTTCATTTTTGCTCTTCTCCGTGGTTGATGTTTCCTGGGATGTAAGCCCTTCGCTTAACACAACCTTGGGCAAAGTTTCCTTGCTCTTATTTGTGGCATTCCTCTTGTTGCTATAGGCCTTCTTGCAAATGACATCTTGAGTGATGTTGGATAGGGTATTAGCGGCATTGAATTCTATGTCATTTGTCATTCCCTTAGTTTCAACCTTTCTCTGATACCACGTTGTCACGTCCATAGTTCCACACTAAGCACACGTGTGGTACTTGACAACTCACTCAGGTTCTTGCACCATTTGCTCACGATATTGTTATGTCAAGTTAGCCTAAGACCCTAGGAATGTCTAAGAGAATGGTAGAAAGAACACAAGAGAATTGCAAGAAAGATTTGTAT
Organism: Capsicum rhomboideum; assembly: GCA_031232105.1. Classification (NCBI taxonomy): domain Eukaryota; kingdom Viridiplantae; phylum Streptophyta; class Magnoliopsida; order Solanales; family Solanaceae; genus Capsicum; species Capsicum rhomboideum. The sequence goes on from CP124711.1 coordinate 107,973,114, forward strand.
TAGAGAAGAGTTAAATTATTTTCTTGATGCCATTACAAATGAATGCACCCTCTATTTGTACTACCCATCTAGGGGCTAATTTATAAGAATAAATTATGTACAATCTCTATTTTAGAATTCTCTACACAACTAGAATATTCCAAGGACCTTCCAAGCAAATCCATGGGATTCTAAGGTCTTCTAAGGGAATTTTCCTTATGTCTCTAGAATATTCCATCAAGGACTAGTCTTCTTCCTATGTAAGCCTTCCACATGGATATCTAGGGTTGGACATGGTATGATGTGGTACGATATTTGGAACTTCAGTACTATAATTTTGATATTCGATTTTTAAAAATACTATACCATTACCACACCATATTAATTCGGTATGGTTCTTTATTTTGAAGTTCAATTTTGATATTTTATAGTATGGTAATCGGTAACCATATTTTTTTCAACTTCGATAATATATACTCGTATAATAGAGTATTAAGACTTCAACTTTTCAAAAATACTTCTCAATTGTATTGTACCTACACGTTACTGTCATGATCCAGAATTCGTGGTCATGATGACACCTACCACATCCCAACTTTGGGTAGGTAAGTCGAACACTAAATGAAATAAAGATGCGGAAAAGAAGATAATAATAGAGAAATACGAGACTTTAAGATAAAGTTAGGCCAATGATATAAAAATGAATTCAAAACTGAAATAAATACAACTCAAATCTCAATATCTAGTGCCATGAGCAAAGAGCACTAACAAACTAACATAGTATACGAAAAATACACAATTATGTCTCTGAAATGTAAAATAAATACAAGATAAAGATATAATGATGTCTGGAACACGTTCCAAATGAGGAGCTCACCAGTACACCAAACCAGCCTCAACTCAGCACAAACTCAACCTTCGTGGGTCGCACTCGAACTTGGATCTGCACCAAAAGGGTACAAAAATAAGAGTGAGTACGGTCCACTGTACTCAGTAGGCATTATTAGCTAACCAAGCAAAGTAGAAAACTAAACATATAAAGAAAACTATGAGCAATGCAAGCACCTGCATACAAAAAATATTCCAACGGCGGCTCACGTCGTACAACTCCTAAACTGTATAAATAGTACAACTACGATAATAGTATAGAATAACTACACAACAGATGCACATAAAAGGAAGACTAAATTACACGATATCAAACACATAAGAGAAGTGAAAATGATACAATGCAATGATATGATAAGGATGGAATGTCTCAATGTCACCTCGTATACACCTTTAGAGCATAATCTTCCAAAACAGGACCCATGAGGTGTTCTCAACCCATATACTATCACAATATCATCAATAAACCTTGCCGGCATATCCCTCGATCAAGGTGTTTTATAAAGTGTTTCATTTTCATTCAAAATCAGTTTTTCTCAGTAGTGCTAATTCGATGAATATGGATAAATGAAATGAGGATGCATACTAGCCTCGCACGGGCATCTCAATAAAAATAATCAATAATAATATTCACATAAGCCCTCACACAGCGACATAATAAGATAATGATCTCAAAAGATGAATCTCACGATAAAATCCCTAACCCATAACATACTTTACATGAATGGTTGACTACCCAACTCGGTCTGAAAAAATTTAAGCCATAACCTACCTCGAAAGCGAAAACACAACTCTAGACCCTTTAACAAGGAGTTTTTTATTTTCGTACGATCTTAGAATGAACTCAATCTATTGAAAACGTAATCTACAAGTCAAAAATAGTCAAATGATACTTATATTAGCTACTTTTACTTCAGATCCAAAAACGCTAAAAATATCGAGCCCAAACTGAAAAAGATAACATCAGAATTTTATTAAAGAATCATGTTTCCCATACCTTAAGGTTTCTAAATATGAAAAGCCATCAAAAAATAAGTTGAAATCAATCTTGAAATCATTGAAAAACTATTTTCTCATTTTACCGAGTGAAACCCCAAAACACCAAGTTTAAAATTCAAATTTTGAAGTTGTTTTAAAGATAAAATCAATGGCTAATAATAGAAATAAGGTTTAAAAATTTAACTAAGCAAGTTTGAAGAAGAACTCTGTTGAAATCACCCAAAATCGAGGTGTTAAAGTCCAACATGGATAAAATTACGAAATGGGGGATTAAATACTATTCTGATGAACAGTACTTTCTATGCGTTCGCACCCAACCCGTTGTGTGTACAAAGAAGGAATCCGACTCGGCCCAGCTAAACACAATATACGTGCATGACAGCTAGTCTGCGTGCATGGTGACCAGGATGGGTTTCACCACGTACGAGAGTCAAGGCTACTTACGAATAGAAGGACCACCTAGTGCACCAACAGTTGTGCACCAACTGAAGCTCAAGTGCAACAAAACTCCGAATGGACCCTCGGGATTCGTTCGGAAACCCATAAAAATAAGTTGATAATACTACTAGGAGAATTTTAACGTTTTAGACTCAATGGAACCATTGAATTTATCAAAAGAGTTCATTATCAATAAGTTACCCCTCGGTAAAGGGTTTTGCCTTCTAAACTTGAAAGTGGACTTGAGGTCTTGAAGGAAGTGAATTTGATGGATTAAATTTCAACATGTAAGATGTTTTTATACCCCTAACTTGCTTTCTCTTGGTATATGACTTATGAAATTGTTGTTATGAAATTGTGCATAGAATTGGTGGTGTATTGAAAGGAGAATGTAGTTTGGTGATGTTCATGTGCATTCTATAACCATGATTATTTTTTGGCATACAAGTTAACCTAAAATATGAAAATATAAGCTTAATTATGGCCATGTACCATTTATTTCAAAGATAGACCCAAAAGAGATCCATTTTGGCCAAATCGGGCATCCGCCTTCGCGGATGGGGCACCTGCGCCGCAGGTGGCCCTGGACAAGGCTATATGGGTACCTGTGGCCTCACCTCACCCACCTGTGAGCGCAGGTGGCTTCGCAGGTCCCTCCATAATTCTATTTTGATTGTTTTTGCTTCTCTTTGACCCCCCAAGGCCCCTATACCCTTCTTAGATGCAATCATCAACTTATGGTACCATTTGGATGGACCTAAAGGGTGGTCCAGAGTCATTTTTAATTGTATGACTTGTGGATTGATTTTAATGTGTTATTGTGAAAAGGTATTTAAGTGACTTGATGGAGTAAATGTGATGTTGTGTTGAAAGAGAAGTGTAAGTATAAACTTGGTATGAAACGCTATCGGTTTACGATGTCTTGGTTGATGTGTGGCATGTTTTGGTGTTGTTGGTATGGTGATGCAGTAAATGGTATTGTAAGAGGGTGAAATGACGTTATATGGCAGTCACGTAGCTCATTGTCGTCTTATGCATTTGTAATGTAGTTAGTTGTTAACGTGAGCTCCGTTATGTACTTGTGTTATAGAAGTAACACGTAAGGAAGGAGCTGAATTATTTTATTCACATATTGTATTGTGTATTCATATTGGGAAGATAAGGTATGTAAGGTTACTCTTTTCGTATCCTTTGGCAGCACCTATTGTTCTTATTGTTACCGACTAGTTTTCATTTCGAAATGTCGTAAAGTATCTCATTTCAGATTTGTTATGAATTGTTATTCACGTGTATATCATTCATTGACTGATGTTCCAAAGCTCCAATAATGTTATAACCACCAATGTATCAATCTCACAAAAGCAAAGGAATGAAGTAATGCATATTGGTTTATTGTTGAGAACGGGTGGCAGCTCAAAGGGCTGAAAGCCTAGCTAGAGATGATCCCGAGATTATTGGATCAGAGGGCAGCTTAATGGAGTGTAAGCCTATCTAGATCCAAACCTGACAGGGGGTAACTCAATGGGGCATAAGCCTAGCCCGAGCCAAACCTTCTTTATTGATTTATGGGTGGCAGCGCAATGGGGCATAAGCCTAGCTCGAGTCGATCCCAATGTTATGTTATGTTATGACCCACTGATAAGTTGGGGCCCGGGCATAATATGATGAATGATAATGATATGAACGTAAAAGAAAAGAAAGTAATGAAAGTAATGTACATGGTTCCACACATACAGAACAGTGGTTTATCTATTTTGTCTATTCACTTATATTTGATTCCATTATGTATCATGCAGTTTCTCATTTCTCATAGCCTTACATACTCAGTACATTCATTCGTACTGACGTCCCTTGGGGGAATTACCTTACTTGTTGCAGGCACAGGATCTAGTAGACCTCCACAGTAGGATACAGGTCATTTACAGACTATTGGTGAGCTCCAGGTTGATTCGAGGCTTTCCGAGTCACATGTGTACATTGTCTTGGTACTGTGTAAAGGTTGTATAAAGTGGGGACTTATCTCGACTTTAGGCTTGGGTCTGTATCTATTAGAGGCTTTGTAGACGTTGTGGGACAAATGAAGGAATGTAAGAAATGTATGCTTTTGATGTGATTGCCCTAACGGCTAAGTTTCATATCTATATGGATATCTTTCCATAACGTCCGTCTTCGACATCTTGTATCTGTCTGACAGAATGTGGTTCATTTAGCGACGTGCATATGAATGAAGGTTGGTTCTTTCAGGCCTTAACAGCTTCGGGTGCCAGTCCTCCCCAATGGGATTTGAGGCGTGACAAAAGTGGTATCAGAGCAGGTTGTCCTAGGGTGTCTACAAAGTTGTGTCTAAGTAGAGGCTTGCTTATGGATGTGTTGTGCACCACATTTATAAGTAGGAGGCTACGGGACATTTAGGAGTTGTTTCTTTTCTTCATTTCTTAGATCATGCATTAGAGCTAAAGTTATAGGTGGAATCATATCTGACCATTGAGATTATTTTCCTTTGTTATAGTAAATTGTCGATTACAAGATGAGGTAGGGGAAAAGGTAAGAAGGTAGACGTTCTTTTTGGGGAAGGAACTAGTAAATCACCATCTGACCAAGCTAGTCAAGGTGGGGCTGAAAATGAGTTTGCATCGCGGCCTTCTTCTACTCTTCCATTTCCATCAGAGTCGAGGAGAGAAGTACCTGCAGAACCTCCTGTTAATGCTACTGAGCAAGATCTAAGGAATGAGGTGCAAATGTTGACCCGTATAGTTGCTGCACAAAGTCAAGGACAAGCAGGTCCAACTACAAGTAATGAAAGTGCGGATCGGGCAGCTAGTCGGAGGACACAAGATTTCCTTAAATTAGACCCTTCCACATTCACCGGGTCAGATCTGAATGAAGACCCGCAAGACTTCATAGACTAAATTCAACGGGCTGTATATGTTATGCATGTGTCTGGTATAGAAACAGTTGAACTTACGGAATATAGATTGAAGAGGCTATATTATGGTACGAAGATTGGAAACGATCTAGGGGCATTGGTACACCTCCAGCTGGTTAGGAGGAATTCAAAGTGGCATTCCTTGATCATTACCTTCCATATGAGATCCGAGAGGCTCATGTGGATCAGTTCATAAATCTACGTCAAGGAAATATGAGCGTCAGAGAGTATAGTCTTTGATTTAACTCTTTGGCCAGGTATGCTCCTAATGTGGTAGCTACTATGGACAATAGAGTTCACCGGTATGTGGATCAATTGGACCCATATTTGGTTAGGGATTTTACTATTACTGCTTTGAATAGGGATATGGATATAGCCAGGACACAAGCTTTTGCGCAGAAGATAGAGGATTAGAGGCAAAGGAGAAGGGCACAAGAGTTTGAAAGAGGGCCGTCAAAGAGGGATAGACCTATGGGACAGTTCATGGCATCCCAAGGAGAATTTAGGCCTCGGGGTTTTAATAGACCGCCTAGACCATCATTTTCTTATCCTACAGCAGGCACTCCATCCCAATTTCGAGGGTTTAGAGGCAGTCAGGTTGGGCAGAGTAGTGGAATTCGGGATTCACAGACAGTAGGATTTCCTCGTCAGTCGTGTCAGTATTGTGGGAAGTTTCATTTAGGTACATGCCGGTTTGGGACTACTGGTTGCTTCTGGTGTGGTATATCGGGGCACATAATGAGAGACTACCCACAAAGGGGCACGGGTAGCATGGAGCGACCTACGGGATCAAATGTTGCATCATCATCATCGGGTGTACAGCCTATGGGGCATGGTAGAGGTGCTAGAGGAGCAGCTAATCCTAGTGGAGTCCAGAACCGTGCCTATGCTTTAGCGGATCAGCAGAATTTGAAGGTTTCTCCTGATGTGGTTACAGGTACATTATCTGTCTTTTCACATAATGTATATGCATTGATTGATCCAGGATCCATATTATCATATGTTACTCCATTGGTTGCTGAAAAATTTAATAGAACACCAGAATTATTAGCTAAGCCATTTGAAGTATCTACACCTGTTGGTGAGTCTATTATAGCTAAGAGAGTCTATCGTAATTGTATAGTAAATGTTTGTGATCATGACACATTGGCTGATCTTATTGAGCTAGAAATGGTAGATTTTGATGTTATAATGGGTATGGATTGGTTGGCTTCTTATTATGCCGCGGTAGATTGCCGAGCTAAAAGGTACATTTCCATTTCCCATAAAAGACTGTCTTTGAATGGAGTGGTAATGTTGGAGCACCGAGAGGTAAATTTATTTCCTATCTTAAGGCAAGGAAAATGATATCCAAAGGGTGCATATGTCACTTAGTAAGAGTGCAAGATACCGATGTGAAGCCACCAATTCTTCAATCGATTCCAGTGGTAAATGAATTCCATGATGTGTTTCCTGAAGATCTTCCAGGTTTGACTCCAGAAAGGGAAATAGAGTTTGGTATTGATGTGATTCCAGGCACTCAGCCTATCTCTATTCCTCCGTATAGGATGGCCCCAGCAGAGTCATGGGAATTGAAGGAGCAATTAAAAGACTTGCTGGAAAAGGGATTTATAAGGCCTAGCATGTCCCCTTGGGGTGCACCAGTGTTATTTGTATGAAAGAAAGATGGTACGTTGAGAATGTGTATTGATTATCGACAGCTGAATAAAGTGACAGTCAAGAATAAATGTCCCCTCCCCAGAATTGATGATTTGTTTGACCAATTACAGGGTGCCAAATGCTTCTCAAAGATTGACCTGAGATCGGGATATTATCAGGTAAGGGTTAGATAGAAAGATATACCCAAGACAGCTTTCCGAACATGGTATGGTCATTATGAATTTTTGGTTGTCATTTGGGCTAACAAACGCACCAGCAGTTTTTATGGATTTGATGAATAGGGTGTTCAAGCCATTTTTAGATGTGTTCGTGATCGTGTTTATAGATGATATTCTGGTTTATTCAAGATCACAAGAGAACCATGCTAATCACTTACGACAGGTGTTACAGATTCTTCGTGATCGTAAGTTATATCCAAAGTTCTCTAAATGTGAATTTTGGTTAAAATCTGTAGCATTCTTGGGTCATATTGTGTCGGATGAAGGAATAAAGGTTGATACTCAAAAGATAGAAGCTATGAAGAATTGGCCAAGGCCTACGACGCCTACAGAGATTTGTAGTTTCCTTGGATTGGCAGGGTATTATAGAATATTTGTTGAAGTATTTTCTTCCATTTCGGCACCTTTAACAAAGCCAACACATAAGGCAACTAAGTTTCAGTGGAATGATGCATGTGAGAAGAGTTTCCAAGAGCTGAAAAATAAATTGACGTCTACACCCGTATTGGTACTTTCGAAAGGTACAGAAGGGTATGCGGTATATTGTGATGCTTCCGGAGTTGGCCTAGGATGTGTATTGATATAGCACAGTAATGTAATAGCCTATGCCTCATGACAATTGCGACCATATGAGAGGAATTATCCCACACATGATCTTGAGCTAACAGCTGTGATATTTGCTTTAAAGATATGACGCCACTATTTGTATGGGTTTCATGTTGATATATATACTGATCACAAGAGTTTGCAATAGATCTTTAAGAAGAAAGACTTAAATCTGAGGCAGCGGAGGTGGCTTGAACTATTAAAAGATTATGATATTGATATCCTATATCATCCGGGAAAAGAAAATATGGTAGCCGACGCATTAAGCCGCAAGGCAATAGGAGGCACTAGTGGCCAGTTGATGGAAAAGCAACGTATAGTCAAGGATCTACATCAACTATACATCTTGGGAGTTCGTCTTCTTGAATCTTCAGATGAAGAGGTTATTGTGCAAAATGCGGCAGAATCTTTATTAGTAGATGAAGTGAAAGAGAAGCAGTATGCGGATCCTATTTTATTGCAGCTGAAGGAGAATGTACAACAAGGTTTGATGAAGGCATTTGATCTTACACAAGAGGGAGTGCTTCAGTGCCAAATTAGATTGTGTGTACCGAATGTAGATGAGCTAAGGAGACGAATTATGACAGAGGAACATCATTCACGGTATTCTATTCATCCGGGAGACACCAAAATGTATCATGATTTGAAACAAATGTATTGGTAGGGAAACATGAAAAAGAACATTGCAGAATTTGTAGCTCAATGTCCAAATTGTCAACAAGTAAAAGTAGAGCATTAGAAGCCTGGAGGTTATATGCAATGTATAAATGTTCCAGTCTGGAAGTGGGACATGATTAGCATGGATTTCATCACAGGTTTGCCTCGTACACTTTGGAAATTTGATTTCATATGGGTAATAGTTGATAGGCTTACCAAATCAGCACACTTCCTATTGGTTAAGACTACTTACACAGCTGAAGATTACGCGCGGTTGTATATTAAAGAGATAATTCGATTGCACAGAATTCCAATCTCTATTATATCGGACAGGGAAGCTCAATTTACTGCACATTTTTGGGAGTCTTTTCAGAAGAGTTTGGTACCCAGGTGAATTTAAGTACGGCTTTCCATCTTCAGACAGATGGACAAGCAAAACGTACTATCCAAACACTTGAAGATATGCTACGAGATTGTACATTGGACTTTAAAGGCAGTTGGGATGATCATCTACCTCTTATTGAATTTGCCTACAATAATAGCTATCATTCAAGTATCAAAAGGGCACCTTACGAAACTTTATATGGGAGAAAGTGTAGCTAACCAATTAGATGGTTTGAAGTGGGTGAAACTACCTTATTTGGGAAAGATCTTGTTCATCAAGCTATGGAGAAAGTTAAAGTGATACAACAACGACTACAAACAGCTCAAAGTCGACACAAGTCATATGTCAATGTTAGAAGAAGGGGGCTAGAATTTGTCATAGGTGATTGGGTATTCTTAAAAGTATCACCAATGAAAGGGGTAATGAGATTTGGAAAGAAAGGAAAGTTGAGTCCACGTTATATAGGGACATATAGGATTGTCCGAAGATTTGGTTAAGTTGCGTATGAATTGGAACTACCCCAAGAAATCTCCACATTCCATCCAGTGTTTCATGTTTCAATGCTTCAAAAGTGCATAGGAGATCCATCTCGTATTGGTCCCATTGAAGATGTACAAGTTACGGAGGATCTCACCCATGAAGAGATACCTATTGTCATTATGGATCGACAAGTGAAGAGATTAAGGAATAAAGAAGTAGCTTCCGTAAAGGTACTTTGGAGAAATCAACAAGTAGAAGAAATCACATGGGAAGATGAAGAAATGATGAAGTCTAGGTACCCGCATTTATTTCAAATGGAAGAACAAGTTCAAGATGCAAAATTGGAGCAATAAGAAGTAAGTATTTATAAGCATTATTTATATATGATAACATGAAGGATAAACTTAGACTTGAATTTGTTCAAATTGGATAATGTTACTAACATTCGAGGACGAATGTTCCTAAGGGGGGGAAGGATGTAACACCCCGTACATTTTCGAACTTATGCGATGACCTTAGCATTGATGGAAGTATTTAAACTAAATATAGTAAGTAAATCATGTATTAAATTTAATGGGCTGAATTAGTCTTGTGTTAATAGGCTCAAATGAGGCCCAAAATTAGCAAGAAAGACATGGCCCAAATGGAAAAAAATGACCCATTCCTAAGTTGACCAAGTAAACACATTAATGTTTGGCTAAGGATGACTACAAGGGACTATAAAGGCACAAAAATCAGATTTTTATTCAACAAAAGACATATGCCTCATTCTAGACTTTTCCAAAAATATTCTTTTCTCTCTCAAACCCTAAGCAACTAATCTCTTTGGACAAGATCATCTCTTTGCAATCTTTGGTAAGTTTCTAATCTTATGGTTTAATATATTATATGCATGAGAGGGTGTATAAATCATGTTGGTTATGTTGACAAAGTGTTGAGCAGTCCACTATGTGTGAAACAACCTACTTTTGCTTAATCGATAAAGAGTTTTGCCTTCTAAACTTGAAAGTGGACTTGAGGTCTTGAAGGAAGTGAATTTGATGGATTAAATGTCAAAATTTAAGATGTGGTTATATCCCTAACTTGCTTTCTCTTGGTATATGACTTATGGAATTGTTGTTATGAAATTGTACATGGAATTGGTGGTGTATGGAAAGGAGAATGTAGTTTGGTGATGTTCATGTGCATTTTAAAACCATGATTGTTTATTGGTATCCAAGTTAACCTAAAATATGAAAAGAGAAGCTTACTTATGACTATGGACCATTTATTGCAAAGATAGACCCAAAAGAGACCCATTTTGGCCAAATCGGGCAACCGCCTTGGTGGATGGGGCACCTGCGCTGCAGGTGGCCCTGGACAAGGATATATGGGTACCTGAGGCCTCACCTCACCCACCTGCGGAAGCAGGTGGCTTCGCAGGTCCCTCCAGAATTTCGTTTTGATTGTTTTTACTTCTCTTTGACCCCCCCAAGGCCCCTATACCCTTCTTGGATGTAATCATCAACTTATGGTACCATTTGGATGGCCCAAAGGGGTGGTACGGAGTCATTTTTAATTGTATCACTTGTGGATTGATTTTAATGTGTTATTGTGAAAAGGTATTTAAGTGACTTGATGGAGTAAATGTGATGTTGTGTTGAAGGGAAAGTGTAAAGTATAAACTTGGTGTGAAATGCTATCGGTTTATGATGTCTTGGTTGATATGTGGCATGTTTTGGTGTTGTTGGTATGGTGACGTAGTAAATGGTATTGTAAGAGGGTGAAATGACATTATATGGCAGTCACGTAGCTTATTGTCATCTTATGCATATGTAATGTAGTTAGTTGTTAACGTGAGCTCCGTTATGTACTTGCGTTGTAGAAGTAACACGTAAGGAAGGAGCTGAATTGTTGTATTCACATATTGGATTATGTATTCATATTGGGAAGATAAGGTATGTAAGGTTACTCTTTCCGTGTCCTTTGGCAGCACCTATTGTTCTCATTGTTACCGACTAGTTTTCATTTTGAAATGTCCTAAAGTATCTCATTTCAGATTTGTTATGAATTGTTATTCACGTGTCTCTTATTCATTGACTGATGTTCCAAAACTCCAATAATGTTATAACCACTAATGTACCAATCTCACAAAAGCAAAGGAATGAAGTAATGCATATTGGTTTATTGTTGAGAACGGGTGGCAGCTCAAAGGGGCAAAAGCCTAGCTTGAGCCGATCCCAAGATTATTGGATCAGGGGGAAACTCAATGGGGTGTAAGCCTAGCTCGAGACAAACCTGACAGGGGGTAGCTCAATGGGGCATAAGCCTAGCTCGAGCCGATCCCAATGTAATGTTATGTTATGACCCACTGATCAGTTGGGGCCCGGGCATGATATGATGAATGATAATGATATGAACGTAAAAGCAAAGAAAGTAATGAAAGCAATTTACATGGTTCCACACATACAGAACGGTGGTTTATCTATTTTGTCTATTCACTTATATTTGATTCCATTATGTATCATGCAGTTTCTCATTTCTCATAGCCTTACATACTCAGTACATTCATTCGTACTGACGTCCCTTGGGGGACTTACCTTACTTGCTGCAGGTACAGGAGCTAGTAGACCTCCACAGTAGGATACGGGTCATCTGCAGACTGTTGGTCAGCTCCAGGTTGATTCAGGGCTTTTCGAGTCACATGTGTACATTGTCTTGGTACTGCGTAAAGGTTGTATAAAGCGAGGACTTGTCTCGACTTTAGGCTTGGGTCTGTATCTGTTAGAGGCTTTGTAGACGTTGTGGGACAAATGAAGGAATGTATTCTTTTGACGTGATGGCCCTAACGGCCAAGTTTCATATCTATATGGATATCTATCCATAACGTCCGTCTTTGACATCTTGTATCTGTCTGACAGAATGTGGTTCATTTAGCGATGTGCGTATGAATGAAGGTTGGTTCTCTCGGGCCTTAACGGCTACGAGTGTCAGTACGCCCCAATGGGATTTGAGGCGTGACATGATACTAACCCAAAATCAACATTCGGGATCTAATGGGACTGATAGAATCATCATCCAACGCTCGAATCACAAAATGTTGGCCAAAGTCAATGTAATCACTTTAAAGGTCACTCAAAATCTCAAAATCACATAAATCACTTTTGAATGCTTTGGGGACCATTTCAACCATCCCCATAACTCATAAATAATATATAGCAATTATGGGGAAACACAAAATGGTCAAAACATAGAATAAAACTAATAATCACAATAAGGGTGGTTATTATATTTTTTTTAGGTAACTAACTTTGTATTATTAATTACCTGAATAAGCTTTACAAAATTACCAACTAACATAGCAAAATCCTGAGAATAACCACTATCCTCTACTCACTACCTCTACCCTTGTAACTAAGGAAACAATTCTTCAGATCAACCACGATTGCACTAATGGTCTCACAGCTGAGGGAGCCCGAACATTGCATATAAAAGCTACTTTTCTACATATATGATCCTCAGTCATGAACTTTTATTCAAATGTCCTCTGATTTCTTTCACTCCAAATAGTATATATTGATTCTGCATATACCATTCTAAATGCTTGAGCTTGCAGACTTCTCCCTTTTGCATTTGATACTTCCCATTATATATGTTCATCCCAGGTGCCATTCTAATGAATTGATCTCTGTATCCACCTCAATATCTGCTGCTAGAGCTGCTTTGTAAATGTACACTGCACAAACAAATGATCTACTGTTTTTGGAACTTGTTGACAAAGGACACATGTAGGATCAACATCCATTCCCCATTTTTCTTAGACTGTCCTTAGTAAGCATTTTGGCATGTAGTTGTAACCACATAATAAATGCTGCCTTAGGCCTTGCTGCATTACCAAACATAATTGATTTCTAGTGAACTCTTGGCCTATCCCCAATGAAATGCAGATATAAAGTTTTGATGATTCTCCTGGGATTTATAAGTAGTCCATGGCTTAGGTTCCATAACTGTCTAGCCTCAAACACCTTTCTCAACATCCAACAAGCTTGCTTAGGGATTTTCATATTGAAAAGATCCAGAGTTTTTATATAGCATGCATGTACCCACCTTATCCATAAGGTGTCTTGTTTATGAGTGAGATCCTAAAATAATCTAGCTATAGCAGCTTTATTCCACAAAAAAAGATTGGTGATGTTAAGACCACCACTTGATTTTGGAGTGCACACTTTGTCCCAAGCTACTAAAGCTTTTTTGGAAATGGTGTTGGTGTCTGCCCACACATAGCTTCGACAATATGCCTCAATTGTCTATACCACCTCACTAGGCAATAAGAACATTTGGGACCAATAGGCTTGGATACCAAATAGAACTGTCTGAACCAACTGAACCCTGCCTGAATATGATAACTTTTTAGTTGTCCAAGAAGTAATTCACTTGATAATCTTTTCAATTAGAGGCTTCCACTGTAGGAGAGTAAGTTTTTTAGTAGCCAAAGGAATGCCAAGGTACTTAAAAGGTAATTCTCCACAAGTAAATCCAAGATGCTGAAGGATATCATCTTGTATTTGTCTTTTCACTCCACCAAAACAAGCACAACTTTTATCTAAGTTTGCATTCAATCCAGAAGCTGAGGAAAACTGTTGAAATGCACTATAGAGTGCTTGAACTGATTGCAAATCTCCTCTAGTAAAGAGCAACAAATCATCAGCATAGCTCAAGTGTGTCAGATTCAGCTTAGCATATTTGGGATGATGCTTGAACAACCTATTTAGATGCAACTCACTCAAAATTCTGCTTAAATACTCCATAGAGATAGCAAAGAGATAAGAAGATATAGGATCTCTCTGTCTCAACCCTCTAGCAGCTGCAAAAGGTTCAGTGTACTCCCTATTAATACTAATGGAATAACTAACTGTCTGCACACACTCCATGATCCAACCAATCACTTTATGAGGAAACTGTAACAACTCCAGAATTTGTTGTAAGTAAATCCATTCTACACTATCATAAGCCTTCTGTAGGTCTATTTTCAGCATGCATCTAGCAGAGATGTGTTTTCTAGCATAAGCCTGAACTAGTTCATCCCCAAAGGAATACATTATCCACTCTTAAAACACGTGTTTATCCCAAAATGAAAAGAAAAGAAAGTACTAGAATCGGTAAAAATCTGGGGGTATCTACTCCTCATATCGGATTCAACCTCCTATGTAGCCTCCTCAATCAAGTAATATCTCTATTGAACTTTTATAGAATTGATATTCTTGTACCTAAACTTCCTACTCTATCTATATAGGATAGCAATAGGCTCGTCCTAAAAGGACAAATCATGATCTAATGCAACTGAATCCCACCGGATCATATGAGTATCATTTGGATGGTACCACTTTAACATCAAAGTGTAACACCCCGTACCTTCCCAACCCTAATTGATGATGTTGAATAATGTTTGCTTGGGTGTCGAGAGATATAAGTATGTATTTGGTAATGCTAATGACGAGAAAATTGAAATTTGGCCACGTACATGCGATTAGACCTTCGTAGGAGGTGTTTTGTGAGTTCGTGGGGAATTTGTGTAAGACCCCGTACATATTCCAACCTCATTTGGTGACTTGGATTCATGTTTACTTGATGATTAAGATCACTAAGTAAGTATTTTGTAGTGTTTTGATAGGGTATTGGATGAAATGCAAGTGTTGGAAAAAGTGGCCAAAAAATTCAGCAAAGTACCAAGACTTGCGCCACTCCCTGTTTCAGGGGGTGTGGTGCAAGCCTCTGATTCAGAGAGGTGTCATTTCCTGCGCCACAAGCTTGCTTTGCAGCTAGTGGCGCAAGGCACAAAGATTGTGCCCTTCCGTGCCCATTTCGCAACGCAATGCTACGTCGATTCTTTTATGGTTTCTTTTGGTTCCTTGGAGTTATTTAAGCATTGTTAAAGCTTCAAATACCTCAATACACGCCTACATACTTCTACATGATCAAACCATGAAACACAAGTAGTTATCAAAAATGTTCAAGGAAGCCATGGACGACTAGAACTTCTATTTTTGCGATTGAGACGACGAATGAGAATCTCGTAAGAGAATATTGTCGTGACATTATGGAATTATTTAAATATGAGATATGTGGTGAATTATACATGAAATTTGGTGGGCTAAGTTGAGATATGTTATTGGGCCCAATTTAAAGCCCAAAATGAGCCAAAAATAAGAGGCCCAAAAGGGTCAAATGACCCATTCTTGTGTTTGACAAGTAAACACAACCTTTTTGACTAATTGGATGGATAGAGATGAGCATGAGGGCCTATATAAAGCCACAACAAATCAGATTTTTATTTCTTAAAACACACATGCCTTTTTGGAGATATTTCCAACATATTTCTCTCAAACCCTAAATCCTCTTCTTGGGCAAGAGCATCATCCTACAAGTATTGGTAAGTGTTTATTCTTGTGATTTAATATATTATGTACATGAGAGGTTATATATATCATGGTGGTTATGTTGGAAAGGTGTTGAATAGTGAACTTTTGCTTTTGCTCAAGATGTGCCATTTTTGTGAATTGAACTTGAAAAGTGACTTGTGGTTTTGGTAAAAATGCATGGTATGGGTGAAATATCAACATGTATGGTGTTATTATGTTCCTAAACTTGTTATTTTCACATAAGTATAAATTATGGGATTTTGGCCGATTTGTTGTTGTGAGGTGTATTGAAGTAATTTGATTGCATAATTGTGATGTGTGGTGATGGAGAAGTGTAAAGTATGAACTTGGTGTGACATGATCTTGGTTATCATGTATTGGTCAATGTATGGAATATTGTGGGATTATTGGGGATAATAAATTCATAAATGATATTTTGGTCAATGTTGGGCATGTTGTGGTATTATTGATATGACCATGCCGAAAATGGTATTGTAGCGAAAGACATAACATTTTTAAATCCAAACATGTGACTCATTGTTATTATATGTCATTGTAAGGTAATTGGTGGTTAATGTTAGTTTCGTATGTACTTGTGTTGTAGAGTGAAACCTAAGGACGGAGCGGGACTATTGTATGCACTTAAGATTGTAGAATCGTATTGAGAATACAAGGTAAGTAAGGTTACTCTGTCCGTATCTTTCTGCGGCAAATAGTATTCACATTGACATTACGTTTGTTCCATCCCGAAATGTGCTAAGGTATTCTATTTCTGGTTACCAAAGGTCAATATCATATGTTTCTACTCATTGATCAATTGTGAATCACATGCCCCATATTCATTGATAATGTTCCTAAAGCCCAATAAGGTAGTGTTTCAAAGTTCCAATAGTGTTTAGTTACATGTCTCTTGCCCATTGGTTATTGCCCTAAGCTTCCAACAATGTTATGGCTACAAAAGTATCAATCTCTCATAAGCCAAGGGTATCCTATTTCCAGGTACCAATTATGGTTCATCACATGTTCTTTATAGATTGATCAATTGTCATTCGCATGTCTCATATGCATTGGCTAATGTTCCAAAGATTCCATGGTTCCAATAAGGTTATGTTTCCAACAAAGTTATGTTCCAAAGTTCAAAGTGATGTTATGACTATCAAAGTATCAATCTCTTATAAGTAAAGAAAAGGAATGTGAAGTAAAGGACAAAGTAATGCACATATGTGGTTAATGATTGAGTACGGGTGGCATCTCTAGAGGCATAAGCCTAGCTCGAGCCGATCTCGAGATTTTTGTATCAGGGGGCAGTCCTAGAGGCATAAGACTAGCTCGGACCAAACCTGACAGGGGGCAGCTCTAGAGGTAATAACCTAGCTCGAGCTGAACCTGCTATAT
Organism: Capsicum rhomboideum; assembly: GCA_031232105.1. Lineage (NCBI taxonomy): Eukaryota > Viridiplantae > Streptophyta > Magnoliopsida > Solanales > Solanaceae > Capsicum > Capsicum rhomboideum. The sequence goes on from CP124711.1 coordinate 107,990,142, forward strand.
TGATTCATGGGTGGCAGCTCTAGAGGCATAAGCCTAGCTCGAGTCGATCCCAGGGTGGCAGCTCTAGAGGCATAAGCCTAGCTCGAACCGATCCCAACATAACGATATGTTATGTAAAGACCCACTGATCAGTTGGGGACCGGGTACAGTATAGCACAGACAAAGATGAATAAGCTCTGAGGTAAAGAAGCAAAGAAAGCAATGAACGCAACGGACGCAATGAACGCAATGAATGCAATATACTTTTTTTCAAATGCATTGGTTTATTTACATTGACTACTCACTTGTGTTTAACTCCAGTGAAGTCTTTATGTTATCTACAGTTTCATTTGAGCCTTACATACTCAGTACATTCTTCGTACTGACCCCTCTCAGGGAATTTACCTTACTTGCTGCAGGCGCAGGTACTAGTAGGCCTCCACAGTAGGTTGCCAGTGTTGCAGATCTTTGGTGAGCTCCATTTAGTTCGGGGCTTCTCCGAGTCACAGTTGTACATATGTTTTGGTGTTGTACATGTTGTATAAAGCGGGGACTTGTCCCGACTTTTGGTTCATTTGGTCAATGCATTTGTTAGAGGCTTTTGTAGACGTATGTGGGTGTATGGATGTAAGGTGACACATGATGTCCTAACTTGATGGCCTCAACGGCCAAGTTTCACATATGTATATATATATATATATATATATCACATGTCCCATGAGTTTCGTTTTTAGTATTTTAAAGTCCTTACGTGGTAATGGTGTTTCTTATGACATGCATATGAACGAATAGAAGCAAAGCTTGGTTCTCTCGGGCCTTGTCGGTTACGAGTGCCAATCACACCTCGTTGGGATTCGGGGCGTGACACAAAGTATGGAATACCGGATGAACAACTGATAGATGTAGAGGCAAAGCTTGCCTATATGCCACATCTCCAAACATCTCAAGAATCTCAAAAGGTCCAATAAATTTTTGACTAAGCTTTTCGTTCTTCCCAAATCTCATCACACCCTTCATGGGTGATACCTTTAATAAAATCAGCTCACCAAGCATGAATGCTACATCAAAAATTCGTCTATCAGCGTAACTCTTCTTCCTACTCTAGGTAGCCACAAACCTTTGCTGAATCAATCTCACTCGATCCATCAAGTCACTAAATAAATTAGTTTCCCAAGGCCTATCCTCAAATGAATCAAACTATCCTACGGGGGATCTATATCTCCGTCAAAATCCACAACACACGCTCAAAGCATGTCCTCTAACACCTGAATAGTTTACTTTGACTGGCTACCATCTGAGGGTGAAAAGTTGTGGTCATCTTAAGTTGAGTACCCAAATCACTCTACATAGAACTCCATAAAATTGAGGTAATCTCACAAATGTACATCTTGGCCAACTTCAACACATTATAATTCACCTTCACAGGTATAAAGTACGCTAATTTAGACAACCTATCCACAATCACCCAAATGGAATCAAATATTCCCAAAGTCGGGGCTAGACTAACCACAAAGTTCATAGTGAACCGCTCCTACTTCCACTCAGGAACAAGCATTCTCTGCATCATACCACTAAGTCGCTGATGCTCATACTTCACTTGTTGATAATTCAAACACTTGGCCAAAAACTCTACAATGTATTTCTTCATCCCACACCACCAATAGTATTGCTTCAAGTCATGGTACATCTTAGCCGCTCCTGGATGAATAGAATACCATAAATAATGAGCCTCCTCCAAGATCTATCTAATCCAACCACCCACTCTCGGCACACAAACACGTCTACCAATCCTCAAAACACTCTCGGGATCAAGAGTTGTCATCTTCGCCTCACCACTCAACACTTTATCATGAATCACCCTCAACTTCTCATCATCAAACTGTTGAGCTCGAATCTACTCCATTAATGAAGATCTAGACTAAACATATGCCAAAACATGTCCAGGTATCGAGATATCAAGTCAAACCAACTGTTTAGCTAAAGAATGAAAGTCTAAGTCTAAAGGTTGCTCCCTCGCCAAAAGATAAGCCAAACTCCCCATACTTGTTGCCTTCCGACTCAAGGCATCCGCTACCATATTAGCCTTGCCCGGATGATAAAGAATAGTGAGATCATAATCCTTAAACAACTCTAACTATATATATTTATCATATTAAGATCTTGCTGAGTGAAGAAGTATTGAAGGCTACAATGATCGATTAATCTCATAATGAACTCCATATAAGTATTGTCGCTACAATTTCAACACAAACAAAATTGCGGCTAACTCCAAATCATGAGTAGGGTAGATCTTCTCATGGACCTTCAACTGTCAAGAAGCATAGATAATCACTTTACCCTTCTACATCAATGCACCACCAAGCCAACTCCAGAAGCATGGCAAAACTCACGCCCTCTTCAGGCAAAGCCAAGATAAGAGTCGAAGTCAACAGCTACTTGGGATTTTGAAAGCTATTCTCACAATCATCTGACCACTAAAACCAAACTTTTTTTGAGTCTACTTAGTCAAAGAAGTTGCAATAGAAGAGAAGCCCTGCAGAAACCATCGATAATATTTCCCTAACCCACAAAACTCCAAATCTAGGTAGGATTAGTAAGTCTATCCCAATCATGAACCACCGCCACCTAGGATGTATTGACCATAATACCATCCTTAGTCACTACATGACCCAAGAAAGAAACAGAATCCAACCAAAACTTGCACTTGAAGAATTTGGCATACAACTTCTCATCTCTCAATCTCTGAAGTATGGCCCTCAAATACCTTACATACTTAGCCTCATTCTTGGAATAAATTGAGATATCGTCAATGAACACAATCACAAAAGAATCAAGATAAGGCTGAAACACCTTGTTCATCAACTTCATAAATGCCATCGGGGCGTTAGTGAGCCCAAACAACATAACTAAGAACTCATAATGGTTATACTGTATTCAAAAAGCTGTCTTTGGAATATCTGAAACTCTAATACTTAACTGATGTAACCAGATCTCAAGTTGACCTTACAAAACACTGAGGCACCCAGAAGTTGATTAAATAAATCATCGATAAGAGGAAGAGGATACTTGATCTTGATAGTCACTTTGTTCGATTGCAGATAATTAGTACACATACACATGGATCCATATTTATTCTTCACAAATAAGATAGGAGCACCCCAAGGAGACACACTCGATATAATGAAACCCTTAATCAATAAATCATGCAATTTCTCCCTCAATTCAGTCAACTCCACCGAGGCCATCCTATAAAGACGAATGGAAATGGGCTTAGTGCCCGGTTCTATATCAATAGCAAAATTAATATCCCTATCCGAAGGAATACTAGGTAAGTTCATAGGAAACACATTTATGAACTCTCTAACGACTATCACCAAATCCAAGGGAAGTGGTGAATCAACATTAGTATTGTGCACATAGTCCATATAAGAAAGACAACCCTTCCTTCCTATACGATGAGCATGAAGAAAATATATAATCTCTTTTGGAAATGAACTAGCAGTACCCTTCCACTCTAACCTCTGCACACCCAAATTAGCTAAGGTCACGGTCCTAGCAAAATAATCCAAAACCGCATGATAAGGAGATAACTAATCCATACCTAATATAACATCAAAATCAACCATGTCAAGGATAATAAGGTCTACTCGAGTCTCACATCTCGAAAAGGATGCCACACATGATCAATACACCCGATCCACTACTAAAGAATTGCCTACGGGGGTAGAAACATGAATAGGCATAGCAAAGGACTCACACATAGCATCAATACCAGTAGAAAAATATGTAGAAACATAAGAGTATGTAGACCCAAGGTAAAACAGTACTGAAGCGGGATAATGGTAAACTGGGACGATACTTGTAATCACTGCATTAAAGGCTTCTGCCTCAGGTCTCCCACGAAAAGCATATTATTGACCATGTCCAGTACCAGACTGAACTACTCTTCATCCACTACCATGAGTTCCCTAAGCCCCAACTCTGGTACCTCTAGAACTACGTGTACTACCATATGTACTCCTTCTAAATACTGGCACTCGCGTTGGACAAAGCTGAAGCCGAGAACCCTATTAGAGAGGATCCAATGCACGTCGGGAATAATCCCACGCTAAGTGACCAAGATCATCACACATAAAACATCCTAACTAGTTGAATCATACTGTGAGGGCCCAGAAGAACCAAAATAAGACCCTCGACCTACATGACCTAATCTCTGACCACTCGAAGCTTCAGAACCTGCAAACCTACCATCTAAACTTTACAAAGCTATCTCAATCGATTTGTCGTGGTAACCAAGAGAACCTTTACCTGAGAAATACCTACCTCGGGATGATTGACCACTGAAATCACCCTGTCGGTGCATCATCTTACCTTCAGCACTCTGAGTACCCTAGTTAATAGTCTATATTATCTTAGCATGATCCACAATACTCTAGAATGAGCCAGCAGAAATCACTAACAGAGTTGTTGCCAACTGGTAATAATTAGCCAAACCCTTAATAAACTTTCTGATCCTCTCAGACTTTGTGGAGATACTAGTGTTTGCATATCTGTACAATGCATAAAACAAGTATCATACTCAACAATAGTCATGGAGCCCTACTCCAAATCATCAAACTCATCTCTCAGCTTGTCTCTCAAGCTATAGGGCATAAACCTCTTTAGAAAGACCACAGGAAACTAGGTCCAAGTCAAAGGAGGGGAACCCACTGTCCTACAACTGACATAAGATCTCTACTACTACTTAGCCACATCAGTCAGCTGCAAGGTAGTGTAATCAACACTATGGGACTGAAGCAAACCAAGGTTTCGCAATCAAAAACTCGGAAGCGTACTCACTAACAGCACCATTGAACTTGGGAGGGGACAATCTCATAAACCTCTCGAATCTCTTCTGTTCATTAGCAGATATCACTGGACTAGGAGCCACAGGCAAAATAATAAGTCTAGCAGGCAAAGCCTCAATAGGTGAGGCCATAACAATAGTTGTTTGTGCCCCATGAGTCTGAAAACTGTAAGTAGGAGCCTGCCCTCGCAGTTGCACATCCCCTATAGTCTGAGAACCATATGGTGTACCTGATAGAATACCTGCCTAAGGAATGCCATCCAAATGGCCCAAAAGATGAATCAACAGATCCTGCAATACTGGAGTAACAATAAAACCCTGAGGGCCTGAGCTGGTCCCATATACCATGGATGATAAGCCACCTCATCATAATCAATCTAGGGGTCAGGAGAACCCGCTCTAGCTGATACTCTAGTCAGAGCCACTACTCGTGCTCGACCTCTACCTCGATATTGGCCTCGACCCCTACCTCATCCCCTAATTGAGGCTCCAATAGTGGGTGCTGGGTCAGCATCCTTAACAGCTCGAGATCTAATTTTCACTATTTGCATAGAAAGAGTGGAATATAAGTTTAGAATATTGGGCATGAATAACATGCACAATAAGGAATCAAATTAGAGAGGTTCTCCTAAAAATGTACATAGCCTCTCGAAGATAAATATAAACTTCAACATATTAATCCGCGGGACTCTATTAGAAATCTTGCTCTTTTACTCATAAAACTGGTGATCCTAGCGCTCTGATACCAATTTATCATGATCCAAAATTCAAGGTCATGATGGCATCTACCCCATGCAAACCCTGGGTATGTAAGACCAACACCAAATAAGAAAAACATACATAAAAGAAAATAATAATACCCATATATGAGACTTTAAGATAAAGTCAGGACAATGATATAAAAATGTATTCGAAACTGAATAATATACAACTCAAATCCCAATATCTAGTATAATGAGAATAGAGCACTAATAAACTGATATAGTATACAAAAAATACACAGCTCTGTCTCTGAAATGTAAAATAAATACAAGATAAAGATATGATGAAGTCTGGGACATGCTCCGAACGAGGAGTTCACCAGTACTCTAAAACATCCTCAACTCAGCACGAACTCAAGCTTTGTGGGTCGCACTCGAATTGGGATCTGCATCAAAAGGTATAGAAAGTAGGAGTGAGTACGGTTCACCTGTACTCAATAGGCATCATAGGCCAACCAAGCAAAGTAGAAAACTAAACATATAAAGGAAACTATGAGCAACGCTTCCACCTGCATGCAAAAAAAAGTTTCCAATGGCGGCTCAAGTTGTACAACTCCTAAGCAATATAAATAGTATAAATACAATAACAGTATAGAATAACTACACAATAGATATATATAAAAGGAAGACTGAATTACAAGATATCAAACACATAAGAGAAGTACAAATGATGCAATGCAATGATATGACAAGGATGGAATGTCTCAATGTCACCTCATATACACCTTCCAAGTATAAGCTTTCAGGGAAGGACCCATGGGGGGTTCACAACCCATATACTATCAGAATCTCATCAATCAACCTTGCCGGCACATCCCTCGGTCAAGGCGTTTTATAAAGTGTTTCATTTTCTTTCAAAATTAGTGTTTCTCTGTGGTACCAAGTTCATGAATATGGATGAATGAAATGAGGATGCACGCACATAACTAAATCAATATCATGTAATGAATCAACTTAATAATGGTATAAATAAGCTCAAATCTCAATAGATCATGAATAGTCTATCGTATGACAACACAGTAGTAAGGAGTCATGCAAGACATCAATAATACCAATCCGATCCTCCACTTGGGCATCACAGTAATAATAGAGAATAAAAAATGCTCAAATAAGACCAATACCTCCTCCCGCACGGGCATCTCAATGATAATAATCTCTCAAGTCAATAATAATTTCACATAAGCCCCCACACGACGACACAATAAAATAATGATCTCAAAAGATGAATCTCACGATAAAATCGCCAATCTATAGCATAATTTACATGAATGATTAATTATCCAACCCAGTCTGAAGAAAATTAAGCCATAACCTACCTCAAAAGTCAAAACACGAGTCTGGACCCTTCAACAAGGAGCTTTTCCTTTACGTGTGGTCTCAAAATAAATTCAATCTATCAAAAACATAATCTACACATCAAAAGGAGTCTAATGATACCCATATTAGAAAAAAAAAATTCGAGTATAAAAATACTTTAAAAATCTACCCTGCAATAAAAAGGGTAAAATTAAAATTTTATTAAAGAATCATATTTTTCATACCTTAAGGGTTCTAAATATAAAAATCCATCAAACAACAAGTTGAAATCGAGCTTGAAATCATCGAAAAACTATTTTCTCACTTTACCGGGTTAAACCCCAAAACTCCAAGTTTAGAATCCAAGTTTTGAAGTTGTTTTTGAGATAAATCAATAGGTAATGATAGAAATAAGGTTTAGAAATTTACTAAAGCAAGTTTGAAGATGTACTTTCTTGAAATCACCCAAAATCGAGGTCTAAAGTCCAACAATGGGAAAAAATGGAGAAAATTGTGAAATGGAGATTTAAATATTGTTCTGATGAACAGTACCTTCTATGTGTGTGCACCCAATCCACCGCATGCGCATAGAAGAAATCTGACCCGGCCCAGCTGAACACACTATGCTTGTGGGACAGCTAGTGTTGCGTTCGTGGTGACCAGGTTGGTGCTTCACTGCGTGAGCGAGCCAAGGCTGTGTGCGCATAGAAGCACCACCTGGTGCACCAGCAACTGTGCACCAACTGAAGCTCAAGTACAACAAAACTTCGAATGGACTCATGAAATTAGTTCGAGACCCCACAAAAATAATCCAATAATGTTACTAGACTTATTTCAATGTTCCAAACTCAATAGAATCATTGAATTTATCAAAAGAAGTCGTAATAAATAAGTTACCTTGGGACCCCTTTTAGGCTAATTTAACTAGTTTCTCGTCTAAATGCTCAAAACTAAAAATAAAGACTCTAAACCAAGACCAACCATGCTACTAATCCAAAATCGACATTCGAGATCTAATGGGACTGACAAAATCACCATTTGGGGCTTAGATCTCAAAATATTGACTGAAGTCAAAGTTCTCACTTTAAAGGCCACTCAAAAACTCAAACTCACATAAATCACTCCTAAATGCTTTGGGGACCGCGCCAACTATATCCACAACTCATAAATGATATGTAGCAACTACGGGGGAGGGCAAAATAATCAAAATACAGGAAAATAAAAAATCACAATAAGGGTTGTTACACTTACACATGTAGAAATATATATTCAAAAAGAAGTACAAACAACTCCTTTTGTTAATCAATTACACAAAAGAGACATTACAATCAAGATAGAGTAGTCAAAGTTCCAACGTCTAAATATATTTTTATACTAATACTAGGTTGTATATTTTTTTCATGACACAACTAATTTAATCATGCAGGCACCTACTCTAATCCACCTAGATAGGAAAACCCTTACCACCCAATCAAAATAATTGCGGAAGTTAGAAATAATTTTATGAAAGACCTTAAAATCTAACAAATATTACAGCCTATTTTAAAAATAAAAAGAATAAAAATATCTTTCCTGAGGACCTAGTCTAGACAGGTATAAGAGTTTCTAACACATTAAAAGATAAAATAAAAGACACAGCTCCCACTGTAGGAATAAAATGAGTAGAAATTGTTGGAGATCACTAGCCGCTACACAAAGGAAACCTCAACGATCCTGCATCCATGCTATACCCCCAAAATAGGGTATAGTAAGTGTAGCATCAGTACAAACAACATGTACTGGTAGGCATCATCGGCAGACCAAGATTCAATCATATAACAAAACATAGAAGTCAGAATCAGACATACATTAGCTATACATTAACTAACTATTATGACAACCATAGTTATTGTACAACCCATAAGTCAGCCTTTAAGTCTAAAATGGATGTGTCCTTACTCAACCATTCCAATGACATACATAATCAAGTAATGCATTCCAGTGGTCAGGAACACTCTGAGGTTCTAATTACTCTAATCAATTCAAGCCATAACCAATACTTTCACTAGCCATACTTTAGGGAAACAACGATGACACATATTTTAATAACCAACAACAGAGACTTAATCAGATTATCGTGCATCCAAATAAATTTTTCTTTAATTTCGTGAAGGTCTTGCCATAACCATGTTTTATGCCCAATCCACATCACAACATATTATGACAATTCAAGTCACGCTACCTTAGCCTTGCAACTGTCTAGTTACTTGGCCGATTTCAAGGATGGGACACACTACCGCAATACAATATCAACATCAGTTAGTTCACCCAATAGAAGGACTTATACAGTGTCTAATGCAAACATCATCATCACCAAACTACTCAGAGACCACAAAAAACATATAGCATGAAACACACATGGGTTCCAAATGTCATATCAAATGAATCACGTAAAAACTCTAACTATCATGTTCACTGACTACACAAGGATCACAAATAACCACATAATCGAACCCCACAAGGATATCAAATAATCATATAGCAGGACCACACAAGGATATCAAATATCATTATCAAACCTAGACTACACAAGGATTTCAAATATCAACATCATCAATCGGACCACACAAGGATCCTAAATATCATTATCATCAATCGAACCACTCAAGAATCCAAAATATCATTATTATCAACTAGACTACTGAAGGATTCTAAATATAATAAACATTAATGTAATCCTATTTCACTCAAGAAATCGTAAAACTCTCCAATTTATCATGTACACACATGCAATGGGTTTTATATATGCCTACTTGATATGACCTGCAGGGGACGAGCTCTGTCCATGTACCAAATAAAAAGCAGCATCTAAATGCATCAAATAATAACCAACATCTAAGGGTCGCCATCCTTATCCCAAACCGGTATTATATCCCCCTTATCGCCACAGTGTTATACCACCCTTATTACACAACTCTACCCTTATATAGCCTTAAACTACCAATTCAATCACAACTATAAAATTAGCATATTCAATTCACAACAACAATTAAGTACTATATACAAGCACAATTACTTAGCAAGTTCATAATTAGCAAACACATTTGTCTCAACATAGTCCCTTATCAAGCAAGTACAATTATGCTTACGCAAATCAAACAAGTACAATTGCAAGTACTGTTCCTTAACTACTATTCAACCACAAACAATGTATTCACAACTATGTTACAACCACAACCATAACTAATAGGTTTATAATCAACTTACAAATTATTAAAGTCAAGTTTACATAACCACAAGATAAGGCTTTGACATACTCATCCATTCACTTATTTATTAACATGCTCATTATTCAACAAGATTCATAGTAACCAAGCCACCAGAAGTTAAACAATTCAATTTCCATCAAGTTGAAACTTACCAATGTTCATATGTAATAATCCATTAGCTGGAGCTCATTCATAATTATAACTATTCTAGACCTTTCAATCTTTGGGGATGGTCAACTTATCTAGCAAACGTTCTTTTACCATTTATTATGTCGCTCGGTATTTGTTAATCATATCCTATTACCAGCACCTCTCCATGCACTATTACTCATGGTCATGAAAACATTACCAGCACAATTAACTCATCAATATTCATACATGTACTGAACATAAATTGATTATATCGATATTTTAAACAACGAACAGTTTATTACCATCCATACTCTGCGCCCACAGGCCTAAGCATGAAATCTCCTATCAACTATGTTATGATTACATGATTTAATCAAATTATTACTACACATTAAGCCTAGCCTACCTGGGCGCCAAACTAATTCATCTGAACACTCAAACTATCGATCCCTGACTGTCCCCATGTGTTTTCGAGCTCCGATTCTATGGAAAATGGATTATCACTCAAACTCTTGGAGCTTCCCTCTCTATTGCTGCCTCTTTTTAGGTTTAGAACCCTCCCGGGGTGTTTTTGAAAAGGAGGCAACTTTTTTGAATTAATACTAGAGTAGGAGTAGGTTTAAAACTTTGGATTTTTACTGTCGAACCTATAGCTGCCCGGATCCCACTATAGCGTCCTGAGCTTTTTAGCACGGGCAATCTTTAGTAAATCGGTCATAATGTTTATTCTGATGTTAGATTAACAAACGTCGATGGTGTTGGAAAAAAGACTCAAAGATCTTTAATTTTATGGGTATTGGGACCCATAACTCTTTATATTTTAGGAGGTGTGCTTGTTTGAAGTTGAACCTAGTTTAAGCTTAGACCAAAACTCAATCAGTAAGGACACTTCCAACTTAACTTTGTGCTAGGGGTAGTGTATGATCCTAATTCATAGCTAATGCACTCACATACAAAAGAATTGATCTTAACATCTATGATGAATGAGATTCTTATACCTTTATCACAGATATTTTTAGTAACAACGAAATGAATCGTTACATTAGATACCAATTTATCATCTGTTTGTCCCCAAATGGACATTGGGTGAAGGAAAGTACGAGGTCAGAATTAGAAAGACCCTACTTTCAGAGTTGCTTATATTGCACCTTACTTACCTAATCCTTATCATTTATCAACTAAACCATATTTTATACTCGACCTTGTTATCGAGGCTTTCAAGACAAGAAGATGTGGAGCCAAACATTTACGCACGAATAAGTTATTTCTCTCACAGCGTTCTAAGGATGAAACCTTGAGAGTTCATGATGAGATGACATCTAAACTTGTAGAAAGCTAAACATTTACTGTATTGAGCCTGCTATAGCGGGCCTAATTCCCGCTATAGCAGCCTCGCTATAGCGGGACTGACCATTATTGACTCTCGCTATATCGAGAAAATTCTTGTTATACCGAGTCCGTAGTAGCGGCCTGCCTTTCGCTATAGTGGCGTAGATAAGACGGTAACTCCGAACAGTCTTAATTTTGGCCAATTTTACAACACACTCCCAGTTTTCAACATCCCGAACTAATCCCTTTACGTCAAATGCTATATCCGGAGTTCTACTAACCCGAATTCCATTCCAAAAGTTTCTATGGGATACTATGTCCCTCAACTATCATGATATCACCTTAATTTCATTAAACACTACACCTTGAGACACCAAATATCTCTAAACCACACAATACTATATTTCCATTGGAACCCATCCTAACCTAAGATTTTATCAACTCTCATTCTAAGAAAACACTACCCGGCCACTTACACCCTAACCAATGCTATAACGAACACAACACCACCAAACACTACAACATGTTTTCCCCTCGAGACATCTACTTTATAACTCTTTTTCACACCTCCATGATCATCTCAAAAGAATAAATCACCAAGAGCATAACCACCAACTAACACACCACTATGGGTGTCATTAACACATAATTCTCCACCACAATTCATATTAGTCTATTCGACATTCAATAATCAATAATTTATAAACAAACCATCTCATCAATTATCACCCAAGGACAAACTATACTCATTCAACTTCACAACTAGCTCACAGTTAGTCAAATTACCGACTCAACATATCTCAACCATTCAAGAAGCAATAACAACCAGGTATTATTATGAACGAAGAGAGGGATATAAATATACAAGAAAACATCTAATAACTCTACTTCCTTAATCGACCCTACAACTAAGGATCATCAATTATAATCAAGCTAACTTATTTCACTAACCTTAGCAATTCAATTATACAACATTCAAGGGATACTATTAACCGATAATTACTCCCATACAATAAGTACATAAGCAATGTCCAACCATAATCAATCAATTACAAGTCATTTTGTTAATCAACACATGAGTGACTAGTTCTACCAATAGACAATCATAATTATTGTTTCATGAATACAAAGGAACCTGGTTCCATCATAATCTCGCAATTTCCTCATCAACTACACATTATCATCACAATACAAGTAGTTTACTGAATCAATAGTCAAAACCACCAAGTCAAACAAGTTTGACGTTTAAATATGTATGTCACCTCAAACCGACAACAACACCCACATTAGACATTTAACTTATCAACACATCATATTTTATCAACCACATCATTCAACTTTCATGTCAGGGGCTACCATATTACCCTCTCCACCGTTTAACAAACAATCCAGTCATCAACAAATATTTCAACCATAAATTAAACCTTCAAGTTATCACAAAATTCAAAGCCAAAAACAAATTCTCTTTAAATAGCTAAATCAAACAACACCTTTATTAACTATAATAGTTACTACTGTCAAACCAAGAAACAATCACAATCACATCTTATAATATCTAAACAAAGTTACAACCAAGCAATTTCATCATAATTTACAATCCAATAGTAAGTCCTAGATCTTATGGACAAATATCAATTGGAAACAACTAGGTTCCAATTACAAACTTATCAAGATACCAATTGAACTTGACTAGATTCTAATTACGGTTGTAAAGATTCCTATTGTAATTGTCTAGATACCAATTAGGCTCAACCCAGATAGACAACAACCGAGGTAGCATGATAGGAAAGAAGAAACAGAAACAATTCCTAAAATGCCTCATAACTTCCCGAGGATTTAATGTGGACGTCAATACACGAATCCACAAGATTCTATTTGATGTTTGCTCTTGTACTTGTGATATCGATAATCTAGGGCTCTAATACCAACTGTCACAACCAAACTAACCAAATCATGTGGGTACCTCCTCTAATCCACTTAGATAGGAGAACTATTACCACCTATTCAAAACAATTGCGGAAGTTATAAATAATTTTATTAAAGATCTCAAAATCTAACAAATATTACAGCATGTTTTCAAATACAAAGAATAAAAATACCTTTCCCAAGGACCTAATCTAGACAGGTATAAGAGCTTATAATACATTAAAAGACACAACTCCTACCGTTGAAATGAAATGAGTAAAAGCTGCTAGAGATCATAGCTGTCACACAAAGGAAACCTCAACGATCCTGCATCCAGACAATAACCCAAATATAGGGTATAGTAAGTGTAGCATCAGTACAAATAAAACGTATTGGTAGTCATCATCGGTCGAGCAAGATTAAAGCATATAACAAAACATAAAAGTCAAAATCAGACATACATGAGCTATACCATAATAGTTATTCTATTTACTCTATGCTTTCATTTGTTTAATCCCAACCAATTCTAACCATTATGAAAATCATAGTTATTGTATGGGCCATAAGTCGGCCTTTAAGTCATAAATACATGTGTCCTTACCCAACCATACCAATCACATAATCAAGTAATGCATTCCAGTGGTCAGGGACACTGTGAGGTTCTAATTACTCTTATCAATCCAAGCCATAACCAACATTTTCACTAGCCATATTACAGGGAAACACCCATGACACACATTTTAATAACTAACAACAAAGCCTTAATCAGATTATCGTACATCCAAATAAATAGTTCTTTAATTTCGTGAAGGTTTTGTCTTAACCATGTTTTATGCCCAATCCACATTACACCATATTATGATAATTCAAGGCACGCTATCTTTGCCTTGCAACTGTCTGACTAGTTGGCCAATTTCAAGGGCGGGAAACACTATCGCAATACAATATCAACACCAATTAGTTCACTCAATAGAAGGACTTATACAAAGTCTAATGCAAACATCATCATCACTAAACTACTCAGGACCCCCAAAAACATATATCACGAAACACACAAGGGTTCCAAATGTCATATCAAATGAATCACGTAAGGACTCCAATTATCATGTTCACTAACTACGCAAGGATCACAAATAATCATTTAATCGAACCCCACAAGGATATCAAATAATCATATAGCAGGACCACACAAGGATATCAAATATCATTATCAAACTCGGACCATACAAGAATTCCAAATATTATTATCATCAATCGGATCTCACAAGGATCCCAAATATTATTATCATCAAATTGACCACTCAAGTATCTAAAATATCATTATCATCAACTGGACCACTCAATGATCCCAAATATAATAAGCAATAATGTAATCTCAGTTCACTCAAGGAATAGTCAAACTCTCCAATTTATAGTGTACATACATGCTATGGATCTTATATATGCCCACTAGACATGACCTGCAGGGGACGAGCTATGTCCATGTACTAAATCATAACCGGCATCTAAGTGCTATCAAATAATAACCGACATCTAAGTGTTGCCATCCTTATCTCAAATCGAGGTTATACCCCCCTTATCCCCCATGATGTTATGCCACCTTTATTACACGTCACTACCTTTATATCACCTTAAACCACCAATTCAATCACAATCATAAAATTAACATAATCAATTCACTACAACAATCAAGTACTACATACAAGTACAATTACTTAGCAAGTTCATAATTAGCAACACATGCGTCTCAACATAGTCCCTTATCAAACAAGTGCAATTACGCGCACACAATATCAAACAAGTACAATTACAAGTACAATTCCGTAAATACAATTCAACTACAAATAATGCATTCACAACTATGTTACAACCACAACTATAACTAACAAGTTTATAATCAACTTGCAAATTATTAAAGTCAAGTTTACATAACCACAAGATAAGGCTTTGACATACTCATCCATTCACTTGTTTATTAACATGCTCATTATTCAAAAAGATTCATAGTAACCAAGCCGCCAGAAGTTAAACAATTCAATTTCCATCAAGTTGAAACTTAACTAATCCATTAACTGGAGCTCATTCACAATTATAACCATTCTAGACCTTTCAATCTTTGGGGTTGTTCAACTTATCGGGAAAATGTTCCTTTACCACTTATTATGTCGCTAGGTATTCATTAATCATATCGTATTACCGACACCTTTCCATGCGCCCTTACTTATGGTCATGGTAAGATTACTAGTACAATTAACTCGTCAATATTCATACATGCACTGAACAAGCATGGATTATATTGATATTTTAAACAACATACCATTTATTACCATCCACACTCCATGTCCCGCAGGCCTAAGCATGAAATCTTTCGTCAACTACGTTGTGATTACATGATTTAATCAAAGTCTTACTACACGTTAAGCCTATCCTACCTGAGCGCCAAGCTAATTCATTTAAAAGCTCAAACTATCGATCCTTGACTATGCCCAGGTGTTTTCGAGCTCCGATTCTATGTAAAATAAATTATCACTCAGACCCATGGAGCTTGCCTCTCTATTGCTTCTATTGCTGCCCTTTTTTTTAGGTTTAGAACACCACTGGGGTGTTTTTGAAAAGGAGGCAACATTTTTGAACTAATACTAGAGTAGGAGTAGGTTTACAAACGCGTATTTTTAATGCTGAACCCCGCTATAGAGGCCTGGATCCCGCTATAGCGGCCCGAGCTTTTCAGCACGGACAATCTTTAGTAAAATGGCTATAACCTTTTGCTTCTATATTGGATTAACAAACGATTGGTGGTGTTGAAAAGATGACTCAAAGATCTTCAATTTTATGGGTATTGGGACCCATAACTCTTTATATTCTAGGAGGAGTGCTCGTTTGAAGTTGATCCTAATTTAAGCTTAGACCGAAACTCAATCTGTAAGGACACTTCCAACTTAACTTTGTGCTAGGGGTATTGTATGACCCTAATTCATATGTAATGCACTCACATACCAAAGAATTGATCTTAATACCTATGGCAAATGAGATTATTATACCTTTACTGCAGATACTTTCAGTAACGACAGAACGGGTCGTTACATTGGTTCATATTTTAATAATATATTTAAGTTGTTTATGTAACTATATATTTCAGTATGGTATTCGATATTTGGGTATGTAATTTATAATACTATATCATATACCAAAAAAAATTAAAATGTATACCATTTATCATACCAAATACATAATATCAAAATTATGGTATCAAAAATTTCAATTCGGTATGATAATTCAGTATATGTCATACCATGCCCACTCCTATGGACAACTTTGTGCTACGTGGTGTCTAAGTAGCATGATGACGTGGCAAGTCATCACAAAGTAATTCAATAATTGAAGGATGATGAGAAAGTGTATCAACAACTGAAATGTTGGAGAAAAAGAGCTCCAGCAATTGAAGAGAGAAAGTGTTTCAGCAATTGAAGATTAAAGAGAAAGTGTTTCAGCAATTGAAGATTAAAGAGAAAGTGTTTCAACATTTGACGATCGAAGAGAAAATGCTTCAACAATTGAATTTTAAAGAGAAAGTGTTTCAACAATTGAATGCTGATGAGAAAGTGCATCAACAATTGAAATATTGGAGAGAAAGTGTTCTAACAATTGAAAGTTGAAGAGAAAGTGTTTCAACAAATTGAAAGATGGTGACAGGTGCATAAAAAATTGGATATACAACTTTGAATTACATGAGAATGTTAAAAGATGATTTAAAGTTGGAGTAAGAAACTAAATTGATCAGGATTTGATATTATAATTCATTCTAAATAGAATCTGTAGTGAAAATTATCTAGGAATAGATTTTGCACTTTTTAATTAAAGTAGATTTGTATTATTATGCATAAAGATATTGCTTGATATTTTCTATAACAAATAATAGTAGAGGATAATTATGGAGAGTTATAGAGCATATTCAAAGATTTAGCAGTTTATGAGTAAAATATTTTTCTTTTTTTTTTTTAAGTTTGTAAAAAAGTAAAATATTTTTATTCTCATAATCGTTAGATTTAATGAAAATTATGGGGAAGTGGGATTTTCAGCTATGACGCACATATGGAGGTTCATTTTTTTGTAGTTTTTACTATTTTTGGTATGTGATAGGGTTTTGAGATGTTATTTTTGCTTTTTATGTTTGTTTTTGGTGTTTGAGGTCGTTTTTTGTGTTATATTTTTTAAGATTTGATTTAACTTTCTAATGTTTTTGTTAAATCTTCTTTACATAATTTTGTTAAGTATAACCACCAGAGTTTATTATTATTTGATGGAGACCATAACTCTTAATTTTGCCAACTTGAAAGATAAAAAATTATTAAAAGGTTTATTTTAGGAACTATTTTTTGTAATTTTTCTTATATGGATGAGATCGAATCCCACTTCTCTCTATTTTTTTCAAGTTTCCTACTTAGATGTGGAGTATTTGACCAAAATCATCCCTCTTGTTTCACCCAAACTTTCACTATATCCTTAAAATATATCACTTAACCTAAAACATCCTTTAAGTTTCTCAAAGTAGACCAAAAATGTCCCTCCGTTAATAATGTCGTGTATATTTCACAAATCTTTTATTCTCACGTGACCTCTCTTTTCCCTCCCTTTTTCTCACGATCTCTTTTCTTCCCTCCTTTTGACAGAACAAAAAGCCCCTTTGGATGCTAGTAATAAAGATGATGAGAGGACTCCACTATTAAGATAGAAGATAAAGATTCCAGCGATTAAATAGATGCTAAGAATTTGGAGAATGCAAATGGAGGTGGTGAACCATCAATGAAGTTGAAGCGTGTAAACGTTGTTTTAGTGGGAGTCACTATCTTAATCAACATGGTAGAGGCAAAAAAAAATGAGCATAACGACATCATGGTTTAACTGTCAATAAGTTGTTTTACTAATATGTTTTGGTCTTGTTTCTCACTGTTAGTGTGTTGTTTTGAGAAGAAAAAAATATTATGGATTATGTTCTATGAGCAGAGTAATGATAAATGAGTTGCTTCTGTTTCTTTTTTTCACATTACGCTTTTTCAGTTAGTCCAATCTTTTTATTAGTATATTTTAGAAACATAATTGAGTTTCCTGTGTCATCAATGTAGAATTCAAATAATTTTTTTGGCATATTGCACCTAATCTCTGAATGTTATACGGGGGGAGATGAATTGAGCAGCTTTTTTGGAGCAGCTGGTGGTGCGAAACAGAGACATTTTTGGGGTGGAGATGTAGAAGTAGAGTGCTAGATATCAGCAGTGATACGATGGAGGAAGGTTCTCTGATGAAAATACGGAGGAGAGATGGAGTTTGGTGGTTAAAGCGAGTGTCGACGTCAACTCCAAATATGAGCTCGTGGGTCTGGTTTTTCTCTGTATTCTTTTCCTCGTGCAATTCTTGCTTTCTGTTCTTCCTCTTGTATAAGTGGTTATCCTACACCCATTTTCAAATGGACCAAAAAAAAAAATTACAAGCACATAAAGATATAAAAGATTACATTTCATTTTGCCAATTAGAGCATTGAATAAGTGTACCAAGTGCCAATGAAATGCACACATATTCACTGCATCCAACTCTTCAGTTAAATTGATTCATGTTGGGCACCACTGCTTTTATTAAATATCCCAAGCTAATAATACTTCCTCACCTAGTTCCAACTCCCTTATACATTAACTGTACATTGATACTTTAACAACTGATGTATTATACATTACATTAATAAAAAACAACGAAACAAACTGAAACATTACGTACTTAACTATGACTGCGATTTAGATAAATCAAATTCTGTAGTCATTGCTATTCGTAACATTTTAGCCTTAAAATGTGACTCAGAGTCACGAATTTAAATCAGTTAGATATCGTACAAGAATTCTAAGTTGGCAGACTTCCTAAGTGTGTGCAAAATCAAGAATAATATAGTGCGGAAGCTGATAAATATGTGCAAAAAAAAGTGCAGATTGCAGTAATTTATGGTGCAAAAACTGAAAATAAGTGCAGAATAAAAAAAAAGTGCAGAAACTAGAAACTAAGTGCAAAATGCAGAAAACTATTTACAAAAATATCAAATACCAAAAGTTGAAACATGTAAAAAAATCAAAGTTGGAAAACTGCATAATTCAGTCATACAAAATGAACTTAGTTTGCTTAGAAGTCATCGCATTACAAAATGAACTTGCGTCATTCCAAAATAAATCCTGTCGTTACAAAATGAACAAAATGGTCACGACTGTCAACATCTACGACGCTATACAACTTGATGCACATCCATGCTACTAACCTCTTCTAACCTGAAAAGGAATTAAGAGAACCTTAAACTAGATGAATTTATTACAGTGCAGTAAGGTAAATATTATTGATATATATATCTCGTCAGAAGTTTCTCATGAGAAGAGGTAGATTTAGGCGTCCTCCAGCTTGATGTGTTCTCAACCATAATAGAGTCCAAAGATGAAGAGTAATTTGTTGGTTCTAGTTCAACATTTGATAAAGAGCAAGTTCTTATGTTGTGACCAGGTCTACCATACTTGCTACAAACAACTGATTTTTGTTTCTTTCTTATCTTAGTCCTCGAGGCTCCAGGCTCATCCACTTCTTTCCTTCTTAATTTCTGTTTCTTTCCTTTCTTCTTTTTCAAATAAGAAGGTGGCAATGGTTGTGGATTAGATGATTTTGGCCATAAATCTTGCCCATTCATAGGCAATATGGCCGTATATGCTTTCCTGTATGTCTCAACCTTATAGCAGTCGTGAACATAGTCAATGATCTCATCTTTTTTCACCCATATAGCACAAATAGCATGTTTGCAAGGTATCCCTGATAATTTCCATTTTCTACAACTACATATCTTGTTATATAAGTCCACAACACAAGTGTCAGTAGACCCTATGATCTCATAATTCCATGAGTTGCCCTTTAGAGGAATATAACCAGAAGCTCCTTTCATATTTCTTTGCAATTTCTTTTGTATATTCGGATAAATGTCACCCAAAGTCCATTTTCAGCTTTATCCCTGTTGGATGCAATCCTAGCCATGAGTATGTGTCTTATGGTCTCCAAAAGTGAGATAATGGGTTTATCTCTGGCATCAAGAATGAAACTATTGAAGACCTCACACACATTGTTTAATACCATGTCACATTTCGAAAATGACGAGAAGTGAGATCTGGACCATTCACTAGGTAACTTACTAGAAAGACATTTGTATGTCTCTTTGTCCAATTCAAATATCTCCGACATACATATATTAAATGACTCAACAGTTGTTGCTCTAGCCGCTTTCCAAAAAGCATTTTTTAACGCATGACCAGGGAACCCCGCCTTTTTGAAATTATTGTGCAAGTGTCGCGCACAAAACCTGTGAGAAACATTTGGTAACACTTCATCAAAAGCTTCAAGAAGGACTTTTTGCTTATCTGACATGAAAGTCCATAGAAATTGCTCTTCTATTTCAAGATCAATCATAAAATAGTTCAAAAATCATTGCCATGAATTCTTGCACTCCTTTTCCACAATAGCATAGGCTATAGGAAAGACATTGTCATTGTCATCTAAACCAACAACAGCCAACAACTGTGCTCTATACATGGAATCTTTCAACCAGCAACCATCAACACCAACGATCTTCCTACAACCTGCCTTAAAGCCCTCTTTACATGCTGCAAAGCAAATGTATAATCTTTGGAATCTAGACAGATTGTTAGGGATATCATTCGGTGTTAACTTCATGTAAACTGATGTTCCAGGATTGAATCGCACAATCTCATTGATATAATTCCACAATATGCTAAATTGGTCGTTTAAGTTACCATCAACCAGAGAAATAGCTTTCTTTTTAGCTTTTCTTGCTTGACATATAGATACGTCTACTCCCAACTCTCTACTGACTTCTTCTCTGAATTTTGATGTCTTCCAATCTCTGTTTGATTTGATTTTATCGACATATTTCTTTGCAATCCAACTGGAAGTAACATTCTTATTCTTGACATTCCAACAAAAACATGTATGCTTGGAGATGTAAGTCTTTATCTGAAAATTTGTATCCCTGTGCATTTTTTAAGCTAAAATTACCCACTTACAAGAGGTATGATGCTTACATCTTCCCCTTGCTCTTTCTGCATCATCCTTAATCCACTCGACCGTCCTTCCTCTTTTAACCTCATGAGTAATTACAGCTTACTTAAACTCTGTTTTGTTTTGAAATATTTGTCCTAATGCTAACTTAGGATTAGAGCCATCAACCCTTGGATTATACTTTGAAAAGTTAAAATCTTCATTAGATGCATCATTGTCACTATTCAAGCTTTCCATGTCACTGGAAACAACGCAATCTGAGTCGCCATCTTCATTTTGCATCTTCTTTTGCAACTCTTTGCTAATAAACTCTCCACTATCATCATTTGGTCTCACATTTCCATTGACATCGATAGAACAGGTTTCAACAGAAGGATCAACATTTGTTTCAAATAAAATATCATCTTCATAATCTGAATCTTCAAACTCTCCATAATCGGATTCTTTATCAGAATCACTGTATACTGCTTGACTTTCGAACATTGTATCTGCCAATAAAATAAATTTTGAATTAAGCTAATTTTTTATGTGAAACATCATATTCTTTCTTTAAAGTGATCCCCTGCTTTTTAACATGTATTTTTTATGCCTTTACCTTTAGAATCATTTCAACCTACTGTATTTATAATAAGGTATTATGCCTTTACATTCATTTTAGAGGAAGAATATAGAAAGTGGTTTCTACAACTAAATGAAACCAAGAAAAATTAAATGAAGTAAAACTTACTATTTGAAACCCCAATTTAGGCGCGTATCACAGATTCGACAATGAGGTCATCAAATTTACAATGAAAGGTAGAAGCTTCACCTGAAAAGAAGTTGTTCAGTCATTGGAAACCCTATTTCAAGCTTCTCAAATGTGGCTTTTTGTTCTGTCAAAAGGAGGGGAAAAGGGAGGGAAAAGAGAGGTCACGTGACAATAAAAGATCTGTGAAATATACGCGGCACTATTAACGGAGGGATGTTTTTGGTCTACTTTGAGAAACTTAAAGGATGTTTTAGGTTAACTGAGATATTTTAAGGATGTAGTGAAAGTTTGGGTGAAACAATAAGGATGATTTTGGTCAAATACTCCTTAGATGTGTGACACCTATATTGCTTTAATATCAAAGGTTTAACCAAAAAGTGTGACACTTATATAAAAAAAAAATTTAACCAAAAAAATATACTATTTAACCACGATTAAAAGAAGACATATTGCTATTTAATTTTTCCAATTTTTGAAAGTACATATCCATCTTCGAAAATTTTGACCCAAAAATTAATTCAATTAAGTAGCATTGAACTTTTTGATATAAAATGAGTTATGTTCATTGTCTTACAACATTGAGGCATGATCAAGACCCGTAAACATTTTGCTTTTTTAAAAAAAAAAAAAAAAAAAAAAAAAGCTCTGTCTATTTTTTGAAGAAGTTTATCTAACAAATACGGAAAAGTAATTTTCACTATTTTATATTTAATATCTAAGTTATGAAAATTCTATTTTATGATTTACAATGTTTTCTCTTTGTAAAATAACTTATTTAAATATTAATTTTGAATTAGCAAAAATTTTTAGTCTATGAAGAAACAGTTTGTTTATTTATTTGCAAATGAAAAAACAAGTTCTGTATAGATAACAAAAACAATTTACCGTGGTGACAAAAAAAAATTGTGGGAGATTTTATAAGTGGATAATCACTTCCACTTGATACTAAGTAGGCGTTTGAACATGCGATTTCATGTCTATGATATAAAATCATGAAATGAAATAAGTATTTGGTCATGCGATTTCATATCATGACATGAAATCTCAAATTCTCCAAAAAGCATGATTTGGGAATTTCAAATCATGATTTAAGATTTTTCAAATATAAAAATTAACCCACAAGTTTATATTTGTAAAAAGAATCCTACTATTTATATTTACCAACCATTTATTTCATATGTAAATAAAATTTATAGTTTATATTATTACTTTGATCATGAGAAATATTCAAAAAAAATTCGAAAAATCATTTCATTTTATTAAAAAATGATGTTTGGCCATAAAAACTCCACATACAGTTTGAAGTTCTATTTGGAAAAGTGAAAACAAGTCTCCAACTTATTTTCACTTTTTTCTAATTTAAACTTGACCTTTATAGTTAAAAAATCTCTTCAAAAAGATATGACCAAACACAACTCCGACTTCAACTTCAACTCCAATTTTTTTTTTTTGCATGGCCAAATGCCTACAAAATTTATTATTACTTCAATCCAACTCCTACTTTATCATTTATTATCCACCAAATTTATCATTTGATCAATAAATGTTGTATTTTTTTAGAATAGTTTTGTGATAGTATATTATACTTTTGTTATGAATTTTTGCATATTTGATAAAATTGTATAAAGAATTTGAACAGTTTTGATAATTTTCACAACTTATAGGAGGGTTTTTATTTCTAAGAAAAAAATACAACTTAAAATCTCAAATTGCATGTCCAAATAAAACTTCAACTTCATCTCATATGATTTCATATTATGATTTCATCTCACATGACCAAACGGGCCCTAATTGTTCATTCTCAACGTTATCGCAAAAATAGTAATCTAAAAGACCATATTGAATTAACAATTCAGATCTACAACTACAGAAGTATGGGGAGCTTCAAATGTGCCTTAAAAATCTTTAAAGGGGGATTGTAAAGAGGGGGACATTCAATATTGTGACCATTTTGAAAGAGAATTTAATGAGTTGTCCATATTACGTGTATATTATGTTTACTTTCACGTGAGACTCTCTCTTTCACACTCACAAGACTAGATGAAATGTAAATGAGTTTGTTTTGCTCCTTTCATTTTTAGCTGATAATGGTAAAAGTTAAAAAATCATCAATGGCAGAAAACCTATGGCAAAAACTGACAAACCTCGAGTCTGTTGAAGGTCACTGTAACAATATAGAATAAGGCAAGCATAAAGAGTTCTTTAGATCAAAAACAGCCAAGCACACAGCATCATATCATTGCAGTAACCCAAGAAAACGAAAGAAACAGAAGAGTAACAGGAACTGAGTTTTGCACAGCCTGCACCCAAAAAAGTGAAATACTATACAAATTAAATATTCACTACAATAGTTAATTCGAATAATATAGAGAAGGAAAAAGGTTAAGAAAATATCTTTACCATATGTTAAATATCTTAATTTTGTTGAGAACATTGATACACTTAACGTTCGTGGATTATCTTATATTTGTCCTTAACTATAATGTGAAACTCACCAAATCCTTGCTAGAGCTCAGATAAATAAAGTTGAAAATAAAAGGTGTATATGACTATAAAGTAACAACAACAACATACCTAGTATATTCTCACATAATCGGATTTGAAAGGGTAAAATGTACGAAGTCCATACAACTACCTCACATTAAAATTGAGATATACATTTAAATTTTCTGCAGAGAGAAATACCAAACCAAATCTAAAGCAAAATAATAACACAAGTATGAGACAAGAGAAGCACAGAGACCCTCAGTCTGATTAGTATTATTGACCCCACTAGTCTGCTTTAATAATTTACTTCCAAAATCTTCCATATGATATGCCCCAGGGAAACAGCAGAGTTCAGTCCAAATCCACTCTCCTGGGGCCAAAGTTACCTTCTTTTACACTTCCCAAAAAAGCATGCCTGACCAAAAAACTGAAATTTTTCAACAAAAAAGAAAAACACACCAACTCAATTCCTTTTCAAACCTAGACATTTTGCTCTCTAAAGTCTTTACCCACTGACCCACTTCTGTAAAATAACATCACAACCTCAAATAAAGAAGCCAATGAGAAAACAACACAACATTTATAAAAACTTCCACAAGCAATAGTGGAAGTGGTAATATAATCCATATATTAGCAAAGTTAATTGGCTTTTCACTTCATATTAGCAGTACTAATAGGCAATATAATACCACCATTTATACAATCATACTAGCGCACTATCACTTAAAGATAATATTACTACTAACTTGCCCAAACATTCATCAACAAAATCAAAAAA
Organism: Capsicum rhomboideum; assembly: GCA_031232105.1. Lineage (NCBI taxonomy): Eukaryota > Viridiplantae > Streptophyta > Magnoliopsida > Solanales > Solanaceae > Capsicum > Capsicum rhomboideum. The sequence goes on from CP124711.1 coordinate 108,015,739, forward strand.
CAACTCCTAGATAAAGTGAGTCAAAAAGACAGTTTTGTTTTTCGTCCTTCATTTTAGGCTGAAATTGTTGCAGATTTACGAACGACATATCGATAGGCTGCAACTTTTCTCTTGCGAGAGGCAGTGTTGTCTACAGAGAGCACCATTTTTCCAGCTTCTCTTGAAGTGTATGAGTTGTGAATTGCCTCTTCATTGGCTGCAATTTTCCTAGGCTTCTCCACGGCAATGGTGTAACTGCCTTTAGTATTTGGTACAAATTCTGCACTGTACTCCAATTCCCATCCTCCTACTACTATGTCCCATGTTATTGTTGCACCAGCCTGCTTTGATTATTCAAATATTCAAGATACAAACATCACTTATTACACTGAATAACATGGTCAAATACTTTTAACAAAACATCCTCTTGAGTCAAAATTTCAACAGTTTCCTTACTGGGCTCCAATATAACACTATTTCCCTTTCAGCCCGTTGAGAAAATGATACTTATATTTTTATAATTAGAATCTCGTTAACTTTAATTTCTGTTTAACCCTTATCACTCCTGTAGCCACAAGCCCACAATAATGCATGGCATTTTCAAGACCATAAGGTTTTATTTGTACTTTCGATATATTTTAGTAAAAGTTTTTTTATTGTTTCTTAAACTCCGTGGGGTATATCTTTGATCCTTGTTTAACCACAAGCATATATGATAGCAATTAGCACGGTCAAACACCTTCAGACAGGCATAATGTTACATCATTAAAATGACCCCATCTGGGATCTGCTTTAATCAGAAGGTTTTGTATTAGATATTTGGCAGCAAAATTATTGAGCATCATATGTTTACAGCTAGCTATGATAGGAGGATGGAAAATGTAGAGTAGTGAAGCTGTAAAATTCAAAATTTGACACAAATAATAATTTTGAGTCTTGTATTCAAAATTAACCAAAAGTAGGAAAAATGTGAAAAGCAATAATGCACCTCCATGCCTTCAATTTGAATATTGACTTTTTCTCCTCCTTTGACAGTGAACTCAGAAGCTGGTTTTGGGGTGCCATTTTGTAAATCAGTGGGTCGACTCAGTCCACCATACTGAACAGGAATATCCTCAGGCCTTATGAATCTGCTCACAAAAAAAAAAAAAAATTGAAAGCAAACAAAGGGAAAATATTTTAAATTTTAATTATATGGGATTATATTAACCTAATCTCAAAGGACAAAGAAAATGAAGAAACAAACAAAACAGAAGCATTACGGAAGATCAATTTACTGAGATAGACTGCAAAACGGACAAAAGAAACAATTTTATATCTAATAGTGGTGAACTGAGGTAACAATTAATTAGTACTATAGTTCAGTAGAATACCCACTTGTATAATGTCTCGGCAACATTTCCTTCCTTGGATATCACAAACTTGCTCTTGGTTCTTTGAGTAAGAAATGGACTAAACATTGAATACAACACACTGAAGTACCATGGCACATTGATAAATATCTTAAAAAAAAAAAAAAAAAAGTTAGCAAATATAAAAAGACAGCCCAGTACACTAAATTTCCACTGTGCGCTATATCCAGAGAAGAGAAGAGTCAAATCACAAGAATCTATTGTACACAATCTTACGAGCTTGAAACCGTGACCTAAAAGTTAAGAAAATGTATGGAGGAAAATGATGAGAAATTGACTCAAAATGTAAAGAAAATATTCACCTTACGAGCCACCATTTCAGGGTAATTGTCTTGAAAAAGTGACAAAATCTGATTTGAAGCAACCCTTAGTTCTCTTTTAGGCATATCTTTGAGATCAGTTACCTGAATAATGGAATTAATTCCACCAGGCTTAAAATGCAGTTGGTCAATACCTCTTTCAAGTACTTGAACTCTCCATTTCAAGAATTTTTTGAGTTTTTCTTCATCTCCAAAGATTTTTTCATACATTTCTTTGTCTTTAAAAACACCATAAGCATTGTAACAAACAGGGTGCCCTTCTCTATCATAGCCATGCATATAAGCAACAACCCCTTCAAGTTCTTTAAATCCTAAAAAATCTTCCTCCAAAATAGTGTCAGCACCAAAGTCTTTCCTCCAAGACAGACATTTTTCCAACATGTGAAGTGAATCTGAAACCTTAAAATCCCTTGCTCTGAGGAATTTAAGGAGAATGACATCAGCTTTTTCATCTCCACCTAAAAGTGGAATACCCCACATGGAAGTACTAGAAGTAGAAGAAGTTTGAAGTTTGTCTTTCAACTCTTGTAATGCTTTTTTCTCAGATGGTTTAAGGTGGGAAATGAAGTAAGAGTCTTCTTTAAAAGATGGGGTACGGAAAGTAGCTGCTTCCATTAGAGAAGTTACAAAGCTTTTCTTGAAAGGCTGTGGTTTTGGTGAAGATTCTGGAGCTGATTCTTGGCATTTTAGAGGTTTTTGAACACAAATGGGGGAGGAAGAATTCATTTTTTTAAAGTGTTAGAGAATAATTTTGTGGATGGGTGAAGAAGTTGATGTGTGGGTTTAGTAAGGGACAAGAAGAGAGATGAGGGAAGATGAAGAAAGGGACTGGTAAACAGGGACAAAGATGAAAGGGGAAGTTGAGTTGAAATGTTTCAATTTGGGACTATAATTTATTATTGTTGTATTTGTATGTATAGCTGGCCGCGGTTCACTTTCAAAGTTTTGAAATGTGAATCCTGCCTTTGAAGCTTACGTGTAATTTACATTCTAATTTCCTATCTGATCTTTCTTCTTTTAACGTCATTTTATTTTTATTTTTCCTCTTAAAACTCGAGCAGAGCACCCCACATTTTTTGGTTTCTATATGTATTAGTATTTCCCACAAAAAAAAAAAAAAAAAAAACGAGAAATGTGAAATTACAGATTTTAAGTTTAGATGATAATCTTAGAACCAAAAAGGAAATTTTTTCTAGTACATTTATAAAAAGAAACTAATTTAGATTTATATTGTTTTTATAAAAAAAAAAATTAAAATAAAAAAATCTTCATTTTCTATATTCAAATTTTATAAGTACAAGATATGACAATAATTGAGAAAAGAGAGAGGCATGGGCTTTTGGGATCTAGAGGGGTCTAAAACCTTAGGTTCCAAGTGAAGTGCAAAAGGATAAATACTACTTTCAAATTTTCACACATTACTTTCTGTTAAAAGTTTTTTGTGAAAAATTTTAAACGTGAGATTGAAGTTATTTTTTGGGCCAAACTTATATGATACTTTTTTTAAAATTAATTTAAAAAGAATAACATATTTTAAATTTATTATTTTATTTTTAATGAGATGATTTTTGGCTTTAAAAATTTCTATGACTTATTTTAAATTATAAATTTCAAAATAAAATCATTTTTCTCTTTAAATAGTTCTTTTTTCTCAGAATGAAAATAACTTTTAAGATGACGTTTGTGCGATATGCTAACATATCATCTTCATACTTGAAGGAAATTTGGAATGTCTCAATACTTTTTGTTTTTCGATTGTGGGTAAATAATAAACGTTTGGACCAAACGAAAAAGATAAACGTTCCCATATTGACAGCTTTTAGTTTGAAGCAATCCCATTTTGACAAAGTTTGGTTTAAAGTTGAAGTGTATTAGAAAAAAAGGCAGAATTCATAAACGGCCATCTGAATTTGTCGATTTTTTTCGTGTTGACACCTGAATTAGGCTATGTTCTTATTGAACCCCTGAAATCACATTGTAGTGTATCTATTGAACACAACTTATGAAGCAACCCCAAATGCTTTATGCGTGAGGTTCAAACCTTGCCGGTGTGGCAATGTTACTAATAAAAGAATGACACATCAGCAGGGAAACCCATTTCTTCCACATCCACCCAAGGCCGCCATTGAAAAGCAACCAATAGCAAACCACTCCATTTCTTATTAAAATTGACCCTCCATTGCAGTCCAACTTTATCATCCCAAAGAAGTATATTTCAGATTCTTTTATGCATTTTATTTTAATTTCTAATGGAATTTTGTACAATAAATCTCGATAAAATGAGATTTGTGAATCTTGTTGATTCATAGGGTCAAACTTGTTCAAGTTTTAATGATTCAGAGTCAATAAAACCTTCAACTAATTTTATGAATAAGTGTGTCGATGAATATGGAATTGGGTTATGTGAAAGAAATAAATCTTTTGTGAGAAAGAAAAAAAAAAGGTGATGGAGAGAAGGTAGCCGTTGCTGGTCTGAATTTGTCACGACCCGATTTTTCGAGTCCTGATGGCGCCTACCGTAACCCACCAATAGGCAAGCCAAACCCTAGCCCGGAGCGACAAGCGACAGGCTAACGGGTGGAATCTCAGGAAACAGAGATGAAGTGGAAGTAACCATACTAATACACATGCTAGAAATACCAAAAAAAAAACAAAATCAAAATATATATATCCATACCAAGACTGAGAAGGAAGAGAACAATATATACAACTGGGAACCCCTCCCAAGACCTGGTGAAGTCGGTACAAGAGCCACTACTAGACATGTCAAAAAAAACAAGACAGAAACCAAATATATACAACAAGTACTACAGTCTCGAGAGCAAAAGACTATACAATAGAGATGGAGTAGGATCTGCCTCGGACGTCAGTAAGCTCACCCTGCTCCGGAGTCAGTGCTGGAAAGAGAGTCACGTCAAAACCGTCGACTAGTGCCCGGATCTGCATCGGGGAAAAAGATGCAGAAGTGCAGTATGAGTACCGGGGCAACGGGTACTCAGTAGGCATCATCGGCCGACTGAGCTCAATATAATATAAGCAAGCTAAAATGCGAGGGTGCATGCTAGGTCCGGGGTATAAATAATAAGTAAATACACTACTGCCGAGACGTGTAGATATGCTCAGGAGATAAATAAATACGATACTAAGTAAAGAGTAAATAAATGCATAAGTAAGCACTCAAGTCAAACATAACCTATCTGGGCCCCCATAAACCCGATAGGCACACGAAAGAAAACAATAACCCAGCCTGGCCCCCATAAACCGGCGGGACACACAAGAATAGTAAATGCATAGTCACCAGTGTCTCGAAGCTGTATCAGTATCCAGTAACCAGAATAACCAACAAGGGTGCACCGGGCTTGAACCGGCACCAATGGGTAATAACAAGAGGCCAGACACCGGAATCGAACCGGACATAGTGGATAATAACAATAGGCCACATATATCATAACCGCCGGACTCGAACCGGAACTCAGTACCAAAACTCTCCAATCATATCATAACCAGATGCCGGACTCGAACCGGAACTCATAATAATCAGTGGCCGGACCGAGTCCTGAAGGCTGTTTTTGGGATGTCCTCAGCCCTAACTCTCAACTGATGATATCCAGATCTCAAATCTATCTTTGAGAACACCGCGGCACCCTGAAGCTGATCAAACAAATCGTCAATACGAGGCATCGGATACTTATTCTTTACTGTCACCTTATTTAGCTGCCTGTAATCAATACACATTCGCATAGACCCATCCTTCTTCTTTACAAAAAGAACTGGAGCACCCCAAGGCGACACACTCGGCCTAATAAAACCCTTCCCCAAAAGATCCTTAAGCTGAATACTCAGCTCCCTCAACTCAGCAGGAGCCATACGATACGGAGCCATAGAAATAGGTCGGGTGCCCGGCTCGAGGTCAATAATAAACTCTATATCACGCTCAGGAGGAAGGCCAGGTAGGTCAGTCGGGAATACATCAGGAAACTCACGAACAATAAGGACAGAGTCAAGTGACGGACTCTCAATGCTAGCATCTCGAACATAAGCAAGGAATGAATCACAACCCCTCACCATCAATCTACGAGCCCGAACATATGAAATAATCCCCGTCGGTGTGCGGCTAACAGAACCCTGCCACACTACCGGGGGTACACCAGGCATGGCTAAGGTCACGGTCTTGGCAAAGTAATCCAAGACTGCATGATGAAAAGACAACCAGTCCATGCCCAGAATCACATCAAAATCTACCATGGCCAATACAATAAAATCAACCTGAGTCTCAAACTCCTGAATAGTCACCAGACATGATCTATATACCCGATCCACTACTAAAGAATCACCAACGGGGTTAGATACACGTAAGGGCACAGATAATAACTCAGAACATAAACCCAACCGTGGTGCATAATAAGTAGATACATAAGAAAACGTGGATCCGGGATCAAATAATGCAGAAGCTGGATGACGGCATATGAAAATCGTACCTGTAATCACCGCATCCGAAGCCTCAGCCTCTGGCCTAGCTGGCACGGCATACAACTGACGCTGGCTACCACTAGTCTGAGTACCAACCTGACTACCAGTCCGACCTCCCTGTGCTCCACCTCGAGAACCCTGGGGACCACCCCGACGACCCTGTGCACCACCTCTGCCTACTGGTGGTACAGATCTGATGGGCTGTGCTGTCTGAACTGAAGGCTCAATAGCCCTGCGCTGAGGACACTCACGCGCGAAATGACCGAAAACCCCACAAGTATAACATGCTCCTGGCTCCCTGCTCGGCCTAGAAGATCCAATATGACCACCTCTAGCAGATGAACTGGGTTGACCACGCCCCTGAGGCTGGCTAACAGAACCACTATAGGTGGGCTGACCCCTATCAGATATCTGCAAAGCTGACTGTACGGGCCTACTAGGCTGACCCTGTCGCTGAAAAAACTGCTGCTGATGATGAGGGTACCTACCCTGAAACTGGAAACCACGACCTCTGAACTGCGAACCACTATGGCTCCCACTGAAACTACCCTGGACACGAGGTCTCTTATCGCTGCCCCCTTGGGCCTCGCGATCCATCTCCTCAATAGAGTATACATGCTCAATAATCTCTGCGAATGACTTCCCTGAAGTCACTAAACTCTGGGTAGCCCTGCGGAGTGGCAATCTCAGTCCCCTGACAAAACATCTAACTCTCTCGTACTCATCAGGCAAAATAGAAGTAGCGTGCCTAGCAAGATCATGAAATCTCGCCTCATACTCGGCGACAGATAATGAACCCTGAGTCAACCTGGAGAACTCATCCCTGAGTCGCTCCCGTATAGTACGGGGCATATACTTTCCCAAGAAAATCTCGGAGAACTGGGTCCAGGTAATCGGTGGAGATCCCACTGGCCTGGAATCAAGATATCCCCTCCACCATCTCCTCGCTGCAGTATCGAACTGATATGCCATGAAATCAACACCACGAGACTGTACCAATCCCAAATTCCTAAGTCTATCCTCGCAGCTGGACAAGAACTCATATGCATCCTCACCCGGAGTACCAGCAAATCTCGGTGGAGCTAATCTCAGGAAGCGACCCAACATCTTCTGCTCCTCGGCAGACATAACTGGCTGATCTATAACTGGCTGTGGAGCTACTGGTACAGGTAAAACCTCAACTCTCGGTGCCACAGCTACAGGCTGCGCCCCAGCACCAACTCCCTGTGCGGCTGGCTGTACTCCCGCAGCAGGCGGACCTCCAACTAATTCCAACAACTGAAGCAATGTACCTCGGAGCAAAGAAGCATCAATAAATCTGGGTGGAGCCTGGGCTGCCCCCTGGCCCACCGGCTGCTGTGGCGGCGGAACATCTGGAACTATAACGGGATCGGGTGACGGATCCTTAGCACGATCTGGTCCTGGGGCTGCTACTCTGCCCTGCCTTAGACCTCTAGGTCGACCTCGACCCCTAACTGGAGCCCTCGCTGCAGGCTCGGGGTCCCGACCCCCGGCTCTCGTATTATGCGTCCTAACCATCTGCGTAAAGAATGAACCAAATAGAGATTAGAAACCAACATAGACACCAACGCACTGAGGCGAATCAAAGAAATAAGATTTACCCTAAACATGCTCGGTAGCCTCCCGAAGATAGGATACGGACGTCTCCGTACCGATCCGCGAGACTCTACTAAACATCGGCTCATGCACCAATAATACCAGTGAAACCTAGGCTCTGATACCAAGCTGTCACGACCCAATATTTGAGTCATGATGGCGCCTATCGTAACCCACCAATAGGCAAGCCAAACCCTAGTCCGGTGCAACAAGCGACGGGCTAACGGGCGGAATCTCATAAAACAGAGAAGAAGTGGAAGTAACCATATTTATAAACATGCTAAGACTGAGAAGGAAGAGAACAATATATACAACTGAGAACCCCTCCCAAGACCTGGTGAAGTCGGTACAAGAGCCACTACTAGACATGTCAAAAAAAAACAAGACAGAAACCAAATATATACAACAAGTACTACAGTCTCGAGAGCAAAAGACTATACAATAGAGATGGAGTAGGATCTGCCTCGGACGTCAGTAAGCTCACCCTGCTCCGGAGTCAGTGCTGGAAAGAGAGTCATGTCAAAACCGTCGACTAGTGCCCGGATCTGCATCGGGGAAAAAGATGCAGAAGTGCAGTATGAGTACCGGGGCAACGGGTACTCAGTAGGCATCATCGGCCGACTGAGCTCAATATAATATAAGCAAGCTAAAATGCGAGGGTGCATGCTAGGTCCGGCATCTGGTTATGATATGATTGGAGAGTTTTGGTACTGAGTTCCGGTTCGAGTTCGGCGGTTATGATATATGTGGCCTATTGTTATTATCCACTATGTCCGGTTCGATTCCGGTGTCTGGCCTCTTGTTATTACCCATTGGTGCCGGTTCAAGCCCGGTGCACCCTTGTTGGTTATTCTGGTTACTGGATACTGATACAGCTTCGAGACACTGGTGACTATGCATTTACTATTCTTGTGTGTCCCGCCGGTTTATGGGGGCCAGGCTGGGTTATTGTTTTCTTTCGTGTGCCTATCGGGTTTATGGGGGCCCAGATAGGTTATGTTTGACTTGAGTGCTTACTTATGCATTTATTTACTCTTTACTTAGTATCGTATTTATTTATCTCCTGAGCATATCTACACGCCTCGGCAGTAGTGTATTTACTTATTATTTATACCCCGGACCTAGCATGCACCCTCGCATTTTAGCTTGCTTATATTATATTGAGCTCAGTCGGCCGATGATGCCTACTGAGTACCCGTTGCCCCGGTACTCATACTGCACTTCTGCATCTTTTTCCCCGATGCAGATCCGGGCACTAGTCGACGGTTTTGACGTGACTCTCTTTCCAGCACTGACTCCGGAGCAGGGTGAGCTTACTGACGTCCGAGGCAGATCCTACTCCATCTCTATTGTATAGTCTTTTGCTCTCGAGACTGTAGTACTTGTTGTATATATTTGGTTTCTGTCTTGTTTTTTTTTGACATGTCTAGTAGTGGCTCTTGTACAGACTTCACCAGGTCTTGGGAGGGGTTCTCAGTTGTATATATTGTTCTCTTCCTTCTCAGTCTTAGCATGTTTATAAATATGGTTACTTCCACTTCTTCTCTGTTTTATGAGATTCCGCCCGTTAGCCCGTCGCTTGTTGCACCGGACTAGGGTTTGGCTTGCCTATTGGTGGGTTACGATAGGCGCCATCATGACTCAAATATTGGGTCGTGACAGAATTTCTTCGACTTTAATGGCAGTTGTGGTTTTAGGAGAAAAAGTGAGGTGATGGTGGCGGTGGTGGTGTGTCACGGTGGCGGTGCCGACCCATGAATCTTCCTCCTTCCGTTAATTTGATTGTGATGAGAAGGAGAATTAATTGCGAAAAAAGAATAAAAGAAAGACAAAAAGCAAACACACTTTAAGGGGAAACTATTTTCTTGTTGGAGGTGGCCGATGGCGATGGTGAAAGTGGAAAAGATGGTGGCTGCAAAATTAAGGTTGAAAAAGATAAGAAGTAAAAAAATTAGAGTCTTCCACTCTCTCAAAGGAGAGTGTACTCCACATGATGTGCCAGGTTAGATGGTATGCTTAATAAGCACACTTTATGAGAGGTTCAGGGATTCAATAGGAAGATGATCTAATTCATGTTTCAACACGAAAAAAGTCAAGAAGTTCAGAGGGTTACTTATGTATTCGCCAAAAAAAAAAAGGTTTGGCTCATATTCTGTTGTCATTTCATTAAAATTAATATATTATTAAATTGAATTTATATCGCTAGACGTGTCTATTGGAATTTTTTTATTAGTAATGAAAACTTAAATTCTTTAAAAGGGAGAAGTACAAGTAAGAAGGGTTATTAGACGGGAGAAGTACAAGTAAGAAGGGTTATTAGACCTTATCTTATCAATCATAACAAATGAGACAAATTATGAAGCATGTGAAAAATAAGAAGATGCGAGAACTAAATACTCTATGATCATCATATGATTTATAACACATTCTATGATGCTATTACAAATGGTAATGCTAAAACAATGAATAAAAATTAAGAAGAAAGTTGATCACTTGTCAATCTTAAACTTTCTAGAGAAGTGGGGAAAACACCCCCAAATTTGGTGTGAATCGCTACTTTCATCCTCTGAATTATTCATAGTATTGAAAAATTCAAACACTTGGATAAGTGATTTTAAAAATATCTGTGATCTGCCATATGGCGTAGCAAGTGGTCTCAGACTCTCTTATGCGCGTGAAAGCATCTGAAAAATGTCACGAAAGTAGTTATACAGTAAAAAAATTAACCAATTTTATACATTTCCCTTTATTTTTAATTCTACCCCAACAACCCTTTCTTTCCTTTTTAAGTTTCCTCCATTAAAACATATCCCAAGTTTGAAATCTTCCTTTTTTAGTTTTCTTCCATTAAAATACACACCAATCTTGTTTAATTACTAAATTTCTAAGTCATAATAATCTCGTTGATTATACTTTGTACATGTGGATATTTGGCAGTGTTAAGAATTTCATGGTCAGATTACAATTTCGGAAGGAGATTTTGGGATTGAAAGTATTAGAAGTTCATGAATTGGTTTATTTTACTGCACTTATTATCTATAATTTTTGTTTTTGATATGTAAGAGGGTCATTTAGTATAATATTTTTAAATTTGTTCTAACGACTTGAACCCACCCACACTAAACAAACCACAAAATCCCTATCATACGATCAAAAGATTTCGAGTTTATCGAGTTTTTAAGGCTAAAACCCTCTAATTTCCATAAAAATCACATGGAGTTAGATTTTACGATTGAGAGAGAGAATTCTAGAACTTTTTGCGATGTTATATGATCGGGTGAGGCTATTAGATGGGTTGGTCTTTTTTCTTTTCTTTTTGTGATTTTAGTTATCCACATGGATCACACGTCAGCATATAAGTCCAACTGGATCGCGAGTGAGAACACTTTACTAAGGTCTAAGAGATCATGGGTGTTTTTTAAAATCACCTATCCAAATGTAGGGGTATTTTTAATACTATAATTAGTTCGAAGATAAAGTAATAATTCGCGCCAAGTTTGAGCTGGCACATATGCTATTGGAGCTTCAGTTGCTCAAAGGGCTTTGGATGAATCTGTGGCTCAAGAGGTCGCTCAGTTGAGGACAGAAATTGGTCTTCTGGTCAAACAGATAGCGGCCAGAGATGCAGAGAAGGTGCATGTTGTAGGTGCACAAAGTAAATCTGCTAGACGTGACGATAGTGAGTCTGATGAAGAGGCGAAGTATCTAGATCGTGAAGTGGCGGGTTTCCGAGCCAAGGGCCAAGGGTCTAACCAATACTCTTGGAACTTAAGGCAAGGGAATCAAGGTTGGAACTATTATGGAGACAACTACAACAAATTAGGATAAAGAGATCGAGAACGGGACCGTGATGGTGATTGGAGGCGGAAAGATGATAATCGAGAAAAGAATGACATATATGTACCACCTGGAAGGCATGATTAGGAGTCTGGAAATTCAAGAATGGAGGTACTTCTCAATAAATTGGTCAAAAGAGCAGAAAGCCAGGAAAATTGCTTGAAAGAGATTAGGACTGACATTTTGGGCATAAGTCAGAAAGTACAGTCTCATTCAACTGCCATTAAACAGTTAGAGCAACAGTTTGGGCAGATTTCATTGGCACTGAATCAACGTCAGCCAGGCACCCTTCCAAGCAATACCGTCCAGAATCCGAAAAATGATAGTCATTGTCTCGCCATTAATACTAGATGCGGGAAGTGCACGACAGATCCATATATGCCTGCCGACAGTAGTGTGCCTAATGATCCAGTGGTTATCGATGTAGAAGCTGAGTTAGAGTCGGATAATGCAAAGGGTGACATGGTTCCAAATCATCATGATGATAGCGATAATGCAAAATCTGAGAAGAGGAAGGAAAAAGAGGTACCAAAAGTGCTCAAAACTATCCCACGACCTCCTCCTCCCTATCCTCAAAGGTTGAAGAAGAAGGCGGAGGAAGGAAAATATCAGAAGTTCATCACCATGTTGAAGGAGCTGTCAGTAAACATCCCTCTTGTAGAGGCATTGGAGCAGATGCCAGGTTATGCAAAATTTATGAAAGACTTGGTGACAAAGAAGAGAATGGTTAGTTTTGAGCCAGCAGATAATATACATCACTGTAGTGCAGTTGCTTCGCGTTCCCTAGTTGAAAACAAGGAGGATCCAGGAGCTTTCACAATTCCTTGTACTATTGGGTCCTACGACTTTGCTAAAGCACTGTGCGATTTGGGTGCTAGCATCAATCTGATGCCATTAGCCGTGTTCAAACAATTGGGGTTGGGAGCACCAAAACCAACCTCTATGAGACTTCTCATGGCCGATAGAACTGTGAAAAAACCGATTGGCATTCTGTACGATGTTTTGGTAAAGGTTGCTTCTTTCATATTTCCGGCTGATTTTGTGATTCTCGATTGTGAAGTTGACTTTGAGGTTCCCATCATATTGGGAAGACCATTCCTTTCCATGGGTCGTGCATTGGTTGATATGGAAACAGGCCAGCTCAAACTTAGATTGAATGATGAACATGTTACTTTCAATGTCTGTCGTTCAATGAAGCAGCCAAGAGATAAGCAGGTGATTTCAGTGATAGATGCGATTGATGATAGTGAGATTGTTGTGTCCCTTGAATAAAGGTTGGGAGTAGAACCTCTGGCTGTCGTGATCATGAATTTTGAAAACAATGGTATTGAAGACTATGATGAGATGGTGGGTGCACTCTCTGGTAATGGAGCGTACACTTATGCTCCCAAGAAACTGGATCTTGATTTGAAGAATAGGGTAATTCCACCAGCTCGTCCATCTATTGAGGAGCCTCTAGTTTTAGAGCTTAAGGCTCTTTCGGCCCATCTTCGCTACACATTCTTGGGAGCTAACAATACCTTGCCAGTGATTATTTCTGCTAAATTGGTGGATTGGCAAGTAGAGACTTTGGTTTCAGTTCTGAGAAGATTTAAGAGGGACATTGGTTGGTCCATTGTTGACATCATAGGTATTCCACTCGGCATTTGCACTCATAAGATCCAGCTTGTTCCTGAGTGCATACCTAGCATTGAGCACCAGCGTCGTTTGAACCCACCGATGCAAGAGGTTGTGAAGAAAGAGATCATCAAGTGGTTAGATGCAGGAGTGGTTTATCCTATTGCTGATAGCAAGTGGGTGAGCCCAGTTCAGTGTGTACCGAAAAAGGGAGGAATTACTGTGGTTCCAAACGAAAAAAATGAGTTGATTCCAATGAGGCCGGTGACTGGATGGAGAGTTTGCATGGACTATCGGAAGCTGAATTCGTGGACTGAAAAGGATCATTTTCCTATGCCCTTCATGGACCAGATGTTAGACCGTCTTACTGGTAGAGGATGGTATTATTTTCTTGATGGCTATTCGGGGTATAATCAGATTTTTATTGCCCCCGAAGACCAAGAGAAGACCACTTTCACTTGTCCATACGGGATGTTCGCATTCAAGAGGATGCCTTTCGGTTTGTGTAATGCACCGGCCACCTTCCAACGCTGTATGATATCTATTTTCTCCGACATGGTGGAAGACACTATCGAGGTTTTTATGGATGATTTCTCTGTTATGGGAGACTCGTTTGATGGTTTTTTGGCACACCTTGCCAATGTGCTACAAAGATGTGAGGAGTGCAACCTAGTGCTGAATTGGGAAAAATATCACTTTATGGTCAATGAGGGTATCGTATTGGGGCATCAGATTTCGAAGAACGGCATTGAGGTGGATAATTCGAAGATTGAAGTAATTGAGAAGCTGCCCCCTCCTATCTCTATAAAAGGTATTCGAAGTTTCTTAGGTCATGCTGGTTTTTATAGAAGATTCATCAAGGATTTCTCTAAGATTGCACATCCCTTGTGCAAACTTTTAGAGAAAGAGGTGAAGTTTGTGTTTGATGAAGCATGTCTTAAAGCATTTGAGTGTCTTAAGGAGAAGTTGGTTTCAGCCCCTATTATTGTGTCACTGGATTGGACTAAGCCTTTTGAGGTTATGTGCGATGCTAGTGGAGTGGCTTTGGGTGCAGTCCTTGGCCAAAGACGTGAAAAGATATTACATCCGATTTACTACGCTAGCAAAGTGCTTAATCCAGCTCAAAAGAATTACACTGTGACTGAGCAGGAGTTTTTGGCCGTAGTATTTGCTTTTGAGAAATTCAGATCTTACTTGATTGGTACGAAGGTGATTGTTCATACAGATCATACAGCTCTTCGGTATCTTATGTCGAAAAAGGATGCTAAGCCAAGACTGATTCGGTGGGTACTTCTGTTGCAAGAATTTGACTTTGAAGTCAAGGATCTTAAGGGGACCGAAAATCAAGTGGCTGGCCATCTTTCACGCCTTGAGGAAGAGGCCATGCTTAAATTAAAGAATGATCTTGAGATTAATGATACTTTTCCGGATGAGCAAGTACTGGCAGCATCCCAAGACTTAATCCCTTGGTTTGCTGATTTTGCCAACTTTTTGGCAAGTGATCTAGTTCCGGAGGATATGACATATCAACAGAGAAAGAAATTCATGCATGAGGTAAGAAAATTCTTCTGGGATGAGCCGTATTTGTTTAGGGTGTATGCTGATGGCATAATTCGAAGATGTGTCCTAGAGTTCGAGATGATGAGTATATTGGAGGTATGTCACTCATCTCCAGTTGGGGGTCATCATGGAGGTGCATGGACTGCCCATAAAATCTTGCAATGTGGGTACTACTGGCCCAGTATTTACAAAGATGCTCATGACTATGCCCGTGCGTGTGACCGATGTCAAAGGTAAGGTAATATTTCACGCAGACACGAACTTTCCATGACAACTATACTTGAGCTTGAATTGTTCGATGTGTGGGGAGTTGAATTTATGGGTCCTTTTGTGAGCTCGCATGGAATGAAATACATCTTGGTAGCCGTTGACTACGTTTCTAAGTGGGTGGAGGCAATTGCGCTTCCTAATAACGAAGGGAGAAGTGTCACAACTTTCTTGAAAAAGAACATATTCTCATGTTTTGGGACACCCCGAGTTATTATTAGTGATGGAGGATCCCACTTTTGCAACCGTCTGTTCAAAGCCCTGCTTGAAAAATATGGTGTCAAACATAAGGTGGCAACACCTTACCATCCTCAGACAAGCGAGCAGGTAGAGGTGTCAAAACAGTTAATGCAAATAGGACTGATTGGGCTCGACGATTGGATGATGCGTTATGGGCATATAGGACTATTTTCAAAACACCAATTGGTGCATCACCATATCAGTTGGTTTTTGTAAAGTCTTGCCATTTGCCCGTTGAACTGGAACATAAAGCTTTGTGGGCGTTAAAAAGGGTGAATTTAGACTGGAGTGAAGCGGCCCAATTGTGACTTGAGCATATGAATGAGATGGATGAATTTCATCTCTGGGCTTATAAAAGTTCAGCATTGTATAAAGAGAATATGAAATTGTATCATGATCGTCGGATTGAGAATCGCGAGTTTCACCCGGGAGACTTGGTTTTACTGTATAATTCTAAGCTTCGCCTGTTTTCTGGAAAACTAAAATCCAAATGGTCAGGCCCATTCACGGTCGTTCGGGTATTCTCACATGGTGCTATTGAGCTAAAAGGAGCAGATAATGTTCTATTCAAAGTCAATGGACAGCGTGTTAAGCATTATGTGGGAGTCCGGAAGAGATTAGGACGATTGAAGAACTAGAACTTGATGAAGTCTGAGTAGTCAAGTTAGCCGTGTCGTGCCGCGATGTTAAATCAGACGCTTCATGGGAGGCAACCCATGGGCTAGTTGGGGAAGTCTGAGTATCCAAGTTAGTCGTGTCGTGGCGCGACATTAAATCAAGCGTTGATTGGGAGGCAACCCAAGATTTTGTTATGCGGAGATCTGATTATTATGGAACAGTTAGCAGAAAATCACAAAATTTACCAGAATTGATTCAGAACCTAATCCATGACAGGACTCACGTAACGTGAGTCACACCCACGTCACGTGGTTAGAATCGTGAAAATCAGAGTTAAAATTCAAGTTTCAGAACCTCACCTACGCCAGGACCCACATGGCGTGAGTCTAACTCACGTTACGTGGGGTGTCTCGTGGAAATTAGAGGAACATTTTGTACTGCAGAATTTCATCCACGCCAGGCCTCATGTCACGTGAGTCACACCCACGTGACGTGGGAGGTGTCGTGACTATTAAAACACAGTGGGTACCCAAATCCAACCCGACCCAGTCCCATTTTGCCAAAATAAAATCGGAACTCATCTTCTTCACCCGATACGTAACCCAAAGCCACTCCATTATTTCCCCACTTTCAAAACTCCTCTAATTAAACCCTAAAATCCAATTTTTCTCATCCTTCTACTCCAAATCCGAATCCAAACCACTCCAAAACCAAAAATCCAAACCCTAGACTCCCAAAACTCTAAAAATACGAACCCCATTACCCCACAAGTCCGAAAATCTGACCCACCCACTGCCGGATCCACCAAATCCAAATCTAATACCATAAATCCGACCCAAATTCGACCCACATACCCAAAATTTCGATCAATAACCCGTTACCATGCCTCCAAAATCCAACCCCAAGAGTGACCACCTTGATGCCTCATCCCGAATTCGCACCAAAAATCCGAATTTACCGACCCGTCTGCGGGATGAACCAACTGAGTCTGAGCAAAGTGGTTCTGTGGAGGAATTTGATATCATCCATGACGATACTGCTTTAGTTCCTCGGGCTACGAGGTTACAGACACGAACCCGAGCGGCTGCCCAGGCAGCACTTCAGCCTGCCCAACCACCTGTTGAGCCAGTTGTTCCGGTTGAGTCTTCTGAGTCCGCCCCCCAGTCTGAAGAGGGGGAGGATGGTTCTGCGTCAGGCTCTGCTGATGATGCTATGGGTCAGGGTACTTTTGCGGCGGAGGCTACGGCTTCTGTTTCAGGTTCTGGTGACTAGAGTGCTCCGACTCCTGCGCAGAGTACGGAGGTTCAGCGTTGGTGTGTGCAGGGTATGTGTGCCTTCTATGATAGAGACGCTGAATTGACTTAGAGGGGGGGTCGGAGGAGCATTATGGAGGAGCCGCGGTATCGGGTAGGTGAGTTAAGGACCTTGCCTGATATATGGCCTGTCTTTGAGAGATACGGTTTGGGATGGATGGCGCAGCCTTCTGGTCGATATAGCTCAGAGTTAGTCCGAGAGTTTTATGCCTCGTATGCTGCGTCGGTGGATTTGGTACTCCTGTGGGGCAGAAATTTATTTTGCAGCCATTTTTGACTCATGTCATAGTTCGTGGTACCCGCGTGGATATTTCAGAGCAGACTATTCACCGCTTCCTATTTGGGGCTGACCGTCCACTTTCGACATCGACTGCTGAATTTGAACATAGGATGGACACTGTCAGAGATAGAGCTAAGATGCGAGATGCGGAGCAGAAATTAGAATTGCTTAAATGGATTGCAGGGTACATAGCCGAAGATGGTGTGGCAGCTAGTTGGGTGACTGGGAAGCTGGACATCAAAAAGTCCACGCTTCATTTTACTGGTCGATTCTGGTGGTCCGTGGTTCGGCATCGGTTGGGTCCAACCAATGCTGACAACTCACTCACGTTGGACCGGGCTGTAGTAGTAGCCAGCATCTTAGCTAGTTATGAGATTCCTTTTACAAGATACATAGTTCGGGAGATCCACGAGCGGGCTTTCAGAGATCACACAAGTATACCCTTTCCATGCTTAATCCAGGGGATGTGTGATAGGGTTGGGGTAGCCAGGTTACCTGCCCTCGACCATTATATCGAGGTGACCCGCATTGCGGACATTACGCTGATGCAGCTGAGGGGTTCACACCCCATTCTTCCACAAGGGTCACATGCATCTGAGTCGTCGGGCGCAGCCCTGGATGAGCCGAGTAGTGCCCCTTTGCCTGTGCCTGCACCAGTTAGGGTACCTGTACAGACTGAGGGCGCTGGCCCTATTGATGATGGGGTACCCAGTATTAGTGCCCCACCAACTCCTGCTGGGATGGTTTCAGTATCGAGAGACTTTCTGCAGCAGTTGATTGACAGGCAGACGGAGATGTTTGAGCGCCAGGATCACACTGAGACTCAGATGGCTAAGTTGGTATCCCAGCTTAAGCCTTGGGTTAGATCTACAGTAGAGTCTACGGAGACTAGGGTGGAGGCTCGGATGAATGCAGCGATGGACCAGTTTATGAGGGGATTGCATGGGCGGTGGCCTCCCGCTTGAGTGCTGCACCGAGCCCTGATATGGCCGGCTTGACCCAGGAGGTAGCTGCTTTGAGAGAGGAGGTTTGGGCACTGGCATAGAGTAGCACTCCCATTATACCACCTATGCCTTCCCAGACCTCCGTACGACCAGCATTTGAGGTTGACTTGTTTGCTGATGAGGAGCCTCCGATGGATAGAGGCAAGAGACCCCACAGTCCGGAGGATGGGGGTGAGAGTGATGCTGAATACGAGAGTGATCTGCAGAGGGCAGTCAAAGCCTCCCCGGTAGAGTACCATGCGAACCAGATTGACGCGGAGTAGAGGGCGCGTGGTGCATCTGCCAGTCAGGCTGTCTCTCCATCGAATGCACCTACTGCTGCACAGTCTGATGATCCCGCTGCTGGCGGGCCCACTTTCGGCGCTTAGGGCACCACAGGTATGTCTTCACTCCCTTGTATTTGATTTGATATCGGTGCATTGAGGGCATTGCACCATGTTTAGTTAGGGGTGGGGGTGTACCACCACTTGGGGGGTTTTGTTGCCGTGTTTCTTTTCCCCTGAGTGTGCTATCATAGTAGAACCGGCATGTTTAGGATGTTATTGATGATGTTTTTGTGTTTCTTGCTAAATTAGGAGAAAAATGAGGGAAATGTAGTGCAGTCCAGTTTTTAAAGATTTTTATGTGTTTTGAATATTAAGGATACCCCTCCTAAAATTTCTGTTTTTGAATTGTGTGTGATAGCTGTTGGATCTTGTTATGGTACTAGGATTATAGGAAAATAATCGTAGATAGCATTGCATGAACGGATAGGTAGTAGTTGGTAATACAACCCTGTGATATATGTGTGTAAGGTCACTACTTAGTTAACTGTGTGTGTGTGATCCAGAACTTGCCCGGTTAGTCTTGCCTAAGTTAAAGGATAGGGATTAGGAAAGGATCACAGGTCGTTTTTGAAGAAAGTGCACTTTTAGCCTAAATACCAAACCAAATGAAGAAGTATCCCTTGATCCCGACTTTGAGCCATAATTGTCCTAGTTCTTTCATTAGCCTATTCACCTTCCCATTTTAATCACAATGAACGTGTCTTGGCCTTGGTCCCTCCTTGGACACTGTGTTCCTCAAATCAGGCAAATCACCTAAGTTGAGGGTGGCTATTATAGGGGTGCGTAGATTGAGTTGGGTATGAAGAAGGGGTTAATAAAAGAAAAAAACAAGAGAAAACAAATTTGGGTGTGAAGAAAAAAAATATATAAAGTGAAAAATAAAAAGAAAAAGAAAGAAAAAAAAAATATAAATATGTGTTTAAAGGTTTGAGAAAAATCACACCCAAAATCTGAAAATAAAAGAATGGAGAATAAGGGAGAATAAAAATGAAAAAGGTTGGAAGTTGGAGCCAAAAATAGTGTAGTGTCAAGGAGGGTTGAGTCACTATACCCATATGCACCATACCCGTCCCTAAGCCTACATTACAAGACGAGTAAAGTCATATAGTGATCCTAGTCCAACGGTCCGAAAACGAAGGCATAGAAAATAAGGGCGAGCCTATGGTATTTAATGCACACTGTTTTAACTTCTTTGTGAGCGTGAGTGTTTTGACCTCGTCCCTATGTTGATATTTATTAGTATACTGAGAGTGCATGGGACTTCTTTGATTGTGAGACCATATGGGTTGCATAATTAGCTACTAGTTGTTTGAGAAATGCCAATTGCATTTACGCTTAGTTGTTTGTGCGTAATCTGGTGCCATTACTTGATCCCTTTTGTGTCATGATACTATGTTGTTTATATTCACACTTTGGTTTTGCTTTGAAAATAGAAGGGGTCGAAAAAGTTTTGTGTCAAAAGCAACGAGTAGACTACCATAGGTCCCTTAGGTTTCTCTTAGTTAAGCATTGTGTTTGTGTACTTTTATTTTGTTCGCTTGAGGACATGCAAACGTTCTAAGTTGAGGGTGTTGATGTGTCATGGTTACATGGCACTGTTGATGCTTAAAACAAGGAAAATATGCAATAACTTGGGTGCGTTTTGTTGGTATGATGTGGTTTCTGTCCTACTTTGCAGGAAAAAAGGTTTTAAAGGCAAAATGATCAAAAGAGGAAGAATCAAGCCCGAGAACGAAGTGTCGGAAGAAGAAAGAACAAGAGGCTTCACCAGAGGAGGAGTCATGCCACTACCTACATGACGTGAAAGCAACATCAGAGAGTGAATAAAGGCCTGATTTCCACGACATGGGTCACGTGGCGTGACTACCACCCACGTGACATGGAAGCTTGTCGTGACCCAACTTCTGAAGACTGCCAATTGAGCCTGATTCCCATGACTTCAACCTACGTGGTGTGACTTGGTTCCACGACACCAAGTCACGATACCGTGGAAGTTGCCGACTCTGTTCTCCTATTTGGTTTTGGATAGGACTAGTTTTGTATCTATAAATACCCATGTATAGTCCTAGGTGCGAGACAATTTACTACTTTGAGAGTTATTTCATACTGTTTCAGACATATTCTTGGTTTTGTAGTCACAAACCCTAATTTGAGTTTTATTGATAATTGAAATTTCGGTTTTTCTTCATTATTGTGAGATCATAATTATGCTTTCATCTTTGAATTATTCTTGTGTTCTTACAATTATGAGCAGCTAAACACATCAACTAGGGTTGTGTGAACCATAAGGAATTAACAAAACCGGTTAAGTGCAAAACAACTTTGTAATGCTGTGTATGCATGTATTGTTGTTTCCTTCGTTGTGATTGCCTTTCTAACGGTTGCAAACGTTAGAAAATCGCATGTATTCTAGACTTGCTCGAGAGAGAGGTAGAGATTGGGAAAATGAGATAACAACAGAGATTTGAAGCTATCAACCTTCATCTAATAACCGGAGCCTTAGCGGGAATGGTTATCTGAAATCCAGGACAAGGGTTAGTAGTGCGACACTTGGAGTCCGAGAGGAAAAGAGTGAAATTCGTCTAATGAAGGTCGAGAGACAGTTAGATGAACCTAACTTGTTAGATTTTGCATGCAGCGCAGTGGGGCAATCTTGTTAAGCACAACTAACTGGTGGAGTTAAGGAATCATTGGGGATCACAGTCCTAGTATATTTCTCTTATTGTCTACAGAATCACTGCAACCAGCAATCGTTATTGTTACTATTCATTAGCAAAACCCCCCAGTTTTACTTACTTTCCAATTGTTCCTTCTGGTATTCTACTCACACTTCGACCTATTCCCTGTGGGATCAACCCCAACCTAGTTGGTTCTATATTTGATACAGCGGCCGCATTATACTTTTTTGGAGATATATTTTGGGCGACATCATACCTCTCCCCCGAGCCCTGATTATGATGATTCTAATAATACTTGTGCTTTTGATAGTATGGATCCTTGCAGGAAATTATTAAAGAAATATGAGGGTTGCCTTAAGACAATTGTAAATGGGATGACACACTTCATGAAAGAAAAAGTTGAGCTTATACAAAAGGTTGACTTGGCTTGGATATTCACAACTTAAAAATTGAGTCGAGTGCAAAGGTTGATGCATTTAACGCACAACAAATTAGTGATGAGTTGTGTGAGGATGAAAATATACTTGACCATATTCTAATTGATGTTGTTACTATTGAGAAGAGTACATATGAGGATGTAAGTAGTAATACAATTCATGAGTTAGGGCGTATTGGACCTCATCCCTATCATTTTTCCACATTGTGCTTAGATAGTGAGATATTAATCGAGCCTTC
This sequence comes from Capsicum rhomboideum, assembly GCA_031232105.1. Taxonomy (NCBI): domain Eukaryota; kingdom Viridiplantae; phylum Streptophyta; class Magnoliopsida; order Solanales; family Solanaceae; genus Capsicum; species Capsicum rhomboideum. The sequence goes on from CP124711.1 coordinate 108,037,952, forward strand.
TGAGATTATGGAAGAGTGTAAGGAGAAGGAATAATGTGTCTATATTCTTGAATTTATTGTGCCAAACTCAGAGAATTACATTCCTCAATTAAGGGCAGAAGTGTAAAATGCGACATCCACTATTTGGTCCCTTTATATTTATATCACCGCCCCTTGAGCGGAGAAGAAAAATTGATGCAAAGTTTGAGGTGCAACTCATATCCTCAAAATGGAAGGGAAAATGGTGAAGTTGATTGCGTCGTGCCGCGACGTTAAATCAGGCGCTTGTTGAGAGGCAACAAAATTAGTAGTGTAGCTTCTTATTTTTATTTTTTTTATAGTGTCACTTTTTTTGTGTGTGTTGTTTCTATTTTTGCAAATTTAGGAGAAGTCTGAGTACCTAAATTTAAAGCTAAGGAGCACATTTGAGCTTAAGTGTGGGGTGTGCGTGACCCTTGATGGAAATTGAAGAAACTTGCTGCTAGCTAGGTCCTAGAGGGTCTCAGAGAGTATCTTTAATCCTCGTTTTATTTTATTTATTGCTTTGGGGACAAAACATATTTTTAAGTATGGGGTGGGATATCTTCCAATACTTATTTAGGGTGAAGTATGCTATAGGATTTATTTATTTATTTATTTTTAGTCATTAGCTTTAGATGAAAAAAAATGGATTTTTTTTTTTGAAAAAGTTCAAAAATACAAAAATAAAATTATTTTATTCTTTAGATTAAAATAGTTTTTGTTAGTTTTTAGATTTTTAGTTTTTAGTAGAGCATACTTCGCTCACCCCTTGGTTTTTCTTTTCGGTTCTTTTTCGAGGGGGGACCTTTGAACCGAGTGATATTATTTTTATTTTGTCACGACCCAATTTCTGAGTCATGATGACACCTACTATGTCCCACTAGTAGGTAAGCCAAAACATAGCCCTAAACGGCAAATAATGGACTAAATGGCGGAAGATAAAGAAATTAACAGAAAATAACATATACATAGATAAAATAGGGAGGGAGCAAAAGAATATCTCACGACCTAGTAAGGCCGGTCCAAGAGCTACTAACCAAAAGAATAAGAGTACTAGTAGTATCGATATACAAATAGTCTCAAATGTAAAGACTGTCCAAAATAAAGGAAGGAGAAGTGATTAGCTCCGGCTCCGAAAGCTCACCCCATCTCCGAATCCTGTAAGCAAGCTGACTGGAATGTCAACGACATCGATTAGTACTCGAATCTGCACCAAAAAAGATACAGAAGTGTAGTATGAGTACCAAAACAATGGGCACTCAGTAGACATCATCGGCCGACTGAGCTAAATCATAATAAAAGTATAATAAAATGCGAGGGTGGAAAATAAGTCAAGGGAGAGGGGTAAACTTGAAAACATGCTCTAACATAGGCAAATAAATAAAGAAATACGTGATACCAAAATTAAAGTAGCTACTACAACCCAACTAGGCCCCCATAAGCCTAGAGGGTACAAACAAGAGAAAACTAATCCAAACGAACCCTCATAAGCCTGATGGATGCAGTCAAGGAATAAACCATTACCATACTTATGACCCCTTCCGTGCCATAATTCACCGAACTCGAACCGGTACCATAATACTATGAAATAATCCATAAACACCTGACTTGAACCGAAATTCCCTCCTCATAACTCACCCCAAATGCCAGACTCGAACCGGTAATTTAGTACCATAAATAGATAGAGTATGCCGAACTCAAACCGGTCTTTAATTGTCATAAATCGATAGAAAATGCCAAACTCGAACCGGTCTTTAAATACCATAAATCGATAGAAAATATCGGACTTGAACCAATTTTTAAATGCCATAAATCGATAGAAAATGCCAGACTCGAATCGATCTTTAAATGTCATAAATCGATAGAATATGTTGGACTCGAACCGGTCTTTAAATGCCATAAATCGATAGAAATGCCGGACTCAAACTGGTCTTTAAATTCCATAATCGATAGAATATGCCGGACTCAAACTGGTCTTTAGATGCCATAAATCGATAGAAAATGTCGGACTCGAACCGGTCTTTAAATACCATAAATAGATAGAATATGCCCGACTCGAACCGGTCTTTAAGATCATTAACCTAGCCTCGAACTAAGTACATGCTATGTGGTCTAAGGCTCAAGATTAGGGATAACGTCGTGAAAGAAGGCCTCCTAAGTCTACAAGGAACTAAGTGCGATATCACAACCCCAAAGCATCAATTTACCTAAAGGAAGGGTAAATGGGACGATTCTACCTCCGAAACGGCCCTCAAATCGGCCAAATAATCTAACTTTTACTAGCTAAGCAACCAATCGTAAGTTCCAACCCCAAAACTAGCATAATATCATACTAATACCATAATTAAGCTCAATCTATAAGAAAGGTACGCCTAGCCTACCTGGACATCGAAGAAAGCTCGATAAAGTTCGCTAAAGTGGCGCCTTTACCTTCGAAGAAGACTCCACACGATGCCACGCTATCAAAAATAACAATATACTCATCAATACGAGAATAACAATACCCGCATTGCATATAAATGCATCGGGTCTAAAATCGAGTCGAAAGTCCTATGTGGTGGACCGCTTACGGAATCACAAGTTTGAAACCATCAAAACATCCCTCAATGATCAAGGATCATTTAGCCTCAACAATGGATAAATTTCGAGCACAATAAAATTCAAAATCAACCCATCAATGAACTAGGGTTATAACTTTAAAACGGGGAATTTACCGATAAATTTATGAAAACTTAAGATAATATTTGATAAAAAAACGTTCCCACTCATTCTCCAACTCACCCCGAACCACGTATCGGCTCTTTCACTCTCTTAGCTCTCTAGGGCATTTAATGTTGTTTGGGACTTGTGGAAAATGAAGAAAATTGGGTTTGGCACGTATTTATACTGCTAGGGGTCCCTTCATTGCGAACGCGGGTACCCCGCCGTGAATGTGACCCTGGACCAGAAAGCCCCTTCGTGAACGTGAAGTATGGCTCGCGAACGTGATGGCCTAAAGGCTTGGCCTTCAGAACGCGGCCAAGGCCTTGCAAATGCGAAGTCCATTCTTGGCCTGCACTAGTTGATGTTGCATCAGCTAAACTTGGCAATTGTCAAGATTTCGATCGGACCCTTGAGATTTGTTCGGAATCTCGTGAATGCAAAGGAACTATGCTACCCTATCAAATTTTACATTTTGGACTCAGCGGCAAAATTGAAATTACCATTCGGGGTCGTTTCGATGAAATGTGGGTTCCATCCAAATGGTCGTTTTAGTCAATTTCTATTCAATAGCCCAAAACGAGTTCAGAAGTCTCGGGACCCGAACCAAAGGTCCCTCTAATCTAAAATCGACGTTCTAGATCTGATGGAACTCTTAGAATTGGCATACAAGGTCGTCTACATGATGTTTAGGCTCAGTAGCCAAATTTGAAAAAAGGCAATTTCAAAACAGGGAAATGGCTCTAAAAAACAAACGAACTGCCCGGTAACCGAACTGTCAGCTCCAACAAGTCATAAATGACTTTGGGCAGCTATGAGAAAGCTCTAAATGCCAAAATAATATGAAGAAGTAGAAAATTACCAGGAGGGTCATTACAACATCCACTACTAAAAAGACTCTCGTCCGCAAAAGTAAAAGATTAAAAGGTACCTGAAGGCTCGAACATGTGGGGATACTGGGTCTGTATCTCACTCTTAATGTCCCAAGTAGCCTCTTCAACTGGAAGATGCCTCCACTGAACCTTAATCACTGGAATCTCTCTGGAGCGCAACCGCCTAAAATCCCTGGTTAAAATAAGGACTGGCCCCTCTACGAACATCAACCTCTCGTCCAACTGAATCGAGTCCCATTGAAGCATGTGAGACTTATCTGGGATGTAACTCCGCAACATAAAAACATGGAAAACTGGATGAACAACTGAGAAACCTGGGGGCAAGGCCAATTCGTAAGCTACCTCTCTAACTGTCCGAAGTTTCTCGAATGGACCAATATACCTAGGGATGAGCTTACCCTTCCTCCAGAACCTTATCACGCCCTTTATGGGCGATACATGGAGGAAAACCCGATCACCAACTCCAAACCTCAAGGTACGAAGTCTACGATCAGCATAACTCTTCTACCTACTCTGAGCTGCCCTCAACCTATCTTGAATCACTCACACCCTATCCAAAGACTCACGAAGGAAGTCAATGCCATGGGGGCTAATCTCTGAAGTCTCAAACCAACCTATCGGAAATCGAAAACGCCTACCATATAATGCCTCAAATGGTGCCATCTCAATGCTCTAATGGTAGCCATTATAAGAAACGAACTCTGCCAAAGCTAAGTTTTGCTATCACTAACCTCCAAAGTCTATCACGCACGTGCGGAGCATATCCTCAAGAACCTGAATGGTCCGCTCCGAATGATCATTGGTCTGAGGATGGAATGCGGTGCTAAGATCGACCTGAGTACCCAGCTCCTCCTGAAAAGTCCTCCAGAAGCTAGAAATAAACATTGAGGCTCTATCAGAAATAATGGATACGGGTACTCCATGAAGGCAATTATCTCTCAAATGTAGATACGAGCTAACCTCACGACACTAAAGGAGATCTGAATTGAGATAAAATGAGCCGACTTGGTCAACAGATCCACGCTGACCCAAATACTGTCAGAAGCACGCAGAGAATGAGGTAAACCAGTCACGAAGTCTATAGTAATCCGCTCCCACTTTCACTCAGGAATGGGTAGCCTCTGTAGCAATCCCCCTGGTCGCTAATGCTAGACCTTTACCTGCTGACAATAAAGGCAACAAGCTACAAAGTCTGCAATATCTCTCTTCATGCCACTCCACCAGTAATGCTACCTCAAATCTCTATACATCTTTGCTGTCCCAGGGTGAATAGAATATCTGGAGCAATGAGCCTCTCACAGTATCAACTGAATCAAGTCTCACCCCTTGCCACCTGATCACGGACGTCACAAAATCTACTATCCTCAAACTAGCGACTCTGAATCTACCAAATAAAGTAGACCTAACCTCCACACTCGTAAGGATCCTCTTGGAGCCTGAAATATCAAGTTGAACCAACAAGTTGGCTAAGAACTGAACGTCCAAATCCAATGGCTCACTGAAGCTGAAATAGAAGCCAAACTACCCATGCTCACCGCCTTCCAGCTCAAGGCATCCGCTACCACGTTCGTCTTGCCCGGATGGTATAGGATAGAGATATCATAGTCCTTCAGCAACTCAATCCATGTACGCTGCCTAAAATTTAGCTCCCTCTAAGTCATAAGGTGCTAAAACCTATGATGGTCTGTGCAGATCTCACAATGAACACCATACAAGTAGTGCCTCCAAATCTTAAGTGCAAAAACCACCACCGCCAACTCCAAATCATGAGTGGGGTAGTTGCACTTGTGAATCTTAAGCTTCCTCGACGTATAAGCAATAACTCGGCCCTGCTGCATTAGAACACAACCCAAACTAACACCAGAAGTATCACAATAAACTGTAAACCCCTCGCCCTCAACAAGAAGGGTTAATATCGGGGCTGAAGTGAGTAAGCTCTTGAGCTTCAGAAAGCTAAACTCATAATCCTCGGAGCGCTGAAATGGAACTTCCTTCCTAGTTAGTTTGGTCATAGGTGATGCAATGGAAGCAAAACCCTCAAGAAATCGTTGGTAGTAACCTGCCAAACCAATAAAGCTACAAATCTCAGTTGGAGATGTAGGTCTGGCCCAATCACGAATAGCCTTAATCTTTGCTGGATGCACCATGATCCCATCCTTAGACACCACGTGCCCTAGGAATGTAACAGAATCAAGCCAAAACTCACACTTTGAGAATTTGGAAAAAAGTCTATGATCTCTCAAAGTCTGGAGCATAATCGTAAAATGTTGCTCATGCTCCTCCCCACTCCTCGAATATACAAGAATGTCATCAATGAAAATAATAACAAAGGAGTCCAAATAGGGCCTGAAAACTCAATTCATCAAATCTATAAACACTGCTGGGGCATTAGTCAACCTAAAAGACATCACCAGGAACTCATAATGGCCATACCGAGTCCTGAAGGCTACCTTAGGGATGTCCTTAGCCCGAATCCTCAATTGATGGTAACCCGATCTCAAGTCAATCCTAGGGAACACTGCTGCACCCTGAAGCTGGTTAAACAAATCATCAATGCGAGGCATAGGGTACTTATTCTTCAATGTAACCTTATTCAGCTGCCTGTAGTCAATACACATACGCTTAGAGCCATCCTTTTTCTTTATGAACAAGACAGGAGCACCCAAGGTGATACACTAGGCCAAATAAAACCTTTACCTAAAAGATCCTAAAGCTGAGAATTCAGCTCCTTAAGCTCTGCAGGAGCCATGCGGTAAGGTTCCATAGAAATAGGTCGGGTGCCCAGCTCGAGATCAATAACAAACTCAATATCACGCTCAAGAGGAAGGTCAGACAGGTTGGTAGGGAAAATATCTGAGAACTCACGGACAATAGGAACAGAATCAAGTGAGGGACTCTCAGTACTAACATCACGAATATAAGTGAGATAAGACTCGCAACCCCTTGGCACCAATCTCCTAGCCTGAACATAAAAAATAATCCCCGTCGGTGCACGGCTAAAAAAACCCTACCTCACAATCGGAGGTATGCCAGGCATGGATAGGTAATGGTCTTGGCGAAGTAATCCAAGATTGCATGATAAGGGGATAACCAGTCCATGCCCAGAATCATATCAAAGTCCACCACATCTAACACAATAAAATCGGCCTAAGTATCAAACTCTCGAACGGTCACCATACATGATCTATAAATCTGATCCTCTACTAAAGAATCACCCACGGGAGTAGATACACATAATGGCACAGATCAAGGCTCCCAAAACAATTCTAACCGTGGTGCGTAATAAGTAAAAATATACAAATGAGTGGATCCCAGATCAAACAAAGCAATAGTTGGCCGACGGCATACTGAAATCATACCTGTAATCACAGCATCCAAAGACTCTACCTTTGGTCTACCAGGTGCAGTATATAAATGACCTCGCCTGCCACCTAGCTGGGCGTCTGACCTACCACTCATCCTACCTGCCTGAGAACCTCCTCGAAAACCATGGGGACCACCCCTGCAACTCTGTACACCACCTCTAGTTGAAGGCAACACTGATCTGATCGGCTGAACACTCTGCGTTGCAGGCTGAATCATCCCACGCGGGGGACACTCTCTAGAGAAATGGCCAAACACTCTACAAGTATGGCAAGGTCCCGGAATACCACTCTGTCCAAAATATTTGGCTGACCCAAAATTTCCACCACGGTGAGAAGACCCAGAATATGCACCACTCAGAGACTGGCCACTACTCTGGCCATAAGAATTACTAAAATCGGACTGAACTCCGACAGAAATCTGATGTGCTGCCTGAATAGGCCTACTGGACTGACCCTGGTACCAATATGACTGATGTGGAGGGTGCCTACCCTGAGAACCTCTGCCTCTGAACTGTGAGCCTCTATGGCTCCCGCTAAAACTGCCCTGACGACGTGGTCTCTTATCGCTGCCCCCTTGGGCCTCGTGATGCATTTCCTCCATTGTCTGGGCATAATTAGAAATCTCAATGAAAGACCTACCAGTAGTAACCAAGCTCTGAGTCCCCATGCGAAGAGGAAGTCTCAGTCCCCTAACATAACACTGAATCCTCTCATACTCGGTAGGCAAGATAGTAGTAGCATGTCTGTCCAACTTGTGAAATCATGCCTCATACTCGAGAACTATCATAAAACCCTGCTATAACCCTGTGAATTGATCTCTCAAGAGCTCACGAAGACTGTGGTGCATATACTTCTCCAAGAAGACCTCGGATAATTGAATCCATGTCAAAGGGTGAGATCCAGCTGGTCTGGAATCAAGAAAACCTCTCCACCAATGTGTAGCATCCAAGTCCAACTGAAAAGTAGTGTAATTAACCCCACGAGCCTCAACTAGGCCCAAATTACAGAGCCTAACCTAGCAAGCAGACAGGAACTCAAATAGCCTGGAGCCCCTGTAAACCTCATAGGAATCAATCTCAGAAATCTACCCAACATATTCTACTCCTCAATAGACATAGCGGCTGGGCGACCACCGGCTGAGAAATTACCAATGCTGGGGGAACCGAAACTCTAGGTATCGTAGCTACAGGTTGCGCCTCTACATCCGTACCACTCAGGTTCGCAAACTGTGCACCATCAGACGGTGTACCACCAACTAATCCCAACAACTGGACCAAGGCATCTCTGAGCAACGACGAAGAAATAAACCCCGGTGGAGCCTGGGCTGCCCCCTAGCCCACTAATGGCTGGGGTAGTTGAACCTGTGGAGCAATAACTGGATCTGGCGAAGGCTCTCTATCTGGACCTTTAGCTGGGGTTACATCTCTACCCTGTCCGCGACCTCTGGATCGGACACGACCTCTAGTAGGTGCCCTAGCAGCGGGCTCAGGGTCACCGTCACCCATCGCCGTAGCTCGCGTCCTAGCCATCTGCGAAAGAGTGAGACAATGAGAACCTTAGAAACCAACAAAGACTCAACATACAAAATGAATGAGGAAAGTGAAGTCATTTTAAGAATTTCCTGTAGCCTCCCGAAGATAAGATAAGAATGTCATCATTTCGATCCGCGGGACTCTACTAGACACTTGCTCTTGTACCAACAAAAACAGTAAACCTAGGCGCTCTGATATCAATTTGTCACGACCCAATTTCTGAGTCATGATGACATCTACTATGTCCCACCAGTAGGTAAGCTAATCCATAGCTCGGAATGGCAAGTAATGGGCTAAATGGCGGAAGATAAAGAAATTACCAGAAAATAACATATACATAGATAAAATAGGAAGGGAGAAAAAGAATATCCCACGAACAAGTAAGGTCGGTAAAAGAGCCACTAACTAAAAGAATAAGAGTAGTAGTAGTATCGATATACAAATAGTCTCGAATGTAAAGACTGTCCAAAATAAAGGAAGGAGAGGGGATCAGCTCAGACTCCGAAAGCTCACCCTATCTCTGGATCCCATAAGCAAGCTGGCTGGAATATCAATAACGTCGACTAGTACTCGAATCTGCACTAGAAAAGATCCAGAAGTGTAGTATGAGTACCAAAACAACGAGCACTAAGTAAACAACATCGACCAACTGAGCTAAATCATAATAAAAGTATAATAATATGCGAGGATGTAAAATAAGTCAAGGGAGAGGGGCAAACCTGAGAACATGCTCTGACATAGGTAAATAAAGAAAGAAATAAGCGATACCCAAATTAAAGTAGCTACGACAACCCAACTAGGCCCCCATAAGCCTAGAGGGTACAAACAAGAGAAGACTAATCCAAACGAACCCCCATAAGCCCGATGGATGCAGTCAAGGAATAGACCATTATCATACTTATGACCCCTCCCGTGCCACAACTCACCGGACTCAAACTGGTCTTTAAATTCCATAAATCGATTAAATATGCCGGACTCGAATCGGTCTTTGAATTCCATAAATTGATAGAAAATACCGAACTCGATCGGTCTTTAAATGCCATAAATCGATAGAAAATGTCGAACCCGTATCGGTCTATAGATGTCATAAATCAATAGAATATGCCCGACTCGAACTGTTTTTTAAATGCCATAAATCGATAGAAAATGCCGAACTTGAATCGGTCTTTAAATGCCATAAATTGATAAAATATGCCGAACTTGAACCAGTCTTTAAATGCCATAAATCGATAGAATATACCGGACTCAAACCGTTCTTTAAATACCATAAATTGAGATCATTAACCTAGCTCGAACTAAGTACATGTTATGTAGTCTAAGGCTCAAGATTAGGGATAACGTCTCAAACTAAGTACATGCTATGTAGTCTAAGGCTCAAGATTAGGGATAACGTTGTGAAAGAAGGCCTCCTAAGTCTACAAGGAACTAAGTGCGATATCATAACCCCAAATCATCAATTTACCTAAGGAAAGGGTAAATGGGTTGATTCTACCTCCGAAACGGCCCTCAAATCGGCCAAATAATCCAACTTTTACAAGCTAAGCAACCAATCATAAGTTCCAACACAAAAACTAGCATAATATCATACTAATACCATAATTAAGCTCAATCTATAAGAAGGGTAAGTCTAGCCTACCTGGACGCCAAAGAAAGCTCGATAAAATCTGCTAATGTGGGGCCTTTCCCTTCGAAGAAGCCTCTGCATGATGCCACACTATCAAAAATAACAATATACTCATCAATATGAGAGTAACAATACCCACATTTCATATAAATACGTCGGGTCCAAAATTGAGTCAAAAGTCCCATGTAGGGCCCGCTTACGGAATCGTAAGTTTGAAACCGTCAAAATGTCCCTCAAGCCTCAAGGATCATTTATCCTTAACAATGGATAAATTCCAAACACAATAACATTCAAAATCAACCCATCAATGAACTAGGGTTATAACTTTAAAATGGGGAATTTACCGATAAATTTATGAAAACTTATAATAATATTTGATGAGGAAACAATCCCACGCACTCTTTAACTCACCCCGAACATCCACGTATCAACTCTCTCACTCTCTTAGCTCTCTAGGGCATTTAATGTTGTTTGGGACTTATGGAAAATGAAGAAAATTGGGTTTGGCACGTATTTATACTGTCAGGGGTCCCTTCATTGAGAATGTGGGAACCCTGCCGTGAACGTGACCCTGGACCAGAAAGACCCTTCGTGAACGCGAAGTACGGCTCGCGAACGCGATGGCCTAAAGGCTTGGCCTTCGCAAATGTGATGGCCTAAAGTCTTGGACTTTGCGAATGCGGCCAAGGCTTCTCGAACGCGAACGCCATTCTTGACCTGCACCAGCTGATACTGCATCAGCTAAACTTGGCAATTGCTAAGATTTCGATCGGACCCTCAGGATTCGTTTGGAATCCCGTGAACGCATATAAACTATGCTACACTATTAAATTTGACATTTCAGACTCAACGGTGAAATCAAAATTACCATCTGGGGTCATTTCGATGAAATGTGGGTCCCACACCCAAATGCAATGGCCCAAAACGAGTCTGGAAGCCTCGGGACCCTAACCAAAGGTCCCCCTAACCTAAAATCACCGTTCTGGATCTGATGGAACTATCAGAATTGGAATACGAGGCTATCTACCTGATGTTTAGGTCCAGTAGCCAAATTTGAAAAACGATGATTTCAAAATAGGGAAATGGCTCTAAAAATCAAACAAACTGCCCGGTAACCGAACTGTCAGCTCCAACAAGTCATAAATGACTTGGGGAAGCTATGAGAAAGCTTTAAATACTGAAATAATATAAAGAAGTAGGAAATGACCAGGAGTGTCATTACATATTTTTAGAGTATCTTTTATTTTTTTTTGAGTATTTTTTTATTTTTTATTTTTGGAGGGAAATGAGAAGACCTTTTTTTGATTTGTTTAATACTAGCAACTTGGGACTGAGCTTGAGTACTATGTTCCTGTGAGTACTTGAGTATTAATAAAATAGTAGACTTTTTGACACTTATACTCATGGTTGTGACGCTGTATATAGCTCATTTTATTTTGTAGTTCATTATGATACTGTCTGTCTTAGCAGTGAAATTGATCTATCATGATTAATACTTGTGTCATGTGTGGTGAGGTTTTCTTGCATATTTCATGTTTTGCATCTTAGTCTAGAACTTGCCCTGCATGTTATTGAAGCGAAATAAAAGTGTTGCTCTATTTAGAAGATGATATAAGCTTGTTTGATTTGTCTTGTGAATTTTAGCCTTTATAGTATTGTTATCACTAGTTAACCCCTTTGAACCTGTAGCCTTTTATTTAATAGCCATATTTTTGCCTTGATCCTTTTGTTGAATTTCTAGTTTTTGCACCCTACTTCCTTGAGCATTGTAGCATAAATTATGTTAAAATTATTAAATTTAAAGAAAAGGCACAGTTGAGTGTAAAAAAGTGACCAATGGTAGCTGCAAAGTGATGAAAATGCCCTCTTTGAAAAAATGTGACATGAGAAAAAAAAAAAGAAACAGAATTATTTGAAAAAAAAAAAAAAGTGAAACGTTTTTGATAAGATGAGAATACTAGTGAAAATAATTGATGAAGAGGGGGCTGAAAATAAAGAGAAGAAAATAATGGGTGATGAAGTCTAAAAAAGTGCAAAGTGCTTAGGGAAGTGTAAATCCATATTATATAGTTTTCCTACCCGTCTCCTAGCCTATATTACAACCCATTAAAGTACGATTTGGTTCTATTCGAGCATGCTTGTTTAGTGGAGATGTACATAATGGGCAAGCCTATGGTTCTTTGTGAATATATGTGAATTCTTTGTGAGTGTGAGAGTTGCTCTTTGATGCTAAGTCCTTAATCTATATTCAATCGTCTTCTTGTGAGGGCACTTGTTTCATGATAGATAGGTGATGTTATTAGCTTTCTTTGACAAGACTAGGTGACTGACCTTAAATTTAATGAGTCAGAGTCCATCTTTGAGGTTAGGAGGTTAGAGGTTTATTGTTTGTTTGTATTTCTTGCATAATGATCGGAAAGTGTACTTGATGTTGTAAATTACTATATGGTCTAATTGTTGGTATCAACCAAAGTGGTGGTATCCCTAATTTGATTTATTGGATGGGCTTTAATGTTTGCTCCAAGACGAGCAAGAGTCTAAGTGTGGGGTGGTGATGTGAGGCCAAAAATATATATTTTTTAATCATTATTTGCCTCATATTTAATATTTTTATTTGTTCTTTTTGAGCATTAATTTTATGGATTGTGCTTAATATTATATTTTGATGTGTAGGATTAAATTGGTGCGAAGATGAAGAAATTTGAAGCGTAAATAAATTTAAATGGAAGATTATAGAAGGAAATCAAGCAGACAACTTAATTGATTAAATTGAATATAATATAAATATATATATATAAGAGGGTTATAGCCCCGACTATGTGGCGTCCTCACAATTCAAGAAATATATTTAATTTTTTTGCAATTTTCTTTTCTTTTCAGCGTCCAAAAAAAAGGCTAACCCAAAAAATAATGCTTCAACACGAAATGTTACCTCTCTTTACTTAATCTTACAGAGGACTTTCCCTTGTCCGCTTGAGATTTGTTTTGTTCCCTCACTCCCCTGTTTCATTCACTTTCTCTGTTTACTACATAGCTTGATCTCCTATTTCCTTCACGATTTTTTTCACTCCCACAGTTTTTGCCGTGTTTTTATTTTTTGACTCTCCATTTTTGTCATAATTTTCTTCTTCTTTTATAGAGTCCTTCAACTCGAATGATTATCATCATTCCGCCTACTGACCATCATATTAACAGATCTAAAAGCCCTTAGGCTATGACTCCATGACAACTTCAAAATGTTCAAACTCTTACCGAAACTCGAAAGGTGATTCTTTCATATTTTGATGCGCCTTTTCCTCTTATCCATGTTCAAGAGAACTGTGTTGCTTTCTTCTCTAAACGAAAGGCATGTCTCTGAAACTTTTTAACTTCAAGATTTTCTACTTTGTTTTCCTTGTATATTCAACTTTTTAAATAATTTTATGAATTGAGAATACTGAAAGTTTATCATTCTGATTGGTTTATTTTTTGGATGCACAAGGACAATGTTTGGCAGTTTTGATGCAAGGCATGAAAGGGATCAACTTAACACTAAAAATACACTATGAGTTCTTACTTTTATTGCTTTGAATATGAATGGATGATCAGGATTTATATTTATTTATTTTTCACATTTTTTTGGCAATTATTTTGGAAAAAACACACAATTCACGCAAATACAAATACACACTCCACCAATCCACGTTTCAGAAAAGCCACGAACGATACAACTCTTCGTAATGGGTATCTTGCAGTTGAAAACTCGTGTGTTTTTTGTGGAAGCTTATATTCACCATCACAACTACCACTACGAGCCTCGAACTATCTTCACAATCTCTGTTGTACAATGGAAAATGCCACCGATGTTAACCCATCCAATAATGTTCTGGGGTGGATCCGTACCAAAGTAATAGGACATTTTAATTAACTCTGGTTACACCCTCGTTATCTTCACCCAGAAACCTAAAGTCAGACAAATTGCTCTTTATTCACCCATTGTTGTCTCCCTTCTTTAGGATGTGCTAACTAATTTGAATGTCGCTGGTCAATTTTCAATCAAACTTGGGATAGAATTATACAAAAACTTCTTCACCTCGGTAAAGGTAAGACTACGTGTCTATTGTCTAGAGTTACATCTATTACCCTTCTAAGATTTTGAAGTACTAATACTTTTTGCATAATTGATACATGTAAATTTAACTCCAATAATTCTTATTGGCGCAGCGGCATACAAAACCATATCAATTACTCTTTATTCCCCGATCGTTGTTTACTTCTGTATGGTCAATTGAAGTTTAAATAGATTCGATTCTGCCTAGACCACGGATATATTTACTGTACCGCTATGTAGTAATAAGTTCTAGCATTACATAAAGCCTTTAATATAGGACATAGAAGTAGAAAAAGGATACACATAATGATCTTCATCTTCACCTAGGTAGTTACCAAGCACAAAGATAGATAGACATCACGCACCCACGTCGCAGTAGAGGGGACTTGAAAAAAATTTGAAACTTTGTGAAGTTCAAAAAAAAAAAGGATTTTGGTCACTGTCTTGGTCGAGTTGGTTTTACCTTTTTTGTTCGAGTTTCAGTAGCGTCTATTTGTCGTAGCTGTTCTTAATGCTACCAAAGTTTCTTTCGTTTCAATCAATTTTGATGATTCTACAGGTGGTTGTCTTCCACTCTTCTCATTTTCATCTGTATTTTTTTGGTTGTGAATGGATACTTGATAAAGTGTTTGTACTGATGAAATACTCAGATTTTACTTAGTTAGATGTCATTTTTCCAATGTTGGTTATGATTTTCTTATCGCAGTGCTCTTACCTGGTTTATATTCATGTTTCCAATCAAATTTCTCATGCTTATTTTCTAGTACTGTTTAAAGTCACGTACAATTTAGTTATAGTTTGTAGAATATATTAATAGTACTTTTTAGATATTGGGGTGGTAGTGGCCTTAACATATTTGTTCTCACAAGGCTCATTTTGTGATAGTACTTTCTTTTGAAAAACTGATTTTAGTTATCACGCGAAGGAAGTCATGGACTAATTCTAAAAACTTCCTGACTTATAGATGTAATGAGTTCAAGTTGCGCGTGGAAAACCTCCTAAAGTACATCCCTTCACCAAATCGTGCATGATAACTGATGAATATTTGATGCATCGGACTGCCCGTTCAAACTATCACACCACCAATAACAAATGAGGGTGGTGGCATGGTAACTCTGTATAATATTTTGGTATTTTCATTTTGTCAAGCCTACTTATGTGCAAGTACTAATTGATTATTCAATTGAGAATGGCATAATATGAAAATTTACACATGAGATTTAAAATTTGTCATTAATAAATCCTTATAGATTTGTTATTTTAGTAGTGGAGTTTTAAGTCATCATAGTATGTGCTGCGTATTTTTTATGAGAGTCTTCATATTGTCAATTTTATACTATGTTAGTCAAATACTTCCTGAGCTGCTGGAGATAATTGCACCCAAGAATCTTACTAAGCGAATCAAAGGTTTGAAGCCATCAAGATTACTAACCCAATCACTATGGATATGGTGGGGTTTGTCAAATCCTTACATGGTTCTGTTCATCATTCATTGTTCTTTATCAGTGTAGAGCCTCTTGCGTCTGTGTCACGCCCCAACTCCCATCGAGGTGTGATTAGCACCCTAAGCCGTTATGGCCTGAGAGAACCAATCGTTGCTCATGCACTCTTATATGTATGTTCGCGTATGCATATCATTTTATTTCATGTAATTAAATATCAATGACGGAAGTCATGGCAATAGGTGCAATATATGAAACTTGGCCGTTAGGGCCATTACGTCAAAATGAATGTACATATTTTACTTTCATATTCCCACATATTTCGCAAACAGAGGTATATCTATACTGATTATTCTCTTACGCTTAATTTCCTTGAAAGTACTTATGTATTTTTGTACAGTTTCATATGGCCTTACATACTCAGTACATTCTTCGTACTGACCCCTCTTGGGGACTTACCTTACATGTTGCAGGAGCAGGCATTAGTAGACCTCATCAATAGGATGCGGATCACATACAGGTCCTTAGTGAGCTCCAGTTGCTTCGGGGCTTCCAAAGTCACACGTGTATACTAGGTTTTGGTATTTTGTAAACATTGTATAGACATGGTCATGTATCTATTAGAGGCTTTGTAGACATATGTGGGAAGATGAAAGTAAAAGATGTACATTCATTTTGACGTAATGGCCCTAACGGCCAAGTTTCATATATTGCACCTGTTGCCATGACTTCCGTCATTGATATTTAATTACATGAAATAAAATGATATGCATACGCGAACATACATATGAGAGTGCATGAGCAACGATTGGTTCTCTCAGGCCATAATGGCTTCGGGTGCCAATCACGCCTCGATGGGAGTTGGGGCGTGACAAAAATGGTATCAGAGCAGTTCGTCCTAAGGGTGTCTACAAAGCCGTGTCTGCGTAGAGTCTTACTTATGGATGTGTAGCACGCCACATTTATAAGTAGGAGGCTACGGGACATTTAGGATGTTGTTTCATTTCCTCATTCCTATATCGTGCAATAGAGCCATTGTCATAGGTGGGATTACATCTGACCATTGAAATTGGTTTTCTTTGATATAGTACCATGCCGATTACAAGACAAAATAGGGGCAAAGATAAGCAGGTGGACATGCTGGTAGGGGAAGGGAGTGGTAAATCACCACCCGACCCAGCTAGACAATATGGGGCTGAAACTGAGTTCCCGGAATCACCTGTTAATGTTACGAAGCAAGAGTTACAGGATTTGAAAAATGCAGTACATATGTTGACTCAGATAGTGGATGCACAAACTCAGGGACGAGTTGGTCCAATGACAAGTGATGATGGTGCGGCTAGGATAGCTAGCCGGCGGACACAGGATTTCCTGAAATTGGATCCTCCCACATTTACCGGATCAGATCTTGATGTAGATCCGCAAGACTTTATAGATTAGATTCAAAGGGCTTTAGATGTCATGCATGTGACCGGTGTAGAAACAGTGGAGCTTGCAGCATATAGACTAAAAGGAGAGGCTATACTATGGTATGAAGATTGGAAATGATCCAGGGGTATCGGTACACCTCCAGCTAGTTGGGAGGAATTCAGAGAAGCATTCATTGATCATTATCTCCCATATGAGATCCACGAGGCTCGTGCGGATCAGTTTTTAAATCTTCATCAGGGAAATATGAGCGTCAGGGAGTACAGTCTTCGATTTAATTCATTGGCTAGGTATGCTCCTAATATAGTATCGACTATGGCCGATAGAGTTCATCGGTATGTAGATAGATTGGAGCCCTACTTGGTAAGAGACTGTACTATTGCTGCATTAAATAAAGATATGGATATAGCTAGAATACAAGCCTTCGCGCAAAAGATAGAGGATCAAAGAAAAAGGAGAAGGATTCAAGAATTTGAAGAAGGGACATCAAAGAGGGCGAGAACTGTGGGACAGTTCATGACGTACCAAGGAGGATTTAGGCCCCAAATTTTTCCTAGACCGCCCATACCATCAGTTTCTTATCATACGGCAGGTAATCCATCTCAATTGCCCAGGTTTAGAGGCAGTCAAGCCGGACAAAGTAGTGAGAATCGGGGTTCACAGACAGTAGGGTATAGAGAACAAAGAAGTATGGGCCAATCGAGGTCTTCTCGACGACTGTGCCAGCGCTGTGGGAAGTTTCATTCAGGAGAATGTTGGCTTGAAACGAATGTTTGCTTCTGGTGTGGTAAGTCAGGCCATCTGAAGAAAGAATGTCCACAGTGGGTCACGGGTGGTATGACACGACCTACAGGGTCAGCAGAATTTGGAGGCTCTCCTTGATATGGTGACAGGTATGTTATCTATAGTTTTATCTAATGAATATGCATCAATTGATCCGGGTTCTCCCCTATTATATGTTCGTCTATTGACTGTGGAAAAATTTGATGAGAATTAATGGGCAAGTCATATGAGGTGTCCACACCAGTTGGTGAATTTCTTATAGTTAAAAAAAAAAAAAAAATATGTCGCAATTGTATCGTAAATGTTGTGATCACGTTACATTGGCTAATTTTATTGAGATGGACATAATGGATTTTAATGTTACAATGGGTATGATTTGGTTGGCTTCTTATTAGGCCATAATAGATTGCTGAGCAAAGAAATTCCATTTTCATTTTTCCACGAAGGATTCTCTTGAATGGAAGGGTACATATGTTCCTTAGTCAGAGTGAAGGACACCAAAGTTAAAGCTACTAATGTGAAAGATACTAGTCTACCCCCGTAGGGTGTACCAGTGTAAATTGTATCGACGAGGGATGACACGTCGAGAATGTGCATTAATTATAGGCAACGGATTGAGGTGTCAGGAAGATTTTATGTATCGGATATATATACGAGCTATGGTATTCTATTTAGCAGGGAGAAATAAATATGCACCATGATTTGGAAGCGACTTATTGACAAGATTGCAAAAAAAAAAATATTGCGAAATTTATACTTCAGTGATCGAAGTGAAAACAAGTAAAGGAGTTGGGGATTCAAGTGAATGTAAGCATGGCTTTTCGTCTTCATACAGAGGAACAAGCAAACAGAAGTGGAGAAAGACTAAGTAAGTATTTATATGAGGATATGTATAGAGATGCTCATATAAAGGTGCATTTATGGTACATGAGACGCTGTTGCTAACATTCGAGGACGAATGTTCTTAAGGGGGGAAGAATGTAACACCCCGTAAGTTTCTGAGTCTAGTTAATTCCCGTAACAGTTATGGAAATAATGAAACATGGGATCTTTGATGATTTATGTATTTAAAATTTGTGGGCTTAGGTTATTGGGCCCAAATGAAGCCCAATAGGAATAAGACGACATGGCCCAAAAGGGGTATTTGACCTATTTTTTTGATCCATTCTTGTGAGACAAGTTGTTATATTATTATTGGACCAAGTGGGTGGTTAAATAAGGACCATTAGGGGACTATATAAGGGGAATAAATCAGATTTTATTGAATAAAAATCCTCATGCCAATTTTAGAAATTTCTACAATATTTTTCTCTCAACTCAAACCCTAAGCCCTCATCCCCTTGGTCAAGATCATTAACGTGTAAGACTTGGTAAGTGTTTCTTATGATGATTTAATATATTATGTGCATGATAGGGTGCATATATGATGTTGGTTTTGTTGGTGATGTATTGAGAAGTCACTATGTGTGTAATATTGCATACTTGCTAAATTGGTGAAGAGTTTTGTCTTGTAAACTTGAACATGGGCTTGTGGTCTTGAAGGAAGTGAACTTGATGGAGTTAATATTGAAATGTGACATGTAATTATAGTCTTACCTTGTGTTATCCTTGTGCATAATGATTGGAATTGTTATTGCAAAAGTTAACATGGATTTGAGGACGTAATGTAAGGAAAGTGTTGTTTTGGTGATGTTATTGCGTGTTGTGAGACCATGGATGGTTGTTGGCATGTGATATGATCAAAAATATGTCAAAATAAGTTTGGTTATGATCATGGACCATTCATTGCATTAAAAAACCCAAAAGAGACCAATTTTGGCCAAAACGGGCATCCGCCTACGCAGACGGAGGCATGCAGGCGCAGATGCCAACGCAGATGGCTCTGGCTGCTGCCAAAGGCCATCTGTGGGCACAGGTGGCAGTGCAGGTCAGCCCAGATTTTTGTTTTGTATGTTTTCGTCTCCCGTTGGTCCCCCGAAGCCCCCGTACCCTTTATGGATGTAATTAGCAACTTGTGATGTCGTTTTAATGACTTTAAAGTGTCGTATGAAGGCATATTGGACTGTATTAAGTATGGATTATTGTTTATATGTTGTTATGAGGCAAATTAATGGGAGTAAATGTGACGGAATGATAATGGGAAGGCATAGAGGGTAAATGTAATGCGAAATGCTATTGTTGTATGAAATCTTGGTCAATGAGTGGAATGTTATGGTAGTGTTGGCATGTTGATGTGATAAATGACATTGTAAGGAGACGAAATGACGTTATAAAGTAACTATGTGATTCATGTTCATCTTGTGCACTTGTGAGGTAGTTGGTTGCTAATATAAGCTTCGTTATGTACTTGTGATGTAGAATGAAACGTAAGGGAGAAAGCTGGACTATTGTATCTTCATATAAGCGTGTATGCATAGTAATACAACAAGGTATTTAAGGTTACTCTTCTATTTCCTTCTGCAACATATGGTGTTCACATTGTCATGGTACTCATTCGATTTCGAAATACTCTAAGGTATTCCATATCTGATAGTTGGCTAGAGTTACTCATATGTTCCTTACTCATTGGTTAATGGTGAATTATATGACTCATGCCCATTGGTTGACTCATGTTCATTGGCTAGTATGTCAAAAGTTCCAAATGTTCTAAGGTATTGCATCTCAGGTTGGTGAACAGTCGATATCCACATGTATCGTATTTAGTCATCATTATCCTAAGATTCCAAAAGTGTTACATTCCAAAGGGGTCCTATAGTATTTTAACTAAGGTAGACATATATTTTTATTCACAAGTGTCCTACTCCTAGATGAATTACGATTCACTTATCTCTTATTCATTGACTAAAGTTCCTACGTTGTCATGATATGGTAGATCCTAAGAGAACTATCCCAACAAGAGCAATGAGATAAAGAGAGCTTGTTTAGGTGAATAGCATTGTTCCAATCATGTTATGAGTCCAAGTTCCAAGAGAGTTATATACATGTCTCATATTCATTAGAAATGTTCCAAAAGTCCGATGAGGTTATGTTCCAAGGTTTCAATAGTGGTTATACTCACGTATCTAGTTCATTGATCATTGTCCAATGGTTCCAACAGTGTTATGTTTTAATGCTTATTCACATGTTTCTTATTCATTGATTATGGATCCAAAGCTTCAAACAAAGTTGAGACTATCATTGTACCAATCTCTCAAAAGTAATGAAAGAAGTAGTGTGCAAGTTAATATAATTATTCCTCACAAGTGAAGATGTCGATCTCATGAAGTAAAGGAGTGAAGTGAAATGTGTATATAAGGGTGTGCTTAAGTAATGTCATGATCTATAATGTGTCACTCTCTTAGCTATGTTAAGGAAATAAGATTGTAAAGAAGTAATGTGCATATGGTTACTTTATGTTACATTGAGTATGGATCATAATCTAAAGGGTATAAGTCAAAATATTATAACCCACCAAAGGTGGAGGCCCAGTATATTATTATTATCCACCTATAAGGTGATCAACGGTATATATATGATTATCCACCTATAAGGTGATGAGCGGTATATTATTATTATCCACCTATAAGGTGATGAGCGGTATATTATTATTATCCACCTATAAGGTGATGAACGGTATATATATGATTATCCACCTATAAGGTGATGAGCGGTATATTATTATTATCCACTTATAAGGTGATGAGCGGTATATTATTATTATCCACCTATAAGGTGATGATCGGTATTATATTGAGATCTACAAAATAAAAATAGTTGTAAAAGAACTAATAGAAGTTGTATATCCCATGCATGAATACAAATATGGAGGTTATTATAAGAGTTATGAGGATAAGAGTAAATGACCAAGTGATGGAAATAATAGAAGTAATGAACTGGGTTCCACATATTTCGCAGACAGAGGTATATCCATATTGATTATTCTCTTACGCTTAATTTTCTTGAAAGTACTTATGTATTTTTGTACAGTTTCATATGGCCTTACATACTCAGTACATTCTTCGTACTGACCCCTCTTGGGGACTTACCTTATATGTTGCAGGTGCAGGCATTAGTAGACCTCGTCAATAGGCTGCGGATCACATACAGGTCCTTGGTGAGCTCCAGTTGCTTCGGGGCTTCCAAAGTCACACGTGTATACTAGGTTTTGGTATTTTGTAAACATTGTATAGACATGATCATGTATCTATTAGAGGCTTTGTAGACATATGTGGGAAGATGAAAGTAAAAGATGTACATTCATTTTGACGTAATGGCCCTAACGGCCAAGTTTCATATATTGCACCTATTGCCATGACTTCCGTCATTGATATTTAATTACATGAAATAAAATGATATGCATACGCGAACATACATATGAGAGTGCATGAGCAACGATTGGTTCTCTCGGCCCATAATGGCTTCGGGTGCCAATCACACCTCGATGGGAGTTGGGGCGTGACAATCTGTGGATGACAAGAAGCTGCAGCAACTACTAGTCTTCTTTACGCTAATTTTAAAGCGGTGCATTGAGCATGAGAGTATGAAGGATCTCTTTACCCATGTCGAGGATGTAACATTCACTGCAACACAACTATGTCTCTTGGGGTCGAGCTGCAATATGGATTGCAAGTTCTCTAAATTGTTGGAAAGGATAAGTCATCCTTTTAGCCCAGAATTGAGGCAGATTTATCTCAGTGCCTTAATTTATAGGGTGACTTTTGCTAGCATATATTACATATGGCCAAAGAAAAATTGTAGGGTCTTTCGGGGAAGTCTAAGGGAAGCAAAAAGCATAATTAATTAATTGATACAAGATACACATAGAAGATGCATGAGGAATACGAAGTTAGCAAAAAGATTGAAGAGTGAGAACATTTAATCTCAATTTTGATCCTTCTTTTTTTAAGATGTAGTTGTAGCTAGATGAAGTGCCTGCTATTGGAATTTTTTGGCCATTTTGTCGTTTGTCTTTTTTTCTTATGTTGTATATTTGGTGATATTTGATAGTAGAGATTTTTTTTTAATTGCCAAAAAGAAAGCTTATTAGTAATTTTTCCATCTGCTTGAAAATTTTGTATCACTTTATAATTTGCATTGTCTTTTTTTTTTTTTCTTATGCTATACATTTGGTGATCTTTGGTAATAGAAGATTTTTTAAATGGGCTAACAACAAGGAGGTTTGGCCCCTAATTACAAGGCACCTCCTAAGTTTCAATAATTATAAGATATATGCCAAGGAATTGCTCTAAGTTCATGTGTATCTTTACCTAAGAAACACATGTCGCATGGATTTGACATACACGGGTGTATCTGAGATACACGCGACTCAGATACACACAAGAAAAATGCTTTATTAGTAAATTTTTCATCTGCTTGAAGAATTTGTTGTAGCTAAATTAATAAATACGCTATTACTTCATTAATTGATGTCGTTCCACACCGCGCTTCGGGAATTTACCTAGTAATATATAAATTTAGAATTTGGACTGAAGGAGAAAGCTGCACATGTGGCAGTACATCATTGAGGAGGTGATTAGAAGCAGCAGCAACAAAGGTAAGGCGGCGAGTTTGACCGAATTTGATTTTTCCCAATTAGTTTTGGATTCAGTTATTTTATTTGGGGGGTTTTATACACCTATAAATATTTCATAAAATTACTTTTTATACAACTTTTGACCTATGGAGAGCTAGGAGCCGCCGTGGAGGCCGGAGAATTTTGGTTTCATCTTTTTTTCTCCTTATTTATTTTTTTTAATATTTTTTTGGATGATTTGTTGTAATTGCTTCATGTCTATGTGGAGTTAAATTTCTCTTTCTAGGATTATGGTAGCTAATTAAATGATTGTTTAGTAACTCTTGATTTTATTTATTTAATTATTAAAATAATTATTCTTATATTCTTGTGCTTACTATTTTAATGATTCACGACCATTAAAATAAATCTTTGAGCTCGAAGTGAACTGACTAAAGGAATGGAGGGTTAGAACGAAGAATATAGGGAGCAAGATCTCTTCATTAGTAAAACATGGAATTGATTTGTGGTTAGGATAGGAATACACCTAGATCACCTTACTTGGTTACAAAACGGAAAGATAAATAAATGTGTTTGAATTAGTTTCTCACATCCCTGCTCAATGATGTAGTTGTGAGACTAGTTTAAATAGATGGTTAGAGGATGACCATTCCCGAATCATAAAATCAACCCCATAAATCAACAACTAGATAATTGAATAAGTTGATTAAATTGATACTAAACATGATTGTTAGCGAAACCATAATCCTAGATTGATTCATCCATTGATTGTGTAAGAATCCGCTCTTTTCTTGGTTAATTGTGCAGTATTTATTTTATTTTTATTTTTAGTTTAGTTAATTTTTAAATATATCTTGAAATCCATTGCTTGAACAAATAATTAACATTAGTCTAATTAAGTAAAAAGTTAAATCACAAGTCCTTGTGGGTTCGACATCCAGCTCGAAAGAGCCACTATATCACTTGTACGATCGTGTACACTTGCGTGTGCGTTTGAACACAATATTATCCAACAAGTTAACATCCACAATATGCATTGCAACAAGTAGACAAAGAGGCAGTTAATATGCACACATAAACTAAATTGAGTCTTAACTACAATTCAACCATCACCTACCTCAATCAAAGCCTTGCACTGCTTTAACGAACTTGAGCCTTGCCTTTTCTTGCAATAGCAACTTGATTGTGGTCTAAAAATAATAATACAATCACAGTTCAAACAATGTCCTAACAAATTCAAGGATTATAACCTAATCCCATAACCCCAAGGTCAAAATCATGATCATTCCCTTATTCTAGGATTTTTCTCCCTTCATTCCACCTCAATTCTATCAAATTCATGTTTATAAAAATGAATTCTAAGCATGCAATCATAAATTCTATACCCTAGACCGAAATCCAGGGATTACACCTTGTTTTCACTAAATTACACTAGAAAATTAACCTAGGTCAAGTTAAATCCTCCCCCATAATTAAAACCTAGTGATTCTAAGAAATAATCATCGAAAAACTAGTTAAATGGGTGGATTAACTTACCTCAACGAAGGAATTTGGGTGAAAACTGTGGATTTTTGCCCTAAATTGCCCTTTTCTGCTATGGAACGAAAGTGAAATGAAAAATATATTTTAATTCTAAAATTGTATTTAACTGCACGTAGCCTACTGTAGCGGCATCTCTATAGCTAGATCTACCTGCTATGGCGGAATTGACCAAAGCTGACTCCCGCAATAGAGGCAAAATTCTCACTATAGCGGGCATGTAGTAGCGGCCTACCTCCCGCTATAGTGGCCTAGGCGAGGGAGCTGACGGTCCCAAAATTTTACCAATTTTGCAACACACTTCTAAATTTTGACATCCCGAACTAATCCCTTTACGTCAAATGTTATATCCAGAGTTCTACTAACCTGAATTTGTTACTAAAAGTTTCTATGAACTCCTTAACCTCTTAGCTATCATAATATGGTCTCAAATCATATAAACGCCAACCCATCCATTACTAAATTTATCTAAACCATACCACACTTAGAATTCATCCAAGACTAGCCTAGCCTAAAATTTCTAACACTTTATTCGGGGAGAATCTTAACCCGAATTTCAGCACTCTAGACTATACTGTAATGACGGAAAGGGACATTACAATAGATACCAATTTACCTATTATTCGTCCCTAAATGATAAATTAAGAAAAAAAAAGGAAAATAAAGTAAGAAAAATACTTGAATCCTTAAACAAGTGAGGTTACTTGTCGCGCATATCCACCTCAGTCTCCCAAGTGGCCTTCTCAATAGGACGGTATTTCTACTGGACTTTTACTAATCTAATCTCCTTAGTCCTCAACTTTCGAACATCTCAATCATGAATCGTTATTGTTTCCTCCTCATAAGAAAGATTCTTGTCAACCAAAATTGAGTCCTATTTAATTATGTAGTCGCCATCCCCATGGTATTTCTTAAGCATGGAAACATGAAACACCGGATGAACTTCTGACAGGCTTGGAGGCAATGTCAGCATGTAAGCTACCAGACCCATATCATCAAGAATCTCAAATGGACTGATATACCTAGGTCTAAGCTTACCAAATTACATAACTCCCTTCATGGGATACACCTTTAATAACACATGCTCCCCCAACTTGAAATACATGTCTCTTACCTTGCGGTCAACGTATTCCTTCTGTCTACTTTGAGCTGCCAACAACTTGTCCTGAATTAACCTCACTTTCTCTTGAGCTTCCTTCACCAAATCTATGCCTAAAGGCTTCACATCACCTACCTCAAACCAACTTATGGGTGATATACACCTTCTCTCATAAGGAGCTTTAAATGGGACTATGTCACTACTAAAGTGATAGTTGTTATTGTATGAGAACTTATGCAACAGTAAGAACTAGTCCCAATAACCCCCAAAGTCATCCACACATACTCGTAGCATATCCTCAAGTACCTGAGTGGTCCTCTCAAACTGCCTATTGGTCTGAAGATGAAATACAATACTAAGATCAATCTTTGTGCCCAACTCATCATGCAACTTGTGCTAAAATTTAGAGGTAAACTGCCGACCTCTATCGAATATGATGGATAACGTCACCCCATGCAATCTCAAAACTTCCTTAACATAAATCTTGGCTAACTTCTTAGAGTTGTAATTCACCTTAACCGGAATGAAATGAATAGACTTTTTTAGCTTGTCAACTATGACCCAACTTGAGTCATGTTGTCCCAAGGTCTTAGGAAGACCTACCACAAAATCCATAGCGATTCTCTCCTACTTCCACTCTGGAATGGAAATCCTTTGAAGCAAACCTGCATGCCTATGATGTTCATACTTCACTTGGTGGCAGTTATGATAATTGTCCACATACTCTACTATATCTTTCTTCATTCGAGACAACAATAGAGCTATCTCAAGTCATGATACATCTTAGTTGTACTACGATGTATAGAGTATTAGGAATCATAACTTTTGCAAGCAAAGTCAGAATCACATTATCAACACAAGGCATACACACGTGCCCTCTCACCTTCAACATACCACATGCATCAAGTGTGGCATCTTGAGTTTCACCACACACCACTTTGTTTCTAATCTTGTTTAACTTTGCATTCTCAAATTACTTATCCTTGATTTGATCAAGGAATGTTGACCTCACTTCAACACTATCCAATACTTCACCCTTTTAGACACCCCAAACTGCCTAAACTGCATTGGTAGAGTTTGGATCTCTCTATCCAAAGATCACCTTGCCCCTCTCAAATAAGCCAAACTGCCTATACTTATATATTTTTGGCTCAATGCATCTGCTACCACATCAGCCTTTCCTAAATGATATTGGATGGTCATATCATAATCTTTTAATAACTTTATCCACCTCCTCTACCTCAAATTCAAGTCCCTTTGAGTGAAAATATGTTGTAAACTACAATGGTATGTGAACACCTCATAATTAACACCATAAAGGTAGTATCTCCATATCTTCAGGGTAAAAATCATCGCTGTCAACTATAAGAACAAGGGGGACATTCAGAGTTGCAACAACTATAGGGGTATCAAGTTGTTGATTCATACTATCAAGGTTTGGAAAAGGGTGGTAGAGTTGACGCTGAGGAGGATCGTGACTATTTTTGAGAATTAATTCAGTTTCATGCCTGATCGCTCGACTACCGAGGCCATTTATCTCGTGAGAAGATTAGTGGAGCAGTATAGAGAGAGAAAGAAGGACTTACATATGGTGTTCATCGATCTTGAGAAGGCGTATAACAAAGTCCCCAGTGAGGTTCTGTAAAGGTGCTTGGAGGCTAGAGGTATGCTCGTGGCATACACTAGGTCAATTCAGGACATGTACGACAGATCGAAGACTCGTGTGAGGACGGTAGAAGGAGATTCGGAGTACTTTCCTATTTTGACAAGGTTGCACCAAGTATTGACTCTTAGTTCATTTTTATTCGCCTTCGTGATAGATGTATTGACATAGTACATTCAAGTGAAGGTGCCTTGGTGTATGTTATTTGTTGATGATGTAATGCTAATTGACGAGACCTGGGGATGAGTTAATGATAAGTTGGAGGTTTGAAGACAGACCCTAGAATCTAAAGGGCTTAGGTTGAGAAGGACCAAGACAGAGTACTTGGAGTATAAGTTTAGTGATTTGACGCATGAGGCTGACATAGTAGTAAAGTTGGATTCTCAGGACATTCAGAAGAGAGATAGTTTCAAGTATCTTGGGTCTATGATTCATAGGAATGGAGAGATTGATAAGGATGCCACACACTGTATTAGCGTAGGGTGGTTGAAATAAAGGCTCACTTTGGGAGTCTTCTGCGATAAAAAGGTCCTCCTAAGCTTAAAGGTAAGTTCTACAGAGTGGTAGTCTGATCGAATTTATTATATTGAGTGGAGTGTTGGCTAGTTAAGAACTCCCACATCCAAAAGTTGAAGGTGGCGGATATAAGGATGTTGAGATAGAAGTGTGGACTTACTAGGAGAGATAAGATTAGAAATAAGATTATTCAGGAGAAGGTGGGAGTGGTTTTGGTGGAAGACAAGATGCGAAAAGTGAAGTTGAGCTTGTTTAGGCATGTGATAAATAGGTGCACAGATGCCCCAGTATGGAGGTGTGAGAGGCTGGCTATGGATGGTTTTAGGCGGGGTAGAAGTAGGCCTAAGAAATATTAGAGGGAGGTGATTAGGCATGATATGGAGTAGTTATAGCTTATAGAGGACATGAAACTTGATAGAAAGGTATGAAGGATACGAATTAGGGTAGAGGGTTAGTAGGTATGAGTGCGTCCTTACTAGTAGGAAGGAGTGATTTATATGTGTCTTGTAGTTTCCTGTTCATGGTGTTATGGTAATGTCTGTGATTTCAGATAGATAGTTTATAGGATTACTTTGTAGGTGTCTTATTTCTTTTAGTATCTAGTGGTGTATTACCCCATTTTGTTATTTGTTTTTATGGTTTTTGTTTGTTATATTGTTATTTGTCCTGAGTCGAAGGTCTATCAGAAACAACCTCTCTACCTCATCTAAGGTAGTGGTATGGATTGTGTACACTTTACCCTTCCAAGACCCCACCTTGTGGGAATACACTAGGTATGTTGTTATTGTTGTTGTTGTTGCCAACTCCAAGTTGTGAGTTGGATAATTCCTCTCATGAGACTTCAATTGCCTTGAAGCATTGGCAATCACATTCCTGTACTGCATCAAGACAACACCCAAACCAGAGCATAAAGCATCACAAAACATAATAAAATCCTTACCTTCAACTTGCAAAGCAAGGATGGGAGTTGTGGTTAAAAAATACTTGAGCTTTTGAAAGCTCTCTTCACACTTATCAGACCAAACAAACAGTACCTCCTTCTGTGTCAGTCTTGTCAAATGAGTATCAATGGAGGCAAAGTTCTTGACAAATCTGCAGTAATAGCTAGTAAGGCCCATAATACTTCAAACCTCAGTCACAGAGTTAGGTCGAGCCTAACTTTTAACAGCCTCAATCTTCTGGGGATCTACCATCACCCCTTCTCAGAAACCACCTGCCCCAAAAAGTCCACATAAGACATCCAAAATTTACATTTAGAGAATTTAGTATGAAGTTGCTTCTCCTTCAAAATACCCAAGACTATGCGTGGGTGACCTGCATGTTCCTTCTTACTCTTAGAGTAAACCAAAATGTCACTAATAAATACAATCAAAAATGAATCCAAGAAATATTTGAATATACCATTCATCAAACTCATGAATGTTGTCGGTTCATTAGTCAACCCAAAGGACATCACTAAAAATTCATAATATCCATAACGAGTTCTGAAAGTTATTTTGGGTATATCCTCAGGCTGAATCTTTAACTGGTGATACCCTGACAACAAATCTATCTTGGAAAATACTGAAGCACCCTGCAATTGGTTAAATAAATCCTCTATTTAGGGCAAAGGATACTTATTCCTGATGATAACTGTTAGGTGTGTGCATCAGTCAGTTTGGTTTGCTTTTATATATTATTGGTTCAGTTTATCGATTTTTGATTTTTAGATATACTAAACCAATAACCAACTAATAATATATTATCGATTTTTAATTTATCAGTTTTGGTCCTTAACGGTTCGATTTTTGGTTTAACCGATAAGAAAATGCTCATAAAACAAATATCAATTTGGCGCAATGATTTTCAATATTGTGTAACAGTAGCAACTAGCATGACATCAATAAGAATGGTCACAAAATAAAAATAGTAGCAGCTAACATGACATATGTCTTGCAGTTCAAAATTCACAAAATAATAAGTTCACCATCCTGTTCACAAACTATGCAACCATCGTCATTGCAAACCCTCGCCATTGGTTTATCAAAAAGGCTTAACTTTATCAGGTTATAGATTTTCAGGAAATTGAATAGTTTTATAGAAATTAAAGAGAAATTAAGAGAAATATATAATAAGAAAAAAAAAAAAATATATATATATATATATATATGTAGGGGTAAAGTAATAATTTAGTATATTCTTATTGGGTTATTGATTTACTCAATAACCCAATAACCAAAAACCAAAACCGAACCAATAATCCAATAATTTTTTTTTATAAAACTGTTAACCCAATAACCCCATAACAATAAACTAATAATATTTTTATTAGTTCGATTTATTGGTCAATTCGGTTATTGCACACCCTTAGAAACTGTAACGACCCAAATCATTGTTACGCTGAATTAGGAGGTAAAATTTGCACCTAGTCCTTTCTTAAGCAATTTTTGAGAAATTCAGGGCTAGTCTAGTGTTGGACAATTTTTTAGGGTGTAGTAGTCCAAGAAAATCTGGTACCAATGGGGGTATTGGTGGTGAAGTGTGATTTAATTTTTATATAAATAACGATTTTAGGAAGTTGTAGCAACTTTTGGCACTTAAAACAGAGTTATAGAACTCCGATTATAGAGTTTATCGTGGAGGGGTTGGTTCACGATGTCATATTTCAAGGAATGTATTGTAAAATGGGCAAAGTTGGAGAGAGGCCCCGAGATTCTGCCTCGGGACCACTGCAACAAAAAAGTAACCACTGCAGTGGTACCACTGCAGCAGAAAAAGGTACTGCTGCAGCGAGAGCTTGTATAACATCGCGTACTGCTGCAGCGGTAATTTAACCGTTGCAGCAATAATACGCAGTAATTTGACAATTTTAAACCCAGAAAAATTTTTAATTCCCCACTTTTTGAAAATATGAGAGAGCTCTAGGGAAGGCGATTTTCTATAGAATTTAAAGGTTTTCATCTTTGGAGGTAAGATTATTATATTCTAAACTTAAAGTACTTATAATCTCTCTAAATCATTAGAAAACTTGTTCATGGTGGAATTTGGGGTTTAACCCTAAATCATGAAATTAATGTAAAATCATGGAATGAGTATAAAATCAGTAGATTATAGTTCTAGAGTGTTAGAAAACATTAATGGGAGTACAATCTTAGTTGTTCATGCTAAATGAAGTAGAGTTCATGAGATTTGAAGGTAGGAAAACCCTAAGATTGTGAATTAAGGGAATTTATGGTTAAAAGTTGTTAATTTTGAATCCCTAGTGGTTAAAAGGGGTGAATTGATTGAAATAAGCATGTCATCTTGTGTTATAGATCAAGAACAAGTTGAAAGGGAAAGAAAAGGAAAGCTTGTGGCCTAGAGGTGATTTTGAGCAAGGAATCAAGGTAGGTTACAGTTTATTGTAGAATTAAATTTGCTTAACTCTATACGTATAGGTGAATTGAGTATTTGTGATGGCTTTTGAGCACTACTTGTAATTATTGACTGCATTGCATATCCATATACATTGATGTTGTTGAAATAATGATGATGATATTATGGAAATCATGATGTTCATGATGATGTTGATGATGTTAATGGGATTGAGAAGAGAAAGAGAAGATGTGCACATCTTGCATTCATAAATTCATTTATGTGCATTGAATGACCACTTATAAGTTTATGTTGTGATGCAACTTGTTGCTGAATTTGACTAAGTGTAAACATACATGAGTATGAGCTTGTATTCCCTCTAAAGTGAAATGTCATAATTGCCTATTTGTCTTTGATTATAAATTCTGTGATAATCGTTTTGCATCTATTTGATTTACTTATTTGTATGGTATCGGGTTGAGTCAACCTATGATGCGTACCAGTACTTGTTGCACTGATGCTACCTATATTCTTCTTTTTGTTGAGTGTATAGCGTATTCCTGCATTTGAGACAAGACCTCGACTTTAGCTAGCAGTTTTAGATTTAGTTTCAAGGGTGAGCACCATGACCGGGCAGCCTTTGGATGTTCTTATTATTGTTCATGTCCTTGTTTTGGGAATAATACATTCCTTTATTTATAGCTTGTTTTGGATAATCATTTAGCTTTAAGACTTGATTTCTTTTAGATGTTTTTGTACATTGACTTTAGGTCTTGGGGATTTAATAAGTAGAGGTTTCCGCACTCTATTAGCTTATGGATGTTTATGTTGGTTTGACATTTTACTTAATTGATTGAATAAGGACCCTTTTGAACATATTCAAATTGAGGTTAAATTAAGATGAATGTGAAAGTGACACTTGAGTTAGTGAAGGATGAGTTTAGCATGGTTCGCTCGCCATAGGTTAGGGTGGGTACCAATCATGACCGTTTGGATCTTGATAAATATAGTATTAGAGCACTGGGTTCATAGATCTCATTGCACATGAACAGGTCTAGTAGAGTCCTGCGGAACGGTACGGAGACGTTTGTGCTTTCTTCAGGAGGCTCCAAGGCTTTAGGAAAAAATTCCTTTCTTTCTTTCTTTCTTTCGTGCTATTACTTGATTCCAGTTGGTATCTGGTAATCCAATTGGTATCTAATTCATTCACTCTTGTCCACGTATGGTGAATACTTGTTCCACTAGAGCAGCAGCAGCCTCACCCACAATAAACAGTTTCCACATCGATTGTTGGGGCTGCAGTCCGAAGCAGACCTTGAGTTAGGGGTAGACCTAGAAGGGGAGGAAGGAGGACAACACATGTTGGGGATGGAGCCCAGGCAGCCGGAGGACCAACAAGACAGAGATCATCATCCCCTCCCCCACAACAGGATGCCCCAGAACTTGCTCAGAATGAAGAAGTGGTATTTAAAAAGGAGGAGATGGTAGCTCCAGAGAATGTGGTGCCAACACCAAATGGTGCAGCCCCGGTGCCTTTGTCTGCGGAAGTGATTCAGCAAGTGTTGAGATTCCTGAGTAGCTTTACTAGAACTGGCCACACTCCATTTGTTTTGACTTTCCCACCCCCAACCTTACAACATATCACTGTTGTAGCACCAATGATGGATGAAGGCTATGAAACAGGGGTGTATCCCCAATAGTTACTTGGGCCAGTGATGACTGATGATGAATATGGACTATTCTGCAAGTTTATAAAGATAAAGCTCCTAGTATTCCAGGGTGCAGAGTCTGAGGATGCATTTGAATTTTTGATAGATTGTCATGAACGTCTACACAAGATAGGTATTATTGAAAGGTATGGTGTGGAGTTTGTTTATTTTCAACTGCAGGCCGAAGCCAGGTAATGTGGAGGTCATTTGTAGAATGTAGAGCTACCTTACCTTCACTTACTTGGGTACAATTTCAGAATGTATTCCTTGAGAAATATGTTCCCCGCACTTATTGTGATCAGAAAAAGTATGAGTTCTTGAGGTTGGAGAAGGGTAACATATTTGTGGCAGCCTACGAGGCCAAGTTTCATGCCTTGTCTTGCTATGCACTACAATTAATCACCTCAGAGGAAGAGTGGATTAAGTACTTTGTGAAGGGTCTGAATTCTTGGATTCAGTTGGTTACCTTATTTGTCGTTGCATCTAGTAAGTCCTTTCAGGAGATAGTTGAGTTTGCTAAGAAGGTTGAGGCACTTGAGAAATAAGGAGAAGTAAAAGTAGAAGAGAAGAAAGCCCCTCTGGCCAGTTCAGTGGTACTTTCTCAAAGGGTTGTGGTTCTTCTCAGCCTTATAATTCGGCTATGCCTATGTCCGCAAGGGGCTCGTTTGGGGTTAGTTACCAGCCTTCATGAACAAGCAATTACACACCCTCGTCCTCTTCAGTTTAGAGGCCTGCTTTGCTTATTAGGTGCCATGAGTGTAGGGGTTTAGGCCACATTAGAAGGAATTGTCCTAATTTTTTGTCTGCAGGTCAGTTAACGCAGCAACCGCTTCTACTGCCTAGTTCCGACAGGTTGTGGTGGAGGAGGAAATGGTAGTGGTTATCCACAAGGTGGGAGTGATGGCCAGGTTGCAGGAAGGGGTGGCAACTAAGACAACCGGGGTGGAGGATAGGTTGGTAGAAATGGTGCTCAGGCTGGTAGAGTTGGCGATCAGGTGATAAGACTCATCTTTATGTTGTTTTGACTCATCCTAAAGCAGAAGCTTCCGATGATGTGATCACAGGTACTATTCTTATCTATGATTGATTGGCTTCTGTATTGTTTGATTTAAGACATTGGCAGAATAAGTGATTCTAGACATGCAGGAATTTGATATCATTTTGGGGATAAATTGGTTGTCTCTCTATCATTCCATTCTTGATTATTATGCTAAAACCATCACTATAGCCCGAGATGGAGAAGTTAGAGTGGTAGGGTACTTTTAAGCCTACTCCTGTGAGAATAGTGTTAGCTCTTCATGCCCAAAAACTTGTGAAGAGGGAGTAAAGGGGGTGTAGGGCGTTTTTAGCCCATCTTTGGGAAGATAAATCTGTAGTTCCTCCTATAGTATCAGTTCAATGGTGTATGAATTCTTAGAAGTGTTTCCTGATGACTTTCTGGGTATGCCTCCAGACCGAGAGGTTATTTCTATATAGATTTAGAGCCCTAAACTCGACCCATCTGTATCCTTCCCTATCGTATGGCACTAGCATAGTTAAGAGAGTTGAAATCTTAGTTACAAAGAATTATTAGAGAAGGGTTTTATTGTCCCAAGTGTTTCTTGTTGGGGTGCACCCATTTTATTTGTGAAAAATAAGGACGGTAGCTTGAGAATGTGCATATACTACAGCCATTTGAATAAGGTAACTATTCGCAACAAATATCCTCTACCTAGAATAGATGACCTGTTTAGCCAGTTGCAGGGAGTTGCGGTATTCTCCAAAATAGATTTGAGATTGGGCTACCACCACCTCAAGATTAGGGAGGAGGATATCTCAATGACTGCTTTTCGAACACGTTATGGGCACGATGAGTTTCTAGTCATGTCTTTTAGCTTGACCAATGCCCCAACTGCTTTTATGAGTTTGATCAATGGGATTTTTAAGTCATTTTTGGATTCATTCATTATTGTTTTTATTGATGACATATTGGTTTACTCCAAGAATGAAGAAGAACATGAAACTCATTTGCATACAGTATTGGGGTTCCTTAAGGAGAAGCAACTATATACTAAATATTCCAAGTGCGAGTTCTAGCTTTCTTCAGTGTCCTTCTTGGGGCACATGGTTTCTAAGGAAGGGGTTATGGTAGAACCACAGAAGGTTGAAATTTTTAAGAATTGGGCTAGGTCAACGAATGTGATAGAAATTTGTAGCTTTGTAGGATTGGCCAGTTATTATTGTCGATTTCTTAAAGGGTTTGCTGCCATCGCTTCGCATATTACCCGACTTACTCAGAAGGAAGTTCCATTTGTGTGGGATGACAAGTGTGAGGAGAGCTTCCAAAAGCACAAAACTTTGTTGACCTCAGCCCCAATCCTTATGTTGCCTATTAAGGGTAAGGATTTCATTGTATATTGTGATACCTCAAAGTTGGGTTTAGGTGCTATTTTGATGCAAGATCAAAACGTGATTACTTATGCTTCGAGACAACGGAAGCCTTATAAGAAAAACTACCCCACACATGATTTAGAATTGGCAGTCATGGTATTTGCTTTGAAGATTTGGAGACACTACCTCTATTGGGTGAAATGTGAAGTGTTCACAGACCACCACAGCCTACGACACGTGTTCACCTAGAGGGATCTAAATCTAAGACAGATAAGGTGGATGGAGTTGATTAAAGACTATGACATATCAATCCTATATCACCCGGGTAAGGCCAATGTAGTGGTGGACTTACTAAGCTGGAAACTAGAAAGCATGAGAAGTTTAGCATGGCTAGAAGTATCAAGGCATCCATTGGAAAGAGAGGTATAATCTTTGGCTAACGATTTTCTGAGATTGCAGGAGACTAGCGGAGGAAGTATTTTAGCACATGTGGAAGTTCAGACCACATTCTACCACCAAATCAAAAGCAGACAGTTTGAAGACAAGAAGCTAAGCAATCTCAGAGAAAAGGTGTTACAGGGTGAGGCAAGAGAGGTCATTCTTGATAATGAGGGAGCTTTAAGGATTTGGGGGTGCTAGTGCATACCCCAGGTAGGCAATTTGATTTCAACTATTCTAGCAGAGGCTCACAACTCTAAGTACTCTATACATCCAGATGCCAACAAGATGTATAGAGACTTGAGGCAATATTATTGGTTGTGAAGAATGAAGCGTTACATTGTGGATTTTATAACCAAGTGTCAAAACTGCTAGCAGGTCAAATATGAACACCAAAAACCTGGTCATACATTTTAGAGAATGCCCATTCTGGAATGGAAATGGGAAAGGATAACCATGGACTTTGTGGTTGGCCATCCTAAAACATTGAGGAAGTGCAACTCTATATGGGTAATTGTTGACCGGTTGACCAAGTCAGCTCACTTCATTCCGATAAGAGTAGATTATAATGTGGCTAAGTTGGACAAGATCTATGCGAAGGAGATTGTAAGGTTACATGAGGTACCGATTTTGATTGTGTCAGACAGTGATACTCAGTTCACCTCTAATTTTTGGGAGAAATTCCAGTCAGAGTTGGGTTTTAGATTGGACCTAAGTACAACTTTCCATCCACAGGCCGATCGTCAGTCAGAGTGAACTATCCAAGTGCTAGAAGACATGCTTTGGGCTTGTGTTATGGACTTTGGGGGTCAGTAGGACCAACACTTACCATTGTGTAAATTTGCCTACAACAATAACTACCACTCTAGTATTGATATGGCTCCTTTTGAGGCCTTATATGATAGAAGGTATAGGTCTTCAATTGGGGAGTTCGATGCATTTGAAGTGAGGCCTTGGGGCATACATATTAGAAACTTCTAAATAAATTAAGGAAGTCGCCACCTAATTAGTTCTATGGTGAATTAGGACACCTATTATAAACTAAGAGATTAAAACAAATAAAGTCTTCATTTTAAGGTCTGCTTAAGCGATTCTAGATAAGGATTCTAATTATTCTAAAGGAAAATTAATCATCCTAAAGGATCCGCTAACTACAGTTAATCAACCAAACTTAGGTTAATAAAAATATTTGAAAATATAGCAATTTTGACCGTAGATATAAAGATATGATAAGTATTTGTAAGAGAAGTACTATGTAAGACATATTATAAATATTTTTAAGAAAAGGTACTAAATAACAAATAATGTAGCCTTTAAATTTCAGTAAATGCATAAATAATATATATAAGAATGAAAGCTTGCAAAACTATTTTATTTTGGAAAATAGACGTTGTTGGTAAAGGATTAAATATAATATATATATATATAATATATATATATATATTAATGTACATGATATATAAAGGAAAGTAACGTGTATAAGTGAAGTGAAAATATTGCGGCATATTAGACTTTTCAAATAAACTAGTAAGTAAAAAGGTTAAATAACTTATTGCATTTTACTTTGAAATAAAACTTGTCCCATTTTTTAGAGAAAATCTTTTCATAATCTTCATTTTAATAATTGGTTTTCAAAAGTCAAAATGTCAATTTTTCATCAAACATTTTGCTTTCAAAAAGGATGAGAAATTTTATTCGATTGTATTAAAACTTTTAAAAATAAGAGTTGCGCGCATTCTTGTTTTTAAACCTAGCTAGTTTTGAACTAAAATATAGGCTATTAAACTCTAAAGGGTGTTTTTGCCTATCGAATTTTAACATTTTAGCGATACAAATTACATCTAAGCCTAGAGATTGAGTTAAAATCAATATCCAAAGGTGGGGAGAGAAACGACTAATTCACTATCATATTTAAAGATTTACACTAATTCAAATAAGAGCATACAAAGCACAAATTCCAAATAATAATGTGCGGAACATTAAATAAAAATAATAACAAGTGTCTACAAAGAAGAATAAAGCTTGAAAGAGGAAAAGAGGCACTAGACTGCTAGACAGAATCATGTAATGCAACTATTATTCGATTCTTTGATTTGAACAGAGATGGAGTCAAGCCATAAGACTCCAAACGCACTCCCGATTGTACATGTGAAATAAGAAAGAAAAGAAATTAGAAATAGTGCAAGTTCCAAATGAATAAATGAAGGGCAAGACCAAATCGGTAAAGTATACAATGTGAACTCAAAAGTAAGCATGCGATTGCAATCATTCTTCAGAGAAAGAAAAAAAAAACTAGACACAATGTGTTACTAGAGAAAAGTGCATACACCTACCAACTGTTGTCTTTTTTTTTTTTAAAACTGTCACAAAGGATTTCCACAAGAATAATTCTTAAGTAAACTAACTCAATTTATACATTAAACTGCTAAGATTTGAACTATAATACAAAATTTTGGGAAAACTCTAATGAATAAGGGATAACCTCATAATAGTTTTATATGAAAAATGAGCAAAACAAAGCGTTGAACTAAATCAAATTTTTTAGCCAGAAAAAAAATCTAGTTAGACTTCCATATGTACAACTATTAATAGGACATGGATTCTCTATGCTATTATGGATCTAGTGTAAGAGCAATGGATTATGATGTCTAAACACATATATTAATTCAACCATCTTAACAGGTAGTTGATCTAAACGTATTCATGATCCATCATAGTTACTAGTTTATCACCGAATAATTTTTTTTGGTCAATCACTTCTTAAAACTCTCGGTTCTGAGTGATAACACACTTAATTCGGGGGGCAAACATTTGAATACATAGCAGCAAACAAAAGGAAGAAACCTACTGCACATAACTTATTATTTATAATCATGAGAAGAAAAAGACTCTATCGAGTTAACACTTTGGTTCTACATATATATACACTTATTGACAAGCAAGAAAATTAAATAATAAGCCTTGGTTCCAACAAGTTCATGCATTTGCTAAATTAAAATGAGAGCTGCAAATTATCATAAAAAAAAATATTTTACCCAATTTTAAGAATTTGGGACAGAATGACACAATCAAAACTAGACTTACAACTTCACATTTTCAACATAACTAAAACTTTTCATCACTGCTAATTTAGGATTAACTAAATCGTCCCAGTAACATGATTTCTAAATAAGCTTGAACACAAACTGATTTTAAAACTCCAAAAAGTACCTAGTTA
Organism: Capsicum rhomboideum; assembly: GCA_031232105.1. NCBI lineage: Eukaryota > Viridiplantae > Streptophyta > Magnoliopsida > Solanales > Solanaceae > Capsicum > Capsicum rhomboideum. The sequence goes on from CP124711.1 coordinate 108,077,205, forward strand.
AAGCAAGCAGTCTTTTTTCTTTCAAACTCATGATAAACTAAGCTATGATTTTAAGAAGCAAAAAAGGAGAGCACAAATCAGTTTTTTAAATTTCAGATTGATGAACCTGACACGGACGTGGATAAGCCAGTTAAAGGCCCTTTTTATTTACACACAAATCCTTAAAGTATGATAAAGTGATCTCATCTCACTAAATGTTCATATTTCATTTTTTTAAAACCTCTTGACATTTTTACAATACTTGAAAGTAAGTTGTTGGAAGATGCATAAAAAGCTTCGGCCATAATATCCATTTTACCATTATGGGAGAGAAACATAAAAAAAAAATTCATGACTTTTTTTTTTTTTTTTTTTTTTTGAAACTGGTAACGGTTGGTTCATGACTCATTTTTAAGACTTCCACATATATATCATCGAAAAAAAGACGAGTAAACAGAATCTAATGAATCCTAAAACAGAGAAACTAAATAAGCGGCAAAATGAAACACATGATCAACAAGCTAAACAATCAATAGTATTTTTCCAGATTTTATTAATTTCTCTAGCCACTTCTTCATACTAATCATGTCAAGCAAAATAATAACATCATTCAAAACAGAAGTTCAAGTGAATGACGAGGTTGCTCAAATGATCATATTCATCAGAAAGTTATATACAGAAAAAGAGCTATTGCCTTTTATAAAAAAAAAAAAATCTAATTCGTATAAACCACTTAACATGATCTTAACGAAAATCAAAAATCTTGATAAACAAACCTCAAAGAGTGCAACGCAAAATCTGAATACACCACATAGAAAAAAATTCGAATAATGACACACTCAAATTAGTACTTAAAGCAATAATGAAAATTAAAAGGGTGGCTACTGACCTTGTGTGGAGTAGCGAACTAGGGCTTCCTCGTCGGAGATCAGCACTCAAACTCGAACTTTTAACTCAAAAAGGGAGCAAGGAAAAATAAGGAGGAAATAGTATTATGGACTTCCTGATATTTAGTTCTAATTTTTGATAATTCCTGATGATAAAAAACTGGGAGCCCAAAGGCTCCTTTTCTAGCCGAAATTGAGGGGGGCTCTTCATTTCTTGGAGAAAGAATCTTGAATTTAAAATTTGAATTCTTGAGAGGCTCAATTATAGGACGTAATGATGAAATCAAAGAAATAAGGGGGCTGAATTTTTACCTTTTCAGGTTGATGTGAAGGGCGAAAGGACGGTTTGAATGTGGAGGACTTGAACCTATCGAATTTAAGGAGATAACAACCTCAAATCCGATGGTTCTTCACTCCCTTCGCCTTTTCCAGAAGTAGCAGTGATGGTGGAGTGTTTTGGGGTCTGATTTGAGAAGAAAAAGTGATTGAAATGATGTAAAGTTGATGGAGGAGTTGCGAGATTGATGGAAACGGTCGGAAAAGTGAAGGGGGAGGGTTGAAGACTGCCAGAAAGCGCCATTATCCGGCGGTCTAAGGCTGGTTCGGCCTTAGCAGAGAGGAGAGAAGAGGATCGTTAGTTTGGTTGAGTTTGGACGAGAGGTGAAGTATGAGGGATTAGGGGCTGGTTAGGTTAATATGAGTGAAGTTGGGCTGGGTTGGGGTATTTTGGATAGTGGGCTGCATACTTTAGTCTGAAAATAACTAAAGTTTTGGCCCAAATGCAAGAAAAATTTGATTTTCTCCAATTGTTCTCTACTTAATTAATTTAACGATGCTTCTTTCATTCTAATTAGTTTTCTACGACGTACGTATATATAGGTATTCATATAAACTTAAACAAACGTAATTATATTTCATAATTATAAGAATTGTAGTTATGAAATATTATAACGATATGAAAAATTCGTTTAGAGTTAAAAGTAAAAGTTAACATACTAATATTGTTTTTTCCAAAAAAAATAGTGAAGAGAGTAAACTTTTAAATATTTGATGCAATATCGATAATTACCGTATATATATATTTATGATTAAAAGACAAGAAAGTAAAAGAAAATTATTCTTTTTATGCCAAAATTATTGAAATTAATATGAAGGATAAAAAAAAGTCAGCTTGGTAAAGTATTCAAGACAAAGAAGCATAGAAAACTTAATTATAGGAAAAAGATAGCCAAAATTGGGTGTCAACAACTTGTCCCTCTTCGATCGGAGATGATGTAAGAATCTTTGGATGAAGACGTTGATGTAATAGCCAATTTTGTCTCGACTAGAAGAAACAGATTTGGAAAATAAAAGGACGCACCCGAAAGGGGCGGTCCTACTAAGGAATGGAGTAGATTGAGCTAGTATGATCATGATTATTAATTCAACCGAACCTTGATTTTTTAGTCGTCTGCATATCTCGGATCTCACAAGAATCAGGTCGATGTAGTTCAAAAGCTAGGTTTTCGATAAAATTTTGAGAGATCCTCAATTTTATCCTAGTGTTAGATTTATGATTGCACTGATCTTATTGGTGATAAGAAGAAGAATGATTTAGCATTCGTGGAGTGGATAAGGCCGTATCTGGAGTCAAACTACTTACCATTTCGAGTTATGATAACACTGAAATATAAGGACAAATTTATGAATAGATTTTGACTTAAGTGAGAATTTGCGAAATTTGAGTCGGGTTGAGTTCTTAATCATCGAAGCTGCTAGGGATGCTTGACATTCTGCTAGCTTTACCCTATTTCACTGCTTAGAGATGGTTCCACGTTTGTGCTAAGGTTCCTGCGAAACTTAAACTAGATAAAGCAATTAGCACATAAATATTAAATTTAAAGCAATGTTCAGTGAATTTATGAAAATGACATCTGTCACGACCTAAAAACTAGGTCATGATGGCATTTGTCGTGGCCCAGCCATGACAAGTAAGCCAATCACCCAAACTGATAAAGTAAAATAGAATTCAACACATATACAATTAAGGCCAGACTTCTAGAACGAAGTCAGACCAACACAAGTACAATAATAGAGGAAGTCTGAAATAAATGTCATAACGAATCCCAAGAAATGGTCTCAAAGGGCAAGAGCATCTAATACAATCCAAATACTGAAATACAACTCTGTCTCAGAAAGTAAGTAAAGACATTAAAGGACAAGATGAGGTCTGAAAGTCAGCCCCGAACTCTGGAGCATATCAGTACCTCGAAGATCTACTCAACCTCTCACGAACTCAACCGCCACGTGTCGTACTCGAACCTGGATATGCACCAAAAGGGCATAGTAGGGATGAGTACGGGTTCACTTCTACTCAGTAGGTATCATAGGCAGACTGAGCAAAGTAGAAAATAACATAGATAAAGATAGACTATAAGCACGCAATCCTGCAAGCAGAAAAATTTCCAAACAGTAACTCACACTGTCTCCACTAACAGTTCTAATATAATAGCGAGATAAACAACACGAGTAAACATAGAAATACAAGAAAGTAAGCCAAGAACAAATAAACCACAGAATATGCGAATGGAATGCAATGCAATGCTGTGGTAATGATGGGGAGGAATGGTAAAAGTCATCACATAACTTTCAGTATATACCTACCGAGTTCGCAACTCCGCAATAGGACCCATGGGGGATTTGTAACCCATATACTTTATCTCATATCTCATATCTCAATCTCAACACAACTCACCTCTTCGACTTGTGTTCACAAAGAGGGTTTTTATGAAAATATCTCATTTTCTTTCAAAAACAGTGTTCCTCAATGGTACCAGTATCTCATGAATGTATATGTATGGAATGAGGATATAATGATCAAAATAAGATCAGTATGAAGATATCCAATCAATTTAATACGATATATATATATGTAGGTGAGCTCAGAAATCAACTCAATATGTCCATAATTCATGATCTATCAACTATAAATGGGCACAATCGGAATAAATATGCATGTAAGACATCATAAATATCATATCAACCCCTAACTCAGATATTTTAGTCATGATAAAGCAACCAATACTCGATAAGGCCTATAATAACAGTTTGAGTCCCCCGCACGGGAATCATATCTAAAAATAAGGCATTTAAATGCACAGATAAGGCCAGATGATGTCAAATAAGGCCCCCAGACGAGCTACACGCAATATCAAATATCTCAAGTCAATATTCACACAAAATAAGCCCCCACACGGGTTCACAACAATGAAAATAACCTCAAAATATAAACCACATAGCCATTCACCCCAACCCATAGCATGCTTTACCTATATATTAACTACCCAACTCAATCTGAAAGAAGTTATGCCATAACCTACCTCAAAAAGACGAAATTCGGGCCTAAAGTGCTTCAACAAGGAGCCTTCCCCTTTCGAACGGCCTCAGAATCAACTAAAACACACAAATATAGCATCTATGCATTAAAAGAAAGCCAACAATACCCATATTGCCCATATCTAAATCGGATCCAAAACGAACCTCAAAAATGAGTTTTGAAAATGAAGGGGTAAAACTAGAATTTTTGTTTAGAAAACCATTACCCATGATCAAAGGAACCCATAGAAGAAAATCCAAGGGAAATCGGATAAAAAACGAGTGATTGATTGATGAAAAACCCTTTTAAAACTTTCGGGTAAAAACACCCAAAATCCATTTTGAAATCACAATTTAAAGGGAGTTTAGAAGCTATAATCAAAGTAAAATGATGGGAAAAGGATTATGGAGCTTACCCAAGCTTGAGAAGTGAAGCAATCGCCCCAAAACTCTCAAACCCGAAGCTTAAATAATCAACAATGGAGTCATCGACGCCTATCCGATTACTAAGCACGATCGCAGTCCCCCCACCACGCAATCGCTATGAAGCATGTCATCGAGGCCTGCGATCATGACACATGGCCACGCGATCACAATAGAGGCCATGACGCATCAAAAAATGTTGCATCAGCAGCTAAAGCCAAGTCCCAAAGTCTCCGAACGTACCCTCGAGATTTATTCGAGATCCGATAGAAATAATCCATATATGCTACTAGGCTATTTTCGACGTTTCGGACTCAATGGCTACTTTGAATTTCCCAAAAAAAAGATTGTTTTCAACAAATTAGCCCCTAGGACCCTATTTCACTATTTTCCAAACGAAGGGTCGAAAAGAGATATAAAAGCTACAAAACTGAACCAACCCCGCTACTAACCCAAAATCAACATTTTGAATCTGCTGGCGCAGTTTTTTTTGCCATCCGGCACTCGAATCAAGAAATATTGACCAAAGTCAACTATGAGGCTTCTCAATCCTCTAAAAACCACAAACTCGTACAAAAACTTTCCCGATCGCATTAAGAACCGTGTCAACCATCCCCAAATCGCAAAATCAACATAAAACAACAACGAAAAAGGGCAAAATAATCAAAACACATAAAAATAGAAAATCACAAAAATAGGTCTTTACAATATCCACCACTAAGACTCTAAAATGCTGCATCAGCAGCTAAGGCCAAGTCCCAAAGTCTCCGAACGGACCCTCGAGATTCGATAGAAATAATCCATATATGCTACTAGGCTATTTTCGACGTTCTGGACTCAATAGCTACTTTGAATTTCCCAAAAAAAAGATTGTTTTCAACAAATTAGCCCCTAGGACCCTATTTCACTATTTTCCAAATGAAGGGTCGAAAAGAGATATAAAAGCTACAAAACTGAACCAACCTCGCTACTAACACAAAATCAACATTTTGAATCTGCTGGCGCAGTCTTTTTTGCCATCCGGCACTCAAATCAAGAAATATTGACCAAAGTCAACTATGAGGCTTCTCAATCCTCTAAAAACCACAAACTCGTACAAAAACTTTCCCGATCGCATTAAGAACCGCGTCAACCATCCCCAAATCGCAAAATTAACATAAAACAACTACGAAAAAGGGAAAAATGATCAAAACACATAAAAATAGAAAATCACAAAAATAGGTCTTTACAATATCCACCACTAAGACTCTAGTTTGTCCTCGAACTAAAAAGGCAAAGAGGTACCTGAGTTGGTGAATAGCTGAGGGTAAGTACTACGCATGTCGGACTCGACCTCCTAAGTAGCCTCCTCAACTGAACGATACTTCCGTTGTACCTTAACTACAGGGATATCTCTAGAACGCAACCGTCTAACATCTCTGGCTAAAATGAAGACCGGCTCCTCAACAAAGGTCAACCTCTCATCCAACTGAACAGAATCCCACTTAAGCACGTGAGACTCATTCAAAATATAGCATCAAAGCATAGAAACATGGAAAATTGAATGAACGGCTGAAAAATTTGGAGGTAAGGCCAACTCATAAACAACCTCCCCAACAGTCCGAAGAATGTTAAAAAGTCCGATATATTTCGGGCTAAGCTTACCCCTCTTCCCTAACCTCATCACACCCTTCATGGGCGACACATGAAGGAAAACCCGATCACCAATACTAAAATTCAAGGCATGAAGTCTGCGGTCTGCATTGCTCTTCTACTTACTCTGGGCTGCTCGAAGCCTAACTTTATCCAAAGACTCGCAAAACAAGTCAATACCAAGGGGTCTAATCTCAGAAGTCTCAAACCAACCAATAGGTGATCAACAACTCCCACCATACAATGCCTCAAAAGGTTCCATCTCAATACTCGACTGGTAGCTATTATTATAGGCAAACTCCGCTAGGGCTAAATGCTGCTCCTACTGACCTCCAAAGTCCATAACACAAGCGCGGAGCATATCCTCTAAAACCTGAATGATCCGCTTCGACTGACCGTCAGTCTGAGGGAGGAAAGTTGTACTAAGATCAACCTGAGTGCCCAACTCTTCCTAAAACTCCCTCCAAAAGCTAGAAGTGAACACAGAACCTCTATCTGAAATAATAAACACGGGCACCCCGTGAAGACGAACAATCTCACTTACATAGATCTGAGCTAACCTCTCGACACTGAAGAAAGTCTGAATAGGGATGAAATGGGCTGATTTGGTCAATCGATCCACGATGACCCAAAGACTATCAGAACCACGAGAAGAACGAGGCAATCCACTCACGAAGGCCATAATGATCCGCTCTCACTTTCACTTCGGAATGGGTAACCTCTGAAGCAAACCACCCCGTCTCTGATGCTCGGCCTTCACTTGCTGACAACACAAGCAACGAGCCACAAAATCCACCATATCCTTGTTCATATCCATCCACCAGTAAAGTTGTCTCAAATCACGATACATCTTAGTAACTTCAGGATAAATGGAATATCTAGAACAATGCGCCTCCTCCAAAATTAATCTCACCCAACCACCAACTTTCGGTACACATACTCGTCCACCAATCCTCAACACACCATCAGAATCAAGAGAGGCTTCCTTAGCCTCGCCACTCAGCACCTCATCACGAATCACTCTCAAGCAATCATCATCAAATTGGTGAGCACGAATCTGCTCCATCAAGGAAGATCTAGCATCAATGAAGGCTAAAACACATCCAGGTGTCGAAAAATCAAGCCTAACCATCTGGTTGGACAAAGACTGAACCTCTAAGGCTAAAGGTCGCTCTTGAGTCAAAGATGAGCCAAACTTCCCATACTAGTCGACTTCTGACTCAAAGCATCTGCTACCACATTAGCCTTACCCGGATGATACAAAATAGTGATGTCATAATTCTTAAGCAACTTGAGCCAACTTCGTTGCCTCATATTAAGCTCCCTCTGGGTGAAGAAGTACTGAAGACTATGATGATCTGAGAAAATCTCACAACGGACTCCATACAAGTAGTGTCTCCACAACTTCAACACAAAAACAACCGCGGCCAACTCCAAATCATGGGTAGGGTAATTCTTCTCATGAGGCTTCAACTGAAGAGAGACATAAGCAATCACCTTACCCTCCTGCATCAACACCGCACCCAAACTAATACCTGAAGTATCATAAAACATGATAAAACCCACGCCCTCCTAGGGCAAGGTCAAGATTAGAGCTGAAGTCAACAACTCCTTGAGCTTTTGGAAGCTCTTCTCACACGCTTTCAATCACTGAAAGGTAATCTTCTTCTGAGTCAACTTGGTCAAAAGAGCTGCAATCGAAGAGAAACCCTCAACAAAAGGCCGATAATAACCTGCCAAGCCGATAAAACTCCTAATCTCAGTAGGACTAGTGGGCCTAGCCCAATCACAAATCGCTGCAATCTTGGTCGGATCGACCATAATACCATCCTTGGTCACCATATGACCCAAGAAAGAGATAGAATCCAACCAAAACTCACACGTAGAGAACTTAGCATACAACTTCTCATCACGCAACCTCTGAAGTACAGTCCTCAAGTGTCTCACATGATCAGCCTCATTCTTGGAATAAACCAAGATATCATCTATAAATACAATCACAAAGGAATTGAGATACGGTCTAAACACCCGATTCATCAACTCTATGAACGCTGCTGGGGCATTGGTCAACCCAAAAGACATGACTAAGAACTCATAATGACCGTACTGAGTTCGAAAATCCATCTTTGGAACATTCAAAACTTTAATCCTCAACTGGTGATACCCAAAAATTTATCTTTGGAACATTCGAAGCTTTAATCCTCAACTAGTGATACCCGAATCTCAAATCAATCTTAGAAAGCACGAAAGCACCCTGAAGCTGGTCAAACGAATCATCAATGCGAGGAAGAGGATACTTGTTCTTAATCTTCACCTTGTTCAATTGCTAATAATCGATACACATACGCATAGAACCATCCTTCTTCTTCATAAACAAGACAGGCGCACCCCAAGGACAAACACTAGGTCTAATGAAGCCTTTACTCAACAAATCTTGCAACTGCTCCTTCAACTCAGTCGGGGCCATCCTATAAGGAGGAATAGAAATGGGCTTGGTGCCCGGCTCAACATCAATAGCAAAGTCAATATCACGGTTCGGAGGCATACCTGACAAATCGGTAGGAAACACATCCATGAACTCGCAAACTTCTCGAATAGAATCCATAGAAGGCGGTAAAGCAACACTCGTATCACAAACATGAGCCAAATAAGCCAAACAATCCTTTTTTATCATGTGACTAGCACGTAGAAAAGATATAACCCTCTTCGGACCCGAATTAAGCATACCTTTCCAAGCTAGTCATGGCACACCCAGTGTAGCTAAGGTCACGGTCTTGGTATAACAATACAAAATGGCATGATAAGGGGCTAACCAATCCATACCCAAGATAACATCAAAGTCAACCATATCTAGGCTAATCAAGTCTACCCAAGTCTCATGCCCCGCAAAGGTCATCACACAGGATCGGTATACCCGATCTACCACTAAAGAGTCTCCTACGGTGGTAGACACATGAAGAGGCATAGTAAGAGGCTCACATGCAACATCAAGTCCAGAAGCAAAATATGTAGACACGTAGGAGAACAAATAACAAGGAAGCAGATCTGTAGCAAACTGGGACGATACCTATAATAACTGCATCAGAAGCCTCTACCTTAGGTCTCTCAGGTAAAGCATAGCAGTTTTTACATCCTCTCCCATACTAATTAACCCCGCGACCACCACCACGAGCTCCCCTACCTCTACCACGAGCACCTCTACCACTTTGAGAACCACCTCTCACTGTAGATATAGCAATAGGTCTGAAAACACGTCGGGGATAATCCTTGGCCACATGGCCAAACTCATCACATACGTAACACCCTCTACAACCTGACTCAATCTGAGAAGGTGCGGCTGAACTAGAACGACCACCCTGACTCGAAGTCTGGCTATCCGTAGTCACAGAATATGAAGGTCTACCACCTGATCCCTGCAACGCGGCCTGAACTAGCCTTTCATGATAACCACGGGAACCTCTACTAGAGAAATCTCTACCTCGAGAGGCGTGTCCACTGAGCTCACCCTGACGAGGCACCTTCTTGGTGTCTCCCTGAGTAGCCTGGATAATAGACTTAGTCAACTTAGCATGCTCAATAATACTCTGAAAAGAAGCCCCTGAAACAACCATCTGAGCTGTAGCCAACTGATACGAACCATCCAACCCCTTCACAAACTTTCGAATTCTCTTAAACTCGGTGGAGATGCTAGCGGCAGAATATCTGGACAAGGTATGGAAATGTGCCTCATACTCAGCAATGGACATGGAGCCCTACTCTAAATGATCAAACTCATCTCTCGTCTGATCTCTCAAGCTAAACAACACAAACCTCTCCAAGAAAACCTCAAAAAACTGGGTCCAAGTCGTAACAGGCGAACCCAACGGCCTACAACTAGCATACGACCTACACCAATCCCTAGCCATATCCATCAACTAATAAATAGTATAAGCAACACCATGAGACTCAAGAGATCAAAGATTATGCAACTTCTCCTGACAATCAATCAAAAACTCGTAGGCATCCTCGCCTATAGCTCCACTAAGATATGTACTACTATGAACTCAATAGTCATCACGCCCAAATTGGGTGTTGTGGTTGTCGCGCGTCACCGGCCATCACTCTCGACATAGGTCATGGCACATCGATCTTCTCCTAATTCCCATATTAAATCCCTCTTATGCTCCCATCAGCACTAACCATACTATTTCAACGCACATAACCTTAAAAGTATTTCAAAACCTTACCAGTTTTCTCATCCAAATATTGACGCTTAATGCGAGTAGAATACTTATTCATTAAATTGAGTTCGACCTTTATTTGGAAAGTGCTAGATCATAATTTTTCTTTCGTTGCTTTATCAATAGCCATAGGTTTAATACCTATTGATCAAGTAATTGATAGCAAGGATCTTTTAGCAACTCATTCAGACAACAAATTTGGTAGAGACAATCATGTGTATGGACACAAAGTTTCTTCTTTCGTATTAAATCCTATAAATCATGAAATTTTTTAAATTGGTAGTCTTCGCTATTGCAATATAAAAGATAAACAAACCTAGAGATTGCTTGAACATAATCCTCATATTTATTACATTTGATCAGAACATGTCATCCCATCAACCACTCTATTAAACGCTATCCTTTAATTCCTCTAACGCTTTAGAAAGAATCTTGCAAAGTTCATTCATATCAGATTGTCTTGAAAACTTCAATGATAGAGCTTGATGATAAAGACCTTCCATATAATACTATTCAACTTTTTCCATCGTAAATTTTAGTATAGGTTTTATTTCAAGGAATATTCTCAATAGTTTTCAATTTTGTTTTTTGTCAAATTAGTTTGAATAAATTATTTTTTATGTCCGGACGCCCCAAGAGCCGGCCACTAGAATCCAACCCTTAAGAGGCTAAGGTCCAAGGGGCTACCGCAACAACGCGACATATATATATTGCTCGAAGATCAGAGTTATGATTTAGCTCTCCCACCGCCATAGGCTGAGGGGAGGATAAAGAAGCCATGGTAGGATCCTAAATTGCCGTTCTAGTCGCCCTTGGAGGAGAGAGAACACAACAATTCTGAATTTAGAGGTTCTTCCCAAATCATACATATTTCAGTCTTTTCTTAAAAGATTGACTTTGGAAGGGTTCTATTGAGCAAACATGGAATGTAATTTATGGATATTTAAACTCAATAATTTTAATTTGGATCATGTATGTGTGTTAAAATTTGATTGAATACATATAAATAGTTGATTTCAAAATTAATAAATCAAATAAATTATAGAAGAATCCTTAATTTGAACCCACAAGAAATTCATCCTTATTTTATCCAATGTGGTGCAAGAAGAGCTTTTGAATTCTTAATTAAAGCAAAACATGTCAAATCAGTAAGGATTTCTTTAGGGATAGATGTTTTGGAATCTTGTCTTTAGCTTAATGTGATACCTCGTTCACACTCTTTCATTCTCATATGTTTAACAAAAGCAATAATTTAACTTGTAGTTATTACATGTGAGCAATATAAAATAGTGCAGATATAATATATCTCTGTTCTCCCATACATTATTATTGTTCATCGCTCCATCAAAGTTCATGAGATATTATAGCCAAAAACAAATCATATTAGATATGTTTTTTTGATCGTCTCAAAATTCGTAGCATACTTCTTTCATCATGTCTAATATTATGTTCTAACACGTTCATTTCACTTTTTAAAAAATAAGATTTGTCACAATATAAATCTAAACAATAGATTTCCATTTTCCAATAAAACTGACATAAGTACATGAAATTAAATATTAGTAAGATCCTAATTCGAGCCAAAAAAGCAACTATTTCTGAATTAACTAAAAAAGAAAAAAAAAATTATTCTAATGCAAACTTTCAAGAGAGAGAGTAGTTTGTGATGTATTATTTAAGTAGTATTATACAACCAAGGTAGGTTCTATAGATGGCACATCAAGACCAAATTTGAGATATTTTATGGGTGAAAGTTTATTTACACTCATTATTTCTATTAACTGAGTAATTTAGCAATTAAAAATTAAAGCAATATATCATATATATTTTTATGTCTCGAGATTTCACTAGTTACACAGGACATACAAGAGATATCCTTGATGTAAAATTAAAAGAATTGGGTACAAACAAGAGGCTCCTAACCTTTTTTCAGCTTCTTTTTACCAAAAAGTCAAAATAGGTTGCATGATACACCTTTTATATTTTGTGACCGTTATCTATTAACCTAGATTAGATAGCCAACAACTTTTGACTCCTTGATTTCTCTTTGGTGTGTAACAATTATTAGGGGATTACTTCGATGTACATGAAATCCACATTTTATAATGCCATGTTAATTAGCACATATAGCTTAGCCTTTGAATATATCCTAAAATCTAAAAATTATAAACAATAGGCATTGTATAAATGACATATTAGTATATAGATTAAGAGGCCATAGTGTTACTGCACTTGTCCAGAAGTAAATTGAATTATTGATCATAGAGAAACATTGCCTAGGCATTCATGGATGTCACAAGTCAACAACTCACATGATAGTCATTTTCCTTTCAAATAATTTCTTCTTAACCAATCATCCTATTTGCAAATATATGTCAATAGGGAAAGCAAGAAAAAAAAATAGAAAAAATTTAGTCGATTAATTATTAAGAAAAAGCTAAGATTGTCGTGAAAATGAATGTACAAGTAATACTTGCTAGTTCCTCTTTTCCTGCCAAAGCTCAAATGACAATAGGAAGAGTTTAGGGCTCGTTTGGCATGTGGTATTAAGGGATAACAATCTCAGAATAAATTACAGACTTGTTTAACTAGTTCCTCTTGGAATAAGGAATAATACTAAAATGGTGAGATTAACTATCCCATATAGAATACGGAATAGCTAATTTCATGAGATATTCCAACCCGTGGAATATCTTTATCTATCTCATCCCATATACTAAACGAACTGTTACGGTATTGAAATTATCATGCTTCTATAGTCGCCGAAACTAGGTTTTTAAAAACCACAAAATTAGGTAAAGTTTACTTATTCAAAAAATAAAGGTTATTAGATATATTTAAAATAACGTACTCACTACTGCAAAAAAGAGTTTTGGCGGCATATATGTACGGGCAATTGCCTAATTGCCGTTAATTCAAGTTAAAAAGTAAAATATTAGCAGCATTTGATTCAATTTGCCGGAAATAAGAAGTCCATTAAATAAGTTATACTTGATCCCTTTACTGCTCCATTTTCCCTAAAATAATTTCCTGCCAAATAAACTTTTGCCCTAGAAATCTACTAAACTCCTTTCGGCCAAAGTCGATCGAGCGACCCAGACTGTCTCTCCGACGAGCTCTTTCGCCATAGCTTTTTTCCATTAATGGCGGCTTCAAAGAGCTATTTCGCGACGGCGAACTACCGATTCCATTAATGGCGGCTTTTGACGTGAAGTTCGAGCTCGAGGAGTCAACGTGTGGAACTCATCGGCAGTTTATCGGTCGCCGGAGTTCTGTAAGAGGTCTCCGAGTTCCGATACTTGTGAACTGTAAGTAAGTTACAAACTTTTCTTCATCTTATCTGTGATATGAACTCGATTGCCTAAGTAGTTTTTTTCTTGCCGGTATAAGGTTATTTAGGATATTGGATGAGAATTTTATGGTTTTAGGTAAAACATAGCTAGGGATTTGTAACCGAAATGTGATTCATGAGTGTTTATGAATTTGGAGTGTTGTTGGTTGTTCTCGCTATTTCGTTATAACTAAGAGAGAATTAACTGGGAATTTGGCTAAAAATCCATATGAGGCAGATGAATAAGCAAAGCGCTTGGTTCTGTTGTTCAATCAGCTAGATACATAGAGGGAGTTTAACTTGAAGAGGTGGAAAACCACTAATTCGAGGTCTCCATTCAAAATATGTTCATAAATTCCTCTATTGAATCCATTAACCATAGCAGTAGTGTACTAGTCTATTTTTATGCCACATTGATGGTATTGTAACGGACTGTGGTAATACATGGCTTTACCTCCCTTATAATAATCTGGACATGTGTGGTCGTACTGTACAACTGCTAGAAGATTGGTTCAGCTTTTAGTGTAAATGTCCACAAATTGTTTTAGGCACTCTCAGATATGCTTAATATAAATATGTAGCGTTGTTCTATTTTTGTCATTGGATAGTGTTATGGGGAACACATTTTTGTTTTCTGAATATTTACATGTCAAGTCTCTTGTTAAAGTTTTCCTGAAAGAAGACAAATATATAATTCTCATTATGTTGTAATTTAGAATAACTAGTTGATCCATTTTGTTATAAGACCGACGTAATAGCTTGATCTCACTCTTCAATATTAGTTAAATGAGTGTGAAATCTTTTTGAGTCGTGGAGATAAGATTGGAAGTTTTCCTTTACTTTAGAAATTTGTTTGGCTGCTTCCCTATATTAAAGTGATGTATCATGATTCATGAATTATTTGTTGTCCTGTTCACTTTGTTCACCTTAAGTAAAGGTAGAAAGAAGAGTTTAGTTTCAAAAAAGAAAAGGTAGAAAGAAGAGTGTAGAGTATTTTACATTTGCAGTGTGCTTCATATATTTATAAGATGGAAAGCTTTTCATGAACTTGAATAAAGGAGGAGCATTTCTGTTTTTATTTATGCAGGATTAGTCATAGCAGCAGTTGTTACACTTGATTTGATCGAAATATATAACAAATATGAATTATTCGGATTGAAATCAACTTTTTTTTCCAGTGTAAAGGGGAGAACAAGACAAGTTTACCAGATGTGAAGAAAAAAACATGTCTTGTATATCTTTAAGGGCGAAGAGTCTTGGCAGATTTTTAATGACTGAATCTCTCTCTATTCTTGATTGTTGTTCGATGGAAGTTTTGAGGACACGTAAACTTCCGCGTCTCCTCAAACACGCTCGACAGGAGACCATCATTTTTAAATAGTTTGATAAGCCCATTATTTGACAAGTCAAATCCTCATCTTGGTAGGCTTGGGATCTCTATTACCATGTATTCAGGCAGATAGATAAGCAGCTTCAAACACTCACAACCCTAAATTTACAAGTAAGCAAACATGTTATGTTTTGTTATTGGTACCAATGACTCTGCATCATATTCACAAATAACGTTATTTTACTTTTGATGCCAGTCCGTTTTCCCTGAGTTACTAGAGTGTCGAAATACGGAGCTATCTGTCCCTGAAACTTATCAAGCAGGTATTCTATGAAATGACGTTCTGCCTATTGCAATAACATCCCTGGGTAGATAAATATTTGCAAAATCTCTCTGCAAATTGATTTTCTGAAGGTATTTATTTTGGGTCATATAGGTTCTTTGGTTAAAGAGCCACACTTCTGAGGTCTGGCTGGACAGAAGAACAAATTATACAAGAAGTTTAGCTTTCATAAGCATGTTATGTGTTCCTTGGTCATTGGAAGAAAGACACACACTATGCATGATCTTTTTTCTATTACCTTAGAGCAAACGAGCAAGGTTGGGAGATTGCCTTCTGGTAATTTGATATTTGAGAGACAATTTTTTTTCATTTACATCCTTTTCATATCCCGCAAAAGCAAATTTGCTCCATGATTGATCAGTTTCTACCAATTTTCTACCAGTGTTGATTAATGTGATTTGAACTTGTTCAATGATTGCTCAGTTTCTATAGATTTGATACTAGCTTAGTGTAATTTGATGCAAATTTGATTGATGATTGCTGAGTTTCTATAAGATTTGATAGGTTTGCTTAATTTGAATCAAATTTGTTTGATGATTGATCAGTTTCTGTAAATTTGGTACTAGCTTTGATCAATTTGTTTTCTACTACTATATTCTAGTCTCGACTAAGAAGCACGATTTTCTTTTAAAATTGTATTTTAACTCAACATTCCATATTATTGATTTTTGGTTCTGATGTGTATGCATGCCTTTGTTTGTGAATTGTCAGATTGTTGTAGACATAGAACACACAACTTTTTGGATGCTTTTGACATATGTTAGACCTGTTTTCTTGTGTGTTGACATATTAACTATGAGATGTTTTGTTTCTATTATTGCAGTATTTTAGTTGATTAACATGGGTGAGAGAAGGTTCACATCAACATTGTGGTTATTGGCCATGTCGACTCTGGAAAGTCGACCACCACTAGTATCTTGATTTACAAGCTAGGTGGTATCGACAAGCGTGTCATTGAGAGATTTGAGAAAGAAGCTGCTGAGATGAACAAGAGATCATTCAAGTATGCCTGGGTGCTTGACAAGATCAAGGCTAAGCGTGAACGTGGTATCACCATTGATATTGCCTTGTAGAAGTTTGAGACCACCAAGTACTACTGTACTGTGATTGATACTCCTGGTCACAGGGATTTTATCAAGAACATGATTACTGGTACCTCTCAAGCTGACTGTGCTGTGTTGATTATCGACTCCACCACTGGTGGTTTTGAAGCTGGTATCTCCAAGGACGGACTGACCCGTGAGCATGTGTTACTTGCTTTCACCCTTCGTGTCAGGCAAATGATTTGTTGCTGCAACTAGGTTTGCCCTTATTTCAAGTTTAATGTTAACTGAAGAACGATGTGTCATGTTTGCTTATATGTCTTTTCCTCGTGCAGATGGATGCTACCACACCCAAGTACTCCAAAGCTAGGTACAATGAAATTGTGAAGGAAGTGTCTTCCTACCTCAAGAAGGTTGGTTACTACCCTGACAAGACCCCCTTTGTCCCCGTCTCTAGTTTTGAGGGAGAAAATATGATCGAGAGGTCAACCAACCTAGACTGGTACAAGGGTCCAACCCTTCTTAAGTCTCTTGACTAGATTAATGAACCTAAGAGGCCCTCGGACAAACCCCTGTGTCTCCCACTTCAGGATGTCTACAAGATTGGTGGTATTGGAACTGTCCCTGTTGGTCGTGTTGAAGCTGGTGTCGTCAAGCCTGGTATGGTTGTGATTTTTGGTCCCATTGGTCCGACCACTGAAGTTAAGTTTATCTTGGCTTCTCAACAAAAATAGACGTGGTTATATCATACAGTTTCTACTGCTTTGATGGCTCTAATGTTGACCGAAGGCAATTCACATCTTCAGTCTTGCACACTTGACAGTGATGGCATGCCACTTGCAATAGACTAGATCAACAATGAGTCTTCTGCAATTGTTATTTAGGCATCACTTTATCTGTATGTTCTTTTTTCTTTTATGACTTTATCTGTATATTCTACCTTTAGTTATAGTGTGCATAAACTTTGCAGCATTTGAAATTAATTTTTGAAATTAATTTTTGAATTCAGACACCGTTAAATGTAAATGATTGAGTTTGATTGTTGTTTTAAATGAATGAAGTTTGAGTTTGATAATTCTTCTATTACTATCTTTGAATTGATTTCTCTAGTTAAATATGTAAATTAAGGTGAATTCGTAGTCAGTAAATAGGTCCCATTTACTGGTAATTATTGCATTTTTACCGGCAATGACAAAAGCCGCTAAATATGGTAGCTTTACCGGCAATAATAATTGCCGTTAAAAGTAATTACTTTTAGCGGCAATAAAATGGGTATTTACCGGTACTCAATATAAATATCACTAAAGACTTTAGCGATACTGGATGCAATGACATTAATTCAAATGCCGCTAAATATTCTTCCGACAATATTTATTACTGCTAAAAAAAAAAATTATTACCGCTAGATGTATCTTTTGTTGTAGTGGTTCCACTAGAAATTACACGAATAATTTCTTGCATGTGGCTTGTCCACAATAATTTGTTCAGATTTATGAGATATGGTTCACTAACTGCACCTTTTATCATTTCTTATTGAATACATTTTGGAGAGACCACAAAAACTTCATTGCAGGAAAGGGTAATTTGAATTCGGATGCGAAGAGTACCTACTTAATCTGTTATTTTTGTATTAATTTTAATATAAAAAGATATCATATAGATGAATAATTTAAAATATCAAAGGTAAAATAGATATTGTATAGGATAAGAGGGGAGAATGTTTATTGTTCAAAATTAAAAAGAGAATTTAATTTTTAAAGTAAAAGTGAGGGGTAAATAAGTTTGACCCTTGATAAAATAGACGAAGATTTTAGGTGCCCTTGAAAGAATATCTTGGGATCCAACTATATACTAATTTAAAATGTTGTCAAGTGTAGGAATGGTAGGTCAGCTAAAGCTTAATCATTTTACCCACCAAAATCACAACTACTAATTACTGGCTCTGAATTTAAATCTCTCAAGATCTAAAAAGTGAAAGGCTCCTTCCTACATAAAATAATGATATATATAGTCCCAAGGGAACATTTTTAATTTTAGTGTTTTAGGACAACACAATTTAAACTATAGCACTAAAAAATGGTCTTTACCCTTAAAAGAACTTATTTGCACACTGTTGATATCAATCTAACAAGTTTATTTTAGAGTTGCAATTTAAAGAGATAATAGGTATCATTGAAGTATATACACATGATACATGTGTTATACTCATAGGACTGATATAATAAACACCGAATATAGATAAATTTGTTTCCTAATAAACAATTGAAAACAATTAAACGTGTTAGGAGACATGCTTATTTGATGCTTTAAATGATTGTGAAGAGGTGTGGTGGGATGGATGAGATCTCTTCACCCTTGATCAAATATTTCGGGTTCGAGTCCAAAAATTGAAAAACAAACCTTTGTAGGTAGCATTTTCTTTTTTAATAGGTCCTACTTCCGAATACCTAATAGTTAAACAAAACAAATCAAATAAAGAAAAAGGGATTTTTGGGTTCCATTTGAAGCAAAGAAAGGGACCAACATAGCATTTAGAAAAGCGCGGGGAACATTGAAAGGGAAGTTAATTAGTTAAAATCTCGTGATTTCCTGTTATCGGGGACTTTCATTTTGACTTGGGACCTCAAGATGAAGGACCATGAACACGCCCCACCCCACCCCCCTCTCACACACATATATATAGTTCTAGCTAGGGCAATTATATTGTAATTTTCATATTCTGTTTTTTTTATTTACCTAGATTATCGTATGAAGTTTTGGAAAAAATTAAATTGATGATCCCCAAAAGAAAAAACTTTTGCAATTACCTATTGGGATAATATGCATTACATGACGACTAAAACTCAGGGAAGATGCATGTTATTAGCTAGCTTTTGTTTTGCTGCAGTTGTTTGAATACACTCCTGACTATCTGTTTTCTTCTTATTACACCATTTCTTTACCTTTTTTTTTCTCCTGCGACCAATAAAAAGGAGAAAAAAAATAGTGGAAAAGAAGTGAAAAAGTTGCCTGAAAAATGGCAAACCATTTGAAGAATCCTGGAGGGATTCAATTCTCAACATTTTATTCTCATTACTTACTTGTATATTTTGATGATAGACAAAGTATGTGCTAGGTCCTTATTATGTTCAAAAGTGTGTGTTACATGATGTGAGGACAAAGTCAAGGGAATTATATTTATGGAATATAGAGTCACATGAGGATTTTACTTGTTGAATTCTTGTTAAACTAGGAAGACGAAAACCTCATGTGCTTAGGACTTTCCTTACATGCTTGGGCAAAAAGCCTACGAACATCAATGTTATATAAGGAGGAGACCTAATTCGAGAAAGAACAGCTATTGCATAATCAGAGAAAGCAATATTCTCAAGGAGCAGTAGAACACCAAGGCGACAACCATTGAAGCATTAAGAACAGATCAAAAACACGAGTTATTGACTAATTTGGCTAAAACATTGTGTGTGTTCTCTCTCATTTTTTTTTAAGAAACTAAAAGCCCCAAGTGGGCCATTTTATTAACCAAAATTATATACAATCAGCCGGTAGCCCAAAGTGCTGACTCAGCCAGCAAATAAATAAAATCTAGGGAAAAGGCTCAAATATGCCATCGAACTATTGGAAATGGCTCATTTATGCCATCCGTTAAAAGTTTGGCTCATTTATGCCATTGTCGTTACAAAAAAGGTTCATTTATTCCCTTTTTTTTAACAGTCCGGTTTGGTGGTTTTTTGCAAAACCATTTTATACACGTGGCCAACAATAATTCATCCACATCATTAATTAAAGGGAAAAGACTCAAATATGCCATCGAACTTTGAGAAAAGGCTCATCTATGTCATCCGTTAAAAGTTTGGCTCATTCATGCCATTTTTTTTAACAGTTTGATTTGGGGTTTTTTTGTAAAACCATTTTGTACACGTGGCCAACAATAATTCTTCCACATCATTAATTAAATCAGCCAAAGAAATTTTAAAATTCCTAATAAGAAAATATCGACTTCTCCGGCCAAAATATTTCTATGCATTTTGTAACTCCTTTATAGGCACTGTAAAGAGTTCATCCATTTTTAGTTTCTTCGGAATCGCCAAACACAATTCTGCAAATCTCAAGGCCAATTCAAGCCCGAAACAGACATCAACTATTTCAAACAACGAATCAATTAGTTATCGAAACACAATTTTTCAAATTCTTAAAAAATTGTACTTGAAGCAAAAATCAGAAAAATTCTATAATCGGTGAAATTACAGAGAAGAAAAGAAGAATATTTCAACAAAATCAAATTAAAATCAAAACTTGAAGATTCTAATGACTTGAAGAATCAGATGTACCAGAAATTTGTGAGTCGTGGAAAACAAAATTTTAATTTCACCTTATAGAAGAAAGTTTAATTTTTTAGATTTTTTATTTGGCTGATTTAATTAATGATGTGGACGGATCATTGTTGGCCACGTGTACAAAATGGTTTTGCAAAAAATACCAAATCGGACTGTTAAAAAAATGGCATGAATGAACCTTTTTTGTAACAGCAATGGCATGAATGAGCCAAACTTTTAACGAATGAAATAAATGACCCTTTTCTCAAAGTTTGATGACATATTTGATCAATGACGTGGACCTCCAGTAAGATGCCACGTAGGAAAGCTGTTTTAAAAAACCACCGTTAAGAAGCAATGGCATGGATGAGCCTGTTTTGTAACGGCGATGGCATAAATGAGCCAAACTTTTAACGAATGGCATAAATGAGCCATTTTTAATAGTTCGATGGCATATTTGAGCCTTTTCCCTAAAAATCTAATCTAAGAGAATAAAGCAAAATAGCTGAAAAAGTATGAAATAGGAAAGTGAAAAGTCTTCTAGAGTGTTCATTCTCCATCGATCTTGACACTTCCCCCAGGGCCGGCTCTGCTCCTTTGAAAAGAAGGCAACCGCCTTAGGCCCCCCAAATTTGAGGAGCCTCAATTTTTTTAGCAATAATAGATTATAAGTTCTTATAAAATAATATTATATACTATTTGTAGAAAAAAACTTTTTTTTATATAAAAGAAAATAATTTTTAGAAGAAGTTTTATATACCTAGAGTAATGTCTCTCAAGAAAGATTAAATGCATTGGTTATATTATTAATTGAAAAAGAATTATTAGAAGAAATCGATTATAAAAAAATTATTAACAACTTTGCATGTTAAGAAATTTAAAAAATAGATTTTACAAAATATATATATTAATTTTTCTTAAAAATTTAAGGCCTCCGTTCGATTTTCGCCTCAGGCCACTAATGTGCTTGAGCCGCCCCTGACTTCCCCTCACTGTGAGCTGAATCCATGGACTCAACCTCCACTATTCTTCATCAACGTTACAAGGTACGAGCCCATTGTGTATCTGCTGGCTTCCTCAATTTCAATTTCTAGATGCTTTAGCTGCACCAACTAGAGGTATCATCTTAAGAGTCCACCAGGGGCGGCTCAATCAAAATGGTGGCCTAAAGCAAAATTTTAGGAAGAGGCCTTAAGCTTTTTTTGTGAAAAAAAATCATATATATGCTAAGTTATTAGTTTATCTGTCCCAATTTATATGGTACTGGTTAACTAGGCACATTTTTAAAAAAATTGAGTGTTGTGGTTAAAACAAGTCTTAGACATTTGTGTGGGTATAAATCATCTTATTATAAGGGTAGAAAAAAACTTTATAGTTAAATTATGCCAAATATTACTACACCAAAAAAGATATTTAGCGGGAATTATTAGTGACAATTGTAAATGCACCTAAAACCTATAATGACATTGGATCCAATGACAATTAACTAATGTCAGTAAAAATTTTCACACTCTTTGTTAAAATGCATATTTATTGTTGTTAAAAATTTGTAAGTGTTATAATGTATAGAGGTGTCATTTTTTTAACAAACTAAAAAGGAATTGTGCAATACTAAATACTTTTTCTAAAAAGACAATTACTATTTATAAGTACTCGTAAAAAAATTTGGGGCCTCCAAAAACATGAGGCCTAAGGCGGCTGCTTCAGCAGCTTCACCCTTCAGCCGGCACTGGAGTCCACCAATCTGTAGCTCAATGGGTTGAATCCCAAAGGGATTAATACCACCATTTGAGCTAGATTTGAGAGCTCATCAGTGTTACCCCTTTGTTGGATGAGCAAAACTATTCATTAGTTGTAATTAAAGATACTATACTTTTTTAGCTGGAATCGCTAAGTCCATCACATATCTAGATCCATCCGTCATTTCCAACCTTCTAATGATGAGATATAGCTGAATTTCCAACCTTCTCTCTCAATTTAAAATGTTACTTATCACATTTTGACTTAGCATATTTATTAAAAAAATAATAATTGACATGGTTATCTTACAACACTATCCCTATTAATTAATGTTTAACACTTCATCCATCTCAATTTATGTGTGGTAGTTTAACTCGGCATAAGTTTAATAAAGAAAGAAAAACTTTTGAAACTTGTAGTCTAAAATAAGTCATAGATATTTGTGTAGTTATAAATCATTTCATTAAGGGTAAAATGAGCATTTTAAAGTTAAATCAATATATAATAATAAAGGAGAATGTAGAAGAAGTGATGTGACACCTCTCAATGGCCTCCATTCTCATTTTTCTTTTTTCTCCTTTTTTTGGCTTTTTTAGACTTTTTTTTATTCATTTCTGTTACTAATAATGAGTGAAAATCGTTTTCACCCCCCAACTTTACTTTAAAAATCAAACTCCCCCTCAACTTCGAACAATAATCAAATTCTCCCTTTATCCTACTTAAATCTTTAAAATGCCTATTATACTCTTTTATTATCAACTTCTTCTTTTTTTTACTTCTTTAAAAATCATGATATTTTTATTTTTTTTAAAATTCACGTAACAAATTTTTCATAAAAACATAAATATTATCTTTTGGGCGAAAAGAGTGAGAAATATCAAAGTAAATTAGCATAATGAGAAATTAATTTATTAATAATAATCAAAACTCTAATATTTATTTATACAAGTGAAAATAGCAGTTAATAATAACTATATAAATATATTTCGATGCAGGTAATACAAAATAATTAATTAAATTAAGGTCAAATTTTTAAAGATTGTATTTATTTAGATTTTAAATTATTTTAAACTATAATTTATGTAATACTCCATTAATAATAATCAAAACTTGTTTATTTATATAGACAATAGAGAATAGCTCCACCGTTTCATATTACTTGACCCTCATACTAAAAATAGTTGTTTTAATTTACTCGTCCAATTTATGAAATCAAGAGAATTTTTTAATATTTTTTTTATTTCTACCCTTAGTATTAAATGACTGCATAAAGTAGTAGTAGTCAAATTTAAAGTTTCAAAGTATTATTAATAAGGTTAGTTTAGTAAAATACACCTCTAATTAAGATTTTCTTAAGGGGTGTGTCATATCAAGAAGAACCAAATACTATGAAACGCATGGAGTAAGAGAGTGGAAAAGACAAAAATATACGCAATGTATATACATACATATACACACACTTAATGTATATAGTATTGAACTAATGGTCATAAAAATAACATTAAATTTTGATACCTAGGTTAAAAAAATAAACTATATATAATATATAAATAGGTATTATATAAATATATTTGATATAATAAGAATAAAATGGACATTACATAGGATAAAGAGGGGAGTTTGATTATTATTTAAAGTTGAGGGGAGAGTTTAATTTTTAAAGCAAAGTTGGAATTTTCACCCTCTAATAATAGAATAATAAAATCCTCATAAATCCCAATTAAATATAGCAATCAAATGCAATAAAGCTTTACCATCAAACGTTTTATCTGAATCACATTCTTGCTATGTGCTACAACTTCCCTAATTAAATTGTTCCTAATAAATGCTTATTAATATTTTTAAAAATAAAGGTAATTGAAACAATGTGTCTCTTCAACTACATCATCTGTAACCTATAATCAGTATATATTTGTACCATTATTTCTTCTCCGTATCTACAACTAACATAACCTCCTAAAAGCTTGAAAAAGCATTCCTATGATGAAATTAGTTTGGAGTAAGTACATTGTGTCTGCTAAATTGGAATTTTAGATAAGAATTAGTGAGTTTCTTTTCACTTTCTCGGAATTAGTTTTAAAGCTTTTCTTTTTAATTTACTTAGCATGGTCTCGATCCCTTCTAACATACTGTTTCATATTGTATTGTATCATACTATATTGTTTTAATGAATACAACATTTGAGTAGGTTGTGTTGCTTTTATGGTTACAATCTATATATATATATATATATATATATATAAAGGAAGGTTAGATATGTGCTGATGTGGCATACTTCTAAGGTCACCATTCAAACTTTATTTTTTTATTCTTTTTTAGCCTTTTATTCGATTTTAACAAAACAAATCCTACCGTAAAACCCACCACATATGAGTAATCAATTCAGATCTTTAAGACAACCTAATAAAAGCCTAAGTAACTGATTTGCTCATGATAGACCACGTAGTTGCTCCCAAATACCCGTTTCCTTTGTACAACCCACGTAGTTGCTTATTTTAATGTTTACCTTAAAACCTAATTGAGCGTTTCATTCATCCTTCTTCTCCTCTACAGAACATAACGATGAAAGGCTCATGTATCGATTTTAACTATTCGTCTGCTAAGGTTTGTAATGAACCGTTTCTCTTCTCAATCATTTGTAACTACAATTGATTTTAATGTGTATTAATCTCTAAATAGCTGCATTTAATTAATTAATTCTTGAGCCTTTTCATACTCTTTTTTATGTGTTATATATTGATAAAGAAGTGAATCTTTTTCATGTTGTAGCTTGCTTAATCTATCTTGCTTTTAAATTTTTAGTATGACGTATTCTCTTCTTTCAGAGTTGGTTACTGATAGAGATGATTTGATGATAAGGGTTAGGATTTGTAGAATGTGGAAAGCGAATAATTCAAAGAAAAATGACGATTTGATAAGTTTGGATATGATATTTGTTGATGAAAAGGTACCTCATTACATAATTCTTACAGTGTTGATCCAATTGTTCTTGATATAGATTTCAGGAATTAAACAGTGCTGAGTTTGTAATAGTTTAGTTATTAAGTTATACCTATTCTATTGTAGTAGTTGTTTGCTTAGTTGGTTAGGTTTGTAATAAGAAGCGAGTTTGACTTCTTGGAGAGTTTTGAGAAACAGTTTGAGTTAACATGTGGTTAGGTGATAGAGTTAGTTCTTTTGATTATTAAGTTGTAATCATAAGATTTGCTCTGTTGAAGTTAGTGGATTTGGGTGAAGAAATCCTAAACATCATAGGTCGTGATCGTTACTCCCTTAAGCAAGAAGGTTTTTTGTGTGTCCTTTGTTGGGTTTGGTTGATAAGAAGTGAATGGAAACTGGAGGTAAAAACATAGAGGGAAAAGTGAAGAGTAAGTCTTCACTTTAAGGAAGTGAAGTTCTCCCACATTGGTGGGAGAAAGAAACTTTCTTGTGTATATATTGGGAGTGTATGTGGATAGTGAGGCAAGAACATGACAAGCCTCGCGCCGTCGTCATCGACGCTCGCTCGGCTAGACTTCGGATTTGGATTTGGATTTGTCAAACAATCGAGAGACTATCTTTTTGGACAAAGTTCATTTGAAACTTGAGAATTATTGATAGTTTAATCCAAAAATTTGATAGGAAATCATTTCTCCATATGCGGACGCACATCAACGGATGCGGACGCATGTCACAACGCACCTCGAAGGGACGCGACCCTTTGAGGCAACGGACACACTATTTTGACGTGGAAAAGACGACTTGCGGACGCAGGTGAAGCTTCCCAGACGGAGCAGAACTTTCTGTTCTGGCAAATTACATGACCTGCGGACGCAGGTCATCCATCTGAGGCCGCAGGTCATGACACCGTTTCAGAAAGTTGTGTCTTTTCTTCAACCATTGCTTCTTTTCTGAAGCACCACCTCTTAGGCTACAAATACCTATGTTTTCCTCAGATGAAGGATACAAAATTATTATTTTCACAACTCCAAAACTTTCTTCTTTACAAAAGAAATCAAAGTAAGTGTGATTTACTCCATTAGTTGAGTTCGATGAAGTTCAGTAAATTCCATTACCGGTTTTGCTGAATAGTGTTCTATTCTATCCTGGGAGGAATTAATCCAAACCTTAGACAATTATGAAGAGATTATATTCTTTAAGGAAATACAGTTTAACTGTGGGCTTAGAACTATCATTTTCATCAATTTTCTGGTTTTTACGGGTGAAGGAAACAACAAGCTTAAAGAATATAAAATTTATATTTTGTTTACATTTTTCTTCTTCATCTCTATTTCTGTTTGTGGTTGAAGATTAAAGTTAAAGTCTTTCTACTCCATTTTTTAACTCGGTTCGAAGAACATAAAAACTTCATCGAGTTAATAAAGTTATTTCTATCGATTCGAAGAATATAAAAACTTCATCGACTGAATAAAATCACATTGATAGTTAACCAGTTATTGAATTTTGTTTGTGTGTGATTAAACAGAAATGGAAGAATCAACTAATGGTATGATGGCTTCTGCATCAGTGACAATGAATGCTAGTTCGTCAAGCCGTGTTACTCCTTCTATGTCTGCAGCGAAAAAAACTGAAAAGTTTTTCGGTAGTAATTTCAAAAGGTGGCAACAGAAGATGTTATTCTATCTGACCACTCTAAGCTTGCAGAAGTTTATTGTGGAGAACATTCCAACTCTACAGGATGAGACTCCATAGAAAGAATGGTTTATGGTGACCGAGGCATGGAATCACTTTGATTTTTTGTGCAAGAACTATATCCTAAATGGATTGGAAGACAGTCTATACAGTGTCTATTGCGTTTGCAAAACTTCAAAAGAACTTTGGGACGCTTTAGACAAAAAGTATAAGACAGAAGATGTCGGACTGAAGAAGTTTGTAGCAGCCAAGTTTCTTGAGTTCAAGATGGTTGACAACAAATCCGTCATGAATCAAGTCCAAGAATTGCAAGTGATCATACATGATTTACTTGCAAAAGGAATGGTCATCAACGAAGTTTTTCAAGTAGCAGTTTTTATTGAAAAGTTGCCTCCTTTGTGGAGTGACTTTAAGAACTATTTAAAACATAAGCGAAAGTAAATGACTTTAGAGGATTGGATTGTTCATTTGCGAATTGAAGAAGACAACAAAAATGCAGAAACGAGAGCAAATGCAAAGTCTTCAATCGCAGGAACAAACAATGTTGAAACTCCTCAAAAGAAGAAAAAGAGGAAGAAGTCGGATGATGAGAAGGAAGCACCCAAGAAGGAAAAGTTCAAAGGAAATTGCTACAGCTGTGGCAAAGTTGGTCATATGGCTTCTGTTTGTCGTGCTCCAAAGAAAGATAAGAAGAAAGAGCAAGCAAACTTGAATGAAAAAGTAGACAACCTTTGTGCAATGCTCTCTGAATGCAACTTGGTGGGAAATCCAAATGAATGGTGATTTGACTCAGGTGCTACTCGTCATGTGTGTTCCAACAAGGAACTATTTTCATCTTATACTTCTTCTGAAAAATGCGAGATCATTTGTATGGCAAATTCAGCAACCGCAAAGATAGAAGGAATAGGCAAGGTTGGTTTGAAGATGACTTCGGGTAAGCTGGTGACCCTCAATAATGTCCTTCATGTTTCTGAAATGCGGAAGAATTTGGTCTCAACATCACTTCTAGTCAAGAATGGTTTTAAGTGTGTGTGTTTGTATCCGATAAGGTTGTAATAAGTAAGAATGACATGTATGTACGAAAAGGTTACCTCACCGAGGGCCTCTTCAAACTAAATGTAATCTCTATTGATATGAATAAGATTTCTGCTTCTTCTTACTTGATTGAGTTAAATCATTTATGGCATGCACGTTTAGGACATGTAAATTGTAAAACCTTGCGGAAAATGATTAACTTAGAAATATTACCTAAGTTTGAAAGTAATAATGTAAAATGTCAAGTATGTGTGAAATCAAAGTATACAAAGCATTCTTATGAGTCTATTGAAAGGAATTCAAATCCCTTAGACTTAATCCATACAGACATTTGTGATATGAAGTCTATACCATCTCGTGGTGGAAAAAGATATTTCATAACTTTCATTGATGATAACACTCGATATTGCTATGTTTATCTGCTTAATAGCAAAGATGAGGTAATTGATGCTTTTAAGCAATACAGATGAAGTTGAAACACAACTTAACAAGAAAATCAAAATGATTAGAAGTGATAGGAGTGGTGAATATGAATCTCCTTTTGAAGAAATATGTTTGGATTATGGAATTATTCATCAAACAACTGTACCATACACTCCACAATCCAATGGGGTTGCGAAAAGAAAGAATAGAACATTAAAGAAAATGCTGAATGCTTTGTTGATAAGTTGTGGTTTACCACAGAACTTGTAGGGGGAAGTTGTTCTAACAGCTAGTCGGATACTCAATCATATACCCCATAGAAAAACAAAGTCCATTCCATAAGAACAATGGAAAGGAAGGAAACCCAGCTTGAAATATTTCAAAGTGTAGGGGTGTTTGGCTAAAGTACAAGTTCCTAAACCCAAAAGGGTTAAGTTAGGACCAAAAATAATTGATTGTGTTTTCATTAGATATGCAACCAATAGCAAAGCATATCGGTTTCTAGTTCATAAATTAGAAAATTCAGACATTCATGTGAATACGGTAATTGAATCAGATAATGCTGAATTTTTTAAAAACATTTATCCGTATAAAAATGAATGTGAGTCGTCCAGTGAAAAATCTAAACGACCTCGAGAAGTGTCAAAAGGAAGTACACCTAATGAGGAAAGTTCAAGACGTAGCAAATGTCAAAAGATTTAAACTTCCTTTGGTCCTGATTTCTTGACATTTTTAGTCGAGAATGAGCCTCAAACGTTCAAAAAAGCAAAGTCTTTTTCAAAAGCACAATATTGGAAAGAGGAAATCAATAATGAAATAGAATCCATATTGAATAATCATACATGGGAATTGGTTGATCTTTCTCCAGGAAACAAACCATTGGGTTCTAAATGGATCTTCAAAAAAAAAATGAAAGATGGTGGTACTATTGATAAATATAAGGGAAGACTAGTTTTCAAAGGCTTCAAATAATGAGAAGGTCTTGATTATTTCAACACATACTCGCCGGTAACAAGAATCACTTCTATTCGAGTGTTGATAACTTTAGCCCCCGTGTATGGTCTTCAAATTCATCAAATGGATGTGAAGACAACCTTCTTAAATGGAGAATTGGAGGAAGAAATATACATGAAACAACCTGAAGGGTTTGTAAGTCCAGGAAAAGAAAAGAAGGTGTGTCAACTTGTTAAGTTGCTTTATGGACTAAAACAAGCGCCCAAACAATGACATGTAAAATTTGATCAAACCATGTTGTTAAATGGATTTAAGATCAATGAATGTGATAAATGTGTTTACATCAAGAACACTCCAAATCACATTGTCATTGTTTGTTTGTATGTGGATGATATGTTGATAATGAGTAAGGACATTTCCGACATAAATGCTACTAAGCGTATACTTGCTAGCAAGTTTGATATGAAAGACTTAGGAGTTGCAGATTTGATCTTAGGAATTAAAATTCTTAGGACTCCTCAAGGTCTAGCTTTGTCTCAAACTCATTACATCAACATGGTACTTGAAAAATTCAAGTATTTGGACTTCAAAGTTGCCAAAACTCCAATTGATGTGAATCTTGCTCTCACAAAGAACCAAGGTCAAAGCAAGTCACAATTGGACTATGCAAGAGTGTTTGGAAGTTTGATGTATATCATGAATTGTACGCGACCAGATATAGCATGTGCTATTAGCAAATTAATTCAATACACAAGTAATCCCGATCAAACTCATTGGATGGCAATGAAGAGAGTTTTGGGGTATCTAAAACATACTCAAAACTATTCTTTGCATTACAACAAATATCCAGCGATAATTGAAGGATATAGTGATGCAAATTGGATCACCGGATCAAATGAATTTAAATCCACAAGTGGATATGTGTTTACTCTTGGTGGAGGAGCAGTCTTTTGGAAATCATCCAAACAGACGTGTATTGCTCGCTCTACAATGGAATCTGAGTTTATTGCTTTAGATAAGGTCGGTGAAGAAGCAGAATGGCTACAGAACTTTTTAGAAGATATTCCTTTGTGGCCAAAATCAGTGGCTCCTATATGCATACATTGTGATAGTCAGGCGGCAATAGGAAGAGCTAGAAATGTTATGTATAACGAAATGTCTCATCACATACGACGAAGACATAATACCGTTAGTCAATTACTCTCTAGTGGAATTATCACAGTTGACTATGTGAAGTCAAAGGATAATGTGTCGGATCCACTTACAAAAGGCCTAACTAGAGATGTGATTGATAAATCATCGAAAGGAATGGGTTTATGGCCTAGAACAAGTCGTTGTACTGGTAACTCTACCTAGCTAAATGGAGATCCCAAGGTCTAGGTTCAAGGAGATCAAACAAAGTTACGAATAACGGTTCAGCATTGTTACTAAAAAATATATATCCATTTCCATGATATGACAATGTTCAAGAAACAAGGATAAAGCTTAAGGCTTGAGACTTTTTAATGGTTTCTAAGTTTGACAGGCATGACCAAATAGTTTGTCTATAGGATAAAATGTTTAGGAATCACCTATGTGAGTGTGAAGTGGAAGCCGCTTCAAGGAGAATAAGAGTAAGACCAGTTCTCTACGCACTAAGGGTGGTAGCCCAGTCCATACCAGTTCCGGTGCCGATTCCGATTTTGGTAGCTCGTGTCCGATCTGATCGGTTGACGCCCGGTACCATCGGTATCGAAAAAGGGGCCGGTGCGAAATAGGGTTCGTTGATCGATTGTCCGATTCCGGTCCGGAACTGATCGGTCCAATGGTCCCCCAAGTCCCAACGTTCACTAGTCGTTGGGAGTCGTTAGTGGGCCCCTCCAACGGCTAGTTCCCACCCCAGCCCCCCCTCTCCCACGCTACCCCAGCACCTCAGGTAACCCCCCCCCCCCCCTATTTTTCTCTATAAATACCCACTCTTTCCCCTTATTTTTTTCATAAATTCTCAAAAATTCTCTACTACTATTTACTAATTACTCTTTATTTTCTAATACTCTCAACTATCAAGTCTCAACAATATTGTGTAATTTGGCTAATTGAAGTATTGTAATATTGGAGGGATTTTTTTGAAGCAAGCTTCAATTTTCATCTCTCAATTTCGGCTTTTGGTTTTATATGTCTGCTTTTACGCAGACATTCGGTAACTTTGTTCCAACTTTCTCTCTTAGTTTGTTTACTTACTAGTTACTATTAATTTTTTGGTATATTTATATTATTTGTTTGTCATCTAATTTTTTTTTCACGTTACATATAGATTTCGGTAGAAAAAATAGCAGTAAGAAATCAATTTTTAGTCAAGTTAAAAATAACATTGTTGGAAAAAAAGATAAGGGTATTAGTAGTAGTAGTAGAGGCGGAGGTGGAGGTAGTTCTAAATCATTGCCGCCTAGATTTAGAATTAATACAGACGATTTTACTCATGTTGATGATACTTCTTTTGAACGTCCTTGTGCTATTGATGTTGGTTTCGATAATGTAGTAGACCATGAGGCATTAGATAGATGTTTTGGTAACTATTTTGAAGATGTAGAGGAAGAGGAAGATGTAGAAGAACAAGAGTTAGAAGAGATCCCTACCCCTACTAGTCCGGCTACGGAATTATCGGAACAAGAAGATGTAGGAAATTTACCTACGTTTACTAGAGCACAAAAGGCCGAACGTCCTAAGAGATCATTAGTTTGGAAATTTATGACCCAAAATAAGAAGAAAACTACTACTACTTTCAATAAATGTAAGACTGTGATAAAACATTTGACTGGGGGAGCGCACGGTGGTACTGGAGCACTTACTAGGCATTTGAGACTTTCTGTTTCTGAATTTTCTCATTTAGATGCTATAAATAAGGCTAAAAAAAATGGTAACCCCTTGCCCACGAATTTTGGTACTAAGCAATCTGCAGGAGGTTCTAATAACATGGTCCAGCAAATTTTAGATTATAGTAACCCGGCTGGCCCAAGCACATCACTCACATATAGTCAGGATAGAGATCGTGAAGAATTAGCTAAAATGATTGCGGTTTGTGGTTTGACTTTTAGTTTTGGTGAACATCCCGGTTTTATTCATTATATTCGAAAAATGTATAATCCTGATTTTTGAGGTTTTTCAAGAAATACAATTAAATCAGATATTTTTAAATATCAACGTGAACAATGTCATTTTCTTCGTTGCTACTTTGATTATTTTGATGGTAAAGTATCTATCACTTCTGATATGGGTGTTAGTCCTAATCATAGTGATTATTTTACTGTTACTGTTCATTGGATTGATCATGATTGGAACATGCAAAAAAGAATTATAGGCTATAAATATGTTGAAGATAGTAAAATTGGTTGTTATATAGCTTGTTTGACCGCAGATATTTTAAAATATTTTAGACTTTGTAATATGATAATGGGTGTCACGTTAGATAATGTTTCTGCTAATTTAAAAGTTGTTGATTATTTAAAACCTATACTTTGTCCAATTGATGATGATTTTTTTCATGTTAAGTGTAATGCGCATATTTATAATTTAATAGTGCAAGATGGTATTGGTGTATTTGGTGATTCTTGTGTTAGAATTCGAGCTGCTTGTGCATGGGTTTTTAAAGCTAAAATAAGGTCTAGAATTAGAGAATTTGAAAAAACTTGTACTTTATTTGAAATGCCATATAGAAAAATTCCAAAGGAAATAAATACTAGATGGAATTCTTTATTTGAGATGCTTGTTGTTGCTATTGATTATCGTCAGCCTTTACAAATGCTTTATAATAAACATAATTCGGATCGGAGAGCAAGAATCACCGACGAGGATTGGAAAGAATGCGAAGAACTTGTTAATATTTTGAAATTTTTTTATAGTGCTACAAATATTATATCTGGTCAATATTATCCTACTATTTCTTCGGCTTTAGTAAATGGTTGTGTTATTTCATCTGAAATTGTTAAATATAAAAGTCGTGAACATTTTAAAGTTGCTATTTCATATATGATTGAAAAATTTAGAAAATATTTTTTTCCTATTCCTCAATTATTTTTGACTTCCACTTTGTTCAACCCAACTTACAAAGAACATGGTGTGAAAAAAATGATTGAAAAGATTTATAAAAATTTAGAAATTACAAGTGATGAAGTTCCATCTGTTGAATCGTGTAAAGATAGTATATTAACTAAATTTAGACAATTGTATGACCTTTATATAGCCAACCTAAAAAATGATGAACCGTCTCAACCTCCATCTCGTAAGGCTAGATTTAATGATTTTGATGAAATTATGAATGAAGAACTTGGTCTTGATTCTGCTAACAATAATGATTTTAATCAATATATTAACCAGGCACGGGAAAATATTAGGGATGAAAATGGAGATCCTCAATTTTAGCTTGGTGGAAGAATAGGGTAGAGCAATTTCCAAATCTTTCAATACTTGTTCGAGATGTGCTAGCTATGCAAGCATCTTCAGTAGCTTCGGAGCAGGCTTTCAGCGCGGGGAGATTTATTATTGGAGATCATAGATAGTCGTTAGCAAAAGATAGTTTGGAAATATCAATGTTGTTCAGAGATTGGATCAATGCCGAACGAAGAAATGCTGGACTACCAAAATTATCGCATCAAGCCGAAATTATAATTGATGAAGCACTTGGAGAAAATAGTAATGATGGCATGGAAGCAATGGAAGAAGAAAAGCAAATACAAGTTCCGGATCATGTTTCCAAAGAATTGATAGATAAGTTAAGAAAAACATATTTTGCAAATTATAAATATTAGTATGATTATCGAAACCTAACTGAAACAGAACCCTTCCTAGAAGGTGGCTGCGTAGATTAGGTGATTTTCTAATATTTGTAATACATGTACTTCTTTATTGATTGGAATAAAATTATAGGCTATTCGCCTTGACTTTCTTTTTAGTATTGTCTTTTATTTATACTTTTAAGAATTTTAAAAATATTAAACTTTAAAATTGCAAAGTTGAATTTAAAGTTGAAAATTTAAACTTTAAAATTTAAAGTTGAAAAATTAAACTTTAAAATTTAAAGTTGAAAATTGAAAATTTAAAGTTTAAAGATTTAGATTTTCGTCTTTAAAGTTGAAAATTGAAACTTTAAAGTTTAAAATTTAAATTCAAATTTGTAAATTTAAAGTTTAATTTTTTTAAAATTTAGATTTCAACTTTAAAGTTTAAAATTCAAATTCAAACTTTAAAGTGGAAAATTTAAATTAAACTTTAAACTTTTTATAAGTAAAAAACTGACTTTATTTGTAAAAACCTAATTTTTAAAATTGATTTTGAATAACGTATAAAAAATTTTAAAAAATAAAATAAAAATCAGGTGGCAGCTCCGGTCCGGCCCGCCGACGGATCTGTTCATACCGGACCGGTGCGGACTAAGGTGACTGTAACGGTCAGCCCATTTCGGTTGAACCGATTCCGGTTCGTCCACCGATCACGGTCTACCGAAACGGTGCGGCACGCCGACGGTCCATTCCGACAGGCCCGGTCCGATACCGCTGCCACCGTTACAACGCACTCATGAAACCAGGACGTGTTCATGGCTGAAACGAATAAAACAATGAGAACCAAAAGTGGTTAAGGGTTGATTGTGTGACATATGTTGTCTAGGTATACGTAAAAGCTCGACGGTTCAAAGATATCAAATCTACCGATTGACCAAGGATACCCGACGTATGTTCACTATGGAAAGTTCAAAGGGAAACCTATTTACCCAGATGCAATTGATCCTAATTTGTAGCTCACACAAGTTTTTATATAAAATAGTCATTCCCCATTCATGTGGGGGATTGTTGGGTTTGGTTGGTAAGAAGTGAATGAAAAATGGAGGTAAAAACATAGAGGGAAAAGTGAAGAGTAAGTCTTCACTTTAAGAAAGTGAAGTTCTCCCACATTGGTGGGAGAAAGAAACTTTCTTGTGTATATATTGGAATACACCCCTTCATGTGGATAGTGAGGCAAGAACAAGACAAGTTCGCGCCGTCGTCGTCGTCGCTCCCTCGGCTCGGCTTTAGATTTGGATTTGGATTTGGCAAATGATCTATCGAGAGACTATCTTTTTGGACAAAGTTCATTTGAAACTTGAGAATTATTGATACTTTAATTCAAAAATCCGATAGGAAATTATTTCTCCATATGAGGACGCACATGAACGGATGCGGACGCATGTCACAACGCACCTCGAAGGGACGCGACCCTTCGAGGGAAGGGACACACTGTTTCGATGCGGAAAAGACGACCTGTGGACGCAGGTGAAGCTTCGCAGACGGAGCAGAACTTTCTGTTCTGGCAAATTATGTGACCTACGGACGCAGGCCGCAGGTCATGACACCGTTTCAGAAAGTTGTGTCTTTTCTTCAACCATTGATTCTTTTTTGAAGCACCACCTCTTAGGCTATAAATACCTATGTTTTCCTCAGATGAAGAATACAAAATTATTATTTTCACAATTCCAAAACTTTCTTCTTTACAAAAGAAATCAAAGTAAGTGTGATTTACTCCATTAGTTGAGTTCGACAAGTTCAGCAAATTTCATTGTCGGTTTTGCTGAATAGTGTTCTATTCTATCCTGGGAGGAATTAATTCAAACCTTAGACAATTGTGAAAGGATTATATTCTTTAAGGAAACACAATTTAACTGTATGCTTAAAACTATCATTTTCATCAATTTTTTAATTTTTACGGGTGAAGGAAACAACATCCTTTACTTTATTGTTCTTGTTTATCTGCACAAAAACCTTGTTCGTGTGTTAGCAGTTTGCACCAAGTCTTTTCATCGTTCAGCTTACCAAGTTACCTAGAAAAAATAAAAATTATGTCATAAATCCCACGTGATGGGAGTGAAATACTAATGGGACTTCTTCAACTATGGTAGTTACTAATTACTGTCAGAATAATTAGTGCTTGATGGAAGTATTTGGGAGAAGGAAATTATTCCTTATTGGTAAGATAGAAGAAGGTAGAATTATTGTTTTACTTGATTTGAGCAATTTGAGGGAAGTTTTGAAGGTAAACCAAAGTTCGGTACATTATTAAGGAAATATTATCCGAACCAAATTAAGGCTCTATATTTACTTGAAATAGCGACAGTTTAAAAAAGGAGTTACATAATATAGCGATAGTTGGGATTTTACAGCTTTTATTCACATGAATACATTTATTATCCGTGTGGATGCAGTTAGTCTGAGATATTGTATACACGAAAATACAATGTATGTTATTATTGTTACAAAAATAGATACAATATATCGCTACAAAGATATATACTGTATACACGCGAATACACTTATGATGCGTGCGAATACTGTGTATTTCATTATTTTAAACGCGTGAATACAAATTGTTGCTACGATTCGTAAATACAATAATTATCACTATATTTCTTAATTAGGGGCGTCATATTGTTCTATAGAAAAAAAATTCGATTATTAAATATTAAATAAATAGTCAAAGATGAGCGTTTTGGCTTTAGGACCAATTTAGGCAGTTCAAAATTAATTAGATTTTAGTTGTCTTTCTAAATAGTTCTTTTTATCTTAATAAAAATTATTTTTATTTTACAAAACAATTTTAACAAATTTTTCATTTTAAATAAGATGACTGTCGAGTTAAAGATGCCTTTTATTAAAAGGTTTGACTGTTAATGTTAACCGACATGAAGAGGTATTATGAATACCTAATTCATCTCCAAATGAAATACAAAAAATTCGATTTCTGTCGTCTTCTTATCTATTTCTTTATACAAATCACAAAAGTTTTGTTCTTGTAGGGGTTTTCGAGTTAATCTGAAACTCGACTTTCGTTAGCTTTGTAAAATCTTAGAGGAATTTTGCCATAATTCCTGTAGCAACATGGTGAGAGATTTAAATTTCTATTACACTATTAAAATTGATTTATTTCATCCCCATATTTAAAATTATTTTCCTAACAATTAGTATACAATATAATATTTTCTTTCCATAGTCCCACTCCAACAACCACCACACAAATTAGAACTTCTTGTTATTTTACGATGAGGAAACAAGAAGTGTAAAAAGCATTGAGTATGAGTTAGAGAAATGTAGAAATCACACGCGAATGTATTATTCGCTGATGTATATGTGTGATTGATATGAGTCTCGATAATTGACACAAACATCTATTTTTTTGTATTATTTCTCTGTTATTTCTTAGTATTTTAATCGATACGTTGATCTTATACTGTTGAATTTGAGCTTATGTTGAAGTATTCTGATGTCTTAGATGAGTTTCAAGGAAATTGGAACTTGAAAGAGTTGTTATGGTTTTTGTGGGATCTAATTCATGTGGTAGAAAATTTCATGGGCCAATTTACTTGGCTAGAAAGTGAACTTGGAGAGCAAACGAAAATTTATGGAGGAAAATTTTGTATTTATTTTTTTTTCCTTTTTTTTTTTTCATGCTTGGAGCCCAAGTTTGGTCATCTATAAAAGGGTAATCATTCTTCATTGTAAAAGCATCCCAAAATTCATGGAAAAATCCTTGTAAGAGCAGAGAGTTGAGGGTGTAATTCTCTTAGGTGTAATTGATGGAAAAATCCTTGTAAGAGTAGAGAGTTGAGAGAGTAATTATCTTAGGTGTAATTGGGGTATCTCCCCTTTCTTTATTAATATAAAGGCAGTTGTTATCTGGTGGATGTAGGATCATTCTGATCCGAACCACGTTAAATCTTGTATTCTTTCTTATTCTTTATTTCACGTTTTCGCTAATAATTGGTATTAGAGTCAAGGTTTTGTCTTAGTATACTCTGTGGTTGCAACACAGTCTGAACTTTCACATCAGAAAAAAAATTACTTCGGTTTTCTATATTGTGAAATACTATCTGTAGTAGAAGAGGAAAAACAAGTAACGATGAGTTTCATGAAATTGATAGATTTAGTGGGCGTTATAATTTCAATAGCTGGAAGATTCAGATGATGTCACTACTGTTAGTATCTTGTGTTCAAAATAGTAAACCAGAAAAAATAAATAGAAAAGCAAAGAATTTAATTAAAATATCCGAGTCCACAATTTTCTTGTGTGTACTTAAGGAATTTAATCCCCTCACTGTACCCGAGGTTTTGGATTACTTCCTCCCAGCATAAAACGGATATACCTATCGATGGAGTAGCGGTACCTCAAACTCCAACGACTTCATCGAACGCAAAGAACGGCAACGAATCACACATGACTCTATATTTTATTGTTAGAAAATATGTAGATGATTTTCAGAATTTTCTAATTTTTTTTTCTGGTTTACTATTTTGAACACAAGATACTAACAATCTTAAGGAATTTAATTTTTTGTTTTCCTGTGTTCTATTGTGTTTTAGAAAAACCGAAGGAGAAAATTATTTTATCTGTGATATCTTCCGAGTTGTTGGTTTTCTCGGACTATCACAGTACGTACCTGGTTGTAAAGCCATAGAAACCAATGGACTTTCTAACAATTTTTTGTGTCTTGCATAGTATTATTGCAGAAAAAAAAATAAAATGGAGTGGCTATGTTTAGAAATCTCAAAGATAAAAAAAGGGTTTAATTGATATTAATGGTTGTGTCTTCTGTCGCTGCAACACTGATTTCAAAGAACAATGTTCTTTATTCTATAAAATGCTTGGCATGAATTGTTGGAAAGGCAAACATTTGGTACATTCAGGTATTAAACACGTTGAAGTGATATTTTTTTTTCCTTATTTGTTTGTCCTATCCAAAGTTGAAATTACACAAGTTATTGTAATAACCCATGCTTCAAGTGTTACATCTGTTGGGGATGGCGCATGACGCAGCCTTTTTGAAGCGGGAACAAGAAAGTACTCCATTGATCGTAGGATGAGAAGTTCTTTAAGAATTGATCCTAAAATTCTTTAAAAGAACATGTTGATGTACGAAAGTATTTTTCTCCCTGCTTACACCAAATGCTTCTATCCGTATATATAATTTATACACTCTCTTCATCTCTGATCGATTGTATTTTCTGGATCCGACGTTGCTCTTTTTGGCCGGTAAGTTTTTCTATCAATTGTTAGATTCTGTATATTGATATGAAATAATTTGTATACACGTTCGATTAAATGGACGTAGGTAGAAATTTATATGGGGCACAAGAACAGAACTGTCGCTTCTCGTTGCAAATCCATAAGTTCACAGGCGACGGTATCCTAAGATGGTTCACTTCCGTCGCTTGATGCTATTGCTGACTTAAAGCTAGTTTCAACTATTTCTTTAGTTACAAATAGATCGTTGAGTAGAAATGATGCCCCTGCAGTAATTGATTTTGAGAATAATAATTCATCGTCTTCGGCTTCTTATGCTTCAATTAAGCTTGAGTATGAGGAAGTTGTGCAGGAGTGTGAGAGAGCATTGACAATTGAAAAACCCATTGATTTTGTGAAATAACGAAACAGAAGGAGTCAAAGAAGATATGTAGTATCTTTTCTCTAAGATTTCATGTATTTTGGAGATAAATTAGAAGAGAAATGGTGTGAAACCAATGATGACTTCACTGATAATGTTTTATATGTACTATATTAAATGGGTAAATATTGGATAAAGATGATGAGTTAATAAACTTGCATCCAATTTTTTTTTGTGCGTCACTGGTTCGAAGTAGGACCAAGCAACGCAACGAATCACCGAAATCAAAGTCAACGGTTTATGGTGTGTTAAAAAAAAAAAAAAAAAAAAAAAAAAAAATATTGGTCCAAACTATGAG
This sequence comes from Capsicum rhomboideum, assembly GCA_031232105.1. Classification (NCBI taxonomy): domain Eukaryota; kingdom Viridiplantae; phylum Streptophyta; class Magnoliopsida; order Solanales; family Solanaceae; genus Capsicum; species Capsicum rhomboideum. Next base: position 108,117,583 of record CP124711.1, read on the forward strand.
AATCCTGGATTGGACTTTAGTACTGGTGTGCAGCAACATCTTTTGTTTTCGGGCAGAAGTTGAGCGTTGCACTGTTAAGTCAAGAATGAGATAGTGTTGTGCGCTAATAAAGTACCACAATCTAAACTGTCCTCATGCTACATACTGTATCATTGTTGGTCCATAACCACCACAAGACTTCACACTTTATATAGTGTGTCTTCATCGTTGGTGTATGATTTGGTAGCTTGAGGAAAAATACGTGGAAGATTATTTTCAAGGTTGTAAGATGTGCATTAGGCTTGAAAAATATTCTTGAGATCATGAAAATAATATTTAAGATATGGGGGTTCTTGACTTATAATAAAGTCAATATTTAGATTTGGTTTCTAATTTAATTTGAAAGAACAAGATATGAATTTAATGACATTTTTGTTATTGAAATTTCCTTAATACTACTACTCTACAATGATGAACTTTGGTTGAAGCCTGAAGGAGTATAGTATAATGATGAAGGAACCAATTTAGTGAAGGAACTAGTCCATTACAGGGACATGAAAATCTTGATTAATCAAGGGAGAAAATAATCGGTCAAGCACAAAAGATTCCTCTGTAGTTCATTAGTGGGAAGTGAAGTTCCATGCAAGGGTTTGAACTTTTGGCATAAATTGTGTTGTGCAAAATTAAAGGGAATTTAATCATCAACGACTGCATGTAAGGAAATGGGTGCATCATGTCAAACCTGTTATGATGGAAGTGGTTGAGTTTTTTTACTAGTATATGACTAGTTTATGAAATCACCAAAATTGATAAAAGAATTATATTCTTTCTTTCATGATAGGGTGTCACTTGAAATGTCGTGACTCTGCATGAAAAGAGGCGTCTGTTAAATTAAATTATTTGTACAGATATGAACATTGGTAAAAGGCTACCACCTTTGTTGATCAACAAAATAACGATCAATTAATCATTAATAATGATAGTATTTGTTGATAAGTTCTTGTTTACGCTAGAACTTGTGGGGGAAAATATAGTTAGTCGAATACTTAATCGAGTACCCCATAGAAAACACAATCTATTCCATATGAAAATGAAAAGGAAGAAAATCCAATTTGAATATTTCAAAGTGTGGGGGTGTTTGGCCAAAATGAAAGTTCTTAAACCCAAAAGGGTAAAATGGAATTGAAAAAATATTGATTGTGTTTTGATAAAATATGCCACCAATAGTAAAGGATATTGATTTTCGATAGAATCAAAAAGTGTTGGTTTGTTGGCATTAGTGTATTATGTCAACTACATGATATATGTCTTTGGTGGATATTGATATGGTAGTTAGTGAAATTTCTCACTTAACTAGTTCCGTCTTAGTAAAAGACTACTTGATTGAATTAGTCATTTGATGATTGATCATATGTATTTTAATTAAAGATCGTGTTCTTTAATTTCGTGAATGGATGTCACTTTAAAGGTTGTGACTCTTCATGATAAGATATGTTTGTCGAAAGACAATTCTTAGAAAAGACAACGGTTTATTGAATGAATAATTTCGTTGGTCTATAAATCGAAGAACAATTAATGATAAGAATAAAAATCGCTAATAGCTTGGATTTTCACTTTTGTGAATGTGCTATTAGTTTGGATATTTGAAGAAGTAGACTTAAAAGAAGTGGAATGGTTGAGAAATATATATTGCTAAAAAGTTGTGGCCACAACTGAGGTCAATAATCCACAAGTATTGGTATAATGACGTCACTTTAAGTGTAGTCATTAGTCTACGATATATCCTAATTTCTAAGTGTGATTTGCACTACAATAATTATTCTGCAGTTAATTAAGGGATATAGAGATGCAAATTGAATCGCCGAATTGACTAAATTAAATCCACAAGTGGATATTCTCTTACCATTGGTGGAGGATCAATAGTGTCTTGGAAATCATCAAGAGAGACACATATCACCTACTCCAAAGTGGAGTCTAAGTTCATAGCTTTAGACAAGGTCGGTGAATAAGTTGAATGGCTCCAAAATTTCTTGAAAGAAATTCTATCAAACTCTTGACACATGTATACCTATATTGCGATAGTCAAGCAGTAATTGAAAAGTTGGGAGTGCTATGTATAACGGGAAATCTCGTCATATTCGACGAAGACATAATACCGTTAGACAACTATTCTCTAGAGAAATTATCACAATTGACTATGTAAAGTCAAGAGATAAATGTGTTGGATCCACTTAGAAAAGCGCTAACTAGAGAAGTGGTTGAAGATCATTGAAGGGAGTGGGACTATGGCCGAGGACAAGTCATCGTGGCGGTAACTCTACCTAGAAGACTGGAGATCCCAAGATCTAGGTTCAAGGAGATCAAACAAAGTCATTGATGACGGTTCAACATTATCAAAAATAATTTTTTGGTCCATTCTCGTGATGAGATAATGTTCAGTATCAAGGATAAAGTGTTAAGACTTTTTAATGGTTTCTAAATTTGATACGGGGTATATCAAGTAGTGTATCTACGGGATGACACATTTAGGAATCACCTATGTAAGTGTGAAGTGTAAGCCGCTTCAAGGAGAATTCTGTAAGGCCAATTCTCTACGCACTTATGAACCGGCAGTGTTCATGGCTGAAACGAACAAAACAATGAGAACCAAAGACGGTTCAAGGGTTGATTGTGTGACATATGGTTGTCTAGGTATACACCAAAGCTCGACGGTTCAAAGATATCAAATCTACCGATTGACCGAGTATATCCGACAGATGTTCACTACGGAAAGTTCAAAGGGAAACCTACTTATCCAGATGCGATTAATCCTTACTTACGAATCACACAGTTTTTTCATGCATGTTTTTCATCATATAGCCATTCCCCATTCATGTGGGGGATTGTTGGGTTTTTAAGAGGTGTGAATGGGAAATGAATACGTATTTTCTTTGAAAAGACACCAAGACAAAGGATGCAATTTGAATAGGCACCTTTTCACTTTGAATGGTTGTGACCTTTCCGATGGGTTGTGACTTTTCCTATAAGTTGTGACTTTTCCGATAAGGCACAATAAACACCTCTTCATACAACCTTTTCGTTGGCTATAAATTCAGAGGACTAGCCTCAGTTTTCTGAAAAATAGAAAATTCTGAAAATCATCTACATATTTTCTAACAATAAAATATAGAGTCATGTGTGATTCGTTGCCGTTCTTTGCGTTCGATGAAGTCGTTGGAGTTTGAGGTACCGCTACTCCATCGATAGGTATATCCGTTTTATGCTGGGAGGAAGTAATCCAAAACCTCGGGTACAGTGAGGGGATTAAATTCCTTAAGTACACACAAGAAAATTGTGGACTCGGATATTTTAATTAAATTCTTTGCTTTTCTATTTATTTTTTCTGGTTTACTATTTTGAACACAAGATACTAACAACTACCACAGAGGGAAGGTTCAATCCATGTTATTGACGTAAAGTACCCTGATGATACATCAGATTCCGACAAGGAGAAGATTAAAGGGGATGCATTAAGTATAATCCAACTGTCCCTTGCACCTAACGTGCTCTCTAAAGTGAATACAAGTACCGAAGAGATGGCCAAACAGTTATGGAACAAGCTCCAAGGGCTTTACAAGACCGATCCGTGACAATAAGGATGTTGCTACAACAACGTCTTCATACATTTAGGATGGAGTCACGTACTTTGTTGCAAGCCCATCTAGATGCTTTTAATAAACTTGTCATGGACTTACAGACTGCTGGAATTAAAAAGAATGAGGAGACATTTGCATGTGCTTTGCTATTTTTATTTACTTCAAAACATCATAATATTGAGAATTCAATGATGTATAGCAAGGAGCCTACCACCTTGAGCAAGTGTTCGCAACCACTTAAATCTTATGATGTACGGAAGCATTTTGAAGGAGACAGAGATGATGAAGCTAGCGGGCTCTTTGTGAGAGGCCGGACTAGCCAACAGGGAAAGAGCAAATCAAAGCACAAATCTAAGTATCGTATGAATAAGAAGAATGTAAAATGTTGGGGCTGTCACAAGAAGGGGCACTTCGAACGAGATTGCCCAATATCAAAATCCAAAGAAAAGACAAGTGCATCCATCGTTGAACAAGTGTATGATTTTGATAATGAATATGTACTTACAAAATCATACAATAGTGGAGTCTATGGAAACAAATGGATGCTAGACTCTAGTTGTACTTTGCATATGACATTCCACAGAGATTGGTTCAGTGATTATGAGGAAAGTGGAGGAACCGTTGTAATGGACAAGAATGCAACTTGTAAAATGATTGGCATTGGTTCAGTTTAGGCTTGTTGCCATGATGGAGTTGTGAGGAATATTATAGAAGTCCATCATATTGCTGATCTGAAGAAGAATTTGATTTACCTGGGTACGTTGGATAAACAAGGCTACAAGTACATGAGCGAAGGAAGAATTATGAAGGTGACTAAAGATTCTTTAGTCATGCTAAAGGCCAAGTTGGAGGATGGCCTCTACACACTGGCAAGAAGCACCACTATTAGTTTTATTAATGCATCTATATTGTAGTTATCTAATGATGACAAGGTAAGATAATGACACATGAGACCGGGTCATATGAGTATATGAGAACTGGAGATGTTGAGCAACCGTAACCTTTTGAATGGTGAGAAGATTATCACACTAGAACTTTATGAGCACTACGTCTTAGGGAAGTAGAAGAAGGTCAGTTTCAATATTGGCAAGCACATGATGGTAGGGGGTGCTAGACTATATCCATTCAGATTTATGGGGTCCCTCTAAACTTTCATCCAAGGGTGGAAAGAGGTATCTTCTCATATTCATTGATAATTTTTCACGAAAGATTTGGGTGTGTTTCTTGAAGGCAAAAGAGATGTTTTTGAAGTATTTAAAAATTGGAAGATTTTTGTTAAAAATCCATTAGAGTGGAAAATCAAGTATCTTTGCACAAACAGTGGCTTGGAGTTTTACAGTGAAGAGTTCAATGATTTCTGCAAGGTTCATGGGATCACAAGACATAAGACGGTCAGGCACACACCACAATGGAATGAAGTTGCCGAGAGGATGCGGTCAGACTTGTCATAGGTTGAAGGATTGCCAATCTGCTAGGCAGGGTAACGAGGATAATCGAACTCAGTCCACTTTATTAGCAGCTCCAGCAGGCCGCAATGTTCAAAAGGGTGCAACTTCTAGTGTAGGTGGTGGTCAGATTCAGAACTTTTTTATGTTATATCTTCTTGTTAGGAATAGAAAAGGTTTACCTGATGTGATTACTGGTATGTTAAAGGTATTCTCATGATATTTATACATTGTTAGACCCAAGGGCTACTTTGTCCTTCATAACCCCTTATGTCGCAGTAAAGTTTGGGGTCATTCCTGAACAACTCCTAGAACCCTTTTTCATTTCCACTCCAGTCGGAGAGTCAATCATAGCTAGAAGGGTATATAAAAATTGTGCCTTGTCTCAGTCCTTCATAAAGACACCATAACTGATCTAGTTAAACTAAATATGACAAACTTTTACATTATTCCAGGCATGGATTGGTTACATTCCTGTTATGCCTTAGTTAACTTTAGAACCAGAGTCGTAAAATTTTAATTTTCAAATGAGCCGGTATTAGAGTGGAAGGATAGTCCTACAGTGCCTAACGGTCATTTCATTTCTTAATTTAAGGCTAGAAAGATGATTTTTGAGGGTTGCATCTATTATCTAGTTTGGGTTAAGGATTCTAATTCTGAGACCCCATCTCTTCAGTCAGTTTCAATAGTCAGTGAGTTTCCTGAGGATTTGTCTAGAGTCCCTCCTAATCAGGAGATTGACTTTGGGATAGACCTTCTTTCAGATATGCAACCCATTTCTATTACTCCATACAAAATGGCTCCAGTCGAGCTTAGAGAGTTGAAAGAACAATTGAAGGACCTTCTAGATAAAGGTTTCATTCAACCTAGTATTTTCCCGTGTGGTGCTCCAGTATTTTTCATGTGTACGAAAGACGGCTCCCTCAGAATGTGTATTGATTACCATCAGTTGAACAAGGTCATAATTAAGAACAAGTATCTCATCCCAGAATTGATGACCTATTCGACTAGAGTCAGGGTGCCTTATGTTTCTCCAAGATTGATCTTAGATCTGGGTACCATCAGTTGAAGGTCAGGGATCGTGACATTTCAAAGATAGCTTTCAAAACTCGGTATAGTCATTATGAGTTTATAGTTATGTCTTTTGGACTAACAAATGCTCCTACTACTTTCATGAATCTTATGAAGAGAGTATTCAAGCAGTACCTGGATATGTTTGTCATTGTGTTTATTGATGACATCTTGGTTTACTCCTGAAGTGAGGAGGCGCATCTAAGATTAGCTGAGAATTGTGCTGCAGACTCTTAAGGACCGCCAGTTATTAGTAAAGTTTTACAAGTATGAGTTTTGGTTGAGATAAGTTGCATTTCTCGAGCATGTTATTTCCAGTGAGGGTATTCAGGTAGACTCTCAGAAGATTGAGGCAGTAAAGAACTGTCCTAGGCCCACTACTCCAACATATATTAGGAGCTTCTTGGGCTTAGCTGGTTACTATCAGAGATTTCTTGACGGATTTTCATCTATTGATGCCCCGTTGACCAGATTGACACAGAAGAAGGTTAAGTTTCAGTGGTCTGAGGTTTATGAGAAAAACTGTCAGGAGTTGAAGGCTCTATTGACTTCGTCTCCAGTTCTGTATTTGTCAGAGGGTACAGATGGTTTCATGGTCTATTTTGATACTTCCAAAGTTGGTCTTAGTTATGTTCTGATGTAGAATAATAAGTTTATTGCTTATGCTTCCAGACAGCTTAAGGATCATGAGAAGAACTACCCGACTTATGACCTTGAATTAGCAGTTGTAGTGTTCACTTTGAAGATTTGGTGACATTACCTTTATGGGATCCAAGTAGATGTCTTTACAGATCATAAGAGTCTACAGTATGTGTTCAGTCAGAAAGAGTTGAATCTTTGGCAAAGTAGATGGTTTGAGTTTCTCAAGAAATATGACATGAGTGTGCTTTACCATACGGATAAGGCCAATGTGGTAGCTGATGCTCTTAGTAGGTTGTCCATGGGTAGTGTAGCCCATGTTGAGGAAGAGAAGAGGGAATTAACTAAGGATGTTCATAGACTCGCTCATCTAGGAGTTCATCTTAAAGATTCAGCGGATGGTGGGTTAATAGTTCAGAATGATTCAGAGTATTCACTAGTGATGGAAGTTAAGGAAAAGCAAGACAATGATCATATTTTACACCAATTAAAGGATGTTGTATACGATCATAAAATGGAGATTTTCTCCAAATGGGGAGATGCTGCTCTTTGTTATCAAAGCGGACTATGTGTTCCAGATGTTGATGGGTTGAGAGTATGAATTTTGACATAGGCCCATAGTTCTAGATATTCTATTCATTCCAATTCCACCAAAATGACAAAGACCTAAGAGAGGTATATTGGTGGAGTGAGATGAATAGAGATATTGCAAACTTTGTGACTATGTGGCCAAACTTCCAATATGTCAAAGTTGAACATCAGAGACCTGGAGGTTTAGCTCAGGATATCAGGATTCCTATTTGAAAATGGGAGATGATCAATATGGACTTCACTACAGGTTTACACTGTATGCGACATCAGCATTATTCTATATGGGTGATAGTATACAGGATGACTAAGTAAGCTCACTTTTTGCCTATCAAGACTACAAACTAAGTGAAGGACTATGCCAGACTTTATATCAAAGAGTTGGTCATATTGCATGGAGTTCCCTTGTCTATTATTTCAGATAGGGGTACTCATTTTACATCTCAAGTCTTTCCAGAAGGGTCTTGGTACCCAAGTAGATCTCAGCACAACTTTACGTCCACAGACAGACGGATAGGCAAAGCATACCATTTAGACCTTAGAGGATATGTTGAGAACTTGCGTGATTGATTTCAAAGGTAATTGAGATGATCACTTGCCTCTCATTGAATTTACATTTAACAACAGTTACCATTCCAACATCCAGATGGCTCCTTTTGAGGTTCTTTATGGGTGGAGATGTAGGTCTCATATGGGTTGGTTCAAAGTAGGTGAAGTTATGCTGATAGGTCCAAATTCAGTTCATCAAGCTATGAAGTAGGTTCAACTAATTCACAAAAGGTTAAAGACTGCTCAGAGTAGTCAGAAATCTTATTCGGATGAGAGGAGAATGTACCTTGAATTTGAATAGATGATTGGGTATTTTTAAAGGTTTCAACCATGAAAGGGATAATAATGTTTGGTAAGAAAGGAAAGCTTAGTCCTCGGTACATCGGTTCCTAGAGCATATTGAGAAGGATTGGGAAAGTAGCATATGAGTTAAAGTTACCCACATAGTTGGCAGTAGAGGTGTACAGACCAAACCGCCAAGTCAAACTGAATCGACGAACCAAACCAAACTAAGAAAAAACACCGACTTGTGGTTTGGTTTGGTTGGTTTGGCGCTAGAAAAAAAAACTGACCATTCTTGGTTTGGTATATATATATATATATATATATATAATTTTAACTTTTTATACATAAAAAATATTAATTATAATCTACTTTCTAAATTAATTTTATTAATTTTTCAATATTTAGAAAGTAGATGTAGATATATATTCAGATTTGGACCTTAAGTTGTAATATTTATCCATTAATTGATAACTAAATGATCTGAAGCCCAATATAAACTTAAAACCTAAAACTTTTCACTCTTCAGTCACTTTTCATCTTACTTTTTAGTTTTCGGAGAGTTCTCCGCTCCTCTTTTCTACTCTTCATTTTCTATAATAGTGGTTTCCTACTAGCACATCAGTGAAAACACATTTGATCTTGTCTACAATCATAATATAATTGTAAAAACTAAAGATTATTAAAAAAAATCGAGAAAAACCAAAAAATCTAAAAAATCGACTAAAACCTAAACCGAAAAAACCGATTTTATGTTGGTTTGATTTGGTTTATAGATTTAATAAACCGACATGATTGGTTTGGTCTTTTTTTAGTAAAAAACCAAACCAACCCGACCTATGTACACCCCTAGTTGGCAGCAGTGCATCTGATGTTCCATATGTCATTGTTGAAGAAATATATTAGTGATCCATCACTTGTTGTTCCTTTGGAGAGTGTTGGAGTGAAGGATAGTCTTTCTTATGAAGAGGTTCCAGTTGAGATATTGGATAGACAGGTTCGCAAGTTGAGGAATAAGGAAATTGCATCTATGAAGCTCTTGTGAAGAAATCAGTCGGTTGAGGAATTTACTTGGGAAGTCGAAGCAGACGTGAAAACCAAGTATCCTAGGGTTAAACCAATAATTCCAGCATGAGAGTATTCTAACAATTCTAAGGATTAGAGAAAGTAATCACACGTTAGAATGGTGAAATACATTTACTTTAATAGTAGGAAACACCCAAGAATGCAGAAAATTGCCTCTTTCTTAGTCTTAGGTTGAAACTTGAAAGTATGGAAAAAATAATGTCAAGTCTCAGATTTTCTGGGTATAAATTGTCCTGATGTCGCTGCAGCGGTCACTATGTCGCTGCAGCAGAATTGCTGGAGCGTGGATCTCAGCTGCAGTGACCCAATGCTCGTTATAGCAAGGTCACTGCAGCGGAACCTCCTTCCGCTGCAACAACAGTGAAGTAGTAAGTCAGGATGTTTTCCCAGCCTAGTTCATTTTACAACACACTCCCCTGATTTTGACATTACAGAATAATCCCTTTACGGAAATCACTATAACCGGAGTTCTACGAATTCGATTTCTATTCCAAAAGTTTTTATGGATTACTAAACCTCGTAGATAACATAATATCATCTTAACTACATCAAATACTACACCACAAACCACCAGAATTCTCTTATCACACAACACCAAAAATTCTCGAAATCAACCTAACCTAAAATTTCAGAATTTTCATTCGAGGAAAAACTTAACCCGGATTTTTCGCATGTTAACCAACACCATAACAACCAAATGGGTCGTTACACTTTACCCATAATTATCTCATGTATTAAGAAGACCCTAGTATTACTAATATCATGGATTGTAATGTATTAGTTATACACTCTATAATACCATATAGGGTGTATAACTAATACATGTATTAGTTATACATAGGCTCAAAATTCCTACTAAATAAAGGATTAGTTAATACCATATCTAATACATGTATTATTTGTTTTAATACGTTCTACCAAACGAACCCTTAAGGATAGTTTGGTAGAGTGTATAAGAATAGTACTGAATAGGGTTTATTAGTAATGCTGGAATTAGTAATATTGAGATTAATTTTACTAGAATTAGAAGTGTTGGGCTTATGTATATCCAGTGTTTGAGTTGATGTATTAAAAATTGGGAAAAGGACATGGGCTGGCCTTTTTAAAATCAAATGGCCAAAGTTTGGCATATTCGACATTCATGGCCAGTCAGCCTAAACAAATTTCATATTATGGCCATTTCCTAATTTGGGTCATTTTGGCCCAGGTAATTCAGATACAGTTCATATACCATACTGATACAATCCATATATAATACTGATCCAGTAGTAAAAAATTTCTAATTTGGGTCATTTTGGTCCAGGTAATTCTGATACAGTTCATAAATCATACTGATACAATCCATCTACTATACTGATACAGTTCGTAAAAGAAAATAGAGCAACGAATTTATGGATAAAAATCGTATCATTATTATATAGAATATGTATTTTTTTTTTTTTATGATTTGCATAGAATTTGTATCATTTGCTGTATAAAATATGTATATGTATAAGATGCATATAGAAATTGTATATTTATGATATATTATATATCTGTATAAGATATGTATCGAAATTATATCAGTATTGTATAACATATCTATCAAAATTGTATTAGTATTGTATAAGTTGCCAGCAAATGGCTAGGAAATGAAATTAAAATTCAATGGCCATTTTCTTGCCATTAGTTTAAAGTGAGTGGCTATTTACGTCCTTTTCCCTTAAAAATAACATGTAATCCTATATTTCTTTGAAAATGTTGTTTGTTTACAAACATACCTTCCACATTCTATAGTTTTGTGTATATTTTTTTCAAAGCTTTATTATTCATTCTTAAAAATTTTAATTAAAAAAATGTTTGATATTCTCATACATTACAACATGTTAAATAATATGTATTAATTAAACTTTAATTCCAAACAGAATAAAACAAGTATTTTGTCAATATAGAAACAAAATACAAAAAAAAGGGAGAACAATTGCCTTCCTTGATCCATGTTCCAAAAAATTAGGAAATCATCATCTCCAAATATTTGGGCAATGAAAAAAGAAAACCGTTATTTCGGTTTTCTTAATAATTTTTTTTTCCCGAATTCTTAATAAATTCATTTAGATGAAAAAAGCATATGTTTAATTTTGGATTTCTGTTAAATATTTAATTACTTTTTGGTTATTATTGTTATTTTGAGAATAATGCTAAAAATCAATAATGTATTTTTTAAGATTGTACTCCCTCCGTTCCATTTTACTTAGACAAATTTTATTTTACACAGTGATTAAGAAATCATAAATGAAGTGATAGTTTTTATTATTTTACGCTTTACACATATTAATGATATTCATTTGGCATAAGAATGAATATTGGATTTGTAATTAATTGTAGGGGGGGTAAAAAAAAATAATTAATTCTATCTTGATTTAGTAAGTGATCAACTAACATGAGACATTTCTTTTTAGTAAGATGACCAACTAAAATGAGACAGAGAGAGTATTGTTATGTGAAAGTCTCTAAATTATTTCAATGTAATTTGTCATCTTAATAAATTGAAAAGATGTGGTCCATGCTATTCAAATATAAAGTATGAAACTAAGAAAATAAACAAATGGTTAATAAAATTTGAGGGCATTTTTATCTTTACATATATTTATCCCATGATATTAGTTATACATATGTTTAAAATTTTTATCAAACAAAAAAATAATTAATAATACACCTAATATATGTATTATTTATTCTAATACACTCTACCAAATGAATCCTTGTTGTTATAGGTTCTAGCTAGGTCTTGAAGGTGCAATGAGTTAAACAAAGTTGAATGTCATGAATGAAAAATACTACTTACTGTAGGCTCTTTTCTTCATTGTGTACAGCAGTGATGAAGGTCACGAGCTATAGTACAGACAAATCAAATCAAACATATTTGACATTACCTTATTTATTTCTATTTAAAATTTATGCCAAAGCCTGTTGATTTGATTGATACGATGGATGCATCAACGCTAGTCTCCCACTACAACTTCTACAAAACTAATTTTCAAATGGCCAGTCACATTTTTCCATGAACCCAACCATTACTTTGGCCCAGATTGATGACTGGTCCAAGCTCCATTATTTACTATTGACAAATATCCAGTTTGACATTACCTTACTATTTTTTTTTAGGAAGTAGATATTGCAGAAATTTTTTAGTATGGGTTTCATACGCTATGTCATAATTATATGAGACATTTAGGATTTGTTTGACCATGAAAATAAAAAATATATTTATTTTATTTAATATTTTTAAAATTAAAAATAGAGTTGAAGTTGTATTTGACTATAGTATTTTTAAAATATTTTAGACTTTGAATGTGTTTTTTTATAAAGTGATAAAAAAATTGAGTGCAAAAAAAGTGAAAACACTTCAAGAGGTGTTTTTCAAAAACCAAAAAATGTAAAAACATATTTCGAAATACATTTTTGGTTTTCATGGCCAAACAAGTATTCCAGAATAAAGTGAAAATGTATTTCAAAATATTGTGAATAATATTTATGATCAAATGCCTACTTAGTACTCCCTCCATTTCATTTTACATGGTGATTAAGAAATCATAATTTGAATGATGAATTTTACTATTTTATCCTTTGTCCATATTAATGATATTTATTGGGCATAGGAATAGACATTGAAAATGTAATAAATTGTAGGGGTAAAATGAAAAAAAAATAATTAATTCTATCTGGATATAGTAAGTGATCAACTAATATGAGACATGATCACTAATATGAGATATTTATTTTTAGTAAAATGATCAACTAAAATGGGACGGGAGAGTATTTTGACATATGGACTCTGTGGGTCCCACTTATCAAAGAAATTCTCTCTCTTCCATTACTCTTTATCTTTCATCATCATTTTCAGCAATAAAAAAAATTGTCTTCCCGCTTCCACACTTCTTTGGTTCTTCCTCCTCCTTATTAATGGTTTCCATTTCGTTTCAGCTCTCTTTTTTTTCTCCTTTCCTGGTCATTTTGCTTCTTCTTCTAACCTGTTTCTTTTTCCTTTTTTTTTCTGGTTGTTTACATTTTTTTTTTAAAGTATGGTAAAAGTATATGGTGATCATATAATTAAGTGTATCTTTAGTATTAAGCAGTGTTTTTAATTTGATGCGAGTCTAGCAGCTAGCCTGGAGTGGGACGTAATAAACACATCGGAGCAATTTGTGGGTGCGGAAGTATCATGTGGTTTAAGCTCCATTAATCTGGACATAAGTTTAGGCGTTGGTCAAGTTTTTAATTAAATTTGACATAAACTCAGAAAATTAATTTTAATCATGGGAATTTTTTTTTTGAATTTATGTCAAATAAGGAAGAGGAAGAACCAAAGAAGTGTGAAAGCGGGAAAGACAATTTTTTACTGCTGAAAATGATGAAGAAAGATAAAGAATAATGGAAGAGAGAGAATATCTTTGATAAGTGGGACTAAGATTGGGTATTCTGTCGGAATGAAATGGTCGGATCGGAATAGAATTGGTATCGAATTGTACCGGTTCGGAATAACTGATATGAAATCGCGGTTTTATTCCGTTTCGTTAGTAATCGGTATACTACTGGAATGGACGGAACGAAATGGGATAACCGGTATGGGAAAATAATTTTTTATATTTTGAATAAATAAATTATTTTTTACATTTTAGTTAAAGAATAAAAGTTATATTTTGAATTATGTATTTTAAGTTTAAATTTAGTTTTTAAATATTTTGAATTAGGTTTAAGTATGTTTTTTTTCTAAGCTTTTCAATTTATAAGTTATAAGTTTTTAAGTTTATATTTTTTGAAGTTTATATATTTGAATTTTGAAGTTTATATAGTTGAATTTTAAAGTTTATATAAAAGTATATAACTTTGTTAAAATTTTATTTTCTAAGTTTTTCAATTTATGAGTTATATAAGTTTTTAAGTTTATAAGTTGCTAATGTAAACACCCAAACTAAACAAAAAGGAAATACATTAAGTAAAAGTATGATAAAATTAAAAATCAATACAATTTATTCAAAATTTTAATTTTGTATTACAATTTACAACTATTAGTAGAGAGCGCCTAATTTACGCAGCCACCTTCTAGGAAGGGTTCTGTTTCAACTAAGCCTCGAATGTAAGTTAATAGTTGTATAATCCTATAAAGTTTTGTTCTAACTCTTGTAAATTTTGAGCAATAACCTCCGGTCTTGGTAAAACTTGTTGACGATCTTCAATTTCAATGTCATCGTCACTATTACATCCAATGACTGCATCTAAGTAATCTTCTTGTAATTTAGTTAACTTTGGAACTCCTTTATTTCTTCGTTCGGCGTTGATCCAATCTCTAAAAGTCACCGATACCTCCAAACTATCTTCGACTAATGAATATCTATGATCGCCGATTTGAAATCTTGCCGCACTGAAAGCTTGCTCCGAAGCTACGGATGATCCTTGAATAGCTAGCATGTCCTTCACCATCTTGCTAAGTTTTGGATATTGATGATCATGAGTCCTCCACAAATTCAATAGTTGTGGTACGCCTTCTTGATTTGTAATAGTATCAGAACTCTGGTCAAGATATTTAACAAATTCACATTTATGAGAAGAATGAAGACCAAGTGATGATTGTGCTCTACCATGGGCATCTAGTCGAGGCATAGAAGTTTGAGGAACTTCAACATTATCGAATGTACAATATTTGTCATACAATTCCTTAGCACAAGTGTGAATGATCTTTTGACAAGTTATCAAATCGGGAATTTCATGCGGTTGAATATTTAAATTATGATAAATTCCTCTAACCAAAGCTTTTGCACCATGTTCTTTATATTCCGGGTTAAAAAGAATTGCAATTAAATAAATTTGGGGGATAGGAAAAAAATATTTTAAAATTTTTTCAACCATACCTACAATAGCATTCTTAAAAAATTCATTATGTTTATACTCTGCAAAAAGGGATGAAATAGACCATATATGTATTAAAATTTCAGGAATAGTGGGATAATAAGATACAGAAAAAACTTTTGTAGCATCATAAAATGATTTCAAAAAACCTTTAAGCGATTCTATTTGATTCCAATCATTTTCATTGAGTTGATGACTAGGATAAGCGTTATGAGAATTAAACATCATAGTAATAGGTTGTCTATATTTATAAGCATCTTCAATCA
Organism: Capsicum rhomboideum; assembly: GCA_031232105.1. Taxonomy (NCBI): domain Eukaryota; kingdom Viridiplantae; phylum Streptophyta; class Magnoliopsida; order Solanales; family Solanaceae; genus Capsicum; species Capsicum rhomboideum. The sequence continues at coordinate 108,133,009 of CP124711.1, forward strand.
TTTCATAAAAAGAATTCCATCTAGTTTTAACTTGTTTTGAAATTTTTTTATACGGAAGTTGACACGATCGACAAAATTCTTTATATTGTCTAATTCTACTACTATTATGCATACGAAAAATCCAAAACACAGCATTTTCAACTTTATCACAAGTATTATCAAATAATTGAATACCATCCTTCACAACTAAATTTAATATATGTGCAGCACATTTAACATGAAAAGCATATTCACTAATTGGACAAATTCTAGTTTGTAGATGAGAAATAGCATTTAAATTAGCAGAAGCATTATCTAAAGTAATGCTAATCACTTTATCAGAAAGAAAATAAAATTCTAAAATTTGACCTACAGTAGAAGCAATATAAACACCGGTTTTTTTATGTTCACAAATTTTATAAGCAATAATTCTTTTTTGCAAATTCCAATTATAATCAACCCAATGTGTAGTAACAGTTAAATAATCGTTACCGTTAGGACTACGACCCATATCAGTGGTAATAGCAGCCCTACAATCCATCATGTAAAAATAGCTACGAAGAAATTGCATATGTTTTTGTTGAAATTCAAAAATATCTCTTTTTACCATACTTCTTGAAAAACCTTCAAAACTGGGATTAATGTATCCCGAATATATGTTATAAAACCTTCATTTTCTCCAAAATTAAAAGGCAAACCACAGACAACAATCATTTTTGCAAAATTTTCACGATCACGATCCCTATTATAGGGTCGTTGTGTAACAGGACCAGTCGGGTTTGAAGGGTTTAGTTCAGTTTGAAACATGTTTGACCCGGCAATAGAGGGTCCAGTGCCAGAACCGGCAGTTTGACGGGAAGCCATAAATGCATTCCATTCTCTCTGATGTTTCTTAATCAAATGGGTTTTTACCCCCCCAGTAGAACCCCTAGACCCGCCAGATACATATTTCCACTGTTGTTTACAAATACCACACGTAGTAACAGTTTTTTCATCATTCAAATAACAAAATTTCCACACAGCTAATTTTAAAGCACGTTGTGTCTTGGTCTTACCCCTAACCGGACAAATAGGGGGACGACTAGCTCCAGCCTGAGGATTATTCTGAGTTGGAGCTTCGACACTAGCGGCGGCGGGAGTGGGACTAGTTGGTGTATCATCTAAACCATCATCCACATGTAATTCTACTTCTTCATCTAATTCATCTTCAAAATCATTATGCAATCTTTCGAGAGCTTCATGGGGAATAGGGTTATTGCTATTAATTTCTATGATAGAGAGATGAGCAAAATCAGTTTCATTAACATGCGTAAAATCATCCGTATTAAATCTAACTTCAGGCAAGTGAGAAGAACTAGAAGGACCTTGATTTTTATTTTTTTTTACCAAATTTCATAAAATCTTTTGTTTTTTGTGCAATACTTTTTTTACCAGATTTTTTTTAGAGAAATTAATAATATAATGAAATAAAATATGAAAGTAGCCAATTAAAACAAACAAAATACAAGTACACAACTAATAAATACGAAAAATAAATTAAAAGACTAGAGAGTGAAACGAATGTACCAAACGCCTGCCGTAAAAGCAGACGATTATAACCTAAATTTGAAACTTGAAAAAGATTGCTCCTCCCAAAGTCACCAAATTATACTTCAACTGCAAAATAATAATAATAATTATAGAATTTATAGATATTGAGACTTGAGAGTAGAAAATTGAGAGAAGATGAGAGTTGAAAAATTGAAATTGTGATTTTGTGAATAAAATTTGAATGGGGAAGGGGTATTTATAAGATTTTGGAGGGGGGGAGGGGGCTGGGGGTCTGAGGGGGGCCTGGGGGCCGGGGGGGGGGGGGGGAGGGGGGTCAAACTAGCAGTTTGGGGGGCCCACTAGCCGTTGGCAACGGTCCCCAACGGCTAGTTTCCGTTAGGTTCCGGACCGGAACCGGAATGGATCGATATCGGTTTCCCGGAATGAAACCGCGAAACCGGTTTGAACTGGATACCGGTAGGTTCCATACCGTTCCGAAATGGTACGAACCAGTACCGGTACCGGAATGGACTGAAACGGTACCGAAACGGTACCGAAACATACCGGTCCGGCGGCCACTCTTAAGTGGGACCCATAGAGTTCATATGTCAAAATACTAGATGCCTAATACAATTATGACATGACATAAAAAAAAATTCAATATTGCAAGTCTTGAAATGAGTATACTCTCTCCATTTCAAAATAATTGAATTATTCAAAGTTCAAGAGAATTTCTTGAACCTTTTTCCATATTTATCCTTAATTTACAACTTAATTTTCTTGATTAATATTTTTGACTTAATTTTCTAGATTATGAGTTCCAAGAAACTTAATTTTCTTGAAACTTTCTTACATTAATGTGGCTGAATTTTCATTGACTATGACACTATATAACTTTCCTTCTTTTCTAATTCGTTTTCATACCAAATTTGAAAAACAAAATTTGAAAAAGAATTAAGAGATTTTATGGATTTTGATTTTGAAGATTCGATTGAAATAGTTCACGATGCTATCATGAATGAAGATTCGGTTGAAATAACTCAAGACACGATCATGGAAGACTTGATTGAAAAAGTTCAAGACACTATCGTTGAAGAGCCGGTTGAAAAAGTTCATGACCCTATTGTTGATGAAGACTGGGTTGAAATAGTTCAAATCGTTGAAATTAAAAAAATTTAAAGGAAAATTAAATTTTTAAATTTGGCTCAATCTAAATTTTAAGGTTTTATCTCCAAAAATTTGCTCAATTAAGATGTTTAGTCATTCTAAGAGCAACATTTTGAATTTTGCACTAAGAATAAATTGATCACTTAAGTGAGCATTGGGAGTAGTTTTGATGATTAATGTTTTTACTTTTCAAAAATAGTTTGATAATTAATTAAAAAGGGCAAAAATAGAAAAAAATGATTAATTTATGTCTTATTCTTTTTTTCTTAATATGTGTGTATTATCTCAACAATTCAATTATTTTGAAATAGAGGGAGTATTGTTTACTCGTTTTCCTAGTTTGAACAATACTCTCTCCATTCATTTTTACTAGTCACTTATTTCTAAAATGAATTTTTATTTTTGTGTAATGACCTTCCCGGTCATTTCCCTCATTTTCATGTGTTCTCAACGTTTAGAGCTTTTCTCTAACTGCCCCAAGTTATTTATGACTTGCTGGGACTGACAGTTCGATTCCCGGACAGTTCGTTTGAGAATATTATTTAAATCGAGCACGTTGTCAAATATGAAATTAAATTTGAATTTGGTAAAATGACATAGTTAATTACCTTTCGAAAATGTTTTTGAAATTTATAAAACTCTTTAGTTATGATATATCTATAATATTTTATTATAGTTTTATAATTTATTAATAATTTAAGCGGAGATAGTGAATTTAAATATGTTAAAATAATATTTTTCTTTTATAGAGGTTTTGTTAGAAATACTTTTCTATTAATTATGGTTTATTCAAAATATTGTATTTATTTTACCACGGACCTATGCAATACCCGAATATATATATATATATATATATATATATATATAATGGGATAAATATTATATTGGGGTGCCACCTCCACCACCACGTGGAAAGTGAGGAGGGGCACACATGCCATAATGGCAAATGGAATATATAAAGGCAGGAGTTATGTTTTGAATAAAACATATAACATAACGTTTTCCTCTGTTTTCATTTAATTCCTCCACCATTTCTGATCATATTAGCTCAATATTGAGCTAATCCATTAAGGTTTGAGCTTAGTGGTTTATATATTTGAATCCGTGGACTCGCTCTCGTCATATCTACGGTACGTTTTCTTATTTTTACGGTAATTTTCGTGTATACTTTGGGATTGGTATTTATGTTTGAGCTACATTTTGAGCTCAAATTGAGCGGTTCTAGTTGTGACAATTGGTCACGGAGTTGTTTGGAACGCTTTGACGATTTTGGTTTTGCGATACCGCAAGCGGGCCCCACGTGGGATTTTTGGACATTTTCCGAACTAATGCAATATGGTTATCAATAGTCATGTTTTGACATGTAGTTTATTATTTTGGTGGCGTGCCAGCAGTCTGAGGCCTCTCGGAAGGGAAAGGCTCCTAGTTAACTGGCTTTAGCAGGCGTTCGACGGCGTCCAGGTATGCTAGGTTTACCTCCCTTTGCACCTAGATTGGGCTTATGTGTGATATATGTAGGCTATTGTGCTGGTGTTGTGGGCTGGTATTATAGACTTGGTGGTGGTGGTTTGCTGTGATTTAGGCCTTCTAGGCCGGATAGGGCTATTCGAATATATTTCAGGCCCGTTATCCTCGTGGTACACCATAGATGACCTATTTGGGGTCGGATAGTATTGTTGTTGTTGTTGATAGTCTGAGAATGTTATTGTTGGACCTTAGTCCAGACTTAGACAGACTTAGCCCAGACTTAGACAAATATAACCAGACCTGGTTTTCGGGACCCGGTAGCGGGCCCCGCTACCCTTTTTGTCGACTTGTCGGAACTTTAACATCTTTGGGCTTAGATAAGCCCTATATGACTATTAGGGTTGTGACGGGATTGAGTCACCCCAATTATACCCGGTTGGCCTGTTTAGCTTTATTCGTCCCTGATAGCACCGTATTTGATCGGGGTTGGCTAGTTTGACTTAGAACGCTGACCCGCCTTTCTATGACTTGTAATGTATACTCAAACTTGTATATGCATATTGTTATAGTAGGTAGTTGATCTAGAAGGACCCCTAGATTGACTTGTAGCATGTTGTGGAGTTAGCTTCTGTACCTATATACTAGTAGTGGCTTGGGACTAGGGCGTTCCCCGTTTATTTGATATGATATGACATTTGATTCTGCTATGGTTACCGGCTACTGATTCAGGTATGATGATTTTGGTTATTGACTATTGGGTGTTTCGGTTCGATTCCGTCCCCGGATTGTGGTATAGTATGAGTTTCGGTTCGAGTCCGGCCACTGATTATTATGAGTTTTGGTTCGAGTCCGACATCTGGTTATGATATGATTGGTTACTGATTATTATGAGTTCCAGTTTGAGTCCGGCCACTGATTATTATGAGTTCTGGTTCGAGTCCGGCATCTAGTTATGATATGATTGGAGAGTTTTGGTACTGGGTACCGTGGTTACTGGATACTGATACAGCTTCGAGACACTGGTGACTATGCATTTACTTTTCTTGTGTGTACCGCTGGTTTATGGGGGCCAGACTGGGTTATTGTTTTCTTCCGTGTGCCTATCGGGTTTATGGGGGCCCAGATAGGTTATGTTTGACTTGTGTGGTTTCTTACACATTTATTTACTAATTATTCGGTATCACATTTATTTATCTGCTGAGCATATTTATACGCCTCAGTAGTTACTTATGTATTTATTATTTATACCCCGGACTTAGCATGCACCCTCGCATTTAAGCTTGCTTATATTACATTGAGCTCAGTCGGCCGATGATGCCTATTGAGTACCCGTTGCCCCGGTACTCATACTGCACTTCTGCATCTTTTTCCCCGATGCAAATCCGAGCACTAGCCGACGATTTTGACGTGACGCTCTTCTCAGCACTGATTTCGGAGCATGGTGGGCTTACTGACGTCCGAGGCAGATCCTACTCCATCTTCTACTGTATAGCCTTTTTCTCTCAAGACTGTTGCTCTTTTTATATATATATGGTTTTTGTCTCATATTTTGGACATGTCTAGTAGTGGCTCTTGTACCGACCTCACCAGGTCTTGGGAAGGGTTCTTGTCTTTATCTATTGTCCTCTTCCTTCTCAGTCTTGGTACGAATATATATTTTGATTTTTTTTTTTTTTTATATATTTCTAGCATGTTTATTAGTATGGTTACTTCCACTTCATCTCTGTTTTCTGAGATTCCACCCGTTAGCCTGTGGCTTGTCGCTCCGGGCTAGGGTTTGGCTTGCCTATTGATCATGACTCAAAAAATTAGGTCGTGACAGCTTGGTATCAGAGTCTAGGTTGTACGGGTAGTGTCGGTACATGAGCCAGTGTGTAGTAGAGTTCTGCGGATCGGTGGAGGGACGCCTGTATCCTATCCTCAGGAGGCTATGGAGCATTCTTAGGGGAGTCTCTCATTTTCTTGACTCATGTCCGTGCGTTAAGTCTATGTTGGTTTCTGATTTTCATTTGGTTCACTCTTTACGCGGATGGTTAGGACGTATGGTGCGAGAGCTGTGGGTCGGGACCCCGAGCCTGCAGCGAGGGCTCCTGTTAGGGGTCGAGGTCGACCTAGAGGTCGGGAGCAGGGCAGAGCAGAAGCCCCAGGCCGAGGTCATGCTAGGGATCAGTCACCCGATCCCGTTATAGCCCAGATGTTCTGCCGCCACAGCAGCCGATGGGCCAGGGAGCAGCCCAGGCTCCACCTAGATTTATTGATGCTTCATTTCTCCGAGGAACTTTGGTGCAGTTGCTGGGATTAGTTGGAGGTCCATCAGCCGAGGGTGCCCAACCAGTAGTACATGGAGTTGGTGTTGGGGCGCAGCCTGCAGCTGCAACACCCAGAGTAGAGGTTCCACCTGTACCGATAATTCCACAGCTGGTAGTAGCTCAGCCAATTATGTCTGCCGAGGACCAGAAAATATCGAGTCGTTTTTAAGATTTGCTCCACCCAGGTTTTCGGGTACACCAGGAGAAGACGCTTATTAGTTGTTATCCAGCTGCGAGGAGAAGCTGAGAAATTTGGGATTGGTGGAGTCGCGCGGGTTAAATTTTTTTGCTTATCAGTTTGATACAGTCGCAAGGAGATGGTGGAGAGGTTATCTTGATTCCAGGCCAGCTGGATCTCCACCCGTTACTTGGGCACAGTTCTCCGAGGTGTTCTTGGAGAAGTATATGCCCCGCATCATGCGTGAGCGTCTTCGAGATGAGTTTTCCAGGTTGAGACAAGGGTCTATGACAGTAGCTGAGTATGAGGCAAGATTCAATAATTTGGCCAGACATGCTACTATGATCTTGCCTGATGAGTACGAGAGGATTAGATGCTTTGTCAGAGGGTTGCGATTAATACTCCGTCGGGCCACACAGAGTTTAGTCACTTCGGGGAAATCATTTGCTGAGATAGCTGAGCATGTATATTCGATAGAGGAGATGGATCGCGAGGCCCAAGGGGGGAAGCGATAATAGACCCCGATTCCAGGGTAGTTACAGTGGCAGTCATAGCAGCTCGCAGTTCAGAGGCTGCGGGTTTCAGGGTAGTTACCCACAGCAATAGCATCAGTCCTTTCAGCGACAGGGTCAGCCTAGTAGGCCCGTACAGTCAGCCTTGTAGATTTTTGATAGGGGTCAACCCGCCTATAGTGGTTCTGGTAGTCATCCTCAGGGACGTGGTCAGCCCAGTTCATCGATTAGAGGTGGTCATACTGGATCATCCGGATCTTCTAGGTCGAGCAGGGAGCCAGGAATATGTTATTCTTGTGGGTTTGTCGGTCATTTCACGCGTGAGTGTCCTCAGTGCAGGGCGATTGAGCCTTCAGTTCAGACGACACAACCTATCAGATCTATACTGCCAGTAGGAAGAGGTGGTGCACAGGGTCATCGGGGTGGTCCCCAGGGTTTTCGAGGTGGAGCGCAGGGAGGTTGGACTAGTAGTCAGGTTGGTGCTCAAACTAGTAGTAGACAGCTTCTGCATTATGTGATCCCGGATCCATATTTTCTTATGTATCTACTTATTATGCACCACGGTTGGGTTTATGTTCTGAGTTCTTATTTGTACCCTTACGTGTATCTACCCCCGTTGGTGATTCCTTAGTAGTGGATCGGGTATATAGATCTTGTCTGGTGACTGTTAGGGAGTTTGAGACTCGGGTTGATTTTATTGTATTGGCCATGGTAGACTTTGATGTGATTCTAGGCATGGACTAGTTGTCTTTCCATCATGTAGTCTTGGATTACTTTGCCAAGACTGTGACCTTAGCCATGCCTGGCATACCTCCGATGGTGTGGCAGGGTTCTGTTAGCCGCACACCGACGGGGATTATTTCATATGTTCGGGCTCGTAGATTGATGGCAAGGGGTTGTGATTCATTCCTTGCTTATGTTCGAGATTAGGTATTGTGGGGTGAGTCTGAGAAAGCTACCTTGGGTTCTGATGGTTTTTTGAGGTTTGACGGTTATATTTATGTTTCGAGGGTTGAAGATTTGATTCAGTTGATTTTGCACGAAGCGCACAACTCCAGGTATTGGAGGATATGCTCCGCGCTTGTTTATTAGACTGTGGGGGTCAATGGGATCAATTCTTGCCTTTAACGGAGTTCGCGTATAATAATAGCTTTCATTTCCAGCATTCAAGTGGCTCATTTTGAGGCTTTATATGGTAGACAGTGTCGTTCTCCCGTTGGATTGTTCAAGACTTCAAAGGTCAATCCTTGTGGCACAGATTTGCTCCGAGAATCTTTGGACCTAGTTCGAGTGATTCAAGATAGGTTGCGGACAGCTCAGAGTAGACAAAAGAGTTATGCTGACCGTAGACGTCGTGCGTTGAAATTCAGGGTGGGTGATAGGGTCTTCGTACGAATATCGCCCATGAAGGGCGTGATGCGGTTTGGCAGGAAGGGTAAGCTTAGCCCCAGATATATTGGACCCTTTGAGATTTTGCGGACAGTTGGAGAGGTGGCTTATGTGCTAGCTTTACCTCCGGCATTTTCAGCTATCCACCCAGTGTTTCATGTTTTTATGCTGCGACAATACATTTTGGATGAGTCGCATGTGCTTTGGTGGGACTCAGTTCAGTTAGTTGATAAGTTAACATTTCTGGAGGAGCTTGTGTCCATTTTAGCTAGGGATGTCAGACGGTTACGCTCCCGGGACATTCCAATGGTTAGGATACAATGGCGTCACCATCCGGTTGAGGAGGCTACTTGGGAGCTTGAACGTGACATGCGATCCCAGTATCCCTACTTGTTCATGTCTTTTGGTATGTGCTTATTCTTGACTTTCGCGTACGAAAGTCCTTTTAGTAGTGGACATTGTAATGACCTTCCGGTTATTTCCCTCATTTTCATGTGTTCTCAGCGTTTAGAGCTTTTCTATAACTGCCCCAAGTTATTTATGACTTGCTGGGACTGACAGTTCGATTTTCGGGCAGTTCGTTTGAGAATATTATTTAGACCGAGCACGTTGTCAAATATGAAATTAAATTTGAATTTGGTAAAATGACATAGTTAATTACCTTTCGAAAATATTTTTGAAATTTATAAAACTCTTTAGTTATGATATATCTATACTATTTTATAATAGTTTTATAATTTATTAATAATTTAAGCATAGATAGTGAATTTAAATATGTTAAAATAATATTTTTCTTTTATAGAGATTTTGTTAGAAATACTTTTCTATTAATTATGGTATATTCAAAATATTGTATTTATTTTACCACGGACCTATGCAATACCCGAATATATATATATATATATATATATATATATATATATATAATGGGATAAATTTTATATTGGGGTGCCACCTCCACCACCACGTGGAAAGTGAGGAGGGGCACACATGCAAGAGGTGGCAGCCACTTGCCATAATGGCAAATGGAATATATAAAGGCAGGAGTTATGTTTTGAATAAAACATATAACATAACGTTTTCCTCTGTTTTCATTTAATTCCTCCACCATTTCTGATCATATTAGCTCAATATTGAGCTAATCCATTAAGGTTTGAGCTTAGGGGTTTATATATTTGAGTCCGTGGACTCGCTCTCGTCATTTCTACGGTACGTTTTCTTATTTTTACGGTAATTTTCGTGTATACTTTGGGATTGGTATTGATGTTTGAGCTACATTTTGAGCTCAAATTGAGCAGTTCTAGTTGTGTCTATTGGTCACGGAGTTGTTTGGAACGCTTTGACGGTTTTGGTTTTGCGATACCGCAAGCGGGCCCCACGTGGGATTTTTGGACATTTTCCAAACTAATGGAATATGGTTATCAATAGTCATGTTTTGACATGTAGTTTATTATTTTGGTAGCGTGGCAGAAGTCTGAGGCCTCTCGGAAGGGAGAGGCTCCTAGTTACTGGCTTTAGCAGGCGTTCGGCGGCATCCAGGTAGGCTAGGTTTACCTCCTTTTGCACCTATATTGGGCTTATGTGTGATATATGTAGGCTATTGTGCTGGTGTTGTGGGCTGGTATTATAGACTTGGTGGTGGTGGTTTACTGTGATTTAGGCCTTCTAGGCCGGATAAGGCTATTCGGATATATTCCAGGCCCGTTATCCTCGTGGTACACCATAGATGACCTATTTGGGGTCGGATAGTATTGTTGTTGTTGTTGCTAGTCTGGGAATGTTATTGTTGGACCTTAGTCCAGGCTTAGACAGACTTAGCCCAGACTTAGACAAGTATAACCAGACCTGGTTTTTGGGACCCGATAGCGGGCCCCGCTACCATTTTTGTCGACTTGTCGAAACTTTAACATCTTTGGGCTTATATAAGCCCTATATGACTATTAGGGTTGTGACGAGATTGAGTCACCCCAATTATACCCGGTTGGCCTGTTTAGCTTTGTTCGTCCCTGATAGCACCGTATTTGATCGGGGTCGGCTAGTTTGACTTAGAACGCTGAACCCCCTTTTTATGAATTGTAATGTATACTCAGACTTGTATATACGTATTGTTATAGTAGGTAGTTGACCTAGAAGGACCCCGAGATTGACTTGTAGCATGTTGTGGAGTTAGCTTCTGTACCTATATACTAGTATTGGCTTGGGACTAGGGCGTTCCCCGTTTATTTGATATGATATGACATTTGATTCTGCTATGGTTACCAACTACTGATTCAGGTATGATGATTTTGGTTATTGACTATTGGGCGTTTCGGTTCGAGTCCGGCCCCGGATTGTGGTACACTATGAGTTCCGGTTCAAGTTCGGCCACTGATTATTATGAGTTTCGGTTCGAGTCTGGCATCTGGTTATGATATGATTGGTTACTGATTATTATGAGTTCCGATTCGAGTTCGGCCACTGATTATTATGAGTTCTGGTTCGAGTCCGGCATCTAGTTATGATATGATTGGAGAGTTTTGGTACTGGGTACCGTGGTTACTGGATACTGATACAGCTTCGAGACACTGGTGATTATGCATTTACTTTTCTTGTGTGTATCGCTGGTTTGTGGGGGTCAGACTGGGTTATAGTTTTCTTTCGTGTGCCTATCGGGTTTATGGGGCCCCAGATAGGTTATGTTTGACTTGTGTGTTTACTTACGCATTTATTTACTAATTATTCGGTATCACATTTATTTATCTCTTGAGCATATCTATACGCCTCGGTAGTTACTTATATATTTATTATTTATACCCCGGACTTAGCATGCACCCTCGCATTTAAGCTTGCTTATATTACATTGAGCTCAGTCGGCTGATGATGCCTACTGAGTACCCGTTGCCCCGGTACTCATACTGCACTTTTGCATCTTTTTCCCCGATGCAGATCCGAGCACTAGCCGATGGTTTTGACGTGACACTCTTCTCAGCACTGATTTCGGAGCATGGTGGGCTTACTGACGTCCGAGGCAGATCCTACTCCATCTTCTTTTGTATAGTCTTTTGCTCTCAAGACTGTTGATCTTTTTATATATATTTGGTTTTTGTCTTATATTTTGGACATGTCTAGTAGTGGCTCTTGTACCGACCTCACCAGGTCTTGGGAAGGGTTCTTGTCTTTATCTATTGTCCTCTTCCTTCTCAGTCTTGGTATGAATATGTATTTTGATTTTGTTTTTTCTTATATATTTCTAGCATGTTTATTAGTATGGTTACTTCCACTTCATCTCTGTTTTCTGAGATTCCACCCGTTAGCCTGTGGCTTGTCGCTCCGGGCTAGGGTTTGGCTTGCCTATTGGTGGGTTACGGTAGGCGCCATCATGACTCAAAAAATTGGGTCGTGACATTTTGTTTGTCACTTTTGATATATCAGGAAAAAATAACTATTTTTTTCATGTTTTACCCTTAGCTTTAATTATTTATTCTCCAAATCATATGACTCACTTTCTTTTTTAGTCAGTCTCAAAAAGAATGACACCTTTCTACATTTAGTAATAACTAGTGAATTTGTCCGCGCATCGCGCGGTTATAAAATACTTATTAGATTCATAATTTTTTTCACACTAAAAAATTGAAAGTAATCCCAAAATATATTTTGTGAAATCTAAAGTCTTCTTTAATTTTTCTTTCATAAAATAAACTAATTAACCATATAAGTTAATATATTCATCCCATTTGTATTTTATAAAATTTAGACATTTAAAAACTTAATTAACAGATAAAACGAATTAAAACATCACCAACATTTTCTTAGTGAAAAATAAAAAGACATAAGCACGATAACAAAATAACAAAAAGCTAAAATAAACTATCTGTTATGTCATACTAATTAAAATGCATTTTATTTTCTAAAACTTCTATGTCTTTATTTCAGAAAATACAAGTTATCCTTTTAAGATACTCCATTGAATCTCTTTTTAAAAATATCAAGGAACCAATCATGAACAAATCAAATTTTGAGATGAAGCCAAATATTTTAGCTTACGAATTATGAACCAAATTATTTTTGTTTACTGAGATTTAAATATCCAAATAATCAACATTAGAATCAGAATATTAAGTCACGCAAGTGTTGTCATCTCGATAACTGTTATAGAAGAAAAGAGAAAAGTACAATTAAGCATATAAATGGGAGAACATTAAAAAGTATAAAAATAGAACAATGCGACAATTAAGAAGCAATAGCGAAAAATTTATTACTTAAATGATGCTTAATAGGTGAAAATCACAAACACCAAAAGGCACTACACCTTTGCAAATTTGGACAACATAGCATGAAATTGTGATAGATAGTGAAGAACCAACGATATTGACTCGAACGCCTTTTTCTAATCGTAGACTTTGACAGCGGGAACTCATGCGACTCTTATCAGTGCAACTAATGAAAATCACAAATTAATATTTGCAATAATTGAAGAGCCTAGCATAAAATTAATCTCGAATATCCTATAAACTCTTGGGTATTTATGAAAAAAAAATTAAAATTTAGAAATTATAATAATTATGTTATATATTTCTTTTTCTTAGTCATATGCTTTGAAAATTCTTGTGATTCATAAAACTCTCTTTTATTTTTTGATGGATTATAAAATTACTTAGATAAATTTTTAAACAATGAAAAGGACATTAAATTAACATTGCAATTTCATGAGGGATAAAAGCTTGTTAGATGGCTAACCTATTAGTAGGCGTGTCAATGGTACGGTTTGGGCGGTTATTTTATAAAATTTATATCGTACAAATTTTTCAGTTATTTTATTTTATATAACCAAAATTAGACTTTTCAAAACCATTCCATCATCTCGGTTTTTATTCGATATCGGTACAATTCGGTTAATTTTTGATTTTTTTTTTTACTTTTATAGTTTCACCTCAAAATACACCATTATTAAAACGTTTCTTTTTTACTTAGAGAAATCAATCAACTCAATAAAGTTCATAGAAGGAAAAACACATTTCGTAGTCTTGCAGTTCTTCTACTATATGTTGATTAACTATCAAGAAGCATTTAGCAACACAAAACTGAAGGCATCATCGTGACGTGAAACTTGAAGTTTGTTCTTGGAGAAGCACTTCAACTCTTCACCAAGAAGCCAAGAATGTAAAATATTGTTGCCGTATTGTTTGATCTCGAACTTTCAATAGGAGTGTTTGCATGAGTTTTGTCGTATTGTTTGATGGAGTATCTATTATAGTATATCCTTTTAATTTTTAAACCTAATTAATTAAAGGCTAATTAAAGGGCAAAGGCCCAAATAGGGGTGTCACCAGTGGCCTAGGACCTAGATTATATTTTATATTTGAAAAATGTTATAAAATATATTTATATAATAAATTTAACATATTTTTAATATATAAAGTATATTTGCATATATGTAATGTTATTCGGTTCGGTTCGGGAATTTTTCAGGTTTTTTATAAATTAAAAGACCATTCCAATTGTTCGGGACGGTTATGCGTTTAAATAAAAGCCCACGATTTTATTGAAAAAATGATATAAATCAGTTCGGTACGATTAGGTCGATTTTTCATATTTTTTTGACACCCTTACCTTTCAGCAAGTATTATGCTCAAACTCTCAATGCACTTCTATTATATGATATTTGTTAAACTAACCTAAGAGAAGCATAGATTACACAGAACCATAGTCTTTGCACTGTAATTATCAGACTTCTCATTTGTTTCCTGTTGCAGGCTTCTGCAATACACCAAGTAGGAAACACAATTTGCTTAGTTATAAATAAATGTGAAAATAATTAAAAAAAAAAATTAAGGCGACAATTTCATTTCATTTGAAAAGGAATAAAATAAGAAAAAAATAGGACTTATTTTCAAGAAAAAGAATAGTCTCTTCCATCTCTTGCCTCTTCTGTTGTGCCACAAATTATACTAATATATAACATATAGAGAAAAGATATAAAATCACCCCTAAACTTGTCAGTGAAACTTATTTTAGCACTTTAACTTTACGGGCATTTAATTACCTCCCTAAACAACTTTCAAGTGAATTAAATACCACTCCAAAATTATAATACCACTCTCATAATGGCAAGTGCATTACACACGTGTCATATCATTGCCATGTCAGCACCACATCATTGCCATGTAAGAGTCACGTCAAAAATTATTTTTTTAAAAAAGCTAAACCCACTAATAAGTATATTATATAATTAAAAAAAAAAAAAGGTAACCCATTACCCACTTCCTTCTTCTTCTTCAAACCCCCCAACCCCTTATGCCCACGTCCCCCAACCACTGCCTTTATCCTTCTGAAACTCCCACACCCCCACTTTCTTTCTCCTTCTTCAAGCCTCCCTTTCTCCTTCTACGTTCACCCTCCTTCAACTCTTTCCGCATCCTAAAATTCCAATCAATTTGAGTAGATAAAAAAGGGTATAAGAACTTAGCATTGATGAAGATATTTTTAATTTGAAAATTCTTTAATTTTTATCCAATCCAAATGCAGCAACATAAGAAAGAAGGGCCGAAGAAGGAGAATCAATGGCATCCTCACCAAACACCTCCTTAACAAAATTGGATCTACAACAGATTTTCGTAATAAAATGATTTGGGTATCGTAATGGGTTTCTTTCTCTCATATTATTCTTTAAAAAAAATTGTTGAATGGTGTAGAAAAAAAAAAGCATTGAAGCAGCAGATTTAGCTGAAATTTGTGAAGAACAAAGAGAAAAAAAGAGAGGGGGTGGGGAAGAATAGGAGAAGAAATTTAAAAAGGTGGGGTTCACTTATTAAAAATATTTAAAGTTAATGAGCTAAATTAATGAAAATTACCCCACTTTTTTTATTTTGGATTTCTGACGTATTTTTTTTCTTTTTTCTTTTATTGTTTTTCCACATCAGCTTTAAGGAGGTATTTAATTCACTTGAAAGTTATTTAGGGGTGTATATAAATACATATACAGTTAAGGTGCTAAAGTAAGTTTTGCTGACAAGTTTAGGAGTGATTTTATATTTTTTCTCTAACATATAAGCTTTTCAACCAAAAACATCCTGTAATTTAATCTTTCAAACTAGGGAACATGGCCGCGATTCACGTGAGCTTTTAAGTATATGTGTTTGAATTTTTTTTTTTTTTTGATCAATTATGCATTCGATATATTATCCGATTATATCATTATCTGTTATTTTTATTTTTTGAAGTAGATTATAATGGTAGCAGAATGTTATCAAGTTTAGCATAATGGATAGTAGTATATTCTTAATTAATAAATGTAAAAGTATTGTGTAAAAGCAATTTTATTTCATTTTTATTATAGTAAAGAGGTATTTGACAATAGATTTTGATAACAAATATTTTGCAATATGAAATTTTGCAAAATATAAACAAATACATCAGCACATCCCATCAGTCTTTCCTTATTATATTGAAGACTTAGTGGAAACTCAAGAAAGCCAATACGAGATCTCCTATTCACTTCCATAGGTCTGGGGTAAGATAGTCTTGATACAGCTACTTTGGACTAATAAAGGTTGATCTGGTGGAACTCCTTTGTATATTTCATTTTTCAGCCGCTCTTGTTCCTTTTTCAAATATGCAATTTGCATTTCTTTGTTTTTTGTATACATCACATCCATTGGTATATTAGATTCTTCTGTTGCATCTGTATTCAAAGATAAATGTTTTGGTAATTGTATAGAAGAACAAACTAATATAACTAATAAAGTTAGTATTATTTTTTTATCCATTGTATTTTCCTGTATAAGTATTTTTTTTCAAATTCAAAATAAAGAAATTGTTTAGGAATGAAATGTTATTTAAAAACAATAATATTGAACATTATACGAAACAACATGAATCATCGATCCTGACCAAATGATTCATATATATAAAGTAAAATGGTGCGTATTGGTGTTGTTTCTTTTGTAGTATTTATACTATTTTCCTCATTCCTTGGTTGATTGTGGTATGCATTTAATTCATTTTAAGTATGAGTTATTTTTTCAATGAGTTAAATCTTTGTAATTAAGTGTCATAATTTTTAATTGAAATAGGAGGTATGTTAGGGATATGTATTGTTATTTATTTATTGTGAAAGCTTGGATATTTATTTTTTTTTTTGTAAAAAAAGTAACTGAAAATGTGATGAGGATTAATTTAGGATGGTGTAATTCAAATTAACTGTCACGCCCTGAATCCCATCGAGACGGATTGGCACTCGTAGCCGACAAGGCCCGAGAGAACCAAGCTTTGCTTCTATTCAATCATATGCATGCCATAAGAAACCCATGATCACGTAAGAGCTTTAAATACCAACAACGGAATACATGGAACATGTGATATATATATACATATGCAAACTTGGCCGTTGAGGCCGTCAAGTCAAAACGTCATGTACCATCTTACATCCATACACCCACAAACGTCTACAAAAGCCTCTAACAGATGCATTGACCAAAATGAACTAAAAGTCGGGACAAGTCTCCTCTTTATACAACATGTACAACACCAAAACATATGTACAACTGTGACTCGGAGAGGCCCCGAACTAACTGGAGATCACCAATGATCCGCAACAACTGGCAACCTACTGTGGAGGCCTACTAGTACCTGCGCCTGCAGCAAGTAAGGTAAGTCCCACAAGGGATGTCAGTACGAAGAATGTACTGGGTATGTAAGGCTCAAATGAAACTGTAAGATATGTAAATATGTCAATGAACTCAAATTCAAATGCATAACCAATATGGATAAGTCACTATACTGAACTTTGGAAACCATGTATATTGCTTTCATTACTTTCTTTGTGTCTTTGCTTCTATGATTATTCATCTTTGTCTGTGACCTGTGATACCCGGGCCCCGACTGAACAGTGGATTTTAACATAACATAGCGTTATGTTGGGATCGGCTCGAGCTAGGCTATGCCCCTAGAGCTGCCACCCTATGAGTCAATATAGATCGGGATCGGCTCGAGCTAGGTTATTACCTCTAGAGCTGCCACCCATACCAAAATATCAGGTTCGGCTCGAGCTAGGTTATTACCTCTAGAGCTACCCCCTGTCAGGATCGGTCCGAGCTAGGCTTATGCCTCTAGGACTGCCCCCTGATCCAACAATCTCGGGTTCGGCTTGAGCTAGGCATTTTGCCCCCAAAGCTACCACCCATACTTGATCATTAACCACATATGCATTACTTTATTCATTACTTTGAGATTGATACAATGATAGTCATAACTTTATTAGAAGCTTTGGATCAATAATCAATGAGTGAGAGACATGTGACTAAACATTGTTGGAAACATAACACTATTGGAACCATTGGGCAATAATCAATGAACAAGATACATGAGTATAACCACCATTGGAACTTTAGAACACAACCTTATTGGGCTTTCGGAACATTATCAAGGAATATGAGATATTTTATTCACCATTTAACAATGAGTATGAAACATATGATATTGACAATTGGTAACCGGATATAGGATACCTTAGCACAATTCGGGATGGGACAAGTGTAATGTCATTGTGAATACTATTTGCTGCAGAAAGATACGGACATAGTAACCTCACATACCTTATATTCTCAATACGAATATATAATCTTAGATGTGCATACAATGTCCCGCTCCTTCCTTATGTTTCACTCTACAACACAAATACGTAACGAAATTTACATTAACCACCAACTACCTTACAAATGCATATAACGTCAATGAGTTACATGTTTGCCTTTAAAACCGTCACTTCCCCCTTGACAATACCATTGATGAAATTATCATACCAATAATCCCACAATATTTCATACATTGACCAATACATGATAATCAATAACATTTCACCACAAATCTTCTCCTTTACACTTTCTCATTCACACCATATCACAAATAACCCATCAAGTCACCTTAATTCACCTCATAGCACATATCTGCCAAAATCCCATAATTTACACTTATAGAACAATAACAAGTTTAATAACATAATCACACCATACATGTTCATATTTCATCCATACCATGCTCTTTCATCAAAATCACAAGTCATATTTCAAGCTTAAATCCCATGGATAACATATCTTTCACAAAAATACCAAGTGTCATGTTCAACACTTCCAAGCATAACCATCATGATCTACTTACTATCTCATGCATATAATATATTAATCCATAAGAATAATCACTTACCCAAGCTTGAAAAATGATGATCTTGCTCCAAAAGTTGGCTTTGAGTTCTTAGGGTTTGAGAGAAAAATAGTTGAGAAATGTCTAGAAAGCATGAGAGTTTCAAGTGAATAAAAATCAGATTTTTGCCCCTTTATATAGTCCTTCAATTCCATCCTTAGCCACTCTTATAGCATTTAATGCTAAGTCTAGAAGGTCAAGGCAAGAATGGGTCATTTGACCCATTTTGGCCCATGTCTTCTTCTCATTTTGGGCCTTTTATTGAGCCCAATTCACTTAACCCAATAAAATCAATAATTTCTCATGTTTAAATCATTTCATACGTGTTACAACAATATTCCCACTGACGGAATTTGTATTCGTAGCCTCACTCCCAAAAACAAATGATTCTAGCCACGTATGACCTATTTTGACCACAAGGGTAAAATCATCATTTTGATACCAAATTCGTTCACGAGTAATGTGGTAGCCTGGCATGCCCTTGGGCGCGCCAGCTTGCTGCCTGTGGGCTAAAAATTTTAGCCCAGAGCGGCCTGGCACGCCCTCTGGCGCGCCTGACCCTTAGTTTTTTTGAAAATTTCATTTTTCGACTTTTCTTCGCGGGTTTGGTTAGATACTTCAAGTTCTATTCTTTAACTTACTTTTACCTTTAATATCCTTTGTTTGGAGGTCCTCCAAGCCTCGTTTTTAACCCCACAAATGTTCCACGAAGTCACAAAACACCTCCTACGAAGGTTTAATCACATGTACGAGGGCCAAATTCAATTATCTCATCAATAACATTACCAAATACATACTTGTGGCTCTCCACACCTACGTAAACATTGTTCAACGTCGTCAAGTAGGGTTATGAAGGTACGGGGTGTTACATTAACCTTGTTTTCGTTGTGGCTACATCATACGAATGTCGTGTTTATGCAAAATAATTATGACGACATGGAATAATCAGTTGAAATAAGCAGTTTAACGGTTTATGAAACTACTATCATAACAGCCATAAAAAATGTGAAGCATATTTTTTAAAAGTAATAATTCTTTGAATTGAATCACGTATTAATGCATCTTAAATAAGGAAGAGGAGAAGATTATTTTTTGATTTGGTAATAAATGAATCTTAAATAAGGGAGAGGAGAAGATTAGTTTTTGATATTGTACTATAGTGACAAACGAATAAAAATTTGAGGGAAGATAACAAATATTATGAAAGAAAATAAAATGCATAGTCATTAGTATGTATTAATTGTTCAAATTAATTGGAGATTAAAATGTTTGTTGGCACATTAAATAAATTGCAGTTATGTTTGTGAAAATTTTAATTGCAATTATGTTGATGAATATTTTAAATTGGATAGAAGAGGAGCAGACAACAAAGTTTTTTTGGAATGAAATAAATAGTAGGAGTATTATAATAATGAGGAAAGTGAAAATTCAAGTGTACCTATTTTTCTGAATTTTATTTAACCATAAATCACGCAAAATATTTCAAAAAATGAGTAAAAAGATAAATAGAAATATTGGCCAAAGAAGCATGTCACATCATCTTTGTCAATCCATATATATATATATATATATATATATATATATATATATATATATATATATCACATCACTTACATCTTCAAATACATTAGTGTAAGCGACTTCATTTGGTGCTTTACTACTATTTAAATGAAACTTATACTCCCCCTCCAACTCTAACGTGGTTGTTGTATCTTAAAAATTAAATTTAACACTATTTTTTATGGATTAATGAATAATATAACTTGTTCCTTCAATAAGCAGTTTAAATTGATCATTGATTAATAATAGAATTCATCAAAATTGAAAAATAATCATACAAGTATGGTTATCATCACTGTCGTCGGAAATAGTTTTCAAAAACACACGTCTACTCGTCAAATCAAACTAAAAATGATAACAGATTGAAACAGTTTTGTGTAAGATCATACATCAGTTAAGGGTCAAAAGCAACTGTAATCTACTTGTTAAACTTATTTGCATATTCAACACTTCATTCTTCGTCACGTTTGATTAGGTGTTTTCTTTTCCTACTTTTAACATCATCATTGACCTGTAGTTCTTCGATGAGATCTTTCAAGTTATCTAATAAGACATCTGCAGATACCTGTTTATGTTAGAATAAGTTAATTTATCAACTTATTTATTTAACATGTTCATCTTTAAAATGACTTGAACTTCATAATTAAAACAGTAAATTAAATTAGTGTAAAGATCATGTTGCAATGGAAATTCACAAACTTAAGAAGCAAAATATGTAAATAACCTGTATTTCAGGACTCCACTCAAAATCAAACAACTACTTAATGTCCATCCGATTCAAAAACATCTCCTCCTCAATCGGACTGCTATTAACATTAGACCTTTCTATATTTTGTACTTCAGTGGACATGGTGGAAAACTTTTGAACCAAAGATCTTATGTAATCTATATCTAGATTGACATATAGCTTGCTTGTATAGGTGGTGGAGAAGCTAACTTCACCTATTAACAATGAATGTAATAAAATGTAACTATGACATTTCTTTAAAAAATTAGCACTTAAATTCATAATAGTGACAATTATATTAAAAATAATTACCCCGATATTCTTTCACAGTTGTTGATGTGACTATCACTATATACGGGCAAACATCCTTATTGTGCAAGTAAGGAGCAAACTTTTCACCAAGTTGTTCCCATAAGGTAATTTTTGTTTTCTCCGAACTATGCATAAAAAAAGACAAAGAAAAATTTAAAGATGTTTAATTCATACGATTCATCTAAATTTAACCAAAAGAAGTTTCCAGCTTTTGGTTCTGATACGAGTTTGGTATGTTTGTTTTGTTGGTTTTGGATTATAAAAATCACCCCAAAGTCGAGGCAAAGAAAAAGAAAGGAAGAAATTTAAATGCATATATTTTAAGTTTCCTTGACTGTAATACATAAGAATAAAATTTATGAATGATTTGTTTTTTAAAAAAAATTGATAATTGAATTATGTACTTATATATATGTAGTTTGGATCCCATAACATGATTGAGTTACTATACTGAAGATATTAAGTGGTTATCCAGAGATGAGTGACTTACTAATCAGTAATAATTTGAATCTTCCTTTTTTGCACTTCGATCCAAATTCTCTATATCACCAATTACATATAAACAATCAACCACATCTACAAATAAAGTGGGTGAAGTATGACACTTAAGAATAATATTGATGATTTAATAATTTATGAAATAATTGAAGAAGAATGTAGACCTGATAACTCTTTCTTATACACATTCTTTTCAAAACTCTTAATTATAAATTCACATGTTTTGATATATCAGGGCAATTTAGTGCATGCTATAGTCAGCAAAAATCACGTTAGCAGGTTCAAGCACAATTTAAGTGAAGGTTCATTATTTATCATTAAGAACTTCAAAGTGGTTGAAAGTAGTGGTGTATATAGACCAGTTGAAAATTCTTTGAAAATAATTTTCTTTCCCTCAACTGCGATCAAGAGTTTATCTGAAGATATTGTTGATATTTCTATAAACGGATTTCACTTTATTAAACCAGAATTGATTGAGTCAGTGAACAACAACACGATCTTATCAGGTATATATATATATACTTATCATTTTCAAATTTTAACAAATTATTTAACTATCAACGTTTCCAGCAAACACTTTGTCTTCTTCATTTGTAGATGTGGTTGGTTGTTTATATGGAGTTGGTGATATGGAGAGCGCTGGATCGAAGTGGAGAAAAAGGGACATCCAAATTATTAGTGATTAGTAAGCCGCTCATCTCATTTTAAGTAGTTTTATTTGTTATCTTCTTAAAAGTGAATTTGTAATATAAATTAAACAATTTCGATTAATTACGTCTATTTACTCTAATTTATTGTTCCTCGAAGTAAACAGTATTATTTTGAAACCATACATTGGTCCTTTCTTTGGATTAGATTTAAATGAACTATTATATTTCGATTTTTCTTTTTCTGAATAGTTCGGCAAAATAAAAAATAACCTTATGGGAAGATTTGAGAGAGAAGTTTGCTCCTTATTTTCACAAGAAGGATTCTAGGCCATATATAGTGATTGTGACTTCCACAACTCTTAAAGAATTCCGTGGTATTATTTCACATTTAGTTGTCGGATGTTTTATATTTATGTTCTAACATTATGAAGAAATCGTCATCGCAATTTTTATTACGTTCATTGTGTTAGGGTTTTTGCCCTGATTTTCTTACCAAATTTAAGTTTTACTTTTCTCAGAAGGAAAATAAAAGTAATATCATAATTACTTTTACTTTTTCTAAAAGGAAAATATAAAACTTTTTCATATTTGGCTAACCTCTTTATTGTAGGAAAGGTTTTGGACCTCTATAAATAGAAGACCCCTCTTCTCATACCATAACACAATAGCATCCACAATGTAGTCGTTAAAAGAGTCTTGTTTAGGGGGAGATTTTCTGCTAATAGATTTTAAGCTTTTTGATTTAGTTTACAATATGTAGGCTTGTTGGCCAATCATATCAAATAATATGTTTTTTATTATAGTTTTCTTTGTCACCTGAATTATCGCCTCTATGGTTTGCAACTATAAGCTTCCGCATGACGCCCAATCGATTTCGAACCCAACAAGTGGTATCAGAGCCTACGGTTCAAAGGTCCAATGATTTGGTGAAACGAGATTAAGGACAGGTTTAAAGTGGTTTCAAATCAAGTTGCAACCAATTTGATGGTAATGAAGATTTCGTCCAACTGCATGTGGAGAAGAAGTTTCAACCATATTTTCAACATTCCTGCTGCTGCATCTATAAAAATAAAAATAAAATATTAATTTTCAACCCATTTTTAACCATGATATTTTAAACGTTATTTTTAAACATGGCAAGCAGCAGTGATGAAGATTATGTGAAGAACAAAGATCATATATGCAAGTGAAGAAGGCGGATCAAGTTTTACCAAAAAATCCAGCCAAAAAGGAGAGATTTGTTAGGGTTTTTTCCCCGATTTTCTTACCAAATTTAAGTTTTACTTTTCTTAGAAGGAAAATAAAAGTAATATCATAATTACTTTTACTTTTCCTAAAAGGAAAATATAAAACTTTTTCATATTTGGCTAACCTCTTCATTGTAGGAAAGGTTTTGGACCTCTATAAATAGAAGACCCCTCTTCTCATACCATAACACAATAGCATCCACAATGTAGTCGTTAAAGAATCTTGTTTAGGAGGAGATTATTCTCCTAATAAGTTTTTTATGCTTTTTAAATTAATTTTTAATATGTAGGACAATTGGCCAAACCATATCAATAATATGCTTTTTAATATTGTTTTATTTGTCATCCGATTTATTATCTACATGGTTTGCAACTAATAGCTTCTGCATGACGCCCTCTCGATTTCGAACCCAACACATTGTTAATAGGTGAAGTTAGCTTCTCCACCACATAGGCTAGCAAAGTATATGTAAATCTTTATATAGATTACATAAGTTCGTTGAGGCAAAAGTTTTCCACCATGTCCACGGGAGTACAAATTATTGAAAGCTCTAATGTTAATAGCATTCCAATAGTGGAATAGATGTTTACGAACCGGATGAACATTAATAATTTGTTGGAGTCTGATTGGGGAGTGCTGACATACAGGTTCTTTTTTGCTTTTAGATTTTGATTTGCCATTTCAACACTTCAACAAGATAGATAATTGTATTTATTTTTTTTGAGAATTGTAGGAATACGTTGTTACTATGAGGAGCAAAATTACAGAGATAGTGAACTATTTTAGATGGTACTACATTTCATGTAATGTATGCTCAAAGATGATTAAACCTGCAAATGGTGTTTATTCATGCCACAACTGCAAAAAAGATTGCAAGTTTCCTTTGGTGAAGTAAGGATCCTGGAAGGACTATGAATTTGCTTTGTATTACGAATTAATCTTAACTTATTTTTACAATCATAGTTACAAGATACACATACAAGTGGAAGACAACATCGGGTAAATTACTTTTGTCTTATTCAATGAAGTGGCTGAGAAACTCCTTGATACATCAGTGCACAAGTTGTTCAACAAGCCGTCATCATCAGATAAGAACGGTGTTCCTATCCAAATTCAAAGCCTCTGTGGGAAAGATTTCATTTATAAGCTTAAATTAAACACTTACAATTAGAAAGAGGGGCTTCAAAATTTTACAATATCAAAGCTTTGGTTTTCAGATGAAAATTTGAAATTAGAGTACAAATTAAGGGAAGAGAAAAAGGTATTGTAATATAGACTGTAGAAGTTTGTAATGCACAATTTCATATACTTTGTAAATCATCTCTTTTTCCCATTGGTTTTACATGTGAAGAATTTGCTAGAGGATGAAAGTGAGCTAAAAGCTCATGGACCTAAAGAATTGTCCAAAGAAAAGGTATTCTGATTTATTGTTTCAGTTATGGTGCTTCTACTTATTCTTAAGATGAACATGTTAAATAGACATGTTAATAAATTTATTTTTACAAAACAAACAAGTATCTGCTGATGTCTTATTGGATAGCTCGAAAGATTCCGAGGAAGAACTGTATGTCATTGATGGGGCTAAGAGTAGGAAAAGAAGAAACCTAATCGTAGATGAAGATGACTTAAGTGATGAAGACACAAATAAGTGCAAGAAGTAGAGAGTTTATTGTTTGTTCTGACCTTTTATTGTTGTTTAAGCTTAGACTAAATTTTTTGATCCTTTCACCCTTCTTTATTAGTGTTGCCAGTAGATGTGTTTTGACAAAGAATTTACTTTGTAAAAGTTATTTAACTTTAGTTTGAAATAATGAAATTCATACTTGTATGGTTTATTCCGACTCTAATTTTCTTCATTATTTAGCTATGTACCAGTTTGGTTGTTTGCATCTGTCTTACTAGAGATTTATTTGACCAGTGTTTAATTTTTATTTTTGAGTCGAGGTGTATAATTTATGCTGCAAATGTGAATCGGCAATTGGAGTTAAAGTTTCTTTACTGTCAACTAGCCTATGCTTTACACAACTGTTGATAAACTGGTGGAGAATTTTACCCTTTAAACCAGTTAATAATTATATAGGTAGATGCCCAGATGTCCAAATAAATATGACAAGATTAATCCTAATATTGACAGAACCTTGAGTCCGGTTCAAATTCTATGAAGTGGATCATACCTCCCCCTGAATTTGTGAAATTAAATTATGATGGAATGTTGGGGAGACGTGTGGAGGGGTTGGCGCAGTAAGGAACAACTCTGCTTACATTATTTTTGCCTTTCCAGTTGTCCTAGGGTTAGGTACTAGCAATTAGACAGAGGCTAGAGTCCTCTCCTATATATGATCTAAATTGGTCCATTACTAATGGCTTTTCTATTAGTTGACTGTGTGAAAGTAAAGTTTCTTGGAGGATATCTAAAGAAGATCAACACCTGATTTAAACCATGAGGTAGGCTAGCATCTCCTTTAAACATTGCAATAGAGAGAGTAATCAAGTTAAAGACAGATTAACTTCCTTAAGTGACAACTTGCCCCAAACAAAGGAGATCCATTCTTCTGCTACTTCGAGTATAAATTTCAGCATTCCCTCATTGGAGCATAAGGAAGAAAATACAAAGTGCTTGATAGGCAGTATGTCAATTAATAATGTGAGTTGGATAAAAAAATAATGACTAAAAAAATTAAGAACAACTTAGAAAGTTTTTTTCAGGAATAAGATCATTGCATGATTTTGCAGATAAGAAGCTTCTCCCAAGCTCGATCTTAACACCATGAAACTCAAGTTGGGTGCTTCCATGACTTTATAACCAATTCAAGACAGGTAGGAGGACAGAGCCGATTGACCCATGCCTCACAGTTCTCAACTAGGCATTTAAACCAGCTAGCAGTCCATTCCAGACAGTCGAAAGACAAAAGGATAGTGAACATGTGAAGTCCCCTCTGTCTACTCACTGCTATGTCTAAATGTTTCTCATCAACCCCTCTAAAGAAATCAATAAGCAACCATCAATTCTGGTGTTTCTCCAACTGGCAACACGTTCATTAAATCAAGCAACGGTATTTGCAGTTGAAATGTGAACCCTGACCAACAAAATGGGAGGACTATGGTGTCCAGGTCCTCGCACATCTCCAAATATTGGTCAAAAGATCTTTATTTCATGCTAAGCTCTTTGAAAAACTTTATTGTCTGAATTACATTTACTAATTCCCCTCTTTAAACACATAATTACTAAGGTTTAATTTTCAGTCTTTTACTCGATAAATTCATCGACTTAACACTTTGAATAGTCATTATTTGTTGCTACTTATAGAGCTGATCTACTGTATATTTGCAATTGAATCTTCTATGATGTTTTTTACTGAGGCTCTTTAGTTATTAATGATGTATATTTCCATACATTCATTTGGTCATTTTGCTTCACTTTATTCTAGATTAAATAGGCAAACAAATCAGTAACGGATCTTCCTATTAAACAACTGGACAAATCCCAGATTTTCCTCCCAATCTTATCCAGTTACACTTTTTTCAAAACACAATAACAGTTCATTCCTATTAAATGCCTAGGCAAATCCCATGTTTTTCTCCTATTCATATTCAAATTCATTATACCCAAATCCTATAGCCATTCAACCATCCATTCATATTTCATCCTCAAATTAAATAGACAACACACTCAAGGAAAGGGAGAAGTTTATTTACTTATTTAGTAATTCAGGAAACTTAAGGCAACAACAAATTTACACATTGCATTCCACTTTATATCTTTGACATCATCCAAGATGAGAGTTTTGATTTAGAGTGGTTTGTATACTCATTTATTATGTACTTCAACTTCAACTTATATTTGAATATAGACAAAATATCTAATCTTTCAAAACAAATTTAACAGGCCCAATGAAATTGCTATCTGCTATTGTTAAAGAATACAATGGCTTAGTGAATATTTCGCTGGAAATTAACCTCCTACAGCAGCTTCTACCAGAATTAGCTAGGCAAGAACAGATACTAAAAATTAGATTAAACAGAAATGAATCAACAGACGAATGTAGTCGAATGAACGTGGAAGTTAGTTCTCTCAAAAACAGTAGATGCAAGTATTCCATATTGAAGAGAAAGGTTGCACTAATTGAAAAACAATACAAGCATCATCCCCAAAAAAAATTAATTCAGCTTATACGCTTTGTGAATAGATTCACAAAGTTGATGAAGCTAACAAACTTCTCAGGCAGACATGGTTCAATTCATCAAAACGGTATGTTAATCTGCATCACGATTTATCTCTTAACAAAATGCTAAAGTTCTATTTTTTATTCATCTGTGAAACTTAATAAATCATTAACTACTTATAAAATTCCTATGTTTATATTTATAACTTTGAATTTGACAGGTCATTACACAACAAGTTGGAATTTTGGCCCCCCAAAGTACACATGCCAATATTGTAGTGCACTTTTATGGTATGAAGAACGAAAAAATAAAACGGTACCTACCAAAAAATCGATATTCTCATTTTGTTGTATGGAAGGAGGCCAGGTACAACTACCATTATTGAGTGAACCACCACCATATCTCAAGTATCTTTTGGGAATAGAATCTAAAAAAGTAGGTATCAATTTTTGCAAAAATATCAGGGCTTATAACTCTATATTTGCATTTACATCTATGGGAGGCCGAGTGGATGGACCTATCAATCGCTCAAAGGGGCCATATATTTTCAGGATGAGCGGTCAAAATTACCATCGCATAGGATCTTTATTGTCGGAAATTGGTAAACCCCCCCAGTTTGCTCAGCTATATATATATATGATACTGAAAATGAGATAAACAACAGAATGAATTGTCTGTCGCATGGAGATGTTGATCCTAAAATTGTTCAGGCCTTATCCGAAATGCTGGACAAGAACAATATTTTGGTAAAAACATTTCGAATGGTTAGAGATAGATATAAAGAATATCTCAAATCTGTATTTTGCCTACGACTCCTATCTAACAGGACAAGGGATAGTCGACAATACAACGTACCCACAACTTCTGAAGTAGCGGGATTAATTATTGGTGATCTTACAGATAAAAACTTCCAGCGAGATATTATTGTAGAGCATAGAAAAAATGGACTCCAAAGAATTACAGATTTACACCCAAGTTTCATGTCTATGACATACCCATTAATACACCCGTTTGGTGAAGACGGATACAGACTTGGAATTAATTTGGCAGAGGTGAACAACAAAATTCACAAGCGACAAAATTTATCAATGAGAGAGTTCTATTGCTTCAAGATACAACAAAGACTTAATGAGGGGCACACTTTCTTACTGGCGGGTAGACTATTGCAACAATACATTGTTGACAGCTACATGGCAATAGAGGAAGAAAGATTTCATTATATTCGGAATAATAAAAAAAAACTCAGAGTTGATGTTTACTCTGGCTTAATGGATGCCATTCTCTGTGGTGATTCAGATAGTTCAATGGTAGGAAAAAGTATTATCTTTCCCTCATCGCACACTGGGGAACCTCGATATAGGGTACAAAATTATCAAGACGCAATGGCAATTTATAGGTGGGCTGGTTATCCAGATTTGTTCCTCATTTTCACTTGCAATTCAAAGTGGCCAGAAATAAATGAAATGCTTCACTTAATTGATCAACATGGAGATGATAACTGGGTGGACATCATATGCAGAGTCTTCCAGATTAAGTTATTTCAACTACTGCAAGATTTGAAAAAGCAACAGTCCTTTGGAAAAATAATCGCATGTAAGTTCAAACTTATACATACTCATGTCAGACATCACTTATTCATTCAAGTTGTTAAATTTTGGTAAATAAATATGAATACTTGTCCTGCATCCTAACCAACACATTATACAATTAATTATGTAGGTTTATATACTATTGAGTTTCAGAAAAGAGGACTGCCTCATGCACATATATTGCTCTTCCTGCATCCCACATTAAAAAATCCCTCCATAGATCATATCGACAACAGCTGAAATACCTGATATGGAAGTTGATCCAGATGGTTATAATACTGTCAATAACTACATGATGCATGGACCTTGTGGAGACCTCAATCCACAATGCCCATGTATGAAGCAAGGAAAGTGCAGCAAGCATTTTTCGAAGAAGTTCAGTAATCAAACAACTTTTGATGCAGATGGATTTTCCATTTATAGGAGAAGGAACACAGGTACTCAAGTCAAGAAAAATAATGTCCTCTTAGACAACAGATATGTCGTCCCTTACAACAGGAATTTGACTGTCAAATTTGATGCATATATAAATGTAGAGCTATGCAATTACTCAAGGTCGGTGAAGTATCTATTTAAATATGTCAATAAGGGATCTGATAGAGCAACTGCCACTATAGAATGTACCGATATTGTTGAAGATCATGATGAGATCAAAAAATATCTAGACTGCAGATACATATTAGCTACAGAAGCTTACTGGAGGATCTTCAAATTTGACATACATCATAAAGAGCCAGCAATTGAGCGTTTGCCATTCCATTTAGAAGGAGAAAACACCATACTATTTGAAGAGGAACAACGACCTGAAAACATACTAAGCAGACCTGATGCAGCACAAATAAAATTCACAGAATGGTTCAAGACGAATAAAAAAAATGACGATGCACGAGAACTGATGTATTCAGAATTTCCTATACATTGGGTCTGGAATGCAAAAGGGAAAAAATGGACTAAAAGGAAAATGGGGAAGGAAGTTGGTAGAATTTACTTTGCACATCCTGCAAGTGGAGAACGGTTTTACATGAGAATGCTACTTAATTTTGTCAAAGGAAGCACTTTCTTTGAAAGCTTAAGAATAATTAATGGAGTACTGTACAAAACTTATAAGGAGGCATGCTACGCATTAGGGTTATTGGAGGATGACAAAGAGTGGAATGACTGCTTGGATGAAGCTACATGTTGGGCATCAGGAAATGAACTCAGAAATCTCTTTGTGACGATACTAATTCACTGTCAAGTATCTGATTCAGCCAAACTTTGGAGGACCAACTATGAAATTTTATCAGAAGATATAACATCATTATAGCGAAAGAGATTTCAATTGAAAGATTTACAACTAACTGAAAAACAACTTGAGGCGTATACATTATTTGAGATTGAAAGCATACTTCTAAAGATGGGAAAAAGTTTGAAAGATATAGACGGAATACCACTTCCAGATTCTGCTTTGCTGAATGATAGGGGAAATCATCTAATCAATGAGGAACTAGACTATGACAAAGGAGCCTTAAAGGAAGTGCATGATAAATCATTTGCTCTGTTAAATGATTGTCAAAAGTCAGCGTATGAAGCAATAATGGCATCAGTTTTAAATGAAGAAGGCCGTTTATTTTTTATAACTGGACATTGTGGTATTGAAAAGACATTTCTATGAAATACAATAGTTTCCAAGCTGCAATCACAATAAAAAATAGTTCTCCCAGTTGCTACTTCTAGAATAGAAGCTTTGTTATTACCAAATGGTAGGACAGCTTATTCACGATTTCATATTCCTTTGGACATAAGTGCAGAATCAACTTGTGAAATAAGACAAGGAAGTCGGTTAGCTGAACTATTGCTAAAAACTTTTTTGATCATTTGGGATGAAGCACCAATGGCAAATAAATTTTGTTTTGAAGCCTTAGACAAGACCTTGAGAGATATCCTTCGACTGAAATATGAAAACAATTCTGACAAACCATTTGGAGGTCTTACAGTCGTATTTGGTGGTGATTTTCATCAAATACTACCAGTAATTTCGAAGGGAACACGAGATGATATTGTAGATGCTTTGCTAAACTCCTCATACTTGTGGCCATTTTTAATCTTGTATGAGTTGAAGCAAAATATGCGACTTTGTAGTGGCACAGTAACTGAATCTGAGGCTGCTGAAATTACCACTTTCAACAAATAGTTGTTACAAATTGGAGATGGATCTTTTTATGATGATGCAAAAAATGAGCTTATTAAATTACCTCCTGATATATGCATCACATCACCCAACGATCCAATTGACTCAATCGTCAAGGCAGTTTAACCATCCCTCTTGAAGAAGTACAATGATCCAACATATTTGAAAGAAAGAGCAATACTAATGCCCGAGAATGAAATGGTGCATGAGTTGAATGACACAATAATAAAAATGATACCAGGTGAAGAAAGAACATATTTTAGCTCGGACAATGTGTGTAAAACAAGCATCAACACTAATGATGAAGATCTGTTGTGCCCAACGGAATTCTTAAACAGCCTAAGATTTCCCGGTATCCCTAATCATGACATACACTTAAAAGTAGGCACTCCAGTTATGCTTCTCAAAAATCTAAACCAAAGTGAAGGCCTTTGCAATGGAACTAGATTGCTTGTCACACATCTTGGTAATTGGTCTGTTAGCGCAAATATCATCTCCGAAAAGAACATTGGCTCAAGAGTAATGATACCAAGAATTATTATGTCTCCTAATGATTCGAAGTGTCCATTCAAGTTGAAGATACGAAAACTACCTTTAGCACCATGTTTCGCCATGACAATTAATAAGAGTCAAGGACAGTCTCTTAACTATGTTGGATTGTATCTTCCTAAACAAGTATTCACCCATGGCCAATTATATGTAGCGGTATCTCGAGTAACAAAAAGACAAGGATTAACTATATCAAATGTTGATGATGACATAAAAAACCCTGCATTCATAAAAAATATTATTTGCAAAGAAGTATTCCAAAATATATGTCCACAAGCTGAAACAAGCACAATGTATTTCTTCTTTTCTCTGTGTAATATTATTTTATTGTACTAATCATTAATTGATTATGCTCAACTAGCCTTGACTCTGTGTTGGGATAAGTAGGTATACACTTGAAGAATGACGGTGTAGATAAAGTACCAAAAGCTCACTGAAATGTTGTACAAACAAAGGGATTTGAGATAAGCACCAATTGACACTATTCCATTTGCACTTATATTCTAATTACTATGTTTAAAATATTTATCTGTAATGAATTCATTCGTTTGACAGTCCGAAATAATAATGCCCCTTCGAATAACAACATAGTCAATTGATAGCAGTCGGAATGCTTGCTGGGACTCTGGCATTTACCCTAATGTTCCAGGTATGCCTATTTTGTTTAATGTGCCATTTAACCACACCTCAGCTCTTAGTTAGTAGAGAAGATCACAATATAAGAAAATAATAATTTCCAGGTTCACTTGCATTACAATAGCCAAAGGTTCTGCTCTCATTCGGACCTACATTCTCCTTCAACTTTACCCTTTTATCTATATATTCTTAAGTTATTTAAAACACTGGGTGTTTATGAGAACATTAATGTTAATCCCCTTTGTGTTCTATGAAGTCACTGGTGATGATCAAATTGATATTCGGATCTTCAGAGTGAAGATAACAATTGATTACAAGTTTCACTATATCATTATTGTATCCCATGGCTTCTGCTCTTTAATCATACTTGATAATGATCAGAAAACAAACACAAATTGGGAAAAGATAGTGGTTATACAAAAGGGGAGAAGGGATTTAGTAGAAACTAATCATTCCCTCAATCAAGGGGCGGTCCAAGTACATTAGCTATGAATTTTTCGAAAATCAATAACTCTGTCTTAGACATAGTATGTTAAAAAAATACACTAATATAGTTTGAAAAATAGAATTCAGACCCAAAAAATCAAATCAGCTTTGATAGAATTCCAAACTAGAACCCGTAAAGTTTAAATCTTGGATCCTCCTCTACAAAACCTCTCTGCAGTTTATTAGGTGTTAGCATTTTTCGAATATTTGCTATCTGCGAGTTCAATCTTTCATAAGCCATCTTTCAGGTATCAGTTCAACAAAGACTGTTTGTTCATTCAATGGCCTGGGGACAATACCAACAGCTTGGCAGGTGAGAGGATTTTGCAGAAATATCTATAACTACTTTCTGTTAGATATTCAATTTTGTTCTAATTTCTATCATTTAGCCGATCTATTAATGGGACAACTGAGTATTCAATTTCATTCGAATCTTGATCATTTAGCCTTGTGGTGAAGCCTCACTGTTTGCTGATTACGCCGACTATTGTAGGAGTTTGGTTATTATTTTCAGGTTCGACTTGTATTTTTGGAGGACTCATTTGGATAAAGTTGCCGTGGTCGTGTGAGGTGAAGTTCTTTCTTTAATAATAATGATTTTTGTTCCTCTTAATACTATTTTCAAGAGTGCTTATACAAAGGGATGCAAAAGAAATTTTCTCTTAACTTCCCTAACCTACTTATCTATCATAAATGTACAGGCATGGATTTTTCTAAATCAGCAAACTTGGAGGTTCCAAGTAAGTGCTCAAGATTTATGTCTATTGCTTCATTTCTTGAATGCAGAAAAAACTACAAACTGAAGAGATCCATATAGTAGGGCCTTTGATAGTTTTGAGGCAAACTATGAAGAGATCACGGCGTGTTGATAGCATGATGCAATCTTCATAGTTTTACATAGTATACTGCCATTATTGGGCCCTTTCAAAGGATGTTGCTTCAGTTGGAGATAATTGCTTTCGGAACACATAAGTATTTTCCTATCTGTTGATCTTGACTAAACTTTTATTGGTTTTTCTTAATCATGTCATGATCATTTTCCCCCATTTTGATAAATCTAACACTTCAAAACTTTATTCATTAATGGAGAAATTTATTTTAATATGGTAGTATCTTGACTATGACTTCTATAGGAAGATTCTTGTGTTGCATTGGGTTATAAATTGGAACATTGTTGTTATCACTATATCGTGAAATCCATCTCTTATCGCTATGGCAATTGTTTCATCTTCATATTTGAAAATAAAATTCCTGTTGTAACGAAAGACATCTGTTGTCTAATAAGATATTATTTTTCTTGATTATGATTGTCAAGACGATAGAGGCATATCTACAATATCCCGAGGTTTTGTTTTCCACACAGCCCACCAATCACACTTATCACGTCGTAGGCTAGGATAAGTGGCATAATATACTTGAGTCCCTAGCATTGTCAAAACAAATGGTTCATACTTTTTCAATTTCTTTCTATGGTTGATATCCGCAAGTTTATATCGCGGGTGAATCTTTATTCCTTCCTTTGGTGTGGGTTCAAACCATTCACATTTAACTAAACCATTTGTTTAAATGGCATACTGCCGTTGAACTCCAATTCAAGAATATCTGTAATCACACTATAGTAGTCATTGTCATCTGTACTGTAATTGGTTCCATAGACCGCTATTATTAGATGCTTTAGAAAAATTGTGATTTTTAGTTTGAAATTTAAAGCCATTGACATTATAATTAGATTATGGCTTTGCTGATCTACATCGACTTTTTGCAAGATCCATGATCATCAAAATTGTAAAAAGTTCACCATCATTAACCCATTCCTTCATCTTCCTCATTTGTAACTTTCACTGTCTTTAATTGTGTATTGCTCATTTTTTTATTACACTACTAATTTATTCTTGATCCTGATTAATCCATTCCATCATATTCCACATTTGTAACTGTAAAATCCTTTAATGTGTATTAATTTATGAATAATTAAATTGCTAATTTATTTTTTTGCCCTTTCATACTCTAATTATAGCAATATATATAGATTGGAAGTGATCTTTTTGTATATTGTAATTTTCTTTGATTGTATTCTTAGTGTTTTACAATGACATATTCTTTTCTTTCACAGTTGATTTCAAGTCGAGATGAATTCATGATAAGGGTTAGACTTTGTAGAATGTGGAATTCCATTAATTTCAAGAAAAATGGAGAGTTGATCGCTGTGGAAATGATATTTATTGATGAAAAGGTACCTTCTTATATTGATTTTTAATTTTAAAACACTTATTCTTCTTGAAAGTTTTTATTAACATAACACTTCTGACTTTCTTCCATCAGGAAAATTTGATGCATGGTATAATTACAAAAAATCAAGTTAATAGGTTTAAAGACAAGTTGAGAGAAGGTTCTTTATTTACCATCAAGAACTTCAAAGTGTTTGAAAGCATTTGTGAATATAGACCTATTGAAAATCCATTGAAAATTATTTTATATGCTTCAACTGTCATCAACAATTTATCTGAAGATATTGTTGACATTCCTATAAATGAATTTTGATTTATTACACTAGCTATGATTGACTCAAGGGTGAACAACGACACTGTGTTCAATGACGATGGTTTGAACGTAACTCAAAAATATACGCAGTGGACATCTGAACCCCAATTGCCTACTTTGATCACCGGACGACCTTATGGCCTCCACTAGCAGTGGTTGGCTGCCCTTGCCTGGTGGAGAAACTTTACCTGTTGAAACAATAAAGCCTTCCTTTTTACAATACTTAACACCAGAAACTTCAAAACCAGTTAGCCTCATTCCAATAAAAGAAATTGCCTATGTCCATGGAGAACCAACAATATTATGGGAAAAGGAGAAAGTGGAAAGCATGATTATTCAAGAATATCTGCAGTACGCAGTGATAGGAAAATTTTCGATGGTTGACCAGAAATAGATGAGATTCGAAAAATTGTCAGATTGTAACATTGGTTTCTTGAGAGATAGGCATATTTTGATATGTCTCTCAAATTTGGCAGATTATGTTCATGTCATGTCTAAACCTGCCTATTTCCTTAGTACCAAGGATGGGTGGCATTATTAGATGAGGCCTCTTAAATGGGAGCCATGGTTTACTCCTGCAGAAGAGACTACGACAACCCTGACATGGATATATTTCCCTGCCCTTTCCCCTAATTTTTTTTCAAGGAATCCCTCTTTACCATGGCAAAAGTTGTGGGAAAGTCGTTACATGTTGACATGGCTACTAAAAATAAATCGATACCTAGTTGTGTCAAGGTCAAGGTTGAGGTGGATCTGTTGAAAGATTTTTCAAAGAGAATTAATATGGGTATCAAGAAGCACAAAATCGGAGATATTTGCTCAACTTGGATTAATATTAGGTATGATTATATGCCTAAGTATTGTCAAAATTGCAAACTTCAAGGACATAATGAGGGAGAATGCTTCAATCTTCATCCCGAGTTAAGATCAGTGTAAGAGGGGGGGGGGAACAATGGAGAACAGAAGCAAAGAGAACAAGGCCAGAAAATTCTGTCAGGTGGAAAAGTAGTGGGACCCCCAAATCAAAGCACAGTGCCTTTAAAGAAGAACCCAGAAGTCATCACAGAACCAGCAACACAAAAAAATCATGCCCTGGATAGAGGATGGAGTAAGTATCAAATAAACCAAACTAAATAGGCTTGGAATGCAACCAAAGACATGAGGGTGTTCACTTCAAACAAAGGAAAAAAAATACAAGGGGAAAAGACAAATGATACCCCGATGGTAAATACCAACAACTCCTTTGCAGTGTTAGATGAGGATCAGGTCGGGCATGAAGAAAAGGAAAACATCAATACTTCACCAAGTGTCACAATCCAAAAGTTGAGATCATGATGATACTTACCTCAGAACTAACCTTAGTAAGTAAGCCAAAACCCATCCAAAAATAAACAACTGAATAATAAGAAAGAAACCCATAAAACGAGGCTTCTAGAATGAAGTCAGGCCATAACATAACACATAGTAAAATCCGAACAAAATACATAAACACAAAAAATAGTGTCATAAGTAGAAGAGCATCTAATATATAGTCTGAAAGTAAAAAGTACAAAATTTGTCTCTGAATACTAATAAAGATATGATAAGGATAGATGGAGGCCAGAACAAGGGTCTAAACAGGGAGCTCACTAGGTACTTCAAAATATCAACTGTTAGAGCACAAATCAGCCACCGCGGCTCATACTCGCATTGGGATCTGCACCGAAAGGGCACAGTAGGGGTGAGTACAATCTGCTTGTACTCAGTAGGTATCATAGGCTGACTGAGCAGAGTAGAAAATAAAACAAGGAAAATATACTATGAGCACGTCACCTGCAAGCAGAAAAGCTCTCTAAAGGTAGCTTACACTATCTCCACTAATAGTTATATAATGTAAAATCAAAGAAAACAACTACACACGAAGTATATATAGAAATCTAAGTACACATCAATGGTAAGTGTAAGGAAACACAGAAAATGCAATGAAATGCAATGCAATGATGCAATAAATAATGGGACTTACGTATACACCTTCCAAGCCTCAGCGCTTCAGGACAGGACTCATGGGGGGTTCGCAATCCATATACTTTCATAACCTCAACAAACCTTACAGGCAATGACCTCGGCTTAGGTTTACCAAAAATGACCTTGGCTTAGGTTTCCAATACCTCACAATCCACCTTATCGATAATGACCTCGGCCAGGGGTTTTATAGAAGAATTCCCATTTTCTTTCGAAATCACAATGCCTCAGTGGTATCAAGTTTCATGAACATGTATAGATGATATGAGGATATAATGCTCCTAACCAATAAGTATGAAGATAATGTCACGACCCAATTTTTTGAGTCATGATGGCGCCTACCGTAACCCACCAATAGGCAAGCCAAACCCTAGCCTGGAGCGACAAGCGACAGGCTAACGGGCGGAATCTCAGAAAACAGAGATGAAGTGGAAGTAACCATACTAATAAACATGCTAGAAATATATTAAAAACAAAATCAAAATATATATTCATACCAAGACTGAGAAGGAAGAGGACAATATATAAAGACAAGAACCCTTCCCAAGACCTGGTGAGGTCGGTACAAGAGCCACAACTAGACATGTCCAAAATACAAGACAGAAACCAAATATATACAACAAGTACTACAGTTTCGAGAGCAAAAGACTATACAGTAGAGATGGAGTAGGATCTGCCTCGGACGTCAGTAAGCTCACCCTGCTCCGGAGTCAGTGCTGAGAAGAGAGTCACGTAAAAACCGTCGGCTAGTGCCTGGATCTACATCGGGGAATAAGATGCAGAAGTGCAGTATGAGTACCGGGGCAATGGGTACTTAGTAGGCATCATCGGCCGATCGAGTTCAATACAATATAAGGAAGCTAAAATGCGAGGGTGCATGCTAGGTCTGGGGTATAAATAATAAGTACATAAGTAACTGCCGAGGCGTGTAGATATGCTTAGGAGAAAATAAGTGCAATACAGAATAATGAGTAAATCAATGCGTAAGTAAACACACAAGTCAAACATAACCTATTTGGGCCCCCATAAACCCGATAGGCACACGAAAGAAAATAATAACGCAGTCTGGCCCCCATAAACCAGCGGGACACACAAGAAAAGTAAATGCATAGTCACCAGTGTCTCAAAGCTGTATCAGTATCCAGTAACCACAATAACCAACGAGGGTGTGCACAGGGATTGAACTGGCACCAATGGGTAATAAAAAGAGGCCAGACGTCGGAATCGAACAGGACATAGTGGCTAGTAACAATAGGCCACATATATATCATAACCGCCGGACTCGAACCGAAACTCAGAGAACAACAGTATCGTAACCATGGTACCCAGTACCAAAACTCTCCAATCATATCATAACCAAATTTCGTACTCGAATCGAAACTCATAATAATCAGTGGCCGAACTCGAATCGAAACTCATAATAATCAGTGGCCGGACTCGAACCGGAACTATAATAATCAGTGGTCGAACTGGAACTGGAACTCATAATAATCAGTAACCAAGTGACAGAGTAGTGCCAGAATCCACACAAATACAAGTAAACGGGGACATACCGGCCTTAGAACAAACCCGAAACATAAATAAAGGAGCTAGCCCACCACATACTACAAGTCAAATCTCGGGATCCTTCTAGGTCAACTATCTACTATAAACAATATGTATATAAAGGTTTGGGTATACATTATAAGTCACGGCAAGGCGGGTTCGCATTCTAAATCAAACTAGCCGACCTCGATCAAATACGTTACTATCAGGGACTAACAAGGTTAAACAGGTCAAAAGGGCATAACTGGGGTAATTCAACACAAATTTTATCCTAAAATATCATCTCATTGCTTAACTAAGCCTAACAATGTTTAAAGCTAACTATACCAACTGTGAAGAGTAGCGAGGCCCACTACGGGGTCCCGAAACCAAGTTTGGGCTAATGTTCCCCAAACCCCTACTAACAGTAGTACAACATTAACCAACCCTATAAAGGTAATCTTTGGCATACCACGAGGATAACGGGCCCAGAACATATCCGAACAAGGCCCTAACCAGCCCAAAAGGTCTAATCATAGCAAGCCAATGCCAATCTACA
This sequence comes from Capsicum rhomboideum, assembly GCA_031232105.1. NCBI lineage: Eukaryota > Viridiplantae > Streptophyta > Magnoliopsida > Solanales > Solanaceae > Capsicum > Capsicum rhomboideum. Next base: position 108,172,930 of record CP124711.1, read on the forward strand.
ACTACCAGCCAGAACACTAGCATAATAGTATGCAAATACTATAAATAAACTCAGTCTAGGTATATGGTAAGCCTAGCCTACCTGGACGCCGCCGAACGCCTGCCAAAGCTTGCTAAATAGGAGTCTTCCCCTTCCGCGAGACCTCAGATTTCTGCCACGCTAGTAAAATAATAAACTACATGTCAAAACATGAATTTTGATACCCATATTGCATTAGTTCGGAAAAAATATTCGAACGGTCCATGTGAGGCCCACTTGCGAAAACGAAAAACCAAAACCGTCATAGAGTCCCAAATCACCCCGTGACCAATAGTCACAACTAACACCGCTCAATTTGAGCTCAATACATAGCTCAAACATCAACACCAAGTCCAACAACCACCGTAACTAAAACTACCGTAAAAATAAGAAAACGTACCGTAGAAACGACGAGAACGAGTCCACGAACGCAAATATACCAACCCCTAACCTTGAATCTCTCTAGAAATGCCTCAAGCTGAGCTTAAATTGATTAAAGTGGTGGAATATATGAAGTCTTTCATAAAGAAGACAAAATAAGAAAAGAAAGTAATTTTATAGTATATATATATATATGTATACTACACGTACAAAGTCCAAAAAGAAAGCAATCTTGTAGTCCAATACTAATTAATGTTAACATGCACATGGCCTTATCCATTTTCGCTCTCCGTATATATATATTCGGATACTGCATAGGCACGTGATAAAATAAATACAATATTTTAAATATACCATCATGAATAGAAAATTATTTTGAACAAAACCTCTATAAAATAAAAATATCATTTTAACAAAATTAGATTTACTATCTCCGTTTAAAAATATTAATAAATTATAAAACTTTTATAAAGTAGTATAAATATATCAGTTTACCAAATTCTAATTTAATTTAAATATTTTGCAACACGCTCTATATAAATAATATTCTCAAACGAACTGCACGGAAACCGAACTGTCCGTCCCAGCAAGTCATAAATAACTTGGGGCAGTTATAGAAAAGCTCTAAACGCTAAAAACATACGAAAATGAGGAAAATGACTAGGAGGGTTATTACAACATCCACTACTAAAAGGACTTTCATCCGCGAAAGTCAACAGTAAATGCATACCTGAAGACGTGAACAAGTAGGGATACTGGGCTCTCATATCACGTTCAAGTTCCCAAGTGGCCTCCTCAACCGAACGGTTACGCCACTGTACCTTAACTACTGGAATGTCCCGGGAACGCAATCGTCTGACATCTCTGGCTAAAATGGACACAGGCTCCTCCACAAATGCCAACTTTTCGTCTAACTGAACCGAGTCCCACTGAAGCACATGCGACTCATTCGGGATATACTGTCGCAGCATAGAAACATGAAATACCGGGTGGATAGCTGAAAAGGTCGGAGGTAAGGCCAGTACATATGCTACCTCCCCGACTGTCCGAAGAATCTCAAAGGGTCCAATATACCTGGGGCTAAGCTTGCCCCTCCTACAGAATCGCGTCACGCCCTTCATTGGCGATACTCGTAAGAAGACCCTATCACCAACTTTGAATCTCAATGGACGACGTCTATGGTCAGCATAACTCTTTTGTCTACTCTGAGCTGTCCGCAGCCTGTCCTGAATCACCCGAACTCGGTCCAAAGACTCTCGGAGCAAATCTGTACTATGAGGACTGACTCCTGAAGTCTCGAACCATCCAACTGGAGACCGACACCATCTACCATACAAAGCCTCGAACGGAGCCATCTAAATACTAGAGTGGAAGCTATTATTATATGCGAATTCCGCTAAAGGCAAGAACTGATCCCACTGACCCCCAAAGTCTAACACACAAGCACGGAGCATATCCTCTAATACCTAAATAGTCCGCTCTGACTGCCCGTCGGTCTGAGGATGAAATGCAGTGCTGAGGTCCACCTGAGTACCCAACTCCTCCTGGAAAGTCTGCCAGAAACTAGAGGTAAACTGAGACCCTCAGTCTGAGATAATAGATACTGGCACTCCATGTAAGCGAACTACCTCCTGAATATATACGGGAGCTAACTTCTCAGCACTGTAGGAAACTCGAATAGGGATAAAGTGCACGGACTTAGTCAACTGATCTACAACAACCCAAATACTATCAAAGCCACGAGAGGTGCGAGGTAACCTACCAATGAAATCCATCGTGATCCGCTCCCACTTCCACTCGGGAATGGGTAACTGCTGAAGTAGACCATCGAGTCTCTGGTGCTCGGCCTTTACCTGCTGACAACAAAGGCATCGAGCTACAAACCCTGCTATGTCTCTCCGCATACCACACCACCAATAGTGCTTCCTCAGATCCCGATACATATTAGATGTCCCGGGGTGAATAGAATATCTAGAACTGTGCGCCTCGCGCAGAATCAACTGAGTCAAGGCCCCAACCCTCGGAACACAAATACGGCCATCCAACCTCAGAACACCATTCGAATCCAAGGTAGCCTTCTCGGACTCACCCCTTAACACCTGATCCCGAAGGCTACGAAGACCACTATCCTCAAACTGACAATGCTGAATCTGCTCCAACAAAGTAGATCTGGCCTCAACGCAAGCAACAATCCTCCTGGGGTCAGAAATATTCAATCAAACCATCGAGTTAGCTAAGTACTGAATGTCCAAAGCTAATGGCCGCTAAGAAACTGGAATATAGGCTAAACTACCCATACTCACTGCCTTCTGGCTTAAGGCGTCCGCTACCACATTCGCCTTGCCCGGATGATAGAGAATATAGATCTCTCTGAGTCAATCAACCTGCGCTGCCTCGAATTAAGATCTCTCTGAGTCAGAATATGCTGAAGACTGCGGTGGTCTGTAAAGATCTCACAATGAACACCATAGAGATAATGCCTCCAAATCCACAGTGCAAACACAACCGTCGCTAACTCCAAATCATGAGTGGGATAGTTACGCTCGTGCACCTTCAGCTGTCTCGATACATAAGCAATCACATGACCCCGCTGCATCAGAACACACCCCAAACTGATACCAGATGCATCACAATACACGGTGAAACCCTCGCCCTCAACTGGAAGAGTCAACACAGGGGCAGAAATAGGTCTATCCTTGAGCTTCAGGAAGCTTGCCTCACAATCCTCAGACCACTAAAATGGAACCTCTTTCCTGGTCAGTCTGGTCATAGGAGATGCAATAGACGAGAAGCCCTCAACAAACCGTCTGTAATAACCTGCCAACCCAACAAAACTGCGAACCTCGGTAGGCGACATGGGCCTAGCCCAACCTCAAATAGCCTCAATCTTCACTGGGTCTACCATGATACCGTGTATGGATACAACTTGCCCCAGGAAAGCTATAGACTCAAGCCAGAACTCACACTTTGAGAACTTGGCATAAAGCCGATGATCTCTCAAAGTGTGGAGAACAATCCTCAAATGCTGCTCATGCTCCTCCTCGCTACTCCTCAAATAAACTAAGATGTCGTCAATAAACACAATCACAAAGAGTCTAAGTATGGCCTAAATACATGATTCATTAAATACATGAAGGCTGTTGGGGCATTAGTCAACCCAAAAGACATCACCAAAAATTCATAGTGGCCGTATCGAGTCCTGAAGGCTATCTTAGGGATGTCTTCAGCCCTAACTCTCAACTGATGATATCCAGATCTCAAGTCTATCTTCGAAAATACCGTTGCACCCTGAAGCTGACCAAATAAATCGTCAATACGAGGCATAGGATACTTATTCCTCACTGTCACCTTATTCAACTGCCTGTAATCGATACACATGCACATAGATCCATCCTTCTTCTTTACAAACAGAACTGGAGCACCCCACGGTGACACACTGGGCCTGATAAAACCTTTCCCCAAAAGATACTCAAGCTGACTACTAAACTCTCTCAACTCAGCAGGAGCCACACGATAAGGAGCCACAGAAATAGGTCGAGTGCCCGGCTCGAGGTCAATAATGAACTCTATATCACGCTCAGGAGGAAGGCCAGGTAGGTCAGTCGGGAATACATCAGAAAACTCACGAACAACCGGGATGGAGTCAAGTGACAGACTCAATATGCTAACATCCCTAACATAATCAAGGAATGAATCACAACCCCTCGCCATCAATCTACGAGCCCAAACATATGAAATAATCCCCGTCGGGGTGCGGCTAACAGAACCCTGCCACACCACCGGGGGTACACCGGGCATGGCTAAGGTAACGGTCTTGGCAAAGCAATCCAAGACTGCATGATAAAAAGACAACCAGTCCATGCCCAGAATCACATCAAATTCTACCATGGCCAATACAATAAAATCAACCTGAGTCTCAAACTCCTGAATAGTCACCATACATGATCTATATACCCAATCCACTACTAAAGAAATCACCAATGGGGGTAGATACACGTAAGGGTATAGATAATAACTCAGAACATAAACCCAACTGTGGTGCATAATAAGTAGATACATAAGAAAACGTGGATCCAGGATCAAATAATACAGAAGTTGGCTGGTGGCACACGAAAATCATACCTGTAATCACCGCATCCGAAGCCTCAGCCTCCGGCCTAGCCATCACGGCATACAACTGATGCTAGCTACTCCTAGTCTGAGCACCAACCTGACTACCAGTCCGACCTCCCTACGCTCCACCTCGAGAACCCTGGGGACCACCCCGACGACCCTGTGCACCACCTCTGCCTGCTGGCGTTACAGATCTGATGGGCTGTGCTGTCTGAACTGAAGGCTCAATCGCCCTGCGCTGAGGACACTCACGTGCGAAATGACCGACAACCCCACAAGTATAACATGCTCCTGGCTCCCTAATCGGCCTAGAAGATCCGATATGACCACCTCTAGCCGATGAACTGGGATGACCACGTCCCTAAGGCTTACTAACAGAACCACTATAGGTGGGCTGACCCCTATCAGATATCTGCAAGGCTGACTGTATGGGCCTACTGGGCTGACCCTGTCGCTGAAAAGACTGTTCTGCTGCTGAGGGTACCTACCCTGAAACTGGAAACCACGACCTCTGAACTGCGAACCACTATTGCTCCCACTGAAACTACCCTGGACATGAGGTCTCTTATCGCTGCCCCCTTGGGCCTCGCGATCCATATCCTCAATAGAGTATACATGCTCAGTAATCTCTGCGAATGACTTCCCTGAAGTTACTAAACTCTGGGTAGCCCTGCGGAGTGGCAATCTCAGTCCCCTGACAAAACATCTAACTCTCTCGTACTCATCAGGCAAAATAGAAGTAGCGTGCCTAGCAAGATCATGAAACCTCGCCTCATACTCTGCGACAGATAATGAACCCTGAGTCAATCTGCAGAACTCATCCCTGAGTCGCTCCCGCATAGTACGGGGCATATACTTTCCCAAGAAAATCTCGGAGAACTGGGTCTAGGTAACCGGAGGAGATCCCGCTGGCTTGGAATCAAGGTATCCCTTTCACCATCTCCTCGCTGCAGTATCAAACTGATATGCCACAAAATCAACACCATGAGACTGTACCAATACCAAATTCCTCAGTCTATCCTCGCAGCAGAACAAGAACTCATATGCATCCTCTCCTGGAGTACCAGCAAATCTAGGTGGATCTAATCTCAGGAAGCAACCCAACATCTTCTGCTCATCGACAGACATAACAGGCTGATCTGTAACTAACTGTGGAGCTATCGGTACAGGCAGAACCTCAACTCTAGGTGCCGCAGCTACAAGCTGTGCCCCAACAATCAACTCCCAGTACGGCTGGTTGTACTCCCGCAACAGGCGGACCTCCAACTAATCCCAATAACTGAAGCAATGTACCTCGGAGCAAAGAAGCATCAATAAAATTGGGTGGAGCCTGGGCTGCTCCCTGGCCCACCAACTACTGTGGAGGCAGAACATCTGGAACTATAACGGGATCGGGTGACTGGTCCCTAGCATGATCTCGTCCTAGGGATGCTACTCTGCCCTGCCTCCGACCTCTAAGTCTACCTCGGCCCCTAACTAGAGCCCCCCGCTGTAGGCTCAAGGTTTCGACCCCCGACTCTCGTATTATGCGTCCTAACCATCTGCGTAAAGAGTGAATCAAATAGAGATTAGAAACCAACATAGACACCAACGCACGGAGGTGAATCAAAGAAATAAGATTTACCCTAAACATGCTCGGTAGCCTCCTGAAGATAGAATACGGACATCTCCGTACCGATCCGCGAGACTCTACTAAACATCGGCTCATGCACCAACAATACCAGTGAAACCTAGGCTCTGATACCAAGCTGTCACGACCCAATTTTTTGAGTCATGATAGCGCCTACCGTAACCCACCAATAGGCAAGTCAAACCCTAGCCCGGAGCGACAAGCGACAGGCTAACGGGCGGAATCTCAGAAAATAGAGATGAAGTGGAAGTAACCGTACTAATAAACATGCTAGAAATATATAAAAAAAAACAAAATCAAAATATATATTCATACCAAGACTGAGAAGGAAGAGGACAATATATAAAGACAAGAACCCTTCCCAAGACCTGGTGAGGTCGGTACAAGCGCCACTACTAGACATGCCCAAAATACAAGACAGAAACCAAATATATACAACAAGTACTACAGTTTCGAGAGCAAAAGACTATACAGTAGAGATGGAGTAGGATCTGCCTCGGATGTCAGTAAGCTTACCCTGCTCCGGAGTCAGTGCTGAGAAGAGAGTCACGTAAAAACCGTCGGCTAGTGCCTGGATCTGCATCGGGGAAAAAGATGCAGAAGTGCAGTATGAGTACCGGGGCAACGGGTACTCAGTAGGCATCATCGGCCGACTGAGTTCAATACAATATAAGCAAGATAAAATGCGAGGGTGCATGCTAGGTCTGGGGTATAAATAATAAGTACATAAGTAACTGCCGAGGCGTGTAGATATGCTCAGGAGAAAATAAGTGCAATACAGAATAACGAGTAAATCAATGCGTAAGTAAACACACAAGTCAAACATAACCTATCTGGGCCCCCATAAACCCGATAGGCACGCGAAAGAAAACAATAACCCAGTCTGGCCCCCATAAACCAGCGGGACACACAAGAAAAGTAAATGAATAGTCACCAGTGTCTCAAAGCTGTATCAGTATCCAGTAACCACAATAACCAACGAGGGTGTGCACAGGGATTGAACCGGCACCAATGGGTAATAAAAAGAGGCCAGACGTCGGAATTGAACAGGACATAGTGGCTAGTAACAATAGGCCACATATATATCATAACCGCCGGACTCAAACCGGAACTCAGAGAACAACAGTATTGTAACCATGGTACCCAGTACCAAAACTCTCCAATCATATCATAACCATATGCCGGACTCGAACCGGAACTCATAATAATCAGTGGCCGGACTCGAATCGGAACTCATAATAATTAGTGGCCAGACTCGAACCGAAACTCATAATAATCAGTGGCCGAACTTGAACTGGAACTCATAATAATCAGTAGCCAAGTGACAGAGTAGTGCCAGAATCCATACAAATACAAGTAAACGGGGAAATACTGGCCTTAGAACGAACCCGAAACATAAATAAATGAGCTAGCCCACCACATACTACAAGTCAAATCTCGGGATCCTTCCAGGTCAACAATCTACTATAAACAATATGAATATAAAGGTTTGGGTATACATTATATGTCACGGCAAGGTGGGTCCACATTCTAAATCAAACTAGCCGACCTCGGTCAAATACGTTACTATCAGGGACTAACAAGGCTAAACAGGTCAAAAGGGCATAAATGGGGTAATTCAACACAAATTTTATCCTAAAATATCATCTCAGGGCTTAACTAAGCCTAACAATGTTTAAAGCTAACTGTACTGACTGTGAAGAGTAGCGGGGCCCACTACGGGGTCCCGGAACCAAGTTTGGGCTAAGGTTCCCCAAACTCCTACTAACAGTAGTACAACATTAACCAACCCTATAAAGGTAATCTTTGGCACACCACGAGGATAACGGGCCCAGAACATATCCGAACAAGGCCCTAACCAGTCCAAAAGGTCTAATCATAGCAAGCCAATGCCAATCTACAACTACCAGCCAGAACACTAGCATAATAGTATGCAAATACTATAAATAAACTCAGTCTAGGTATATGGTAAGCCTAGCCTACCTGGACGCCGTCGAACGCCTGCCAAAGCTAGCTAAATAGGAGTCTTCCCCTTCCGCGAGACCTCAGATTTCTGCCACGCTAGTAAAATAATAAACTACATGTCAAACATGAATTTTGATACCCATATTGCATTAGTTCGGAAAAAATATTCGAACGGTCCATGTGAGGACCACTTGCGAAAATGAAAAACCAAAACCGTCACAGCGTCCCAAATCACCCCGTGACTAATAGTCACAACTAACACCGCTCAATTTGAGCTCAATATATAGCTCAAACATCAACACCAAGTCCAACAACCACCGTAACTAAAACTACCGTAAAAATAAGAAAACGTACCGTAGGAACGACGAGAACGAGTCCACGAACTCAAATATACCAACCCCTAACCTTGAATCTCTCTAGAAATGCCTCAAGTTGAGCTTAAATTGATTAAAGTGGTGGAATATATGAAGTCTTTCATAAAGAAGACAAAATAAGAAAAGAAAGTAATTTTATAGTATATATATATATGTATACTACACGTACAAAGTCCAAAAAGAAAGCAATCTTGTAGTCCAATACTAATTAATGTTAACATGCACATGGCCTTATCCATTTTCGCTCTCCGTATATATATATATTCGGATACTGCATAGACTCGTGATAAAATAAATACAATATTTTAAATATACCATCATGAATAGAAAATTATTTTGAACAAAACCTCTATAAAATAAAAATATCATTTTAACAAAATTAGATTTACTATCTCCGTTTAAAAATATTAATAAATTATAGAACTTTTATAAAGTAGTATAGATATATCAGTTTACCAAATTCTAATTTAATTTAAATATTTTGCAACACGCTCGATATAAATAATATTCTCAAACGAACTGCTCGAAAATTGAACTGTTAGTCCCAGCAAGTCATAAATAATTTGGGGCAGTTATAGAAAAGCTCTAAACGCTGAGAACATACGAAAACGAGAAAAATGACCAGGAGGGTCATTACAGATAAACATAAATTCAATACAGGTATGAATGAGCTCAGAATCTACTCCATATGACAATGATTCATAATATATGCTATTATAGGGCACCACCGGTACGTATAGTCAAATAAGACATTAATAAACTTATTTAAATCATTATTCAAGTATCAATCATGTGATAAAGGTAATTAAATGCTCAAATAAAGCCTATAATATCTAGTCAAACCCCCACTCGGGCGACACAATAAAAAATATGGCAAATAATGCACAAGTAAGGCCTAAAATCATTAAATAAAGCCCCCGTACGGACATCACATCATTTACCACCTCTCAAGTCAACAATAATATGCATACAAGCCCCATTACGGGCAACACGATAAAATAAAGTACTCTCAAAATGCAGTTTCCACATCTAAAGTACTAAACCATAGCTTTCTTTACAAGTTCATTCACTACCCAACCCAGTCTGAAAGAAGTTAAGTCATAACCTACCTCGAAGTGCCGAAATCCAAGTCTAGAACCCTCAAAGTGAATATTTTCCTTTTTGAATAGTCTCGTCAAGATATACGACTATCAAAAACATCATCTACGCGTCAAAAGGAAGCTAAGGATACCCATATCGACTATATTTACGACGGATCCAAAACGAGTTTGAAAAATAAGTTTGAAAACAAAAGAGGTAAAATTAGAATTTTATTTCAAAAACATGTTTCCCCAAGATTATAGGAGTCTATAATTGAAAACTCAAGCGAAAATGAGCTAAAAACGAGGCTCAAATTGAAGAAAAACAATTTAAGAGTTTACCGGTAAAAAACCCCAAACTTTAGTTTGAAATCATGATTAAAAGGTGTTTTTGAAGATACAATCAATAGAAAATGATGGCAAGATGAATTAGAAGCTTACCCAAGCAAGAATGATGTAGAAAATCCTCAACATCGCCTCTTCCCGAAGCACCTAGGTCCAAAAATGGTGGAATTTGCGAAAATGGACTATTTATACTGTTCTGTGAACAGTACCTCGCGAACGCGGTCAACCCATCGCATTTGTGAGGGTCAATGCTGACCTGGCCAAATAATTGGCCATCGCGTTCGAGGCCAAGGCTTCGCATTCACGAAGGCCGATAACTCGGACCATCGCGTTGGCGACATCCCGGTCGCGTTCGCAATGAAGGCAAATAAACCCGACCTGGACCAATAACCCTTTGCGAATGCGGTTCCACTATCGCGTTAGCCATGAGAAATGTTTTCCTTCTCTGCGATCGTGACAAAGGGCTCGCAAACGTAAAGAAGGCTTTTGCCTTGCACCAGATACAGCAGTTCGGCTGAAAATATAAGTTTCTAAATTTTTCGAATGGACCCTCGGGATTCATTCAGGACCCTACAGAAACAAACCATATATGCTACTAGGCTATTTTTGACGTTCCGGACTTAATGGAAACGTCAGATTTTCTAAAGGAGATCGTTTTCAATAAATTAACCCCCGGACCCCCATTTAGGCATTTTCACTAGTTTTCAAAATAAGAGTCGAAATGCAAAATAAAGGCTCTGAGCCTGAACTACCCACGCTAATAACCCAAAATTGACATTTTGAACCTAATGGAACCGTCCAAATCATCATTCGGTGATCAAAATATAAAATATTGATCAAAGTCAAACTAATGACTTTTAAAGCCTCTAAGAGTCTCAAACTCTCCCAAATCACTCCCGAATGCATCGAAAACCATGCCAACTATCCTCCACACCTCATAATCAATATGTAACAATCACAGGAAAGGGAAAAATATTCAAAACACATAAAAAGAAAAATTTCACATATCAGGTTGATACACCAAGTCCACCAGATATAGGTATGTTGACACCCAATTTTGACCTCCTTGTACTCCTTACAGGCTGCTATTTTACAAATTATCTATTTGGGATACTGATATTTCTTTAATTGTTATTTTTAGTATTAAATAAATTGCTACATTTTGCATTCATAGTTTTAAAAATATTTAATTTTTATTTTTATTATATTTTATTTATTATCGATAATTTTGTATAATATACTTATAATCTATTAATTGTGTCTTCATAACTTTGTTAAATTATTTATGCAAGTATTTTTAAATTCGTATTTTTTTGTTTAACCAAATACATAGCCTATTATTATTATTATTATTATTATTATTATTATTATTATTATTATTATTATTATTATTATTTTACTTTTTTATTTTTATTTTTTTTATTTTTTTAATCCGAATGACATGACATTCCATTCATATTGTCCAAATGGGACATTAAAAGCAGTTCTATAAGTATGCTCTTTAGAAATCTGTATTTGCCAATAACCTGATTTTAAATCAAATTTTAAAAAGATATTGGCATCATCTAATCTTGAAAGAAGATCTTTCTTGTTTGGAATAGGATATCGAATCCATTTTAAAAACTTATTAAGAGGTTTATAATTAATGACCAATCTGGGCATTCCTCTTTCTTTTTCTACTGCATTGTTTACATAGAAAGCAGTGCAATACCAGGGTGATTTAGAGGGTTTAATCAAACCCTTTTGCAAAAGATTATCAATTTCCTTTTTGCAAAATTCTACTAACTCTGTATTCATTTGACAGGGTCGAGATTTAGTAGGAATATTTTCTTTCGAAAATTCGTTTTCATATGGAAGAGTGACAACATGCTTTTTCCTGTTCCAGAAAGCACTGGGATGGTCAGCACAAATATCAACAGAAAATTGTTCCGAAATCAATTTTATTTTTTCTTGTATTTTCGGAGATTGTTATGCATCGGCAATTTGTATACTAAATATTTCTAGTTGAAGAGAATCAGCATGCTTTTGTTTCATATTAATCAAAGCATTAATATCTCGTGTTACTGGTTCAGTAACAAATTCATAGCTAATCGGCCTGTTATTAAAAGTAGCAGAAAATCCTTTAGCATCAATATGAGTGTAAGGATAAATTGCATTAATAAAAGGAGTTCCAAGTATAATTGGAGGGTTAAGTTGATTCTTAACTAAAAAGAAGAAATGTGGAATACACACTTTATTTTGACAAATATGAGCATTAGATAATTTATAATCTAAGTCTAATGCATGTCCTGATGCAGATTTAACTATATGAGTGGTTTTTTGAAAATATTTTGAAGGTATTAATCCTTCTTGGATGCAACTAACATCGGCACCACTATCAATCATAGCGATATTTGTAATAGAAAATTGTTTATCTATTAAGATAGTACATTTAATATACCATCTATGAGCAATAACTATTTGCATTAATCCTAAAAACGTATCAGTTTTTGGACTAGATGCGTCAATCATTTCAGATAATTGAGGATCATCCTCATTGGGCAAATCATCAATTTTTGTTTTTCCCTTTGGATCAGTCGTAAAAAAGTTTTCAACTTGAGTGATCCTATGATCAGAAATCATTTGATTTTGTTTGAGAATTCGTATTTCATTTTTTAAATTCTCAATTTCGATTTTCAAATCTGAAAGAGTAGTTTCTTTAGAAGAAGCATATTTATTTTCAAGTCTCGTTTGAACTTCAGAGATAGTGTAAGGACTTAAATCCTTAGCATCAGTAGTGGAAATATTTTTCTTAGAAATAGAGGGGTTGGTACCAGAAGTAGAACCAACTACAGATAAATTGATAATTTTTTCGCGAAGATTACTATCAGTAACTTCTTTTAATAATTCAATAACATTCTCAGAAGAGATAGTTTGAACATTCAAATCTTGAAATTGGGATTGCAGTTGGTAAAACATATTAGTTTCACATACACAAGTATCACCTATGCAAGTACTACAACCAGGAGTAGTAATTTCATTTTCTTCATCGGAAAAATTGATTAATTCATCATCAATCTCACTATCAGACTGCACATTTTCATAATCATAATCGGATCCAGAGGTATATAATACACCATAGATCTTATCATGTAGACTAGCGTCTAATTCAAGGGTTTTGAGCTTTTCAAGCTTACAATTTGGAGCTATATGTCCAAAATTTCCACATAGATAACACTTAATTTTTGCTAAGTCTCTTTTGGATCTATTCTTAGCAAATCTAGTGGATTTCCTGTGAGCTTTTCTGGCTTCATGTTCTTCCTTAGATCTATATCTAGATCTCCGTTTCTTATAGGTATAACCACCATCGGGTGTAGATGTTTTGACATACTTAGACCTTTTTGTCTTGTTATGACTAGATAAAGGTTGGGCCATGCCAAATTGGGCACAGAAATCTCATAATTGAGATTTTTCTTTCAGCTTTTCCATTTTGAGCTGATGACTTAACTTAAGATCATTACACAAGCTTAATCCTTCTTGTGTACATACTCCTATCAGGTTGCCATAGGTATAATTAGAGTAAGGGACTGTAGATTGAGAACCCCTGAGATCCTTTCTAACTCTTTCCGCAAATAAGGGAGGAAAGCCATCTATAAACTTGGCTTTCTAGTGATCTGTATGATCATCTGGTGGTAATTCTAACACTCTGCTTAGAAAGGTATCTTGGTACCACCTAAATTCACCTAAATGTTTACATCGTAAACCATTCAAGAGAGTCCTAACGGTCTCATGATTATTGGTAAATCTTCCCCCAAAATGTTCGAGAATAGTCATGACTAAAGTATAGACTACATCTTCTCGACCAGCATCAAGCTTATAGCCTAGGTTATCAACACTAGCTTCCATATTTCTCATTTCTATAATGGTCTGTTTTTCTTCTTGGGTTAAGAAGTTATCCCACCATCCACGGAGTTGACCTGTAAATCCTGCAACTATCATTTTACAAATAGCCTTATCAGAATGCTTAGAAGTTCCATCGGAAGTTTTAGTGGCTTTACAAATAGTAGAATACATCATCATCCGATGTATTTGAATAGTCATATACCTATCGGTCAGACCATCTATGTTCCATTCATAGATTGCAGTACCTTCAAAGGAAGTACTAACATTCCAATCGCGTTCTTCTATAAGAACATCCTGAGGAGTGGGTCTAGGATAATAAGCTGTTTGAATAATGGATTTACGAGCATAAGAAAATGGTTTATTATGCCGTAATTTATTAAATTCAGAAACAATTTGTTCCTGGGGATTAGACGAATTTGCAATTTCATCCGCAAATTGAGTAGATAAATCAATTGGTTTGATATTTAATTTTGAAAACTTTTGTTCAAGCAAATCTTCAAGACTCTCAAAAGTTTTGATTGTAAAATCCGAAATCTCGGGAGGTCTTTGAATAGAACTAGTAATTATACGAGGAATAGATGTTGGAGTAGAGGAACTAGAACCCGTTTCTTGTACAGGTTTCTTACCTTCGTCCTTTCCTGTATCTTTGCTAAGTTCATCAAGTTTATTTAAAACTTTATCTAGTTTAACTTGATTCAAATATCGAATAGAATTGGATAAATCCACCAATGTTTTGTCAAGAGAAGTAATATGTTCTCCTAAGACCTTAACATATAATCCCAAATAATTATTTTGAGCAATAATTTTGTTAATCTCAGCAATAGTAACGGTACCAACATCGTGGTCTATGAATTGCTCAAAAGCATTAAAGGTTATGCCGGTATTATTAGGCAAAACAAATGATGATTGGGGAGGAAACTGAGCAGTAATCAGATCTCCTTTATTATCTTTGTAAGTACGTTCTAAGACCTTTACATATAAAGGAATATATGTGGCTATAAACCACGACACAAAATACATAATTTGATTATGCAATGCACAGGTTTCATAGAACTCTTGGGAAAGATTATACTGGTATTCCTTACTATAAGTTATGAAAAACCAATCTCTAAATGTTTTCCATTTATTATTCAAAAATTCTTTTTGAATATGTTTTCTTGCCAGGGAACCTAGTCTAAAATCAATTAAGTGTGGAATCATTATAAATGATTAGGGTCAAAATCCATTTCGGATGCAGAAGGAATGTCCTTATCGGAACTATTATCACAACCCTGTACTATATTGGTACGAGGATCTATTTTTAATTTCGACTGACCAGAAGTCGAAGGGATAGTATGCAAAGAAGCAAGTCTATTAACTCTAGCTGGACCGTATGTGGGTTCAACTAGAGCTATCATAGAAGGTATAGAAGTTAATCTACTTCGACTACCAGAGAAAGACTGTTTGTTGTATACAGAGGTCTTATCATCAAATTGAATACAAATTTGATCATCCTCGGTCTGCGAAATACGTGAATAATCATCATTAGTGACTTTATCAGCCAACTGATTTTGAGAAATAACTGAATTTAAAATCCAAGTATTTGGAAAATTAATTTCTTCCCATCGAATAGGTCGACGAGTCGTAATTTTTTATTTTAAAAAATTAGTTTCAAACAAAATCATTTGATTAGATGTATCAAATAATTTACATCTAGGATTTAAAGAAGTTAAGAATTTATAATATATGCGGTAGGATAAACAAATCAGTTCAGATCCAGGTGCATAATTGTAACCATGAGTTTGAATATTTAGAGTCAGTGAATCTAAAATGTTCACATCAGACAAAGATAATTGTAAATTTGGCTGAGTGTTAAAGTAGACTGGACCATAGGCCACAGTGGATTCTATCGATCCCATTAAAGACTGACAAAAATTTAAATTTCTTGCATCATGGAGTGCTGCAAGAAATGTTTTCGGTAACCCTTTAAGGGTTAAAGGCTTAAATGCAATCTGAACCATGTCAATATGCACAAAGTTATATTTATGCTTATAAATATCAATATCTTTTTTATCTAACAAACGAATAGTTTGTTCTGAAGAATTTAAAGTAAGAGATTTCTCAGTTGTTTTAATTAACTGAGTAGTGGATAGGCGGTCAAACCAGCCATAATCATAAATCTTTTTGATTTTAATTTCTGGAATAGTCCATTTGTTTAATAAATCAAGGTTTTGAGGTATATCTACCTCTTCTAGTCTATCATTTTTTATATGGGATTCTCCCATGTTATCCATTTTTAAGATTTTTCTATGCTGAATACGTCACTTCTAATACAAATGAACCTTAAATAATCATGGCTCTGATACCAGTTAACAGGATCTCTGAGGCGGGCGGTAGTCCGCACGGCCAGACAAATCTAGCTAAAGCAGCACCTTTATACTTAGGAGTATAAAGCTCGAAATATAAAAGAATTTATTTATTTCTTTTGAGTGTATGGAAGGCTTAAGCCTTTTACCTAAGCAAGGGATCTGTCTTAAATCTAATACATATCTATAATGAGCCCGTGTGTCTGGAGGTTCTGACCGAAAAAGATCGCCCTTTCATCTCAATTTTTACGGGCTTAAGAAACCGGCTTACCAGACGTAGTCACTAAGACAAAGCCATTATAGATAGTACTAGATTTGACTGCATCACCATCTTAGAACCAAGTCAGGAAGAAATATAATTTTTTTTCCATATTTTGATAAAGCCATATCTTTAAGATTAAAATATAAAAGAGGCTAAGTATTCAACATAGATAAGGAATTTAGCCGAACATAGTCACGGCACAGAGGAAAGGAGAGACTAGAGGTGTTACCTTTTGGACCCGGTGGCAAGGGTCAGTGCCCGGAGGCAAGGGCTAAGGCCGTATGAGCAAGGCCAAGAGTTGGTGTCCAAAGCTGGACGATTTTCTAATTTTTATTAATAAAAGAGAATTACAAAATGTTTACAAAATGAAAGAAAGAAATTAGAGAGAAGGAGGAGAGAAGACTAGAGAGAGAGGGGAGTTCTAAACTCTACCTCTAAAGGAAAGAAAACAAACGTATTTAAAGAAAAAAAAAAAGAACCTTTGTACAGTGTAAAGTGGGACCTAGTTGTCCCCTAAACAGTAAATCTACTGTGACAAATAGTGAATCTACTATGTAAACAGTGAATCTATTGTGTAAATACTGTGCAAACAGTAAAATCTACTGTTTATAATTTCTTTTTTCCTTGAGCTTTGTCATCGGCTTTCATGCATCGAATAAACGCTTTTGTGCTTTCTATTTCCTGTTCTGTCATCACAGTTTCTGGTTCAGGAGATTGAGCATCTGTAAAACTATCATCATCTTTATTGCTTCCACTGTTGATAGACGAATCTGTCTCCATTTGTAGAAGAGAATTAAGTAAATTTCTTTTCATTTCGTCCAAATATGCTTGGACTAAAGTGTCTTTATCACCATCTTGATACATAATCTTTCGAGCAAGATGCTTGACTGTGGGGTCATCCAATTTGCACTGCTCGACTGCTGACTCATAAGTCTCAATTGTTGATTCTATCTGATCCATTAGAGCTTGTCCTTTAAGAACTTTTGTAGTAGGGTCATATTTTATTATTATTATTGTTGTTGTTGTTGTTGTTGTTGTTGTTGTTGTTGTTGTTGTTGTTGTTGTTGTTGTTGTTGTTGTTGTTGTTGTTGTTGTTGTTGTTGTTGTTGTTGTTGTTGTTGTTGTTGTTGTTGTTGTTGTTGTTGTTGTTGTTGTTGTTGTTGTTGTTGTTGTTGTTGTTGTTGTTGTTGTTGTTGTTGTTGTTGTTGTTGTTGTTGTTGTTGTTGTTGTTGTTGTTGTTGTTGTTGTTGTTGTTGTTGTTGTTGTTGTTGTTGTTGTTGTTGTTGTTGTTGTTGTTGTTGTTGTTGTTGTTGTTGTTGTTGTTGTTGTTGTTGTTGTTGTTGTTGTTGTTGTTGTTGTTGTTGTTGTTGTTGTTGTTGTTGTTGTTGTTGTTGTTGTTGTTGTTGTTGTTGTTGTTGTTGTTGTTGTTGTTGTTGTTGTTGTTGTTGTTGTTGTTGTTGTTGTTGTTGTTGTTGTTGTTGTTGTTGTTGTTGTTGTTGTTGTTGTTGTTGTTGTTGTTGTTGTTGTTGTTGTTGTTGTTGTTGTTGTTGTTGTTGTTGTTGTTGTTGTTGTTGTTGTTGTTGTTGTTGTTGTTGTTGTTGTTGTTGTTGTTGTTGTTGTTGTTGTTGTTGTTGTTGTTGTTGTTGTTGTTGTTGTTGTTGTTGTTGTTGTTGTTGTTGTTGTTGTTGTTGTTGTTGTTGTTGTTGTTGTTGTTGTTGTTGTTGTTGTTGTTGTTGTTGTTGTTGTTGTTGTTGTTGTTGTTGTTGTTGTTGTTGTTGTTGTTGTTGTTGTTGTTGTTGTTGTTGTTGTTGTTGTTGTTGTTGTTGTTGTTGTTGTTGTTGTTGTTGTTGTTGTTGTTGTTGTTGTTGTTGTTGTTGTTGTTGTTGTTGTTGTTGTTGTTGTTGTTGTTGTTGTTGTTGTTGTTGTTGTTGTTGTTGTTGTTGTTGTTGTTGTTGTTGTTGTTGTTGTTGTTGTTGTTGTTGTTGTTGTTGTTGTTGTTGTTGTTGTTGTTGTTGTTGTTGTTGTTGTTGTTGTTGTTGTTGTTGTTGTTGTTGTTGTTGTTGTTGTTGTTGTTGTTGTTGTTGTTGTTGTTGTTGTTGTTGTTGTTGTTGTTGTTGTTGTTGTTGTTGTTGTTGTTGTTGTTGTTGTTGTTGTTGTTGTTGTTGTTGTTGTTGTTGTTGTTGTTGTTGTTGTTGTTGTTGTTGTTGTTGTTGTTGTTGTTGTTGTTGTTGTTGTTGTTGTTGTTGTTGTTGTTGTTGTTGTTGTTGTTGTTGTTGTTGTTGTTGTTGTTGTTGTTGTTGTTGTTGTTGTTGTTGTTGTTGTTGTTGTTGTTGTTGTTGTTGTTGTTGTTGTTGTTGTTGTTGTTGTTGTTGTTGTTGTTGTTGTTGTTGTTGTTGTTGTTGTTGTTGTTGTTGTTGTTGTTGTTGTTGTTGTTGTTGTTGTTGTTGTTGTTGTTGTTGTTGTTGTTGTTGTTGTTGTTGTTGTTGTTGTTGTTGTTGTTGTTGTTGTTGTTGTTGTTGTTGTTGTTGTTGTTGTTGTTGTTGTTGTTGTTGTTGTTGTTGTTGTTGTTGTTGTTGTTGTTGTTGTTGTTGTTGTTGTTGTTGTTGTTGTTGTTGTTGTTGTTGTTGTTGTTGTTGTTGTTGTTGTTGTTGTTGTTGTTGTTGTTGTTGTTGTTGTTGTTGTTGTTGTTGTTGTTGTTGTTGTTGTTGTTGTTGTTGTTGTTGTTGTTGTTGTTGTTGTTGTTGTTGTTGTTGTTGTTGTTGTTGTTGTTGTTGTTGTTGTTGTTGTTGTTGTTGTTGTTGTTGTTGTTGTTGTTGTTGTTGTTGTTGTTGTTGTTGTTGTTGTTGTTGTTGTTGTTGTTGTTGTTGTTGTTGTTGTTGTTGTTGTTGTTGTTGTTGTTGTTGTTGTTGTTGTTGTTGTTGTTGTTGTTGTTGTTGTTGTTGTTGTTGTTGTTGTTGTTGTTGTTGTTGTTGTTGTTGTTGTTGTTGTTGTTGTTGTTGTTGTTGTTGTTGTTGTTGTTGTTGTTGTTGTTGTTGTTGTTGTTGTTGTTGTTGTTGTTGTTGTTGTTGTTGTTGTTGTTGTTGTTGTTGTTGTTGTTGTTGTTGTTGTTGTTGTTGTTGTTGTTGTTGTTGTTGTTGTTGTTGTTGTTGTTGTTGTTGTTGTTGTTGTTGTTGTTGTTGTTGTTGTTGTTGTTGTTGTTGTTGTTGTTGTTGTTGTTGTTGTTGTTGTTGTTGTTGTTGTTGTTGTTGTTGTTGTTGTTGTTGTTGTTGTTGTTGTTGTTGTTGTTGTTGTTGTTGTTGTTGTTGTTGTTGTTGTTGTTGTTGTTGTTGTTGTTGTTGTTGTTGTTGTTGTTGTTGTTGTTGTTGTTGTTGTTGTTGTTGTTGTTGTTGTTGTTGTTGTTGTTGTTGTTGTTGTTGTTGTTGTTGTTGTTGTTGTTGTTGTTGTTGTTGTTGTTGTTGTTGTTGTTGTTGTTGTTGTTGTTGTTGTTGTTGTTGTTGTTGTTGTTGTTGTTGTTGTTGTTGTTGTTGTTGTTGTTGTTGTTGTTGTTGTTGTTGTTGTTGTTGTTGTTGTTGTTGTTGTTGTTGTTGTTGTTGTTGTTGTTGTTGTTGTTGTTGTTGTTGTTGTTGTTGTTGTTGTTGTTGTTGTTGTTGTTGTTGTTGTTGTTGTTGTTGTTGTTGTTGTTGTTGTTGTTGTTGTTGTTGTTGTTGTTGTTGTTGTTGTTGTTGTTGTTGTTGTTGTTGTTGTTGTTGTTGTTGTTGTTGTTGTTGTTGTTGTTGTTGTTGTTGTTGTTGTTGTTGTTGTTGTTGTTGTTGTTGTTGTTGTTGTTGTTGTTGTTGTTGTTGTTGTTGTTGTTGTTGTTGTTAATCTTCACTTGCAAAGGAATTTTATTTACTTACTCTTTTATATTATTATATTTTTTATACTTAGTATTTTAACAACTACTCTTGTTATATATTTTTAGTAGAATTTATTTAGACTCAAATACATATTGAGCTTAAATTTCAAATTCAAATTTTATTCAAATCTTCCCATATCCATAAAATCCTTCTAAAATCTTTTCTTTAGGTAGAAGAATATTATTATTCTCAAAAATCTTCCCAAATCATGACATGATCTCCAAAAAAAAAATCTTTCCAAATCAAAGTTTTATTCTTTTCCTAATTCTAAATACTTGATATAAATTATTTCTCTACCATTTTAATTCTTGATCTCTCTCATTATAAATATTGCATTCTCTCATTTCAATGAGACATTATTAACACTCTCACTTTTCTTCTACACAAACATGACACACATACTTTTGTCCACACTCTTATCAGTGTGGTCTTCTCCATCGGCTTATTATTGACAAATTGTTAAAAGTGTTGTTTACTATAAGTTCCTTAGATGGAGACTCACACTTTTTACATTCTTTGGCTATCATTACTCTCCTCTCAGTTTATATTTTTTTAGCTCTCATATTGCGGGGGAAGGAAAGGCTGATTTTCGATTTCTCTTATTACTTTTGCTATTTACTGGTTAGTATTCTATCAAAGTAATTCAATTCGTAGGTGTAGCTCTCTATAGTTTAAGTCCCTGATACATATTTGATTTCGAATGCTCTAAGCATTCTTTAATGGAAGCCAACAGGTACGCTACATGCCTCGTATGTGTTTTCATTCTCCTAATTTGTTATGTATAGAAATAACTGCTATAGAAATTGATTTGCTTGGTGATGTTCAAATTGCTTGTCATTTTCCTAAATTCTCTCTGTTTCTTGGGTTTAAACATTTCTACACATGTTTGATGAATGCTTAGCTACTATGGA
This sequence comes from Capsicum rhomboideum, assembly GCA_031232105.1. Taxonomy (NCBI): domain Eukaryota; kingdom Viridiplantae; phylum Streptophyta; class Magnoliopsida; order Solanales; family Solanaceae; genus Capsicum; species Capsicum rhomboideum. The sequence goes on from CP124711.1 coordinate 108,194,131, forward strand.
TATAAGTGGAATCCTTCATGTTAAATCTTTCTTATCTCAAGTTGTTTATACATGTTACTATGCATATGGAGTATGACATCTAGTATCGGTTCGTGTACTGCATGTTAAGAATAAATATCTTGTGTTACTTTGGGTGATGTTGTCTTTGATATGGCTAGCATATTAAAATTATAATTTTTTTAGCATATTAAACCATTTTCTAGCATTTAAATTAATTTTCAGCATATTAAAACTACTTTTTGGCATATTTTAATTAGTTCCAACATATTAAAATTAATTTTCAGCATTTAATTAATTTTTCTATAACTCAAATCAATTTCCAGCCCTCTTAATTAATTTTTTAGTATTTTAAAATTAAGTTTCTATACTTTTAATCAATTTTTCTGCAACTTAAATCAATTTTTCTGCACTCTTAAATCAATTTTATACAACTTAAATCAATTTTTCTGCACTCTTAAATCAATTTTCTGCAACTTAAGTCAATTTTCTTGCACTTTTAATTAATTTCCAGCATCTTAAAATCAATTTCCAGCACTCTTAAATTAATTTCCAGTATTTTAAATTAAGTTTCAGCACTTTTAATTCAATTTTGGCATTTTTAATTGATTTTCAGTATTTTTAATTAATTTTCCTGCATTTTTAATTAATTTTCTGCAACTTAAATTAATTTCTAGCACCTTAAATCGATTTTCCAGCACTTTAAAATTAATTTTCCAGAATCTAAAAATAATTTTTCCAGCATTTTAAAATTAATTTCTAGCATTTTCAAACAATTTCCAGCACATTTAAATAAGTTTTCCAGCATGTGTAATTAATGTTTCAGCATTTTCAGCGTACTAAAATTAATTTTCAGCACTTAAGTTTATCTTCCAACACATTTAAATTTATTTTCGGCACTTAAATCTATTTTCAGCATTTAAGTTTATTTTCTAGCACATTTAAATTGATTTGTAGCACTTAAGTTTAATTTCCAGCATCTTAACTTAAATTCCAGCATTTTAATTAACTTCCAGCATATTAAAAATTATTTTCCAGCAATTGTCAATCACTTTTCGGCATATTTGATTAATCTTCAGCATCTTGTATTAATTTTTCAGCATATTAAAAGCTATTTTTAGCATATTAATTTAATATTCAGTAAACTTAATTAACTTTCAGCATTTTTTAATTCTCCTACATATTTAGTTAATTTTCTGCATATTTAAAGAAATCTCTACATGCCTAAATTAATTTCCAGTGTTCCTAATTTAACATCTTGCATTTTATTTAATTTTTGATCCATTTGAATAACGTTCCTCGCCCAGAAATCATGCCTATAAATTTAATAAATGTTATTCAATCTACCACATTAGACATCATGCCTATAGGTTCTAATTACAATGTAAGTAATTGTTTAGCATGTTTATCGCCTAATTACTCTAAGTAATCAAGAGGCCTGCCCGAAACCATTATGTGTTATTTGTAAGTCCTATTTATTTTGTTTGACGTAAACCCCGAGTCTAATTAGAAAGCCTAAGACTGTCTTTGCGTCTAGATCTCTATCCAAAATAGATCGTCCAACGTCTCTTGGACATTAAGTTGGGACGGGTAGGCATTTTAGGGAATGCTAGTTTTATCGCTTTCTTTAGAACGCATTTAAGATTAATAACCAAAATAGTTGGGGTGGGGTAGATAGTCGAAAATGATGAAAGTTGACCCGAGCAGAATCCGACAATGCGACATATGGCATTGTCATTCGTTAATAAGCCGGGCGGTGATCCGAATAGGATAAAACTAACTCCCTGTGAATCGATTTTACTTTTCGAGTGTTTGGGGTAGTTTAGGTTTGTTATTATTTAAATGAATCTTTCGGTTGTATCATTGTGTCTCTTCTATCTTCTCTTTTATCCGATTAACAGTCTGTTTATATATTTTACTACTTTATCACTTGAATAATTATTAATAACTGAGTTGCATGTTTAGTTTATTTATTATTTTCATGTTTAAACACTTAGTTAGTATTAAGTTAATAAAAATGAATCGACCTTTTGCTTATCACATAGAATTTTCCCACGTAATATATGAGTTCGGTCGGGATCCACATTTGTGGACCTCGAAAGGTGCCTAACACCTTCCTTTCAAGGTAACCTGAACCCTTACCCAAATTTCTGGTTGACGTAGACTATTAAAATAAGTTCGTAGTTAGTCTAGAATGGTGCCCTAACGCACCTTAATTCGTTAGGTGTCAACTCTTCTCTTCTAAACCATCCCAAAAAGAGTTTGTCACATCGAATCCCACTTTTTGCAAGAAAAATGAGGCGCGACAGGGTAAACAAATGTAAGAATCTGTTGACGAATCACAAGATTTGTTGACGAATCACAAGCAACCGCAGAGAACATGCCAAAGAAAATGACAGAAGGAAAAGAAATCAACAAAATGCAAGCTGGAGAGCCTACTTTAACAGATCACAAAGTGGGAGGAAAGGCAGAAAATAATGTAGATGTAGCAAGCACACAAAAGAGCAATGAAGAGAAAGATATAGAGAATTCCAGTCAAACAAATAACATCCACCAAAGGGAAGGAAGAAAAGTGGGGGATGAAGGCAAAGAAGAAGGTGAAACCAACAAGATTAACACCATATCTAAAATAGAAGGTGAGTCAAAGGTTGCGGATACTAGAGATGCTAAGGAGGTTGAAGACATTGAGTATACAGATACAACCAGTTCAATTCAGAATACTATGAACACTTCAAAATCAAACTCACACATACAATTAGAATGTGAAATTGATAACAAACAGATCTTGGAGGTAGAGAAAGTAGAGGCATCAAACAATGGGAACACATGCATAGTAAAAGATAAAGGAAAAGAAAATAAGCAACCCAACCCGGTGAGAAGATAAATGATTCAGACTCTATAGGCACATACCCTCCTATTCAAATGGAGAACGGGCAGCATAATAAAAAGACTATAGTGGTGTCCCATGTTCCCCAACCTTTAACAGTGTATAGAGATAATTCCCCAACAAAAGTGCTTCATGATATTGTGCCCCACAATTGTGCAGATCAAGTTTTTTGTGAAAAAATAAATTTACCTGTTGAGATAATCAGATAAGAGGGGGATGAAGAGGCCAATAAGCAGAACTTAGAACAAGTTATCAAGGAAGTAGGATTATCTCTAAAATCTATTGTAAAAGGTTCTAAGAAGGCTAAGAAAGCAACATCTTCAGATCAGGTGATACCTTCTAGAGTTGTGCCAAAGAGAAACGCCACAAGATCTAATGTTAAATGATGATGATTAAGACTTTATTTTGAAATATTAGGTGTGTGAATACCCAGCAAGCATTTCACAGGATTCAAATGTTAAACAAACATCACAGGTTCTCTTTAATTGCCTTATATTCCAAGACTCTAAATACATCCAGAGATACAGAAGAATACTTGGTATAAAGGAGGCTCGTTTTAACAGAAATGGTAAAATTTGATACTTTTTGGAGGAATCAGTAAATGCTGAAATCTTATCAGACACAGATCAATAGATTACTATCAAAATCACTGGCATCGAAAGAACTCTGATTACCACTATGGTTTATGCCAAGTGTGATGCATTAGAAAGGATTGAATTATGGGACAACCTTTATGCTCTAGCCAGTATATGATTGACCCTTGGTTAATAGGAGGAGATTTTAATGTGATCTTAAATGAGGAAGAAAAGATTGATGGTTTACTAGCTTATCCATCAGAGTTTGAGGATTTTCCATTTTGCATAAATTCTTACGATTTATCAGAAATCAACTTTAAGATGAGCCCATTTACCTGGTGGAATGGCAAAGCAGATGAAGATTGTGTTTTCAAGAGGTTAGATAGGATGTTGGTCAATCAGCAATTTCAAGACTGGTTTGAACAATTAGAAATGAAGCATTTGTCTAGAACTGGTTCTGATCATGCCCTCATGTTACTTACTTGCATTGAACAGACTCAATAATTCCATAAACTATATCAGGTTGTTACACCAAGTCCATTATTTCATAGCTTGGTTATGCATTATGAAGAGCAATTTTGGAAGAAAAAGGCAAGCTTATCCTGGTTTGCTGAAGGGGATAGAAGTACTCATTTTTTTTCATAGCTTGGTTAATGGAAGGAGAAAAAGGCTGCAAGTACAGAAAATTTAGAACTCAGATGGAGTTTGGGTAAAAGACAGGAATGAAATTGCTACTGAAGCAATAGAATTCTTCCAAAAAATAATTCACCTCATAAATTGAACCAGATAATTTTCAATTATTGAATCACATTCCTAGCATGGTGACCCAAGCATATAACTTGCTTCTTGATAGACTTCTTGAAGATTCAAAGTAAAGCAAACTGTGTTTCAATTGGATGGGGACAATACAAGTGGTCCTGGCGCTGTCAGGGTTGTTTTACCAGAGTTCCTGGACTATTGTTGGGTGTGATATTGTTAGGATGGTTAAAGCCTTCTTTGAAGGGTATACCCTTCCTAAATCTATCACTCATACTAACCTTGTATTGCTGCCCAAAAAGGAAAGAGTAAATACTTTTTCAGAGTTAAGGCCCATCAACCTAAGTAACTTTTTAAATAAGATTATCTCAAGAATTATTCACAATAGATGGGATTCTTTGTTGCTTGCTCTCATATCAAAGAATCAGTCTGATTTTGTGAAAGGGAGGAATTATTAAAAATGTGCTTTTGGCATAAGAAATTGCTACAAACATAAGGAAAAGAGGTAAACCAGCGAATGTGGTCATCAAACTTGACATGTCTAAAGCTTATGATAGAGTGTATTGGACATTCCTTATAAGAGTGTTAAGGAAAATAGGTTTCTCTGAACAATTTATGGACAAAATCTGGAGGTTTATAGACAACAACTGATATTCTTTGTTAATTAGTGGCCAGACTCATTGTTTCTTTCATTCTACAAGGGGGGTCAAGCAATGAGATCCTCTCTCACCTGTTTTTTTCATCTTAGCTGCTGAAGTCTTGTCTAGATCTCTTAATGCTTTATTTGATAATAGTCAATTCAAGGATTTTGGGATGCCTAAGTGGAGCTTAGATCTAAACCATCTTGCTTATGCAGATGCCACAATTATTTTTGTGTCAGCAGAGGAGGAGTCTTTGAGAATGGTGATGAAAGTGTTGACAGAATATGAAGACGTCTCTTGTCAGAAAATTAACAAGGATAAGAGTTCTTATTTCATGTTTCACAATGTGGCAACTGCCATAATATAGTATGTTAGAGAGATTACTGGTTTTTCTAAAGGACAATTTTCTTTTCAGTAACTTGGATGTCCAATTACTCATGCTAGGAAAAGGAATACATTCTATAATGACTTGATTAAAAAAGTGAAGAATAAGATTCAAGCTTGGAAAGAAAAGTTACTTTCATTTGGGGGTAAAGCAGTGTTAGTAGCCAATGTGTTACAAAGTATGCCTATTCATATCCTGTCATCTATACCTCCCCTCCCCCCCCCCCAAATTGTGTACTTTATGATTTGCACAAGCTATTTGCTAGGTTTTTCTAGAGTAACAAAAAAGAAGGGAGATGCAAACACTGGGTCACCTGGCATAAGATGTGTCTGCCTAAATAGGAAGGAAGACTTGGATTTAGATCTCTATTTAATATCGCTAAAGCCTTATCAGCCAAACTATGGTAGAAGTTTAGAACCAGTAACTCTCTATGGTCTAATTTCATGTGGAATAAGTACTGCAAGAGGAATATCCCACAGAATGTAGAGTGGAAAGGAGGATCTCAGACCTGGAAGATGATGCTAGAGGCTAGGGACAATGTTGATCAAGAAATATGGTGGGAGCCTAAATGTGGATATGCTAATATGTGGTTTGACAATTGGACTAAGTTGGGGTCTTTGAACTATGTCATTTCCACTGACATTGGATTTGATAGGACTATTTCAGATATTAGTGAACTCATGGTGAATGGAAAGTGGAGTGGTGACAAACTGCAGCAATATCTACCATCGAAAATAGGAGAGTATGTTCAGAGAGAATTAATTATTGATGGAGAATCACAAGAATGGGATATACCATGGTGGATGCTGACCAGCTCAGGAAAGTTTACCACAAGGAATGCAGAGGATGTTATAAGACAGAGGGAAGAAATACATCCAATTTTTAGTGACATTTGGATCAAAGGGGTTTTATTCAAAGTTTCATTTTCTCTATGAAAATTGTGGAAACAGAGGATGCCATATAACGCTTATGAAAAATCGGGATAGCACATGGCCGTAATGTGCTGGCTATTAAAGCTTATGTCAACACCTTGATTATTGTGTGTAGACAGTGATACTTTATTTCTTTTAAAAAGTCATAGTTCAAGTCTGAGACCACTACTGACTCTGGAGTAAAGGTTACTGTTTTACTAAGTGAAGATTCAATTCAGAGCACACCTTCATTATGCATAGTAGTCTCCCTTCAACTAAATTGGTGATAACTCTCTTACTTGAATATTAAAATGAGTGGGGGAATGTTGGTGCACATTTTAATATTAAATGATTATACTCAAGTGCACTTTTGTAAAATGTCAAAATGTGGTTGCTGTACATGGGAGGCATCACATTATGTGTCATTTACTCCTATACGTTGTATATACATATTGTGTTGCTTCATTTCTTAACAAGTTAGTGGGCAGAATGTGTTAAAAATTCTTGTAACTCATTTAGCCATTAGTTGGCTTAAATATCTTGTAAATTATATGGCCTTTAGTTACTTATAACTTATGTAACTAATATGCCATTTATCAACCCACTTAATATCTCATTACTTTTACATTTACTAGATGAAAGAAATACTATACCTATATAAAGGGTGTTTTCTTCCTTGTGTTTGGAGTGAGAAGAAGAAGTATTTTAGGAGATGTGAAATGTTATATTTTGAGTTAGTGTAGTGAAAGAAAGAGTTGAGACAAAGAAAATATTCTAAGTCTTTAGCTATATTCACTATACAAAAGAGAGTAATTATATTAGTGAAAGAGAGAGTTGAGACAAAAAAAATATTCTAAGTCTTCAACTATATTCACTATACAAAAGAGAGTTTTAATATGCTGAAGGAAGGTGTTCTTCTGGTGGAGCTTTGGACTCTTCAACTAATTCGGAGTTGCTTGAGTTATGATGTTGATGGGCTGTTGTATCCTGGAGGGGACAAGTCAAGAGTTGATACTGCTGGATCGGTGTAGATTATGCCGCAGTAGGCTTGAACTCCTTAAAGAGAGCGAAATATCCGCGCCTCAGCCAGAAGATATTTATATTCATTTTTGTCATTTTATTTTCAACTGTAATCTATTGTAATTTGTGGTATATTACACCATCAATTTTAAGGAGATTCATGTTTTGTTACAGTTTGAAAAATTGCGGATATCAAGATGGAGATCTCAACATCTCAATGTCACTAGTCTCTTCAAGAGATGGAAGGGAAGAGATGAAGGGTAAAGTATTTTCTACTTGCTGAACTCAAGTGGAGGAAAGGTAGAAAAAAAAAACTTTTCTAATTCTTGCGGAAGAAAGGTTAAAAAACCTTCTACCTAATATTTTTGATGAATAAAGTGATACTACTTTTCATGAATATAAAGTGGTATTCAAATTTCTGAAATAGTGGGGGTTAATGAAATGAGAAAAAACATCATCATGAAAAATGTGGTGTTTGCACTTTTGAGAATATGTTTAAAAAGTGTTACAAGTGTATAATTAGTTTTGAAATAAATCACATGTTATTATTTGCACATTGATGTCTTTAAATTTGGCTCTAACATGTTATCAAAGAAAGGATAAAAAATGTTGAGTAGCCATTTGACATGAAATATTTGGGTGAGATAAATTTCATTCTAGGAATGAAAAATACCTAAATCATGTGATGAACTTTTCTTGACAAGTCACATTATGGTGAAAAATTATGAAAGACAATTTTGTTGATTGTATGAGCCATGCAACTCCTTCAAATATGTGAAAGTTGTGTGATAAATAAGAAAGGAGTTTGCTAGACTAACAAAAAAAAATATGACTAATTGCACTTGACATAATATTGTGTATGCTGTAAAAAATACTTAGCAGGTACAAGTATACCAGGTATATTAACTTGGTACGAAAGTTGAGGCTTGTTTACAAAAGGAAAAATATACTGCTATACTTAAAAGTGTTTTTGGTGCAAATGAAAAAAACTTGGTGCTATTTGTAGAAATGAAAAAAGCAAACTATTATTTGCTAACTCTACGATGGAGGTTGAACTAATTACTTTAGCTTCAACTTATGAAAAAGTGAATTGATCAATCACTTTATTTTGAGAAATTAAATTTTCTCTAATTTTGAGTTATTGTGATAGCACCAAAATTTGTTGGTAGAGTATAAACCATTATTATAATGGTAAATTCAGACCATAAGGAGAAAAACACAATATTGGGAGATCATATTAATCAACGGTATACCATTAATATTAATTGTGTTAATTTTGTGATAATCTTGTAGATTCATAGACGGAGGTCTTAGCAAGAAAATGGCCTGAAGTACATCGAGGGGGAAGGAATTGAAGCTCAAAAAAAATCCCAAGTCATAGATGAGGAAACCCAACCTGGGGACTAGAGATCCTATAACCAGGTTCAATGGGAAAAACGAATCATATGATGATTTGTTGTGAAAATACACTATTGTTTTGTCCCTCCCTATGGTGTGAGTGCATTTTTCTATAATGATTTGTGGAGGTTGAGTCTAACAACTCTTAATGAAAGTCTGTATCTCTTATGAGTGGGGTGTTTGAATTAAAGGAGCACTCTTGACGGATTTCACCTATATAAGTGTGGAAGTAGGCCGCTTCCTATGAGAATTGAGCTTATTCTCAAAAACGCTTATGAAAAATCGGGATAGCACATGGCCGTAATGTGCTGGCTATTAAAGCTTATGTCAACACCTTGATTATTGTGTGTAGACAGTGATACTTTATTTCCTTTAAAAAGTCATAGTTCAAGTCTGAGACCACTACTGACTCTGGAGTAAAGGTTACTGTTTTACTAAGTGAAGATTCAATTCAGAGCACACCTTCATTATGCATAGTAATCTCCCTTCAACTAAATTGGTGATAACTCTCTTACTTGAATATTAAAATGAGTGGGGGAATGTTGGTGCACATTTTAATATTAAATGATTATACTCAAGTGCACTTTTGTAAAATGTCAAAATGTGGTTGCTGTACATGAGAGGCATCACATTATGTGTCATTTACTCCTATACGTTGTATATACATATTGTGTTGCTTCATTTCTCAACAAGTTAGTGGGCAGAATGTGTTAAACATTCTTGTAACTTATTTAGCCATTAGTTGGCTTAAATATCTTGTAAATTATATGGCCTTTAGTTACTTATAACTTATGTAACTAATATGCCATTTATCAACCCACTTAATATCTCATTACTTTTACATTTACTAGATGAAAGAAATACTATACCTATATAAAGGGTGTTTTCTTCCTTGTGTTTGGAGTGAGAAGAAGAAGTATTTTAGGAGATGTGAAATGTTATATTTTGAGTTAGTGTAGTGAAAGAAAGAGTTGAGACAAAGAAAATATTCTAAGTCTTTAGCTATATTCACTATACAAAAGAGAGTAATTATATTAGTGAAAGAGAGAGTTGAGACAAAAAAAATATTCTAAGTCTTCAACTATATTCACTATACAAAAGAGAGTTTTAATATGTTGAAGGAAGGTGTTCTTATGGTGGAGCTTTGGACTCTTTAACTAATCCGGAGTTGCTTGAGTTATGACGTTGATGGGCTGTTGTATCCTAGAGGGGACAAGTCAAGAGTTGATACTGCTGGATCGGTGTAGATTATGCCGCAGTGGGCTTGAATCTCCTTAAAGAGAGCGAGATATCCGCGCCTCAGCCAGAAGATATTTATATTCATTTTTGTCATTTTATTTTCAACTGTAATCTATTGTAATTTGTGGTATAGTACACCATCATATATATCACTACAAGAAAGTATGGAATTAGCAACAACTTTTTGGCAACAACAATAGAATTGTTGGCTTATATTACTAAATAGCGACAACTTGATTTAATTGTTGCTATATATTGTAATTTTTACCTATAATTTTCACGTTGTTGCCAAACATTTTGGTCTTGTTGCCTACAGTTAATATAATAAATTTAAAATATAAAAAATTAGCAACAACTTTTTTGCAATGACGATAATGTTGTTGCCCAATCTGGATAAATGGGAAAAGTTGTTGCTATCGCAAAAAATATTTGGCAACAATAATTTTTGTTATTGCTAATACGCTTAATTTGAAAATAACTTCTGCAGGTTATGGCCTAAACTTTCATTAATTTTTTAAGTTTTCTGCTATAATAAAATGCGGCAAAGCTGAATTTTATTTTCAGCGGCCTTAAAGTTTTCCCCCAAAAGTGACGCTAGGTTTTCTCTTTTCATTGTTCTGGATCTCTCATCTGGTTTTCTCTGCTGCAGTTTACTTCAAGCTATTTCGTTGATTGCTTCTTCCCAAAGTTTGGTGAGTTATCCCTTATGATTTAGCTTATACATACAATTTGGTGAATTCTTGCTTGAGTAGATCTTTTTTTTTTAATTTGTGAATCCTTAAGAGTTTGGTTAAATTCCTTCTTTTTAATTTGTAAATTGTCACTTATAATTTAGCTCGAAATTTTTGTTTAGATAAGGGTTAATTTTGTTTTGGGTTTTATGGGTTTTTGAATCTGGCTATAGCACAACTAAATTTGAGTTTATAGTGAGAGAAGTTGTCAATCTTCACAATTCATCTATATAGTTTGCTCCAAAAAACAACTCTTGAAAACAAAATAAATTCTTTTGTATCGAACTTCATGAAATCACCCAACAACAACAACAACAACAACAACATACCCAGTGTATTCCCACCAGGTGGGGTCTGGAGAGGGTAAAGTGTACGCAGTCCATACCACTACCTCAGATGAAGTAGAGAGGTTATTTTCGATAGACCCCCGGCTTAGAACAGATAACAATCAAACAAAAGTCATAGAAACAAACAAGAAGAAGAGATAACACATCACTATATACGGGAATAGGCAAGACACCCACAAAGTAGCACTATGGATTATTTATTCAGGGTTACAAACATCTCCAAAACAACACTAACAAGAATATGCCCAAGAAACAACAGGCACTGATACACATAAACATTCCTTCCTACACAATATGGACTCCTTCCTACCCTCTAACCCTCTACCCTAATACGCGATCTCCACATCTTCCTATCAGGGGTCATTTCCTCTGTAAGTTGTAAGTGCGCCATGTCATGCCTAATTACCTCCATCTAATATTTCTTCGGCCTACCTCTACCCCGCCTCAAACCATCCACAGTCAACCTTTCACACCTCCGTACTGGAGCATCCGTGCACCTCCTCGTCACATGTCCGAACCAGCGCAACCTCACCTCCCGCATCTTATCCTCCACCGAAGCCACTCCCAACTTTTCTTGAATAATCTCGTTTCTAACCCTATCCTTCCTGGTAAGTCCACACATCCATCGCAACATCCTCATCTCCGCTACCTTCAACTTTTGGATGTGGGAGTTTTTAACTGGCCAACACTCCGCCCCATATAACATGGCCGGACGGACGACCCCTCTGTAGAACTTACCTTTGAGTTTCAGAGGCACCTTCTTATCACACAGAACTCCCGAAGCGAGCCTCCATTTCAACCACCCTGCACCAATACGGAGCGAGACATCCTCGTCAATGTCGCCATTCCCCTGAATCATAGACCCTAGATACTTGAAACTCCCCCTCTTCTGAATGGCCTGAGACTCCAACTTCACTACCCCCTCTGCCTCGTGCGTCGAATCGCTAAACTTACATTCCAAGTACTCCGTTTTAGTCCTGCTCAACCTAAACCCTTTAGACTCAAGGGTCTGTCTCCAAACCTCCAACTTATCATTAACTCCTCCCCGGGTCTCGTCAATTAGTATCACATCATCAGCAAATAGCATACACCAAGGCACCTCCCCTTGGATACGCCGCGTCAAAACATCCATCACCAAAGCAAATAAAGGGACAACCCTCAACCCTCATGTGGTCTTTGCTAATTGCTTGGTATCAATCTAGTCTTCAAGGATCAATCAGCTTTTTCTATCACTTCAATTTTAATTTGTGTCAGTAAAATATACAATAGACAATTTCATAAAAAAATATCTTAGTGAAAGCTTTTCACCATTGTGCTATGTCATTTTGAAGCCACTTGACTAAATTCTCTCTCATATTTGGTTCTATAATTGATGCTATTTTGATAACTTTAGCAGAAGAAAAAAATTTAAGTGTGTGATTTGTTTTACTTCTGTGAGTGAGTGTTTGGTACTTTTGTTTGATTCTTTAGAACTATAGTTCGTACTTCTATTTTTGATTTTTTGATTATATATATCGAATACCAAACCATAATTTGTTTGATTTGATTTGATTTTTTCTATGTAGTTCGTGTCCGATTTGATTCTTAGGTAATACAACATCAATCTTTTCTGTAGAACTACGACAACTTTAGTCTTCTGAATCTTTGCCATTACTTATTAGAAGAAAAAAGTGTTGTTGTTGGTTATTAGTAAGGAACTATAATTAGTAAATGAGTGACAGGTGAATAAGGTCATTATTTGCTTCACTCATTAACCTATTTTGCAACCTCAACTTGAATGGATCCTCTATCATGTACTGAACATTAACACACGTTTGAGGTTTCTTGCTCAATGACTAGACTTCACATGACTAAGGACCTAATAATAATATTAGCAATAATAACTAAATCCATGTTGTTCGGACTTTTCAAAAATGTCGACGGGTGTGTGTTGGATACTTCAAAGCATTTGAAAATTTTAGAAAAGTCTGAGCTACATAGGACTAAACTGCTGTACCGATCAAGAATTTCCAGACTGTTAGCCACAATGGCTAAATTCCAAGAGAGCACAATGGCACTAGTATCTCATATGCAGAATTCTAAGGTATTTATTTAGTATACGCCGCTAAACTAGTAAATGCTACATTACTAAAGTTTTTTTCACTCTAATTGTATATCTACTCTTCTTCCTCGTTCTCATATCCTTTCTTTATACGGCAGACAAATGTGATGATGTGCCATTGTTACGAATCTGGCTGAACTAATTTGTTCATTTTGGTTAGCTTTTTCTTGTTTTAAAGAGTCACTAATCTCGCCTTCCATTCTCCTTCATTGTTTTTTTTCTGATTTGATTATCAAGTTCGAGAAGCGGAGTTTGAGTTAGAAGAATCTTTTGATGTTGGAACCCCTGTTTGCTGTTGCTGCATACAAGGTAATAACACTTCCTCTTGCTCTTATTTCTTATTCAAGATGTTGGGTGATATTTAATGCTTGGGAAGTTCCCAATTGATAACAGTGATGGTATATTATTGGGTTTGTTTTCTTAATTGTTTGTTCTTTTCAATTTAGGAAAGAGAGATTGGGATTGATACTGCTAGTTGCTTTCTCTTTTAACATGCACTAGTTGGATTCTTTTTGATATGACTGTAGAAATTAAACCTGAAAATTTTCAAGTTAGCATTAGTGAAATTCAGGATATTTGATAAGTGTGAACAAGTGATGTAATAGTGTCGTTTTCTTCAATTTGTACTTGTTCAAGAAACACAGAATGAAGTCGACAAGCATAAACATATTAATAGAAGTTAAAAATCAACTTGAAGAGGAGCGAAAAATTTGAGAAGTAATGGACGCTCATTTAGTGCATGACCAAAAAATGTTAAAAAAGAGCATAATGGCACTAGTATCTCATATGCAAAGTTCCAAGGTAATTATTTAATATAAGTCTCTAAACTAATAAATGCTACATTACTACTATAGTTTTTTTCACTCTCATTGTACATCTTTACCTCTTTCTCGTTCTCATATCCTTGGACTAAGTTATTTATTTGTTCAATGTTTAACAGAACGGCCTTCCTGCTACAATTTTCGATATGGTTACAAATTCAACTAGTTCAAATGAGACAACTCCTGCAAGTCTTATGAATAACAACTGGGTAAGTAAACATCACAAATTAAGTCTCTTTTAAGTAAAGTTATCTACTAGGAGTATTTAGCAGGTATTAGTGAACCTTTGTTTGGCCGAGTATTTAGCTTAACCTGCATAAACAAGAGAATCTGGAATGTCTTCTATTGAGTACATCTGATAGACATTAGTATTATTATTGCATATTGAACTAGTGCTAGTGTTGGTGCTGCTAATTGATTACACAGGATAAGTTGTCAGTTCATTGGAGCATCACATCTTCAGGGATGCATCTTGTGGTGGATATAACTCCAAGATCTGCTTGTTAAAAACAATAAAATGACTAGTAGGAACGATAGAGAAGCACTAGGGAAAAAATGAATCTTGATTGTTTCGGCAGCCTACCGCAGCTGGTTATTTAATCCATGATGTTAGAGCTTAAGCAGATTTATTAACCTCATGAATAGTATTTTCCAGTTAACCAACATTTCCAGTAGTAAGTCCTGACATACTGCACATACGAGGCAAAAAAATCAGATTGAAAAAAACTTCTTGTATAAGAACACAGGTGCATATAAGCTGAACTTGGTGACTGAATACTTAATTATACCTGATACGGCCATTACGAGTCATGTAGATGTGATATTCTTTTGTCAATTGGTCAGCTTGTTCAGGTGTCATCATACTGTAGCAGAACATTGCAAAGTTAGAATTGGAATGTTTAACGTATAAGGTATATGTTGCTGGTAATATGAAAATAGAGACTGTTCTTTTATGTTAACATAACGTTGCTATATTAGAATAGGTTTTTCATTTCCTTCTATCAGCTGTCTCTCTGATGAAATGTACATGACATCTATTTGCTCTACCCATTACGCATCCATCTATCTTTTTAAATTACAATAGACAAACACAATGAAATGTATTTTAGGTACATATTTGCTTTGTGCTTATGGTCTTTGTATTGATGAGCACTTGCTGGAAGTCCATGGAAAGCAAAGACGGGAAAATATTGACTAATTTTTTATCTAGTTTTTGCAACTAATATTGTTGGTAAAAAGTTAATTTGTGGCAACATTAAATTTTGCTGCGAAAATTTCTATAAGCCACAACGGTACGAATGTAAGGCAACAATTTTCTTGGTTGCATTAAGTCAATTTTTGGCAGCAATATATTTCGTTGTTAAAATTTTTTTTCCCATCGGCGTTTATTGCAACAACATGCAATAAACTTTTGGCAACGTCGTCCATATATGGCAACAACAAATTTTGTTGGGAAATGCCTTCTTTCTTGTAGTAGTGGATGACCAATTGACTAAGATGGTCATAGCTATAGTCTCTAAATGTTGTTGTTCAGAACCATTTCATGAGACTACAGACCACCTCTTCATCACTTGTAGCTTTGCTACAAGAGTATGGAATTTATTTGCAACAGGTGCTGGGCTTCAGGGACCATTTTTACAGGTATACCAGGTGGCTCAAAAGTGGTGGAATGTAGAATGTTCAGCTAAATTGAAGCCTCTATTTAAGGCTTTTCCAGCATTGGTGTTTTGGCAGATACGGAAAAGAAGAAATGCCATTTGGCATGGTGGAAGTATGTCCTACTATATGGTTGCCCATGAAATTAATGGGAATTTGTACCTATTGGCCAGAACCAGATATTCATGGCTGTAGAACATGCCAAAGAGCTGGCCATTAATAGTTCAATTCTTAGAAGGCTATACCCCACAATTAAATTGTAAGGTGGTTCAATGGAGGAAACCTGAATGGAATGGTTATATAAATATAACACAGATGGGGCTGCAAAAGGGAATCCTGGACCTATCACTAGTGCTTATTGTGTTAGAAGTTGGGAGGGCAATCTCAAGCATGCAGCTGCTAAGGTATACTGGAAGGCACAAGCATAAGAGCTGAAGCTGAGGCAATAAGATTTGATCTGGATTACTGTACCTTCAATCAACTTACCCCTGTGGTGTTGGAAACAGACTCAACTTGCTATGGAAAACATATTGGAAGGGATTTGGGAGAGTCCATAGGAGATTGTAATGCTGGTAAAAGAAATCAACAGGATGAGAATGGAGCAACTAGTCTCTATTGCACATGTGCTTAGAGAAAAAAACCAATTGGCAGATTTTTTAACTAACGTGGTTGTTAATTTTGTTAGGGTTTTTGCCCTGATTTTCTTACCAAATTTGAGTATTAATTTTCTATTGAAGGAAAATAAAAGTAATACCATAATTACTTTTAATTTTCTTAAAAGGAAAATATAAGACTCTTCCATATTTGGCTAACCTCTTTATTGGAGGAAAGGATTTGAACCTCTATAAATAGAAACCCCCCTTCTCATATCACAACACAATAGCATCCACAATGTAGTCCTTAAAGAGTCTTGTTTAGGGGAAAATTTCTCCCAATAGATTTTATTTTTTTGATATTAGTTTCATAATATGTAGGTCATTTGACCAAACCATATTTATTATATGCTTTTTAGTATTGTTTTGTTTGTCATCTAATTTATCGCCGACGTGGTTTGCAACTATAAGCTTCCGCATGACGCCCTCTCGATTTTGAACCTAACAAGTGGTATCAGAGCCTACGGTTCAAATGTCTAATGGTTTGGTGAAACGAGATTAAAAACAGGTTCAAAACAGTTTCAAATCAAGCTGTTGCAACTAATTTGATGATAATGAAGATTTTTGTCTAACTACATGTGGAGAATAAGTTTCAACCATATTTTCAGCATTTCTGCTGCTGCATCTTTAAAAATAAAAACAAAATATTAATTTTCAATCCATTTTTAACCATGGCAAGCAGTAGTGATGAAGATTATGTGAAGAACAAAGATTATATATGCAAGTGAAGAAGGTGGATCAAGTTTTGCCAAGAAAATCCAACCAAAAAGGGGATATTTGTTGGGGTTTTTGTCCTGATTTTCTTACCAAATTTGAGTATTAATTTTCTATTGAAGGAAATAAAAGTAATATCATAACTACTTTTACTTTTATTAAAAGGAAAATATAAAACTCTTCCATATTTGACTAACCTCTTTATTGTAGAAAAAGTTTTGGACCTCTGTAAATATAAGACCTTTCTTCTCATACCATAATACAATAACATCCACAATGTAGTCATTAAAGAGTCTTGTTTATGGGAAGATTTTTCTCTCATAGTTTTTATGATATTTTTATATTAGTTTTTATATGTAGGCTATTTGACCAAACCATATAATAGTTATGCTTTTAGTATATTTTTATTTGTCATCCGATTTATCGTCTACATGATTTGCAACTAATAGCTTCCGCATGATGCCCTACCGATTTCGAACCCAACAAATTTTGCAGGTACTAAAGAATTCTCATCTTATCAGGAACTACCACCGGAAGGAAAAAACAACCTCAATACTGACAAAATTGAAACACCAAGGCTGAGGATAAAGAGGATTCAAAACCCACAGTATAATCCAGCAAGGGATCAACCAAGAGGAATTATTCATGCATATCAGACTATATAAGCAAGAAGGCACACAGAAGACACTACATAATCAGAGTAAAGGTCAGAGTTACAGTACTAAATATCACAAGCAAGTCAACAAGATCAAGTTTCACCATTTCACAGCTGAAATCGGAGTTTTAATACACTGTGATTACTACTACGGAGGTTCACACAACTATGTCCTTCACAATAAAGAATTTGTAGATGTAATTTCATTACATGTCTGTACCTGGTTCAACTGGGCTCTCATAGTGGTCACTTCCAGACGGATCTTCCTTCTAACAGTGGTATTAGCCCCGTATGGGACTCAACCTGTTGAAGGGAAGGAAGTCAGTGAGGTGAGCACAGTGTCGCAGCTTGAACATTGATAATCTTGAGGTACACAAACCTGTAAAGGGACATATCTCTGAGTATTTTCACTCCGCAAGTTAGAAATCGTTTTCTTTGAGTCAGATCCATGGCACCTGTGAAATTTATTGGTGTCTTATAGTGGAATCAAGTCAAACTTGCAGGGCAAAATTACGCAGAGACTAGAATACTGACAGGTTTAGACACGTCGAGGTTCGCTTGAATTCCTTACAGCTCAGCTGAGGTTTCTCTTCATGGTCGCATTGTTGAAAATGGAAGAGGAACAGTCAACTTACCCTTTTGGAATTTAGGCTCTCTTGCCTTTTATTTATTTCTTCTAGGGTTTGTTTGGAAAACCACCTGATAGTAATTATCAGCCTAGTAATTACACAGATCTGTTTGTTTGTCATGTACTATTTGGTTGTATAAGTATAATTACATGATTAAATTCAATTTTTAAAATAAAAGTTAATCATCAAAAACTAAAATTTTATATTAGACAAATAAATGCTTTTATAAATGATATTAAATTAAATATTTAATATAACATATGTTCTTATAAAAAAAAATAATTGATTGATATTTTTCAAACTAGTATATTTTAATTAAATTAATCATAAAAATATAAAGTATGTGATTTTTAAGAACATCATAAAATGCATGTTTTACAAAAAGATGAATATTATAAATATAATGTCATAAAATTATTAAAATATTTGACAAAAAGATAAATCTATCAATTCTAAGTAAAAAAATGAATGATTTGCAATGTAAAATATTATGTAAATACTAGTAAAACAAATAAATTGAAATTGAAAATATAACATTAGTTCAAAATTCAAAAAAATTAAAATAATACTCTTATGTCAAATTTTAACATAACGTAAATATAATTCAAAAGAAAAGAAAAATCTAAGTGTATAACCTTATTCAACAATGAATTCTACTTAATTTAAAAATTAGAATACTAACTAAATTATGCTAAATGAAAAAAAATAAACATAAAATAAATTTAAAAAAATAGATAATACGAAAAATTGTATGGAATCACAAGAAGTAAAGGTTGAGAAATGAAATGAAATATAAATTATATAAAATAAAAAATATTAGAATAATAAAAATAGAAAGAATTTAAAATAATAGAAATTTAAAATAAATTAAAACAAAAGAAATTAAAATAGAAATAAAAGGAAGAAATTAAAAAGTAATCAGCTTGTAATTACACCATATAATTACCAGCAATTCACAGCTCCCCTTTGTGAATTGGAACCTGCCAATTACACCCAATTACCTGCTGATCAATTAATTACCTGACAAATCAAACATGCCAGACAATGTCATTACACCCAATTACACCAAATCCAATTACCAGAGTGGCTTTCCAAACAGGTCCCTAGAGTTTTCTTATTTTGCTATTAGACTTTTTTTGTTTTTTTTCATTTTGTACTTTGGGCTTTTGCCCGACTTTCCTTTATTTTTAATTAAATAGGGCAAACAACATAAATTTGGACAGTTTGGCGACAAATTTTTTTGATATTTTACATAATTACTGAAAATTTCGATTTTGGGTTTGTCGAGATATATAATTAGCTCCCGATACATCCAACGAAGATACATAGTTATCTCCTGATACATTTTTTTCGATTTTGGGTCTGTCGAGATACATAGTACATTCAATGAAGATACATTTTTTCCTTTGTAAAGATACATAATTAGCTCCCGATACATTTTTTCTGATTTTATCTGTCGAGATACATAATTAGCTCCCGATACATCCAGCGAAGATACATAATGAGTTGGAATTTTTGTAATTACTTTGTAAGGTGAGAATTTGTGTAAATATGGTAAGTTAAGGTGTATAGTTATGTTATTTTTTCAATAAAATAGGGCTCAATGACCATTTAACTTTAAAAACAATATGACAAGTAAAAATGAACAGAGAAAGTAATTTTATGTATTATGACACTTGAGGTTTGTAATTTTTATGATCAATTGATCGTCATTCATCATTTAAAGACAACTAATCTATTTCAATTGGAAAAGTTTCATTACAATTGACAACCCAGTGACCAGAAAACCATAATTTTTGGGTTGATCAAGAAATAATAATTGATAGGGTGCACGATTAGCTCACTCTGCTAACATGCGCTATCCATGGCTAAACGAGGCCGAGGAAGGCCTAGGAAGGATGATGACGATGCTCGGAAACAAACTGATCATAGAGAGGATGATGTAGACCAGGCTGGTTTGGAGGAAAACGCAGAGGGTAATTCCCTACAGAGTGAAATCAATGAAACAATACCCTTGCAAACTGGGATGAAATCCCCAAATCTGTCACCTCAATTAATAAGGGGAAAAAGCGTAAATGCATCAGGAGAGTTGAGTTCTAGCTTAATTGCAACGATAATGGAGAGTTCTAGTAATTTGCAAAAAGATGAAGGTATGCAGCAGGAACTTGAGATGCAGAAAGGCAAAACAGAAGAGAAGAACTGGGCGAATCTATTTGTGCACAACAGAGCTTCAACTAATGGTATGGCATTGCAATTCATAGCTCCTTTAATTGTTGATGGAAAGGCTAGGATTACGCTAGAAGAGGAGGATATAGTGGAATCAACTAAGGAATGGAATAATGCATTGATCCTGTACACGATGGGAGAAGCTCTGGGATTCGCATACTTAAAAAACTATATAACACGACACTGGAATACTGTAGCTTTACCAGAGATATTTTGGCATGAGGAAGGATATTATATTGTGAAATTTCGTAGTATGCAGGATAGAGATGATATATTATGCTCAGGACCTTATACCATGAATGGTATGCCCTTGTGTTTGAACAAATGGAGCTCGAATTTTGACTTTCAGATGGAAATGCCAACCACACTGCCCTTATAGGTAAGATTTTATAACCTGCCTTTGAACTGTTGGGGGTCTCGCACACTGAGTAAGATTGCTAGTCATTTGGGTGAGCCATTTTTTGCTGATGAATGCACAAAAACTCAATCTAGAGTCTCTTATGCAAGGGTGCTTGTTGATATGAACATCACACAGGACCTACCTCAGGAAATTGAGATTGTAGATCCAACTGGAAGACTTTTTGTTCAGAAGGTATACTATGATTGGAAGCCACTGTTTTGCCCTACTTGCTCTGAGATTGGACATAAATGTCGAAAGGAAGATAAAGCACCTCAAGTCAGAAATAATGTTAAGCCAACTGGTAATGAACAGATCAAGAAGCAGGGGGTGTATAGAGGAAGAAATATAGTGCAAAAATGGTTGGGTAAAGGTGTGCAAATATCTGATAATATCAAAGGGGTACAAAATACTATGGAAACTGCAAATGTAGTGCCACAGACTCTACTAGTTCCTCTCAAGCTTGTTAATGCTATGCTAAAAACTCCTAAGAACACCGAGCAGGCCAGTAGTTCTACTACACCTCCTAATGGGATGGGGAGAATGTCTTATGTGGATTTGGTTGTACAAGATTCAATGAAAGAACATAGAGGTCCAGTGATGAAACTACAAAATTCTTTTTCCCTTTTGAGTCAAGAGATTGTGGCTGGTAAGGACATGGGAAAGCCTCCAGATAGGAGGAATATACCTAATCTTTTGTGAAATGGATTAGCTGGAATGTGACAGGTCTAACCTCTCAAGCAAAGGGAGATGGAGGTATACTTAAGGAAACATAAAGTCAATTTAGAAGGTTTATTGGAGACTAAAGTGAAAAGACCTAAGTTCCAAGCAAGTATTAATGCTTGTGCTAAAGGTTGGAGTTCTATTCACAACTATAATGATGATGATAATGGGCGTATTTGGCTTATCTGGAAAAATGCTGAAATCTATATATAGGAGCTGGATACTCATAGGCAGTACATTCACTGCAAAGTGTAAGACAGAACCTCAGATTTTAAATGTGTCTTAACTGTAGTTTATGCTAGTAATAATATGGAGGAAAGAAAAGAGTTATGGCAGGGACTAAAGGGATTAGGCAAACATGTTGACATGCCTTGGTGTGTTAGACTTTAATTCACCTCTCACAAGTGAAGATAGGAAGGGTGGACAACCTGTTGCAGATTCTGAAACTAGGGACTTTCAAGAAGCAATGAAAGAGTTGAATATGGTAGATATGAAGGCCAATGGTAGACACTTTACATAGACTAACACACACATTTGGAGTAAGATTGATAGAGCCATTTGTAATGAGATGTGGGTGATGCAGTATGGTAGTATAACAACTCATTATCTTGAAAATCATTTCTCTGATCATGCTCTTATACACATTGACACAAGGAATGGTGGGGCTCAGGGTAATAAACCTTTCAGGTTTTTGAATGCACTTGCAGATGACGATAAGTTTTTACCTATTGTACATCAAATTTGGACCAAGCCTATGAAAGGTATAGGTATGTTCAGAGTTTGGAGAAAGTTGCAGCTGTGTAAAATGCCTCTCAAACAGCTGAGAGATACATGTATGGGTAATTTGGAGAGAAAGATAACTCAAGATAGAGAGAACCTACAGTTGTTTCAGGAACAACTAGGTGATAGAATGGATAACCAACTGATTGCTGCAGTACAGGCAGCTCACCTAGACCTACAGAAATGGCTTGGTGTTCAGGAAAAAGCATTCAAACAAAAGTCTAAAGCACATTGGATAGAGGAAGGTGATGGCAATAATGCTTATTTCTTCAAATGTATGAAAACAAGGTCCAGTTCTAATACAATTTTAGTTCTAAAGGGTGCAGATAGTAGATTACTCTACAAGACGACTGACATTGAAGCCGAAGTTACACAGTTCTATGAAAACTTACTAGGCTCTGCAGCAACAACTCTAACCTCAATAGACATAACTTGTATGAGAAAGGGCTCCACTATCAATTTGCAGCAACAGGTTCACATGTGTAGACCAATTACTGAGGAAGAACTATATGAAACAGTATTCAAAATTGACAGCAATAAAACTCCAGGTATTGATGGGTTTACAACTTATTTTTTTAAGAAGGCTTGACATATAATTAAAGCTGATCTGATAGAGGTGATGAAGGACTTTTTTGTGGAGAATAGAATGTTAAAAGCTATTAATAACACTGTTGTCACCTTAGTGCCTAAAACATCTCACCCTGACACAATGAGAGACTTTAGACCTATAGCTTGTTGCACAACATTGTACAAGATCATATCAAAAATTCTTATTGGTAGACTACAGGGTGTGCTGAATGATATTGTGGGTCCAAGTCAGTCTGCTTTTGTTCCAGGAAGGTTCATTACTGATAACATTATCTTAAGTCATGAGTTGGTGAAAGGTTACACTAGGAAACAAATTTCTCCAAGATGTATGATCAAGGTGGATCTCCAAAAGGCCTATGACTCTGTGGAGTGGTAATTTATTGAGAAAATTTTGAAGGAGCTGGGGTTCCCATTTAAAATGTTCACATGGATCATGAAATGCATTAAAACAGTCAGTTACACTTTTAATGTGAATGGGCACCTGACAGACACTATCCAAGCTAGAGAGGACTGAGGCAGGGGGACCCCATGTCCCCCTACATATTTGTTTTGGTGATGGAATACCTCAATAGGTGTTTAAAGGTACTACAACATGAGTAGGAGTTTGCGTACCACCCTAGGTGCAAGAAGCTTGAGATAACTCATCTGTGTTTTGCAGATGACTTATTACTGTTTACAAGAGGTGACTTAAACTCAGTTACATGTGTGAAGCAAAAGTTTGATATGTTTTCCACAGCCTCAGGTCTAAAAGCAAATATGTCTAAGAGTCAGGTGTTTTTGGAGGGGTCAAGCAGGCAGTACAACAACAAATTCTGCAGACTTGGGATTTGAGAAAGGGGAGCTTCCTTTTAAATATTTAGGAGTACCTTTGTCCACTAAGAGACTTACTGTGCAGCAATGCAAACCTTTAGTGGAAAAGATCACTGCTAGAATCACTAACTGGATGGCTAAAACCTTGTCTTATGCAGGAAGATTGCAATTAATCAGATCAGTGTTGTTTGGAGTTCAAGCCTATTGGTCTCAAATTTTTTTTATGCCTAAAAAGATCATAAAACTTACTGAAGCTATATACAGGAGCTATCTATGGTCTGGTGAAGCAGTGATCACAAAAAAATCTCTTGTGCCTTGGGAGAAAGTATGTCTACCAAGAAAAGCAGGTAGCCTGAATTTAATCAATCTCCAAGACTAGAACAAGGAAGCTATATGTAAGATGTTGTGGGCTCTCAGTCAACACCAGGATAAGCTTTGGATTGCTTGGGTGCATCACTATTATATAAAGAGACAGAATCTCTTTGAAATGGTAATTCCTAAGCAAGCTTGCTGGATGATAAGGAAGATCTGTTCAATAAGGAAGTACTGATAGCAACTAAATGATATAAGCAAGATAGTTGTTCAAGGAAAGTTCCTGATAACTAAAGCTTATAAGAAGATTAGAGGTGAGGTTCCTAATATCCCTTGGACAAAGCTGCTTTGTCATAATTTGGCTGAACCAAAGCACACTTTCATGTTATGGCTAAGTTTGCATGGAAGTATCAGAACAAAAGATAGACTACTGAGCTGGGGCATCACTGTTGATACAACCTGCTTGTTTTGTCAAGCACACACTGAGACTAGAGATCATCTTTTCTTTGAATGTGCAATCTTTAGTAAGATCTGGACTGATATTGTAAAGTGGCAGGGATGGCATGGATGCCCTAATGACTGGACACACATGTGGAGTTGAGTGAAGCATAGAACAAGAGGCAAACATCCTAGAGGTGCTATTTTAAAGGCTAGTGTGGCAGCTGTGGTACATACCATATGGATAGAGAGGAATGGTAGAGTTTTCCAGAAGCATGCTACTGATATTGAGGTCCTAATTCGAGCTCTCAAGGTGATGATATGCATTAGAGTAAGAGCTAATCCAAAGCTATTTGCTTGTGTAAGACGTTTTGAGGTAGTTGATAGCTTATAGTTGTAGTTACTGGATAGTTGTTTTGTAGTAACCATGAGAAAGGGTTGATGGTGTATATCTCCCCTTAGTTTTGTAATGATTGTCACTTGGTAATTAATAAAGTGAGTTTAATTGCCAAAAAAAAAAACCATAATTTCTATTAGGGTTGTCTTTGGTACGGAGAAAATATTTAGGGCCTATTTGGCCATAAAAATCAAAAACATATTCACTTTATTTGGTATATTTGAAGTTGAAAATAGAGTTGGAGTTGTGTTTGGCCATAGTATTTTGGAGTTAATATTTAGAATTCAAATGTATTTTTTTAAAAAAAATATAAAAACTGAAAATAATTAAGTTTTATGAAAATTGGGTTGTTTTATGAAAATAAAAAAAAACTAGATTTTTTTTAAAAAAATAAATTAAAAAGTGCAAAAAGTGAATCCAAAAATAGTATTCCGGAATATTTATGGCAAAACAAGTATTTCGAAATAAAGTGAAAACGTATTCCGAAATATTGTGAATAATATTCATGGCCAAATGCCTACTTAGTACATTAATTTTTTCATGTTTGGTTGATCAAAATGTTTTGAAAATAACTTTCTTAAAAATGAGGAAAATTACTTTCTAATCGAAGTATGAAAAACAAGTTCCATGAGTAACATTCAAAATTCATCGTCTCCTCCTCACCCCACCCCATGACCATCGTCTCCCGCCACTTCCAAACCATATTTCTCACAACCATAATATTTTGTTAGATTAAATATAAATATTCTTGAAATAATTTTTTTATTATTTACTTACCAAGTATTAAAAAATAAATTTAAAAAGTCATTTATTTACCAAAAAAAAAAAAGTAGGAATAATTTTCCTTCGTACACCCTTTGTTACGATTTTAAATCTTAGTTGAGTTTTTTCTTTGGCGAAATGGTCTTCTGGACCCTTGTACTTGTCCTAATTTGTAAAGTGGATACTTCTACTTAGCTTTTTGTCATTTGAACCATTTAACCCATCAAAACACAACTTTTTAAACCCTTTTTTGGTCGGATAAGTTGAGCACACAAATGCTGACACGTCTTTAAAATTATAAAAATCAATTAACACGTAGGAAATTACGTGTAATGAACTTAAAAACTCAGACCCTCTTTGTATTTTTTTATATTTGCTTTTTCATCTAGACCCTTCTACTAATACTTTTCAACTCTCCCCTTTGATTAAACTAATTTTTCGTCGATTGTTCTTGTTGATTGAAGGTGTAGTTGAAGCTATCTATGTAATTTATCCTAATTATTGTACTAATTATTGCATGTTCAAGTTTGTTTGTTGGTTTTTGTTCGAGTTAATTGTGTCGGTTTTGAGGTTTTAGGATTTTACTCGATTCACAATATTTTTGTTGAATTTTTTTGGGGGTTTTGCTTTGTTTCGTGTCTAATTCAAGTGTAAGATATATATGTAGTAGTGTTATACCTTCAATGGCATATTTTGTCATTTCGATTAGATTCTATGTTTTTTTTTTTCATAAAATCGCAATTGAGATTGATTTTTTTCTTCAACTGTTTTGGATATTGTATACATCAGTTGTCCATTGTGCCATATCAGATATGTGGAGAAGAATCTTCACACCTTTTTGCTTTAAAAATTAGGACTTTTTGTTGTTTTTCTTTTAAAAATTAGGGTTTTTTGCTGTTTTTTCTTTAAAAATTAGGGCTTTTTGTATATATGTACAATTGACTAATTGTATACATTTTCTTGTCATTGTACAGGCATTATATGTACAAAGTGACTAATTGTATACGTTTTCTTGTCATTGTACAGGCATGGTAACTAAATGGCCTTAACAATAGTGACACTTCAATTCAACTATGGGGGTTGTTTTTTGTCAGACCCTGAGCTAAGCTATGCTAATGGAATTTGTGATCTTGAAAAGATTAGAGTATATGTAGATGAGCTACATATAATGTTGTTTCATAAATTAGCACTAGAATTATTTGTTGAAAAAGTTGAAATCTTTGGGTGTAGGGTTAACAACAAGGATGGTTATTACATGTTAAATACTGATGATGATGTTTTAAGATTTCTCAACAATTTAAAAGCTGGAGATTTTGTTGATGTATATGTGGTACACCAAATTAGTGAACCTTTACTTGTTGATGATGTAAATGAAGTTGAACTTGCCAAAAAATTATCCTCAGAAATAGGTCAATCAAGTGTCCATAAGTCTAGGGCTGACGTGGCACCCACTCCACCCTTATTGCTACTCTGTAATGGTGATGTGTCAGCCCCTCCACCTTTAATTGAAACTGATAGAGCTGACATATCTTCACCTCAACCATTTGATGAAAATGAAAATGAAGCTTCACCTCAACCATTTGATGAAAATGAAAATGAAAATCAGCCTCCTAAGGGTAGGGTAGACAGAGGGAAAGAGAAGGTTTCTTTAGAAGACTTAGATGAAGGTCAAGTTAATGACTTCTCCACATACCATCTTCAAACTTCTGATTCTAAAGTAGATCTAGCTAACAATGACACTGATTGTGACTCACTCTATGATGTTGATGAAATCATTGATGATTTGAGTGACTTGGATGATGAGTTGCTTCAAGCTAGGCAGTCTAACATTCAAAAACAAGTTAAACAAAAGGCTGATAGGGTGAATCTAGATGAGATACCATCTGGGCCTATAGGTATAGATGCTGATTTTGAGGACATTTATAAGAACAAAAGGGGTAGATATGGAGGTAAATTGGGTGGGGATGAGCCTTATTTTGATAGCTCAGATCCTTGTAGTAACATTAGTGAAGATGAAGGGGATCCTATTGATGATGATGAAATGGTAGATCCACCACCTAGAAGTTCATCTACCAAGATCTACTTTGATAAAACTGCAAAAAGGTTGTGTTTCAGTTGTATATGCTCTTTTTGAATTGTGTTGAGTTTAGAGAGACACTGCAGACTTACTCTATTCAGAAAGGTATGAATCTTAAGTTGAAACCTAATGAGAAGTAAAGGGTAAGGGCAAACTGTAAGAAGAAGGATTGTCCTTGGGTTATTCTTGGAAGCCTTGATAACACTGAAAATTTCAGTGTGAGGACTTACTTTCCTATCCACAGGTGTACTAAAGGACAAGAAACAAGTTGTATAACCCTTGGTGGATTAGTAAGGATTACAAAGACAGAATTATGAGTGAGCCTTCAATAAAATTACATTAGATTCAAGCTCTTTTAAGGCATGACTATGGGTTGTATGTTAGTAAAACAACCTGTAGAAAGGCAAAAATCAGAGTTAATGAACATTTAGGTGATTTCATGAAAGAGTTTGCTAGATTGTATGATTATGCTGAAGAGTTGAAGACCACTAATCGTTGTACCACTGTATTTATTAGGACATCCAAGAACACAGTTCCAGGAAAAAAAGGTGTTTATGGGTATCTACATTTGTCTTGGAGCCTTAAAAAGTGGATGGATGGAAGGGTGTAGGAGGATAATTGGTTTATACGGTGCATTTCTCAAGGGTGTATGTAAAGGTATGTTGTTGTCTTGCATTTTCAAAGATGGAAATAATCAGATGTACCCTGTAGTATAGGCAGGAGTTGATAAAGAAACCAAGGACACATGGTCTTGATTTCTTAGGTGCATCAAACATGATTTGGAGCTTATGGAAACTGGAGGTGAAGGACTGACAGTGATGTCTGATATGCAGAAGGTATGATATATCACATTTTTAGTTATATTTTTTTTTCAATTTGCTGTAATAATTGATATTTAACTACTGTCTTTATATTGTTTGAGAGGGTCTTCATTTGGCACTTACTGAATTACTGCCAAATATTGAGCATAGATGGTGTGCTAGACATATATGGGCCAATTGGAAGAAGGAATGGAGGGGTGAAGAAAGGAGGAAAAAATTCTGGCAGGTTGCCAGGGCATCATTTGAAGTGTATTATTTGCAATTAAAACTTGATGAAATGAGTGAGTTAGGAGATGGAATTGTGGAAGATTTGCTCAATTACAACAAAGAGGCATGGTGTAGGGCTTTGTTTAAAGAACATAGCAAGTGTGATATGGTTGAGAACAACATGTGTGAGACTTTCAACAGTTGGATTTTGGGTGAATCATCACTATATTGGAGGAAATAAGAGTCAAGGTCATGGAAAGGATGAATCAAATGAGAAAGTTTTCAGAAAGATGGATCAGTGATGTATCACCAATGGCTATGGAAGTTCTTGTAGAGAATGGTGAGTATGCAGCCAATTGTGAGGTAAGCTTTAATCGTGATATTGGCTTTGAGATTGGTGATCCACCATATACACATGTTGTTAATGTGAAGAGGAAGGTGTGTAGTTGTAGGTCATGGCAATTAAAGGGAATTCCTTGTGCACATGCAATTGCTGTAATGCATTACAAGGAATGGAATGTGGAGTCATTTGTTGATCACTGGTATAAGAAGGAAACATACCTGAAGGCATACAATAAGTATATTCAACCTATGACAAACATGAAGATGTGGCCAAAAAGCACTAGACCAACAATTGAGCCACCTGAGACCATTGCTATGCCAGGAAGACTATGTAAAAATAGAAAGAAAGATAATGATGAGCTTGTTAGGAAGAAGTTTGGAAAGGCCACAAGAAGGGGAAGAAAGGTGACATGTTCTGTGTGCAAGACTATTGGACACAACAAGAAAGGATTCCCAACTTTGGTAAGCTGTGCTTTAATATCTTCTTTTTAATAAATTTTACTCTTCTTAAATGTGCTTTTGACCTTAATATTATGTTTGTAGAAAAATGGTTTCACTAGTAGTTCTGGAACTGCTAGAGCATCTGCAAGTGACAGTTAACCAAGTGTAGCTGCAGGACCAAGTATGACACCTACCATTGGTACCTCAGCAGCTGGTGTGAGGCCTGCAAATGTTTCAGCAGGTGGTGAGAGACCTGCAAATGCTTTAGCAGGTGGTGAGAGACCTTCAAATACCTCACCAGGTGGTGAGAGGCCTGTAAATGCTACATCAACAAGAAAAAGGCCTCCCAATGCTACAACAACTGGAAGAAGGCCTCCCAATGCTACAATAGCTGGAAGAAGGCCTCCCAATGCTACAACAACTGAAAGAAGGCTTGCAAATGCTACATCAACTGGTGTGAGGCCTGGAACTACAACTTTCTTAACAACTGATGTGAGGTCTGTAGCTGCTGTGAGGCCTGTAATCACTTCTGCAGTATCTGGGAATGTTACTCAACCAACAACTCAACAATCTACTACTAGTGTTGGTGCCCAAAAGAGGAAGACTAGTATAACTTTTAGAGGTGGTGCACATCTTGCATATAAGAGATCAAAACAAAAAAAAAAAGCAAAAAAAACTGGTTTTGGTGTGCTGCTTGGACCAAGTGGCAGTGTAGTGGAGAGGGTAAGTCTTCTATCATCTAAACACACTTAACTGATATTAATTATTTCATTTTTAACTGATTTTATTGTTTCTCGGTCTGGAACTATTGATAGAGTGTTACACAGTCCAACATTGATTAGTTCAGTTCCAACCACTATTGATTTGGGTTACAAACCAAATGGACTAAGGTGGAATGGTGGAGCTGCAGTTACTCAAAGGTAGCTACAAGAAGAGGGCTACAGAAGATCAAAATCTTCTACAACCACTCAAGCCACAACAAGCACTCAAGGCACACAGTAGTAGATTTCTCTTTGTCTAGATTAATTGCTAGTTGTTTTGAGCTTTTTGATCCCAACTGTTGTTAAGACAAAGTGTTTATGAACTTGTGGTGAGTTTCTCGCTGCATTTCTCAGTAATTGTAAGACCTAATTTGAAGATTTGTGTTTTGGAAAAATAATGTTTGTCCTTAAATTTCAATTTCATTATCATTGTACTTTTCAACTACAAATCAAGACATCTTAAATACAACAACTAGAAACCAAATGAAAACAATGATAATAACAGTGATATCAGTACTAGGGCTTGATCTCCCCTGCCTTTCATACCTTCCTTTCCTTCCATTCCTTCCATGTCTTTCTTGTCTTCCTTGCCTTCTATGTCTTCATTTACTTCCTTGCTCTGAATTTATTGATGAATTGTTCATGTAGTATTGTTCATTTGCATCAGCCCATCGAAAGAATCCACAATCATTACCAGCTGCATATTTTTGACAGCCTCAAAACATTCTTTCGGGATTAGTTGGTGTCCTTGACATCTTAAGTTCAGCATACAACCCACAATAACAAACCCGAATTGTCATGGTGAAATAAAATACACGAAAAAATTAGAGAAAAATTGACTACAAATGCACGAAAAAAGCAGGACTATAACGACAGCAAAAAAAAAAAAGGACAAGAAATTTAGAGAGAGAAGATCGAGAAGAAAGGGAAAAAAGGCTCAAATTGATCCAACAATGGTATTGGAAGCAAATGAGGAAAAAGGGCTAATATAAGCCCTAATTTGACCGTTGGGCCCTTTTTACAAGGTGGGACGCGCCTTTTTGGTTTGTATCACACGCTCCTATGTGGTTTATGCCACATAGGATGCCATGTCAAAAAAAGAGTTTAAAAAGTTGTGTTCTGATGGGTTAAAGGGTTCAGATGACAAAAGCTAAGTAGAAGTGTCCACTTTACAAATTAGGACAAGTACAATGGTCTATAAGTCCATTTCGCCTTTTTTTCTTTCTCTGTTAAATATGTGAAGAAAATCATTATTCTATTACAACGTATCTGACGCTCGTCCCAGTTTATAATAACTCTTAATATTTGGCTTCATCCTTTACTAATACTAGCATGCAATTGGCCACAAATTTTAAATATTTTTTATTTTATTTAAAATTTATGAAGTTAGAGTTAAAAATATAGTTGTGTTTAGTTATACCTTAAAAAACGAATATGTGAAATAATGTTCATACTTAAATGTACTTAAATACAACTTTAAAATGAAAAAGTGAGTTGAAATATACATTATAAAGTATTTTCCAAATTTGAAATACAACATCAGGTTAGTTTGAATTTTTCATGGCTAAATGCTATATTTCAATTAAAGTGAAAAATTATTTCATAAATAAATAAATAAATTTTATGGCCAAACATGTCCCTAGATTCACTGTCACGACCTAGAATCCGAGGTCATGATGACACCTACCCCGATCCAATCATGATAGGTAAGGCTAACTCCACAAGAGATACGAGAAGACGAGAAGAAGATAAATAATAATCAACTACGAAACTTTAGGATAAAGTCAGGCCAATAATGTAAAACAACTTCAAAATCTGAAATAAATACAACTCCAATCCCAAAATCTAGTGTCATGAGTAAAGAGCACTCTAAAACCGACATAGTGTACAAAAATACATAAAACTCTAACTCTGAATGGAAAATAAAGACAACATAATAATAAAGCGGAAGTCTGCATGAACTCAGGCTCCGCGGGTCGTACTCGAACTGAGATCTGCACAAAAAAGATACAGAAAGTAGGAGTGAGTACGATTCATTCGTACTCAGTAGGCATCATAGGCCGACCAAGCAAAGTAGAATACTAAACATATAAAGGAAACTATGAGCAACACTAGCTTCCATCTGCATACAGAAAAGTTCCCAACGGCGGCTCAAGCCGTAAAACCACTAACAGTATAAATAATACAACTATAATAACAGTATAAAAATAAGGCAAAATGGTTTAGTAGATCTTTGTACTTGTCTCCGTTTGTATTTTGGGCCCTCATACTCACCCCTTTGTCAACTGAACCCTTAAACTCAATAAAACATGACAATTTAAACCCCTTTGACCGTTGACCAAACATATGTGGCAATCTGATGATTGAGCTGGAGCAATTACGTGAAATCGCGCGTTATAAGCACATACACATGATTTTTTGACCAAAAATTGATTAAAATATATAAATAAATTAACAAAAAAAATAAAAAATCTAACACCCCTTTCTTCTTTCCCCCACCCCACCCCACGCCGCCCCACCCTGGTTTCTCTAACCCCCACCCCATTCCTCTATTCTTCCCCCATTTTCACCACCTTTAACATTTGAGAAAAATAATTAGAAAATCTTCCCTAAAATAGCAATTATTAGAACAAAGAAAGAAATTATATAAAGGAATAACCCCAACTAAATTCAGTTCACATCCATATACAAAAATCTTGACAGCAATGATGGTCTTCACCACAACAAGTTACGGCGACAAAAATGGTTGTCTCCACCTTGAAATTTCAGATCTGGACGTGTTTTCACCACTCTGGAGTTGCTCCGGCATTTTCGCCGTTGAAGCAACGATGTAGATCTGAGATATCGTTGGCTTCATCTTCTTCGACAGAGATTAGATCTGTTCGGATCTATATTTTCCGATGAACACGCATCAAAATCGGCATCACTTTTCTTTTTTCTTTTTTAATGGTTATTATGTATGTTTGAGTTGTTGTGATTATCCATTATTACTGGCTGAAAATTGTAATTTCGATGAGCTTTTCCATTTTGTGTTCCGCTCCGGTGAGCTTCACTTTTCCATTTTTGTGGTCGAAAATTGTAACTCCGATATTCTGCATTTTAATGTATTTTCATTGAATTTTATTTGTTTTATGCAACAGAAATAGTGGTGGAGCTCCTTGGTGAGCTATTTTACCGGAAAAAGTGGTTGTAAATATTTTCAAAATATTATTTTAGCCACTTTCAATATTTTCATATAAAACTTAAATTTTAAAAAGAAAATAAAGGATAAAAGGTTGGTTTTTTGTAGATGAATATAAAAATGATGTGGTTAATGATACAAATATGATGTGACATTAATTTTTCTGATGTAGACATGATATGTCATCCATATCATAGAAGTGAGGAACACACACTGATAGAGGGGCTTAAAATTCGTAATTTGAATGAGTTCGAGTGTCTGGTTAAAACTTTGTAGAGTATGAGGATCCAACTTACAAACGGAGACAAGTATTAGGGTCTACTAGACCATTTCGCCTAAAAATAACTACACAACAGATATACATACAAGGAATACTAAATTACACAATATCAATCACATAAAAGAGATGCAAGTGATGCAATGCAATGCAATGATAAGAATGCAATGTCTCAATGTCACCTTGTGTATACCTTCGGAGCATAAGCTTCCAGGAGAGGACCTATGGGGGAGTTCGCAACCCATAAACTACCACAATCTCATCAATCAACCTTACCAGCACATCCTTCGATTAAGGCGTTTTATAAAGTGTCTCATTTTTTAAAAAAATAATGTTTCTCAGTGGTACCAGTTCCATAAATATGGATGAATGAATAAGGATGAATGCTCATAACCAGTTCTACATCATATAATGAATCAACTCAATCATGGTATAAATGAGCTCATGTTACCTCAAATATCAATAGATCATGATACAAGCCGCCTCATGGCAACACAATAGTGAAAAATCATGTAAGACATCAATAATATCAATCTAAGCCCCCACACGGACATTACAATAATAATAGAGGACAAATAATGCTCAAACAAGACCAATACCAGACCCCGCACGGGCATCTCAATGATAATGATCTCTCAAGCCAATAATAATATACACACAAGCCTCCACACGGGCAACACAATAAAATAACAATCTCAAAAGATGAATCTCACGATAAAATCCCCAACTCATAGCATACTTTACATGAATGGTTAACTACCCAACCCAGTTTGAAGAAAGTAAAGTCATAACCTACCTCGAAAGCCGAAACACGAGCCTGGGTCCCTCAGCAAGAAGCCTTTTCTTTTCGTTCGACCTCAAAACGAACACAATCTATCAAAAACGGGATCTATATGTCAATAAGAGTTTAATGATACCAATATTAGACACTTTCATACTAGATCCAAAACCACTTTGAAAATCGACCCTGAAATAAAAAGGGTAAAACTAAAATATTTATTAAAAAATCATTTTACCCATACTTTAAGGGTTCTAAATATGAAAACCCATCGAAAATAAAGTTGAAATCGAGCTTGAAATTATTGAAAAACCATCCCAAAATTCCAAATTTAAAATCAAAGTTTTGAAGATGTTTAAGCAATATAATCAATGATTAATGATAGAAATTAGGTTTAGAAATTTACCCAAACAAATTTGTTGAAAAATACCCTTTGAAATAGCCTATCATGAGGTCTCAAGGTCCAAAAATGATTAAAAAATAGAGAAAATCATACAAATGGAGGTTAAATTCTGTTCGAGTGAATAATGCCCTCATCGCGAACGCAGTTGGTACCTCGCGTTCGTGAAGGCTACCAACCAGGACCAACAACAAATGCGGTGGACTGTTAGGTACGCGTAGAAGGGACAGACCCGACCCAGACCAGCTAGCCCTTTGCGAACATGGACCCACCATTGCGTTCACAAAGGAGAATAATTTCCTTCTCCACGAATGCGACGGCAAGGCCGCTGTTGACACCTAATTTTTTCCCTCCCCATTCCAAATTAGTTTTCGAGTTTCTTCAGTCCAAATAATTTCCAATAATTACTTTTTGAAAATAAATCTCAGGCCTTCTTTCGAATTTTAGGTGAAATTAATGTATTTTGTGTTTAATTATATAGAATTACATAATTTTCACTTAAACGAATGTTTTAGAACTTATTTTGAGTGAAAAGTTTGTTTAAATTGCAAATACTCTAGTTTTCACAAAAAATAGATCGAAACTAGGAAATTGATGATATAATTAGTTTCTTAATTTTTAAATAAGTAATTGTTCTTTATCAAATATATATTTTGAAAATATTTAATTTGAGAAGCCCGTTAATTAATTAATTTTGTCTCGATTTGGTCCGTTTAATTTAATTTTGGCCATTTTATTAACCTAGATTGGATAGAAATACAATTGGACCTCCCTTTTATTTTTCCCCTCATTTCAACACTCAGCCCACTCCCCTTCTAAACAGACCGCCCCAGGCCCAAATCCTAACACCCTGACCCGGCCCACTCTTTTAATCCTTCTTTTTCAATCAGCATATACATACACATCCCTATACGTATATACAACACACATACACGCACCTCTATTTTCTGTTTCTCTCTCCCCGATGTCTCTCTTCTCTCTCACAACAACAGCTCATCAACAACAGCAAAACGGCAACCAGTACAACTCCCGTCAAAATTCACACCAAACTCAACCAAACGATTTCAATATTCACGAATTCCGTCGAAACTCCTTTGGATTCCGCTAAATCCACCTCACCTCATCTCCAACGTTCAGCTTTGGGAGATGCAACGATGAATTCAAATAGTACCATAAGGTACAACGTTGTTGGATTTCCATTGGCTATAGAGGGTTCGTCCTTTCCCCCAAAAATCCCCAAGAACTCTCTTCGAATTTGACCCTCTTGGTGGCCAAATTCATCCAAGTCCAAAGATGAAAAATTCAAGCTGATCCAAATTCGAATTTCAAAAATTTCCAATTCGCTTTTCCCATTTTTACTCCTTCGTTTTCCCTCCAAAACAGCCCTAATTCCTCTATAAATAGATATTGCGGGTTGAGTGTGGATTTTTGGGGAAAAATTGGGGATTATGGAGGCGCATGCTTCTAATCCCACGTAACCAAGAATCCTAGAAGAAACACCCTTGAAATATTCAAAATTTCAATGAAAATTATCTATGATGAATTTGTGTAAGCTTCGGTGAATTAGGATCGAACTCCGGTGGTAGAAGTCCATTCGGTTGAAGCTCGTTTGTCCCTTTCGCTGCCCAGAAACAGGTGAACGCCTCACCCTTTTGTATCTTTTCTCCTTTGTGTTTGGACGTTGAAATATGTAAATTTGCTACTGGCTGTGAAATTTTGCTGTTGTTGTGTTTGTCGTTGTGAACTTTGTTTTTATTGTGAGGTTTATTGAAATTGAAATTTGGGTGAATCAATTTCTCTGGTTTGGTTTCTCTGAGATTGAGTGTTTCAAATCAGAGGTGATTGAATAAATACGTCACTTTGAACTGGTCTATTTTCCCTTGTGT
The DNA here is from genome assembly GCA_031232105.1 of Capsicum rhomboideum. Lineage (NCBI taxonomy): Eukaryota > Viridiplantae > Streptophyta > Magnoliopsida > Solanales > Solanaceae > Capsicum > Capsicum rhomboideum. The sequence goes on from CP124711.1 coordinate 108,230,851, forward strand.
TGAATCTTGGTAACTCTGTTTGGGGTAATGTATGCAAAACAATTGGAATAGTCTTGTATAAACCTGCAAACATATATGTGTTTTGATGTAGTAAAAAAAATATATAAATCTTTGAAATTGAAGCTTGAAGTTTAAATGATTTCCCTTTTTGTGTTTTCTTGGAACTATTGAATAAATACGTCACTTTGAACTGGTCTATTTTCCCTTGTGTTGAATCTTGGTAACTCTGTTTGGGGTAATGTATGCAAAACAATTGGAATAGTCTTGTATAAACCTGCGAACATATATGTGTTTTGATGTAGTAAAAAAAAAATATAAATCTTTGAAATTGAAGCTTGAAGTTTAAATGATTTCCCTTTTTGTGTTTTCTTGGAACTGAGACAGGTCTTAGATGAGAAAAAAATGAGATTTTTATGTGTTTTGGAGCATAACAATGTTTAAGGATAAATATCGATTTGTTATTGGCATTTTATTCTTTCTTGACTGTTTAAAACTATTAAAGATTGGAAATTGAGTAGGTTCTTTGTGTTGAGGATTCCTCAAGGATTTTTCTTAGACTATAATGTCAAAGTAAATAGAGGATGAAGCTGTTATGAAGTTGATTTAGTGTATCTGTTAAATTTGAGATTAGGAGATGGAGAAGAACATCTCATCGGTCTTTCTCCACTCCATTAAGTTCACTGCCAGAAACCATGTTGAGCAGTAACATTGATGTAATCGAACTACTCTCTTCAATGCTACTGCCTTATTCATTCAGGTCGTGTAAAGTGATGTTAGTTATAATTTAATTAGCTTTGTTGTTAGAGTGAAGTCTATTCAATTTTCTTTGGTTCATAGAGTCAATGGAGATCCATAGATCGAAGTTGAGAATAAGGTCTTATGGTTTTCTTGCAAAAAAAAAATAAGAACTAGAAGTGAAGCCTGATGCTTATTATGACATGTTATCATTTCTGGAAGTCCTCGATTTTAAAAACTTTAAATGAGCACTGGTTTCTTCCCTTTTTTTATTTCTCTGTGTTGAATTCGCAAGTCTGACCTTTGAATAAATCTTTAACTTGTTCTCTAATTTTAGTGTCATCAACGGGATGTGTTAAATTCGTTGTGTTTAGAGGCCTTTGCTGATTTCCCACATAGGATTTTAAGGAGGCTGCAATAGCCTTTCCCTGCCTCTGTCTTGGTTTCTCAATGACATGAGAGAAGTGGAAAAATGAGATAGGCTTCCATCATAGCTCATCCTTATTTTCCAGTCCTTGCAATTAGAACACAGACTACTATGGCAGTCCCTACTCAAATCTGATTGAAAAAATCTATTTGCTGCTTCATTTCGCCACTAATTTGATCAACTGTGAATCTAGTGAAATATGTTATTCATTCGAATCGGTTTTTTTTAAGACCATCAGTTCGGGTAGCAATTATTAAGCATGGAAACTTTTGTTTGTCTACTACTATGATTCCTCTTTAGTTGTATGCCTACATGAAATCTGATGTGATTCTTGCATATCAAAATCATCCTATTTACCATTGTTGTCTGGTTTAAGACGTATTTGAATGTATTCTCCACTTTTTACTTGTTATATACTATAAGATCTTGTAGAATGTGGTAATTGCAAATGATAGATTCTAATCGTTATTCTCATTTTGTTTGACATGTGAACACCCGTTGGAGTCCAAAATGGACTTGCCCCCGCTACATTCCTCCGATGGGCCAAGGAGGCCCAATTCTTCGAGTCAAACCTCAAGGCCCAAAAATGGGTACAAATTTTGAATCGAAGTTGAAAAAATGTGTAGCTAAAAGCTACATAGGGAAGCTAGTATAAAGGGATGAAGACGTTGAAAAATAGAAATGGGCAAAAAAGCCTATGACAAATTGAGGATTAAGGCCGGGCAGGTCGAAACGGGTCCAAAACCCATTTTTCTCAACTTTTCTACTTTTATTTATTTATTTGTAATTCATGTTGGACTTATTTGATTGTATTAAACTCTTAAATTTGGATAATCTAAAAATAATTTCCCCTTTGAGTTGTTATTTTATTTTATTTTTGCATACCTATCGTTTTGTCACATAGCTTAATCATTAAAAATGAGTTTTCTCCTAGAATGAATCTTTAAAATTAAAAAAAAAAATGGAATTTATTTTTGCTCATATGTTGAATTGTTTTATTTAAACGAAAGGGAATTCTCTCCAACATAAGAAACTATTCTTGTTAAAATCAAAATCTTCCATAATTAATCAAAAATCTCATAACTTGTTTAAATTGATGTTTTTCTTTGAAAATTTTCATTATTCAATAACTTGATATTTGTAGTAAAAATCACTTTCTTTCTTCATTTATGAAAATAATTGATTTTGTCTTAATTCGGTAAAGAAATCAAATTTATTTTTCTTATTAGGAGAATTTTTCCTTTTAATCAAATAATACATTTTTCGCTTGAATATAATAAATGCCATATTTGTAAATGCATTTAAGATTTTATAAAGTTAGCCACATTTTTTCAAAATTGGTCATTTTTACAAATCAGTCAAATTGTCTTTTGGTCAACCGCTTTCACGGACGCTTCTTGAGTGTCTTAAAAACCTTCTCAAGGCGTTACCAGAATCCTTACCCATTGTTTCTAATTTTAAAGATTTGTTTCTATTTTCGAGTCTTTACAATTCTTTAAGTTTTTCTTGATATTTTCTATAAAAAATCAAGTGGCGACTCTGTATTTTCTTAAATAATTTCAAAATTTTCTTTAAAGTTTTTTTTTTTTTTGAAATAGTTTGAAAAGTCAAAAATCAATGTTTTTCACACCCTCTGAGCGTAGAAAGGGGATAAAACAGCCGCGAGTGCGAAAAAGGCCCTGGGCCTACACCAGCAGTGCTAAAGTCTCCGAATGGACCCTCAAAATTTATTTGGGGGCTCACATAAATAAAACAATAATGCTACTAGGCTAATTTTGATGTTTCGGACTCAATGGAACCATAGAATTTACCAAAATAGGTTGTTTTCATTAAGTTACCCCCCAGAAACCCTTTTAGGTTTAAATAACTAGTTTCTCATCTAAACACTCAAAACTCAAAATAAAAACTCAAAACCCGAACCAACCACTATCACGATCCAATTTCTCAGGTCATGATAGCACCCACTATAACCCACTAGTAGGTAAGCTAGTCCGAAACGACTAGTAACGGACTACCAACAGAAATAAAGAAAACTGCAAAATAAATATAATAAAAGACTAATATAGTCCCAAAACCTGGTGGAGCCAGTACAAGAGCTTCTAATACAACAGGAGTATAAGTGAAATACATGAAAAGTATATATACAAGCAGTCTCTGAAACAAAGTATAGAACAATCTAACAATAAAAGGGAGAGTAGGGATACTCCAAAATGCCAGGAGCTCACCCCAAATCTCTGATCCATAGCTGCTCCTCACGATACACACATCAACAACGATAACTCATACTATAACCTGTAGGCTGTAGAAGTGTAGTATGAGTACCAAACACATGGTACTCAATAGGCATCGACCAATTGAGCTCCAGAAATAATGTAAGCATAAATAACATGTAAGGCATGAATGTAACTACAGGTAACTATCCAAGGAACTAGGCATAATAATGTTAACGGAGCCATAAGAATAACTATCCTATTCTAACAGTAACCAGGGTCTAAGGCACAATACCATATATCACCAGCCAATATACCAATGAAGAGTAAAAGAAGGATAGGTAATAGTATACTAGGCCAAAGAATACATATATAATATGAATAGATAGATAAGGAGAGGGATATACGGTAATACCATATATATATAAACCTGTACTAACTCAAGGGTAATAACCTGAGGGAGTCCACCTAACATATCGAGGATCATAACCAAGTAAGGGAGCTAATGCTAGCATACTCAAACCTCTAACCAAAGGGTGACTAATCATGAGGTAATCTAGCCATAATATAAATCACCGAAAGAGAGAAAGGAAATCAGGGACGTACCTCCAATATCGGGTACCAGTCCATACTCATCCTGCCACAAACTAACCATAATAACTAATAACAAAGTAACCGGCTAGTCAGGACACACAAATACCTAATCGAATTCCCATAATCCCGGAAGGTTCACGGAAGCACTCAACAAACAGCAACCATAACCTGTACCTATACAGTCCCCCATAAGACCGATAGATACAAGTGCCAAACAATCATACTAGTGATAGGCGATGAATATAAATGAATGAATGCAATATATCCATAAATACCATATCTGATCCAACTGCCATAAAGTACTATAACGTAACAAGTGTATACACCTCCTCCAGCTCAGTAGCTCGCAAAGGCAGGACCTACGACGACCATCCTTCTCCAGCACTGTGGCTCATGGACGAAGGAGCCTATAAGGGATTCAAGATATCAGTATACACTGCTTGGTCCCGAACCAGGACTTCCAATAACCATCATAATCAATCTACTCCATCCAACACCAGATATATATATATATAATAAGTCCACGGACTCAAACCGTGACTAAAAGAGTGTACATAGTGTAATAAGTGCACAGACTCGAACCGTGAGTAAAGGAGTGTAAGTCCATAAATCCATTACCCGAGATCAAGTTCGGGACTAAATCGGCATAATATTTTAGAAAGGGTCGGAATCTCTCTCGATCGAGTAAGTAGTAGTGGTAAAATGAGTGGAATAGTAGTGGATCGGAATCAATCTCGGTCTAATTTCTAAAACATCATATTTAGTTCCAAAAGCTCATATTTCATTAAATAAGGTGGTACGATTTCCATTATAAAAGAATCCATTTTAAAAGTGAAAAGTGGGAAAAATCCCTTTTTGGAAACAGTAGTAAAATCAAGGTTTTGGTTGAAATCGTACCACTAAGTGAGCATGAATGCGCCTAACAGTATACATGCCATCACCAGTATCCAAACAATAAAATCATAAGCGCCTAAGCGTCTATAAACCAGAATCATGCCCTCTTTAAGGATAAATGCACACATGGAGTTCAACTAGTATCATTACCATGGCCTCGAGCCCAATAATACATAATCAACATAACAAACCTCATAACTTGAAAATCCATAGTAATCAAGGGCATAAAGCCACTACAAGGATCTAATCAGGAAAATACCTCCCAAATCACTAAGTCAAATGATAAAACTTATACTAAGGGATCCTTAATAATAAACTATGGTTAGCATGCTTATAATCGAGGGTAATAGGATTCTATAGCCATGACAAGTGTTTTACACTAAGCTTCGGGTCACATTTCTACCTCAAATTCCTTAAATGGCCTAACTCATGTTATACTAGTCATAAAGATATCCTACCATCCCTACCTAGCATGCAAACTATACTATACACAATCTCATAGAGAAAAGTACACCGAAGCCTACAGGGATGCCGAGCCGCAAGTCTTGAATCGCCCATAATTCGTTCGGCTTTGCTCCACGATCCCAAAATGCTGCCACGTTATCTAAACAATCATCTACACGTCAATATAAGTAAAACGAGACCCATATTGTTATATAAAAGCTCGGGTCAAAATTCAAGTAAAAAACGAGCCTGCGGGTCCTGCAAATGAAATCCAAAATTGAATCCGTCACGAGGTCCCTCGAAGGACAAGGAATGTGTGCTCAAAAGTTGAACACAAACAGGACACAAATCGGGGCCCAAATCAGTCCCCAAAGTTAAGGAATTCAAGCCCTAATTTCTTATAACTCACAATGAAAAAGGATGGAATTTGATGGGAAAAATAATAGGAAATGACCAAGGAGCGTTGAGATAGCTTACCTTTGCTTCAATGGATTATTCCCCACACTTTCCCATGTCTCATGCTCTCAAAATAGGGGAAAAAGAGTTGAGAAAATGAGAGAAAATTGGGTGAAGAAGGGGATATAAAACCCCCAGGTATCGCTAAAGCGGTCACTTGGCCTCTTAAGCGACTACCGCTAAAGTGGTACATGACCGCTAAAGCGGTTAGGCAAGGAAAGGCGGAGGCTGCTAAAGCGAAATTCGCTTAAGTGAACCTTGACCGCTAAAGCGGACCTCAGCCAAGTAGTTAAGGCCGCTAAAGAGGCACAAGGTCGCTAAAGTGACTACCGCTTAAGCGGTTGCACCAGAAACTTTGAGGCATCAGACTTTTCTAAGTCCAAATGGACTCCGACCGGGTGTTCGGGATTCGTTCAGTTCCTCGAGCGCAAACGAACTATGGTACCATACCAATTTCGGCATTCCGAACTCAATGAAACTATCAAAACTTTCATCAGAGATTGTTTCAATTAAATGTGGGGCCCACACCTAAAGTTCCATTTTTTTTCAAATCTACCCAATAGCCCACAATGAGTCTGAACGCCTCGGGACCTGAACCAAGGGTCCCCCTAGCCTAAAATCAACGTTCTGAAGCTGATGGCCCTGTCAGAATTTCCATCTGAGATTGTTTACTAGTATTTTTGGTCTGAGACTAATTCCTTAACAGCAAAAGCTCCAAAACAGGAAAATGAGCCTAAAATCCAAATGAACTATCCGATGACCGAACCGACAGTTTCGGTAAGTCATAGATGACATGTAGCCGCTATGTGAAGTGTCGAAGCATCAGAATGTGAGAAAATCGAGATAATGACCTATAGGGTCATTACAACCACACTGTTAACCCAAAAATTACACTCTGGATCTAAAAATATTGAGAAAATCACCATCCGATGCTCGAATAAAAAAATATTGACCGAAGTCAAATATAACACTTTAAGGCTACTCAAAACCTCAAACTCACATAACTCATTCTCGAACACTTTGGGGATCGTACCAACCATCCCCATAATTCATAAATGATATGAATCAACCACGAGAAAGGAAAAAATAGTCAAACACAGAAAGAGTTAAAAATCACAATGAGAATTATTACATTACCCCCTACTAAAACACGGTTTGTCCTTGAATGAAAAAGAAAAGAAAGTATCTGAATTAGTAAAAAACTTGGGGTATTTGCTTATCGAATTCACCCTCCCATGTAACCTCCTCATCGGGCGATGTCCTCACTGAACTTTCATGGAATCAATATTCTTGAACCTCGACTTTCTAGTCTGTATATCCAAAATAACAATAGGCTCATCCTCAAAGGACAAATCATAATCTAATGCAACTGAATCCCACCGGATCGCATGAGAATCATCGGGACGGTATCACTTCAATATTGAGACATAAAATATCGGATGAAGCATTGATTGGTTCAGAGGTAGTGCCAACCTATAGGTCACATCTCCAAACTTTTCAAGAATCTCAAAAGGTCCAATAAATCTCGGACTAAGCTTCCCTTTCGTCCTAAACTACAACACACCCTTTATGGGTGATACCTTCAACAAAACCCGCACCAAACATGAATGCCACATCACAAAATTGTCGATCGGCATATCTCTTCTACCTACTCTGGGAAGACACAAGCCTCTACTTAATCAATCTCACTCAATCCATCGTGTCTCTCAACAAGTCGGTGCCCCAAGGCCTAACAGCGATCGAATCAAACTATCTCGTTGGGAATCTACACCTCCTCCCATACAAAGCCTCAAAAGGCACCATCTGAATGCTAGAATGGTAATTTTTGGAATCTATAACACACACTCAAAACATGTCCTCTAACACCTGAATGGTATGCTCTGACTGGACATCCGTCTGAGGGTAAATCTCATGCTCATCTCAAACTAATTGCCCAACTCACTCTGCATAGAACTCCAAATATTCGAAGTAAATTATGTACCTCTATCAGAAATAATGGAGATAGGTACACCATGCAATAAAACAATCTCTCGAATATAGATCTTGGCCATCTTCTTTGCATTATAATTCACCTTTACTGGTACAAAGTGCACTGATTTAGTCAGCCTATCCACAATCACCCAAGTGAAATCAAACTTCCTCAAATTCAGGGGTAGACTAACCATAAAGTCCATAGTGATCCGCTCCCATTTCCACTCCGACACGGGTATTTTCTGCATCGTACCACCTGGTCGCTGATGCTCATACTTCACTTGTTGACAATTCAAACACTTGGCCACAAACTCTATAATATCTTTCTTCATCCCACACTACCAATAGTTTTGCTTTAAGTTGTGGTACATTTTGGCTACTCCTGGAAGAATAGAATACCTCGAATAATGAGGATCCTCCAAGATCAGTCTAATCCAACCACCAACTCCTTACACACAAACATGACTACTAATCCTCAAAACACCCTCGGGATCAAGAGATGTCGTCTTTACCTCACCACTCAACTTTTCAACATTAAGTTATCGAGCTCAAATCTACTCTATTTACGAGGGTCCAGCTTTAACATAAGCCAAAACATGCCCAGGTGCTGAAATATCAAGTTGAACGAACTGGTTAGCCAAAGACTGAACATCTAAGGCTAAAGGTCGCTCCTCCATCAAAAGATAAGCCAAACTCCCCATACTCTCCGCCTTCTGACTCAAGGCATTCACTACTATATTATCCTTGCTCGGATGATAAAGAATTATGAGTTCATAATCCTTAAGCAACTCTAACTATCTACATACTTGGAGAACTTGACATACAACTGCTCTACACTCAATTTCTGAAGTACGACCCTCAAATGCCTCATATCCTTAGCCTCATTCTTGGAATAAACCAAGATATCACCGATGAACACAATCACAAAGGAATCAAGATAAGGCTGAAACACTATGTTCATCAACTTCATAAACACCATCTGGGCGTTAGTCACCCCAAAAGACATAACCAAGAACTCATAATGGTCATACCGCATCTGAAAGATGACTTTGGAATATCCAAAGCTCTCATCCTCAAATGATGGTAACCGAATCTCAAGTTGATCCTAGAAAACACGGAGGCACCCTGAAGCTGATCGAACAAATCATCTATGCAAGAAAGGGGATACATGTTCTTGATAGTCACTTTGTTCAATTATCGATAATCAATACACATGCGCATGGATCCATATTTCTTCATCATGAACAAGACAGGAGTACCCCAAGGAGACATACTCGGTTTAATAAAATCCTTTGTCAATAAATCCTTCAATTTCTCCTTCAATTCCTTTAACTCTGTCGGGGCCATTTTATAAGGAGGAGTAGAAATGGCCTTATTAACTCTTATAGAATCCAAGGGAGGTGGTGAATCAACACTGGTATCGCGCACATAGGCCAAATAAGAAAGACACCACCTCCCTACTATACGACAACCGCGAAGAAAAAGTATAACCCCTTTTGGACACAAACTAGGAGTACCCTTCCATTCTAAACTTGGCACACCCGAAATAGCTAAGGTCACAGTCTTAGTAAAACAATACAAAACCGCATGATAAGGAGGCAACCAATCTATACCCAATATGACATCAAAGTCAACTATATCAAGGATGATCAAGTGTACCCGAGTCTCACACCTCGAAAAGGTCACCACTAATACATAACATCAATACTAGTAGCAAAATATGCAGAAACATAAAAAAAAAATATAAACCCAGGTTCAAACAATACTGAAGTAAGACGATGGCAAACTGGGATGATACCTATAATAACAGTATCAGAGGCCTCTGCCTCAGGTCTCCCAGGAAAAGTATAGAATTATCTGTGTCCGCTATCGGACTGAGCTACTCTTCGTCCACTAACACGAGATCCCTAAGCCCTACCTATGGTACCTATAGATCCACCTCTACTGCCATGTGTACCTCTTCTAACTGCTAGCACTGGCGTCAGATAAAGCTGAAGCTGAGAATCCTACTCGGGAGGATGCATCGCACACCGTGGATGATCCCTCGCTAAATGACCAAGCTCATCACACACAAAACATCCCCTACTAGATGAATCAAGCTGTGAGGGCACAAAATAATCAGAATAAGACCTTCGACCTACATGACTTGATATCTGACCACTCAAAGCCTCAGAAACTGCAAACATACTATCTGAACTCTGCAAAACTGCCTGAATTAGACTGTTGTGGTAACCATGAGAACCTCTGCCTGAGCAATCCCTACCTCGGGTTGAATGACCACTGAAACCGCCTTGTTGGTGCACCCTCTTATCACCACCACTCTGAGTATCCTAGTGAATAGTCTCAATCATATTGGCATGATCCACAATACTCTGAAATGAGCCACCTGAAATCACTAACTGAGACATCGCTAACTAATAATAAATGGTCGAACCCTTAACAAACTTTCTGATCCTGTTAGACTCTGTGGAGATACTAGCGGTGGCGTATCTGGACAAGGCATGAAAACAAGCCTCATACTCAGCAATAGTCATGGAGCCCTGCTTAAAATCATCAAACTCATCCCTCATCTTGTCCCTCAATCTAAAGGGCACAAACCTTTTAAGAAAAATCTCTGAAAACTGGGTCCAAGTCAAAGAAAGGGAACCCATTGGTCTACAACTGACAAAAAATCTCCACCACTGCTTAGCCGAGTGAATTCCATAAATAGTCACTCAAGTTTTGGAAATTTCCTTCAAATATCTCTTATGTTTCTTTTAGGACGACAATATCACTCAACTATCACTATTTTCCTCAAAAAATACTAAACACCATAAAAATCTTCTTCTCTCTTAGTTGACATGTCTTGTCATTTTACTAGTATTTTTTAAATATTAAACCATTTAATTCATCAAACTCATTTAACCAAAATTATAATTTTATTCTTTCCTTTTTTAAAAAAAAAATAAAAAATGCATTAGTTATTTTTCATGCTTAGGAATTTTTTACCAAATGTAAACTTTACTATTACATGCGAATTAAAATTTCTAGATAACTTATTTAATTTAGTGATATTATTGTCATTGAAAAACATGTGATCTTTGTAGGCAATTATAGATAAAAACATGAATGACCATCTAGGAAAATAACTTTACAAGAAAATTGTTAGTATCTATGTATGAGAATTTCTTCTTAATAAACTAATGTAAATTTTTAAAAAATAATATTATAACTTTGGTATAGGTTTATTATTAAATATGATAGTTTAATGATATGACATGCCAATTAGAAGAGAAGGAGACTTTTGAGAAAAATATTGATAGCTGAGTGATATTATTATCTTAGCAAAAACAAAAGTTATTTTTGTAGGCAACTCCAAAAAATAGATGACCATCCAAGAAAACAACTTTAGAAAAAATAGAAAGTTTAAGTATCGGTAAAAGATTCCTAAGCATGAAAATTTCTTCTTAATAAACTAATGTACTTTTTTAAAGAAAAGAATAAGAATATAATTTTGACTAAATAAGTTTGATGAGTTAAATAGGTCTATTATTAAAAAAATAATTTAATGACATGACATGCCAATTAGAAGAGAAATTTGAGATATTTAGTGTTTTTTTATTAAAAAAATAGTGATCGTTGAGTGAAATTATTATCTAAAAAAAAAGTGATTTTGTAGGCAATTCAAAAATATGAGTGACCATTCAAAAAAATTACCCTTGAAAAAAATATATGTAAAGTTTAAGTACTGATAAAGTTATTTTAAGCATAAAAAATTCTTCTTAATTAACTAGTGCATTTTTTTCAAAAAGAAATAAAAGAATATAATTGTATTTTGGTTAAATGAATTTGATGAGTTAAATAGGTTTAGTATTTTTTTTAAAATAAAAGAGGTTTTAATGACATGGCATGCCAACTAAAGGAGAGGTGTTCAGTATTTTTTGAGGAAAATAATGATAGTTGAGTGATATTGTGGTCCTAAATGAAACATAAGTGATACTAGAAGAAAATTCCCAAAACTTGAGTGACTATATAGGGAATTCACTCCTGCTTATCCATATCAGTCAACTGGAAGGTAGTGTAATCAACACCATGGGACTCAAGAGAACCGAGGTTATGCAACCTTTCCTAACAATCAACAAAGAACTCATAAGCATCCTCACCAATAGCACCACGACAATCTCATAATTCTCTCAAACCTTTTCTGCTCATCAGAAGACATCACTAGACCAGAAGCTACAAGCGGAAAAATAAGTCTGGCAGGCAAAACCTCAATACGTCGGGCCACTACAGCAATCAGTTGTGCCTCGGGAGTCTGAAAACCATGAGTTGGAACCTGCCTTGGTGTCTGAATACCCTCTTTCATCTAAGAACCATTTGGCATACCCGATGGAATACCTGCCATAAAGGTGTCATTCAAATGGCTCGAAAGCTGAAACAGAATATCCCGCAATACTGGAGTAGAAACAAAGCCCTGAGTGGCTTGGACTGGTCCCACATCCTCTGGCTGATAAGATGCCTCAATATAATCAATCTCAGGCTCGGGAGAGGCCACCCTAGCTTGCCCTCTAGCTAGAGTCGCTTCTCGTACCCGACCTCTACCTCGATCTTGGTCGCGAACCCTTGCGTCGTCCCTAACTAGGAATCAGACAATGGGTGCTGGCTTAGCATCCTCAACAACTTCTGATAGAGTTCTCACTATTTGCACAGAAAGAGTCGAATACAAATTTAGAATACTGGACATGAAAAATACGCACGATATGGAATTAAATTAGAGAAATTTTCCTAAAAACATCCCATAGCCTGTCGAAGATAGATACCAACGTCAATGTATCAATCTGTGGAACTCTATCAGACATCTTTCTTTTTTACTCATGAGACTGGTGAACCTAGCGATCTATTACCAATTTGTCGTGACTCAAAATCTGAGGTCGTGATGGAACCTCCCCCGAACCAACCACGGTAGGTAAGTGGAACTCCACAAGAGATATGAAAAGACGAGAAGAAGATAAATAATAATCAAATATGAGACTTCTCCAAAATCTGAAATAGATATAACTCTAATCCCAAAATCTAGTATCATGAGTAAAGAGCACTCTAAAATCAAAATAGTGTAAGAAAATATAAAAAACTCTATCTATGAATATAAAATAAAGATAACATAATGATAAAAAGGAAGTCTGAGACATGCTCCGGACGAGGAGTTCACCAGTACTCCAAAACACTCTCAATCAGCACGAACTCAGGCTTTGCGGGTCACACTCAAGCTGGGATCTACACCAAAAGGATACAGAAAGTAGTAGTGACCCTAGTCCATTTGTACTTAGTAGGCATCAAAGGCCGACCAAACAAAGTAGAAAACTAAACATATAAAGGAAACTATGAGCAACACTTCCACCTGCATATAAAAAAGTTCCCAATGACGGCTCAAGCCGTAAAGCCCGTGATAGTGTAAATAATACAACTATAATAACAACATAAAAATGAGTAGACAACAAATATACATATAAGAAAGACTAAATTACACGATATCAATCACATAAAAAAGATGCAAGTGATGCAATGCAATGATATGATAAGGATGCAATGTCTCAATGTCACCTCGTATACACCTTTGGAGCATAAGCTTCCAGGAGATGCCCTATGGGGGATTCGCAACACATATACTACAACAATCTCATCAATCAACCTTACCGGCACATCCCTCGGTTAAAGCATTTCATTTTTTTCAAAAATAGTGTTTCTCAGTGGTACCAGTTCCATTAATATAGATGAATGAATGAGGATGCATGCTCATAACCAGTTCAACATTATATAATGAATCAACTCAATAATGGTATAAATGAGCTCATGTTACCTCAAATCTCAATAAATTATGATACAAGCCATCTCATGGCAACACAGTAGAGAAAAATCATGTAAGACATCAATAATATCAATCTAAGCCCCCACACGGACATCACAATAATAACAAGGACAAATAATTGTCAAACAAAATCAATACCATCCCCCGTACGGGCATCTCAATGATAATGATCTCTCAAGTCACTAATAATATACATACAAATCCTCACACGAGCAATATAATAAAATAACTATCTCAAAAGATGAATATTACGATAAAATCCTCAACCCATAGTGCCACGCCACGCCTACACCCTGGACGTGACAGGACACCTGGAACCACGAGTGATTCCAAGCGGACCCTTGGCCTGGCATGCTATTCATAAAACTCAACTTTGAAAAATATGTGGAAGCTGGAAACATGGGCTAACTTTTGTACAAAAATAAAATAAATTAACTTAAACTTTCATTAACTGAAACATTAAAATGTTTATAAACTGATACAATTGACTTGACATGACTCTGTCTATAAAGGCTCTACTACATTATAAATACGCCAATGTTTATGCAACAAAAGAAACTAGAGACTGAAATACTGATAAGTCCTCGAAAGAATGAGAACTCCCTCAAGATGATGTCATAGCCTACTGAAGAGCCTGTACAGGAACCTACATATCTGAACGTTGGATACTACATCGTCCAATGATGTAGCATAAAATGAGCGTCAATACTTTGAATGTATTGGTACATAATAGCGGAATGAAAACTAAAACTGAATAAACTTTTGAATTAAATCATAACATATGACATGAGTAAGGAGATACAGGACAAAAGGCCTACTGACCTTTTCTTGCAAAACTATTGGGACTAAAGTAGTGAAATAAATAAGTTATTTAAAAACATTGAAAACACGTAAAAACTTAAATAGTAAACTTCGTGAAAAGTAAGCCCGACAACAATAATTTCACTGTTGTAATAAAACAACTTTAATACAATTCATCAAACTAAAATTGAGACTAGAAAATGAATGACTGAAGTCTGGACAAAATTTGAAAATAATGCTTCATAAAACTTTCTTTAAACTGGTGGCCTCGGCCAATCATATATTCTCTCAAAATAAGTAAGTTTTCTTTTGGGACTTTTTCTTAATCGTCATAAACTATGTGAGCAATATGGAGTCCAATATATTGCCCACATTGAGAAGAGCCGTCTTCTACCTTGCCAGGGTATAAGACAAAACGTAACTTATGGATCCAAAATTTAGCCCGAAGGCAAAACCGACAGTGGCAACGTAGTTACAGGGCATGTGACCTCAGACTCATACCCAACTCTGTGCTTAATAATCCTCCCAAATCCTAGTAGATGTTCATAACATAAGTCTTAAAACACTTTCAAAATTCATGCTTGATTCTAAAATATCGTACCATAACCATATCGTTCTAAGTTAGCCTTGGCTCTAAATCTTCATAACTTTTCCTTTACTTTTCAGGATACGATAATTTCTTTACTCTTCAAGTCATGGTATTATGCATAAGGGTTTTCATAAACTTTTCATGAGCTTGATACCTTTAAACATATTTTATAATAAAAGTATAAATAAATCTATGAGGACATGGAATAAATTCTCAATACAAACTTCCCAAGTCATAAGCTTTATGTAAAAACAATTCTCGGATATATGATTTAAAGTTAAATTCAAGAACGACCTTGATTCGAGAAGTAATTGATAATACTCAGAAAAGATTGAATAAAATGGTAACAAAAATCAAGAACAACACTTGGAATATTCAATCTTAAAACCCTAACTTAAAATCATGGCTTAACATGGAACTATAACTCAATTGTGGGGAAGAACAGGGTTTCCCATGAAAAGTGTTGCTCTTACACACCTCATATATGAATGATGTGGAGGAATTCTTTGGATTGAAGCCCTAACTTTGATTTTTCCATTGCAATTTGAAGGTTGAGAGCTTGAGAGAATAAGAAAGGGTCTTGATTTGAAAGTGTAAGGGTTTCTGATGTTTTGAGGTGTATATAATATAAGATGGACGATTTCTAAAGAGGAAAAGACCATTGTGCCCCTAAAATAAAATTAAAAATTAAAAATATAACGTCGGAGAGGGGGTCCACTGCGCAGGGCCCACAACGCCACCCATGGCTACGAGGTGCTTCACCCAGCGTGGGAGGTCTTCCAGTGGCTTCTCCTACCTTGCTCCGCGGCATGAGGCTCACCCAGAGGTCCCTGGGATGCGTTGCACGACCGATTTTTTCATCTAAAAACTCACTCTTAAGTATCGAAAGACATCCTAATTGATTCGGTTTGATTCAAGGGACTCAAGACTTGGTTTTTAGAGCGTAAACTCATCCATGGAATACTAAGATCATGAAAAAAAATTTGGGGCGTTACACATAGCATACTTTACATGAATGGTTAATGATCTAGACCGGTTTGAAGAAAGTTAAGCCATAACCTACCTTGAAAGCCAAACCACGAGCTTGTACCCCTTAGCAAGAAGCCTTTCCTTTCCGTGTATCCTCAGAACAAACTCAATCTATCAAAAATGGGATCTACACATCAATAGGAGTCTAATGATACTCATATTAGCCATTTTCACCTGGTCTAAAAACACTTTGAAAATCGACCCTGCAATAAAAAGGATAAAATTGGAAAGTTTATTAAAGAATCATGTTACCCACACTTTAAGGGCTCTCAATATGAAAATCCATCGAAAAATAAGTTGAAATCGAGCTTGAAATTATTGAAAAACTATTTTCTCACTTTACTGGGTAAACCATAAATTTCTAAGTTTAAAATTCAAGTTTTGAAGATGTTTAAACAATATAATCAATGATTAATAATAGAAATTAGGTTTAGAAGTTTACCCAAATAAGTTTGATGAAAAAGTTCCTCTTAAATAGCCTATCCCGAGGTCTCAAGGTTCTATTCAGGTGAAAGTGCCCTCATCGCGAACACAATCAGTCCCTCACATCCGTGAAGGCTACCGACCAAACCAACCGCGAACGTAGTGGATTGGTCGAGTATATGTAGAAGAGACAGACCTGACCTGGACCAGCTAGCCCTTCACGAATGCGGTCCTACTATTGCATTCATGAAGGAGAATAATTTCCTTCTCTGTGAATGCGACGGCAAGGCCGCGAAGAAGGCCTGAGGCCTGCACCTGCGGTGCTTTAAGGCTCAAAAAGACTCCAAACGGACCCTTAGGATTCATTCGAGTCCCCACAGAAATAAACCAATAATGCTACAAGGCTAATTTCAACATTTCAAACTCAATATAACTATCCGATTTACCAAAAGAGGTTGTTTTCAATAAGTTACCCCAGGAAACCTTTTTAGGCTAAAATAACTAGTTTCTCGTCTAAATGCTCAAAACTCAAAATAAAGACTCAGAACCTGAACCAACCATGCTACTAACCCAAAAACTGATATTTCGAATCTAATGGAACTGGCAGAATCACCATCAATGATTGGATCATAAAATATTGTCTGAAGTCAAATTTAACACTTTAAGCCTACTCAAAACCTCAAACTCACATAAATCATTCCTGAATGCTTTGAGAACCATGCAAGCCATTCCCACAATTCATAAATGATATAAAGCATCCACGGAAATGGGCAAAACACAAAAAAAGTTAAAAATCACTATAAGGGTTGTTATATTCACTTATTAAAAAATTTAAACTTTAATGTACTATTTTTGTATTAACTAACTTTTCAATCATTATTTTAATATTTTCACTGATACTATTATGATGCCCAAGTCAAATGTTTAAACTACATATAATTAAAAAGGAAAGGATTGAACACTAAATTATGTATTGATGACTAAGTGCCCAATATTTTAAGTGCTTTTAAGTCCTTTGCTAGTGTTTGGGTAAAATTATAAAGTGGTCTTAAGAACTTTATTTTAAGCTCAAAAGGCACAGATAAATCAAAAGCTAAAAGTTAGAATTTTCTAACTTTTAACTTTTGGTTTATAAGCTAAAAAAACTAAACTCATCCAAACGAGTTCAAAATTGTATTTTGATAGTTGAATATAGTATTCAACCACAAATATCTTTGGAATAAAGAAACGGGAAATTTGCACAAACATGACAGTTTAAAGAATATATATATTTGTCTAAGTTTAAAGAATTTTCAAGAATAGCCAGAGCAATTTTGTTATGGTAGAGTCATAACCAACCTTAGTTGTGTGAGGATCCATTGATTTTTTGACACTTGAAAAGTGGACCCTATTTTAAATTTTAAAGCTAAAATAGAAGCAAGTGGAGAGAAAAAGAATACTCCCTTCATCCTAATTTATATGAGTTAGTTTGACTTGATAGAGATTTTAAAAAAGAAAGAAAGACTTATGAAACTTGTGGTCTAAAATAAGTAATAGATGTTTGTGTGCTATAAATCATTTCATTAAGGATAAAATGGATATTTTAAAATTAAATTATTACTAAATATAGAAATATATCATTATTTTTTGTAACAACCCAAAATATCGTTACACTGAAATAGGAGATAGAAATTTGCAACTAGACTCCCTTTAGTGAAATTTTGAGGAATTCAGGGCTAGTCTAGTATTGGGTTATTTTCGAAGGTGTGATGGTCAAATAAAATCTGGTGTTAATATGGTTGGTAATAGCGGGGTTTGACAAGATAATTAGATAGCAAACGAGTATAGGAAGTTGTAGCAACTTTCGATACCTGAAATGGAGTTATAGAACTCCGGTTATAGCATTTATCATAGAGGGTTGGTTCGCGATCTTGAAATTCGTGGTGTGTGTTGAAAAATTATAAAAACTGAAGAGAGGTCCCGAGTTTTTGCCTCTGACAGCTCCTGCAAAAAAAGTAACCGCTGCAACAGTAATGAAAACCGCAGCGGCGACCTCCCGCGAACCGCTGCAGCGGTACCTTTGCAGCGGTAATTTATCCACTGCAGCGACTACGCGTAGTATAATAACAGTTTTAAAAATCAGAAAACTTTTTCATTCTCCACTTTTTTGAAAAACGCAATATGACTCTGGAAAAGACAGTTTTTAGGTTTGTGGAGTTTTTCATCTTTGGAGATAAGTAATTACATTCTAGACTTGAATTTACTTCATTTAACCTTGCAAAATCACTAGAAAATGAATTAATGATGGATTTGGAGTTTAACCCTAGTTGTGGAAATTGATGAAAAGAGGTGGGAATGTGTATAATTTTAGTATATGATGATCCTAGGGTGTTAGAAAACACTAATGGGAATATAATTACGGTTGTTTATGCTAATTCAAGAAAAATCTATGAGGTTAAGAAGTAGAAATCCTAAGATGATGAAATAGGGTAATTTTATGGCTAAAATAGATAAATTTTGATCCGTAACAGTTAAAAAGGGATGAATTGTTGAAATAAACATATATTCTTGTTGTTATAGATCAAGAACGAGATCAAAAGGACAAAAGTGTAGCTTAAATGTGACTTTGGGCAATGGAATTGAGGTAGGCTATGATTTTGTTGTAGCACTTAGATTTTCTTGTCTTTGTGTGCTTATTTGTAAACTTGACATCTATGATTGCCTACTAGCACGACTTGTGATTTAATGACTGCATTGCATTTCATTTTCACTGTGTTGATGTGTTGTAATGATGGTCGGGTACCACGTCGGTACGAATATGATATGTTGTGATAATGGATCGGGTACCATGCCATTACGAATATGATATGTTGTGATAATGGATGGGTACCACGTCGGTACAATGTGATGTTGATGATGAGGTTAAGAAGGGTAAGATATGATGCGTACATCTTGCATACATGCACTCATACATATAGATTGGGTCCCTTATTATGATTATACATGATGATGAGTTGTTGATGAAACTTACTAAGTATGAAAGCCTATGAAAGTATACTTGTGAGTTGTATTTATATGATGATACGTGATGTGTTTAGTTGAATGATATCACTGGTTATGAGCTTTTTATGATAGCCTTTATACTTTTTTGGCTTGCTTACTTGTACATTGTTGAGTTTTTCAACCTATGATGCTTACCAGTACTTGTTGATAAACTTATGCTACTTGTACTCTTCTTTTTTTTTTGAGTGCAGTACATCTTCCAACGGTTGGCACGCGACTTTGACTCTACTTAGCAGTTCAGATCGATTTTGAGGGTGAACACTATGTTCGGGTAACCTTTAGATCTTCTTGTGATGTTGATTTCCTTTGTTTCAAGACTAAGAGGATTCTTTTACTTATGTTTTAGGCATTCTAGTTATTTTAGACTTAGTTACTTTCTAGATGTTCTTGTACGGTGACTTCAGGTCCCAGGGATGTAATAAAGAGAGGTTGTCGCACTCTATTGCTTGAATATTGATGTTGGTTGGATGGGTGGTTTAAATTATTGAATAAATTTCCTTTTTGGACTTGTTTAATACATGGAGATTTATAATATTAATGTGAGAGTAACACTTACGTAAGTAGGGATGAGACTAGTATTGTTCTCCGGTCATAGGTTAGGGTGGATACCAATCATGGTCGTTTGGATCGTGACAGAGATGGTATCAGAGAAGTAGGTACGTAGATCTCGTCGTACAAGAAAAGGTCTGATATAGTCCTACAGAACGGTACGGAGACATTCTGTACCTTTATTCAGGAGGCTATGAGACTTTAGGAATGAATTCCTTCCTTTCTTTCTTTCGTGCTATGACTTGATTTCAATTGGTATCTGGCAATTCAAATTGGTATCTAATCCTTTCACTAATAAAGGATTATTAATGATGAGAAAAGGCCATTCAAAAATCAACATTGTCTCCCCGACAGACCAACAGATCCAGCTGATGGATCAACCTTTGTCCCTTCGATGGACCAACATATATCCTGTTGATGGATCAACTTTTTTTCCCTTTGACAGACCAACACATATCCATAACGATCCTCCCAAAGGAAATTATTCATTCCTTGACTGATCTTTCTAAAGTTTTTTCTCTAATTTTGAGTAAAGTCACTAGCTAAAGCGATAATTTGTCTACTAATTGTGTGCTCCAAGTGCAGGTACACACTGGTTATTGCATATTTCTTTTGACGAGAAGACCAATCATATCCAATATAGCGTAGAGGCGAAGGAGTTTGGCGTCAAGGGTATTTGGGCATCATAACTAATATAGCACAGAGGCGAATGAATCTGGCGTCGAGGGTATTCATTTTGCCAAGAAGACCCATCATATTCAATATAGCGTAGAGGCAGAGGAGTCTGGCGTCGAGGGTATTTAGGTATCATATCCAATTTAGTATAGAGGCGGAGGAGTTTGGCATCGAGAATATATCTAAGTCACATCAAAATCAAAAAAGGATGATGTGGATGGCCTAAAGAGGCTATTTATTGCGTCAAATTTGAAAGAGGTGGACGCTTGCCAATACCAAACGAGGATGACAAAACCATGTCATTGTTGAAAGAAGATGATGTGGATCGCTGAAAGAGGCTATTTATTGCATCAAATTCGAAAAAGGTGGACGCTTGCCAATACTGAAGGGGGATGATAAAACCATGTCAATATCGAAAGAAGATGGTGTGGATCGCTGAAAGAGGCTATTTATTGCGTCAAATCTGAAAGAGGTGGATGTTTGTCAATATTGAAAGGGATGAAAAAATCATGTCAATACCGAAATAGGATGATGTGGATCCCCGAAAGAGGTTATTTATTACGTCAAATACGAAATAGGTGGACGCTTGTCAATACCGAAGGGGGATGACAAAACCGTGTCAATACCGAAAGAGAATGATGTGGATCGTCAAAAGAGATTATTTATTGCATCAAATTCGAAAATTTTATGTTGAAACCTTGTGTAAATTCTTCTCGTGTACACACTAGCAACATATTTTTATCTCCCACAATCCCCTATGAAAAGTTTATGTTTTCCTCGAGATTTATAATCCTTAGCTGCCTCAATTTCTCGCATTTTAGTTGTTCGTTGCTCATAATGCTTTACAAATCAGTTATATTCATTGTCTTACATGACATTTCAATGAAGACTCTATTTGTTCTCTCACTTCTTTGAGTTGATTCGATGTGTGCTAAAAAAGTAGAACAACTAAATGCATGACATTTACTTTCCCTCAAATCATATAACTTTTGAAGTCAAGTATTACTTGCACAATCATAGCCACTTATCATTTTTTTTTCATATTAACTAAAATTCTGATACTGAATTACACTTCCAAAAGAGAGTATCAAAGCAGTGTCAAAATTCTAACTCTTAAGTAAAATTGAGGTATATTTTTTGAGTAATTTTGTCAATATGCGATTCACATAGTCGATGACACGTGTCAGGAGAAACTTCTTTAATGACAAAAGCTATGACAGAAGCTTGATTAGTAAAAGTTAGTTTTTGGTGCTCTTCCTCCGATTGTCTTCAAAAATGCTTGAAATAGCCAAACAAAAGAACCACTAATTTCATTGTATAAAAATACACATTCAAAGAAAATATTTTTTTCAATGGTTATTCACACCAATAAATAGAGCACAAATTATGTTGTATCTATTTGTACGATAAGTAGTGTCAAAAATCATCACATTTTCAAAGAACTCATGGTGCAATTTAGATATACTATTTTTCCAAAATAAATTGCACAACTTTCCATCTTCATCAACTTGAAAAGAATAGAAGAAGTTTGAGTCCTCTAATTACAAATGTATAAAAAAATTTATAAAATTTGAGCATTTTCATTGATAATCATATTTTTCTTATGTGCTTGTACAAAATTATAATCATTTTATTCAATAAATTTTCTCATTTTCAATTTCACCCGCTTCATTTTGGAAATATGAAACAACTTTTTTTGTGCAAATACCAGCATCAATCATGAAATCAAGAATATTTTTAGTAGCATTTGTGAGCGTACGATCAAAATATATGAAATATTTCAAATTATCTTCTATCATGGGATGATTATGCACATCATTGAATTCACATACTTTTCATGTACCATTTAAAATTTAAATTTTATACGTGCCATACAATCACATATATATTTTAATGTTTGCCACTTTCTTTCAGAAAAGTTTATCAGATTGTCCTTCATAAGAACAGAGAAATAAATGCCTTATTATCTCTTTATTTATGTTATAAATCTTTGCTCCTTTTCAAATACCAAAACTTTTAATCAAGACATATGAATTATATGCATTGTATGATTCCTCTTCAGAATTAAATTTATACCAATTTCAAAGACAAAGTTCTTGCTAATGTTATAAATATTTTGCGCTCTTGTGAAATATTCATGCTTGTTAACATTGAAATCTGTAATCATAAATTTTGGATTATAAGTATCAAAATTCAACAAATAGATAAAACTATAGATAGTATTTATTTAATAGAGACTTCAGCACTTGAATTACCATCTTGGACAGAAGGGCCTTTATCAATATGTTCATCTTTTATTTTTTATTTCAAGAACAATTTGCATAAGAAAAAGTTTATACCATTAAAAATTACATATTTTCAAAAATTACCTTAGTATATAGAAATACTAATGTATACTTTTGATGTTATAAAGTGTCTAGTCAAAATGCAATTTTGAATATGTGATCAACTATTAGTTTTGAATGTAATTTTGTTACAATTATTATTTGAAATAAATTAGCACTATCAAGTTTCTATGATGATTTTATTTTTATATACAATAAGTATTAATTTTTTATGTTAACAGGATTAACATGCCATAAAAATTATTCATGGCAATAATGAATAATACACAATATCTGGACAAGGTAAAAATATCCAGAGGTGTACCACATCTGTTAACATTAGATAATTCCACACAAAAATAAGTAATATTTTGCTTTCAAGTATAAGTAAAATATTTATATTGATGATATATATGTATCAAAATAAGATTTATTAATAAATAATTTTAAATTTTTATTTAAAATTTTGACAAAATAAGGTGATTGTACAAATACAAATAATATTGAGAAAAAAAGGAATAAAAAAAATTTGGTCATTGATGTATACATGTAGAATATTTCTTGTAACTTTGTTTGAGTAAGATCTGGAATTTCTCTTGAGAATGCAGTGGGCTGAAATAATGTATTTTTACTTTGAAAAATTTACTTTGATTGGTTTAGATGTCTTCTGCAAGGAACCTAATTAAGGAGGAAAAATGGTACCCTCTTTCCCCCATTTTTATTGTACTATGCTGTTTTTTTACCTTTATTTTTATTTTTTTAATTTGATTTCTTTTGCAAAGCACACAACTGGGGTTCACTTTTCAAGTGTCAAAATATTAATGGAGCCTCACACAACTTTGATTGGCTGTGCCTCTACCATAATAAATTTTTGAGAATAGCCATGATGGTACTTGCCTCGAAGAATGAAAAATCACGCTCATGTCATAACTTGAGTAAAATCTCCATTTTACATATCTTGTTAAATTATTTACAATTTTTTTTGTATTAAAAAATTTCTTATTTACAAGTCATAACAACTTTAGAATTATCTTCATTTTAACTTTTTTTTTTTTAATTATTTACAAGTCTTGCCAATTTTTATGTGCCCTATGCTATTCAACTATTCATAAGTTCTGCCAAATCAGCAAGAATCAATAATATATTAGTTCTACTTATGATGTTAGATTTGTTCATAATTTGTGCCTAGGGGTGTTCATGGTTCGATTTGGATCGGTTTTTGATTAAAACAAAAATCAAATCAATTTAGTCAGTTTTAAAATTTCTTAAACCAAACCAAATAGGAGTAAAGTAAAATATTAACCATCGCTTTGGTTTAATTTTTTGGTTTATAACTAGCTAATAATAAATTGATAATAGTAAACTAATGAAGACATGAGACAACTATTTTAAATGAACATTAAGAATCAACAAATTTTTCTTTACGATCACAAGATTAATGCATTTGAATCTTCTATTGTTTTTCAACACTATTCTGAAGCTTTAACATCAAAATTCATCATGAGTGTTGTTACATCACCCACCACTAAAACATACGTTTTGTCGTCGAACGTAAGAATAAGGAAGGTACCTAAACTATCGAAAAGGTGGGGATATCTACTCTGCATATCTGACTCTGTCTCCAATGTTGCTTTCTTAACTGGATGATGCTTCAACTGAACCTTCACTGATACTATCTCCTTGGATCTCAACTTTCTAGTTTGATTATCTAAAATAGCTATGGCCCCCACCTCGAATGTCAGATTTTGATCCAAACCCACCGAATCACATGAGAACTATCAGAAGAATATTACTTTAACATCATGAATGAAAAACTGGATGCACAGCTGAAAGACTTGGAGGTAAAGCAAACTCATAGACCACCTTCCTAATGTGTCAAAGAATCTCAAAAGGACCAATAAACCTCAGGCTAAGCTTGCCCTTCTTTCCAAACTCATCATACTCTTCACATGTGATACCTTCAACAAAACTCACACACCAACTGAAAACACTAAGTCAAAAATTCTCTGATCTGCATAACTTTTCTGGTGCCTCTTGATTGTCAAGAGCCGGTCTTATATCAACTTCACTCTATCTATCGAATCTCGCAATAAATCTATGCCCCACAGTATAACCTCAAAGGAATCAATCCACCCAATCAGAGATCTACACTTTCCCTCATACAAAGCCTAAAACTGTGTCATCTAAATGATGGAATGGTAATTGTTGCTGTAGGCAAACTCCACCAAGAAAAAGAACTGGTCCCAATGATCACAAAATCAATCACACAAGCTCGAAGCACATCCTTCAAAACCTGAATAGTCAACTCTGACTGACCGTCTATCTATGGGTGAAAAGTCATACTCATCTCCAACTTAGTGCCCAACTCTTGCTACATAGAACTCCACAAGTGCTAAGTGAACTGAGTACCTCTCACTGAAATGATGGAAATTGGCACACCATATATTTGTAGACTTCTCTACATTGTAGTTCACCTTTACTGAAACGAAATGAGTTGATTTGGTCAATCTATCCACAATCATCCAAATAGAGTCAAACTTTCCCAAAAGTCTGAGGAAAACCAACCACAAAGTCCATAGTGATGCGCTCTCACTTTTACTTAGGTATATGCATCTTCTAAGGCATACCACATAGTCTCTAGTGTTCATACTTCACCTGACAATTCAAACACTTAGTCGCAAACATCATGATATCCCTCTTCATCCTACACCACCAATACTACTACTTCAGGTCATGATATATGTATGTTGCACCTAGATGTATAGAATACCTCAAATTGTGAGCCTCCTCTATAATCAACCTAGTCATGTCACCAACTCTAAGAACACAAACCCGATCCTTAATCCTCAAAACACCCTCCAGATCAAGAATCGCTTTCTTCAATACACTACTCAACACCTTATCCTGAATAATACACAACTTCTCATCCTCAAACTATTTATCCTTAATCTTCTCCATCAACAAGGACAACGTCTCAACACAAGCAAGAACTTTACCCGACTCAAAAATATCAAGTCTCATAAAGCTATTGGCTAAATATTGAACATCCATAGTCAAAGGTTGCTCCTCAGCCACTTACAAAGCAAGAAACCTATACTCACCACTTTTCTACGCAAATTATCAGCCACTACATTAGCCATGTTCGGGTGATAAAGAATAGTCATGTATACTCCTTAAATAACTCCAACCACCTACACTATCTCAAATTCAGATCCTTTTAGTTGAAAATGTACCATAGGTTGCGATGATTGGTTAACACCTCACAATAAACTCCATACAAATAATGTTGTCACAACTTCTAAAACAAATGTTACACTACCAACTCTAAGTCATGAGTGGGGTAGTTCTTCTAATAGATCTTCAACTGCCTCAAAGCATAGGCTATCACCTTACCTTTATGCATCCAAAACACCACCAAGGCAACTTCTCAAAGCACCATAATATCTAGTGAAACCTTCACCTTCTACATGTAAGATCAAGATAGGTACCGAAGTCAACAAAGCCTTAAGATTTTGAAAGCTCTCTTCACACTCGTTGGACCACTGAAAGGCGACATTCTTCTGAGTTAATTTATTCAAAGGACCTGCAATATAAGAGAAGCCATGTGTGAACTGCCTGTAGTAACCTACCAAACCAACACAACTCTGAATCTCGATAGGTGAAGTAGGATTGGACCAATCTCAAATCGCCTGAACAATGGCCGGATCAACCATAATACTATCCTTGGACATAATATGCCCCAAGACTGCCACAAAACTAAACCAAAACTCAAAATTTGAGAACTTAGCATACAACTTCTCATCCTTCAACCTCTGAAGCATAATCCTCAAATGTTTCACATGATCTACCTAACTTTTGGAATAAACCAAGATATCATCGATGAATACAATCATGAAAGAATCAAGATAAGGTTGAAATACTCCATTCATCAACTCCATAAAAGTCATCGGGGCATTATTCAACCTAAATGATATCACCAAAAACTCATAATGACCATATCGGATCCTGAAAGTCATCTTAGGAAAATCTGAAGCCCTAATCTTTAACTGATGGTACCTCAACCTTAAGTCAATATTCAAAAATATCGGAGCATCCTAAAGCTAATCAAACAAATCATTAATACATGGAAAAGGGTACTTATTCTTGATGGTCACCTTGTTCAACTATCGATAATTGATGCACATGTGTATAGACCTATCTTTCTCCTTAACAAACAATACCAGAGCACCCCAAGGTAAAAATCTGGGTCTAATGAATCTATTACTCAAAAAATCATGTAATTGATTCTTCAACTCCTCCAGCTCCACCGGTACCTAGAGGAAGGAACAAAAATGGGCCTAGTGCATGGCTCCAAGTTAACACCCCGTACATTCACAACCCTACTTGATGAAATTGAATAATGCTTACTTAGGTGTAGAGGGCTAGAAGTATGTATTTGGTAGTGTGAAAGATGAGAAAAATTGAAATTTGGCCTTGTACATGTGACTAGCCTTTCATAGGAAGTGTTTTGTGATTTCGTGGAGCGTTTGGGTAATACCCCGTGCACATTCTAACCTCATTTGGTAACTTGAAGTCATGTTTACTTGATGATTAATATCACTAACTAAGTATTTTTATAGTGTTTTGATAAGGTATTGGACGATATGCAAGTATTGAAGAAATGGCTGAAAAATTCAGCAAGGTGCTGAAACTTGCGCCACTACCCTGTTTCAGGGGGTGTGGCGTAAGCCCCTGAATTCAGAGAGGGTGTATTTCTTGCGCCACTGCCTTGATGCGCAAGCCCCTGAATTCAGAGAGGGTGTATTTCTTGCGCCACTGCCTTGCTTCCCGCCCTCGTTTCGCAACGCAATTCTACGTCGATTCTTATATGGTTTCTTTTGGTTTTTTGGAGTTCTTTGAGCCTTTTTAAAGCTTAAAATACTTCAATACACTCCTACATACTCCTACATGATCAAATCATGAAACATGAATAGTTATCCAAAATGTCTAATGAAGCCATCGGCAACTAGAATTCCTATTTTTGCGATCGAGACGACGAATGAGAATCTCGTAAGAGAATATTGTCGGAACATTATGGAATTATGTAAACATGAGATATATGGTGAATAATACATGAAAGTTGATGTGTTAAATGGATATGTGTTATTGGGCCCAAATTTAGGCCCAAAATGGAATTAAAAGACATGGCCCAAAGGGCAAAATGACTCATTCTTCCACTTTGACCACATTTAATGCCAAAGGAATGGCTAAGTATGACTTGGGGTCTATATAAAGGCCCCAAAATCATATTTTTATTCACACAAACTCTCATACCTTTTTGGATATTTATTAAACATCTTTCTAGTTCCAAACCCTAAGGCAAATAATTCCTTTGGACTCCTTGGACAAGATCATCCTATTCCAAGCCTTGGTAAGTATTTATTCTCATGGATTAACATATTATATGCATGAGAGATTATGTGTATTATGATAGTTGTGTTGGCAAGGTGGTGAATAGTGTATTTTTGCTTTTGGTGAAAGATGTGCTATCTTGGTGATTTGAACTTGAAAAGGGACTTGATGTCTTAATGAAAGAGCATGGTATGGATAAAATATGAACATGTATGGTGTGATTTTGTTATTAAACTTGTTATTTTTCTCAAAGTGTAAATTGTGGTATTTTGGCCGATATGTGCTATGAGGTGTATTAAGGTAATTTGATGGATTATTTGTGATGTGATGTGGATAAGAAAGTGTAAAGGAGAAGTGTTGTGGTGAAATGTATTGATTCTCATGTATTGGTCAATGTATGGAATATTGGGGGATTTTTGGAATAATAATTTTATCAATGGTTTTGTCAAGGGGAAATGGCATGTTTAAGGGCAAACATGTGACTCATTGATGTTATATGCATTTGTAGAATAGTTGATGGTTAATGTGAATCCCGTTATATATTTGTGTTTTAGAGTGACACATAAATAAGGAGCGGGACTATTGTATACTCCTCTAGGATTATATATTCGTATTGCGAATCCAAGGTATGTAAGGTTACTCTGTCCGTATCATTCTGCGGCAAATAGTATTCATATTGACTTTAAGCTTGTCCTATTCTGAAATGTGCTAAGGTATTCTATATCCGGTTATCCATGGTCATTGTCATATATTTCCTACTCATTGATCGATTGTGAGTCTTATGTCTTATATTCATGGTTAATGTCCCAAGGTTCCAATAGTGATTATACTCATGTCCCTTGTTCATGGATTATTGTCTAATGGTTCCAATGGTGTCATGGTGCTAATAATGTTATATTTCTCATGATGTTTATTCACATGTCTCTCACTCATTGGTTAATGATTCAAAGCTTCCAACAAAGTTATGTTCCAAAGTTCAAAGTGATGTTATGACTATCAAAGTATCAATCTCAAAGTAATGAATAAAGTAATGTAAATGTGGTTAATGTTTGAGTACGGGTGGCAGCTTTGGGAGATAAATGCCTAGCTCAAGCCGATCCCGAGATTATTGGATCAGGGGGCAGCTTTGAAGGTGAAAACCTAGCTCGAGCCGAACCTGATATGTTGATTTATGGGTGGCAGGTCTAGGGGCATAAGCCTAGCTCGACCCGATCCCGGTGCATTAATTTATGGGTGGCAGGTCTAGGGGCATAAGCCTAGCTCAACCCGATCCCAACATGATGATATGTTATGTAAAGACCAACTGATCAATCGGGGCCCGGGTACATTGTGACATATGTATTAACAAACAAGCGTTGAATGTAAAGAAAGTAATGAAAGTAATGAAAGCAATACACATGGTTTCCAATATGTAAAGTGGTGACTTACTGACATTGATTAGTCATTTGTATTGAGTTCATTGATATGTTCATGTGTTATATAGTTTCATTTGAGCCTTACATACTCAGTACTTATTCCGTACTGACCCCTCTTGGGGAATTTACCTTACTTGCTGCAGGCGCAGGTACTAGTAGGCCTCCACAGTAGGTTGCCAGTTGTTGCAGATCTTTGGTGAGCTCCAGTTAGTTCGGGGCTACTCCAAGTCACAGTTGTACATATGTTTTGGTGTTGTACATGTTGTATAAAGTGGGAACTTGTCCCGACTTTCAGTAAATTTTGGTCAATGCTCTTGTTAGAGGCTTTTGTAGACGGATGTGGGTGTGTAAAAGGCATATGTTATTTTGACTGGATGGCCTCAACGGCCAAGTTTCATATGTATATATTGTCCCATCTTTTCTGTTATTCGTCTTTTAAGTTTTTACGTAATGGTGGTGATGCTTATGTTATGCATGTGATTGGACATAGGCAAAGGTTGGTTCTCTCGGGCCTTATCGGCTACGGGTGCCAATCATGTCTCGATGGTATTCGGGGCGTGACACTTTGGCCCCTCTGACTACTGTACCTAGAATAACCACCATCTGAAGTCTGTAATACTGCCTGAGCTGACTTACTAGGTTTATAATAACTACCCCTACCTAAGAGGCCTCTACCTTGAGATGATGAACCATTGAACATACTATGTATGTGAACCCTCTTATCGCTACCTCCTTAGGCACAATGGTGGATACCTTCAATACTTTTTGCTTGGTCTACTATATGCTAAAGGTTTGACCAATAGTCACTAACTGTGTTGTATTTACCTGAAGAGGAGTAGTCAATCCCTTTACAAACTTTCTAGCCCGCTCCTCCTCTAAAGGTATACTCATCAAAGCATGCCTAGACAAGGCATGCAACCTAGTATCGTACTTGGTAACTATTATGGTGCCTTACTCTAGATTATCAAACTCATCTTGCAAACTCTTCCTCAGGATGTGAGACACATACTTCCCAAGAAAGGCCTCGGAGAACTGTGTCCATGTCATATGAGGTGAACTCGTTGGTCTACAATCAAGATAATACCTCCACCACTGCTTTGCTACCCCTACCATCTAGAAAGTAGTGTATTCCATAACATGAGATTCAACCAAATTAAGATTTTGCTACCTCTCCTGATAACTGATCAAAAACTCATACACATCCTCCTCCTTAGATACACCAGTAAAGTTGGGAGGACCCAACCTAACAAATCCATTGAACATATTCCGCTCCTCTACTGTGATCACCAACCTAGCTACAACTGGTGGAGCATCAAGTCAAACTAGCAAAGCATCAATGCATGGAGCCACAACACCAGCTAGTTGTGCCCCAAGAGTCTGAAACCCCTAAATCGGTACTTGCTCTTAAGGTTGAACTACATCCCTAGTCTTAGATCCATTAAGAGAGATAGATAAAGCTCATGTCTGAGTCATGGCCTCCGAGAAACTCAAAATATGAACTATAGTACCCTGCAACACTGGGGTGGCTACAAAACCTTATGGAACCAGGGTTGGCTCCAGTCGCTCTAGATGATAATCTACACCCTCAAACTCAACCTCTGGCTCAGGAGATGTCGCCCTGACACGTACCCTAGCTGGTGATGCATATCATGCTCTATCTCTACCATACCGCGACCCATACCTCAACCCCTACCTCGACCTTTAGTTGGAGCCCTAACAACATGTGCAGGTGCATCACCATCAATAGTAGTTAATCTCGTCCTCACCATCTATTGAAAGAATGAAATACAAAGTTTGAAATTCAATAACTGAACAAATTTGCATGATAAACAATCAAAGAATAAAATTTTCCTAAGAATGTTCCATAGCCTCCCGAAGATAGATACAAACATCATCGAACAGATTTGCGAGATGCTACTAGACACTTGCTCATGTACTCATGAGACTAGTGAACCTAGCGCTCTAATACCAACTTATCATGATCCAAAATTCCAAGGATTGTGATAACACCTATCCCAACCCAACCACAGTAGGTAAGACTAACTCAACAACTCAGAATATTCAAAGTAAAGACAACAGTATAGAATCCATACAAAAAACTAATGATGATATCTCAAAACATCCTCAAAAAGAAACTAAACAAAATAATTTGAAATACCAAAATTCATAAGTCATAAGTACAAGAGTGACACTAATACAAAATATTTAACTGAAATATAAAACTGTCCAAGAAAACTAAGTAAGACAGAAATAAAGATAGATGAAACTGGGAAAAACTTTGATCAGAGGAGCTCACTATAACTTTGAAATTCCATCGAGATGCATGATCACAAACCATGAGGACCATTCATAGGATCTACATCAGAAGGATGCATAAAAGTGGGAGTGAGTACAACCACTAGTACTCAATAGGCATCATATGCCGACTGAGCTTAAGTTGATACTATATCAAATAAATAATCCTAAAATAACCCTGCATGAAGAAAAGTTCCATCAGTTCAATATCAATAAATACAACACATCATCTCTAACATAATAATAATCCCAGAATAATATAATGCAATGATATAGGGTGCTATGCAATGGGTAATGTCTATCGATATATGACCCATCCCTAGTCTTTTATGAGAAGTGGGACCTATGAGGTCCTTTCGAGTTCCATATACCCCATCCAAAATCCTACCTTAGATTAAATCAATAAGAGTATCATATATCTCCGTCTAAAATCCTACATCGAACTAAATTAATAAAAAATGGTTTATTTATCTTCAAAAATTAGTGTTTCCAATGGTACAATCTAGTGACCCATGAGATGAATGAATATGTATTATCAAAATGATAAGATGAATCTCAATATAACAGATATATACAAAAATCTCAAGATATTAATCAAGTCATGAACACAGGCTACAAGCCTCAATATCAAGTTAGAAATCTAAATTATGAGCCACAATTTGAGCATCATAATAACAATCCATCTCATTCACTACTATAATTCACTAATTTACCCAACTCATATCATGCTTTACATGATAAGTCATTACCCAAGAAGAGAATAAAGAAAGTTGTCTTAACCTACCTCGAAGGCAAACTGCAAGCCACCAATAGTCACAAACTATCCTTTCTTTTCCAAATGACTTCATAATGCTCCCAATATATTAAGAACAAGTTCTACATGTAAATATGAGTCCATACCCATATTGCTATACTTCTATTCTGAGTCCAAAAAGTCAACTCAAAAGTCAATCTCAAGCCCTTAAGGACAAAGCTAGAATTTTATTAGAAAATCAATCTACCCATAACTTAAGGAGTTCAAAAATAAAATTTCATAAAAAATAGAGTTAAAATTGAACTTGAAATCAACAATTTATCATGTTTTTAACTTTACCGGGAACCCTCAAATTTTTAAGTTGAAAACTCAAGATTTAAAGATGAAATAATAATTGGGGAACATTAAAATATTGATTTAGAAACTTACTTAATGAAGAAATCTCAAAATCACCTTTTGAATCTCCAAAAATTGAGTTTCAAAGCTTCATAAATCGAGTATGGAGTTTTGAGTTGAAAAGGATATTTTAAAGGACTACAACCAATCCTTTCTTCGCGAACACGAGTGTAACACCTTGGAAAATTCCAAAACAAGTTTAACAGCTTAAGCGCGTTAATAAGGTTGGAGATTTTTAATTTTTTTTTAGTTTGCTAAATGATAGCTATGTGGCAAAGGAGACTAAGAGCAAGTGGCTAATAATTTATTGTTGATGAAATCGGAAATTGTAAAAGGAAATCAAGTAAGTTTTTCTTCATTAATTTATCAATATTTGAACCAAGTGGGTCACTTTTTCTCTCCTTTAGTATTTCTTATAGGAATGTGTAAAGACCCCAAAAAAGAGAGAGATTTGCTTGGTTCCTTTTTCTTCCAGAATCGAAAACAACCATAGTACCATATGCTTTCCTTTTTCTTTTGTATCACTAGAGATTGAGGTTATTCAGCTTTGTCAAAAGATATTTGGGTCCTTTACCACCTCACATTTTGGGGTTCCAAATGAGAAATTAGCATAGCAGTAACAGTAGCTATTCTTGAAAATTTCAAGTGCCAAGTAACAGAAAAAAGTGAGATTTGTTCATGATGTCATGGAGGCTTAGAACAAGCAAAAGTTCCTTGCAAATTAAATGATTTTTTTGGGACAACCTCAAAGATTTTTCAAGAATTGATATAAAGTTTAAAGTTAGGATTTGAACTTCAAGAGGTAAATTCTTTATCCCACTCTTGCATATGATTATAGATAAGTATTTATAATATTTGATTTGAGTTTTTACTAGCTCTTGAAATGGGTCTATAAATTAGGGTTCACAAGAAGAGAAAAAAATATGAAATTGTGATAAAAGTAAACATTTTGGGTATTTTTATTGATGTGGCAGATTTAATTTTGAACCTTGTAAGTTGGAAAAATAAGAAATTCCCTCCAAATAATTTTTAAAGATTTTGATTAAAGTTTGGGCATAAATGAAGAATATGAAAATGAATTGTTAGATGAACCTACGGGTTATTGATAGACGTGCGCATTATTTTTGAAGTAACTTTGTTGCCTATTGGATGGTGGAAGCTAGTGCTTGGCTATGTGAAGGTGATACCCACGCTGGTTGTATGTTTGAGACTTGTGGTACTACGGTAGCTAGTAAAGCTTCCAAGGTATGTAAAACTAAAACCTCCTTTGTTGTTAAGGCACAACCTATTGTCACTTGTTTTTCCTAAAAGAGTCAATATAGCCTACTTGAATATGTGAACAAAGCCTCACTTTCTATATGTCTCTTTACTTTCTATATGTCTAACACACGAATACATGCCTAATATGGCCACGGTATCTACATGCCCCTTCCAAATCATTTGCCTTCACACTTCATGTATCTATTCGTTGAAGTCACAATATCCATATTTCTCTTGTCGAGTCAAGTATCAAGAGAGTTATGCATGACCGTGTACATATTCGTTAGAAATTCTTAGACTCACGCGGTATGTCTATCACATGCTATAAATTAGAATAAATGGCCATAGTATAGTTGCACTAGTATATTCAATCGCATAGTGACATATTATAAGTTGATATAATTAAAGAACTAGTATTTAAATAAATGGATACCATCAAAGAAGTTAGTTGTATATGGAAAGTATTACCTGAATGGCTAAACCATCTTTATCGTAATTTACTTGTATAGGTCTATAAGACATTATATGATAAAAGTTTACCATTATCGAGGGAGGGTATTAGTTTTTACTTGGCACACATGCGCGATGTAATTCTGTATACAGGATTGAAACAGGCCATTAAAGTGAGCCCAAATATTATGACGTACCCGCCCTTGTGGCATCATTTGCATTTTGAGTCAGTTGAATCATCATGCATTAGTTTTCCTGACTCGAGTTGATATATGGCACATATGGCCTACATACAAACCCTCATAGTGAGCCCATGGGAGCGCACCATGTATAAGACCGCGATTATAGTTATATGTATAAAATCATAGCAATGGGTATTTGGACAATGTATGCCTTACACTTGTCATAGATTGTTTTGGTAGGCTATCATATGATTATTTGAATTAAAGGTAGGCATAGGATATCACCTAGGCAAATTACTAGGCGCTTCATAATGATGAACTACTCATAAGATGTTACATGACGAGTTAATAAGGCAAACGCATAAGTCATAACTTATATTGTGTATTGGTCACTTGTACGCTCATAAGTTATAGTCCAAACAAGAGTTTCTAGTATTCAACTATCTATAGTTGCTCATATTGTTGTTCAATTCATTGAGCATCCTTCTATGTCTACTTATTATTTAGTCTGCTTTATGTACCAGTACATGTTGTATATGTACTCACGTCCCTACATTCGGGGGCGCCACATCTTTTTTTATATAATATCAGGTACACCAAGTAGCAGACTTCTATATTAGGCACTCGTCTCGATTCAACAAAGCAGTTGGTGAACTCTTCTATCATCTGGAGCTAATAGATGTCTAGTACTTTCTAAGTCTTATTATGGTTATAACTTGGGTATGTCGGGTCCTGTCCTGACCATCTGTTGTTATATAGTAATATATTCTATTAGAGGAGTGTTCATATGGACCCTTGTCCACCCCTTCCAGTCTGGGGGCGTGACAACGAGACCCCCATCGCATTCGTAAAACTACCCAACCCAGACTCATCACAATCGTGAGGGTCCGATCGCGTCATTTTAGAGTAAAATTTACCCGGCCCTGACTGGGTAAACTCCTTTTTTTCACAATCACGATTAAGCCCCTATGATCGCGATGTAGAAGAATTTCCTTCTTCGCTATCATGACAGGGGCATCGCTAATGCAATGAAGGAATGACCCTGCACAAGTAACAACAAAACCAACTGAGAAATCCAACATTAAAAGTCCCAAATGGACCCTCAAAAATCGTTTCGTACCCCATGAACTCAAACCAAATATGCTACTAGACTAAAATCGACATTTTATAATTAAAAAAAGGGCAGCCCGGTGCACTAAAGCTACCGCTATGCGCGGTGTCCGGGGAAGGGCCCTACCACAAGGGTGTATTGTACGCAGCCTTACCTTGCATTTCTGCCAGAGGCTGTTTCCAAGGCTTGAACCCGTGACCTCCTGGTCACATGGCAGCAACTTTACCAGTTACTCCAAGGCTCCCCTTCAAAATCGACATTTTATACTCAACAGAATCATCATAATCGCAAACGGAGGTCGTTAACAATGGATATTGACCAAAGTCAACTCCAAGCCTTAACTTTCTAAATTTTTGTCCAACAACTTAAAATACATTCAAACACCTCCGGACCGAACCAAAGGTGCTACTAATCCAGAAATGACATCTTAAAGCTATCAAAACTAACGGAATTCTCATATGACATCTAAATTTCCGAATGTTGGCCAACTCAGCCATTTTCATTTCAAAGCCTCTCAAAATAAAAAACCAACATAAATCACAATCGATCACCTCGAGAACCATGTCACCCACTCCTGCAGATCACAAATATCAAAATACAACTACGAGGAGGGATATGATGATCAAAATACATCAAAAGTCAAAATTCATCGATCATGAGGGTTGTTATAGGAGTAACGTCTGAACTCACATGCATCTTTCAAAAGTCTTCTGGCATAGCATTGTAATATGTGTTGCATAGATTTTTATTATCTGTTGGATTGCAATGAACTAAAATTGTTGCAAATAAATTTTGAAGAGTTGTTGAAATCTTAAAGAAGATAACCTCACATAAACATTTAGAAATGTTATTATATGATTTTAATAACCCTCTTTATTTGGCAATACTTTTCAATGTATCACAATGTTTTCATTAACAGTAAGTGATCAAACAAAGTTGACCCTCTAACGTGGTTTAATAATACTCTCTCGCAATACCTTTAATGTTCTCTAAGATTAGCTGCAATTTGATTATATTAGTGAGATGATATCACTTTTGAAGTATTGTCATCTTACCAATATTATTCGACCAATCATAGAGCGTGATTTTTTTTTTATCCAAACTTTTGATTGCGAATTTCAAATATATTGTTCAGACAAATGTAATTGTAGTTTAATAACCGCATATTATATTTCACTTAGATTATTGAACTCATAAATTCTCCATAATATTTCAGGTGGAGACACCCAACATGCATTTGGAAAACTTCTAATTTCGTTAATTAGTTTTTCTCTATTGTCAGACTCAATGTAAATTTTATATATATATACACACGCGCACATACTTGTAGAGATACTTTATTCCTTTAACTCCTGAGCAAACTTTTATATTTACGTGGCAATTATTTCTCATCAATAAGTAAGGATTATAAGGCACAACCTATTGATTATTCATGTCCATTTACGAATATCTTCTTCAATAAATGGGACATTTATCATTTCTTTTTTTGTTTTACTATTAAATGGTTTGGAATAATGAAACTTACATTGTCCGTCCTTCATGCACGAACTTGTTAGATGTGTTTGACTGCAGATTCATAAAACATTAGTCTGATAACTAATTGATTCAAGTGTGGATGTCTATTTCTATCGAGAAGTTTCACATAAATAAATTTATCATATTGATCGATTGATGTTATCTTATAGCCTTCTTAAATAGGTGTATATGCGATAAGCCACTTTTCTGAAATCCTACCACGAAAACATGTGTTGCAACAGGTTCAAAAATCTTTTTGTTTAAAATTTGGTCTTTAAGATCTTACAATTTCGCTCTAAAATTCTGATGATCAAATCTAACCTATCTTGAGTGACTTGACGTGCAGTTTTTAAGTCAAAAATTGTTATCAGCCTTCATAAATAATGTTAATTTAAATAAATTCATAAAATTCTAAACAAAGATAAAACTATATGAAAAATATTTCACAGAAAGTTGACTTGTTCTCACTGATGGCCTTAATGCCTTAAGGTTTAATTAAGAGTAAAATCCACTTTGCCTATATATAATGCTTGGAAAGTAATACTTCTACACCTTTTGAATGGGATCGAAAACCTTTTGAACCACATCTTATTATGAGCTTTAAAATTTTAATACAAAAAGTGAGTATTGTTAATTGTTTTCTTACTTCTTTACATAAAATCTCCTCCACTCCATGCTCTCTCTGTAGAGTGCACTTCTTTCTAGGGAGGGAGCTAGAATATTGTTTACGTATCAAAAATAATAATTTTGATCCAAACTTTATACTCCCTTTGTTTTGTTTTAGTTGGCTTTCTTGTTAAAAATATTTGTTTCAATTTAGTTGTTCCATTTATAAAATCAAAAGAATTTTATTATGTTATTCCAATACTACCCCTATCATTAAATGACTATATAAAATGTATATAATCAAATTTATATTTTCGAAGCATGATTAATAAGGCTAATTTGATAAAACAAACTCCTAATAAATATTTTCTTAAGGGGAGTGTAAAGTCAACAAGGACCAACTATTTTGAAACGGAGGGAGTATTTGTCTTAAAAAATAAATTAAATATGTACGGATTATTAATCTGAACTCAATAACTTAAAAGATTAAAATTTGAAACCCATATGATCATATGCATGATTCCTGGAGATAGTAATTCTGTCCTAAATTTTTTTTTTCCTAATAATTGCATTATCTAACAGTAAGTCAGTATTATTATGTACTCAATATTCAAAAGTTGAAAAGTCGAATTCATATATCATATTATGCATAAAATGCATATCGTATATGAATCCATTGTGAGATACTTCGGCATACAAATAACTATAATATAACATTTGAAGAATCTATGAAAATCAACAACTAAAGAGATACAAAATATAACTGTCATATGAATAGTGAGTGGTAAACCACAAATAAAAAGTACTAATATTGTTTTATCAACAAATAAAAAGTACTAATATTGTTTTATCAACAAATAAAAAGTACTTACTAATAATGTTTTATCTACAAATTTTGATCAAACTGAATGTTAGTTGGACTTGTTGAATATAATTATTATTTCCACATAGAATGAAACAAAGAGAGAAATGAAAACAACATGGCAAAGTACATTTTGAATACATGGTTGGATAGAAACTAAAAGCAACAACCATTCTTGCATTTAAAGCCAATAGAAAGGGCAGATCTAAACTGAAATTGTGCAAACAAAGCTTTGAATCGGCAAACAAAATTGAAAAAGTGTTTTATTAATTTTCTAGTTTGGGCAGGAAATAACTTGCCCTTGCGTTTTACATTCGTACTTTCATAATATATAGATATAGAGCGGTAAAGACCAAATGAGGGAAAAAAAGAAGATAATAACTCGAATATATCAAATCGGTCGTTGTATATAATTGGACTTTTTATCGTTACATAACAACAAATTTAATGATGTGATACAATAAAATTTAAGCAACAATTAAAACAAATGTTATATTTAAACTAACAACAAGATACACTAGAATAGGTAACAACCATCCAAACGAGTTGTTAAATGCCTATTTAGCTATAGATTTTGAAGTTGAAACTTGAACATTTGAGTATGTGAAGTTGTATTTGGATATGTATTTTACTTGAAAAAAAATTGAAGTTTTGTGACTGAAAATTTCATAATCCTAAACTTGAAAATTATTTGAAGACAGATTTTCAAAATACGACCTATTGTCTATGGTCAAACAGATATTTAAAACTGAATTTTCTATATCTGATCTAAAATTTATGGCAAAATGCTAACTAATAACCTATTTGGCCAACTTTTTAAAATCAACTTATTTTGAACCAAGACTAGGAATTTTTAACAAACAGGATCAAGAATCATTACTCTTTCAGACAGGATGTCAAATTTCTCCCAATTTCGCTTCGTTGCTAGAGCTGTTGAGTTTGACTTCTATTAAGAAAAGTTTGTGTTTGGCCAATAAATTTAAAAAGCACTTTTGAATAGTAATTACCGTTTGACCAATCTTTTAAAAGTATTTTTAAGTATATTTTTTTCAAAAATATTTTTTTTAAAAATGCTTTTAGGGAAAAACTATTTTTTTTTAGCTTATGAAAAATTGTTTTGCTACTCCCCAAAACACCTATTTTCTCCAAAAGCTTGGTCAAACACCTTAATTTTTAAGATAAGTGTTTTTGAGGAAAAATAAGCTCGCCAAACAGGCTATAAGGTTTGGAGTATAATCGAGGGATGTTTTTGACCAAAAACACCAGTGGGCCCTTCCACGTTAAGGCTCCACCATCAGGGCATAAACGTCCTTTTGCTATCTGTTGTTTTCTAAACCCGATAGGTTTAAGGAATTAATTAGGAGAAGTTTAAAGGGAAAAAAGAATTAAAAAAAAAAAAAGAAGCAGAGAGGTTTGCATTTAAGGTGAGAGTGGTGTACGGTGTGATCAAATTTATGCGAGATACTCGTAACTCCAGGGGCGGCTCTATGCCTCGCCGAATTAGGCACCCGGCTTAGACCTTCAAATTTGAGGGGTCTCATTTCAATTTATTTGTCTTTTTTTGGATATATTTCAAAAATAATTTTTTTTTTGGGCCAATTTTTTAATATTAATTTTTCACCTGACATATTTAACATCATAAGATTAAAATATATTTTGGTGTATTCTATATACATTTTTAGTTTAAGATTATAAGATTCAAAAATCTTCTTTACTTTCTTAAATTCTAAACTCCATGTCAAGTCTAATAGGCAAACAAATTGAAACGAAGAGAGTATTATTTGTAGAAAAAGTAAAAAAAAAAAAAATACATAAACTCCATGTCAAGTCTAATAGGCAAACAAATTAAAATGAAGAGAGTATTATTTGAGAAAAAGTAAAAAAAAGTTACATATAAAAAAAAAAGAGGATTTTGCAACTCAAAATACTTTTGTAAGAAATATATTAACGATTTTGCATATTAAAAATTTAGAAGAATAAACTTTAAATTTTAAAAAATATTAATTTCTTTTAAAAGATTAAGCCCTCCAATTCATTTTTGGCTTTAGGCCACCAACGGATTTGAGCCGGCCCTGCGTAACTCGTAAGGGGAGCAATTTCGTGTGCTTGCCTTTACAGTGTCTTCCATTGGAAGCTCTACTCCCTTCTTCCGGTAATTTCTTCAAACCCTCTTCTTTATCTAATCAATGTACGTATGTGTATTTTCTTGGCGAAAAACCTCCGTTCATCGTAAAGGCTTTTGTTTTTAGTTCACTCAAAATTATGTATCATCGAGTTGGAATCAAAGTTTTTTCTCTTTTAAGTGTGGAATCGATGAATTCTTTTGCTTAATTCACTTGTTATGACGAAGAAACATTTCCAAGTTTTTAAGTCTGGGTGCAGTTTATACTGCATTCTTTAATGTATATATAGAGAGATGAGCGGATGATTGTGACTTGTGGTTGGTATGGATGTCTAGTGCAATGTACTTCCGTCTTCCCCTTTTAGGATGTTGTATTTTCGCCCATGTTGCCGTTGAGATTATTCCGCTTTATTACTTTTATTGTGATTAATTAGGGGGTTTTAGCTAAGTTAATCGATGTAATTTCATTGTTTTCATTTTTAGGGTTTAGGGTTTTTGTGATATTAATTCGTTCAAATCGACGACTGCCTATTACTTGTTGAGAATTGAGATAATCCGGGTTCGTTACTTCGTATGACTGAGGAACCTAGGGGCTTTTACTGGAGGCAGTGGATGATATTTCTTGTTTTTATTTTTATTTTTAGTGAAACCTTTGCACCATTCTGTATGTTTTTGTTGTGGGCACTTTTAGGGTTTAGTTTTTCTTTTATCCATAGTTAGTTCATCCAATGTGGCTACATTCGGGGTCTTTCTTCTGTGTACCAAGGTTGCAGTGTTGGGGGGAATCGGGTGTCTGATGGCACGAATGTTCTTTTAGTTTTTTTTTTTGGGTTGCCTGGCCCCGAGGTGTTTGGTGGTGGTGGGCAGGGTTGGCGATGGCATGAGGAAAGAACATCATGTAATAACATTCTCTAATGTGGTTAAATTTGATCAGTATGTTTTTCTTCTAGTTTTTTGGTTAGCCTGTATTATTTGTTGTTGCTATTGTTTTCTTCTTTAGATTCCTTGCTAGTGTATTTGCTTTATATACTTGATTCTTTTTGATATGCTTTACTTTAGCCGAGGGTCTATCGGAAACAATCTTTCTATCTTCACAAGGTAGGGATAAGGCTACGTACACATCACCCTTCCCTGACCCACTTGTGGGATAAGATTGCATTGGGTATGTTTTTGTTGTTTTTTGGTTAGCCTGCGCATGGCGTATTTTTGTTGTGGGAGGGGAGAGGGAGCGCAAGTGCAGGAAAGATTTAAAAAAACTAATTTTGAAGAGTTCTGCACGTGTTGTTAGTTAGATTGCTGATTGCAATTAAAATTGTTGGAAGTCATTTGTACTGATGAAATGGTGTTGTGATCCAAAGAGAAAGTCTGGATTTAGTTTTATCCTTATGATCTTTTCAGGGTAGGAGCAGGGAAGAGAACACATCCAATCATGGTAAATGCTTCTGCTGTTTCATCATCAAACCAGGCAAAAAATGCTGGAGGCTTTAGAAATTTGAGAAGAAGTCAGCTTGGCGGCGTTATATTCGGTTGCACGCAGAACACTATGAAAGAATGTCTCTCAAAGCAACTATTTGGTCAGTTATTTGGGCAGATATATGTTTTGATAATGAGTTTTAGGGGTTCCTATGAGAGTTTGCTATTTTCTTATTTCTGCTTTTCACCTTTTATTGCGTTATGCTTATGTTTTTAATTTTTTGACAGGTTTGCCAGTTCAACATTTTTCATATGTGCAGAACGTAGATCCAGGCTTGCCATTATTTTTGTTCAACTACTCTGATAGAAAGCTTTATGGCATCTATGAAGCTGCAGGCTCTGGTCAAATGTATATCGATCAATATGCTTGGACGTCAGATGGTTCTTTCCGAACTTCTTATCCAGCACAGGTTTAAAGTCCATCTTTTCTTCTTGGGATTTTTCGCTTTGGTTGATGCTTCTGCTTTAATCCAAAAAAGCTCAGCACTTTTCTGTTTCTTTATGAAGGTTCAAATATGTGTACGTCAGCTTGGTCAACCGCTGCCAGAAAATCAGTTTAAACCAGTAATTAAGGATAACTATTATTCTCAAAACCATTTCTTTTTTGAGTTAGATCATGTTCAAGCTGGTAAATTAATCTCCATATTCTCATCTCTTGCATTTGCTCCAAGTAGTAGCCCATCACAAAACTTTGCAAAACAGAGAAGTATATTCCAAGGTTTACCTGCCAATGATAAAAGAGAGGAAAGTGGAAGTTTTCAGTCACAAGACTCCAAAGATATTTTTGCATACTCATCTGGTCTGAACGGGGAATTGCCGGCTAGAGACACTTCTCCTCTTCATTCAAATGGTAACCGGCAGCCGGAGGTACTATTAGATAATCAGACAGAATTGGATGAGAAGGATCTGATATACATAAAGCTTAGAGAATTGGCCCTTCAGCGTGAGTTTTCAGGTGGCATTACAGATGGGCCTTCAAATGAAGCCACCACTGCAGTCGTACCTGCGTCCATAAATCACGCAATAATTGTGCAAGAAACTTTGCAGGAAGAGCTGCCACTTGGAGAAGAGCAGAATATAGACTGCTCCAGTGACTCAACTGGTTATCCATCTGTTACAGCTCAGGTTGGTCATCTTCTTGTAGTTTCTGCTGATTTTTTTTTCTCCGACAACAGCATCCTATTGCTTTATATGATTTGACCTATTTTGTTTGCTGCAGCT
Organism: Capsicum rhomboideum; assembly: GCA_031232105.1. Lineage (NCBI taxonomy): Eukaryota > Viridiplantae > Streptophyta > Magnoliopsida > Solanales > Solanaceae > Capsicum > Capsicum rhomboideum. The sequence continues at coordinate 108,274,912 of CP124711.1, forward strand.
TCTCCAAGGAATGGAAGAACTGAAAGCTTTTATAGAAGAGAAGAATCATAAGATGGATTATTTGGAGCAGAAGATGGTAAACCTCATCTCTTTTTCAATATCAGCATCATGGTGACGTCTCTATTCTGTGCTAAATCCACTAGCCTTCTTAATTGCTCTCTGTGGGTTATTGATGATGCTAGAATTTTCTCTATGTAGGACATTTTTTGAGATTACGAGGAACCAAAAGATATATGCTTTTCCTCTTTCCTTTTGTTTTCTAGGAGGTGGGTGGTGGGAGGGCATAAGAAAATGAATTTAACATGCAGTTCTTATTTATACAGATAATCGATAAGCAATGTAATTAAGAAATGATATAACTAATTGGTAGTGTGAAAGCTCACGGGGTTCAGTGAGTTGTCATGCAAATGATGTAATAGCCTCTAAAAGGAACTTAAAGTGTGTTTCCCTAATTACGGTGAAACAACTGGAATATGCAATATCCTACAGTAGTCTTCACAACTCAGAGATATATGAAAAAAAGGCTAGCATGATTTCTGGAAGATAAAGAACAGGAATAATAAGGCTATCTTCAGAAACTTTTGACATGTGACGCACCGGAAAAGCGAGTTGACCCGTACTTTTGGCTGATAACCTCCATAATGGTGGACCCTTATTGGTTTTGTGAGATATGTCCCTCGAGAAGGTTCCAAATCTGTAATTCAACAGATTGGACTGGTTAACATAATTGTGAGTATACTAAGAATATGGACCAATATGTACAATTGAGTGTGGTATCCAATGCTGTATTCATTGAGATGAACAACAAGCAAATTTGGATTTACACGTATAGTCTGTTTCTACGATTTTAACTGTCTGATTTCATACTTTTATTCTGCATTTTCTACTGTATCTGCATGATTTAAGGATGTACCAGGAGTATATTAAGAATATGAACCAATAGGGAATGAAATTGGGTTTTGTGGTGTATTGCTGTACCCATAATGAAACAACTTATAACTAAGTGTGGTATCTATATATACTAGATATTGGAGCCCGTGCCAGCACGGCCCCAATGTATGTTACTTTTTTGTTTCAATTTATGTGGCACAAATGAAATTTGAAAAGTCAACCAAATCTTTTTTATAATTTTAAAATATTTCAAGTTATTGATTATTGATTTATAGTACTTTTACATAATTTACAGATACTATATGTTACTCTTTTTGTCCTTATTTATGTGGCACTGATGGAATATTTGAGAAAGTCGATCAAATTTGTTATATAGTTTTAGATATTTTAAGTTGTTAATTATTATTATTTATACGACTTTCTACGTAATTTTCAAGTAATATATGTTACTCCCTCTATCCTAATTTATATGACATTGATAGAATTTGGAAAGTCAAACAAATTTTTTATACAACTTTTTAATTGGATAATTACTGTGATTTATATTACTTTTCACGAAATTTTCAAATAATATATCCTAATTTATGTGCACTGATAGAATTTCGACTCAACCAAATTTTTTGTGTCTCCAAATAATTTAAATTATTAATTATTATAATTTATAATACTTTTTACGCAATTTTCAAATATATAACATATTAAAAAAAAATAACTAAATTAAAACGAATAATATGAAATTACGAAAATGTCCTCGGCCAAAAGCAGGCAGCTGAAAGCAGGCATGACAACCGCCAGCTGCCTACTCACTCACACTTATTAATAGTAGTAATATTCCTTGAGATGAACAAGAAGAAAATTTGGATCTCCAAAACCCCTATACGCCATAGCTAGATTTTAACTTTGTCCGGTTTCATATCGTTTTACTTCATTTCTACTGTATCTTCTTGATTTAAGGATGGATTGGGAGTTGCTAGAAGTATTCAAAAAGAGAAAGGATGGATTGGAAGTTATTTCTCCCCTTGGTACATTCGCAGCTGTATATATACAGATAAGAAGTTAATACCTGGTAACTCTGGGTAATTTGGCATTTCAGGCTCATGCAGAACAAGAGATTAAACAGTTAAAATATAGATGTATGATGCTGGAGTCCTCAAATACTGTTTGTACACGTGCTGATGAAATAATGATCGACCATACTGATGATGCACACCTGAAGCATGAGATGATTTTCCTAACTGGAGGATATGATGGTGTATCGTGGTTATCAGCATTGGACTCGTATTTGCCTTCATTCGATGTGTTAAATTCACTTAAACCAATGAATTCAGTCCGTGCATATGCCTCGGTTGCAAAGCTGAGTGGAGAATTTTATGTATTTGGTGGTGGAACTGGAAGCTTGTGGTATGACACAGGTACAGCCTGCACTTCTCTGCCCGCCCCTCCCCCCTCCCCCCCACCCACCCCCCCACCCCTCCCCCCTTTGGCCTTTCTCAAGTTGCTAACACTGAGTCACTCTTTTTCTTTGAAGTTGAATCGTACAACCCAGCTAATGATGAATGGACTGTGTGCCCTTGTTTGAAAGAGAAAAGGGGTAGCTTAGCTGGTGCAGCTTTGAAGGACAAAATATTTGCAATTGGTGGTGGAAATGGGATTGAATGCTTTTCAGAGGTTGAAATGTATGATCCTCAAGTAGGACGATGGATTAATACACAGTCCATGTTGCAGAAGGTTAAGACTTGTGATCCTGTTGTATTTTGTATGTTCTATTATTGTTCCTTTGGTGATAATACTGTTTAACCCAGAGAGACAAGAAGCATCAATAAAACTACAAGTTTGGCGTCTTGTTTGGCCCTGTAAAAGTAATTTGCAATGTGTCAGATAATCCAAAATCCAAGTTCTGACAAGAATGCTGATTTGTATTAAACTCAAAGTTATTCTCATCATCTTAAATTTTGTAGCAAATCGATAAGAGTTCATCTTGTCCTTAACCTCCAAGTCCTTTTTGTCCCTTTGTTTAATCCTTTTGGCCTTCTATATAAGTAGTATAAAGGTATTAAGAAAGTACTGATAAGTAAGATGGTATAGGGAAAGATTTAGTTAAAGTGTTGTATTCTGTTTAGTAGTGTTATCTACAATAGCCCGTTTTAAAAATGTTATCTACGCTAGCCAAGTCAATCGTGGGAAATACTCGCTAGCAAAGCTAGGAACTCCAGGACTTCTGTCTGCCTGTAATCGTAATAGTTAGTGTCTGGCAGACATCTCATTTGTTTTAAGTGCTACCTTTTCTCCTCTGATGTGACTGTCTTCCTTTTCTGTATATTTGCAGAGATTTGCTGTAGCTGCAGCAGAACTCAATGGTGCACTATATGCTGTTGGTGGATATGACGGGAACAATTACCTGGAGTAAGTTGTACCACACTTACCGTTCTTTTTCTGCTTTTAAATGTGGTAATGATACTTTCCGTCTGAGCATCGTTTTCTTGAACCATGAAATTATAATTTTCCACGGTCTTCTCCAAGAAGTTGAGATGCGTGTATATTCCCACATGTACCTTTTTTGAAATGCTAACTTTTATGTATTTCACAAGTACAGAAAAATGCTATTGTTCCCTTAAGATTATCTGCAATATGTAAGACTGTTTGTAGTTCAAGTTTTATGCTTTATTATCCTGCAGCGTCTTTCTTACTAGCTGTTACTTCAGGACTGCTGAAAGATTTGATCCCAGAGAACATTCCTGGACAAAAATCGGAAGTATGAGTACAAGAAGAGGATGCCATGCGTTGGTTGCCTTGAGTGGGAAGCTGTATGTTCTTATCCTTTTTTGTGTATCTTAGAGATGTCCACTGCCCTCAAGGATGGGGGGTGGGGGTGGGGGGTGGGGTGGGGTGGGTCTTCTAATTGGGTTGGAAAATACTCTCGTCAATTTCGTTTACGTTTAACATTGTTATGTAGATATGCACTTGGTGGCTACGATGGATCTACAATGGTGTCTAGCATTGAGATATATGACCCCCTTCTAGGAACATGGATAATTGGTGAGCCGATGAAACATTCAAGGGGATATTCAGCTGCTGCTGTTTTGAAGGAATCCATCTATGTCATTGGAGGAGTTCAATCCAATGAGGAGATAATAGACGTGGTATGTGACCTTATCTCGTTGTTCATCTCATGCTTAGTTTTAACCACCTCCTGGAAGCCAACTCTCATGTTATATGTCTGCAGGTTGAATGCTATAAAGAGGGTCAAGGTTGGGAAATGCCTAACTTGAGGGCTATCAGGAAAAGGTGTTTCTCCTCAGCCATAGTTTTAGAGGAAGATTGAACTCGCTATGATATGGAAGCTGATCTGGAGCAATAGGAGGTGGTTTCTTAGAATCTAATGCGTCCTTTGTCCGTCCGACAATATTATATCTATTATTTTGAATTTGTGGATAAGATTAGTATCTGTATATTTATACTTGGATGCTTGAAGGAGTTTCCTGAACTTTTGGAAGTAGTAGGTTTCTCTTTGAAAGAAAACAGAAATTAATATATAGTAATTGCTATTTATCTTTCCTATATCTCTTTTTCCAGCAGAACTTCTGCAAAATCGTAGTGCTTTTATCTGAAATATGTAGAAGAAATGTGAACAATTGGTTATCCTTTGCATGGGTAAATGTACTACGGTATCATGCTCTTAAAACATAAGTAGAATGTCTAATATAGGGGTAGTAGTTTGAGAAAATTAGAGTTTGGAGAGTTTGATATCGTAAACCTTGAGAAAGAATCGGGTTCTGGGAATGTAGAACTACTTGTGCAAAATGGTGCCAAGGGTATTAATAAGGTTTCTCTTGACATCAGAGTCGATGCCACTCATATGTCCAACTATCCTTTCAGTACAGCCATCACATATTGGGAAAAAAGTAATTTCATTCGTTATTGATGAATATATCTTACATATATACATTATTAGTTAATAAAGGGTCTATTCACGAACACCTATATATTGAAGTTTAGAGCATCTATATATTTGGGACAAACTATAAAAGGATAAGTTTATAGGGTGTCTGGGTAATAATGGAAGTTACTGTTCAAGAAATATATAGTAAGTTATTTTCTGATGTTTGGTTATATACGAAACTAACCTAACGTCGAAAAACATTGCTATAATATATATAGGAAAAATTATTCAGAATGTCAAGCCACTACAATTATTTACAAGTAAAATGGTCCAACTTTGCAAAAATTACCCAAAATGGCCCATGTCGTATAATTTTTGTAATAAAACGCATTTATTATCAATTCTCTTTTACACACTACTTCATCTCTCTCTGAGCTTTCTTTTCTTTTTTTTTTTTCAACATTTCACTACATTATTATTTGCTAAATTATATCTTTCAACATTACATTTGAACGTTGAATATAAATGATAACTTGTTTTTTTTATATTTTTCTTTTTTGTACTATTTAAAAAAAAACTTTTTAATTGTTTTTTTTTTGTTGTTGTGCTATTTAAAAGAAAAAAATTCTCTGTTTAAATTATTTTTTTTGCTCTTTTTTTAAAACTTTTTTTTTTTAATTGTTTCACTTCTTTTGTGGAAAAAATAAATATTTATGTTGTTTTAATCTTTAAAAACTTTATCATAAATGCTCCAAGTTGCGTATTGCTTATCTTTGCTAGAGGAGATATGACTTAAACAGTGTTTCTCTTATTTCTCCTAAGATTCTGGACTGCAAGCTAATTTAAACAAGAGTTTCACTTATTTTAGAGGAGTGTCACAAGGAGATAGACTACTGATTACTCAACAATTAGGATATCCATTGAAAGTGCCTTGATATTCCTCTATCTACGTAGAAACCTTTTGTCTTACAATGATAACCTTTTACTGAAAAGATAATGGCTAGAATATCATCTTGGACTATAAGAAAGTTGTCTTATTCTGGAAGAGGACAACTTGTACAGGCTGTGTTCTTTGAAATACAATTTTACTAAGCACAAATTTTCATTATTCTTACCAAAGTTATGAAGTTGATTGATAGTTTGTGTAGAATCTATTTGTAGTCTGATAAAGGTAACATTACAAAAAAGGCCATTGCCTGGGATAGAATTTGTTGTCATAAATTTATTGGACGTATGAACTTGACTAATATGCAACTATATAAGAAGGCAACATTAGCTAAAGTATCTAGGGATCTATCAAGACAAACAAACTATGGGCCAAATGGATTCACACTGTCTATATAAAGGATTAGACCAATCGCTAGCCCCTAGTCAAGCTAGTTGGAGGACAAGGAAGATTATGGAAGCAAACAATGTTGTTGAACAATTACAACACACTAGCAAAACTGGTAAAAGCATGACTAGATAAATGTACCTACATCTGTTAGGAGATTAACCAAGAGTCTAGTGGAAATGCCTCATGTTCAAGAATGCAACCAGACCTAAAGTATACTTAACAATATGGCTCATGCTCCAAAGGAAACTGTTGACCTTTTGTCACGATCCAAATAGGACCATGACCGGCGCTAAGGGGGTTAGAATTCCAAAACAAGCCTCATTAGTATTCTACAAATCGGGGAGAGTTTCTCCTATTTTGGGCCTATCCAAAAATTCCTGTCTCAATTTAACGACGCAACTAACCAATCATCACCAAAACAATGTAGCAAAATCATCAATAACCCATTCACAAAATAAAACTACTAAATTCATCTCCAGGTAAGAGAAGAAGTCAAATACTTCACACGTCTACAAAAACATACTCATGACTCAAATAAAGAAAATGACTAGGAGCGACTTTAAGAATTCAATGGACCATAACAAATAAATGAACTTCTGCCCATGCAAATAAATGCGGGGCTCACCAGGAATATGTCAACTCAAACGCTCTAGTTAATGAAATCCTCACCAATGTCATCTGCGTTCTTTGAAAAAAATAGCTAGGAGTGAGACGCTAGCTCAGTGAATAATAACACTTAACCACAACCATTTTAATGGGGACAAGTCACAAAACATACTGGTGTGATAATCAAGAAATATCATGAAATAATGCTCTTTCAGAAAATGATAACCATCATATAAGAAAATCAAGTTAACAATTTGGTAACAACCAACAATACTATCATATCAAATATTACATATTTGAGAGGTTTCCAAGAATGAATCATGTAATCAGTGTGGCATTCTACTTCAAGAAATAGCCAATAACAGTGAACTCCTCGTAAAGGAGTCAAATATCTTATCAGTAGTCCCTACTCGAGGGAGATCAGTAATAGTATGCTAGTTCTACCTTCCTACTAGCGAGGGCTGTAACAGTAATCTGTAAATACAAGGTGCACCAGGTCTAACGAACCCGCCGTTAGCTACGGGATCCAAATCAAGGTCTACTCCCATTTATACTTTTCTTTGTAACTAGTATTCACTTGTAAAAAAATATTTCCAAAACAATACAGGAGACTTTAGTTCTTAGCAAAACATCTCATATATCAAAATTCAACAAAGCACTTATCAAAATACTTCCAAAGTCAGTATAAGGATCTTTATTGTAATAAGATCATATCTCAAGTAACTCTATAACTTGTCTCGTAACAGTAAAACCTTTCAAATAGTGAAGACATCTCGAATAACTATATCAATATTATATTATGTAAAAGACTTGTTCCACGTGCATTTTCAAAGCATCTGCTAACTCTTATTTTCTTTAAAATCATGTTTAAACTATGCAAGTTATAAAAAACATAAATTGTGGTAAGATTACTACTCACGTTACACTTGTCGGAATACCAAATTTGTCACCTCGAACGATTTGTATGACTTCCTTCGATCAATCTATAGCCACATCATATTAATCTTGCATTAATTTCTTCATTTAGACTAATTCAAAACTAATTTGGATTATCCAAGCCTTAGGATCAAGGTTTGGCTCTCAACCAGTCAATATACATCAATTTAAGATACCATTCTCATATGTATTACAATCACCAGTTCACTAATACCAAGTTTTAATCCATGATTTACCCATTTTGAAGAATTCCCTGAACTCTCTCAATTCAAGTAATACTAGATTGAAATTCTTCAACTCTAGCCATGAGTTTTCTTAATTCAATTAGTACCTCTGTTACCCAATATGATTACTATCAAACCAAATCAAGTCAATTGAATTCTCACTACGTTCAAGCCACATCAAAATTATATAACTCAAATCCAGTTAATGTTATATCCCAAAGTTACACCTTACTGCCTATATACTTGTCTCTGGTGATTAATTCTTCGGTACCTATGTGAATTATCTAGACTAAGAATCATGGAAAAGCTGTAAAAAAAACAAGATTACCTCGAGCCCAAAAGAAATCTCTGATACCTTTCCCCTTTTTTTTTTCCTTTCTCCTGGAACATATGCTCCCTCTTGTTTCACACTTTCGCTATTTTTTTATCTATTTCTCTCTCTAATTAATTTGTTTTTTATTAGGCTGCTATAGCGTTGAAATCCCCTAATCCCTTCTCTTTTCTTTCCTTCCTTTTTTTTCCTTGTCAGATGGGCTCCTTTTTGGGGCTTAAGCCCCTTGAATTAAATTATTTTATTCCTGAATCTTTATTTATTTATTTTTACTAAATATATAAATACTTATTGTCATTACACCTTTGATAGACTATTTAAATGAGGTATGACTATCTCTAAAACTTGTGTCCTTTACCCAACCGAATATGAATCAACAGAACACTTGTTTGTGTCCAATATCATTTCTCCATTAGACTGTGGAACATATTGCTTAAATGGATTTAAAGGTAAGCCTTCGCACTTTCTGATTGGTACTTGTTTCTGTAATAGACTATCCAAAATGTTAAGGGAAAGTCTTAGCCGCTTGAATATTCAAAATCATATTAGATTAATATGTATATTCTCTTTTGATTGAAAGGAACAACATACTCTTTGAGCAAAAGAGCAGAACTATGGGAAATTTGACTAAGGAATTAGCTTACATTTGTTCTGTTAGAGCCCCACGACATTAAGCCATTCATGTTTAATCTTATTTTTAAGCTTAGGGTATGTTAAAATTCTAGTTTCTGTTGAGAACCAAAACTGAAAACAAAGCATATTATGTTAGCTGCTTGATTTGTAATGTTTGCCATTGCTAATTAATACATTAGTTAGTTACCAAATTTTTTAAATAGTTCTTGTAACATTAGCTTCAGTGGGAAGAAGTTCTCAAAATTCTAATCGACAAAATTTTATCTAAGGTCAACAATATCTTGAGAGAGATTACATGATTCGATTAGAAAGGAATTATTAATGATTTTTCATTTAAAGATACTAGAAAATTAGATTTTAAAAATGTTGGAAAAGTAGATTTTAAATATAAATTATGAATTTTTATGGAGGGGTGGAGAGTTCTGGGTGCTTTGGGCGCACATTAGCTTAATATGTGTGCACCATAGGGAAGAGACCTAAAACTATGAATCTGACGATGGCATTGAAGAGGAGATTTTGAGGAAGCAGGCGAACACAAAGATGGTAGCAAATAAGAAGAAAATTTGGGGAAAGGTAATATCCTTACTACAATAGTAGTTGAAATTGGGGCAACTAGTTTGACATCAAATTTTCTGGTGAAAGCTACTTCACCGAGAAAGATGGCATAAATAGATGGTACCGAAGGGGCGATGACTCGTGCACAAGCTACTCATACAAAAAGAAGAGCAATAATGGGAAGGGATAAAGAAGAAGAATAGAGGCAACTGGTTCAAACGCCGCCAAGATTGAGGTCAATCCTGCGCAAATGAGGTCGACCAACTTGAGGAAGTAGATGGTAAGAGTAATAAACCTACAACGATGGGGTCAGTCTGGGACAATTTTGATATCAGTAAAATTAAAAATGCGAGGTTTAAACTTGAGCATGTAGTGCCTGATAGTAAAGGAATTCACCCAACTTGTGAAATAAAGGAGGAAGATATTAGTTCAGAAGTGATCTATTGGAAACATTCAGTTGTGTGTCATGTGTTGGGGGCGCACTCGCCATTTTCAGGCCTAAATGGTTTCATATAGAGACAGTAGAGGAAATATGGTACCAACAAGATAACTACAATGGAAAATGAAATGATACTTGTGAGATTTGATTCTGCAGAAGGGAAGGATGAAGTTATTCAAGGAGGGATATAGCACTTTGATAAAAAAAAAACCTTTAATTGTGAAAGCTTGGAGCCCCGATATAGAATTTTCTTGGGATGAACTACTATCAGTCCCTATTTGGAGCAAACTACCGAGTTTGGATTTCAAATACTGGAGTGCTAAGGGGCTTAGTAAAATTTGGAGTTTGGCGAGGAAGCCATTAATGGCAGATAAACATATTGAAAAGAAGCTTGGTTTGAATTTTGCAAGGTTGCTAGTTCAAGTACAAATTGGATCAATTCTGCCCGAGTGTATTTATTTAAGGAATGAGAAAGGTAATGTGATAGTACAAAAGGTCACCAATGATTGGTAACCAACTATTTGTAAGGTAGGTCAGTAGTATGGACACAAGGAAGAGGTATACAGGAAGAAGACAAGTGTGGTGAATGAAGAAAGACAGGACCAACAAAATCAAATAGGGGAGCAGGGTACACAAGGGGTGACCACCACTGGCACCAATGCACATGAAGGAAATCAAAAACAAGGGAATATGACTGGCAAGATACAAAAAATAAGAAAAATTGGGAATGGGTTCTGGAAAGGTAAAAAATAGCAGACCGGTTGTATGATACAAACTTATAAGACTAATCATATTACAACAAATTAACTATCAATAACTCTTTCTAAACTTTAGAGTTAGGATAAGGGTGGACCAACTAACTCAGTAGTGGAGTTTGAGAATGTAGTTGGGATTGGAGGCTTTCCATCTGGAAATGGTTAGCCTCTTAAGCTGGAATGTTAGAGGCCTGAATGGCCTTAATAAGCAGAATGAGGTTTGGATCCTCTGCAATAAATTAGATGTAGAATTGATAGGGTTTATAGAAACAAGGATTAAGGTGCACAAAGTACAGTAGGTAGAAATTTCAATGTATGGAGGATGAAATTTGTGAGTAACCATACCTCCTACTATAATAGGAGGTTCATATTGATTTCGCGACCTAATTGGTTTGAAATAAGTATAGAAAGTGAGACAGCCCAAGCCATTACTTGTTAGTTGAAGTATATTGTCACGCCCCGTATTCCAACGGGACGGACTGGCACCCGAAGCCGATAAGGCCCTAGAGAACCAATCTTTGCTCATGTACATTCGTATGTATATCCTCATGTGAACATCATTATGTCTCGTGCAATTATACGGAAGTCATGGAAAACATGTACAATATATGAAACTTGGCCGTTAGGGCCATTGCGTCAAAATGAACATATATATCTTACATTCTATTTCCCACATAAGTCTACAAAGCCTCTACAGATACATAACTATGGCAAACCTAGAGTCGGGACAACACCCCGCTCTATCTCCTATACAATACCAACAAAAGTGCATAATGACTCCGAAAGCCCCGAAGCAACTGGAGCTCACCAACGATCTGCAAAGGGTCCATAACCTACTGAGGAGGTCTACTAGCACCTGTGCCTGCAACCAAGAAAATAAGTCCCCCCAAAGGGGGTCAGTACGAAGAATGTACTGAGTATGCAAGGCTTATAAGAAACTGTATCACACATAAGAACTTCAATGGAATCAAATATAAGAAGATAGGCAATATGGATAAACCGTCGTTTTATGTGCGTTAGAATCATGTACATTACATTCATTACTTTACTTTACTTCACTTTAAACAGATGGCCAACTGATCAGTGGTAAAGAGGATGACCCATGCTAGGTTCTTCCACCCCTGGGATACGGTCCTCATATACACTTGGGATCGACCTATGCTAGGCTTTTCTGTCGCCCCTAGGATACCACTCATGCTGTTGGGATCGACCCATGCTAGGTAATTTAACCCCTGGGATACCACCCATGATATTGGGATCGACCCATGCTAGGTGTTTCTTACACCCCTGGGATACCACCCAAGATTACTCAAACACTTAGACATTACTTCACGTCTTTACTATTGTAGGATTGATACCTTTACTTGTGAGGGATATATACATTAGCTTGCACATTACTTCCTTTATTACTTTTGAGAGATTGGTACTTTTGCTTGTGAGATATTGGTACAAAGATAATCATAATATTATTGGACTTTGGAACATGACATGATTGGAAAATGCTATTCAAGAATAAACAGATTCTCTTTACATCATACTCTCTTTGAGATAGTTCTTTTAGAAATTACAACGTTATGACATCTTTAGAACTTTAGTCAATGAATAAGAGATAAGTGAATCATAATTCATCTAAGAATAGGACACATTTGAATAACAATATATGTCAACCTGAATTGATATACGTCAAAACCCCTCGAAATAGAACAAGCCCAATGTCAATGTGAACAATATGCTGCAGAAGGATACGGAAAGAGTAACCTTACATACCTTATACTTCCAATATGAATATACAATCCTATACGTGAATACAATGGTTCAGCTCCTTCCTTATGTTTCACTCTACAACACAAATACATAACGGAGTTTACATTAACCACCAACTACCTTACAAATGCATATGACAACAATGAGTTACATGTTTGCCTTTAAAAATGTCATTTCCCCCTTGACAATACCATTTATGAAATTATCATACCAATAATCCCACAATATTCCATACATTGACCAATACATGATAACCAATAGCATGTCACACCAAGTTCATACTTTCCACTCTTCATCACCACAACATCACAATTATTCCATCAAATCACCTCATATCAACATATCGGCCAAAATCCCATAATTTACACTTGTAGAAAAATAACAAGGTTAATAACATAATCACACCATACATGTTGATATTTCATCCATACCATGCTCTTTCATCAAAACCATAAGTCATCTATCAAGTTTAAATCTCATGGATGACACATCTTTTACAAAAACACAAAGTGTTATGTTCAACACTTCCAAGCATAACCAACATGATTTACATAATATCTCATACATATAATATGTTAAACCATAATATTAAACACTTACCCAAGCTTGAAAAATGATGATCTTGCTCAAAGAAGTGCCTTAGGGTTTGAAGTTGAGAGAAAAGGCTTGTGGAAAATTCTAGATTTGGCATGAGAGTTTGTGTGATAAAAATCTGATTTTTGACCCTTTATATAAGCCCCAAGTCATACTTAGCCATTCCCTAACATTAAATGCTATGTTTGGCTTGGTCAATGGAAGAATGGGTCATTTGACCCATGTCTTTTGCCTCATTTTGGGCTTTTATTAAGCCCAAATCACTTAACCCAATAAAATTCAATAATTTCTCATGTTTAAATCATTTTATACGTGGTATGACAATAGTCCCACTCACGCAATTTATATTCGTAGCCTTAATCCAAAAAATAAGTGATTCTAGCCACGTATGGCTTATTTTGACCGAAAGGGTAAAAATGTCATTTGGATGCCAAATTCATCCACGAATAATTTTATCAAAATGGAATGCCAATATTTCAATTATCCCATGTATAGGCTCGTGGTTGTAGAAGAAATGTGGCAAAAAGCGGCCCGGTACGCCCCCGGGCACCCTTGAAAAATTTCCAACATTTGAAGGGTGTGCATAAGCAGCCTGGCACGCCCTTGGGCGCGCCACCTTGATTCCTGTGCCCAAAAAATTTGGGCAATTAGCGGCCTGGCACGCCCTCTGGCGCGCCTGGCCCTTAATTTTTTTTGAAAATTTCGTTCTTCGACTTTTCTTTGCGGATTTGGTTAGATACTTCAAGTTCTATTCTTTAACTTACTTCTTACCTTTAATATCCTTTGTTTGGAGGTCCTCCAAGCCTCGTTTTTAACCCCACACATGTTCCACGAAGTCACAAAACACCTCCTACGAAGGTCTAATCACATGTACGAGGACCAATATCAATTATCTCATCAATAACATTACAAAATCCATACGTGTGGCTCTCGACACTTAAGTAAACATTGTTCAACATCGTCAAGTAGGGTTGGGAAGGTACGAGGTGTTACATATATACCTATGCATCTACAGTTTTTTGCTACATTTGTGTATGCCTTCAACCTAAAAAGGATAGGAGAGAGATGAGAGAGTAAATACATGGAAAAATAGGGGTGGCCACCTTCTCTGGATAGTTCTAGGTGACTTCAATAATATCTTGCATGCTGAAGATAGAATTATAGGGGCTCCTATGACTCTAGCTGAAGTTTGTGAGTTTCAAAACTGTCTAGATAGTTGTGGATTGACTGAGTTACCTATTAGAGAGTGTAAGTATACTTGGAATGATAATAAAGATGATAGAATATTTCCAAAAATAGATTAGGCTATGGTCAATGGAGAATGGGTGGATATAATTACTACATCTGAAGCTAAATTCCTATTAGAGGGTATTAGTGATCCCTATCCAATCTTGGTCAGTATTCTACAAAGGAGGATTGTATCAAGATTTTTTAAATATTGTAATATCTAGAGCACATATCATCCAAAGTTTACATAGATTGTATCTGAGACTTGGAGAAGCCATATTGAAGGATAGAACATGTACAAAAAGATCAAGAGGCTGAAATTGATGATAGTGGGTTTGAATTCATTGCATAAATAATATTTCTATAGTATTATGAAGAAAAGTGATAATGATAGAGAAAAATTGATGAGAGTCCAAATTTTACTCCAGCAAGGTCCCAGTAATAAACAACTTCAAGAAGAGGAAACAAACAGGAAGTTTAGGAGATCCAACTATTTAGCAAGTGGATTCTTAGCAAAGACGGGTATATGGATTAAGCATGGTGATGACTGTACAAAGCATTTTTACTTTGTTATCAAACAAAAAAGGCTTGTCCAGTCAATGACACAAATACAAGATAATCTTGGGCAAATGCAAAATACCCTTGAAAGAGTAGCAACAATTTTTGTTGAATATTTTTAGAGCATGATGGGGAGAAAAAGAGGACGGAGATGCAGAGCTAATGTAAGTGTATTCAAAAAAGGGCATAGATTGTCAGTAGAAGATTAGTGTGAACTATTGAAGCCTTTCTTAGATAAAGATGTCAAAGTTGTTATGTTTAACATTAATGAGAATAAAAGTCTGGGAGTGATTTTTCCTAAGCTGCTTGGGAGGTTACAGGAACTAATATTAGTGAGGCTATCCTAGACTTTATAAGTACATGTGTATCTTATTAAAGCAAGTCAATGCTACCATGATTTCCATTATCTGAAGGTCCCAAATCCATTAAGTGCTAGTCAATACAGACCAATATCCTATTGCAATGTGATTTACAAGTGCATCTCAAAGTTGTTATGTGTTAGATTATCTTATGTGCCGCCAAGAATTGTGGGGACTAATAAATTGCTTTTGTCAAGGATAGATCCCCAATTCATAATGTGCTTATGTGTCATGATATACTGAGGGATTATCAGAGGAAGACTATTCAAAGATGTTTGATGAAAATAAATCTTAGGAAAACTTATGATATAGTTCAATAACACTTAGTTAAGGATATGCTTGAAGGGTATGGATTTCCTGCTAAATTTGTACGATTGATTATTGCATATGTGACTACTACTAGGTTCTCAGTTAAAGTTGTAATGACCCATTTAGTCGTTATTGAAATATTCGTAGCAAAATATCCGAATTTAAAAATTTGCATCAATTTGAGTTTGAGTCAGGGTTAACCATTTATTTCATTTAATGATTATTGAGGGTATATAGTTAAAGAAGTGGGCCCAACCTGCTTAAGCTCGCTGTAGTGGTCCTTTGATCGCTACAGCGAGCACGCAGTAACGGTGCCGGGCCAGTAACATGCCAATAAAAACCTATTTTTGTTCAGCACTTATTCTAAAAAGAGGATTTCTCTCCTAAAAATTCCCCTAGGGTTGTTCCTAAGCTAGAACGACCATAACATAGAGGAAAATCTCACAAGACAAGTAATTCCATCATACTCCCTGTGATTTCTCCGTCAGAAAGGCTCTAAATCTAGAACAAGGAGCAAGGTTACATGCATCCTGTGGAAGCAGCTTGACTTTGAGGTAGGTTATGATTTTATGAGTAGTAGACTGTGATTAGTAATCATCTACAATATATAAAATTGATGGGAGAAGCATGATTAGATCTGCGTACATGGTGTTCCGATGGATAAAATATGGTAGAGCATTGAAAAACATAAATAGTGTGGTAATCCATTAATATGTAAATTCATTGATGTGTGATATATGTTTTTATGATTTTCTTGATACGATGTAATGTGAATAAGGTGAATATGGGCGATGGCGGAATAAAGAGCATATCCAAGTGAACTATAATCTAGAAGTTAACAATATAATTCAAAAATTGATGGTGTGGGTGTTCTTGATTGTGTGACCTTATTGTTGTAATATTGTTCTGGTAAATTGAGCATGAAGGGGGAAGTGATGTCATAAAATAGAGTTTCTAAAGAAAAGCTTGTCTAGTACTAATGTATAGTCTATTATGAGGACATATAACTAATATTAGTGTCGTACATCGAATGTAGGAGGGTAACCTACTAAGCGGTTAATAAAGTGGTGTTTATGAGTCAATTAATAAAACATGAATAAGGGTTATAATGCTAGTAACTGAATTTACTGGTCATTGACGTGATTAATGGCAGTTGAGTGTGTGATGGTACTTATGAGCGTTTAAATGAAAGTTGGACATAATTTAGATGTTGGTCTACTTCTAAATTGTATATTTTATTGATTACTCTTCGGACATACTTATGCTTGATGAATGATGGTTTGTTAATGCTTGAATGTATAAGCTATTAAATATTGAACTTGTTTGAAATAAGTTATGACTGTAAAGTGTACTTGTAAATTGGGTGGACTTTTGTTATATCCTAAGAGATAGTAGAAGTGGGAAAATAAATTATTATTATTATTATTATTATTATTATTATTATTATTATTATTATTAATAATAATAATAATAATTATTATTATTATTATTATGGATCGGATGCCATGCCGGTACAGTATGATTTTGAGGGATCGAGTACTATGCCGATACAATATTGATATTGATATTATTATGATCGATCGGGTACCATGCTGGTACGGTACATAGATCTAGTGTGTCCCCTGCAGGTCATGACTATTGGGCAGAAATAGGACTCCTTAGCGTGTGTGTACAGACGAGAGAGTGTTTATGAGATGAGTGATTGTTATGAGTTGATGAGATACAAAGATTATGCAATTTGTGAGGTTTATATGGACGTAGATCCATGTTGAGAGGTGACTGCTATAATTGCAGGTTTTTTTTTTATGATTTGAGGTGTTGACTTATGACTTATATGTCCCTATTTGGTGGTGTTGATGTGATTGTTGAGACCATATGGTTTATGGTGACTTATGATATCTGTTGTGACTTATATATCCTTGTTGCTGACATTGTGAAGTTTATTTGGGTTGTTTGGTTAATTGAGGAAACTACATGTTATTGTGTGTTAAGGTACATGTTTGCTTGCCTTTTGATTTTATGGAATATTACTGTTGTGGTAGCTTATTTTATACCTGGTGATGTTGAGATAGTAGATTTGTTGGTCGAACTATTAGTTGGATCTATGTGCTCTTAAGAATGATGTTAGTAATGGTGACTTAAAATTTCAACTACATGTTCACAAACACAAATCCCAATGAACCCCAATCACAATTTTGAATTACTTTTACCAATTCACAAGACCCATTTGTTATTCTTCAAGCTTTCTCAATCTTATCAATGAAGGTTCTTTAAGTTTTCAATGCTTACCAGCACCTTTCACGTTAATCGATATCCACATTTCCTCTTTGAACCCAACTAACAGAAATAATGGTCTTAATTTTTTTAAAATTTAAAAAATTTAAAAATTAGAAGAAAATTCGATTGGAAGTTTCTTAATTGGAATGGCGAGTACTCATCATCAACTTATGCATCTCATTTTCAGGCAGAAGTTACGTCTCTTATTATCTGTCTTCATTCTTGTTAGAAACTCTTGTACATGTCTAGACTAGGTCTTTGTGAGTTGTTTAGTTTGCTAAGCTCTCATTGTAATGGATTTACAAATTCATCAATTGATTTTTGGTATTTAAAGTAATTTTCTTATTACATAAATTTTGTCTTTCAAAATTTCTGCATAATAAATGATTGGGTGGTAAAGGGTTCTCTTATCTAGTAAGTATAGAGTAGGTGCCCGCACGATCTGGTAATTTGAGTCGTGATATTTGGTATAAGAGACTTAGGTTATCGGTTTCATAAGTACAAGAGCAGTGTCGAGTAGAGTCCTGCAATTTGGTGTGTAGACATCCACATCAAATCCTCGAGAAGCTATGAGGCATCTAAGATGCTATTCTCTTTCTTCCTTCCTATTGTGCTATCTCAGTTTATTATCCACCTAGATTAAGTTCAATTGATATCTAACTTATTCTAATTGTTATCTTGATGAGTTGGCAATTGGAATCTAGTTGATTCCAATTGGTATATGGCAAAAGGAGTCAGGATTGGTATGTTGGTTGTATGAACTATGTGGAACTATTATTACTTGTTGCTAAAGTTGCTAGCAAAATTGGTTGCATTGAGTTTATGATAACTTGTGGGGTTGGGTATCATACTAATACACTCTGTGTTGATAAACTGATGAAAGGGAGTGGTTCGGGTCTAAGCAGCCTGACAGAATTCTTCCCAATAATTAAGGTAGTGAAAAATCTTATGACGAGTAGCCTAAAACAAAGAACCCCTGCGGTGGTATTCACTTATGGAAGAATTTAAATCACGATATTGTGTTTGTTGATGTTGTGTTATGTTGGGGGGTAAAGACTCAATTTTTCCCGAGCTACTGGTTTAGGGTCACTGCAGCGGTGGGAACCCCGCTGCAGCAAGACCACGATAGCAGTCGTTGGCCCACCATAATGGGGCTATGTCTGCTCATTAGGATCACCATAATGGACCCTATTCTACTATGGCGAGATCGATGCATCAGGTGAGGAACCACTACATTGGTCCTTAGGCAGTATCCAACCCAGTTCTTGATTTAGAGGCTTCATTTTCCAAAAAACACAATTCAGGGGCAAATTTTCAAATACGAGAAGCGATAATTATAAATTTGTTGGCCTACAAACAAGGACATTATTCCCAAAGATGCCAACAACGACACCATAAATAAAAACAACAGGATTATCAGAAAGTGCAGAAAGGTAAATAAAATGTCTAACAAATGTCCTACAAGGGTAAAACCAACAGAATCTGTAAAACAAGGGGATAAGCGGGCGGGAGGTACACATGTCGAGACATAACTAGTAGCTTCATTCTCTCTGCCACTCAAAGCGTCGAAACCGTCCTCATCCAACCCACTCAGGAACGAGAAATCCTGGGTATTAGTCACCTCCACCTTAGGAACCTTCTCTTTTAGGACAAAGGTCTTCATGATAACCTTCATTCCCTTCTACATATGAATGAATAACCGGTCTCGGGAATGCATCTTCTTCTTCTCCATCTCCAAATCCTTTCGGAGCTCTACATAGGCCCAGGCCAATGTATCAAAAGCCCATGAAGGTCAGACAGTCCCGCAGTAGTGGATAATGTGGACTCATTGGGGGCACTGACAATTTCTCCAAAAAGTTCTTTACCGCAACCAAGTCCGACTCCAGGGGCTCGAAAAGACCTGCAGCTCGTGTAGAGACAGTCTCAGCTCCCCCACCTTTCTGAGCCCTTCTACCCTCTCCCTCAGTGCTCACCTTCCTCTTCTTTATACTACACCCTTGCATAACCTTCACCCTCCGTGAGTCAAAAGACAGGTCGCACATGACGGAAGAATCACTTCCCTCCATGGGCACACTCACCCTCTTGCATAGCATAATAATCAGAGAAGGAAGAAACATGTCCTTCTGGTTGTTTAAGAAGTCTCTCCACTCCATGATATGCTCCCCCACATTCGTATCCACCTAGTCTAGGACGCAAACTATCACCAATGCTTGATGGTAAGTCAAATCAGTGACGTTTTTAAAAGGACAAATCCTCCTGGAAACTAGGTTCAACCACCGCCGAGTATCGGGATTGAAGTCAGTGTTCTTGATTGTCCCACAGGTATGAACCCAAAGAGTCTTCTCCCTCTTACTCTCTACTACCAGCATATTAGCTAGCTACTGATTATTGCTCTATATCTCCTTCGCTCGGTACCCATGCGTGAGCCCTTTAATTTGTGGAATATTACTGTTGTTATGGCATATGGTATATTTAGTGATGTTGAGATAGTGGATTTGTTGGGCGAACCGTTAGTCGAATCCATGTGCTCTTAAGAATGATGTCAGTAAAGGATTAAATGTAGTTGGTTGAATAGTTTAGATAACATTTCTTTGTTTGCTTTCTGGTTCAGTTGAATATTGTTTTAAAAAAATAGCCCGAGGGAGAGACAACTTATCTAGGCAAGAAGACCCAATAGACATCGACAGTCGATTAATTGGCAGAGGTGGGATTGAGATCTTCGAGGATGAATCACCAAACAACTCTTTTAGAGCTCCAGTGAACATGGGGAGAATGGTTGTCGCCAGTGGTGGTTGTGGACTCATGGTGGTATTAGAAGGATTGATTTTGGTTCGCCAAGAAATAGGCGTAGGCGAAACTCGCTTCCAACTCTAGCCACGTAACATTTCACCGGCAGGCCAGGGGAGAAATTGCTTAGGGGAAATGAGTTAATTTCTTTAGGATGAGGATACGAGCGCACCGTCTAACTGAAGGATATATACACATCATTTTCAATAATTCAGGGGTATATACGTACTCAAAGTTAAACAGCAAGTGCACAAATAACCCAAAAGTATAACGGATGATATTTACGTACCATTTTCAATAATTTTGTATATATCTATGACCTTTTTCCATTAGCTTAATAATGAAGGTAAAAATCGAGTAATACACGATACCGAGTGATTTCGTATACTAAACTTCGAGGAAAGTGGAAAATGGTATGCAAAACCCAAAAACAAATATCTCGTTTCTCTATCAGTCAGAGTCGTAACAATTAAGAAAACCCCCTACCTTTCGTATAAGAAATCAACCCTCATTTACCCTTTCCCATCTCTCTCTATCTTCACCAAAAATGGCTTCACCAGCAGTCCTCCCAATCAATAACACCGACACCACCCAACAAATTGGCCCAACCCCCGCATTCCGTTCATTCATCAACCACATTTCCACCACTGTCCAAACCGGTTTCGCCAATCGCCGTCCATGGTCCGAACTCCTCGACCGCTCCGCTTTCTCTAAACCCGAATCTTTATCCGACGCCACTCTCCGTATCCGCAAAAACTACTCCTATTTCCGTATCAATTACCTTTCTCTTCTCGCTGTTGTTCTTGCAGTTTCCCTTATCACAAACCCATTTTCCCTTCTTACCCTTTCCGCTCTCCTCGCTGCTTGGCTCTTTCTTTACCTTTTCCGTCCTTCAGATCCTCCTTTGGTGCTTCTCGGTCGACAGTTTTCTGAAAGGGAGACGCTCGGTGTGCTAATTGTATCCACTGTTGTTGTGATCTTTCTTACCTCTGTTGGAGCTGTGCTTGTTTCTGCGTTGATGGTTGGTCTTGGGATTGTGTGTACGCATGCTGCTTTTAGGGCACCTGAGGATCTTTTCCTTGATGATCAAGAGTCTCCCGCTACTGGATTTCTCTCTTTCTTGAGCGGCGGTGCCACCAATGCTGCCGCCGTAGCTGTCGCCCCTGCTGTTGTTGCTAGGGTTTGATGAGGATGAGATGGGGTAATTTTACCGTAGTTTTATATAATTTTGTGAATGATTTTTACTGTCCTTAAAAGAATGACAGAAATGAGACGAGAATAATGATTTATGTAGAAGACTTACTTAGCGTTTTCCGTTTCTTTAAGATTCTGAACTTGAAAATTGTCATTTGGATCCTACCAATTTGGAAGTTTAGTTACTCTAATTGGTTGTAGAAAATGAGTGATTTGCACCTGAGATCTGATAGATTGATTGTTTGATTTCTGCTTAACCTCATTGTATTGATAACACCTGTTATTTTAAACAATTGGATTCGTTATATTGATCAGATCAGGATGATTTGGTATGAATATAGTCACAATCTTATCCATCTCAATTGATCTCACATATAGGTGAGTCGGGAGTATGGGTACTTAGAGTAAATTCTTCAAGATGCACTAAAAATTGTAAAATACTCTCATCTGTGTTGAATATTTAGTCGTATCCAGTTCCATGTATCATATGTTATCATAGGTTAATTTAATCTTTACAGTTATTTGGTTATGATTGAC
The DNA here is from genome assembly GCA_031232105.1 of Capsicum rhomboideum. NCBI lineage: Eukaryota > Viridiplantae > Streptophyta > Magnoliopsida > Solanales > Solanaceae > Capsicum > Capsicum rhomboideum. The sequence goes on from CP124711.1 coordinate 108,297,104, forward strand.
TAAGCTTGTATTTATGGCCTTGATATTGCACATGTTATATGACGTGCTTTTGTTTAAGGCCTTTTCCTTGTCATAGATAATTTTTTTGTTTCTAACATATGAGTGCTGCATGATGTATTCGTTGTTTAGGAGTCCAGCAATTCTCCTTAGCACTTGGGGAAAGTGTGCCTACCTAATGAACTTTTCTACTCTCTATTTACATTCATCATATGTTCTGATTGTTACTTTGCAATGTGGGTGTTAGAGCGTTGAGACTACCTTTTTTGGTGGGTAGGGTTTTACTCTACTTGATTAGAATCATTGGGCTGTTTCTGTTTGTTGAGAATCTTTGAATTGCTGATCAACATTGGACAATAACCACAACAGACCATTGCACATGGGGAAGTGTGCCTGCCTAAAGAACTGATTTACTTTCCATTTATATTGTGAAATATCTCATCATTTGTTTTGATTGATTGCTCAACACAATGTGTGTGTTGAGACAACTATCTTTTGATGGGTTAGAATCATTCAGACTGTTTTTGTTGAGAATCTTTGAATTGCTGATGAACACTCTGAAGGCTGTTAGTGCTTGTTGGTGGTCTATTGTCAATTGTGCGATGTTGATGGAAAAATTTGATTTTTGAAAGGTTTGAGCATTTGTTGGATCATATGTACTTCGAAGAAAGTAATTTGCATGAGGACTTGTGGGTGAAATGTTCCGCTTCTTCTCTTAAAGTATGCATGTTTTTAATTGGCCTAGGCCAATCGTGCTCTTTGTCCTAGATATGATAATTGATAAGTGAATGTAGGAAATTTTTTGCTGTAAATTCTTTCTAGGCCTGACAACCTTGGTGGTGTCTGTACCTAACTTCTTCTTCAACATTGAGTCATAGAGGGAAAAAAATGTAGCAGTTGGTTTTTGTCAATGATTCTCTAGAAGTATTGGGGCTTGTAATAACAAATAAATCATTTTTTGGATGTTCCAAATTGATCTTGTTCTGATTGATATGTGTGTTGAAGCTACTGTATCTTGTGTATTGCCTGTTTTTAGTTCCTTGTGAGTTCGAAGTTGGATCTGCTAGTTTGCTTATATGACTGTGAGTTGAGTGAATCTTTGCTCCAAGTTAAGTATATGATAGCACATTTGCATTAGAGTTATGGATGGTGTTTTATTTGGTGGAGGATAGTCAGAAGCTATACTAGAAAAGACGGATAACTGCCCTACACTGCCATGGAGATGGTACTCTACCAGGAAGAATATGAAGCTTTTCCTGTTGATGTCTATGTTTAAGGATTGTTGCAGTAAGATGAAAGTTTTTCCTGTTTGACCTCACTGTATTGATAACATTTGTCATTTTAAAGAATTGGATTTGGTTGGTATTGATCGGATCTGGATGATTTTGGTATGCATATAGTCACTATGTTAGCCATAAGTGAAACAGGGATATGGGTACTTATTGTAAATACTTGAAGATGCACTAAAAATTGTAAAATACTCTCGTCTGTGTTGAATATTTATTTGTATTCAGTTACATGTAACAGATGTTATCATTGGTTAATTCAACCTTTACAGTTGTTTGGTTATGATTTGACTAAGCTTGTATTAATGGCCTTGATATTGCTCATGTTATATGATGTGCTTTTGTTTAAGGCCTTTTCCTCATCACAGATAATTTTGTTGTTCTAATGTATTGAGTGTTGTATGATGTATTCGTTGTTTAGGATTCCATCAATTCTTCTTAGCACGAGGGTAAAGTGTGATTATCTAAAGAATTGATCTACTTTTTATTTACATTCATCATATGTTTTGATTGTTGCGTTGCAATGTGGGCTTTGAGAGTTGAAACTACCTTTTCTTACGTTCATTATATGATGGGGTTTTACTCTACTTGATTAGAATCATCGGGCTGTTTCTGTTTGTTGAGAATCTTTGATTTTTCAATCAACATTAGACAATTATCTCAACAGACCACCGCACACAGGGAAGTGTGCCTACGTAAAGAACGGATGCTTGTTCAACACAATGTGTTTGTTGAGAACTATTTTTTGGTGGGTTAGAATCATTTTGAGAATCTTTGACTTGCTGATGAACATTCTAAAAGGCTGTTTGTGTTTGTTGGTGGTCTGTTGCTGATTATCTGATGATGTTGGAAAAGTTAACATTTGAAAGGTGAGAGCATTTGTTGGATCTTAAGTACTTCGAAGAAAGTAATTTGCATGAGGACTTGTGCACGAAATGTTCCACCTCTTCTCTTAAAGTATGCGTGTTTTTATTGGCCTAGGCCAACCATGTCCGTTATCCTAGATATGATAAGTGAGTGCAGAAAAATTGTTGCAGTAAATTCTTTCTACGCCGGAAAGCCTTGGTGTTGTTTGTACCGAACTTCTTCTTCAACATTGAGTCGTAGACATATAAAATTGTAGCAATTGGTTTGTGTCAATGACTGTCTAGAAGTACTGGTGTCTGTAATAACCATTAATTATTTTTTTGGAAGTTCCAAATCGATCTTATTCTGATTGATGTGTGTGCTGAAGCTACTGTGTCTTGTGTATTCCCTTTTTTTAGTTCCTTGTGAGTTTTGAAGTTAGGTCTGCTAGTTTGCTTATATGATTGTGCGAGGTAAGTGAATCTCTGCTCCAAGTTAAATATATGATAGAAAATTTGCGTTAGAGCTCAAGGATGGGCCGGTGTTGTGTTTGGTGGGGGCTGGAGTATATTCAGAAGCTCTACTTGAAAAGATGGATAACTCCCTACACTGCCATTGAGATGGTAATCTACCAGGAAGAATATGACGTTTTTCATGTTGTGATGTCTCTTATGTTTAAGGATTGTAGCTGTAAAGATGAAAGATGTGGTTTTATACTTGTGTTACCGATGTGAATAGTGATGATGATGGTATGTTTGAGAAACAATTCTAAACCAAATTACACCCCACACTTTCTAGATTCAATTTGTGAAATTACATTGTGTATGTTGTTACATCAAAAGATAAATCGTTAGATACATCAAAAGATAAATCGTTAGATATTGATATCAATTTTCTATTTAATAGAAAATTTAACCAATAAACAACCTATATTCTTACTTTTTTCCGCGTATATTGTGTTTGGTGTAGAATTATATTGATGTCACGATCCCAAAAATTGGTCATGATGACACTTATCATGGCTAAGCCTAGATAAGCAAGCCAATCACCATCACCCAAACTGATGAAGGAAAAACAAAATCGATAATAACACAAATCAAAGCGTGACACCTAGAGTGAAGTCAAGTCAATATGAAACATGATTAAAAACATAAGTCTGAAAGAAAACTCGTAAAGCCCCAAAATCGGGTGTCATAGTGTAAGAGCATCTAATACAATATTCGGAATTTGAAAATACACATCTTATCTCTAATAACCAAAATAAAGATAAATAAGGATAGATGAGGTCCGAATCAGCTCCGAACTCTGGAGCGAATCAGTACCTTGAAGTCTGGAATATCCACACGAAATCAGCTGCCACGGGAGGTGCTCGTACTAGGATCTACACCGAAAGAGCACAGTAGGGGCAAGTACGGTCCATTTGTACTCAGTAGATATCATAGGCCGACTGAGCAAAGTAGGAAATAAGATAAATAAAATATATTATGAGCACGACACCTGCAAGCAGAAAAGTCCCAAATGGTAGCTCACATCGTCTCCACTAACAATTCTAATATATACACAGAAACAGAACACAACACAGATATATATACAAAGGAAGTAATGAAACCAAACACAAATCAAGGAAACTAAGGAAATCAGGCAAGTTGCGTGTGTAAATGCAATGTGGATAGGATGAATGATGAAAGCCATCGCATGACTTTCTGTATACACCCACCAAGCTCGCAGTTCCCAGGTAGGACCCATAGGGGTTCACAACCCATATACTATATCTTATATCTCAATCTCAACTCACCTCTCCGGCTTGTGTTCACGGAGAGGGTTTTCATAAAAGTGTCTCATTTCTTTCAAAAACAGTGTTTCTCAACGGTACCAGTATCTCATGAATGTATATGTATGGAATGAGGATGTAATGCTCACAATCAACTCAAATTGAGGATATCCAATCCAACCAACACGCAAATATATATGTGAGTCCAGAAATCAACTCAATATGTCTACAATTCATGATTATCAACTCAATTTAGGCACCATCGGAATAAATATGCATGTAAGACATCATTTATATCATATCAACCCCTAACTCGGGTGTTACTATCATGATAAAGGCAACTAATGCTCAAATAAGGCCTATATTATCAAATTAAGTCCCCGCACGGACATTATATCTAGAATGAAGGCATATAAATGCACAGATAAGGCCAATGATGTCAAATAAAGCCCCCATATGGGCAACACGCAATATCAGATATCTCAAGTCAACAACAACACAAAATAAGCCCCCACATAGACACACAACAGTAATAAGAATCTCAAAATATAAACCCCATAGTTATTTTCCCCAGCCCATAGCATGTTTTACCTATATATTAACTACCCAGCTCAATCTGAAAGAAGTTAAGTCATAATCTACCTCGAAACGACGAAATCCCAGCCTATAGCATGCTTTACCTATATATTAACTATCCAGCTCAATCTGAAAGAAGTTAAGCCATAACTTACCTCGAAAATACGAAATTCGAGCCTAAAGTCCTTCAACATATCGCTTTCCCCTTTCGAACGACCTCGTAATCAACTAAAACATACAAATATAGCATCTACGCGTTAAAAGGAAGCTATTGATACTCATATTGATCATATTTGAAACGGGTTAAAAACGGACCTTGAAAATGGGTTTGAAAATCAAAAAGGGTAAAAATGAAATCTTATTTGAAAATCATAATCCTCAAGTGAAAAGTACTTTATGGGTGAAAACCCAAGCAAGAACGAGTAAGAATCGAAGCGCAAATCAAAGAAATACCAAATTTTCAAATTGGGGGAAACCCCCCCCAAAACCCTCTTTTGAAATCTTTGATATAGAAGAATTTAGATGATAAAGTTGGTAGGAAATGATTTAGAATTGAGCTAGGAACTTACCCGCACAAACTTACGCAAGAAATCTCCCCCCAAAATCTCCCTCCCAAGCTCCCAAAATGATAAAAATAGTGAAAATGAGCAAAAAAAGGCTGATATCATGAAAATAGGTTGTTTTTAGCAAGTCAAGGGCCTGTTGACCGTACCAGCAACCATAAATTAGACTTTGCTATTTTTTTCAAGTCTCCGAACGAACCCTCGGGATTCGTTCAGAACCCGATAGAAATAAACCATATATGCTACTAGGCTAATTTCGACGTTCCGGACTAATGGCGACGTCGAATTTTTAAAAAAAAGGATGTTTTCACAAAATTAACCACCGGGACCCCTTTTCACTAATTTCCATACGATGGGTCGAAATGAGATATAAAAGTCTCAAAATCGAACCAACCCCGCTACTAACCCAAATTCAATATTCCGGATCTGCTGGCGCAGTTTGTTTTGCCATCCGGCACTCGAATCAAGAAATATTGACCGAGGTCAACTATTGGCTCTTAAAGCCTCAAAATAAACTCACCCAAAGCTTCCCGAAGGCCTTATGAACCGTGCCAACTATCTCCATCACCCAAAATCAATATAGCAACCACAGGGAAGGATAAAATGACCAAAATACATAAAAGAGAAAATTACCTAAATCAGGTCTTTACAATTGAGTATGATGATGTTTGTGTGGACTTACAAGTATACCTCGGCTATCTATTGAGTATTGTTACCTATTATTTTAATTGTAATCCTACAACCAACTACTATAAATGAAGTTGTTTTTTTTCAAGGTTCTATCCTAATGACAAAGGAGTTAGGCATGAAATTTATCTATCTATATCTATACTATATTAAAAGTGTGAAGATCCTTAGAAAAGTTATTTGAACTTTTTGTTCTTCGTTAAAAATCTCCAATAGAAAAAATCATCACTTACTATTTTTTTCCTAAATTTTAATAATAAGAAATCAACAAAAATCTTGACTACTAAATATTTCCTTAATTGAATAATGTATTAAATTATACTAGGAATAATTCATAACTAACCTAATATGTAGGAATCATGATGGTTATAATAATAGAGGAATTTTGATATATGTTTAGGGGTGTGCAAAAATCGGTTTAATCGATAAATCGAACCGATAAAAATGTTATTGGTTTATTGGTATCGGGTTATTGAGTTTAACGGTTTTGTAAATTTTTTTATTGGGCTATCGGTTCGGTTTTTGGTTTTAAGGTTTTAGTTAACGGTTAAATCGATAACCCAATAAGATTATATTAAAATTATATTTTTATTCATAATTGTATAATTGTGGCTTTAGATATTAAATACATACCTTATTGCCTTTTGTATTTTATAGTTGTTGTCTTAGTTCTTATAATTTATATAGACTTAATACATTAAGTTAGCGTAGAACAAATAAAAATAAGAGAAAGTAAAAAAAAATTAGGGGAGTATTTTCTTATCGGTTAAACCGAAAATCGAACAGATAAAGACCAAAAACAGATTAACCGAAAAACGATAATGAATATCTTATTGGTTTGGTCATCGGTTTAGCGAGTTGACAAACTGAAAACCGATAAACCGAATCAATAATACACAAAACCGAACCAAACCGACCGATGCACACCCTATATATGTTGTCCTAATATAAATCATATTTCCTTGTTTGAGTTATGTAATATGACATATTTATATATAAAAAAATAGTAGAAATTAGCTAATTAATTCTTTTTAAATATTTTGGTTAAAATTTCAATCACAAATAAAAGCTAAAAAAAGTAGTCGTACTGTATTTTTTTTTTATTTTTTTTTTGGGAATAATAGTAGAGGAGTTTGAGTATTCTAATACAAACCATATTTGTTTTTGTACAAATCACATAGAAGTCCAAAATCAAATTATTTTGATTTATCAATCCTTCTTTTTGTCTATTTTAAAACTTCTATACAAGGAGTTATATTTCACATTCTTCTTTCATATGCTTTGTGGAGCTTTGGACTTGCTCTCAATCTAGAGCAATTTAATCATATTGTTCTAATATCTCGGCTACCGTTTTATTTTATTATAACTTCTGTTCTGTTACTATCTGTTATTTTTAATTATTATTTATTTATCATTGTGATATTTTTAGTGTTACATATGAAAGTTTTGATTATTTTACGTTGTTTTTAGTTTTTTTGTTTCATGTTGCGGATTTGAAGAAGACAATAGTATTGTGTGTATATATAGTAGGCATTGGAGGAGCTACTTGCTTCACACTATGTAATTATATTCACTAATAATTAATTTTTATTGACTTTGTCAATTTTGTTGTGGTTAGGTTTAATCGTATTGTTCTGAATTATCATATTATTTTGTTGTAGTTTCTGTTCTGTTGCTATCTGTTATGCTTAATACAGGTGGTAGATGAATATTTAGTTGGGCTTTAAGGAACATTTTTGTAAAGGTTAGATTTAATTTAAGAGAATTTTACATGGCAGTACATATCTCATATAATTAATTATAGATATAGCCTAACTGTTACATCATCTCATAAATAACATCTTTTATTTCACTTTTATCATTTACATAAAATCTGTATAATAATTAATCAAATAATTAATTACGTAAATAATTAATTAATAAAATGGTTGATTAAAGAAAATTGCACTAAACTAGAAAATCATAAATATATAATCTTTATTATGCAGCCAAATTCTCTCTTATATTCAATGTGGAGTAATAAAATGAATAATTAAAGAAAGTTACATTTACTCTTCTATCTCTCTCATAATTTTTTACATTTTTTCTTCAATATTATTTTTATCCCGACAACTTTTTTAAATAATTTTTAAATATATTGTACTGTGATTAATATATATATATATATATATATAAATTTGCTTATATATTTATAATATATACTATCATACATGTAGTACACCAAATATATGAACTGTATACGTAATAGATGTAACTAAATAAATGCTTAAGTCATCAAGGGGGCCTTAAAATTGTTCAGAGAATTCACTTAGACCCTTTAACCAACGTTGATACCTATTGAATACTTCAACTATTCAAAGCATACTCATTAAACATTTTTTGCTGACATGCACCACAAATATAATACACATCTTAAAGGCGCGTGAAGCCAAAAAAAATTTTTGTACAAGCCAAACAAAAACTGACATGTCAACAAAAAAAAAGGGTAAAATTTGAATTAAAGAAAAGAAATCCTGGCAGTGTCTTCCTCACTCCATCGTCCCCAACATCACCTTCTTCTTCGGCCAAATTCCCTCCCCACTGTTGTGCGACGCCCCTTTTCTCATATTTCGATATTCGCCTTTATTATTTCTCCCTATCATCATTCTACCACCACCAATGTCTTTGTCGTCGTAGTCACCCTCACCGGAAAAGCACCAATTAAACAAATGACGAAACAGAAAACTCGAAAGAATTGACTGATAAAGATTTTCATTAAGGCTCTAAAAGAGAAATTCATCAAAAAAAAATAAAAAATCATATTGGGTCAAATAATTTTTCGGCGAACCTCCATTTTTTCTGGCAATATTGATACCAATCTGAAATTATTTGCTTCGAAATTATTAAAGAATTCATACCCAAAAAATCCACAACACACAGAAGAAAAAAATATCATAAAAAATCTTCGTTTGTTGCTTCATGTAGGTTGGTTCCATTGAATTGGTGTGTGACGAAGAAGGTGAGTTGGGGTAAATGGCAAGTGTGATTGGGTGGTGTGGTTTTTTAATTTAGAAAATAATTTTTTATATACATAAAAGTGCTTTTTAAAACTAGGTAACGAATTTAACATAATTTCTTGTTTTTTCTTCTTATAGTTTATTTTTTAATAATTTTTTGGATTCATATGTCAAATGTCATCATTTAATTCGTGATTTTTGTCATGTCATTGCGAGTGTATGACACATATTTTATACTTTTAGTTGATTGTCAAAAAAATGTTCAAATGGTTCAAATTTAATATGGTAGAGGTGTTCAATAGGTACAATGATGAGTTGAGGTGCCCAAGTGAATTATCCGAACAAGTTTAAGGGTCCGTCGATGACTTAATCCCTAAATAAAATAATTATACATATTTTTAAAATATATCATTGGTAATTATACATGCTTCTTAATATATATATATATATATATAATTTTTCTTATATATTTATAATATATACTATCATACATGTAGTATACCAAATATATGAAGGAAAAATTATACTAAATGGCCATTGAGTTAAATTTTTACATAAAAAATAGCTCACTTAGCTTTTTATTACAAAAAATATCATTTCAGCCCATATTGTAACTGAAAATAGCCACTGGACTGTAGTTAGTGCACCTTTTGGAGCTCATTTTGCCTGTAGCCCATTTTGGCCAATATCTGAAGCCCACTAATTTAGTCTTTCGTTTTTTCTTCTTCTAATATTAAGTACTAATAAAATCTCCTTTTTTTTTTTCTCTTTCTAATTTTTTTAAAAAACGTTTTAATTTTTTCTTCTGTGCTATTTTTTTTAAAAAAACTTTTTCGTTGTTTAATTTTTTTTTGTTTCTCTTTTTTTATTTTTTTTTCTTTTCTAATTGTTTCACTTCTTTTGCGGAAAAAAATGAATATTTATATTATTTTATTATTTTTTATTTATACTTTTATTTATTAAGGTGGAAACGCATGATTGTCAAATAAATATCGATATGGATACATTACATAATTGTTTATATAATATCGATACACGATTATACACCATTCATACAATGTTAATATATTCCATACCTATTTATACAATATCGAAACACGTCTAAATACTATTTATACAATATTGATACACGCTTGTACACCATTTATACAATGTCGATACGTTACATAACTATTTATACAATATCGATACACATTTATACAATATTGATATATTATATATACACTATACAACTATTTTACATCATATATACATGTTTATACACTATTTATATAATATCGATACACGTTTATATATTATTTATACAATATCGATACATTACATATACACTACATAACTATTTATGCAATATCGATACATTACATATACACTACACAACTATTTGTACATTATATATACATGTTTATACACTATTTATACAATATTGATACATGAAAAAAGTTTTACGGGAAAAAATTGAAAAAAAAAAAAACGCAGCAAAAAAAAGTTTTTTTTTTTGAAAAATAATTGCTACAAAAAGAAAAGTAAAAGGAAAAAAATGGCCTAATGGCTATTTTTGTTGTAAACAAAAACTTGGCTATTTATATTATAAACAATATACTTTTTTTGTATATAATTGAAATTTCCCCATATATGAACTGTATACGTAATAGATGTAACTAAATAAAATAATTATACATATTTTTAAAATATATAATTGGTAATTATACATGCTTCTTAATATATATATATCTACATCTACATCTACATCTACAATATATTAAAAGTGTGAAAACCCTTAGAAAAGTGATTTGAACTTTTTACCCTTCATTAAAAATCTCTGCAATAGAAAAAATTATCTTTTCACCATTTTCCTACAATTAATTTTATCAAAATAAATTATTTCCGCTTCAATTTTCCTTAAAAATTGGTCAGCTACAACTAATTTCCCCAAAATACATGATTAAACCTTTTTCCACTTCACTTTTTCTTAAAAATTGGTCGGCTACAACTAATTTCCCCAAAATACATGATTAAACCTTTTGCCATACAATTAATTTTCTTATTCCATACACTTTCAATTCTTTTATATTTTAAACTACGTGACTTTTTCCCAAAAATATTAGTTAGTGTCCTACTAGGTTCATGAATCCCCTACTTCTATAAAAAGACTTATAGTTTCAAATTTTCTGCATCGTTTTTACTCTCAGCTTTGTTTCTAGCAACTTTACTAATACTAATAAATAAGGGGAAGGCCCAACATTTTCTATTAGTATAAGGAAGGCGCCAGCTAGGGATTGTTGCCAGCTTACTTGTCTTATTATGTCAACTAAAATATGTATGTATTTTCTATTGTTATGTATTATCGAGTCTAATTGTTGTTTGTTACAGAATAAATAAAATATTTCTTAGCTATTGTCGCTATTAATTTATCTATGTTTTATAATTATTAATTGTTAATTGGTATGTCAGGTTGATTTGAGGTAAATTTTCTAAAATTTTTGTCTGTTTGTAAAGTTTATGATAATAAATTATTATGATGTATTCTTAAAGACAATTGCTAATTGAGACGTATTTTGATTTATGCTTTATAATGGACTTTGTACTTTCTTAAAGAAATAATAAATGAAGTGTATATTTTGCTATAATGCTTGATTTGAGGATTAATAATTAATATGGGAGATGTGTGGACAGGTGAATGAGGTGGTGAAGATGATATGTTGGTTTTGCAAGAAAGGGCAAAATCACTTGATATACCAACACACGTTACAATTGATGCTGGGAAAAACCCAAATCGCACCAAACTCGAGGACAGTGATGGCTATGCTTGGACCGGCTGACATGGTTGATCAGTTGCGGATTTAGGATTTTTACTAAGTGGATTCCAAATATAAAAAGTAAACATATGAAGAGGCCTAAGGAGTTTCAACATCTACTATAGTCCTAACGATACAAGAATGAGAAAACACCATTAGAGGGAAGTTGGGAACTCAGCATAACCTAGGTGTTGCAAATATTTTTGAACTGATGATAATGAAGAGATTTGTTGTTCCATTAAGCTGTATAATATTTCTACCATGCAATGCAGTTTTTATGCTGGAAAAAAAAAGGGTACCGCGTTGAAGCAAAACGATTTAAATATTTAGTCATTTAATCATTTTCTGATATTTAGTACTTTCAAATTAAATAAAATTGTGACTTTTAATCTTTTTCTTAATTAAATTATATAACAACTCCTAATATCTAGGAGTTTAATATCCAATAAGAATCTACTTACTATATATCTATATCTATGCTATTCTAAAAGTGTGAAGCCACTTAGTTGAAAGGTAGATTACGATTTCACCCCTATAGTTAATTAAAATGCATTAAAAATTCTAATTAAATGGTATCAAACAATTTTAATTTCAAAAAGTAAGAAATCGTATTACATGGAAAATGAGAAGACAAACATAAATAAGCAATTTATAACAATAACTTTTTCACATTTCAGCCTCTTTTAATATGTCTTTAAATTTCCACATTAATAATCAATTTACAAAACCCTTTGACATTCTTTTACACTTTATAAGAGAAGACAACAAGTGTGAAATTAAATCAGTTCATCATTTTATGTCTACCTTTTATCTATTCTGTGGGATATTTTGCAACACCCCGTACCTTCCCAACCCTACTTGACAATCTTGAACCATGCTTCCCTAGGTTTCGAGAGCCATAAGGACGTATTTCATATTGCTATTGATAGAAAAATTTGATAGTGTGCTAGTAAATGTGATTAGAACTTTGTAGTAGGTAGTGTTTGTGACTTTGTGGATCATTTGTGAGGTAAAAAGTGAGGTTTAAGAGACATCCAAGCAAAGGTTCTTAAAGCTAAGAGGTAAGCAAAAGATTTGGACTTGAAAGATCCAACCAATCAGCAAAGAAAAGTCGAAAACGAATTTTTAAGGTGGGGCGCTGCAGGGGGCGTGCCAGGCTGCTTCTGGCCAAAACTTTTCTGACCCAGGCAGCAAGGGGCGCGCCAAGCGGCTTGCCAGGCTGGTTTTCGCCAAATTTTTTCTTCGACTATTATGATGTATATAAGACTTTTAAGTCATGGTATCATTACTCCATCATAGTAGGACTATGCTTAAGCGCGTTTAGCATCCGAATTGAGGTTAATTCTTCGTCACAAGTATTTTAACAAATTATGTTCAAATAAGCCATGAGCGACTAGAATTTCTATTTTTCGATTGAGGCTACACGGGAATCTCGTAAGTGAATATTATCGAGACATTTATAGAATTATTTGAATATGAGATATATGGTGGATTATACATTACATTTGGTGGGTTAAGATGCCATGGGTTATTGGGCTCAATTTAAAGCCCAAAGAGAGACCAAAATGCAAGGCTCAATGGGTCAAATGACCCATTCTTCCATTTGACCAAGTAAAACACCTCAATTATTGATTAAATGTGGCTAAGGATGACCATGAGAACTATATAAAGACACAAAGGGCTGATTTTATTCATTAAAAACCCACATGCCTTTTGAGATATTTTCAAACCCATTTCTCTCAACACAAACCCTAAGGCAACCAACTCTTGGAGACAAGATCACTCATTTGCAAGCTTGGGTAAGTGTTTATTCTTATGAATTAAGATATTATGTACATGAGAGATTATGTATATCATGGTGGTTATGTTGGCAAGGTGTTGAATAGTGCACTTTGGCTTTTTACTAAAAGATGTGCATCCTTGTGAATTAAACTTGAGAAAGGACTTGATGTTTTGATGAAAGTGAATGGTGTGGATGATATCTCAACATGTATGGTGTGGTTATGTCCATAACTTGTTATTTTTCTCTATGAGTAAATTGTGGAATTTTGGTTATAAAATGTATTGGAGTGATTTGATGGATTCATTATGATGTGGTGTTAATGAAAACATGTAAAGGAGGAACTTGGTGCGAAAAGTTATTGGTTTATGATGTTTTGGTCAATGTATAGAATGTTATGGTATTGTTGGTATGAAAAGGCCATGAATGGTATTGTAAAGGGTGAAATAATTTTATAGGGCAATCATGTAACTCATGGTCGTCTTATACACTTGGAATGTAGCTTGTGGTTAATGTTGGCTCCGTTATGTACTTGTGATGTAGAGTGAAACGTAAGGAAGGAGCAGAATTGTTGTACTCACATATTGGATTCTGTATTCATATTTGGAAGATAAGGTATGTAAGGTTACTCTTTCCGTATCCTTCTGCAGCACATAGTGTCACATTGTCATTATACTTGTTCCATTCCGAAATATTCAAAGGTATTCCATTTCCGGTTATTAATCATTGTTACTCACATGTTCCTTATTCATTGATCAAATGTGATTCACATGACTCATATTCATTGGTTAATGCTCCAATAATGTTCCAAAGTTCTAATAACATTCTAATCTCATAACAAAAGAATTGAAGTAATGAACACTTGTTGAGTACGAGTGACAACTCGAAGGGGCGTAAGCCTAGCTAGAGGCGATCCCGAATGGATATTGAGTACGGGTGGCAACTCGAAGGGGCGAAAGCCTACCTAGAGGCGATCCCGAAAGTTCATTGGGAACGAGTGGCAACTCAAAGGGGCGAAACCTAGCTAGAGGCGATCCCGATTATTATGTTATGCCCACTGATCAGTTGGGCCCGGGCACTATATGATAGATGAGCACATGATTGATATTGAGGATGAAGTAAAGTAAAGTAAAGTAAAGTAAAGAAAGCAATATACATGATCCCACACGTATACATTATGGTAGTTTATCTTTATGACGCATTCACCTGTACTTGATTCCATTAAAGTTCTTATATGTCATACAGTTATTTATGGTCTTACATACTCAGTACATTCTTCGTACTGACCCCCTTGGGGGGATTTCCCTTACTTGCTGCAGGCACAGGTACTAGTAGACCTCCACAGTAGAGTGCGGGTCATTTGCGAATTTTTGGTGAGCTCCAGTTGGTTCGGGTCTTTCCGAGTCATAGTATACATTGATTTTGGTATTGTAAATGCTGTATAAAGCGGGGACTTGTCCCGACTCTAGCTTGGCTATGTAAATGTATCTGTTAGAGGCTTTGTAGACTTATGTGGCAGAATAATTGTAAGAGTTGCATGTCCATCCTGACTTGATGGCCCTAACGGCCAAGTTTCATATATATATATATATATATATAGCATATGTTTCCATGACTTTCGCATAGTTGCATGATATACAATGATGTTCACATAGAGACATACGTATGAGTGTACATGAGCAAAGATTGGTTCTCTCGGGCCTCATCGGCTTCGGGTGCCAGTCCGCCTCGTTGTAACTCGGGGCGTGACATATTTTATGTTTTCCCCTGAAAATTAACTACTCTTTTTCATGGTGTGTTTTACCGGTTTGCTTAGGTATAGTACACAACAGCCAAGTAAGTCACTATCATATCTTCTTTATTACTTTATTGTTCGGAAATAACCTAAAAATCACTACCATGTATTATGAATTATCATTTGGAATGTATTGAATTACTTTATTATCTTTTTAAAACAACGAAAACAGAAGGAGAATTCTCTGTTTATAAAGTTTGTTGTCATGTATTGTTACTCCCTCCGTCCCATTTTATGTGACCTACTTTGACCGAGCACGGAGTTTAATAAATAAGGAAAGACTTGGTAATGTTTACTAAATTGCCCTTTATTAAAAATGTCCTAGTACTATTATTTTTAATCAAGTGGGACCTTATAAGTGGGACCAATAAGGATAAAAGAGTAATTGTGCTTTTAAAAGTTACCAAATAAGGAAATGTGACATTCTTTTTGGGACGGACCAAAAAGGAAAGTAGGTCACATAAAATGGGACGGAGGGAGTATTATTTTTTTAGAGCCCGCAGTTCTCTTCATTTATTTTACGTCACTTATATGGTTATGCCCTTACCACCAAATATGGTTGGGCTATATATCCTCTTTTTTTTTTTTTTTCTTTTATCTTTTTTAGTTAGCCCCATTTACTTTATATGAATGTACAAACTATTTAAAGATTTGAGCTTTGTTCGGTAAAAGATTTTTTGATCATTCTTTATTTCCTTCCTCAAAAAGTCTTCTCAATCTTACATTCTGAAGTGTTAGGCCTTATTATTTGTACAAATTAGTTGCTAACGTTATTCCTCCTATTCTTCCAGCATCTCCCATGCAAGAGGTCAAAGAAAAGGTTAATACGCAAGTCCCCTCTTTCTCAAGAATAATTATTTTTTAGATCGACATATTTTAAGAATTTACCATTTTGATATTCTCTAACTAGATACGTAGGGGAACAACTGTAACATCCCGTATATTTCTGAACCTAATTGAATTCTGTAACGTTCATGGAATTAAGTAAACATTGGAGTTTTGAGGAATTAGGCATGTAAAAATGTGGGCTTGAGCCATTGGGCTCAATTGAGGCCCAAAATATAGAGTAAAAAGACATGGCCCAATGGGGAAAAGTGACCCATTCTTCCATTTGACCAACCAAACCTTGCATTTAATGCTAAGAAGGGGATAAGAGTGACTTGAGGGGCTATATCAAGCAAGAAAATCAGATTTTTAATTCATTTGGACTCTCATGTTTTTTCTAGAATATTCACAACATTTCCTTGCTCTCAAGAACCCTAAGCCCTCATTCCTTTGGCCAAGATCATCAACTTGCAAGACTTGGTAAGTGTTTGTGCTCATGGTTTAATCTACAATATATTAAAAGTGTGAAGACCCTTAGAAAAGTGATTCGAACTTTTTGCCCTTCATTAAAAGATTCTACTTTAGACAAAATCGTCTTTTTACTATTTTTCTCAAATTATATTTATACATAAATATAAATACTAATAATATATATTTTTGAAAAAATAAAAAATGGCCATTATTTTTGGCAAAAAAACTTTCATAAGAGTCCTAACAAGCTACTACTTTGGCAAATACTTGCCGCATAGGAGTATTATTTTGGCAAAAGAAAAATCTACCCTATTTTTCAAAAATAAAACAAGCTATATTTTTTGTCAAACTAAACATATAGTAGGAATCCCAACAAAACCTACCTTATTTATACAATTTTGAACCAATTTAAAATACGGTAAATGTTTTAAAACCCCACGACAAATTAGGATTATGCTATGCAAATTAGAGTTCAAACCTAATAAAGCCCTATATATAGTCGTAGGGAATTTTTCCTTTATACCAATTCAGATTTGTGCTATTTGTTTGAAACTAGAATTTTAACATAATATGGCTTCAAGATTTTATTGTGTTCATTATCATCATTTTTTTAAGCTTTCTTTATTTCTTGTAGTTAATAGCTTTAGTGATGATAGATGAATTATACATAATTAACAATTGATAATGAATTCTCCTCTTTTGATAATTTTTTGTGATTCTCTTTCAGGTAAAATTTTGACAATGAATTTTTCTCTTTTGATAATTTCTGTGTTTCTCTTTCAGGTATAATTTAACTAATGAATTCTCCTCTTTTGATAAATTCTCAAATTTCTCTTTTAGTTGAAAATTTTTACTCAAAAATTGAACGAATCAAGCATGTCTCCATAGGGCATAAAGAGCGAAAGATTATAAATATTGAACGAAGAATTAGATCTGGAATTTCAGCTCCAGATTCTTCTCTAAGTAAGCCTAATTTCTCTTGGTGTTTTTTGCTTAATAGGCTTATTTGTTGTTTATTTTTTTTTATAACAGCTTGTGCGCATCTCAACTAATTTCACACTCCAACCAACAACACTAACCATGTATTATTGTTGTTTATTTTCAAAAGAAATTTTACCCAGATGGTTGAATTATGAAATTTTGTAGATTGAAGCTAATGAATGTTCAATTGGAAATAGGGTGGACTTAATAAGAAAAAAAAACTTTTGGTAATGATCCAATGATTTTATTTTTTCCACTTTAGCTTACTTTTTTACTTTTGTGGCTTTTGGAATTGCTTCCAAGCTCAAAACGGCCAGATTGAGTTTGGCAGGGGTTTCCCCAAAGTCTGTCATTCAAATTGCTTCAGTAATATTACTGAAAGCTGCAGCAGTATTGTGCATATTGCATATGTTTCAAATATTAATTGAATTTTTTGTCATTCATTAAAAGCGAACGAAGTGAGTATCACACATGCATGGTTCACAACCCAAGTTAGAACAGGAATTATTTATCAAGCTATGTCCTTTAGTAAATAATTGGAATGAATTAAGTTCCTACGTATCCATTTTTTTGTTGGAATAAAAGACCTTTTCTATGAATATTTGAGTGTATCTAAGTCGAACTCTCTATCTTTTTTCTTTTCTTTTTTTAATAATATAGTATTTGTTGTCCAATTTTATTTTTAATGCGGTTTTTGTTATATTTTGCTTAAAGAATCACTTTAGAATTAGGATTACTATATGGAAAGAAGGTTAGTTTGTAGAATTCATTAGTCCTTTTTATACGGATTTTGTTATGTTAAGCTTTAAGAATTACTATCAATTAATTAATATTATTTATATAATTAGTTGTCTCTCTTTGTTTAGGTTTAGACAATTCTTCCAAAATTGTCGTAGCAAGGAAAATTAGGATTAGTTTTAGATTTTTTTTTTTGCAAATTGTAATATTGATAGTGTTTATGATTAAAGAGATAAATTTACTTGTGATTTGAGGTAAATTTTCTAAAATTGTAGTCCATTCTTGAAGTTTAACTTTTAAAACTTTGTATGTACACAACAATTTTGTTTATATTTATTGATTATTAATTAACGCATTATACACGTGCAAAGCACGTACACTTGACTAGTATATTATGTGCATGGGAGGGTGCTTATATGATGTTGGTTATGTTGGTGATGTATTGAGAATTCACTATGTGTGTAATATTGCATGGTTGCTAAATCGGCAAGGGGTTTTGCCTTGTAAACTTGGAAATAAACTTGTAGTCTTGAAGAAAGTAAACTTGATGGATTCAATATTGACATGTGAGATGTGACTATGGCCTTAACTTGTTTTATCCTTGTGTATAATATTTGGAATTGTTATTGTGAAATCAGTTATGGATTTGGTGACGTATTAACCAAGAAGTGTAGTTTTGGGTGTTGTTCATGTGCGTTGTGAGACCATGGCTGATTGTTGGCATTCAAGATGATCAAAAATATGTCAAAAGAAGTTTAGTTATGATCATGGACCATTCATTGCATTAAAAGACCCAAAAGAGACCAATTTGGACCAAAACGGGCATCCGCCCCGCAGACGAGGGCACTTGCGGGTGCAGATGCCAACGCAGGTGCCTATGGCATCTGCCAAAGGCCACCTGCGATTGCACCTCATCCACCTGCGGGCGCAGGTGGCTTCGCAGGTCAGCCCCAGGTTCGGTTTTGTATGTTCTCGCATCTATTTGATCCCCGAAGGCCCTTATACCCTTTTTGGATGAAATTATCAACTTATGATACCGTTTTAATGACTTTAAAGTATCGTATAGAGGTATGTTGGACTATATTAAGTATGGATCGTTGTTCATATGTTGTTATGAAGAAGTAATTGTGACAGAATGCTAATGAGAAAAGCATAAAGGGTAAGTGTGGTGTGAAATGCTATTGATGTTATATGGTGTGAAATGCTATTGATGTATGATCTCTTGGTCAATGTGTGGAATGTTATGGTGTTGTTGATATGATAATGCAATGGGTCGTATTGTAAAGGGTGAAATGACGTTATACGGCAGTCATATAGCTCATTGTCGTTTTGTGTACTTGTACGGTGAATAGTTGTTAACGAGAGTTCCATTGTAAACTTGTATTGTAGAGTGAAACGTAAGGAAGGAGCTGGACTATTGTGCTCATATATAGACTTGTGTATTCATACTTGGAAGTGAAGGTATGTAAGGTTACTCTATCAGTATCCTTCTGTAGCACATAGTATTCACATTGATATTGTACTTGTTCCATTCCGACATGTTCTAAGGTATCCTATTTCCGGGTATCAACCATTGTTTGTTACATGTTTCCTACTCATTGATCAGTTGTGATTCACATGTCTCATATGCATTGACAAATGTCCCAAAGGTCCCGTGTTTCCAAAAATGTTATGTTTCCAATAATGTTATGATTCCAATAATGTTATGTTTCCAATAATGTATGACTATCATTGTATCAATCTCAAAAGTAATGAATGAAGTAATGCACATGTGGTTAATGATTGAGTATGGGTGGTAGCTTTGGGGGCAAAAGCCTAGCTCAAGTCGATCCCGAGATTATTGGATCAGGGGGTAGTCCTAGAGGCATAAGCCTAGCTCGGACCGAACCTGACAGGGGGTAGCTCTAGAGGTAAGGACCTAGCTCGAGCCGAACCTGATATATTGGTTTATGGGTGGCAGCTCTAGAGGTGATAACCTAGCTCGAGCCGAGCCCGATATATTGATTCATGGGTGGTAGCTCTAGAGGCATAAGCCTAGCTCGAGCCGATCCCAACATAACGTTATATTATGTAAAGACCCACTGATCAGTCGGGGGCCCGGGTACATAGTGACACAAGTGATGAGAAGTAAAGAAGCAAAGAAGTAATGAAAGCAATGGACATGGTTTCCAACATACAGAATGTTAAATTATCCATATTAAGTATTCACTTGTATTTGAGTTCATTGACGTATTTACATATCATACAGTTTCTTATGAGCCTTACATACTCAGTACATTCTTCATAATGACGTCCCTTGTGGGACTTACCTTACTTGCTGCAGGCGCAGGTGCTAATAGGCCTCCACAGTAGGTTGCCAGTTATTTACGGATCATTGGTGAGCTCCAGTTAGTTCGGGGCTTCTCTGAGTCACAGTTGTACATGTGTTTTGGTATTGTACATGTTGTATAAAGCAGGGACTTGTCCCGACTTTCAGTTGGTCTTGTAAATACATCTGTTAGAGGCTTTTGTAGACGTATGTGGGTGTATGAATGTAAGAAGATACATGTCGTTTTTGACTTGATGGCCTCAACGGCCAAGTTTCACATATGTATATATATCCCATGTTCCATGATTTCCGTTATTAGCCTTTTATGTTCTTACGTGATAGTGGTGTTTCCTATGGCATGCCTATGAATGAATAGAAGCAAAGCTTGGTTTTCTTGGGCCTTATCGACTACGGGTGCCAATCCGCCCCGTTGGGATGCGGGGCGTGACAACAACATTAGAGAAAAACATAAGAGCAGGAGCCTGTTTCACCTTCGTAGGAATAGATATTACATCCCCCGATATCTTGATTTTGTATACAAATATTATGGGGTACAGGCGCAAAGCACGTATCCAAAAATTAGTATATATATATATATATATATATATATATATATACATGCAAACCCTTTCCTTATTTAAGTAGATGACTCTACAAAAACGTTTACTAATAAGATACACAAACTATAATTATAATAAAGTAATAAAAAGTGATAATGTTGGGGTCTATCTGAAATAATCTCTATATCTCTGAGGTATAGATAAGGTCTAATACGCTCTACCCTCTCCAGATCCTACTTTGTGGGACTAAATTGGATATGTTATTATTTTTGTTTAAGTATTTCAATTTTATTAATATTTAAATTATTAAAAATAATAGTAGTAGAAGGTAACTTAAGGAGTAAATGCTCCTTAACATAAAGAACACAAAATTTAGCTCCTACATCCAAACTCTTAAAATCCGTATTGTTGATTTAAGAGACAAGAAATTTTTTAAAATAGTTAATTGTAACAAACTTGTATTTTGTGCGTGACTAAAGTCCTAAACATTCTAGTGTCAAATTTTCGAGCACTTGCTTTAGGTTAAGGAGTATTTGTTTCGATTATAAAATTTAAGTTTAGGAGTTAAATTCTTCTTTTCTTTACTTAGAATTGTTAGGAACTTTTTTTCTACTTTGAGTTCTTATATCAACTATTTTTAGTTCTGTATCAAGACATACGAGACACGCGTCCAAAGCACGTACACTAATCTAGTATGTATGCATGTATGTATATATATATATATATATATATATATATATATATATAGAATATAGATTGTTTATTGGTTAAATTTTTATTAAATAGAAAATTGATAACAATATTTAACGATTTATCTTTTGATGTAACAACATACACAATGTAATTCCACAAATTGAATCTAGAAAGTGTGGGTTGTAATTTGGTTTAGAATTGTTTCTCAAACATTCCATCATCACCACTAAGTTCACACTGTTGAAATATTGGGTTTGTTGTGGAATTATATTGAGTATGATGATGTTTGTGTGGACTTACAAGTATACCTCGGCTATCTTATTGAGTATTTGTTACCTATTATTTTAATTGTAATCCTACGACCAACTATTGTAAATGAAGCTATTTTTTTTCAAGGTTCTATCTTAATAACGGAGGAATTAGGCATGAAATTTATCTAGGAAAAATTACAAAAAAATATAATGTTACATTACAAAATATAGCCCACTCTATGTTACATTACCAAATATAATCCAATTGAATAGAAAAAGAAAATTACTTTACATCCTTAGCCAAATTATTACTATCACTTGTTTCAACTTTCTCGTTATCTAATGGATTCAGATTCAATTTCAGCTGAATTGGATCAAATCAAACCGACATTTTCAAGAGTCAACTAAAAAAAATCAAAACTGGAGAATTTTATTCCCGATTCTAATTTCTTTTTTGTGTTGTTTCCTTTGAAGAATGGGTATACCTGTAAGGAGCAAAATAAACTCTCTGTTCATCGTTTCCAGAAGATTCGGTCTGCTGTTGTTGCTGTTTAGGAGAATCCGAAGAATCCTCCGATGGATTATCCATTTGAATAGATATACCGAAATTCGAGAAAGAGAAAGTAAGACACTCAGAAATGGCGGAAGAGATTTTTGCATGAGAAAAAAATGCAGATTATTTATAGGGAATGAGAAAATGGCGAATTTTTTTGCAGAGAAACAAATGGAGCTTTTTTCTGTGCAAAGAGGATTTAGGGAAGACAATATTTATGAAATAATAAATATACGCTAACTAATTTAATGCTTTTATATATATATATATATATATATATATATATATTTATACTTAAATAAATAACTTAACCAAATAGTTTTCTACAGAACATGATTATTTGTAGGTCATACAATAATATACATAATTATATAAATATATACATATGTTTAAACAATGTATCTACATTGTATAAGTGTGTATAAAATGGAGAGGAACAAGAAAATCACTGAAACAAAAAGACTGTATTGTATATACAACAATATACAAATATATACAATAATATACAATATAGTATACAAATATATACAATAATATACAATACAGTATACAAATATATACATTGTTGTACCAAAAAACAGCTTCCTCGAATCCAAGCATCAAATTCATTTAAAAACACCTCAAAACTACACCAAATCATTCAAAATTTCATATTTGGGCTCTTCAATGCATAACCGATCTTCTATAATTATACCCACTCAAAATGAAGCTTATTTAAGAAAATATTAGAACCTCGAATTGTAAGAAAAAACTCAAAATAATGCTGAATTTTTCACCAATTGTTAATGTATATGAAGTTTTCGAGTTGCGTTGTGTATAATTCACCTTGAATAACAATTTGTTTGAAGTTTTTTGGGAGAGAATTGGGAAAGAATTGAAGTGTTGTTCCCTATATAACTGGAAAAAAAAGGTTAGTTTACAATGAATGGCCAAATCAGATTTTGGCTTATAAAGTGTAAAGTATATTTTTTTTGGCTACTTAAATGTAAAGTATATTTGCTAGTTGTACTTTTGTGTAATTATCCCATTTATCTATCTATATCTATCTACATCTACATCTACAAATATATTAAAAGTGTGAACACCCTTAGAAAAGTGATTTGCACTTTTTGCCCTTCATTAAAAGACTCCGCAATAGACAAAATCGTCTTTTTACTATTTTCTCAAATTATTATTTATTTAATATTAACTATAATAAATTATAAATATATGTAAAACTTTGAGCTTACTAAATATATTATTTCTGTTTTAAAACTAAGTTAAAAGAGACAATATGAAAGAAGAAAGTAGACAAGAAATGAGAGCTCAAGAGAAGAGAGTTTTCTATTCTTCCAATTGTTCAAGTGTATCCAATACAAATTCTTATGTCTCTATTTATATTATTACATAGAGGCATATAAAAGGTTGTGATAAACATGACATTAACCATGAAGATTATGGGGGAGGTTAAAGGGTGTAAGAGTTACATCCATAATGGTGGGGGTAGTGGATGATTAACTATATATTATGGAGAAGAGTAGTGGACATCCAATATTAACTAATATAATATTTTATAACACTCCCCCTTGGATGTCTATAGATAATGTGCCTCGTTAAAACCTTACTAGGAAAAACCCTGTGGGAAAAAATTCTAGTGAAGGAAAAAGAGTACACATATCTTTTAATACGCATTATTTGTTGCCTCATTAAAAACCTTGCTAGGAAAACCCGTGGGGACAAAACCTCGGCCAAGGAAAAAAGAGTACAACACGTATTATACTCCCCCTGATTAAAACATCACTTAATCCTTGTAATGATGTCTTTCAATCTTGTATGTCAGCTTTTCGAATGTTGATATTGACAGTGTCTTTGTGGTCAAATCACATTCATGAAGTTGTTGCATTCTTGAACTCATTCAACTTGTTTGTAGCAACAACCAAATTGCGGATACTTTCATTTGCAAGATTATAGAATGGACCGTTTTGTCGAATAACATGATATGACAATGTTCCCATGTGCAAACAGATTACTTTCTTGAGATCAAACTTCATATAAATCAAATAATTTTTCTGCACTTTCATAATCAACAATCCCTTGACAATATTGGTTAGAAATAATAAATTCAATCAATATTTGATTTCATTCAAATCCACATAAAAGTGAAGTCTTTCCTGCATATTAACAAAAAAATATTTTCTCATGTATAGAAATAACAGGATACATAAGTGCATCAATTGCACTAACCATTTTCATGAGATCAAAATTGATCTTTCTTTATGTTGAGTGATCTCGCAACCATTAGGGTATTCAATGGATCAAATCACTTTAAAACTTTTTAAATTTTTCAAGGATTTTCATATAGCATTTTCTGTCTAGCTAGACATGACAATCATTCATTATACGCATTCAAGTTTTTCATACATTGCCAGATTTAAAGAAACCTTATTGCATCCACCACAAGAGAGCACATCTCCAAATAATAATGCCAGGACTTTTGCGAATAATCTTTGTGTTTCAAGGCACAATACGTACTTTATATCTTAAGATTTTACATTTCGCACAATAATCCATTTGTACCCCATTGAAATTATACCTTAGTCTATAGACTAAGTCCATACCATCACTTTTCAAGTGAAATAAAATATACTTGAATTGCGTATTTTTCCTCGCCAATCATTTATCTGTCCATACTATTTGACAGATTCGAATTCAAGATCCTCGTCACCTTTTATAATGTTGAGCTTTACATTATACCAAAAATATCGTCGACAGTTATTTGATATCAGTTCCGTTATGACATAACTTATCGAGATCTCTTCATTTTTCATCATTTTCAGGTACGTGAACCTTTGTCAAGTTTTATGAAGAGTTATGTCATGGTGCTCTTTTAAAGCACTTGCCTCATTATCAAGACCATCTTGATCATTTGCTCCTCTCCTTCTTTAAGGAGTTTTACATTTGGAACCAATTGGTCTATCACGTTTCAAATGTGCCATAGACTCTGCCCTTCAAGGACTTTTTATTAGAGCATTTACAGCTGAATTATAACATAGGATCAGTCTGGCAATGAACTTGCAACATTTTGCAAATCATGAATTATCTTCACTTTTTTTTTTTTTTTACGAGGATCTAGATAATTCGTTCCATGCATTTCAGCTTTTAATCATATCTCCCCCTAATGTTAGAAAATCTAACATTCACTCCCAACCTCATTTAGGGACACATCCTTGTGCGTGGTGGAGCAATTAAATCAGATATCGCACATTCATATGTTTGGATGAGAATCATTTGGTTCCTGACCCTGAGCCAACAATATAGAAGAACCTTATTGGCTTGATGCATACAAATGCTGCTACATTTAAATAATATCTCATACCAAATTTATTTTGGGACATTTATTCTCATAATCAACGTTTAGCTATAATTGGAGGCATACAATTTCTGCTAAATCAACCAGCATTATCAACATAATTTTATATTTTGGAACAATGCTCTCAATTCAACAATTTGTGCAAAGAATCTTGCAAAAATCAAATTACAAATTGATAGCAAAGCACATGTGACCATACCGTAGATGCATGTATTAAATTTTATAATAGTAAATGGTCCACATGGCGGGTGAACGGACCCATATTTAGCTTTTTAAACTTTCCAAAAATTCAAGGGATCCAATCTCAACCTTAGCTGGTATAATAATCAATTTATCAAGAGAACAAGTAGCACATGAGAATTCTTGAAGAATCTTTATTTCTTCAATATATAACCACATGAATTTTCAATTATTTTTGCATCACATTGGAACCGAGATGGTCAACCGATCATGGCAACTGATATTTGTTTAAGTAAACGCTAGTTTACTATCGCATGTGATTCCATCACCATGCTCATATTTGTATCAACAAACAGGAGGAAAAGACGGGTAATAGTTCACATAAATATTTAAATCCGTTTCGATTGTAGTTATATGAAGATATTAAATCTTCTCATAATTCATAATGTCAATATAACTTATTTTCTTGCCAATTTCTTCGAAACTTGAAAAGTTTCTTTTGAGACTTACTACAATCACATATTATGACCAATTTCATTCCCTCAATAGTAACACATTAGCTCTTTCAGAGCTCCAAATTTATTTTTGCACTACTAAAAATTCCATAACACGATCCATATGGTGACCATCTCCTTTCAGGAGAAAATTATCTTATTATTGTCATGATTAAAAATCATTACAGGCAAGACTTGTTTCTTGCTTTACTTTTGCCTTTAATATCCCTTTTTTGTTAAGACCTGGTAAAGTAATTTAATGTACCATAGGTACACAACCAATGACAAATTTGTGTAGCCACGCAATAATATTTATTTTGGCCATGATCACAACCTTTATATGAAAGAATTGTTTCATTCTTTTGTCCTGTGGTAGTTCATAGTAAAACATACCACAATATTTGTGATGTACTAAAAGTACTTAACCAATGACCGTTAATATCAAAATATTTTCTTATTTTCTCAAACCTCCCGTTGAGGTGAGTTGTGGTATTCATCCAACCATACATAATTTTTATCACATATTAGCATATTCATTTTCAAGAATAGCCAAGCATTAACCATGCTTATCACTAGTCACAATCTCTTCAAGAAATGGACTAAATAAACTTATGTATGTGCTTCATAAATTTTATCATAAGCCATATTATCATGCATGCATTGCCATTTGTCATATTTATATGACTCACCTCAACATCACTCTGAAAAAATTAAGTGTAGCACCACTTTATATTTTTTTTATTTTGATGGAGAATTTATAAAACATATTACATTAGATTGCACGACAACCGTGTGTGCAATGCCTTTCATACCAAATCGATGGAAAACTACCTTCACCTCTTGAAGGACTATTTGGAGAACCCATAGTGTTCTTTCTTTTATTATTCCAAAACGATGTTTATTATTTTGTCCTTCACCACGTCCACAATCATTTGTACAACCACAAATTTTTTATTTTTTTTCATCTTTCAGACATTTGTACAACCACAATTATTTTGTCATCTTTCAGACTTAAAATACTGCTACCACATTCACTTCAGAGAATGGAGCAAATTTAGTGGGACTAGATTCACAACATTTACCAAGAGCATATCAATTGCTCAGTCATCAATTTATTGCATTGGAACATGAACACAATGTCTTACCCATAAAAAAAAGTGTATTACGCCATAATTAGTAGGGACTTGAACCCAACATCTATTATCATGGTGCATCGAAACTCAAACCGATGGCTTACCCTTTCAATGCGATAGTACTTAAATCTACCGTCTTACCCTCAACCAATATAGCATAGTAAGCCAAGTGTACTAGAACTTTCCCTCAAATGTATCTTGGCTTTAACATTACCAATTGGATCTAGTTGAGATCCATAAACTTTAATTTCCTTTTATTAATAAGGTTGTTTTCAATTTACTGATTCTTTAAAGCAGTTATCAAATTTTAAAACAGTTATAAGCAAGAACAAAAAGTGATTTGGTGGTGGTAACCAATTTTCTAAGGGTTGACAGTTATTGTTGGTATGAACAAAAGGATAATTTCGTGCATTTAGAGAAGCAGTTAAGACAATGAAAAAAAATTGAATTATGTGTAGAAACAAAATCGATACATATGATTAAAAAAAACTGCTTATAACAGTGAACTTTCAATCACTGGAAATTGAGAATAATCTATGTAATAGTGTAAAATCCTTTTTTTTTAAAAAATAATCTTTTATGTTAACACTAGACAAATGTAACATCCTGCATTTGTGCTTTAACATACACCGAGTAACAGTGCTCATTAGGAAGAACATATATTAAATGTATATTTGTGTTTGTTATCCGAGATAAACATAATTGTATTATAAATACATACCTTGTAAGAGACTTCGTGCTGATAACGTGTTTTAAAACTAAGTTAAAAGAGACAATATGAAAGAAGAAAGTAGACAAGAAATGAGAGCTCAAGAGAAGAGAGTTTTCTATTCTTCCAATTGTTCAAGTGTATCCAATACAAATTCTTATGCCTCTATTTATATTATTACATAGAGGCATATAAAAGGTTGTCATAAACATTACATTAACCATGAAGATTATGGGGGAGGTTAAAGGGTGTAAGAGTTACATCCATAATGGTGGGGGTAGTGGATGATTAATTATATATTATGGAGAAGAGTAGTGGACATCCAATATTAACTAATATAATATTTTATAACAATTTCAATAATTATCATTTAATTATTCTCCTACTATGAAGGACTTTAAAACCAACTAAAATTTGGTTATTGAGAAGTTGTCGACTATTAATATGTTGCTTCGCCATTGAATTCCTTGGGATTTGTTTATAGTTAAATCTCTCGCTATGAGATTGCACAAAATAATGCTGCATGGATCCTTGACAAATAGCGAGAAAGAAGCATGTATTCGGGAGAATCTGAAATTTGCAGTGATGGAGAGAGGCATCATCAACGCTTGTTTATCTTATTCTAATCTCTTCACATATTACTATGGTCGGCTATATTAGTTTACATTCAATAATCGTGGCCATCTAACACTATATTTTCTTCTTATTTTGATTTTGATTTAAGTTGTCTTCTTTCATTCATTAGATCATCTTTTCTATCCTTTTCTTTATATACTAGTTTAAGGTACGTGCGCTGCAAGTGAATTTTAACTGATCATCGCCAAGGCATTACTCTTAATATAATACAAAATAAAATTCTGAATTGGGCTATTTAAAAACCCTAATTAATCAAATTGAAGCCAACACATAGAAATATTCATAATCTAGAACGGGATAACATTATTATAGATGGATTAGAAGTAAAAAGATACTTACATATGTTTTAAGCTAATTTGCTACTATAGATTGGATTTATGAGAATTTCTAACAATAAAGCTATTCTTTGCTCTACTCCAAGAAATCATTGCAATGAAGATATCAACATTAGTACCGCATTAAGGAATTATTATAAAAACGAAAAACGACAGTGAAGAAAACATGTCAATTAGTTAGGAAAGCAGTGGATAGCATTTAGAAAAATAATGTGGTTAGCTGAAACACAATATACAATAGATGGTAATATACATCAAAAGCAAGAAAATACATCTATGAGGCTAAAACTACGACAGACACAATGCTCCCAGACTCCCATCAAACCTAAATTTGTCGAAAAACAAAGTCAAAACATAACTACCTACTAACCTTCTATCCTAATCTGTGACATCCATACCCTCCTATCTAATGCACTTGTATAAAAAAAAGAATCATAAATTTCTTAAAACAAATATACTACTGGCATGCAACAACATAAGAACTAAATTGCACATAAAAGTTACGACATTACAAAAAACATGATTCATAAATCAAAAAGAATTTAATCTTCTACCCTAATCCGTTACCTTCATACCCTCCTATTTAATGCACATGTATAAAAAAGAATCACAAATTTCTGAAAATAAATATACTATGGGCATGCAACAATTTTAGAACTAAATTGCACATAAAACCTACGACATTACAAAAAACATTATTCATAAATCAAAAACAAAATAACCTTCTAACCTAATTTGTGACCTCCATACCCTCTTATTTAATGCACCTGTATAAAAAAGAATCATAAATTTCTGAAAATAAATATACTACGAGCATGCAATAATATAAGAACTAAATTGCACAGAAAAGCTACGACATTACAAAAAATATGATTCATAAATCAAAAAGAATTTAACCTTCTACCCTAATTCGTAACCTTAATACCCTTCTATCTAATGCACCCGTATAAAAAAATCACAAATTTCTTAAAACAAATTCATACTTTTATTGAAAGCCACAATTCTTCATCCCATGGACCATGACTTACTTCCCAAAAAACTGAGAATTTGTTAGATTCTTTCTAGAAACTTTCGATCCAAAACTGCAACACCCTATTCAGATGCAGCTACAAAGACGATTTGATCTATTGCGAAATTTTTTAATGAAGTACAATAGAAAAGGTTACATGAAAAAAAAAAATGAAGTATAAGAAAAAAAAAAACACCAAAATTTAGATAGCTGTTTAATGAGTT
Source organism: Capsicum rhomboideum (assembly GCA_031232105.1). Classification (NCBI taxonomy): domain Eukaryota; kingdom Viridiplantae; phylum Streptophyta; class Magnoliopsida; order Solanales; family Solanaceae; genus Capsicum; species Capsicum rhomboideum. The sequence goes on from CP124711.1 coordinate 108,327,645, forward strand.
AAAATCTTTCTCATTAATGTCAAGGCTTTCCAAATTCATAAGACTCGTAACACATGCAAATTACAGTACTACTTGATAAAGTTGTCTAATAAACTCCAAAATATAACGAATGTACACACAACCACTCCTCCGTTCATCTTCATACAATTTAAGAATTTCTAGATTTCTAGTACATTGTACAATATCTACATTAGGTAAAAAGAAAAAAATATTTCATCAACAGACATTAAATTGACATAGAATTGAATCACTGAAAACATAAACCAGGAAAAAGGTCAGGTCTTTATCTTTCCTCCTTGTTTTAAATTAAATTAATTTAGACATTAGTTTAATATTATGACAATTTAATGATAATAGTATTATTCTAGGGATTAACTTTTATGCAGACCAACAACATTAAAAAAAAAAAAAGAAAAAAAAAAAAAAAGAAAAAAAAATGTACCTTTTTTTTTTCTTTGTTTTTTCAGTAAGTCAATGACCCGATTAAATTCCGAATTTGCATATTGCAAGGCCCATTTTTGGAGGCGGCAATCTCAATCAAACTTTGTCCATATCTAGAAACTCGAATCTGAAAAACTCCAAAATTAAGAAAGAAGAAATTTCAACCATCCCACCACAACCCATTGATTTTGTCCAAAAAGAAGCATATTATTACAAGGAAAAAGCTTAATTCTGTTTTAATTTCTTCACTTTTGAGGAAACCTAAACTATCTACATGAACTTCAGTTTTTACAAATAAATATTTCCTTTCATTAATTCTAATTCCCCACATATTGTTTAATTACTCTAAAATTAACAGTAAAAAAGAAGAAACTTAAGAAAAGTTAATTGAAGTTTATAAATTGAACAATCTTACCTTAAAATGTAAAATTACTCCAAGGGAGCAACATATCCTCTGCATTGCATGACATAATCGGAAGTTTGTTTCTACAACTATCAATTTTATAATGAGATAACAATCTCTTTGGAGTCTTCTTGAACACCCCTGCAAATAAAATACCAAAAATATTTAGAACCAAAGCAAGCTAAAACAATCTTCACAATGTCAATATATATGTAACTTAAATCACAGAAAAGAAAAGCAATCAAAAAATTAAAAACAACAGAAAATAACGATTAAACCTAGTTTATTAGCATTAAGACTTAGAAAACTTGTGTAGCGTATGTATTAGTAGTTTTCTTTTTCTTTTCTAGGACTCTTTAATTATTACCATATATTTTAGGATTCTTTTTCACGTAATTAAGAAAAATAAAATCTATCAATATTAATTTTCTATACATTTTTCTCTTACCATATGTTTTTAGGACTCTTTAAATTATTGTGAATATTATAAAAACTAGTATAGGTACCCGCGCGATGCGCAAAATAATTTTTTATAAATAATCATTAAAAATATTAGTTTATTAACTTTGAAAGAATAAAATTAATCAATTTTTATTGTATCACATTAACATATTTTAAATTTATTATGAAATATTAAAATTAATTGTAATAGTGAAATTACAACTAACTAATTGCTCCATTTAAAAAAAATGTATATCTTTCAATTCCATTTGAAACATTAAAAGTACTTAATTTAAATTTTAAATTTCACCAACCCGACCTCTACCAATAAAAAAAAATTAAATTTTATTTTATTTTTTAAAAAAACTTTTTTTCTTTACCCTACCTATCCCTAGCTTCCCCACCACCCCTCCCCTACTAATTTGAGAAAGTTTACCTTAACTTTCAAAGTGAAAGTTTTCATAAAATTTCAAAGAAGCTATCAATATATACAATGAAATAAATTCTTTTAAATAGGTTGTGTCATGTTTCGAGAAAAAATATATAATAATAATTCATGAATAACATACCTTAATTGCTACTCATAGACATCTGATGAACATTGCCTATAATCTCTTTATCCATAGTAGAAACACTCTATGACAAATTACATTTTTTTAATTATGTTTTTTTTTAATAATCGTGGTGTTCAGGCTAGCTTGCGTGCACCTCGACAAATTACATATATACTATTAAAATATAAATATATATTCCACATAAGTGATTATTGCAAAAAAAAAAAAAAAAAAAAAAGGGATAGTACATTCAATCAAATAAAATACATTTCACGTACATACTAACAGTAACCAACAACTATAGCAACTAAGTTAGAAATTTATTTTGTTCGTATTTTTGAGTGTGTCTTCATTAGAGATATAAACACATTACAAATATATCAAACACCAGCGCTCATTAAAAAATTCTAATGGCTAAATCAATAATAAATTCTTAACTTTTTTGTTATATTTTTTCTAAAAGAAATTACTAACAATATTACACATAAATATAAGATAATCGAACTAAATTAAGCATCGATTTACACAAAGTATCAAATGATAAAAGCTAAGCTAAATATCATAAGTACACAATTTCTAACAAAGAACAAAATGAAAAAAATAATCAATAATGATTGCACTTCAAAATATCTTAAATAGCTTTTGATTAGTGCAAAATAAATCAACCTTACAAAGACAAATATATATATCTAAAATTATAGACTAATAAAATCAAAGCTGCAATAAATAAATATGTATATAAGAGTTAACTATCTACCTTCAATATCTACTCACCTAAAATAAAAAAGAAGAGAGAAAATATGAATAGTACCAGAAAATTATTTGTGTGGAATGATGACATTGATAGCTTTATATAGATAACATACTCAGTTTAAAATTTCAAAACTAAAATAGTTAACTTGTTGATAAACTTAAATTCAAAATTAAAATGAAACTGCAATTATCTTATTAGATGGAACATGGAAGACCTATTACCAATAGGTTTCTTTGCATTTATCTTTCAATTTATTGTGTTTAAAATCATATCCTTTTTTTTTCAATTAAAGAAGTTAAAAATCAATTTAAAACGTGTATTTACATAGTTACAGTCTTACAAATTATTTATTTATTAGTATCATTATTATTATTATTATTATTATTATTATTATTATCTCCACTATTATAATTTTTTTTTTAATTATTATTATTATTATAATTACTACTACTACTATTTTCTTCCAATCTAACTACTTCAAATTCAAAATCTGTTTTTGAAAATTAGATATGTATTGAAAGTGTATTTGTGTGTGAGTAAGAGACGTGGGGTTGAGGGAAATGAGGAGTTAGGTGCAAGTTAGGAGATTAGTTTTAAATATATTATTATTATTATTATTATTACTACTACTACTATTTTTTTAACTAGTTTAGTATACGTGCGTTGCACGTGTACATCACGTCAAACCTTCAATCACTATAAAATGTATAAAAGAAGAATAGATAATTAAAAAATAGTATTGGCTTTAAACAAATATAATAGTATATTTTTTTCTTTGATTTCAACAATGAAAAATGAAAGTCAAGGCTCTTTTTTGTATGTGAAGTATGTATGATACTTTGCAATTTTTTATTTAGACTTGTAATCCGTAAACTATTGAAAAAATAGATGAAAAAAAAGCAATAGCATAAGAAATTGTAAGATACTGTTGATATTAATATTAATCTTCAACACAAAAGAGATTTCTTTAAATAAGATTGTACTAATAAATTCTTACATGTATATCAATTATGTTTACATAAAATGTCTGAATATTTTCTCAGATAAATTATAGTTAATTAAGTTGTAGTTATAGTTGGAAACTATATTAATAATGTGAGTATTGACAATGATCTCATTGCATGAGTAATTAATTGATTGAAGTTGTTCCTACCAAAAAATAAAATAAAATAAAATATATTGGAGGTTCCTACCACCGAAAAATTTGATTGGAAGTGTATTGATTATTATCCTCATTAGACTGACCTAATTCGGTGGAAGAAACAAAATTAAAGAGGAGTTATTGAAAGATCATCTCACAATTAAAATTAATGGCGGGCTTGACTAATTTTTCGTACAGAATCTTTCATACGTCGAGTAAAGTCTCATCTGTGTGCACTTAATGGAGGTCTTAACCAACATGCTATCAATCACTATTGTCAGTCACTACTACACCTACCATCTCTATTATAATAATTATATCTACAGCCAACGTCACCATCACTATCAACCACTACCGGCCTATTCCTACTAACAATCAATTCCACTATCACATTTTCACCACCGCTAACTACTACTAAAACATTGTCAACCTCCACACATTCTTTACCCATTACCACCACCGTTGTGACCGGTGCAACCACCTCGACCACCACTATTAGCCTCTACCATTTCTATAGTCTATTCCTACTGACAACCATCTCCACCATCACAACTAACATCGTCTTCAACTCCACGAACACATCGTCAACCACCATATGCACATGATTCAGCCACCACGATCAACACCTCCAACTAACACCAACCAACTCACATCACAATCATTACCACCACTACCAATCGCCACCATCGTGACAGTCACTACAACAATAACCACTTCCACCATCATAACTATCGACATCACCATTACAAGTCATCTCCATCGTCATTAGCAAATATAAATATTGAATTTCGCATGCAGCAATTAAGAATTCATCTTAATTTCAAACGTTTAATTATACCTATTACGTAACTTATTATAAAGATAAAAGAACCATGCATGTCTTGTGAGTTGCTTTTGCATTTTAGTCATGCAGCAATTAAGAATTCATTTTTTTATATATTCACTTACAATTTAAATAATATACAAAAAGAATCTCACGTCAACTTGGTTGAAATAAATAGACGAAGCCATATTATAATAAAGCAAGCTCAATAATTATTAGTACGAAATTATAAATTCAGATTTTTCATAACATTTACAGCAACTAATTAAAACCATCTTAGTTTCGATTTTATATGATAAATTGTAATGTTGACATTTAAATATTTACATAAAATAGAAATCTAGATAATATTGGGTATCTTAACAAAACTCAAAATTATTTAAAAACAAGCATGTTAGCCTCCTAACTCTTTAACAACACAGGATTGGCTGGTTTATTATTCCTTCCTTGGTGACTTCCGCAGTCATTTTCTTCGGATGATGCCAAAAATAAAACCATTATTTATCAATTAATATATTGATAATCTCGGATATAAGGAAGAAGAAAGAACGCATAAACATAGAATAAAGAAAATACCTTTAAAAGCAAACAACTTCACCCCTTGGGAATTATACAATCAACGAACCTTCAATCGGTGGCAATATCCTTTTTTTCGTCCGACTTTTTGATCCGAAATTTTCAGCTGAAAGAGAAACACAAGAAATTATCAAAAAAGAAGAATCCATTGTTGATTATGTATAATTCATATATAATCTTTAAATTCAATAACTAAAAGAAATAAAGAAAGAGGGAAAGGATAATCATAATGAACGAAAAAAGACTACTTGAAACAAAATCAAAATAAGAGGAAAGCGTAGAAGTAGAAGAAGTGGTATGTTTGTAGAAGAGGAAGCCGTATGTCTATATTTATATGTATAAGCTTATGTTTTTGTAAAATTTGATCAAAATATTACTTAAATAGAATTGCATAAATTCTTTTTCTATTTAAGTTAAAATTCTAATTGATTTAGAAGTGTTAAAGATTATGATTTCTTATCTAGATCAATTAGGTTAGATAGTTTAAATCGAGAAATAACATGTATAAGGTAAGGATTTTAGTGGTTTTGAAGTTTTCTATTTTAGGACTTATTTAGTTTAAATAAGGAACGAAGGAAGGGTTTTTTTTTTTTTAACTTTGTAAATAAATATTAAGAAAAAAGTAAAAAGACGATTTTGTCTATTACGGAGACTTTTAATGAAGGGCAAAAAGTTCAAATCACTTTTCTAAGGGTCTTCACACTTTTAATATATTATAGATTATTATTATTATTATTATTATTACTACTACTACACATACTACGTACTACCACTACTACTACTTTTACCACTATTATTTATTATTATCACTATTATTATTATTATATTTTTTAATATTTAAATAAATTATATTTAGATATATTTTATAACATTTAAATCTTAAAAGAGATAAATTCATGAAAGAGTAAAAGTTTATTTAGAACTCTTTAACCATGAGTTTCTATTTTTAAGCTATTGAAATTCATGTTTTTCTTCTTCTAAAATCTTAAAATTTTCAAATTCAAATATTTAATATCCTTTAATTTAAAATTTTTATTATAATACTATTAAGTTTTGTCCTAAAGCTGCCACTTGGCTTCTCAATAGCTTGTCACTTAACTTCTTCTGGTGCTTCTATTTTTGCTTTTATATATAGAGAGAGATTGTTTATTTATTTATTTATTTATTATTATTATTATTACCACCTCATACTAATAATATTACGTATGTACTACTACTACTGTTTAATTATTATTATTATTATTATTATTATTATTATTATTATTATTATTATTATTATTATTATTATTATTATTATTATTATTATTATTATTGTTGTTGTTGTTGTTGTTGTTACCACAACTACTACGTATGTACTGCTATTATTATTATTATTATTGTTTATTTATTGTTATTGATTTGTTAAAAGAATATTAATTTGTTATTCTTTCTTATCCTTACTTTTTTCAAATTTTTTTCTTCTAAAAGCTTAATATTTTATAATTCAAAAAGTTTCAATCCTTTAATTCAAATCTTTTATTACAATATTATTAAGCTTTGTCTTAAAACTGCTAGGTGGCTTATTCTTGTGCTGCCACTTGGCTTCTTGTGGTGCTTTTACTTTTGCTTTTATATATATATAGATAATGGTATAATAATTAGAGGAAAAAAGTGAAAAGATAATTTTGTCTAAAGCGAAGTCTTTTAATGAACGGCAAAAAAGCGAAGTCGTTTAATGAAGGGTAAAAAGTTCAAACAACATTTATAAGGACCTTCACACTTTTAATATAGTAGAGATATTTCTTTTAGTTAATAGTTTTAAAGATTTTATGTGAACTATACATAATCAACAATTGATTTCTCCTCTTTTGATAATTTCTTGTGTTTTCTCTTTCAGTTGAAAATTTGTGATCGAAAAATTAGACGAAACAAGCATGTTGTCGTTGAATGAGTAGCCCGAAAAATCACAGGTTTATCTCTTTTTTTTTTTTTTTTTTTGCTTAATTAAAAAAGTTTTTCATAAATTTTTTTACGCTTTGAAATATGTATAATGTACTCCATTTAAATAAAATTTCAATTATAAATAATTTAAACTCCATGAAAAAGCATTTTATGGTGCCTAAAATCTAAGACGTTAAAGCCGCCATTGACTGAGGATTAAATATTGTTAAAATTTCTCATAATAAAAAACTTAAAGATTTAACAAATATAAAATATAGAAAGCACCCCATAATATTTTCTTCGTGCGCCTTAAGTTTGCTTTTAGGTTTAAGAGCCTAGATTGAAAACGAATAAAAGTGGGAATATATTTAAAGCTTCGGGGATGAATCCTAGGAGGTATTGTATACCACTTTATGAAGAGAAAGTGGGAATATTTCATATAAATTTTATGAGTTCTTCGTTGATGAACGGTAGACTCAAATGGTTTCTATTTTAAAAAGAGTTGCATGCATAATATAAGGCCAAAATATATGGAGTGTTAATCAAAAAAAAGTTGTATAGAGTATAACTATTTTATTTAAGGAAAAAAAAATAAAAAAAAAATAAAGAAGAATTGAAAGAGTTGAACTTTCTTAGAGTTAAGAATCCTATCAAGTAACTTTGGAGCTAAGAATTGTAGTACGTATAGGAATCAAGCCAAATAAAAAAATTACAAAAGTAAAAATTAAAATTATACTATAATAGGTAAGAATAATATTTTACACTTCTAAATCAATTAAAATTTTACCTTATATAAACTAAAACTTCTTAGAATCCTATTTAAGTAATATTGTGGGTCAAACTTTACAAGAAAGTAAGATGCTTTTTTTGCTTTCTTCTTATTTTGATTTTGATTCAACTCTTCTTCTTGCATTTATTATTATCATCTAATTTCTCGCGTTATCTCTTTCAGTTAAAAATTTCAATCAAAAAATTGAACGAAACAAGCATGTTGCCATTGAAAAATCAAAGGTAAGTTTTTTATTAAGAGTTAATTGCTAATTGTTTCGACAATTAATGTGTTTTGATAGTTGTGGAGTTTTTTAAGATTTTAGTTGTTGCATTTCAATCGTCAATCAAGACCAAAGTTGTTCTCCTATAATAGTGTTTTGTTGGAATACCAGATTTGATGGTTCCGTTGGTTTGTTTTTTATATATATTTAAGTTGTGGGAATTTAGATGCTTAAATCTTGGGCTACTGATTTTCTTCTATCAAGTTAACACTTATAAACAGTAATTGCAAGATACAAATTGAGGTTTAGACTCTGTGAGTACTCTAAATTGTGCTATTATATATATAAACGTTTTATTGATCTTTTACATACATAGAGCCCATTTGCATTAGTTTATTTTAGGTGCTATTAAGTTAAAATAGTTTTAAGCACTTTCATAGTATTTAGGTAAAGAATAAAAATGTTTTTTTAAATCCAAAATAACATTAAAAAAGTCAAAAACCACAACAGGCTTTGGGTATTCCCTGATTAGAAGAGGACCAATTACCACGTACAAAATGGGTGGATCATGTGGCTGCTTTCTATATAACTGATTCTATGAATCGTAGAAAAATTTACTGTCTTGTTGTGTTTGTTGTTGAGGTTTGTTATGCATCTCGATCAAATCAGTATTACGATTTTCTATCAAGTTTTTATTTTATTTTGAAACATTACTTAAAATTTTGATAATTAAATCTTTCCATATTGAATTAGGTAAAAGGCTTAATATTTAGAATTTTAAAATCGATTAAAATGTTATCGTATAAATTATTCCTTCATTAAACTATATAACATATGGAAATTCATATACTTATAATAATATAATAAGGGTAGTTTTTACCTTTGTCAATGATCCAAAGTAATTTGAAAACACAAATTTTAATGGTGGTTTATTTTCGTACATATTTATGCCTTCTGAACTCATAATCTCGCTCCCAATATAAAACTATAGTTACAATTCAATATTGAGAAAATATTTGAAAATAACTAATATTAAGAATTTGGAAAAAAAAGAAGAAGATGATTATTTCCTTTAATAATGAGAACACAAAACTAAGTCTTCATATTAACTATTAGCAAAAGAATCGAATTCTTTTTCCAATTCATCATATAAGTGAAACAATCAATTTTTGGAAGGAGGTCAAGTAAAATGAAACGGATGGAGTATTTTATTTTTCTTTTTGTATGCATTTTTTTGTATTGACGTGACACTCACGTGCAACGTACGTACACTAAACTAGTACTATATTAAAAGTGTAAAGATCCTTAAAAAAATGATTTGAACTTTTTGTCCTTCATTAAAAATCTCCGCAATAGACAAAATCATCATTAACTATTTTTTCCCTAATTTTTAATAATAAGAAATCAACAAAAATCTTGACTACTAAATATTTCCTTAATTGAATAATGTATTAAATTATACTAGGAATAATTCATAACTAACCTAATATGTAGGAATCATGATAGGGAATGTCCTTTTATGGTTATAATAAGGCAAAATGGTCTTCTGGATCCTTGTGCTCGTCCGAATTTGTAATATGGGCCCTTCTACTTAACCTCTTACCAACTGAACCCCTCAACTCATCAAAGCACATCATTTTAAACCATTTTCTCAACCGAAGAATGTGTATGTTATACAAACGAATACATGTAGAATTCCACATCATTTTTTAATGCCACGTAAGATATTAATTTTATTAATAATCAAATACCTACCCTCCCCTACCCCTCTCTTCTTCTTCTTGAATGAATACGCCCCCTTTATTCTGTCCTCCATTTTTCTTCTTTATTTCTTCCCTCTTTCTTCATCAAAATCATCCACCCCTCCTTTCACTCTTCTTCTTCTTCTTCTTCTTCTTCTTCTTCAGATCCCTTCCTTCTTCCCCATTTCTCTTCTTTAAATCCTTTCTCTGCTATTTCTTCTCTTCTTCTTCTTTTTATTTTTTTAAATTTTTTATAAATCACATTGTGAGTAGGAGTATGAGAATTGAATTTAATTGGGGTTATTATTTCAAACCCAATATTTCAAAGATTTGCATCTATGTTTTAGAGATTAAAATTTGAGATTTTTGTATATGGATATGAATTGAATTTAATTGGAGTTATTACTTTTTGTAATTTCTTTCTTTGATTTGATGATTGTTATTTAGTAAAGATTTTCTACTTATTTTTCTCAATTATTAATTAATCCTTGAAGGTGGTAAAATGGAGAAAAATGGAGGACATGGGTTGGTGGTAAAGAAACCCAAGTGGGGTGAGAGAAAGAAGAAAAGAATAAAGAAAGAAAATGGAGAAAGAATGGAAGTGGGTAGGCAGGGTGAGGGTAAAAATATTCTTATTTTATTTTTTATTTATTTAATTATTTTTTAAAATTATTTTTAATAAAAAATTTCATCTGTACTCATGAAAACGCGTGAAATCACGCACTTTCTCCAGCTCAACCATTAAGTTGCCACATAGGCTTAGTCAACAGTCAAAAGGGTTTAAAATGGTGTGTTTCGATGGGTTGAAAGGTTCTGTTGGTAAGAGGTTAAGTAGAAGGGTCCATAATACAAACTCGGACAAGTACAAGGGTCCAAAAGACCATTCAACCTTATAATAATAGAGAGGTCTTGATATATGTTGTCCTAATACAAATCATATTTCCTTGTTTGAGTTATGTAATATGACATATTTATATATATAAAAAAAAAGTAGGAATTAGCCAATTAATTCATTTTAAATATTTTGGTTAAAATTTCAATCACAAATAAAAGTTAAAGAAAAGTTGTCGTACTGTATTTTTTTTGGGGGGGAATAATAGTAGAGGATTTTGGGTATTCTAATACAAATCATATTTGTCTTTGTACAAATTACATAGAAGTTCAAAATCAAATTATTTTAGTTTATCAATCCTTCTTTTTGTCTATTTTAAAACTTCTATAAAAGGAGTTATATTTCACATTCTTCTTCCATAGGCTTTGTGTAGCTTTCGACTTGCTCTCAATCTATAGCAATTTAATCATATTGTTTTAATATCTCGACTATTGTTTTATTTTATTGTAACTTATGTTCTGTTACTATCTGTTATTTTTAATTATTATTTATTTATCATTGTGATATTTTTAGTGTCCACACACATATGAAAGTTTTGGTTATTTTACGTTGTTTTTAGTTTTTTTGTTTCATGTTGCGGATTTAAAGAAGACGATAGTAATTGTGTGTATATATATAACAGGCATTGGAGGAGCTACTTGCTTGACACTATGTAATTATATTCACTAATAATTGTTTTTTATTGACTTCGTCAATTTTATTGTGATTAGGTTTAATCGTATTGTTCTGAATTATCGTATTATTTTGTTGTAGTTTCTGTTCTGTTGCTATCTGCTATGCTTAATACATGTGGTAGATGAATATTTAGTTGGGCTTTAAAGAACCTTTTTGTAAAGGTTAGATTTAATTCAACTCTAAATTTAATCATATTGTTCTAATATCTCGACTATCGTTTTGTTTTATTGTAACTTCTTTTCTGTTACTATATGTTAATTATTATTTATTTATCATTGTAATGTTTTGAGTGTCCCCATGCATATGAAAGTTTTGGTTATTTTACATTGTTTTAAGTTTTTTTGTTTTATGTTGTGGATTTGAAGAAGGCAATAGTAATTGCGTGTGTATATATATCAGGCATTGAAGGAGCTACTTGCTTGACACTATGTAATTATATTCACTAATAATTATTTTTTATTGAGAAAACTAAAACTTTCGTGTATATACAATTAACTTTTCTTTAATTAGATTTATGATTCTTTAGATTTTTCTTTGTTTAGGTCTTTACTGTCGTGTTGGTTTATTTGGTAGGATTTGGATTCAAGTTAGGTTTAGGTTATCAAATTATCGACGCCAACGAAGGCGAGTTTTTTGTGATATGAGGTAAGATTATATAATAGTAGATCGATGTTCATAGCCAAACTTCACATCCTTTTTAAAATAGAGTTCATACTTGACAAAATAATCATTTAATTATGTTTCTAATATTTAAGATTTTAAAATTAATTAAATTTTAAGTATTAAATTCTTCCTTATTTCAAATGTATGAAAATTTAATATTTAAAAATTTAAAAGTGGTAAAGATTTACCCTTTAAAAATTTAATCTATAATATTTATTTATATCATTTAAATTGATATAACATTTAATCTTGAATATAGTTTTATTGATTGATGTGTGACTCACGTGCAAAGCACGTACTCTAAACTAGTTCGATATTAAAAGTGTGAATGCCCTTATAAATGTTGTTTGAACTTTTTGTCCTTCATTAAAAATCTCCGCAACAGACAAAAACGTCTTTTCACTATTATTTCCTTCAATTATTATATCATTAAATTATTATTCTAATATTAAATGTGCCAAATATTTAGTGGGGAAAAAAAGTTCTACGCAGATTTTTAGGGATGGAGAGGAAAAAAAATTAATAACCGAAATAAGAAAAAAGCTATGGATGGAAAGTAAGAAAATTTAAGAAGCAAAAAAAAGAAGATATAATAATTATCCTGAGATTTAGGACTTTCAAATTAATTAAAATTCTGATTTAGGTAAGAAATAATAATATTTAACACTTCTAAATAAATTAAAATTTTACTTTATATAAAAAAAGAATGTTTATAATTCTATTTAAATAGTATTTTGAGCAAATTTACTAGAAACATACGTGTGATTGTTGTACTTAGTTTTTCTTCTTATTTTGATATTTTGATTTTGATTGATGATTGATTAAAGTTTTATTCTTGCATCCATTATCATCATCCTTTTTATCTTTATTTATTCCTTTAGTTAATAAACTTAAAGATTATATACGTGTTATACATAATCAATCTATGGATTCTCCACTTTTGATAATTTCTCATGTTTCTCTTTCAGTTGAAAATTTCTGATCGAAAAATTATACGAAACAAGCATGTTGCAGCCGAATGAAGTAGGCGGAAAAACCAAAGGCTTATCTCTTTCCTTTTTCAACTATTTTTATAGGAATAATAGTTCTCTTTCCGGTTACCGCAAGTTTTACTCATTTCACATGTATTCAATAGTTCATAAGTATATTTGCTATTTATTCCGATAATGTGTAGTACTAAATTTTTTAATGTAACATTATATAGCACTATCATCATAATGATTCCTATTGATTCAATTATTTTTTTTTCCCTCTCAGACAGTTTTTTATGCACTGTTTTTTGCTATAGCATATAGTTCATGTTTTAATATTTTATTTGTTGAAATTAGTGTTCCTTTGTTATAAAAATAAAAATAAATCCCTCTTTTTCAGTTTGAAATTAGTGTTTTAAAGTGCAAGTTAATAACTTGAACCAAATTTATGAAATACTTATGATTTTTAGGTTTGTTTTTCAACCCTTCCTCTTAGCCTTTGCCAAGTTCAAATTGTATTGTAGGTTTTTGGCCTCACAGAAAAATTGCAGACTTATCTTTTTGGGTGCTAACTTATTAAAAATAAGTAATATGTGAATTCATATATAGTACACATATACATGCAATTGCTAGGGTTTGGCCCTGATTTTCTTACTAAATTTAAGTATTAATTTTCTATTGAAGGAAAATAAAAGTAATACCCTAATTACTTCTACTTTTCTAAAAGAAAAATATAAAACTCTTCTATATTTGGCTAACCTCTTTCTTGGAGGAAAGGTTTTGGACCTCTATAAATAGAAGACTCTTCTTCTCAAATAAAAAAATACAATAACATCCACAATGTAGTCCTCAAAAGAGTCTTGTTTAGGGGGAGATTTCTCCCATAAGTTTTATGCTTTTTCAATAATATTAGTTTTTAATATGTAGGCCAATTGGACAAGTCATATTTAATAATATGTTTTTAGTATATTTTTGTGTCATTTGATTTATCGCCGCCATGAGTTGCAACTATAAGCTTCCGCATGACGTCCTCTCGATTTCGAACCCAACAAGTGGTATCAGGGCCTACGATTCAAAGGTCCAATGGTTTGGTAAAATGAGATTAAAGACAGGTTCAAAGCTGTTTCAAATCAAGATGCAACTAATTTGATGATAATGAAGTTTTTTGTCCAACTACAAGTGGTATTGTCACGACCCAATTCTGAGTCATGATGGCGCCTATCGTAACCCACCAATAGGCAAGCCAAACCCTAGCCCAGAGCGACAAGCGACGGGCTAACGGGCGGAATCTCATAAAATAGAGAAGTAGAAGTAACCATATTTATAAACATGCTATAACGCTAAAGACAGAATCAGAATATGTGTATATATATATATACCAAGACTGAGATGGAAGAGGACAGTATATAAAGTCAAGAACCCCTCCCAAGACCTGGTGAGGTCAGTACAGGAGCCACTACTAAACATACCCAAAATACAAGACAGAAACCAAATATGTATAACAAGTACAACAGTCTCGAGAGCAAAAGACTATACAGTAGAAGATGGAGTAGGATCTGCCTCAGACGTCAGTAGGCTTACCCTGCTCCGGAGTCGGTGCTGAGAAAAGAGTCACGTCAAAACCGTCGACTGGTGCCTGAATCTGCATCGGGGAAAAAGATGCAGAAGTGCAGTATGAGTATCGGGGCAACGGGTACTCAGTAGGCATCATCGGCCGACTGAGCTCAATGTAATACAAGCAAGCTAAAATGCGAGGGCGCATGCTAAGTCCGGGGTATAAGTAACAAATACATAAGTAACTATCGAGGCGTGTAGATATGCTTAGGAAATAAATAAATATGATACCGAATAATTGAGTAAATAAATACGTATGTAAACACACAAGTCAAACATAACCTATCTGGGCTCCCATAAACACGATAGGCACACGGAAGAAAACAATAACCCAGCCTGGCCCCCATAAATCGGCGGGACACACAAAAATAGTAAATGCATAGTCACCAGTGTCTCGAAGCTGTATCAGTATCCAGTAACCACAATAACCAACAAGAGTGCATCGGGCTTGAACCGGCACCAATGGGTAATAACAAGAGGCCAGACGCCGGACTCGAACCGGAAGCAGTGGGTAATAACAAGAGGCCACATATATATCATATCTGCCGGACTCAAATCGGAATTCATAAAACAACAACATCATAATCAAGGTACCCAGTACCAAAACTCTCTAATCATATCATAACCAGATGCCGGACTCGAACCGAAACTCATAATAATCAGTGGCCGGACTCGAACCAGAACTCATAGTGTACCACAATCCGGGGCCGGACTCGAACCGAAACACCTAATAGTCAATAACCAAAATCATCATACCTGAATCAGTAGCCGGACTCGAACCGGAACTCATCATAGCCAGTAACCAGATCAGAATCAAAGGTCATATCATATCAAATAAACGGGGAACGCCCTAGTGCCAAGTCAATACTATTATATAGGTACAGAAGCTAACTCTACAACATGCTACAAGTCAATCTCGGGGTCCTTCTAGGTCAACTACCTACTATAAAAATATGTATATAAAAGTCTGGGTATACATTACAAGTCATGGAAAGGCGGTTCAGCGTTCTAAGTCAAACTAGCCGACCCCAATCAAATACGGTGCTATCAGGGACGAACAAAGCTAGACAGGCCAACTGGGTATAATCGGGGTGACTTAATCCCGTCATAATCCTAATAGTCATATAGGGCTTATCTAAGCCCAAAGATGTCAAAGTTTCGACAAGTCGACAAAAAGGGTAACGGGGCCCGCTACTGGGTCCCGAAAACCAGGTCTGGTTATAGTTGTCTAAGTCTGGGTTAAGTCTGTCTAAGCCTGGACTAAGGTCCAACAATAACATTCCCAGACTAGCAACAACAACAACAATACTATCCGACCCCAAATAGGTCATCTGTGGGGTACCACGAGGATAACGGGCCTGGAATATATCCGAATAGCCCTATCCGGCCTAGAAGGCCTAAACCACAGCAAACCACCACCACCAAGTCTATAATACCAGCCCACAATACCAGCACAATAGCATACATATATCACACATAAGCCCAGTCTAAGTGTAAAGGAAGGTAAACCTAGCCTACCTGGACGCCGCCGCAAGCTTGCTAAAAGCACCAACTATTCAGGAGCCTTCCCCTTCCGAGAGGCCTCTGACTGCCGCCACGCTACCAAGATAATAAAATACAGGTCAAAACATGACTATTGATACCCATATTGCATTAGTTCGGAAAATGTCTGAAAATTCCACGTGGGGCCCGCTTGCGGAATCGCAAAACCAAAACCGTCACAGCGTCCCAAATCACCCCGTGATCAATAGTCACAACTAACACTGCTCCATTTGAGCTCAAAATATAGCTCAAACACCAATACCAATTTCAACAATACCACCGTAAACAAAAACTACCGTAAAAATAAGAAAATGTACCGTAGAAACGATGAGAACGAGTCCACGGACCCAATATATATATATATCTATGTGTAGAGAGGAAATCAAAATAGACAAAGTGATGAAAATTGTGTTTGTTTGTAATGTAATGTAAATGTTTGTTTTCTTGTTCAACGTTACTGTAATTGTAATGTAATGTAAATGTTTACACTTAATATGTATGCATGTGTAAGTAAAAGACACATATTTCATGCCTAAATGTTGTACACCCTTCTCCACCTCCACGTAAAAGTGGAGGTGGCAACACTCCCTTCAATAATTTATTCATTATGTGTGTTTTCGGGTATTGCATAGGTCCGTGGTAAAATAAATATAATATTTTGAATATACCATAATTAATAGAAAAATATTTCTAGCAAAACCTCTATAAAATAAAGATATTATTTTAACATATTTAAATTCACTATCTCCGTTTTAATTATTAATAAGTTATAAAACTATTATAAAATAGTATAGATATATCATAACTAAAGAATTTTATAAAGTTCAAAAATATTTTCAAAAGGTAATTACCTATGTCATTTTACCAAATTTTAATTTAATTTAATATTTTACAATGTGCTCAGTCTAAATAATATTCTCAAACGAACTGCCCGGGAGCCGAACTGTCAGTCCCAGCAAGTCATAAATAACTTGGGGCAGTTATAGAAAAGCTCTAAACGCTGAGAACACACGAAAACGAGGGAAATGACTGGGAAGGTCATTACAGGTATCAGAGTCTACGGTTCAATGGTCTGATGGCTCAGATTGAGGATATGCTGAGATCAAAGTTTCAACCAACATGGCGATGATGAATATTGTTTTGTCAAAAAAAAAATATATATGGAGACAATTGTCAATCATATTTTCAACAATCATACTGCTACATCTTTAAAAATAAAACTCACATTTAACCCTGCAAAGGGCTCCAATATTTTTAACCCGACTCATATATTTTTAACCCAAAAAGGCTTCCTTTTTAAGCATGCAAAACAGAAGTTATGAAGATTATGTGAAGAACGAAGATCATACATATGAAGAAGACATATCAAGTTTTTTCAAGAAAATCAAGTCAAAAAGGGAAGATTTGTTAGGGGTTTTGTCCTGATTTTCTTACCAAATTTGAGTATTAATTTTCTATTGAAGGAAAACAAAAGTAATACCATAATTACTTTTACTTTTTCTAAAAAGAAAATATAAAGTTCTTTCATATTTGGCTAACCTCTTTTTTGGAGGAAAGATTTTGGACCTCTATAAATAGAAGACCCCTCTTCTCAAATAAAAAAACACAATAGAATCCACAATGTAGTCCTCAAAAGAGTTTTGTTTGGGGGGAGATTTCTCCCATAAGTTTTATATTTTTTCAATAATATTAGTTTTTAATATGTAGGCTAATTGGTCAAGCCATATTTAATAATATATTTTTAGTATATTTTTGTGTCATCTGATTTATGGCCGCCATGAATTACAACTATAAGCTTTCACATGACGCCCTCTCGATTTCGAACCCAACAACAATAAACACACATTGTTATTTTTTATTTTCAGTTGCTAACTCCTATTAATGTTGCTCAGGTGCAAGACCGGCAAAGCTTGTTAAAGACTGTGACATGATTGCTCTGTGTGGGACAACTATTCTATATCCTACTTCCGGAGGCAACATTCGTTGTTTCAAAGCCATAACTCCTTTGTGCTATTTTAGGACGACGTTGCACTTATAGGTTGACAACTCTTTAAATTTATTGATAAATTTTATTTAAATACTTAAATTATAATTTATTTCAATCGAGCTTTTGAACACATAATAAAATGTTCATACTGACACTTCTACAAATTTTATGTGGTTTGACTTAGATATTTAAAGACGCGTAAGAATAAGTAGAAAAATAATTTTTCAAAATTGAAAGTGTATAATAGGAATACTTTAGGTAAATTCTTTCCATAACATATTATTTTACCTTATAATAGTAAAAATATTAATTTGTTGTCAACTCTTTCTAACGACATATGAATTGCTCCATATGTCATATCGGGAAAGTTTTTATGCTTTTTTTTTTTTTTTTTCGTTCTTTATCTTAATTTAGATTAAAGTGGTTTTTAATGCTTTTATATAGTTTTGTATGAATATATTAATTTTTTATTTAAGTGTTTTTCGTATTTAATAAAATTATCAATTTATTTATTAATCAAAACATATTTTCTTTTATAATATCAAAGTAATTTTATAAAATTGAACTCATTAAGTGAGATGCACGCGGGACGCTTACCCTAAACTATTATACTGTAAATGAAGCTTGTTTCAAAAGGATAATGTTATTGGTGTGAGTTACAATGCATGATTTTCGGTGTGAATTTGAATGATGAACACATAAGAGATAAGTTTGATCTATTTTGAATAATTCAAAGTACTTTTAATCCTTTTTCCTCTAAAAATACTACAAATTAATTTCTGCTAAAATTGTCCGTAATGTACCATGATTGTCTGTAATGTGGAGAAGTTTGTCCAATTAATGGTGTATTTTGGTACGAAGGAAAAAAAAATCTTGAAAAATAAGTGTGCAATTCTAATTTATATTTAATAGTTGATAAATAAATAAAAATAATATTATCTCAATTGTATTTACATGTTTTAGCAAAACACTATGGGTTGGGATGGGGGTTCAACAGTGATAGGGGGTGGTATGGTCAAGGAATGTGGGTGCGTTAGTGAATGGGGAAGGGACAATAAACTTAAAATATCATTTATAAAACTTGTTTTCTCTATTTTCATTAGAGAAATCATTTTTCTTATTTCTGAACAACTTGTTAAAAAATACATATTTTCAAATTATTTTGAACAATCAAACATGAAAAAACTCAAAAATATTGTCCTCCCTACCTAACACAAGTATTTGCTACATAATTAGTCTCCCCCCCCCCCCCCTCTCTCTTCATTTACATGATTTTTTTTTCTATTTTATAAGTTTTAACGTCCATACAGTATCGAATAATTTTTCTTACCCGGTTAAATTATATAAAAGATACCTTAATTGCAAGTAATTAATAACTTAAATAAATAACTTTAAGATAGGTACACTTAGTCTCTCTCGGCGCACAATAGCAAGGTTACAATTGTGCCCGAAATTTGACAGTGGTTCGGCACTGATCAACGTCCCTAGCCACTAACATTGTTACCTCTGCGATGGGCATACCACAACACCTTCATCCCATAACTTTTGGAAGTTATTTGCTACCAAGGTTTCATGCGATACCGGAGGAATCAACTACCAATAGTCTCAATGGGGAGATTCACTTGCACTTGGTCAAAGCGGAGAGTCATGAACCGGCAATGCGACCCTTACAATTTTTCGATGCTGAAACTTCTACTCATCCCACGCTGAATGCAACACTTGGGAGGGATAATCGCAGAATTGATATTTGACCTATGTTCCACCAACTCCAAAATATGGTATAGTAACTGTCATAATTGAGGAAGATGACATTAAAGAGCATGTGAAAACTTGGGATTCCGCCCTAATTGGCTATGTCTTAGGAGATTTCCCATCTGAGCAGCTCATGGGAAAGTATGCTTCGCGTGTATGGGACTTTGCCCTAATCCTAAGGTGCTACTCCATGATGATGGATATTTTATCTTTAAATTCCAGATTGGAAAGGATAAGGAGGAAGTACATAAGTCTGGGCCATCTTACTATAATAACAAACCAGTGATGCTTAAACAGTGGGAGCTTGAATTTGACTTCACACGTAAGACACTGAGTTTGATTCCATTATCGGTACATTTTTTTGGATTGCTTGTGGGGTACTGGTCAGTTGAAGCTTTGAGTAAGTTTGCCAATACAGTGGGAAGACCTCTGCATACTGATAATGTTACTGTGAATTCTGAGAAGATCTCGTTTGCTCAGATATTGATTGAGGTAGATGTCTCTCAACCTTTAACTGAGGTGGTGCAATTAGAAACCCCTTCTGGGCCATGGAAGCAACTGGTTGACTATGAGGGGAGACAGAATACTATAATGAGCGTCTTAAATTTGGGCATACTGTTAGGGTTTTTGCCCTGATTTTCTTACCAAATTTGAGTATTAATTTTCTATTGAAGGAAAATAAAAGTAATACCATAATTACTTTTACTTTTCCTAAAAGGAAAATATAAAACTATTCCATTTTGGCTAACCTCTTTATTGTAGGAAAGGTTTTGAAACTCTATAAATAGAAGACCCCTCTTGGCATATCAAAACACAATAGCATCCACAATGTAGTCATTTAAGAATCTTGTTTATGGGGAGATTTTTCTCTCATAGTTTTTATGATATTTTTATATTAGTTTTTATATGTAGGTCAATTGGCCAAACCATATAATAATTATGGCTTTAGTATGTTTTTCTTTGTCATCTGAATTATCATTTCTATGGTTTGCAACTATTAGCTTCCGCATGACGCCCTCTTGATTTTTGAACCCAACAAGTGGTATCAGAGCTAACGATCCTATGAGTCCAATGGTTCATCGAGATTGAAGGTTCAAAGCAAGTTGCAACTAAGTTGAAGATAATGAAGATTTTTGTCAAAAAAAAAAGTCAAAAATAACTAGTGGAACAATTATCAATCATATTTTTAACAATCCTGCTGCTACATTATTAAAAATAAAGATCACTTTTAACCCTGCAAAGGGCTCCAATATTTTTAACCCGAAAGGGTTCATATATTTTTAACCCCAAAAGCTCCATTTTTAAACATGTCAAGCAGTAATGATGAAGATTATGTGAAGAGCAAAGATCATATATGCAAGTGAAGAAGACGGATCAAATTTTGTCAAGAAAATCAAGCCAAAGATGGGAGATTTGTTAGGATTTTTGCCCTGATTTTCTTACCAAATTTGAGTATTAATTTTCTATTGAAGGAAAATAAAAGTAATACCATAATTACTTTTACTTTTCCTAAAAGAAAAATATAAAACTATTCCATATTTGGCTAACCTCTTTATTGTAGGAAAGGTTTTGAAACTCTATAAATAGAAGACCCCTCTTCTCATATCAAAACACAATAACATCCACAATGTAGTCATTTAAGAGTCTTGTTTATGGGGAGATTTTTCTCTCATAGTTTTAATGATATTTTTATATTAGTTTTTATATGTAGGTCAATTGGCCAAACCATATAATAATTATGGCTTTAGTATGTTTTTCTTTGTCATCTGAATTATCGTCTCTATGATTTGCAACTATTAGCTTCCGCATGACGCCCTCTCGATTTTCGAACCCAACACATACAAACTCAAATTATTGGTATTAGAAGGAGGAAACTGGAGATACTGATCATGAACTTGAAGCACCTGAGCCTACTGTAAAAAATAAGAGAGTAACGCACAAGAAACCACCACATAAGGTATGGATAGCTACTAGAGATAATATGCCTATCTAGAAAACATGTGTAGATCAATTGCAACAGACTCCCCAATGGTTTATGAGCTAAGAAAGTGAGGCCTTTTTCCACTAGGCATGATCATGAGGCAAGGATGGGGGGATGCTGAGATCACCCAGAGAAGTGGTAAACAAATCATGATTGAGAAGCGTGCTTCACCAAGTGCTGGCAATTTCATGCCATTCCTTCCACCATATTCATCTCTACTTAGAACATTAGGGGTCTCAATCAAGCTCACAAGAATAAGGAGATTAAGCTCCTTCTTGCAAAAAAGAAGATTGATGTCTTTAGTTCTTTAGAAACTAGAGTAAAAGAACCAGGTGCATAGAGGATTCTATAGAAAATAGCTCAGGGTTGAAGAGCTTGTCATATTTGTTCATCAACCCCTAATGGAAGAATTTGTTGTGGAAGACTACATAAATGTAACTATCATTGAGAACCAAGAATAATTTATTCATTGTATTGTTGATGATTCAGGAACTCAAGTGACTATCTACCTTACAATGGTGTATGCTATGAATAATTATTAACACAAGGACAGGTTGTGGGATGCACTGACTAAGGTTGATTTACAACATAATCATCCTTGGTTACTTAGTGGAAATTTCAACAGTGTGCTAAGCTCAAGAGATAGAATGGGATCACATGTCACAGTAACTGAGATACAAGGCTTTCAAGGTTTGGTGGATACTATGCAGTTGACTCCTTTTAGAAGTATAGGTTGGCATTATACCCTCTGTAATAAACAGGAGGCTGGGAGAAGAGTTTATAACAAGATTGACTGGGCTCTTATAGATTTTACTTGGTTATAACAATTTGGTTAGGTGGAGGCTGAATTCCTCAATCATATAGTCTCCAATCACACATCTATCCTCATTAGATGTTGCCAACAGATGAGTTTTTATCCAAGGCCTTTTAGATTCTATCTTAATGTCATGGAATATCCTAATTTTGATAACATTATAGACAAGTTTGGGCACAAGATGAATTCGGTCAACCAATGCAGAGGGTGTGATGTAAACTGAAGCAACTTAAACTTCAATTGAAGGATGTAAATGGTTATATAGCATCCTACCAATAGACCCTGAGCATAGCTAAGGAACAGTTGGATATTATTCAAGAGTAGATGCAGGGGCAACTATTGAACCAATATTTGCTTGAGCAGGAAAACAAGTTGATCCTAGAGTTTGGAGCTCTATTGAGAAGCAAGTCCTTAGACATAAAGTTAGAGCTACTTGGGTGGAGTGTGGGGACTCCAATTCCTAAATACTTTCATGCACAATAGAAAATTCAAACTAGTCACAATACTATAACTTCTATTTATACATATGATAATGTTAAACTCACTGATCTACAAACTATTGAGCAGGAGTTTATCAGTGTTTTCTCTAGTTTGATGAGGGAAAGTGTTACTGAGTTGTCCTGTGTGAACTCCTCAATGGTAAAAGCTGGACATTATCTAACACTGTATCAGCAACAAGAACTGATTAAAGATGTGGAATATGAGGAAATACATGCAGATATCAGAAGTATACCCAAGGAGAAAGCTCCAGAGATGGATGGATTCCGAGTTTTTCACTAGAAACTGGTAGATAGTGAAAGGAGATATAGTGGAAGCTATGCAATATTTTTTAGGACATGTATCTTATACCCTACTATTAATACCACTACTATAACGCTGATCCCAAAAGTTCCATCTTTTATAAAAGTAAAGAACTATAGGCCTATTGCTTGTCGTACTACCATTTACAAGATCACTTTAACGTGTTGACAGAGAGGCTAAAGAAAGTCATTGCTAATCTAGTGGGTAGTGCATAATATGCTTTTGTTGAATGTAAGAGTATCATAGATAATATCATATTTAGTCATGAAATCTTCAAATGTTATACTAGGAAGTGGATATCCCCAAGGTGTGTATTAAAGTTGATATAAGAAAAGCTTATGACACCTTAGAATAGAGTTTTCTGAAGAAGTTACTGGCAGATAATGGGATTTCTTGCCAAATGTTTCCATTGGATTATGACTTGTGTGTCTACTGTATCCTATTCACTACTCTTAAATAGGGGTCTAACTCATCCTTTCTCTACTAGAAGAGGCTTGAGACAAAGGAATCCTATGTCCTCTTATCTTTTTGTATTAGCTATGGAGTACCAAGGCAAGGAATTGAGACAGTTAGCACTAAATGGTGACTTCAATCTTCATCCCAGATGCAGGAAAATGGATAGTATTCATATTTTTTTTTTGTTGATGATCTCTTAATATATTACAAGACTGATATTATTTCTGTTAGACTACTTAATGAAGCTTTTATAAGATTTTCTTTGGTTTCTGGGTTATATGTTAATGCTGATAAGAGTGCTTTATCTATTGTTGGGGTGCCACAACACACTAAATAGGAGATCCTAGATGAATTGGGGTTTGGGGTTTGAAGATAGTGGCTTGCCTTTCAGATACCTAGGGGTGCCTATGAAGGCCAAGAAGCTGAGTGTTCACCACTACATGCCTTTGATGGAGAAGTTCACAACAAAAGTAACTTGTTGGTCAGCTAAGTTACTTTCATATGTAGGTAGAGTCCAGTTGATAAAATCAGTGTTGTTTGGTGTGCAAGCATACTGGTCACAGGTATTCCTTATCCCCAAGAAAGGGGTAAAAGCCATTGAACAAATTTGTAGAACTTTTTTATGGATTGGTGTTGTTACTATGTCAAAGAAAGCTTTAGTTTCTTGGGATACTATCTGTAAATCCCAGGCTGCTGGAGGTTTGAATATACTAAATTTGGGTTTATGGAATTGAACTGCTATTCTAAAACAGTTGTGGAATATGGCAAGAAAGAAATACTTCTTGTGGATTCAATAGGTTCACAACTTCTTCATAAAGAATAAAGCTATAGAAACTTTCTAGATACCCAAGAATGCATCTTGGATTGTGAGAAAGCTCTTGGATTCAAGAGAGATACTGTTGCAGGGACAAACTAACCAAAGTGCACTGATTGCTGCTTTTAGGGAAACTCAGAAGGGGGACAAATACTCTTCACATATGATGCACACTAAATTGTTACCACAGTTTCCTAAAGTAGAGTGGAAAATTTGTACTCTTCATTCAAGTATGCACCATAGATTCAAATCCAAAAAAAAACCTAGCAACAGTAGAGAGATTGTTTAAGTTTGGGATTCAAGTGCCTCTTAATTGTGCTTATTGTAGACTGACTATGGAGACTTTTGATCATGTGTTTTTTGAGTGTCATGGAACTAGAGCTTTATGGAGTACGTTATGCTTATGGATGGGGCTCCACAAAACCATACAAGACTTGAATATAAAGTTGAAATGGGTATGTTTGTTGGCTAGATAGAGGCTAGGAAGAGCTGAGATTGCTATTAATGTATTTTTCTTGCTAGTGTATATTGTCTGGAGAGAAAGGAACAAGATTAAATTTTAGAAAGGTAAATTTGAAGTAGATAGGGTGTTGAATGATATTGTTTTGTATCTACATATCAAAGGATAAACAAGGACAAAGTGGCATCTGGCACTCCAACAGTTAAATATGTATCCTTAGGGATATGTTAGTAGTAGAGCTATGACTCTGTATTTGTATATGAGTCTTGTAGATGAGTGAATAGAACTGTATAGGAGTTTTATAGAGGAGTGAATAGGTAGTCCAATTCTACTCTGGTTTGTAATTGAACTATTGGTTATTAATGAAAAATCTACTGTTTATCGTAAAAAAATTTCTGTAATTTTTCCTCTTCTTATCCTACATGTAGTGAAAAGGGTTAGGAAAAGGGGAAAAAGTAGGTGGGCTGAAGTGAGGGGGGAGGAGTGGGGCTTGGAAATTTTTTAAAGTTATTTATAAAAAATATTTTTTTTTTGTTTATGTCTTTTTTTTTTTTTTAATTAAAGATTGGGCGCAAGACCCGTTTTATTAATAAAAGAAACTATGTAAAGGAGACCAGGCCTAATAGTGAGCTGGCCCAAATCGTGAAACTAAATACAACAAAATAAAATAGAGATAGCAAAGGGAAATTAAATCAACCAGACACAATCCGAAACATGAAAAGTGCTTGAAGAATCTAGAACTCCTCGATGCAATTTAACTCTGTCAGAGCTCCGATCATCTTCTCTATGAGAAGAGAGAAGGAATCTCTCCTCTATTCATGTCATTCCTCACCAGATACTAAGATCTATAAAGATCTGAGCTAGCACTGTTGAAGAAATCCATCGAGTATTGGATCATGAGCTTTAATCTTTGGAATCAACACCAACTCAAAACATTAACTACACCAGTTTATAACTACAATAATTCTAGGTACGTGCTAATCAAATTTGATCCGCAGATCTAAATAAAAATCTACAAGTTGACATCTTGTATTAACTGTAGATAAATAATGGTGATAATCTTGGTCAATCACAACTGGATGTACAAAGATACAAGCAATAATAATACTCTCACAAGCGAAGTAACCTTTAATTAGCTTTTAAATTTATAAATCCTACCCTTATCTAGAAAATAATGGGTTGAACCTTAAATGAGATTAATATCACCATCCGAGATATACACTAAAGGACGAGATCTCAATTTTAGTTAAAAACACTTGGAAAGTCTCAGAACAAAAATGAAGAATTTGCAAGTCAAACCAATCTCTTCTGGAGCATTTGTGTACAAACTGTAGCCAATCTTTGAGACCATGTAACAAGTTGAACCCTATTCAAAGCTTTCAATAGCCATACCTATTCTTCAATGGATTAAATCCCAAAAGGAATTAATACCACCATTAAAATCTTAGATACTTCAACTAAATATACTTTAGAACACTATTTTAACTAAAATTGTAACTGAAAAAGGATAAGTTTGGCTTAAGTGACAAACTGTTTGAACCATTAAGTCCTGATTTAGTACCACTTGAACACCTCAAATGCTCTCACCAGGTGCAGGTACTGTCAATCAACGAAATTGCTTTAGACTTAAATAGTTATCAAACAACTAACCCACCAACTGCCTCACTTGTAAATCAATTAATTGGACTGGACTTGAAAAATTTCTCACTAATAGCGCATTGATGAAAAATTGAGACTTCTAATTCTTAATTGGACTTGTGAGCTGAAGTAACTTGTCTAATTCTCATGATAGGAGTGCTGCACTTGTCAAGATTAATTATTTTTTTCCTT
The DNA here is from genome assembly GCA_031232105.1 of Capsicum rhomboideum. Lineage (NCBI taxonomy): Eukaryota > Viridiplantae > Streptophyta > Magnoliopsida > Solanales > Solanaceae > Capsicum > Capsicum rhomboideum. The sequence continues at coordinate 108,354,684 of CP124711.1, forward strand.
GTACTTGGAACTTCTTGAAATGAATTGAATTTAAAAGAACCTACAAAACTAAAAACTAGGTTAGCAAAACAAATCAGCAAAAGTATTTCCCTCCCTTAAGGAGTGTTGTACTCTTACTGTAATGGCACTTCTGATCCTGGTAATAGAATTGACCTCCATTGAAATACTCCATGGAATATTCCACACACCATTAATAATTTTAATGATCCAAAATGTCATTACACTAAATTAGGAGGTAAAAGTTGCACCTAGACCCCCTTTGCTAAAATTTGAAGAATTCAGGACTAGTCTAGTTTTGACTCAAATTTGAGAGTGTGATAGTTGAATGAAATTTGATATTTATATGATTAGTAATATTTGGGTTTGATGTAATAGTTGTATATCCAATGAGTATAGGAATTCATTGCAACTTCCGGCACCTGAAACAGAGTTATAGAACTCCGGTTATAGTATTTACTGTGGAGAGGTTGGTTCTCGTTGTCAAGATTCATAGTGTGTGTTGTAAAATAAAGAAAACTGAGAAGGGATCTCAAGTTTCTACCTCAGACCACTGCAGCAGAAAAAGTAATCGCTGCAGTGGTACCGCAGCGGCGGTAATTATCTGCTGCAGCAGTAACGCATAGTAAAACGTCAGTTTTTAAGACTCAGAAATATTTTCATTCCCCACTTTTTGAAAAATGTAATAGGGTACTAGGGATAGGCGATTTTAAATGGAATTTCGAGCTTGTTCATCTTTGGAGGTAAGTAATTATGTTCTAGACTTGAATTTACTTCGTTTAACCTTAGAAAATCACTAGAAAATGGATTAATGGTGGGTTTGGGGGTTAAATCCTAGTTTATGGAAATTGATGAAAAATGATGGGATTACTTATAAATTTGGTATGTAATGATCCTAGGATGTTATAAAATACTAATGGGACTAGAATTTCTACTATTATGTTAATTCAAGTAGTGTTCATGAAGTTAAATGATAAGAAAAACCCTAAGATGATGAAATCGGGTAAAATTATGGCTAAAATCAGTAATTTTGATCCCTAGTAGTTAAAAAGAATTAATTATTGAAATGTGTGTATGTTCTTGTGGTTGTGTAGATCAAGAACGAATTGAACGAGAATGAAAAGGGAAAAGTGTGGCTTAAAGGTGACTTTGAGCAAATGAGTTGAGGTAGTCTATGGTTTTGTGTAGCACTTAGACTTTCTTGCCTTTGTGCTTATTTGTGATTTGAACATCTATGATTGCCTTTTAGCATGATTAGTGATATGATGACTGCATTGCATTTTTATTGCATTGTGATGAGGTACTGAGATGATCGGTCGGTTACCACGCCGGTACAACATAATATGCTATGATAATGGGATGGGTACCACATCGGTATAATATAATATGTTATGGTAATGGGTCGAGTACCATATCGATATGTTATGATGTGATAAGGAGGATAGAAGGGTAAGAGATGATGCACATATCTTGCATACATGCACTCATTTACATGTATTGAGTGCTATTTTATATATATATGTGATGATGAAGGGTTGATGAAATTGAATAACTATAAAAGTCTGTAAAAGTGAACTTGTGAATGTAGTTATATAATGATTCATAATGTGTTGTTTGACTGGTATCATTGATTATGAATCTTGTTATGATCGTTTTTATGCTTGTTTGACTTGCTTACTTGTACATTGTTAAGTTAGTCGACATATGATGCTTACCAATACTTGTTGATGTACTGATGTTATATGTACTCTTCTTTTTGCTGAGTCCAGAACATATTCCAGCGGTTGACACGTGACCTCGGCTCTAGATAGTGATTTAGTCCTGATTTCAAAGGTGAACACCATGTCCGGGAAACCGTCAAATCTTTTATAATGTTATGCCCTTTGATCCGAGACTAAGACAATTTCCTCTTTGATTTTTTTTTTAGATATTTGTATTAGTTTTAGACTCAATTGTTCTTTTTAGATATTCTTGTACGGTGACTTCAGGTGCCGGAGATTGTAATGACTAGAGGTTTCCATACTCTATTCATTTGATGGATGACAACATTGTTGACTAGGATGTTATTTAAATTAGTCCCTTTTGAACTGATTTAATACATAGAGATTTGTATAACAGAGTAACAATTAAGTATGTAAGGGTGAAATTATTATGGTTCTCCAACCATTAGGGTGGGTTCCAATCAAGACCATTTGGTTTATGACAGAGATGGTATCAGAGCACTGAGTTTGTAGATCTCGTCATTCAAGAACCGGTCTACAGAGTCCTGCGGAATGGTACAGAGACATCTGTAGTTTTCTTTGGGAGGCTATGAGACTTTAGGAATGAATTCATTTCTTTCCTTCTTTCATGCTATAACTTGATTCCAATTGGTAACTGGTGATCCAAATTGGTATCTAATCCTTTCACTCTTATTCGTAGATAGTTACTACCCATTCCACCAGAGCAGCAGCCGTGGCACCACCTGTAGCATCACTCACACCCGCTGTTGAGGTCGAAGTCTAGGGTAGGCCTCGGATTAGAGGTAGAACAAGTAGGGGAGGATGGGGAACAATGCCCGTTAGGGGTGGAGCATAGGCAGCTGGAAGACCGATAAGGAAGAGATCACTGTACCCTCCCCTACCACAGGTTGCCCCAGGCCATGTTCAGGATGAAGAGGAGGTGGTTAAGGAAGAAGAGATGATAGCTCCAGAGAATATGGTGCCAACACCAAATGGTGCAGCTCAGGTTTTCTTGTCTACAGAGGTGATTCAATAGGTTTGGGATTCTTGGGTATCTTGGCCAGCACTGGCTACACTTCAGTGATTCCAACTTCTCTGTCCCCAACATTACAAAATGTCGCTGATGTAGCACCAAGGATAGATGCAGGCTCTGAAATAGGGGTATATCCTCAATATGTACTTGGATCAGTAATGAATGATGATGAGGATGGACTATTTTGTAAGTTCATGAAGATGAAGCCCCTGGTTTTCCAAGGTACAGAGTCTGAGGATGCTTTTAAGTTCTTAATAGATTGTCATAAACGTTTGCACAAAATGGGTATTATTGAAAAGTATGGGGTGGAGTTTGTTTCCTTTCAGCTGCAGAATGAGGCTAAGCAGTGGTGGAGGTCATTTGTGGAGTGCAGGGCTGCCTTACCACCACTTACTTGGACTAAATTTCAGAACATATTCCTTGAGAAATATGTTCCACGCACTTATCGAGATTAGAAGAAGGTTGAGTTTCTGAGGTTGGAGCAGGGTAATATGTATGTGGCAGCTAATGAGGCCAAGTTTCATACATTGTCCCATTATGCACTACAATTGATTACCTCAGAGAAGGAACAGATTAGGCACTTTGTGAAGGGATTGAATTTGGGGATTCAGTTGGCTACCTTATCTATGGCAGTGACTGGAAAGTCCTTTCAGGATGTTGTTGAATTTTCCAAGAAGGCTGAAGTACTTGATAAACAGGAAGAGGTAAAAACAAAAGAGAAGAAAGATCAAACTTCGAGCCAATTCAATGGTACTTTCTCAAAGGGGAGTGGTTCTTCTAAGCCCTATCATTCTGCCATGCTTGTGTCTGCAGAGGCCCCGTCTGGGGCCAGTTATCAGCCTTCCTGAGCCGACAACTACACGCCTTCTTCCTCTTCAGTGCAGAGGCCTACTTTGGGACCCAAATGCTTTGAGTATGAAGGTATGGGACATGTCAGAAGGTATTGCCCTAACTTTTTATCTACAGGTCAATTGATGTAGCAACCAACTTCTACTGCTCTAGTTCTAGTAGGTTGTAGTGGAGAAAGAAATGGTAGGGGTCATCCACAAGGTGGGCATGGTGGCCAAGATAGGGGTGCAACTAGGCCAACCAAGGTGGAGGACAAGTTGGTAAAAATGGAGCTCAGAATGGTAGAGGTGGTAGCCAAGGTGGTGACAAAGCATATCTTTATGTAGTTCTGGATCCTCCTGAGGCAAAAGCTTCTGATGCAGTGATCACAGGTACTATTCTTGTCTGTGATCGTATGACTTCTGTATTATTTGATCCTGGTTCCACTTTTCTTATGTGTCTGTGAAATTTGCTATGGGTTGGGACTTAGACTGTGAATATCTTGCTGTTTCCATGTATGTGTCTACATCGGTTGGGGTGTCTATGTGTGTTGACCAGGTGTATCGTGTGTGTTCCATAATGTTCATGGGGTTTAATACCCTAGCGGATTTAGTCATCCTAGATATGGAGGAATTTGATAGTATTCTAGGGATGAGTTGGTTGTCTCTTCATCATACTGTTCTTGATTGTTATGCCAAAATTATCACGATAGAGATGCCCGGGAAAGAGAAGTTAGAATGGGAGGGTATTTTTAAGTCTAATCCTGTGAGGGTTATGTCCGCAATTCATGCTCAGAAATTGGTGAAAAGGGTGTAGGGCGTTTCCAGCCCATCATCCTCAGGAAGATAAATCTGTAGTCCCTCTGATAGCGTCAGTTCCAGTGGTTTGTAATTTTCTAAAAGTGTTTCTTGACAATCTTCTGGGTATGACCCAGATTGGGAAGTTGACTTTTGTATAGACCTAGAGCCGGGAACTAGACCCATTTCTATCTCTCCATATCATGTGACACCTGCAAAGTTAAGGGAATTGAAATCCCAATTGCAAGAGTTGTTAGAGAAGAGTTTTATTCACCTGTCCAAATGTCTCTCCTTGGGGTATACCAGTATTGTTTGTGAAAAATAAAGATGGTAGTATGAGGATGTGCATAGATCAGTTGAATAAGGTGACCATTCGTAACAAATATCTTTTTCCTAGGGTAGATGATTTGTTTGACCAGTTACAAGAGGCTGTAGTGTTCTCTAAGATTGATTTGAGGTCGGGTTATCATCAATTAAAAGTTAGGGCAAAAGACATCCCAAAGACTGCTTTTCGGACTCGTTACGGGCACTATTAGTTTTTGGTTATTTCTTTTGGCTTGACCAATGCCCCAACTGCTTTCTTGAGCTTGATGAATGGATTGTTTAAGTCCTTATTAGACTTGTTTGTTATTGTGTTTATTGATGATATAGTTGTTTATTCTAAAAGTGAGAAAGATCATAAAGCTCATTTGTATACTGTGTTAAAATTGTTGAAGGAGAAGTAATTGTATGCTAAGTACTCTAAGTACAAATGGCTTATTCGGTGTTCTTCTTAAGGCACATGGTTTCTAAAAAAGGGTGAGGATAGAATCGTAAAAAGTTGAGGCTGTTAAGAGGGCTAGACAGAGGAACGTGACAGAGATCCATAGTTTTATGGGATTGGCCAGTTACTACCATCGATTTGTTAAGGGGTTTACTGCTATTGCTTCGCACATGACCCCCCTGACTCAGAATAATGTTCCATTTGAATGGAATGACAAGTGTGAGGAGAGCTTTCAAAATCTCAAAACTTTGTTGACTTCGGCTCTAGTAATAACCTTGCCTGTCAAGGATAAATATTTTACTGTATTTTGTGATGCCTTACGTTTGAGTTTGGGTGTTGTGTTGATGTAGGATCGAAATATATTGCCTATGCTATGAGGCAACTGAACCCCTATGAGAAAAACTACCCTACGCATGACTTGGAGCTAGTAGCCGTAGAATTCGCTTTGAAAATTTGGAGACACTATCTCTATTGGGTGAAGTGTGAGGTGTTCACTGACTACCGCAGCTTGCAGTACGTGTTCACTCAAAAGGATCTAAATCTAAGACAAAGGAGATGGATGGAGTTGATTAAATATTATGACATCTCAATCTTATATCACCCGGGTAAAGCCAATGTAATGGTGGATTCACTAAACCAAAAACCAGTGAGCATAGGGAGCCTAGCATTTCTAGAGGCGTCTAGGTGCCCATTGGCGAGAGAGGTATGGTCTTTGGCTAACGGTTTTCTAAGATTGCAGGAAACTAGCAAATGAAAGGTATTAACACATGTGGAGGTTAGGTCCAATTTCTATGATCAGATTAAGAGACGATAGTTCGAGGATAAAAAAAATGAACAATCTCAGGGAAAAAGTGTTACATGGGAAGGCGAAGGAGGCCATTCTAGATGACGAAGGGGCATTGAGAATCAGAGGTCGGTTGTGTGTACCTCGAGTAGATAACTTGATCCCAACCATTCTGGCAGAGGCACATATTTCAAGTACTCCATACATTCGGGTGACAAAAAGATGTATAGAGACTTGAGACAACACTATTAGTGGCAAAGGATGAAGCATGACATTGTGGATTTTGTGGTCAAGTGTCAAAACTATCAGCAAGTCAAGTACGAACATCGGAAGCCTAGTGGCACATTTCAGTAGATGCCCATTCAAAAATGAAAATGGAAATGAATAACGATGGCTTTTGTGGAAGGCTTTCCAAAAACCTTAAAGAAATGCGACTTTATTTGGGTTATTATTGATCGGTTGACTAAGTCGGCTCACTTTATTCCAATAAAATTTGACTATAATATGGCCAAGTTGGCCAAGATTTATGTGAAGGAAATTGTATGATTGCATGGGGTATCAATGTCAATTGTGTCTGACAGGGGTATTCAGTTCACCTCTAATTTTTGGGGGAGGTTTCAGTTCGAGTTAGGTTCTAGACTGGACCTGAGCACAAATTTTCACCCACGGACCGATGGCCAATCGAAACAAACTATCCAAGTGCTTGAAGATATGCTTCGATCTTATGTTATGGACTTTGGGGGGTCAGTGGGACCAATACTTACTGTTGTGTGAATTTTTCTACAACAACAACTACCACTCTAGTATTAACATGGCTTCTTTTGAGGCCTTATATGGTAGAAGATGTACATTCCCAATTGGGTAGTTTAACGCATTCGAGGTGAGGCCTTGGGGCACTGATATACTCAAAGACTCTATGAAAAAAGTAAAATTTATATTAGAGAAGCTCATAGCGGCTCAAAGCCGACAGAAGAAGTATAAGAATAAAAAGGTAAGAGACATGAAGTTTGAGAAGGGGGAGAAGGTACTCTTGAAGGTGTCACCCATGAAGGGTGTGATGCGATTCAGCAAGAAGGGCAACTTGAGCCCAAGTTATATAGGACCTTTTGAGGTATTGAAGGAAGTGGGGTCGGTATCATACAAGCTGGCCTTACCACCTAGTATGTTCGGGGTTCACCCCGTATTCTATGTATCTATGCTAAAGAAATATCATAGACATGGTGACTACATTATCCATTGAAACCCGAAATTGTTTTATAAGGAATTATTCTATGAAGAGGAACCAATTGCTATTTTAGCTAAAGATGAGAGGAAGGTGAGGACACGAGTTATGCCTTATGTGAAGGTTCAATGGAGAACCGTACTATTGAGGAAGCTACATCGGAGACAAAAGCTGACATATGTAAACGGTATCCACACTTGTTCATTAATTCAGGTACATCCTATCCCAGTTGTTATGTTTTTAGGCCAGCCAGTTGTCATTTGGGGACAAACGAGTGGTAAATTGGTATCTAATGTAATGACCCAAATTGTCGTTATGCTGAATTAGGAGGTAAAAGTTGCACCTAGACCCCCTTAGCTAAAATTTGAGGAATTCAAGGCTAGTTTTGTTTTGGCTCAAAGTTGAGAGTGTGGTAGTTGAATGTGTTGACACCTAATTTTTGCCCTCCACGACTAGGTTTAATCCTGAATTACTTCGATTTTAAATAAAATCAAAAATTTATTTTAGCCAGATATGAAATTTCTGAAATATTTATTTGGGTCAATTTTGTCATTTAAGTGACGATTATACATTTTTGTATTTATATATACGAGATCGTATAATTTTACTACTTAATAATCATTTTAACAAAAATCGTCTTGAAATTTGTTCAAACGGGTAGACTTTTGATTAATATATACAATTTATTCTTAAAAGGGTGAAATGGGTTATTTGAAAAATAATTATTTGATTTTATTGACTCGAGAAGCTCGAGATTAAACCGGTTGTTAATTTGTTTCAAATTTTGATTCAATTCAGCCAATTCATAAATTTGATCGTAATTGAAGTCAATTGGGCCATAATTGCAATGCAATTAGCCTTAGCCGACTTCGATTTGGCTATCCTTTAAATGGATTTGGCTAAGTTCTTAACAAATTCGGTTATTTAAATAATGGCCTAATTCCTTTCCCTTTCTAATTCCTACCCTTAATTAAATATCCACCCCAGCCCAACACCAGTAACCCAAAAATCAGGCCCAAAATAACATCAGCAATAATTCCTAACTCTACCCGGCCCAAATCTCTTTATTTTCCCCAAGTTAGATCACATACACATACCTATACATACATATATATGACACACACCACACACGCCACTTCTTTCTCTCTCCCCTACCCTTTCTCTCACAGTACAAACGACACACAACAATGGTGACAACTCAAACTTCACAAACGACCTACGAATCACCCAAAACAATGCCTTAGGCGAGCTCAAAACTCCGAATACCATCAAAAGCTCCATCAAATCCTCATAGGATTCTATCAAAAGGGACGATATTCACTCGAAGCTTCCAAAGCCTCGACAGGTCATCCTCTAACATTCAAGATTTCGTACCTTTGGAGTACAACGTTGTTCGATTTCTATTGGCTATGGGGGAATTCATTTTTTTCCCCCAAATCCCCAAGAATTCACTTTGAATTTGACCCTTTTTGTGGCCAAATTCATCCAATTTCAAAGCTGAAAAATCCAATACCTTATCTCAAAATTTGAATTTCAAAAACCTTATCCAAGTTTCTAAGCAAAATCCCTCAAATACCCCTTCGTTTCCCCCCCAAAACAACCCCAATTTTCTATAAATAAAGAGTGTGGGTTGAGGGTGAGGGAGTGGATTTTTGGGGAAAAATTTGGGGATTCGGGAGGCGCATGCTTCTAATCCCACGTAACCAAAAATCCTAGAAGAAACGCACTTGAAAAATCAATTCCGACGAGAAGTTATAACTTCGGCGAGTTGAAATTGAAACTCTGGTGGTGGAAGTCCGTCGTTAGGTCTCTACCCAGAAAAAGGTAATACCCTATGCCTTTTCACACTTTGAATCGATATGATGTTGATAGTTTTCTTTTTAGATAGCTGCGTGTTTGAGTGTGTTTTTTATTTCTCTGTTTATATTTTGGTATAATGGATTGAGCCATAATTTTGTTGAACCTTGTGTTAGATACATGTTTGTGTATGAGTTTCGATAACCAGCCTTTTATTTGTTGATATTCAGTAGCTGATAATGTGTTTGGTAGTCAAGTTTGAACCAAATGCTCTTTCTGTTTCTTATCGTAGAATAAACCTCAAACGTTTAACCTTGTTTGGTGTTCGGGTGTCATTAGTAGTGGAAAATAGTCGTTATTTTGTGCGTGTTATGATTCAAATTGACTTCTAAGTTAATGAATCCTTAAGGATTAATTCGACCTATAATGTCGGAGAAAAGAGGAAACCATGGTTCAAGAATGAATTAGTAGATACAACTGGTTTTATGTTGTTTGGAACTCATTTGTATGTCAAAAATAGCGTGATTTAGGATTTGAAGTTTCCTTGCTTCGCTTGGTTCCTCTTTCAAAAATTTTTTGGTCAGTATTTTGCATCTTGAAAGTTATTAAGCTTAAGATAAATTAAATTTGTTATGAACTTGTCTTGGATACGTGTAAAGGTCATCACTTTGTTTAGAGATCTAAAACATTTTTAGATATGATAGAATCGCTTGGCATCATGATTAAACTGATTCCTTTCTATCTTTTGAATCGTTATCTGATACCATGATAGCATTGTGCTATTTGTCTTCTTCAGGTTGAATGGTTTATCTTTAACCGTGTCATTTAGAATGAGTCGTGTCATTGATTTTTCAAAATGGTTGAGTTGCTTTCGTATTGCTGGTAGTATGTTTAAATCAACTTAGGGAACAACCATACACTGCCTATAATGATTTAATGTTTGGTTTTGGTCATGTGCCTGTTCTTTCATACAAATTGTAACTCTTACTAGGTCCCTGGTATGATTTTGATTAAGTTGGAATCGAATTATCAATTCGTGACAATTGTTTATATTTCAGTAGTCCTATATATTGCACTTATACTAATTCCTATCTTTTTCTTTGACTCATGTAACATGGTCCCGAGTCCATTGGACTCCAGCTTTCCCTGCATATTCTACTTGGGCCAAGGAGGCCCACATCGTGTCGAGTCCAAGCCTCAAATCGAGCTAAAAAAAGGGCTGTATACACTGCAAATACACAGATCTGCAGCTGATATAGGGTAATATACAATCAGAGACAAGGCTGTATACACAGATATACAGCTGGTATACACAACAGAAAATTGGACCAAAGTCCATAAATGTTCAGTCCAAGAGCTGGGCAGATCCTTAATGGGCCAAATCAGGGGCCCAAATCCTAAACTTTTCTCCTTTTATTCATATGTAATTCATATTTGATTACTTGTTTTGTGTATTAAACTCTTAAATTTGGTTAAAATCTAGATAAATCTCCTTTGAGTTGTTATTTTGTTCTATCTTTATATTAATTATGATTTATCGCATAGTCTAATATTTTGAGTTAATAAAATGACATCTTTATTTTTTCCTTTGGAACAAGTCTTTAACAAATCAAGAGATGACATTTATTTTGTTTATGCGATTAGTAATCTATATAGATTAAGGCAATTTTCCTTCGAAAATTCTAAAGATTAAATAATTTCTTTAAAAAAGAAAAATCCAAGCCTTCTATCACTAATTAATTGCTTTATGACTTATAAAAATTCGATTTTGCTTTAAAATCAATTCCGAAGGTGCTATTTCTAATAAATTGGTCCTTTCAAGTCAAAATTGGTCTTTCTTTGTTAAGGATGAGAATCTTTTTTCCTTAAGTCTAAAGTTCGGTTTATTTACACAGATTCTTCCCTAATTTAAGCAGATTATTTTTCATGTCAATAGAATAAATGCCATATTTGCAAATGGTTTTAAGATTTTACAAAATTAGCCATGTTTTCAAACTAGTCAAAATCAGTCAAACAGTCTTTTTGTCAACCGCTTTCGCGGAAACTTCTTGAGTACCTTAAAAACCTTCTCAAGGCGTTACTAGAATCCTTACCCATTTTTCTAGTTTTAAAGATTTGTTTCTGTTTTCGACTCTTTAAAATTCTTTAAGTTTTTCTTGATATTTTCTATAAAAAATCAAGTGGCGACTCTATATTTTCTTAAATTATTTTGAAATTTTCTCTAAAGTTTTGAAATAGTTTGAAAAGTCAATGTTTTTCAACTCTTTGAGCCTAGAAAGGGATAAAACAGAATGAGATATGGTTTTGATATGATCAGTAATAGTTGGGTTTGATGTAACAGTTGGATAGCCAACGAGTATAGAAAGTCATAGCAACTTTCGACAACTGAAACAGAGTTATAGAACTCCGGTGATAGTAGTTATCGTGGATGGGTTGTTTCGCGTTGTCAAGATTCATAGTGTGTATTGTAAAATGAGGAAAACTGAGAAGGTGTCCCGAGTTTCTGCCTCAGACCACTGCAACAGAAAAAGTAACCGCTGCAGCGATACCACGACAGTGGTTAGGGAAACTGTAGCGGCGGCCTCCAGTAAAATGAGCGCGAACCACTGCAGCAGTAATGCGCAGTAAAATATCAGTTTTTAAAACCCAAAAATATTTTTTCCTCTTTTCAAAAAATTTAATAGGGCACTGGGGATAGGCGATTTTCAGCGGAATTTCGAGGTTGTTCATCTTTGGAGGTAAGTAATTACGTTCTAGACTTGAATTCACTTCATTTAATCTTAGAAAATCACTAGAAAATGGATTAATGGTGGATTTGGGGGTTAAATCCTAGTTTATGAAAATTGATGAAAAATGATGGGATTGCATATAAATTCGGTATGTAATGATCCTAGGGTGTTATAAAATACTAATAGGACTAGAATTTTGACTATTATGTTAATTCAAGTAGAGTTCATGAAGTTAAAATGATAAGAAAAATCCTAAGATGATGAAATCGGGTAAAATTATTGCTAAAATCAGTGATTTTGATCCCTAGTAGTTAAAAAGGGATGAATTATTGAAATGTGTGTATGTTCTTGTGGATGTGTAGATGAAGAATGAATTGAAAGAGAACGAAAAGTGAAAAGTGTGGCTTAAAGGTGACTTTGAGCAAAGGAGTTGAGGTAGGCTATGGTTTTGTGTAGCATTTAGACTTTCTTGGCTTTGTGCTTGTTCGTGATTTGAATATCTATGATTGCTTTCTAGCATGGTTTGTGATTTGATAACTGCATTGCATTTTCATTGCATTGTGATGAGGTGTTGAGATGATGAGCCAGGTACCGCGCCTGTACAACATGATATGCTATGATAATGGGTCGGGTACCACGCCGGTACAATATAATATGTTATGATAATGGGTCTGGTACCACGCTGGTACGTTATGATGTGATAAGGAGGATGTGAAGGGTAAGAGATGATGCACACATCTTGCATACATGCAGTCATTTACATACATTGAGTGCTATTTGATAAATATATATGATGATGAAGGGTTGATGAAATTGAATAAGTGTAAAAGCCTGTAAAAGTGAACTTGTGAGTGTAATTATATGATGAATCATGATGTGTTGTTTGATTGATATCATTGATTATGAATCTTGTTATGATCGCTTTTATACTTATTTGATTTGCTTACTTGTACATTGTTAAGTTAGTCGACCTATGATACTTACCAGTACTTGTTGATGTACTGATGCTACATGTATTCTTCTTTTTGTTGAGTGCAAAATATATTTTTTAGCAGTTGACACGCGACCTCGGCTATAGATAGTGATTCAATTCTGATTTTGAGGGTGAGCACCATGTCTGGGCAACCTTCAGATCTTCTATGATGTTATGTCCTTTGATCCGGGACTAAGATAATTTCCTCTTTGTTTATGTTTTTTTTGGATATTCTTATTAGTTTTAGACTCAGTTGTTCTTTTTAGATGTTCTTGTACAATGACTTCAGGTCCCGAAAATTATAATAAATAGAGGTTTCTGCACTCTATTCGTTTGATGGATGACGACATTGTTGACTTGGATTTTATTTAAATGAAACCCTTTTGAACTAATTTAATATATGGAGATTTGTATGAGAGAGTAACAATTAAGTGTATAAGGGTGAGATTAGTATGGTTCTCCCGCCATAGAATAAGGTGGGTTCCAATCATGACCATTTGGGTCGTGACAATAATATTAACTGTCATGCCCTATTTTTTTACCAAGGTTAAAATAAGCAAACTTATGGACTCTAAAAGAATTAATTTTGTACAGAGTCGCCACCTAATTTTTTAGGAAAACAAGGAAACCTATTTAATTATTGATATGTGTGACTTGTGTTTTAATCTGCGAAAAAACAGTTTAGATTCTAGGTAAGGGTTCAAATTATTCCGAAGGGAAGGTGTTAGGCACCCTTCAGAATCCACAAATGTGGTACCCGACTAGACTAAATTTATCAAAAGGAAGAAGGTAAAAATCATTTTTTGAGAAGTATGAATAATTAAAATATGCAATAACGTACAAAATGTATGTATAAAACATGGTATGTCAAATGCATACATAGACTTTATTATTGTAATATATGTGTATAGAAATAAACAAAAGTATATTATGTAAAATATGTATAAAATATATATGTGAAAAAAGTGTTCTTTTATGAAAGAAAATCACTTTTGTGTGTAATGTATGAAAAGAAAAGTAATTTTTATATTATACTAAAGAAAAAGTATTCAAATAATATTTTGTATTTGACAAAAATTAATGGGAGGAAAGATTAAATAAAGTGAATGTTTATTTTGATAGAAAAGACTACACAATATTTTCTAATGAAAGAGTATGAATTAATTGATTAAATATTCAAATCAATTTAATTCTTTTATATAAATATTAACGGCCTATGTTTTGCCTGAGCACTTGTAATAAATATGTAAGTAAAGGATAATCCCACCCGACGCCCCAAAAGTAAAGTTTTCACTATGATTAATATTTGTACAATTGTAAGAATATAAAATTCAAACATAAAATTTAAACTCTTTTTTCTAATGTCCTTTTTCGAGAAGTATCCTCGAGAACCTGTGTAAACACTTGTTAGAAATATTAGTAATGAACAAATAATTATAAGAACATGTGTGCATATATGTATGTAAATGTATATATGAAAAATAATATTTATATAGTGGGCTCAGATGAAGTTTTAGATACGCCATGGCTATGAAGTGGTTGCTCGAATTTATCGGCCGTCCTAAATCGCCTTGCCAAGATACGAATCATAACACCTTTGTGTTGTTGTGATAATATAAAGATTTCGTCATCGCCTATTTATTTTTGTTACGTATATGTCCGTCTTTTTATTTGTGGAGGCCTAAAAAACCGACAAAAAATTTTTCATTGGCCATTGTTGTGTAGTATTGTTCAATATCAGTGTAATAAAATGTGAGGGACAAAATCATCCAAAATTAATTTCTGAAAGTGCAAACAATAGTGAAGTGGGTCCATCGAGATAGAGTAGACATAAAACCAAGATTGTCGCACTAAGATTTTCCAGCGAAAACCACCATGAAATTAACAACAATATTATAAAAGACAGCCCAAACAGAAAAAAAATGGAGCAACAACACGCCGGAGTTCCACCAAAAAATGGGATAGGATCACCAAAAAGATCCAACATAGCCAAAATCAGTTCAATAAATCGGGAGCAAATAAATAAGAGCAGCAAATTATTCACAAACATATATGAAAAATTATAAAAGAGCAAAAGGGGTTGTCGGTTTTAATGAAGCTTAGAGGAAAAGTTCACCTCCAGCCAGATCCATACAAGTAAAAATCATGAACCATATTTAGCATATACAACAAGACAAAGTAATGGCGTCACTTCAACAGCTTTTGCCGGAGCAACGCCGTACATACAAAGCTCCGGCCAGATATGGCCCGCCAATGATATGGCAGCGACGAGGGAAACAAGGAAGAAAAGAGGGGGGCTGCGTCGGTGGTGGTGGATCGTCGGCAGCTTCGCCGGTCATCACCTCCGGCGAGGCAGCGACGGGAAAGAGAGGAGAAAAAGAGTGAGGGGAAGGGAGAGATGAGGGGTGGTTGGCAGTGGTGTTTGTGGTGGCGGAGTATGACTGGAGCTCGCCGGTCATCAACTCCGGCGAGACAGCGGCGGGAGTGTATTTGAGAGAGAGAGAGAGAGCCGCGAGAAAGGGAGAAGAGAGAGATGAGAGTAAAGAGAGTAAAAACTGAAAAATGTGTGTGTATGTGAATATTTCCCCCCCCCCCCCCCCCCGCCCCCAAAAAAAAAAAACACAACTAACCCCTCCCCTCTATTTATAATAAAAATCAATCCCCCTTTTTACCCCAAAAATAAAAGAATTCCCTCTCTACCCACTAGATACTATTTTAGTCCATAAGTTATTATCTAATGGATTTTTTTATTCTTTTAACGAAAATATAATGTTATTACTCAAAGGATAAAAATTCTGTGTAGTCATGTCACACATCACCTTTAATAAAGGTGACAAGACCTCGACTTGACCGAATTATTGCTCCGTGTATCAAAATAATTGATCCAGCTTATCATTTGTGGATTGTATTAAATGATGTACAAAAAATGTGTAAATGTCGATATGTAATTACAGAAAATATAAATAATAATAAAAATATAATTATCCTGAAAAATGTATTATGATGTAAATAGTTAAAAATGTAGTGTACTGCAAAAAATTGTAGTGTTATGTTGTGTACGTGTGCAGATGACTGTGAAAAATTTAAAATGACAATAAATTGATAAAAATCCTAATATTTACGAAATTAAGGATAATTATCAATGAATTGTAAAAGTGTGTAAAAAAAATACATTTTGTGCTCTTTAGCTATCAGAAAGCCTGAAGACGTTAATTTTAAGCACGGAGAGCCAAAATTGGGTGTCAACATTAACCATAAACAAAAGGTCAGTCTCCAAAAATGATGTTAGAAAGCTAGTTGTCTAAATAGTATTGAAGTCCTTCTCTTATAGCCCTAGCTTCAGTTACCAAATTAGTTATATTAGTGAGTTGAAAACCTTTAGCTCCCATAAGAACACCTTCCTGATTTCTTAAACAAAAGAAAGCAACACTAGGACCTGGATTTCCTTTGGAAGCACCATCAGTATTACATTTCAACCAACCAATAGAAGGAGGTCTCCGTCTAACCATTCTGCTATGAAAATCAGGTCTGAAACATTCCAGAAATGCTATTATCAGGGGCCAAGTGTTAAGAAAAGTCATGTAATTGAACTTTATCCTAACAAACTTATGGATGATAGCATTGATATCCCATATAACCTTATTTCTTGAATAAGAACCTCCATGAACCACAATATTTCTCCTCTTCCATAGAAACTAGACAATAATACTAGGAATTGCTTGATTGACCATTCTCAATCTAATATTGCCTTGAACATCCCATCATTTTTTCATAGTTTGCTTAACCTAAACTTAAGGACCTAGAAGACTAGTAGCCCTAGCATAGTAACCCTAAATACAGAAAGCCACTTCACCTGATAAAAATAAATGATCAATTGTTTCCCTTATAGGTACTCTATAACACTGACATAGATGAGAAATATTAGGATTCCATGAGGATATGATAGCAGCCACAGGAACTATATGTGTCCAGGTCCTCCATCCAAAGAAGGATATTTTAAAAGGAAGCCCCTTCACCCGCAACTTCTTAAAATCCTTATTAGGAGTAAACCTATTTCTGAGAATTTCTTCGGCAGACTTTACTATAAATTTTTAGTACTAGATTTTATCCACCAAGGCTTGTCCACTGCTCCAGAATATCTAATGTTGTCCATAGTCAGTCTTACATGCTCAACAATGTTTCTTGGCAAATGATCTTGCATAAGTTTAAAATCTCATCTATCTTCTTTAATTTTTTTTTATCAATATTAGTTAATGAAAGACACCCTTAAATTTCAGTAGGTTGGAGATACAAAGGACTAAGGTTAGTCCAATTATAAAACCAAACTCTAGATGATCCTTCTTTAGGTTCCTACCACAAGTTCTGCTCAACAATCTCCCTATTCTCCAGCATATGTTTCCACACCTGTGAACCATCTTTTCATTGAACAAGTGTAGGTATTTGTTTCTTGCAGTTCTTGTTCCACATGAAGCTATACCATAGAGAACTTTGGGTTCTAAATTTCTACCAAATTTTAGCAAACATAGCTTAAGAAACATCAATCATAAATCTAAAACCCAATCCCTCTTCAATTTTTAGTAAACAGACCTTATCCCAAGCAGCCCAATGCTTGCTCCTACTAGAAATATTGTTACTCCAAAAGAATTATGTAAAGATTCTATGCAGATCTTTGAAAACACAATTTAGAGGGACAATAGTAGATAGTACATGTATAGGGATACTTTATAATACACTAGTAATTAAAATTTACTTACCCCAATAGGATAACATGTTATCTTTCTAAGCTTGAAGCATGTCTTTCACCCTTCTAATCAGATTTGCATAATGCTCCTTCCTTTTCCTAGCATAACTAATGGGGGCAACCAAGATATTTGAAAGGAAAATGATCCCTAGAAATTCATGTACATTCCTTCACCACACTTCTCAACTCTGCAGCAACACTTTGATGAATAAAGAATGAACTTTTCTCTGTATCGACTTTTTGACCTAATTGAGTTTCATAACTCAATTGATGAATCAGCTATCTGGAAAGGGCTCCGAAAGGGAAATAAAAGAGAACTTATGAAACTTGTATAGCATTTAAACTCTTTGGAAAGCTTGTTGTGACTTCACGATATAATATTTCAAATAAATTACTTCATCATCTTTAATGGACTGATTTATTTCTCTTTGACTGAATTTTGATAGGTTGAGCACTTTCACCATCTTCTTGGTTTTTGCCTTTTCTTGTAGCTTTCATCACTCTTGGAGACAAGTCAACATCATTGACTATATGATCCAAATAATCTTCAGTGACTTCATCTTCTTCTTTCACCATCACTTCATTTACCTGCTGTTCAGGTGCTTCTATTTCTAAAATCACCTTCTCCACATTATGAGAAATGATATCACGTAACACTTTATTTGGAGACTCTCTTTGCTGGTACATCATTTGGGATTCATCTTGTTGTACTACTATAGGCACCAATACCACTGCCATACTACCACAGTTAGTAGTATCCACCACATTATTATCATTAGCGTCACAGTCAGTACATAAAGGATTTAGAATATCATTTTTTGGAACAGCTTGAATGGCTATGTTACTATCAATATTATTTTTTCCTTCATGATCATTGTGATGAATATGTTGGATACTAGATACTAAAGAACCTTCTGTATTAGTAGACCATGAGTTTTTGCTATCCTCCCCTTTATCCTCTGATTGGTGACTTTTTTTAACTTTTATTTTGTGTATTAGGTGTTGCTGAAACTGTTGGCGCTGCTACAGATAAGGATCCAGCTGAGAGAATCTGCCCAAAATAATTAGATATTTATTATTTTGTAGAAATGGGCTTCTCCCTTTCATTCTCTTTATTTTGATTTTAATTAGTAATAATCTCCTTGACTTGATTACTATATGTTGTTGCTTGTAAAGTCCCTTTAGTTTTCCTTTCCTCTTCATTCAGTGCAAGAATATCAAATTTGTTCTTGACGGCTATAGGCAGCTGATCTGCAGAAAGTCTTAAATTCCTCACCACATTCCACTGTCCAAGGTCTTAACCACCCGTCCACTTGACTGGACTCTATCTTTACCTTTTTAAAATCTATGCACATGAGGGGGATTAGAGGGAACATGTTCAGGATCCTGGATTTTTATACCACCACCTTTATCATGTTGAATATTTTTTCCATCTTTGTATTGTGGTATCTTACGCACTTTACATTCCTCTTTACTATGTCCTTACATTTACAATTAAAACAGTAGTTGGGAACATAGTCGTATTTAATAACAACCATGTTAGACCTCACTTCCCCAGTAGCTTCATTCTCTATGTTCATCTGAACAACCTCACTAGCACCATCACACGAGCACAACTAGGTCTAGATTTATCAATAACTTGATCTAGTTGTATAGGTTTGCCCACAGCAACACCTAAAGAGAACATGCATTCTTTGACAAAGAAGGTGGACAATAAGTTAGGAAAAGAGATCCACGCCATGACCATTGATGTTTCTTCGTTAACTTTCAACCTAGAATCATATATCAATGTGCGCATTAGTACGAATACCCGTCTTTACACTTGATCAAGAAAGATCCCTTCGAAACCAGATTAACAAAGTCCTCCTGCTTTGTCAAATGGATGAGGATATGTTTGCTATGAAATAGGCCACTCTGACAACTGCCCTTAACATCACAGTGTTGAGGAATTATCCTTCTTAATTCTTCTAAATCACTCCATTCATACATAAATTTATCAATTACCGCGAATCAAAGATCTTCAATTTGGTTCATTCTATCAACTTCTTCCTCCGTCCATTTGATTTGTGGGATAACCCCAACCATAGTAACTTCTTTTCTAAGACTGTCATGACTTTGTTGAACCGATTGGTTAAGAGAATCTGTAAATGAGATCTCTTAAGGCAAACTAGGATTTACCAAATTAGGATCAGTGGTACAATTAGAATGCAAAGGTGGAAATTCTGAAGTAGATGTCAGTGGACCAGCCGTCGGAGATCGCTAGCCGGCAACAGGCTGAGCCATGGTCTAGGTTAAAAGAGCATTTTTTCCACAAGGTTAAGACCCTTGCGCTTTACCAACTGAGCTGGACGGGCTAGTTGGATGATTTTGAGAGTGGTATCATTTATGCCTTTTTACACGTGACAATTCGCGATTAGTGCGTGATAGTTACTTTTTTTTTTTCTTAAGACTGAGATCGATCAAAAAAATGAGGTAATAATATTATTTTCAAATTATTTAGAGGGATGACCCCCACAAAGTTTAAGTGTCTACTTGTAAATTGGGGATCATTTTAGTGGCAATTTTATGCATTTTCTCTACTTTTAATGACTAGATTTTTGTTCGCTAATGTTGATAAAAATAATCAAATCACTTATATTTTTTCCTGAGATTCCAAAGTAGTATATTTTTGTATGCTTTCCGCATGCAGCCAATAATATACCCAAATAATTGGTATTCATATGAAATTTCATTGTTAGTTGCAAAGAACTAATATATACATCAAATTCTAAAAATTGAGAAAATGAAGTTATAGCATCGACTGTACAAATAGTGTCTCTGCACCACCAGCAATAAAACAATAAACATAGTTCCGGTAGTTATCAAATGAAACAATAAACAATAACACTGTTCACGGTAGTGTATGCACTCTTTATATCGGATGGCTAAAAGAGGATGTTATAATATCAATTTAAAATTATTTAGGAGTAATAGGACCACTACAAAGTTCAAATATCTCTTTAGAACAAAGGTCCTATTTCAAGGGTAATTATATATTCTCGCTAAAAAAAATAGTATTAAATTTTGTGATTCATAGAAGGATTATTCTACTTATAATGTTAGTGAACTTTAATATAACAACAACATATTGAGTTAATTCCCATACAGGGGTCTGGGAGAGTAGAGTATACGCATTTCGTATCGCTACCTGAGTTGATGAACTTAAATAGTAATCTATAAATATCTAGATTAAAAAAATATTTTATATATATATATATATATATATATATTGTCTATTATTTATAATTGAGGAGAAAGTTTAATTTTTAAAGTAAAATTTAAGAATTTAAATAATTTTTACCTGCCCTAAATATAGAAAAATATTATTTTTGTTAAGATTATTTTTTTTTAAAAATATAATATAAATTAAAATAAAAAATATACTGTAATTTTTGCTAACAGAAAGTATTTTTTGAAGGTATTGGGGGTATGAAAAAAAAAATGAAAGAGGAATTACAAGTTGAAAATTTCATCAATTAAGATAAAAGTTAACCAACTGAAATACTAAAATTCTTATCAGTACCAAGTACAATCTAAGACATTGATTTGTTGTTAACTGAAGAGTACTCCATTAAAATTGGAACAATACAAAGACGAAAAGAAAAAAAAAATTTAGGACAACGTACAACAAAAATAGGTTGCATATCTATTTCCGTCTCAAATGGGATTTTAATTTTTTGGTAATTAAACGATCTCAAATTGGATTTTTAGTAGTACCGCAATTCACTTTGCTTGACCTAGTTTTGTTCAGCCAGTACGCCTGCCGGCGCTTCATCGGAAATCATGAACGATCTCTCTATACACAAGATTCAAATCTCCGGCACTACTTTAGCCTCTATTCTCCACCGTTTATTCTCATCCTCCGGTGACATCCACGGTCTACTTTTCGGCCACGTGTCATTCTCCACCACCATTTCTCTCTCCGATGACAATTTCTCCACCACGGACTCCGCCTCATCCTCCGCCGCCACCGCCGACGGCCCAACTCTTACCGCCACTATCACCGATTTTTTGTCCATCCCTTCTCACTTTCCCCTCCCTTTACAGCATAATAACCCTTCCTTCGTCCTTCTTGGGTGGTTTTCCGGTCGCCGTAAGACCCCTTTAAGACCCTCTTTGAAGGATTCTACTACTACAATTTCTCTATCTTCCTCTGTTTCTTACCATTTTAACCCTCAGAATTCTCCATATCCACTTTCTCTGCCACCGTCTTTGTTCCTTCTGTTATCGACTCCGTTTCATGAACAATTGATACATACCCATGAGTACAAAGCTTTTCAGTATCGTATTTCTACTGATTCATTCGACCCCAAAAGTTTAGATATTATCAATATTGGTCCATCTTTTCGATCCCATTATGGTTCTTTCAGTCCTATTTCTCCATTCCCTTCAATGACATGTGACTTGAGGGGACCTAATGCAATGGCAGAGGATGAAAAGGCGGAGACCTTGGTGGGTATTAAGAGGGGTTTGAAGGATCAGAAGGAATTGGATTTGTGTGCTGAAGGTTTTGAAATTGGGAGATTGAACAAGTTGATGGGCTCAGATGCGTCGAATTATACCGCTGAATTGGAGCATTTATATGATAAAATGCTTGTTAAGCTTGATAGTATGGCTAGATTGGTGGAAAAGAGCTCTTCTAAGGTTCTTGAGCAGGTATGATTGGATAACGCGGGAGTAGTTATATTTCAATTTTTTGTGCTATACAGATTTTGTGGACCGCCCTAGACCCTACTTGTGGAATTATACTGTGTATGTTGTTGTATAGATTTTGTGGACGCAACTAGCTTGAGTTGAGGCATAGTTGTTGTTGTTCTGTTTATTTGGATATTGATGGGTTGAACTATATATTCATACTGATTTGAAATTCTGGCAGGAAAACCATAATATGAAATTAAGGTACAAAGTTTGCAGGCTTGGAATGAATATTTGATAATTCTGATGGAATTTCTCCTTTTGTAAGGTAAAAAATTGTCCTTCTCATGCACACATGTGATTTTCAGGTAATAACAACTGTTTGCGATGTCAATACATATAGCGATGATCGCATTTGCGCAAATCTCCCTTGTCTTGTGCACGAACCATTATGATAATCTTTGTCTCGTTGTGTTTCCTTATACATTTGGTAGTGATTTGTTTGATTCCTTATACAGTTGCAACCTTACCTGACCACACGGTCAGCTTTTAGTGGTTTCCAATTTCCATCAGCAATTCAATATAATGATTGGGTTACCTAACACTATATTTGCAAATTATGTATGTTCCTTTTAGGTCTTTTATCAAGTATGCATGCATATATTATGCAAATGTGTCATATACATTTGATTTCCTCCAGAATAAAGCAGTATTTAGCTTCAAGAGAGATGTAACTGATGACTTAAAATGGGAAAAAACAAAGGAAACTATGACAGCTCCAAAATTCCTTTGGATTCCAATCCATCTCCTGTTGTAGAAGAATATTAGTTGGTGGCAGCTAAGTGGCCAAACGGCTCCACGATTGCTAATCAACAACAACATACCCAATGTGATTCGACAAGTGGGTTCTTGTGAAGGCGGGATGTTGGCAGACCTTACCCCTACCTTTGTGGGGCAGAGACGTTTCCGATAGACCCTCGACTCAAGAAAATCGTTTTTTTTTTTTAAAAAGAAAAAAACTATCCCGAAAATATTGAAGAAAGAAAAGTACTGACAACAAAAATAGTAAAGATAACCAAAGTAAAAGTACCAAGATTGCTAATCATGCGCGCATATTTGGGGTGTTCATTATTTCGGTCCTAATTGTGTTTTGGGGACCCTTTTGAGGCTATTTTGGACCTTGTTTATTATTTCCTTCACCTAGTATAAATAGCCTTTTTTCCTCTTTGCGAAGGTTTAGACTTTGATGAATGATGCCTCTTTGAGTGTTGCGCACTCTTGTTAGCTTAGATTAGGTTTAGCTTAGTTCCCTTCTTCAACCTCATTGAATTTTATTACCATAGTTAGGTAATTCTTGTCTGAGTTCTCTTTTCTTGTCTTGGATTGTTTCTTAATTCTAACATTAATCTAATTGGTGTTTAGTTATCTTTTAAATGTTCTCGATGTCAATTGATTGCATTCTAATTACTTGATTCATCCCTTCTTTGCTAGATATCTTGGGTAGTGATTATTGTGAGTCCGGAGCCTAAAGAGCAATTTTTTTCATCAAAATTTCCAAAGGGGCAACTAAAAATCCAAAGAAACCAAAAGATTAGTATAAAAGTAACGGAGCCGTTAGTTATATATGCTAAGGCGTGAAAGGCATCACGCCTTGTAAGGCGTGTACTGCCCCATGCCTTAGTACCACAATTTATTCCCGTGCTTCATATTCAATATGGTGAGACTGACAAGGCGCAAGGTGGTGCATGCCTCGCGATGAGGCGTAGGACAACCAAATGGAGGGGGAATAGAAGTATTGGGGCATAAAGATGCGTTTAAGAAAAATTTAAATTTGAGATTACTTGTAGGTAGAAGCAAAATCTATTGATTAGGCTACTAGATTTTTGCCAATTAATTTACTACTCCCTCCGTCTCAAAATAGTTGGCTTGTTTGCTAAAAAAATTTGTCTCAAAATAGTTGGCATGTTTAAAAAATCAAGAGATAATTAACCTTTTTTTTCCAACTCTATCCTTAGTAATAAAGACTATTCCCATATGGGAAAAGGCTCAAATATGCCATCAAACTATTAGAAATGGCTCATTTATGCCATCCGTTAAAAGTTTGGCTTATTTATGCCATCACCGTTACAAAACAGGCTCATTCATGCCATTGCTTCTTAACAGTGGTTTTTTAAAAACAGCTTTACCACGTGGCCTCTTACTAGAGGTCCATGTCATTAATCAAATATGCCATCGAATTTTGAGAAAAGGCTCATCTATGCCATCCGTTAAAAGTTTGGCTCATTCATGCCATTGCCGTTACAAAAAAGGCTCATTCATGCTATTTTTTTAATAGTCCGGTTTGGTGGTTTTTTGCAAAACCATTTTGTACACGTGGTCAACAATGATTCGTCCACATCATTAATTAAATCAGCCAAAGAAAAAATCTAAAAAATTGAACTTTCTTCTAAAAGGTGAAATTAAAATTTTGTTTTCCACGACTCACAAATTTTCTGATACATCTGATTCTTCAAGTCATTAAAATCTTCAAGTTTTGATTTTAATTTGACTTTGCTGAAATATTCTTCTCTTTAATTTCACCGATTATAAAATTCTTCTGATTTTTGCTTCAAGTACAATTTTTGAAGAATTTGAAAAATTGTGTTTCGGTAACTAATTGATTCGTCGTTTGAAATAGTTGATGTCTGTTTCGGGCTTGAATTGACTTTGAGATTTGCAGAATTGTGTTCGACGATTCCGAAGAAATTGAAATCGATGAACTCTTTATAGTGCCTATAAAGGATTTACAAAATGCATAGAAATATTTTGGCCGAAGAAGTCGATATTTTCTTATTAGGAATTTTAAAATTTCTTTGGCTGATTTAATTAATGATGTGGATGAATTATTGGTGGCCACGTGTACAAAATGGTTTTGCAAAAAACCACCAAACCGGACTGTTAAAAAAATGACATGAATGAGCTTTTTTTGTAACGGCAATGGCATGAATGAGCCAAGCTTTTAACGGATGGCATAGATGAGCCTTTTCTCAAAGTTTGATGGCATATTAGAGCATTTTCCCTTCCCATATTAATTGAAGAATATTCATGTAATCAAGATTAAATAGATAATAGGGTCATATTAGTCAATTTGCACGTCTTATTAATTTTTCTTTAAGAGTTGTGCAAAACCTATACATGCCAATTATTTTGAGGAGGGAGTGAAAAAAAGCAAAATCATAGAAACTTGAGAAAGACTGCCTCACCATCAATTCATTAATTTGCACAAGTGTCAATTATAGTACTATTATGCATGTGTGTCCATGTAAATTTTAAATTTTATTACTCTCCACCACTCCACATTAGTTAATTATATGTTCTCTTAAAACTTTTTAAATACCGCTTAAACAATAGTTGATATAATAATTAATCAAAGGCATACTATCTCTTTAAGTTATCATTTATATCTTAGATGTATCAATGACCATTTATCAATTAAAATTTTCTTGCAGTATCACTTATACAAGTGGTATTTCTTGTCCTACGCCTCACAAGGCGTGCAACACCTTGCGCTTTGTTAGTCTCACCATATTGAATATGAAGCAAGGGAATAAATTGTCGTACTAAGGCGTGGGGCAGTACACGCCTTGCAAGGTGTGATGCCTGTCACGCCTTAGCATATATAACTACGGCTCCATTACTTTTTATACTAAAGGCGTGACTTGACCCACGCCTTTACCCTTTTTTTTTATTTTTTTTATTTTTTGTTGCCCTTTAGACTCCAGACTCAAGATTATTGTTGTGTTATCAAGTTACTTCTAAACCCCCTCCCCCTGCCCCTACCCCCCTTTTGTGGGATTACACAGGGCATGTTGTTGTTGTTGTTGTGCTTGATACTTCTAACCTTATCCCTATTTCCCCATATTCCCCATATCCCTTTACATGTTTTTCAT
Source organism: Capsicum rhomboideum (assembly GCA_031232105.1). NCBI lineage: Eukaryota > Viridiplantae > Streptophyta > Magnoliopsida > Solanales > Solanaceae > Capsicum > Capsicum rhomboideum. Next base: position 108,380,672 of record CP124711.1, read on the forward strand.
TCGTTCTTCATAGTGCTCTTGGGGTTTGGTTAAATTCATAACCCATTCTTTGCATCTTCCTGGGTCAAGGTTATCACTAGCTCAGTGGAGTGAGAAAGGAAATAAGTCTCATACAACTGATTTCATCTTTGATATTATATTGAGTTTTCATCCAAGTAGTATTGTTTCATTTGTTGGGTAATTCAGCAGTGAATAAACAAGATGTGCTCCAGCAAGAAATACTGTTTATAGGTAACATAGAATTAAAAAAATTCACTTATTACCCCCCCCCCCCCCCCCCCCCCACACACACACAAAACAAAAAGAAAATGAAATTCACCTTCTCGGATTACTTCCTTTTTATATAGGTAATGTCAGGATTTTTTGCACCCAAGGGTGTGGCCTAGTGGTTCAATGAAGTGGGATGAGCACCATGAGGTCTCAAGTTCAATTCCCAACAGAGACAAACATTAGGTGATTTCTTCCCATTTGTTCTAGCCTTGGTGGACAGAGTTACCTGGTACCTGTTGCTGGTGGGAGGTGGGAGGTATCTCGTGGATTTAGTCGAGCTGCGCGTAAGCCGGCCCGGACACCACGGTTATTAAAAAAAAAAGGAAAAAAAAAGTAATGTCAGGATTTTATAAATGTAAAAAAGCACAAAGAAAATGCTGAAAAAGGAATACATCCAAAACTTTACAATGAATGTAAAGAAATAAGAAAATGAACATTTTCTGCGTACTCCATTCATGAACTTTGTCTCTCTTAAAGCTTCTCAAAACACTCATATAATGTTTAAAAGAAAGCACGTTTCTCATGGACTCATCATAGTGGATTAAAAGTAGTAGGATGGTTTGTGTGAAACTTACTGCATTCTCTCTTCTCTAAGGAAATGGACACGTCTGTAACTATGTGTTCCAAGCTTTTTGTGGTAGTGGAACATTCAGTATTATATGCTATGCAGTTAGTGCTGTAGACATTCTGTAATCCTCCTTGCCTCTGATCATTAACTAAGATGGCCCCATTAAGGCATTAACTTTGTGATGCCTAATAAGGACTGGGGCATAGCTCTTTATACTCTAAGGTAGGAAGTGTTGTTGGCAGATGTCCAATATGGACATCCTTGAACTAGTAGCAACCGATGATCCCCTTACTATAGATGCTAAGACACTCTCTGTAATTTTGTTATTGATGGAGACCAAAGAGGAGGAAATGCCTTATAAGCCAATCAACCAAATAGAGTCTCGGGGACCTCAAATTAGGAGGAAAAAGGCATGAAGAGAATTCATCAATTGCATAGTTTGAAATTGGAAGGTCTGCCATCTCTTCTTGTGGAGAAATGCATGTTGTCTTTTTCTGTAGTTGCATTATGCAGAGTATGAGAAGCGTAAACCTACATGTATTTAGGTTGATGAATTATGAGAAGCATAATGTTTTCTTGCTTTCATGGCTGCTTGAAGGGAAGGAAGAAGCCTGTTTATCTTTTATCTGAGATGCTCTATTTTTTTGTCTTCATCGTAGATCACCTGCTGGCGAGGACAGCTACTGATGAAGCCTTTCAGCTTGATGTGTAAGATTAAATAACAGAATTGCTGCTTGTGGGTGTGCCTTTTTGATGAACTGAGTTGAAGATCTTCACTAATTTTTCTGCCATTCCCTAATGTATTTCTAGCTATGTAAGTTTAACCTTGTTTTTATTAAAAGACAGCCTTCTTTGTTCATATTTTCCAATCAGTTAAAATTTTCGCCGCCTAGTTTTGGATTGAATCGTAAAACAAATGTCTTGGACTTCTTTTATATATACATTTGTACTTGTTCTATTAAGAACATCGTTATTATCCTTCTGGCTCTAAGAGCAATCAGAACTAGCAAGGGAGTGCTGCAGTTGCTTCCTCATGGAGATTCTGGTGTTGAGAAAACAACGCTATGATTAGATGCACGTCTCAAGTTCGAATTTTGTTGCAAATGGAAGCCTGGTATTAACTATTAAGTGAAAAGCATAGAGGTGCAATTATCCATCAAATTTCAGAGCCCTGATTGAAATTTCTCGGTTAATAAAAGGAACAATTCTGTGTAGAGCGGTCAAAACGGGTTTGAGCCTTGAGGCCAGTCCAACCCAGCCGCCTATTAGGGTTGGGTTGGGTTATGATTTTTGAGTCCATTTAAAATTGGGGCTTATAAGCCCAGCTCAATTCAGTCCGCTGGCCATTGAGGCTTGATCAAGGTTGGGCTGAGCCTGGCCCGTGGGCCAAAAAAATTATTTAATTTAAATTATAAATATAAAGATTGTGAAAAAGAAGTAAAAGTTAAGAATAATACTTATTGAATTAGTCTTAATATCTTATATAGTATTTTACTTATTTAGCGTTAAACCTTAATCACAAATCATAGAAGTTTCATTCATGATTGCTATTCAATGAAAAACTTAAAATTTAAAAGAAAATTGTGAAAAAAAAGAATTAAAAATATAATTAGTGATTACTGAATAAGTTTTAACTACTATTTAACATAATATTCTATTCATATAGCATTAAGTTTCAAATACTAAAATCCCTAACCACCAATATAAAGATTGCATCTATCATGACATGTTCAAACACTTGTTGCTACTTATAATTGATTGCACGATAACTTTACCAAAATTCAAAGCGATAATATTTTTAAGTGAATTTAAATATTATTATTTTTTGATATATAGTTTTTTGATAATGTTTAACTTATTAAATTTGTACATGAATTTAGATGAAGATGATGTTAATTAAGATAATTTTATCAACAAATTCAAATGTATTTTAATGATGTATTGGTGTTAAATATGTTATAAGTTATTGTAGAATCATGTACTTTTATATAATCATATGTTAGAAATGTTAACAAATTGACATACCTATAAGTTCAAATATAGATTGAAAAAGAAAATTTTAATTTAAAAAAAAATCGATAAAAATGAAGGGCCAGCCCTCCCAACCCACGATCCTTTTAGGGCTGAGTTGGGCCATACATTTTAAGGCCCTTTAAAATGAAGGGCCGACCCATCCTAGCCCATCAAATTCTTTGGCCCGTGAGGTTTGGGCTGGGTTGAGTTGGACCAGTCCGTTTTGACAGCTCTAATTCTGTGTGATTGATTATTGGACAAGAATTTTTGTAGGTGGGGAGGGGTGGGCGTGCGTGGGTGGTGGGAGGTGGGGAATAGGTTAGAAATTTGAGCACCTTTGTTGATATTTTCTTTTTGATTCTAGCACTTTGATATGATTTTAAAATAAGATAGAAGTATAATTCTGCAACTTTCTTTGTCCGCAAGAAACCAATCCGCAGTTATTTGTTTTCTGCCTATTCTGGAATTGGAAAGAACACGAGAATGACAAATACTTGCGCCCCAAGAAAATTACACTTAAGCTAAATTATGAAAATGGATAATCAGATATTTAAGTTTTTAAATTGACCTTACTGAATAAAAAACGTGCAACGTAATTATCTGCTTCATCAACCATAAAATATTAACAGAATATATAAATACTTCGTCATCTTTTTCTTTCCATCTAAATTGTTACTTAATTCCCAAGGAAAAGCAAAATTATTGCTTCAATATTATTACCGAAAATAGATAACAATCAGCATACGGTAAATACAACCAAAAGCACACCTTTATTATTTATATTTGCCTTTTCTTAAATAATGGTAATCCTAGTATGAGATAAAGGAAAAGTTTTATAATAAAAGATGAAATAATCAGAGAACAGAGACTTTCTGAATAACGACAAGCTCCCATAGCAAAACCAATACTTTTATCAATTGGCTTTGACACGTTACGTCCTCTCACAATTTTCAAAGGTAAATTTTCTTCTCTTTCCCAGTCCTTAAGCTTATTGGTTTTCATAGTTGTCAAAATTTTATAGAATTGGTTCCTTGCTCCAAATTTGGCCTAAAGTTCAAATCTTTATATGGAACAGTGTAAGAATATCCTATAAAACCCATGCAAAAAAGGTTAGCTTTTTGGTAACTCTTTGCTATTAGGAATTGGTTCCTCTTGCAATTTGGTCTTGGTGTTTGAATGAATTAAGGTCATAACATCTTATAAAAGCCATACAATAAGGGATACTTGTAAATACCAAACAGTAGTAACTTATTTATGCAAAAAGGGAATAACCCTTCTATAGTCTAACCCTTTTGTAGTCTTTTACTTGTTTTTTGTATATATGATGATAATGAGTTCTTGTGGAAATAGGAAAATGAGAAGAAGGCGTAACGGATCAGCTTCTATAGAGGAGACTTTGTTAATGTGGAAGAATCATAAGCAGGAGCTAAATGCTACCCTAGATGGTGGGTTGAAGAAAAGAAAAAGGAAATTTCCTGCTAAAGGGTCTAAAAAAGGTTGCATGAGAGGTAAAGGTGGGCCTGAAAATTTAGGGTGTATATACAGAGGTGTTAGGCAAAGGACTTGGGGAAAGTGGGTTGCTGAAATTAGAGAACCTGTTTATAATACCAATGAGCATGAGAGTAATGGCAAGAGACTTTGGCTTGGAACTTTTTCTACGGATGCTGAAGCTGCTCGTGCCTATGACGAGGCTGCTAAGGCTATGTATGGCCATGATGCTATACTTAACTTCCCTGATTATTGTGTACAGAATGCTCAATTGGCTAATGACTCGTTGAGTGTTCCTATTGCACGAACGACTTCATTGGAATCAAGTGAATCATATGTTGAAGAGTCAATAGTTGAACCTGATTTACAAACAGATGAAAAGATTTTTGTGGATGATCGATGTGTTGGCGAAAGAAATTTATGTCCTGTGGAGAAGCATGGTTCTTCTGATTGTTGCTTGAATACAAAGTCAGTAGTACTGCAAGTGGACGATTCTATAGACGCTATAAAAGGTTTTAATTGCAGCTCGACAATTGATTTAGAGCCAATTCAAGAGCCCACAAGTTTTTATGTTAAAATTGAGACACCCTCAGAGAATGAATTCATGCAACGTAGAGATTTGGAACGCCTAGATGACGTGAACGAAGGGTCAAATAATTTGTGCATATTACACCAAGAAAGTACTGAAGTAAAGTCGAATTACAGCATGTATCACAAGGATGTTTTGCGACCGAACGAGAGTTATGACTTCGTTGATCAAGTATTGCTGCATTGTCCTGCGATTACACCACAGGACTATGATTGCTCAGCGAATACATTGCAAGAACAACCATTGGATTTCCGGTCATCCGAAAATATAAATGCAGATATGCATAGTTATATGGGATTCATGGAGCGCTTATTAATGGAAGACAATAACACAACGGAAGCAACAAATATATTTGATACATTTTGCTTAAATGAGAATATTGATGAAAGCTACCAGTTTCAGTCTTTCTTAGATGAATTATCTGATGTAAACAATTTGAAGAATGAGGAGCAGTCTGACTATTACAATTACAGCCAACAAATTGATCTGCCGAACTCTCAGACAACTGCTGCAGTTCATTCAGATGGATTTATAAGTAAGGAGGATGAATCCAAGCCCGAGGAGCCCTACATCAATGTTCCAGGACTTGAGGACCATGGAACAGGGGTTAGTATGGAAGATTTGTTCATTTCGAATTCTGATTTTGATATCTTAAGCTTTTTAGATGATATTTTTTAAGCACTAAAAAGTGACAGATATTCTCAGGCTTTGTTAGTCTGTCCAAACTAGAGATAGGAAGTTTGTGTTAGGATTCATATTTCTAGGTACGAGAGGAACAACATTGTACTAGAATCATATCTCATTGAATATGCATTTAGCCCATAGAAAGATATACTAGAAGTAGATGCATGTTATGCAAATTTTATGGTTTACAGTTTTCTGATCTTCCTATTGTAATAGATTTACATTGGAGGTGGTTATTCACTCTTCTTATGGTGAAAAAAAAAAAAGAAAAGGAACTCACTGTTCTCACACCTCTTATTGCTCATTTGGATTTCAGCTATTCTTTTTGGTTAACAAGGACACTTCCATACTCAGGGCTCGAATGAGAGACCTTTAGTTAATGATGAAGAGTACACCATTCCACCACAACTTTTGTTGGTGAATGTTTCTGCTATTGTATTACTGAAATATTATTTCTTTCACGTCAGGACTCATCTCATTTATACCTTCGGTTTAGGATGGTAAAAATTGAGGGAAATTAACGTTGGGAACCTCTTTTAAGTTTTTAATAGATAAAATTACAACTCAATATCTTTGGGCCATCTAATTTACAAAATATGTACATAGTGTATAGGTAGTGCATATTCTATACAACAACAACAACAACAACATACCCATTGTATTCCTACACAATTGGTTCTAGGAGGATAGAGTGTAAGCAGTCCGTACCACTACCTCAGAGGTGAGGTAGAGAGGTTGTTTTCGATAGATCCTCGACTCAAGACAAAAATGCAGTCTAGAAAAAGATGCAATAGAGGTACAAAAGACAATAAGGAGTAACATAACAACAGATAGACACCTAATAATACTACCACAAAATAATACTACTACAACATAATACTACAATCGATCTACCAGAAACAACATATATCAACAAGAATCCAAGAACAAGAAACTACAAACATAGCACTACGAATACTAATAAGGACACCACTCCTACCTACTAGCATGGACACACTCCTACCTCCTATCCTTCTACCCAATTTACATTCGCCATCTAAGGTCATGTCCTCGATAAACTGCAACTGCGCCATATCCTGTCTAATTACCTCTCCCCAATATTTCTTCGGTCAATCTCTACCTCTACTGAATCCATCCATAACCAACATCTCACACCTCGGCACTGGGGAATCCGTTCATCACCTCATCACATGCCTGAACCATCTCAACTTCAATTCCCGCATCTTGTCTTCCACCGAAGTCACTCTAACCTTAGCTTGGATTTCCTCGTTTTTAATCCTATCTCTCCTAGGAAATTGACACATCCATCATAATATCCTCATCTCCACCACTTTTATCCCTCTGGATATGAGAATTGTTGACTGGCCAACGCTCCGATCCACACAATATAGCTGATCTAACCATCACTCTGTAAAACTTGCCCTTAAGTTTAGGAGGTACCTTTTTATCACACAAGACTCCAAAAGCGAGCCTTCATTTCATCTACCCTGCACCAATACGGTGAGTGACATCCTCGTTACTCTCTCCATTTCCCTAGATAATAGACCCAAGATATTTGAAACTACCTCTTTTTTGGATGGCCTATGTATCAAGCCGCACGTCCATGTCTGCCTCATACATTACCTCAATAAACTTGCACTCCAAATATTCAGTCTTGATCCTGCTTAACTTAAACCCTTTAGACTCTAGGGTCTGCCTCCAAACCTCCAACTTTGCATTAACTCCTCCGCGTTTCGTCAATCAAAATTATGTCATCCATAAACAACATAAACCATGGCACCTCGCCTTGAAATTTCTGCGTCAATGCATTGATAACGCTCAAAACACCCGAAATAGATGTACGCGGTCGCTAGCAATATTTTACCCAATTCAATGAGTCGGGGTCGATCCCACAGGGAATAAACACGAAAGGTTCACCTTAGAGTGTAATAATTCACTAAATGCTTGCTTGTATAATTAAAATGCAATTAAAGTAAATAGAGGATTTTGTAACCAATTTTGAACCCTTTAGATTTTAGTTATCACAAGAGAATACTAGCACGAATTGAACACAAGAATTGTAATCGATATTAGAACAACTTAGGGGTGTGCTAGTTTGATAGTTGATAGCATGTATGGGTGTTTGACCTTTGATTCAATAAGCATAAAGTATGAGTAGGCTAGGTTTTAGATATTGGTGACAATCTTTCAATCTATCACCAAATTTCATATGGGTTTCTTTCAAACACCCATATATTTACCTTACCAAGCAATCCAAAGTCTCAATTTAGTTAGTCTATTTCTAGCACTATCTATTAAATGAGGAATGCTCAAGTAATTGTCAACTAAATCTCTTCACCCTTGTTTTCTCTTTCAAGCAAACCAAGGGATCTAAGCTTGAATAGAGTTTGCAACCTCAATTCTTGGGTTAAAACATAGAGATTTAGTTAAACCCACAATTTATAACTCAAATTAGAAATAAATAATCAACACCCACACACAAATCAACTATCATTCATCACACAGCCTAAGTATTGGGGGTTTAGCTATGCATAATAGATGTCACGACCCGAAATCCCATTCGGGCCGGACTGGCACCTGAAGCCGATATGGACCGAGAGAACCAATCTTTGCTCATGAACCTTCGTATGCAGATCCTCGTATGAATATTGTTAAATCTTATGCAACTATACGGAAAACATGACTATAGAACATATGCTATATATATATATATAGTTATGAAACTTGGCCGTTGGGGCCATCAAGTCAAACGGACCTTTATCTCGTACATTCATAACCCACACATGTCTACAAAAGCCTCTAACAGATACATTTACAAGACCAACTAACAGTCGGGATAAGTCCCCGCTTTATACAACATTTATAATATCAAAACAAATATACAACTATGACTCAGGAGGCTCCGAACCAACTGGAGCTCACCAAAACTCTGCAAATGATCCACAGTCTACGGAGGAGGTCTACTAATACCTGCACCTGCAACATGTAAGGTAAGTCCCCCGATGGGGTTAGTATGAAGAATGTACTGAGTATGTAAGGCTCATAAGAAATAACATCATACATGAGAATATCAATAGAATAAAATATGAGAGAATAGTCAATGTGGATAAACCATCATTTTATATAATATCTCTTATAATTATTTTCCTTCAAGGGAAATTACCTTCACTCAAGAGGCTTGCCTCTACTAGATTCTTCTATACCTAAGAGATTCCTTCTTGCTTCTATATTCATTACGGCTATTGTTCATCTACTTGGTTAGTAGGTTGTAAAAGAATAACACTCATCCACATACATCCACTCTAATGGTGGGGGGTAATAATATAACATACATCTACTCTATTAACGTACATCCACTCTATTGGTGGTTTTAACCTACACCCACTCTATTGGTGGTTTAGCATACGTCCACTCTTATGGTGGGGCAACATACATCCACTCTCGTGGTGGGGCAACATACATCCACTCTCATGGTGGGGCAACATACATCCACTCCCATGGTGGGGTAACATACATCCACTCTCATGGTGGGGCAACATACATCCACTCTCATGGTGGGGCCACATACATCCACTCTTATGGTGGGGCCACATACATCCACTCTCATGGTGGGGTAACATACATCCACTCTCATGGTGGGGGAACATACATGGGAGAGACTGATATATCAACTTATGAGAGATTAATACATTAAGGATCATGACACTAATTGAAACACACAAATACGCTTTACCTCACTCTTACACTTCATGCGACTAACACCTTAACTTGTGGGGGATAGATATATGAGCTCGCACTTCATCTCCTTCACTATTCTTATGAGATCTTATAGAAGTAAGTATATGATACCGGGCCTCCACCTTTGGTGGGCTATCCTTTAATCTTGGGATTATTCCATATTGAACTTCTACCCTCTAGAATGTGGTCCATACTCAAGGAGACATATAGTAACCATGAACATTACCTCTTTCCAATCTTATACCCTCTATTTAGTTATGAGAATGACATGCTAAATATCATGGCATTAAGCACACACTTATATACACATCTCACTTCACTCCTTTTCTTCATGAGATTGACCTCTTCACTTATGAGGAATAATTATACTAACTTGCACATCACCTCTCTTATTACTCTTATGAGCTTGGTACTTTTATTTATGAAAGATTGGTACAAGGGTAATCATCATGCTATAGGACTTTGGAACATGACATGATTGGAACATGCTTTTCAAAAATAAATAGATTCCCTTACATCTTACTCTCTTTGAGATAGTTCTTTTAGGAATTATAACTTCATGACATCTTTGGAACTTCAATCAATGATCAAGAGATAAATGAACCATAAGTCATCTAAGAATAGGACACATATGAATAAAAATATACGTCACCCTGAATTGATATACTTCAAGCCTCTCGGAATTTAAACAAGTCCAATGTCATTATGAACAACATGTTGTAGAAGGATACGGAAAAAGGAACCTTACATACCTTGTATTCTTAATACGAATACACAATCTTAGATGCGTATACAATAGTCCCGCTCCGTCGTTGTGTTTGACTCTACAACACAAGTACATAATGTAACCAACATTAACCACCAATTACCTTACAACGGCATACAATAACAATAAGTCACATGTTTGGCTTTAACATGTCATTTCCCCTTGACAATACCATTTATGAAATTATTGTACCAATAATCCCATAATATTCCATACATTGACCAATACATGATAACCAATAGCATATCACACCAAGTTCATAATTTCCACTCTCCATCATCACAACATCACAATTATGCCATCAACTTACCTTAATACACCTCATAGCACATATCGGCCAAAATCCCACAATTTACACTTATAGGAAAATAACAAGTTTAATAACCAAAATCACACCATACATGTTCATATTTTATCCATACCATGCTCTTTCATCAAAGGCATAAGTCATATTTCAAGCTTGAACCTCATGGATCACAAATCTCATACAAAAACACCAAGTACCATGTCCAACATTTCCAAGCACAACCAACATGATCTACATACTCTTTCATGCATATAATATATTAATCCATGAGAATAAATACTTACCAAGGCTTGGAATAGGATGATCTTGCTCCAAGAGAAAGCTTAGGGTTTGGAGTTGAGAGAAATGATTTTGGGAAATTTCTAGACTTGGCATGAGACTTTTGTGTGTTAAAAATATGATTTTTGGCCCTTTATATAAGCCCTCAGGAGTTGAGAGAAATGATTTTGGGAAATTTCTAGACTTGGCATGAGACTTTTGTGTGTTAAAAATCTGATTTTTGGCCCTTTATATAAGCCCTCAATTCATCCTTAGCCATTATTTATAGCATTAATTGCTATTTCTAGAAGGTCTTTGAAAGAATGGGTCATTTGACCCATTTTGGGCCATGTGTTCTTTTCATTTTTGGGTCCAATTTACTTAACCCAATAAAATCAATAATTCCTCGTGTGTAAATCATCTCAAATAATATTCCCACTCACGCTATTCATATCCGTAGCCTCAATTCCAAAAACAAGTGATTCTAGCCACGTATGGCCTATTTGGACCAAAAGGGTAAAATCGTCATTTTGACGCCAAATTCGTTCTCTAGTCATTTTATCATACCAATATAATATTTCATTCATTTCATGTATATACTCGTGGTTGTAGAAGAAACGTGGCAAAAATTGGCTCGATACATCCCCGGGAACCCTTGGAACTTAGAAAATTTCCAACTTTCGAAAAACTGAAAATTCCATCCAGGGCGTGCCAGCTTGCTGCCTATGGGCACAAAATTTTGGCCCAGAGTGGCCTGGCACGGTCCCTAACGCGCCCCTCACTTAAATTTGTCAAAATTTTTATTTTTTGACTTTTCTTCGCGGGTTTGGTTAGATACTTCAAGTCCTATTCTTTAACTTACTTCTTAACCTTAATATCCTTTATTTATAGGTCCTCTTAGCCTCATTTTGAACCCCACAAGGGTTCCACGAAAATCACAAAACACCTCCTATGAAGGGCTAATCCATGTATGAAGCCAAATTTCAATTTTTTTCATCATTAACATTACCAAATACATATGGCATCTAGACACCTAAGTAACCATTGTTTAACATCATCCCATGGAGTTGGGAAGGTACGGGGTGTTACAATAGAGATAAAATAGATTATACCATTATGCTCATCAAGATCTTCCATAGATTCCAATATTCAAGATGAAATCTTCAAATCCAGGATGAAAAACTATGATGAATACTAATCCCAATCTAAGGGTTCAATTACATTTTCTAAGTATCAACTTTTGCAAAGTATGAATAATAATCCTCAAATTTTGAAAAAGATTCTATTTATATGACCTACATAACCAGACAATAATGACAAAGTTTCCACTGGAGCACATTGTGCGTGTACCGTCAGGATCACACAAGCGATGCACATTTTTAGCTCGCCAAGACACACTATCTTCCTTTTCAGTGCTTGATTCTTCAGGAATTCTGTTGACTTTTGTGTCTATTTTTGGTGCTCGCATAACTGTTGTGCGATATGCATAACTCACCCCATGCTCGTACAATCATCATTGGATGCTTCTTTTAAAATCTATCTACTTGTGTGATCCTTTCTCCTGTTGTGCGTCTAGCACACACCTTGTGTGATATGCACTTGGCTTATGTGATGCCGCTCTTTGTTCCTGTAAATCTAACATTCATCACATCTTTATGTTCTCCAAGCTTTTGCTCCTTTATGGTCCTTTTCTTCCTTTGGTAGGTTCTTCAACCTTATTACATTTGTGCAACCAAATTAATATAAGATTTGACTCAAACTAGGTATTGAGGGCATCATTTTAATATCAATTGTATGCATAATGAGTCACAAATTATTGATTCATCAACACCCCCAACTTAAATTTTTGCTTGTCCTTAAGTGAATCAAAATTCTCAATAAAACAACCATGCCTACCAATGATACTACTTGGGAGTTTAAACACATGCTTCTTTGGGAAAACAACTTTTTCCTCACGATTTTGAAAAACTTTGGCATAAGCATCACTTATAAAAACACTCAATTCATGAAGTACAAGCCTCAAATATTGACTAATTATAACCAAACCAAGCACATGCTCATAGACTTCAATTTAGGTCAACCAATGTGCTCAAGAAATGCAATCAAGTGCTCTCACAATAAAAATATCCCTTCTCTCAAGATATGATCAAAATTTAAACAAGGGATTAGTACAATTCACTCTTGCTCTCAAAGACGGTCATGAACAAAAGTACCATACCATAGGCTTGCCCATATGATCCATCTCACCACAGTTAAGCATGCTATATTGGAGACCACAAATGTCTTACTTCGGCTTGTAATGTAGGCAATGGGTTAGGTATGATAAATTAGGGTTATAGTGACTCTACCCTCTCGAAGTACCACATGAGACCTCAACTAAATTCCTTTCCCAAAGCTTACTTCTTGTGACACACTATGGATCAATTCTATAAGATTCACATGACATCTTTCTCCTCCTATCCTTTTAAAATCTAAACTCTTCAAATATTTTCAAACTAAGTTCACAATTGCAACTTTTCTTTCTTTTTAAAGTTCTTTCTCTTTTTTTTTCTTTAGTATTTACAAGGAATACTAGGATGACTAGAGCAGGAAGTAAATGATCCCCAAATCTATGAACTTCCGGTTACAAATCTCACCCGATAGCTCTTCCACCCCCAACTTAGGCTTTTGGCCTAAGTTAGTTTAAGACCTCACCTAAATGCTTCAAGAAGGGTTTGGTTCAAAAAAGGGGATTGTAGAATACTGGTTATGACTTGTAATAAGGTTGTCCAAGGAATACGTTCCAAGGCAAAATTTGGGGCAAAGATTAGTCAGTCAACTCACAATGGGGATGTTTATTTGTTCAATTTAAAGGCTCACTCTCACTTGATGGCCTGAGGTCATTTGTCCAACATCACAATACTTTTTGCTTAGTGATAGACCAACCGGGCAAGTTTTATATGGACTCATCGAACAAGATTGAATCAAAACCTCATCACTCATGGCACTCAACCACATACTCGAAGCAACACTTTTACTTCCTCAATTGATGTACCACATTCATAACACATATCGAGGGAGGTAATCGAGTAGTCAAAACAAGATGCAGGTATTCACAAAAATGAGTGTCTAACTACTTCAACTCAACCAAATACAATTTTTTAAAAATAGGCACATTTTGAAAGGTGGAGCAATTCACAAACCGAATTGTCATATTTTTAGAGTAGTGAATGCGAAAGATCTCCACAAGAGTACTCTTCGAGACAAAGTGTTCTATCTCGAACCATGGCTCACCCGAGCCCAACACCAATATGTGCCAAAAAAATTTAAACTAAGAATGAAAAAATGAAAATTAAACTAAGAATGAGATAAAGCAAAATAAAACAATGTAATAACTAAAAGCAATGTCAAAACACACAATCCCATCACACAAGCACAAGCATAGTCTTAGTACCTGAATAATACACACCAAAATCAAAATCCAAATGAATACCCACAACCCAACAAAAATAGTATGCTTTGTCCTCAAATGCATAAAAAAGAGAGATAAGGGAAATAAAAGCAAAGGTACGGATCCCCTTGTGGTGTCTAAGGAAGAATAGAAGTCTGTCCCTCTTGTGGAGCCTCAAGATGGGCATTAGTGCCCCGATCCGAGCTAGTTGGTGAAATGGATGAGATGGCTAGATTCGTGATCACATCAAACTTCTCCTCAGCTGGTTTGGAGCTTCTGGGCCCCACTATAGTAGTCTCCTCCTGTGAACACTCTAGAGCGGCTATGACTTGGACATTCTCAATATCCTGAAGCTCCTCAAAGTCTTCATGCCTTATGATATCAACAACCTCATCCCCATGCTCACCAAACTGCTCCTCTCTAATTTTCTCCTCCATTGTCATAAAAGTATCATCATTATCATCATCTGCATCAAATGAAGTCCTCTCTAGGACTTTCTCAATAATTTATGGGTCAACCTGAGGTGCAACCTGCTCAACAACAACTGATGGAGTAGCTAACAGTATCTCTGTAAATATATTATCAAACTTGGCAGAGTGCAACTGATCCATCTCTGCTCTCAATATAGCAACACAGCTCCAATGACAACCCAACTATCACCATCAGGTATAAATCCTCCCTCTTTCTCTTGAAGGTCTATTTGATCAACTCTCTCGGTCAGCCTATTCAACCTATCACCATGTGACTGCAAAGTCTGTTTCACCTCTTTCATGTCCTTTCGAAGAGTCTCCAAAGCCAAATGAATCATTTCTAGAATTTGGTCAGATAAAAAAGTCACCCTAGAGTTAGCAGCCTTTTTTAAAGCACCCATCCTCAATACCATAGCTTGAGTAAGAACTTATTGTGAACCCGATGGTGGAGCACTAGGAGGTGCTAGTATGGAAACTACAACTGGAGTGGGTGCAGTAGATGTACTAGGAGGGACTGAAGTAGTGGTAGGAGGTGGCATTGGGGTGGACAAGGTCGAGTCATCTCCAGGTCCAAGTGACTACAACTCAACTATAGAAGACTGTGAAACTGGAAGCTCAGGCTGACTTTTTTTATTCGTACGATCACTATTAAAGGCTGCCTGGATCCTCAAGATATCAAGAGTGATTTTTACTAGAATCATAACATCAGTGCCAACATTCTTAGGCACTTTAGCTCTTTCGCACATCTATGAGATTAAACAAGGAAATGGAAAAGATGATTGCCCTTGTTGGGCACCCTCTTTGAAATTTCAATTTGAGTGACCATCCCCAAGATTATCCTTGATCTCTTCATAATACACCCGAGTAGCAACGCTTTTTCTGGACTAGTATTTGACTCATTATGAGAAGGCATCAATCGACTACTCACAAATCTAAGACAAAATAGCTCCTCAACATTCAAATCCTTCTTTTTAATAATACCACCGAACTTGATCCACAAGGGTGTACTATCACATAGCAAAGCATAAAGCCACGCACGATGAATGTCGAACTCATTTTTCAATGTGGTGGAGTAGTAGTGGTTAGTGAAGACAGTCTGAATATTCTGTGGCCAGAGAAGGTCATTGATGGTTGTCTGACTACACGTCAGATCAACTCCTTGAACTTTTACCATGTATTTCACCCTTTGATGCTTCCGTCTCTTTCTCTTTGCAGGCAACAACAATGCATATGCCTTATAAAACTCTTTCACCCATATAGTATTGTAATCCAGCAATGGTTTTGTAAAATTCTGAAACTCATGATACTTGACCTTGGCCCAAATGGCTAGATACCTATCAATAAACCCATTCAACGATACCACTTGTGCTTCTAAGATAGTTCTATCCAAAAATAATTTGCATGTCACGATCCAAGTGGTCATGATTGACACCCACCCTAATACTATGGTGGGAGGACAATCTAACCCAACCCATAGCAATTAAGTCAGACCCTTCGTATGTTACTGTAACACCCCGTACCTTTCCAACCCTACTTGAAGGCTTTGCACAATGTTTACTTAGGTGTCGATATGCCATAAGTATGTGTTTTGTAGTGTCATTGATGAAACATTTGATATTGGGCCTAGTACATGTGATTAGACCTTCGTAGTAGGTGTCTTGTGACTTCGTGGAGAATTTGTGGGGTTAAAAATGAGGCTTGGAGGACCTCCAAACAAAGGATATTAAAGTTAAGAAGTAGGTTAAAGAATAGAACTTGAAGTATCTAACCAAATCCGCAAAGAAAAGTCGAAGAACGAGATTTTCAAAAAAATTAAGGGCCAGGCGCGCCAGAGGGCGTGCTAGGCCGATAATTGCCCAAATTTTTTGGGCACAGGCAGCAAGGTGGCGCTTCCAAGGGCGTGCCAGTCTGCTTGTGCGCACCTTTCAAATGTTGGAATTTTTTTTTCTAAGTTCCAAGGGTGCCCGGGGGCGTACCGGACCGCTTTTTGCCACATTTCTTCTACAACCATGAGCCTATACATGGGATAATTGAAATATTGGCATTCCATTTTGATAAAATTATTCGTGGACGAATTTGGCATCCAAA
Organism: Capsicum rhomboideum; assembly: GCA_031232105.1. Classification (NCBI taxonomy): domain Eukaryota; kingdom Viridiplantae; phylum Streptophyta; class Magnoliopsida; order Solanales; family Solanaceae; genus Capsicum; species Capsicum rhomboideum. The sequence goes on from CP124711.1 coordinate 108,397,341, forward strand.
TGACGTTTTTACCCTTTCAGTCAAAATAAGCCATACATGGCTAGAATCACTTATTTTTGGGATTGAGGCTATGAATATAAATCGTGTGAGTGGGAATATTGTCGTAACACGTATGAAATGATTTAAACATGAGAAATTATTGAATTTTATTAGGTTAAGTGATTTGGGCTTAATAAAAGCCCAAAATGAGGCTAAAGACATGGGCCAAATGGGTCAAATGACCCATTCTTCCATTGACCAAGCCAAACATAGCATTTAATGCTAGGGAATGGCTAAGTATGACTTGGGGATTATATAAAGGGCCAAAAATCAGATTTTTATCACACAAAAACTCTCATGCTAAATCTAGAATTTTCCACAAGCCTTTTTTCTCAACTTCAAACCCTAAGACACTTCTTTGAGCAAGATCATCATTTTTCAAGATTGGAGTAAGTGTTTAATATTATGGTTTAACATATTATATGTATGAGATATTATGTAAATCATGTTGGTTATGCTTGTAAGTGTTGAACATGACACTTTGTGTTTTTGTAAAAGATGTGTCATCCATGGGATTTAAACTTGAAAGATGACTTGTGGTTTTGATGAAAGAGCATGGTATGGATGAAATATCAACATGTATGGTGTGATTATGTTATTAACCTTGTTATTTTTCTACAAGTGTAAATTATGGGATTTTGGCCGATATGTTGATATGAGGTGTATTGAGGTGATTTGATGGAATAATTGTGATGTTGTGGTGATGAAGAGTGGAAAGTATGAACTTGGTATGACATGCTATTGGTTATCATGTATTGGTCAATGTATGGAATATTGTGGGATTATTGGTATGATAATTTCATAAATGGTATTGTCAAGGGGGAAATGACATTTTTAAAGGCAAACATGTAACTCATTGTCGTCATATGCATTTGTAAGGTAGTTGGTGGTTAATGTAAACTCCGTTATGTATTTGTGTTGTAGAGTGAAACATAATGAAGGAGCTGAACCATTGTATTCACGTATAGGATTGTATATTCGTATTGAGAAGATAAGGTATGTAAGGTTACTCTTTCCGTATTTTTCTGCAGCATAGAGTATTCACCTTGTTATGGTACTTACTCATGTCCGAAGTGTTCTAAAGTATCCCAGTTCAGGTTGAGATATATTGTTATTCATATGTGTCCTATTCTTAGACTAATTATGATTCACTTATCTCTTATTCATTGACTGAAGTTCCAAATGCTCCCATAATGTTGTAACTACTAAAAAGAACTATCTCAAAGAGAGTAAGATGTAAAGAGAATCTATTTATTCTTGAATAGCTTTTCCAATCATGTCATGTTCCAAAGTCCAATAATATTATGATTATCAAAGTGCCAATCTCATAAGAGTAATGAAGGAAGTAAGTAATGTGCGAGTTAATATATCTATCCCTCACGGGTAAAGGTGTCAATCTCTTGAAAGTAAAGAAAGAGGTAAAGCATATATGTGTGTTTCCAATAGTATCACGATCCTCAATGTATCATAAAAGTATCAATCTCTCCCAAGTAAGAAATGAAGAAAGGTGTGTATATATTATCACCCACCAATAGAGTGGATGTATGTTAACCCACCAATAGAGTGGATGTATGTTAACCCACCAATAGAGTGGATGTATGTTATATTATTAACCCACAGACAAGGTGGATGAGTGTTATTTTACAACCTACCAACCAAGTAGATGAATAATAGTGGCGATGAGCATAGAAGCAAGAAAGAATCTCTTGCATATAAAGAACCTATTGAATAGAAGAATCTCCGGTAGAAAAGTCTCTTGAGTGAAGGTAACTCTCTGGAATAAAGGGGTTGTGGAGGATAGTGTATGAATAACAAGGATATGAAAGAATAATCATAAATGACAATGGCAGAAGAAATATATACACGGTTCCTCACCTACAGAAAGAGAATTTTTTCCCATTGACTATTTCTCTTATATTGACTCCATTGCTGTTGTTTTTATTATGTATGATACAATTCTTATGAGCCTTACATACTCAGTACATTCTTCGTACTGACCCCCTCGGGGGACTTACCTTACATGTTGCAGGTGCAAGCACTAGTAGACCTCCACAGTAGGTTGACAATATTTGCGGATCTTTGGTGAGCCCCAGTTGGTTTGGGACTTTTCGAGTCACAGTTGTATATTGTTTTTGATGTTGTAAAGATAAAGCGGGGACTTGTTCCGACTTTAAGTTGGTCTGGTAGATGCATCTGTTAGAGACTTTTGTAGACTTATGTGGGTATGTGAATGTAAGAGATGAATGTCCGTTTTGAATTGATGGCCCCAACGGCCGAGTTTTATAAATATATATATGTCATATGTTTCCATGTTCATGACTTCCGTATAGTTGCATGAGTTCTAATAAGATTCATATGAATAGAGGCATACGAATGTACATGATCAAAGATTGGTTCTTTCGGGCCATATCAGCTTCGGGTGCCAGTCCACCTCAATGGAATTTAGGGCGTGACAGTTACTTTCATCAATTTCTTATTATGAATTCACCAAACAAAAATAAAGATTTACCGAAATAAAATCCAAAACTAAATCAAATATCACCACTAAAGAATAGAGTGTGAAATTTCACTATTTATGACAACCCCGTGACCTGAAGTCACCATACAAAAACATCTATGAGTGTCCAAAAACTAGTCTAACAGATTATCCAAAAGTATGAAAATAAAGAGAATGTCTTAGTCCCAAAACAAAAGACATGAACATAGATCAAAAAACTCAATGGCTGTGTGGTCATGGTGCTCACCCTTGAATCAAAGTCTGCAAATGCTGGCTAGAGCCAAGGTCTCATCTCAAATGTTGGAACATGCTCTGTACTTAACAAAAAGAAGAGCACGTGTAGCATCAGTACATCAACTAAGTATTGGTAGGCATCATAGACCGACTGAGCTCGACATTATACAAACAAGAAAATCAAACATATGTAACAACGATCAAAACATAAATTACAATTAGAGACAACCAACTACATGTATGACACTTCACATCAACAATAATACAAGTATAGAATTACACCTTCCACACTTAGTCAAATTATTCAACAAGGTTCATGACAACATATATGTATAAACGTACAATGCAAATGATGAATGTATGTATGCAAGATGTATGTATCATCTCTTTCCCATATCAATATCATCATCATCTCATCATCATCATCATCATCATCATCATATATCATTCTTAACATCTTCATCATCAAGATCTCAATATCATTATCAATATCATTAACTCATCTCCACAACATCATAGTATTCATTATTAACCTCAATGTAAATGCAATGCAGTCAATAATTACAAGTAGTGCCCAAAAGCAATCACAAACACTCGATTAACATATAAGCACAAAGTCAAGCAAGTCTTTTTTCTACGAATAAACCATAACCTACCTTGATTCCTTCTCGAATCAATTTAAGGCCACAAGATTTCTTTTTCTCTCTCTTTCATTCCGCTCTTGATCTATAAACAACAATTTTACACACCCATTTCAATTTCCGCTCTTGATCTATAAACAACAATTTTACACACCCATTTCAATAATCTCATCTTTCCAACTACTAGGAACCTACAATTATCGATTTAAACTATGAACTTGCCCTAGTTCATCATCTTAGGATTTTCTACCTGTTAAACATCATGAATTCTACATATTTTAGCATAAACAATAATAATTCTACTCAAGTAAGTGTTTTCTAACACCCTAGAATCGTTACCAACTGAAATTAACCAAATTCCCACCAATTTCCATCATTTTATAAATTAGCGCTAAACACCAAATTCTACCATTAATAAGTTTCTAGCGATTTCTAAGGATTTAATGGAGTAATTCAAGTTTAGAACGTAAAGAAACCTTACCTCCAAAGATGAAAACTCCCAAAATTAGTATAAAATTTCTTCCCTCTAAGCCCTTACTTATTTTTCAAAAAAGTGGGAATGAAAACATGTTTCTAGTTTTTTAAAAACTAGAAACTGTATTTTTCACCACTACAGCTGTTAATCTGTAGCTGCAGCAGCCCGCAGGATAATTGAGGTTGCCACTGCGGTGTCACTTTTACCACTGTAATGGCCCCGAGGCAGTAACTCGGGACCTCACCCCAGTTTAGTCCATTTCACAATACACCTATCGAAATCCGACATTACAAACTAACCCTTCACGGTAATCTCTATAATCGAAGTTCTATTAATCCATTTTAGGTATTGAAAGTTGCTAGTAGTTACTAAAATCATCCTCTAACACAAAATCAAATCAAAAAAACCCACCAATGCTCAACATATTTTCTTAGACCATCACACTCTCAAAATACGCCTACGACTAGCCAGCCCTTAATTTCCAAAAAGTTATCTAAGGAAAGACTAAGCGAATGTCCTACTCTCTATTTTAACATAACGATGATTTGGGTAGTTACATTGCACCTGTTCAGTAGTCGGGGAATAAACTGAGGGATAGGAGCGACTGCCACTATTTTCTCTTTTTTGACTCACTTTCTTTTAGTTGAGAGGGCTTAGGTACTAGCAACTGGATCATGAATAGGAGTACGAGACCCCGAAGTTATTGTTCAGAAGACGTGGTATAGTTAATAATGGGGCTTGAACCCCCTTCATCTTCGAACTCACTAACCACATATCCTAGTGTCATGACCTAAATGATCATTATTGGCACCCACCCTAACTATGACGGGAGAACCATACTAAACTCAACCCTCACTAACTCAAGAGTTACTTTTATACTCAAAGTATGTCAACCTCATTTTTAAATAAGTTCTAAAGAAGGTTCATTCAACAAATACATAAATTGTCAACCATATCAACATCCATAAAATAATAGAGTGCGGAATCCTCTGTTATTATATACCCAGGACCTGAAGTCACCGTACAATAACATCTAAACAAATCAAGTCTTTAAGCTAAATGATTATCCAGAACAAGAAATAAATAAAGGAATGTCTTAGTCCCAAAACAAGGGATATGAACAATGATAAGAATATCTAAAGGCTGCCCAGTCATGGTGCTCTCCCTTAAAACTGAGTTCTGAAACTGATAGGTAAAGTTGAGGTCTTATCTCCAATGTCAGAACACGCTCTGCACTCAATAAAAAAAGAGCACAGGTAGCATCAGTACATCAACAAGTACTGGTAGGCATCATAGGTTGACTCAATCCAACACCATACAGATAAGTAAATCAAACAGATGCAAAGCGATCATCACAGAACTTATAATCAAAGACAAATACTCAATTATGAAATTTCCCGTTAAAGGGAATACAAACTCATACTCATGTATGTTTACACATAGTCAAATTCAGCAACAAGTTGCATCACAACATAAAATTATAACTGGACATTCAATGCACATGAATGAATACAGGAATGCAAGATGTGTGCATCATCTCTTTCTATTCTCATTCTCATCAACATCATCATCATCTCAACAACATCACAATCATAATCAACCTCATGAACATCATGAGCTGTATATCATCATCATCATAATCATTAACTCAACAACATCAATATGTATGAGGATGTCATCCAGTCAATAATCACAAGTGGTGCTCAAAAGCCATCACAAACATTCAATTCACATATAAGCACAGAGTCAAGCAAGTCTAATTGCTACAATAAATTGTAACCTACCTCGATTCCTTGCTCACATCACCTCTAGGCCACATGCTTTCCTTTTCTTTACCTTTCAACTTGTTCTTGATATATAACAATAAGATGACAAACTTATTTCAATCAATTCATCCCTTTTAACCACTAGGGATTCAAAATTAACAACTTTTAACCATGAATTTCCCTTAATTAATCATCTTAGGGTTTTCTTACCTTTAAACCCCATGAACTCTACTTTATTTAGCATGAACCACTAAGATTTACTCTCATTAGTGTTTTCTAACACCCTAAAATCATTATCTACTGATTTTATATTCATTTTCATGATTTTACATCAATTTCATAAATTAGGGTTAAATCCCAAATTCCACTATGAACAAGTTTTCTAATGATTTTCAGAGATTGTAAGAAGTAATTCAAGTTTAGAATATAATAAACTTACCTCCAAAGATGAAAACTTTTAAATTCTGTAGAAAATCACCTTCCTTTGAGCTCTCTCACATTTTTTAGAAAGTGGAGAATGAAAAACTTTTTCTGGGTTTAAAACTATCAAAATACTGCATGCTACCGCTGCAGCAGTACCCTTTTCCACTACAGCTGTAACGCTGCATTGGTTCTGTTTTCTGCTGTAGTGGTCTTCGGTAGAAATTTGAGACCTCTCTCCAAGTTTGTCCATTTCACAAAACACTCCTCGATTTATCATATCGCGAACCAACTCTTTCACGGTAAACTCTATAATTGGAGTTCTATAACTCTATTTTACGTGCCGAAAGTTGTTACGACTTACTAAAACTTTAGCTATCTAAAATTCTAGTCAAATGTCCCCACCAACACTCACATCAATACCAAATTTTACTAGAGTAGTACACCCTAAAAATTCATCAAAAACCAGCCCAGCCATGAATTTCTCAAAAATCTCATAAGTAAAATTTTTTGGGGTTTTCACCTCCTATTTTCAACGTAATGATGATTTGGGTTATTATATTAGATATCAATATACCCCTCATTCATATCCGAATGATAAATAGATTGAGATGGCAAAAATTAAGCAAGAATTACCTGGGTCAACGAACAAGTATAGATATCACTTGCGCATGTCAGCCTCTGTCTCCCAAGTGGCTTCGTTAATAGTACAATTCCTCTATTGAACCTTCACGCATAGAATGACTCTGGTTCTCAATTTTCTCATGTATTTACCTAATATCTCAATTGGTTCCTCTTCATATGATAACTCCTTACAAATAGCTCGGGGTCCCAATGAATGATATAGTTCCCATCTCCATGGTATTTCTGTAGCATAGACAAGTGGAATACTGGGTGAACATTGGACATACTAGGAGGCAAGACCATCTTGTATGCTACTAACCCTACTCTCTTCAAAACCTCAAAGGGTCCAATGTATATCAGACTCAACTTGGCATTCTTTCTAAACCACATTACCCCCATCATGGGTGACACTTTTAAGAGTACTTTCTCTCTCTTTTCAAACTTCACATCTCTTATCTTGTTGTACGCATATTCTTTCTGTCAGATCTGAGATGCTATGAGTGTTTCCTGTATGAACCTCACCTTTTCCATCGAATCCTTGAGCATGTCAGTGCCCCAGGGCCCCACTTCAAATGTATCAAACTACCCAATTGAAGACCTATACCTTCTACCATATAAGGCCTCAAAAGGGGCCATATTAATACTAGAGTGGTAGCTATTATTGTAGGTAAATTCACACAATGGTAAATATTGGTCCAACTGACCCCCGAAGTCCATAACACAAGCTCTAAGCATGTCCTCAAGCACTTGGATAGTTTGCTTCGACTGACCGTCGGTCTGTGGTTGGAATGCTGTACTTAGGTCTAATCTAAACCCCAACTCTGACTGGAATTTCTCCCAAAAATTAGAGGTGAACTGAGTACCTCTATATGACACAATCAAAACCAGTACCCCATGTTACCTTACAATCTCCTTCACCTAAATCTTGGCCAATTTAACCACATTATAATCTACTCTTACCGGAATGAAGTGAGCTGACTTGGTCAATCGGTCAACAATGACCAATATGGAGTCACACTTCCTCATGTATTAGGAAGGCCAATTACAAAGTCCATGGTTATCCTTTTCCATTTCCATTCTGCAAAGGACATTCTCTAAAATGTACTACCAGGTTTTCGATGTTCATATTTGACCTGCTGTCAGTTTTGACACTTGGTTACAAAATCCATAATGTCATGCTTCATTCTTTGTCACCAATAATGTTGCCTCAAGTCCCTATACATATTGTTGGCACCCGGATGTATAGAGTACTTAGAGTTGTGAGCCTTTACTATAATAGTTGAAATCAAATTGCCTGCCCGAGGTACGCACAAGCGCCCTTGAATCCTCAATGCTCCCTCATAATCAAGAATGGCCTCTCTCGCCTCAACCTATAACACCTTTCTATGAGATTGCTTAGCTTCTTGTCTTTGAACTGTCTGCTTTTGATTTGGTCGTAAAATATGGACCTAACTTTCACATGTGCTAACACCCTTCCTCTGCTAATCTCCTGCAATCTTAGAAAACCGTTAGCCAAAGACTGTACCTCTCTTACTAATGGGCGCCTTGAAACTTCCAGCTATGCTAAACTTTCCATGCTCATTGGTTTCCAACTTAGTGCGTTTGCCACCACGTTGGCTTTACCCGGGTGATATAGGATTGACATGTCGTAGACTTTAATCAACTCCATACACCTTCTCTGTCTTAGATTTAGATCGCTCTAGGTGAACACGTGTTGTAGGCTGCGGTGGTCTGTGAAGACTTCATATTTCACCCCATAGAGGTAGTGTCTCTAAATCTTCAAAGTAAATACCACGACTGCCAATTCTAAATCATGTGTGGTGTAGTTTTTCTTATAAGGCTTCAACTGTCTCGAAGCATAAGCAATCACGTTCTGATCCTGCATTAAAATAGCGCCTATGATTAAATCTTTATCCTCAATAGGCAACGTGAGAATTGGGGCTGAGGTCAACAAAGTTTTGAGCTTTTGGAGCTCTCTTCACACTTGTCATCCCACACAAATGGGACTTCCTTCTGAGTAAGACGGGTCATATACGAAGAAATGGAAGCAAACCCCTTAACAAATCAACAATAACAACTGGCCAGTCCCACGAAGCTATAAATTTCTATCACATTCGTCGGTCTATCCCAAGCCTAATTTTTAACAGCTTTAACCTTCTGCGGGTTGACCATAACCCCTTCCTTAGAAACCATGTGTCCCAAGAAGGATACTGAAGAAAGCTAAAACTTACACTTATAATATTTAGCATATAGTTTCTTCTCCATAAGCAACCCACTATTGTACGCAGATGAGTCTCACGTCCTTTTTCATTCTTGGAGTAAACCAACATGTCATCAATAAAAACAATAATGAATGAACCCAAAAATGACTTAAAAACCCCATTCATCAAACTCATAAAAGCATCTAGGGAATTGGTCAAGCCAAAAGACATAACTAGAAACTCATAGTGTGCATAACGAGTTCGTAAAATAGTCCTTGGGATATCCTCCTCCCTAATCTTGAGCTGGTGGTAGCCCGATCTCAAATTTATTTTGGAGAATACCGCAGCTCCCTACAACTGGTCAAATAGGTTATCTATTCTAGGCAAGGGATATTTATTGCGAATGGTCACCTTATTCAATTGACAGTAGTCTATGCACATTCTCATGCTACCATCCTTCTTTTTCATAAATAACACAGGCGCACCCTAAGGAGAAATACTCGGGCGAATAACTCCCTTTTCTAAAAATTCCTGTAACTACGATTTCAACTCCATCAGCTCTGCTGGTGCCATACGATAAGGAAGGATAGAGATGGGTCAAGTTGCGGGCTCTAAATCTATACAGAAATCAACCTCTCGGTCTGGAGGTGTACCCTAAAGGTCATTAGGAAACACTTATAAGAATTCATACACATCTGGGACTGACGCTATAGGAGGAACTATAGATTTATCTTCCTGAAGATGGGCTAAAAATGCCCTACACCCCCTCTTCACTAGTTTCTAGGCACAAAGAGCTGACCCAATTCTCATAGGAGTAGGCTTAAAAGTACCCTCCCACTCTAACTTCTCCATCCCGGGCATCGCTACAGTGATAGTGTTAGCATAACAATCAAGAATGGCATGATAGGGAGACAATCAACTCATCCCTAAAATGATAACAAATTCCTCCATGTCTAGAATCACTAAGTCCGCCAAGGTCTTAAACCCTATAAATATCACAGTACATGGACGATACACCTAATCAACACATACAGACACCCCAATTGTCATGGACACATACATAGAGTTATCAAGATATTCACAGTCTAAGTCTCAGTCTAATGCAAATTTCACAGACACATAAGAGAAAGTGCAACTAAGATCAAATAATACAGAAGCCATTCGATCACAGACAAAAATAGTACCTGTGATCACAGCATCAAAAGCTTCTGCTTCAGGACAAACTGGAACAACATAAAGATGGGCCTTATCACCACCCCGTCCGCCACCTTTACCAGTTTGAGCACCATTTCTACCAACCTGTCCTCATCCTTATTCTGATCATAATAAGTGCAGGGAAAATATTTCTCAAGGAATACATTTTGAAATTATACCCAAGTAAGTGGAGGTAAGGCAGCCCTGCATTCTATAAATGACCTCCACCATTGCTTGGCTTCGACCTGCAGTTGAAAAGAAACAAACTCCACACCATACCTTTCAACAATACCCATCTTGTGCAGACATTTATGAAAATCTATCAAGAATTCAAATGCATCCTCAAACTCTGTACCCTGGAATAAGATGGGTTTTATCTTCATGAACTTGCAAAATAGTCCACGTTTATCATCAGTCATCACTGGCCAAAGTACATACACCCCTGTTTCAGAGCCCTACTCTATCCTTGGTGCTACAATAACGACATATTATAAGAATGGAGGTGGGAAGTCCAGAACAATTAGAGTGTAGGCAGTGCCAACCAAGCTACTAAAGAATCCTAACACTTGCTGAATCATTTCTGTAGACAAAGGTACCGGGGCTGCACCACATTCTCTGGAGCCATCATCTCCTCCTCTTCAACTACAACTTCTTCATTCTGAGCAAGGTCTGGGGCATCCTGTTGTGAGGAAGGGGATAGTGATCTTTGTTTTGTCGATTCTTCGGTTGCCTGGGATCCACCCCTAACGGGTGCTGCTCTCCAACCTCCCCTTCTAATTCTGCCCCTAACTCGAGATTTGTCCTAGACTACAGCCAGAGCGGTCGGTGCGGGTGCTGTTACTCTGGTTGAAAAAGTATTCACTATCTGCGAACAAAAGTGAATGAATTAGATACCAATTTAAATCACCGAATACCAAGTAACCAAGTAATAACATGAAAAGAAGAAAGAAATGAGTCCTTTTCCTAAAGCCCTATAGCCTCCCAAAGAAAAGTACAAACGTCTCCATACCATTTTGCAGGACTCTACTAGACCTATTCTTGTACGATGAGATCTACGAACCCTGACTCTAATACTATCTTTGTCACAACTCAAATAATCATGATTGACACCTACCCTAACCTATGGTGGGAGAACCACACTAAACTCAACCCTCACTAACTCAAGTGTTACTTTCACTCACATTATGTTAATCTCATTTTTAAACAAGTTCTAAAGAAGGTTCATTCAACAAATACATAAATTGTCAACCGACATCAACATCCATAAAATAATAGAGTACAAAATCCTCTATTTATTACATCTCTGAAACCTTAAGTCACCGTACAAGAATATCTAAAATAAGTCAAGTCTTAAAGCTAAATGATTCTCTAGAACAAGAAATAAATAAAGGAATGACTTAGTCCCAAAACAAGGGACATGAACAATGATAAGAAGATCCAAAGGCTACCTGGTCATGGTGCTCACCCTTGAAACTGAGTCTGGAACTACTAGCTAAAGTCGAGGTCTTATCTCAAATGCGGAACACACTCTGCACTCAACAAAAAGAAGAGCACAGGTAGCATCAATACATCAACAAGTACTGATACGCATCATAGGTCGACTCAACCCGACACCATACAAATAAGTAAATCAAATAGATGAAAAGCAATCATCACAGAACTTATAATTAAAGATAAATAAACAATTACGACATTTCACTTTAGAGGGAATACGAACTCATACTCATGTATGTTTACACTTAGTCAAATTCAGCAACAAGTTGCATCACAACATAAAATTATAACTGGACATTCAATGCACATGAATGAATACAAGAATGCAAGATTTGCGCATTATCTCTTTCTCTTCTCATTCTCATCAACATCATCATCATCTCAACAACATCACAATCATCATCAACCTCATGAACATCATGATTTGTATATTATCATCATCATAATCATCAAGTCAACAATATCAATATGTATGAATATGTAATGTAGTCAATAATCACAAGCAGTGATCGAAAGCCATCACAAACATTCAATTCATATATAAGCACAGAATCAAGCAAGTCTCATTGCTATAATAAACCATAACCTACCTCAATTGCATGCTCAAATCACCTCTAGGCCACAAACTTGCCTTTTTTTAACCTTTCAACTTGTTCTTGATTTATAACAACAAGATGACACACTTATTTCAATCAATTCATCCCTTTTAACCATTAGGGATTCAAAATTAACAACTTTTTAACCATGAATTTTCCTTTATTCATCATCTTAGGGTTTTTCTACCTTCAAATCCCATGAACTCTACTTCATTTAGCATGCACCACTAAGATTATACTCCCATTAGTATTTTCTAACACCCTAAAATTATTATCTACTAATTTTATACTCATTCTCATGATTTTACATTAATTTCATAAATTAGGGTTAAATCCCAAATTCCACCATGAATAAGTTTCCTAATAATTTTCAAAAATTATAAGAAGTGCTTCAAGTTTAGAATGTAATAAACTTACTTCCAAAGATGAAAATTTCTAAATTCTGTATAAAATCGGCTTCCCTTAAGCTCTCTCATGTTTTTCAGAAATTGAGGAATGAAAAATATTTTCTGGATTTAAACTGTCAAAATACTGCGCGTTACTAGTACCCTTTTCCACTGTAGTGGTACCACTGCCGAGGTTCTATTTTCTGCTGCAGCGATCCCGGGCAGAAACTCAGTTTTTACCATTTCACAATGCACTCCTCAATTTACCACATTGCGAATCAACCTTTCTATGGTAGACTCTATGATCGAAGTTCTATAACTTCATTTTACGAGCCAGAACTTTCTACGGCTTTCTAAACTCGTTAGCTATCTAGAAATCTAGTCAAACGTCCCCTCCAACGGTCAAATCAACACCAGATTTTCCTAGAGCAGTACACCCTCAAAATTCATTGAAGACTAGCCCAACCCTGAATTTCTCAAAAATCTCATAAGTAAAATTTTGTGGGGTTTTCACTTCCTATTTTCAACGTGATGATGATTTAGGTCATTAAACCTGGCTTACGTCTAGGTGGTTTCCCTGGATTGTCTTGCCCTGTAGTCAATTTAGCTTACTTTCTAGTGCCCTTTACTAGGTTTGAACATTTTAGGTTAGCATCCTCTTTGTCTTGTGGAGCTTTTGAGTGGGAGGGAGCTTTGGAGGAGGAGAGATTAGATGAAAGGTTCTTTTTGGGAGCCATATCTACACAAGTGAGTAATATACATGCAAGTATGGGGTTATCAAATACACTCAAGCTCTAACAATAACAAAAGCAAAAATCTTTCAAGGGTATCGCGCATCGCACAAGAGTAATGCGCATCGTACAATGTAACAATGCTCAACCCAAAGAAAATTGGTCATTGTGCTATGGTGAGAGGCAGTTGTGTGTATCGTACCAAAGTTATGCATTCACAACCTAGAGAACATAACTTGCAACTCTCCAACCCAAATAATTTTGTAATATTGTCTGCTCGAGAGGACCTTTATGAATATCGCACACATGCTATTCGCTCACGACGAAGAGCACACAAATGACACCTAGCCAACCTTTAGCTACTGGATCGAGATACATTCATGTGGTGCCCTTGTGCTTATCGAACGATAACCATGCATATCACAAAAAGGCCAAGACTCATCGCACAAGTGCTTCATCTTCCCAATCCGACATAGTTCAACACCAACTACAAATTTTATGGCAAATTTGATCCCAAGGGTACTTAGACTTCCCTTTTTATAGCTAATTAACACATACCCAAGCAATTTAAACTTCTAAAATCAAGAATCCAACCATAAATTTACACATGAAAATCCCTAATTTCATTCAAGGCAACCAATTCATGGAAAAAACTTAAGTTTTCTAAGCACACGAACATGAGTTCATATAAACAAATACAAATATAATTTGAACAGTACAAGGATGGAGAAACATGAAATATTCATCCATTAACATCAACTATCAATAAAACACATAAACAAAGACAAATTAACCACGGTGACTTAGGCGTGATCAGAGAGGATGACCGGTGGGGGTAAGTTCTAGTAAGTGTGTGCTTGTATGTACTTAACAACAAAGGTTTGAGCAATAGTGAGGTATGTCAGTGAATTATAGGTTTTGCAAGAATAAGAAGTAGAGAAAAGGGTTTAAGGGTTTAAGTGGAGAAGAAGACAAAAGGTCAAACCCTTAGTCTTCTACACAATATAATTGACCCTCGCTTACCGAATGGTTGTGCTCACACGCTTAAGATCGCATAATGTTGGGGCGGTGCGTACAATGCAAATGCAATGCTATTTCTTTACTTTTCGATTAGGAAGCCACTGTAACTTTTGGTGATATGCATAAGTGCAATGCCATGCATATAAGTGTTTCACCAATCTGGAGCTTGGCTCATAGACACTAAAACTTTGTGCAAACCACTTGTGTGATGTACATTACTATAGTGCAATGCACATAAGTGCTACATCCTATCGTACAAATGTTGTAGAGCAACCACATGCAACCTTTTGACCCAAATCCTTTCACATACCTGCACCATTGAACAAACGTTATTCAAACAATAAAAAGTAAAACTTGGGTTGCCTCCCAAGAAGCGCCTTATTTAATGTCATAACACGATGCGACTAGGAGTCCTCAATCATCATCGAGGTAGATTACCTCAACGAAGTCCACCTCTGACATCATTTCAAGTAATGCTTTACCCTTTGATTATTCACAGTGAATCGGACCCCTTTTCACCTTCCAATTCAATAGCTCCACTTGGGAAGCTTTGTACTACCTTAAATGGTCCTGACCACCTTAACTTGATAATTCCAGAAATAACTTGTATCTCGAGTTAAACACTAGGACATCATCACCACTATTGAACTATTTTTTTAAAATCTTGATGTCATACCATCTTTTCATGTGTTCCTTGTAAAGAGTGGATCTCTCATAAGTTCTCCAGCAAAATTCATCAATCTCTTGAAGTTGCTCCACCCTTGACTTGGAGGCATCTTCTCAATTCATATGCAATTTACGCAAGGCCCATAACGCCCTGTATTTTAACTCAATAGGGAGATGACAAGCCTTGCCAAACATCAATTGATATGATGACATGCCAATAGGAGTTTTGAAAGTAGTGTTATATGCCCACAAGGCATTATCAAGCTTCCAGGCCTAATCCGTTCGATTAGCATTTACAGTCTTGGCCAAAATTCTTATAATCTCTCGCTTAGAGACATCCCCGCCAGCCCATTTTCTTGAGGGTGACATGGTGAAGCCACCTTATATTTTACTCCATACTTGGCAAGCAAGGAGTCAAAAGAGTGGCTACAAAAGTGAGCCCCCATCACTTATAATGGCACAGGGTATCCCAAATCGAGTAAAGATATGCTTCTTTAGGAATTGAGTGACACTTTTAGCTTTATTATTTTGCAACGCAATAGCTTCGACCCATTTGGAAATATAATCCACCGCTACCAAGATATAGCGGTTCCCGTAAGAGCTCATAAAGGGTCCCATGAAGTCTAGTCACCATACATCAAACAACTAGACATTCACACTTAGATGCAATGACATTTCATACCTTCTTAAAGTTCCTTCTTGCCTTTGACATTGCTCATACGCATGAACCAACTCATGTGCATCATGATACAAGAAGGGCCAATAGAATCCACTTTGGAGAACTTCTACATTTGTATGAACACCACCATGATGACCACCTATCGGTGAGGAGTGACATGCCTCAAGAGTTGGTCTGACCTCATTTTCATCCACACATCTCCGAACCATATTATCAGCGTATTTCCTAAAAAGATAGGGCTCATCCCAAAAGCACAGCTTCACATCATGGAAGAAGTGCTTTCGTTGATAATGATTGAGGTCATCCGGGAGTATACCACACACAATATAGTTTGCATAATCAACATACCATAGTTCCTACCTCCAAATGAGACATGAAAAGCTCATCGGGAAAAGCCTCATTAATATCAATTTCACCCAACTTCTCATCATTTGATTCAAGGCGGGATAGATGATCCGCCACTTGATTCTCGCATCCTTATTGATCTTTGACCTAAAATTCAAATTCTTGAAGGAATAATATCCATTGGATGAGCCATGGTTTTGCTTTATTCTTAGACATCAAATACCGAATAATGGTATGGTCAGGATGAACAATCACTTTGGTGCCCAACAAGTAGGCACGGAACTTTTTAAAAGCATAGACTATTTTTAAAAGCATAGACTATGGCTAAAAATTCTTGTTTCGTAATCGTGTAGTTCATTTGTGCGTCATTCAAGGACTTGATTGCATAGTAAATCGGGTGAAAGAGCTTGTCCTTTCTTTAGCCGAGAACCACACCTAATGCCAATCTGCTTGTATTATGCATGAGCTCAAAGGGAAGTGACCTATTTGGTGCTACAATAATCGGAGACGTTACAAGCTTTTTTTTAGGCAAATAAATGCCCTCACACAATCTCCATCAAAGTCAAACTTGGCTTTCTCTCAAGAAGCTTACACATTGGATGGGCTATCTTTGAAAAATCCTTGATGAATCATCGATAGAAGCGGATATGCCCTAAAAAGCATCGCACACCCTTAACAGTGATTAGAGGAGGCAACTTGGTAGTTACTTCAACTTTGGCTTGGTCACCTTGAATACCTTGCCCCGATATCTTATGTCTAAGTACAATTCCTTCCTTTACTATGAATGACATTACTCCCAATTTAGAATAAGGTTTGTTTTAACAAGCCTTTAGAGAACCTTCCCAAATACTCAAGACAAGCTTCAAATGTATCACCCACTATCGAAAAGTCATCCATAAAGATCTCCATTGTGTCTTCCACCATGTCTGAAAATATTGATAACATCCACTTTCAGAAGGTGGCTGGAGCATTGCATAACCCAGAAGACATGCGTTTGAAAGAAATTGTACCATATAGACATATGAAAGTAGTCTTTTTTTAATCTTCAAGGGCTACATAGATTTGGTTGTACCCAGAATACCCATCAAGAAAACAATACCAACCCCACCCCGCCAAATGATCTAATATTTGATCCATAAAAGGCATAGAGAAATGGTCATTTTTCATCCCTGAGTTGAGTTTCTTGTAATCCATACATACTCGCCAACCCATAACCGGCCTAGTAGGATAAGTACACTATTCTCATTAGGAACCACCGTAATTTCTCCCTTCTTAGGCACATATTGCACCAGGCTCACCCAAGTGCTATCCGAGATTGGATACACTACATCCACATCAAGCCACTTAATAACTCCTTCTTAACCATCTCTTGCATTGGAGGATTCAACCTCTTTTGATGTTCCATACTTGGCACACATTCAGGCTCCAACTTGATTTTATGAGTGTAAATACCGGGAGGGATCCTGATAATGTCGGCGATAGTCCACCCAATAGCTCTTATGAATTTCTTCAATATCGATTTCAAAGCCTTAACTTGCCATAATAACAAGTCCACCTCTTTAATAATGGGCAAGGTATTATCTTGCCTCAAAAATACATAGCGAAGATGAGGATGGAGTGGCTTTAGTTCAAATCATAGAGGCTCCTCAATTGATGGCTTGGCGGGAGAACTCTATTAATTCTTTAGATCAAGGTCAAGCTTATGCGGGTTCTTGTTGTATGAACCAAGGTCGGTCAAAGAAGTTATAACCTCATCATATTCTTCAACATATTCAATCACATGGTTCTATAAAACTGCCGCTAATAGCTCACTTATAAGATCCACCTCCAATGTATCAACAACTTCATTATCAATTACATTAATCACCATAATCACATGCAAATATCTAGGTTGCTTCATGTACTTGTATTCATTAAAGGTGACTTCATCACCATTGACCCAAATTTCAAGTCACCACACTCTACATCAATAAGAGCTCTTTTGGTAGCCAAGAAAGGCCTACCAAGAATGATGGGGATCTTATAAGCAATCTCACAATCAAGAATAAAAAAATCGGTTGGGAATATAAATTGATCAACTAGAACAAGCACGTTATAGAGGACTCCCATCGATATCTTTATAGATCAATCCACCATTAATAACCTTATAGTGGTGGCTTTGGGAGTTCCCAAGCCTAACTTTTTTGAAATCGCAAATGGCATCAAATTTATGCTCACTCCAAGATCATACAAGGCTTTATCGAACTGATAAATACCAATAGTACAAGGAATGGTAAATGCCCCTGGATCTTTTTTCTTCACCACCATGTTACTAGACATTATCTCACTATAATTATGCGATACTTCAACCATTTCAAACTCCATGATTCTCTTTTCCTTCATAAACTTGACGTAATCGGGCATTTCGAGCAAGGCCTTTACCAATGGGATATTCACAAACAAATTTTTGAACTTAGAGAGAAACTTTTGAATTTAGCATCCTCCTCCTTCTTCTTGAGTCTTTGTGGGAATATAGGAGGTATCTTGATGGTTGGATTTGAAGAAACCAGGCTTTCTTCTGGTATTGAAACATTTTCATTGATCACTTGTTGTTTCCCTTCATTCTCAACTACATTTTCAACTTCCTTCGGTCTTTCAACATTCAACTCTTTGGTAATAGAAACTTCTTCATTCGGCTTATCAACCCTCTTTCTATTTAAAAATGCTTGCTCTTCAACTAACTCATCATTGGGGTCATCATCAAGATCCATTACTTCACAACCAAGTGTTTTTCCGCTCCGAGTGACAATGGTCATGCAATGAGCATCATTCTTAGGGTTTCTCCTGGTGTCTCTAGGGAGCCCTCCCTTTTGTCTAGGATTGAGGTGAGCTGAGATTTGGCTCAATTGGGTCTCAAGTTGTTTAATCAAATCTGCATTGGAAGTGACCATTTGTTTAATTAAGAGAAGTCACTCTTCATTTCTTTGAGCATCTTGTCACTCCCTTCAACTCCGATGAGAATTCTAGCAAGCACATTTTTTTGGTGGCTTTTTGGATCTACGGAGGTGGACTCTTTTGCCTTTTTTCTATCATGAGGTGGATATATCTATCACGATCATGATCTCTTTCATATTCCTTGACCCTCCAATCACAATCACAGTCACGATCTCTCTAATCTCAATCCTTGTCTTTGTAATTTTTATCTCTATCCTTCCAACCTTGATTCCTGCCTTACCTTTGATAGGTTGGTTGGGAACTCTCCCTTTGATTCGATAATAAATGGATCTCTTTTTCAAATGAATCGGCATCATTGTCCTCATAAACTCTATTTTCTCTTGAAGCTATGACATTTAACGTTTTGGGGGTTGACCCCATGAAGTTCTTTGTTAAGAGATCCATTTATGTCATCATTTTTTCCATATTTTCATCCTGCTGTTCGTCCTTTTTTCTTTGCTCATGGCTCACTGAAAACAAAGAGGGATCCCCCATAGCTACCTCGGCATCTCAAGTGTTCCAGGATTAATTTTACTTAGTCATTTGATCGAGCAAACCCGTAGCAATTCCAAATGTATGGTTTATCAAAGACCCACTGGACAAATTGTCCACCACGATTTTATTTATAGAGTCCAAAAATTGATAGAAGATTTGAAGTAATATCTTAGCCAATAGTTCATGGTTAGGGAAATTAAGTAACTTCTTAAATCTTAGTCCTCATGTAGGGGTTCACCACTCACTTGGCAAAAATTTATAATTTCATCTCAAGTTGAAGCATAGGAGAAGGAGGAAAGAACCTATCGAGAAAAGCCTCCGTTAGCTCAACCCATGAAACAATGGATCCTTTGGGAAACTTCGTTAACCAAGTCACCGCCTCTTCGATCAATGAGAATAGGAACAAGCTTAACCGAATAGATTCTTAGGATATGTTTGCGATGTCAAAAGGGGTGCAAACATCAATGAAATTCTTTAAGTGCATGTTTTCATCTTCATATTGTTGACCACCGAATATCCCTTTTATTTAAAGCAAGTGAAGCATGACGCTAGTGACATGGAAAGCCGCATTTTCCACCGTGGGTTGTAAACGAATAGCACTAGCCCTTCCGACATTTTCCAAATGATCATCATCCTTGAATTGACCTTCAAAAGTCTCGATATCACTACTGTGTTGGCTCATATTTTCACCTAAATAAAACAAAAACAAAAAACAAAGTAAATTCAAACAACGGCTAACACAAGTGATAAATTCAAACAATAGCTAACACAAGTGATTCACAACACTACAAAAATTGAACACTAACTTTCATTCTCCGGCAACGACACCATTTTTGATAACGCTCAATTACATCTGAAATAGATGTACACGGTCGCTAGCAATATTTTATCTAACTCAATGAGTTGGGGTCGATCCCATAGGGAATGCATACGAAAGGTTCACCTTAGAGTGTAATAATTCCGTAAATGCTTGCTCGTATAATTAAAATGCAATAAAAATAAATATGGGATTTTGTAACCAATTTTGAATGCTTTAGAATGTAGTTATCACAAGAAAATACTAGCAAGAATTGAACAAAAGAGTTATAATCGATATTAGAACAACTTACGGGTGTGCTAGTTTGATAGTTGATAACATGTATGAGTGTTTGACCTTTGATTCAATAAGCATAAAGTATGGGTAGGCTAGGTTTTAGATATTGGTGACAATCTTTCAATCTATCATTTCATATGGGTTTCTTTCAAACACCCATATGTTTACCTTACCATGTAACCGAAAGCCTCAATTTAGTTAGTCTATTTCTAGCACTATCTATTAAATGAGGAATACTCAAGTAATTGTCAACTAAATATTTCATCCCTTATTTTCTCTTTCAAGCAAAACAAGGGATCTAAGATTGATTATAGTTTACAACCTCAATTCTTGAGTTGAAAAAATAGAGATTTAGTTAAACCCATAATTTATAACTCAAATTAGAAATAAATAATCAACACCCATATACAAATCAACTATCATTCATCACACACCCCTAAGTATTTGGGGTTTAGCTATGCATAATAGAGATGAAAGAGATTATACCATTATGCTCATCAAGAGCTTCCATAGATTCAAATATTCAAGATGAAATCTTTAAATCCAAGATGAAAAACTAAGATGAATACTAATCCCAATCTAAGGGTTAAATTACACTTTCTAGGTATCAACTTTTACAAAGTATGAATAATAATCCTTAAATTCTGAAAAAGATTCTATTTATATGACCTAGAAAACTTAGACCAAAATAATAATAAAGTTGTCAATGGAGCACGTTGTGTGTGTACCATCGGGATCGCACAACGCTTGTGCGATGCATACTTTTAGCTCACCACGGTGCATAATCTTCCTTTTCAGTGCTTGATTCTTCAGGAGTTCTGTTGCCTTTTGCATCTATTTATAGTGCTCACATAGCTGTTGTACGATATGCATAACTCACCCCATGCTCGCACAATCATCATTGGAAGCTTCCTTCAGAATCTGTCTACTTGTGTGTTCCTTTCTCCTGTTATGTGTCTAGCACGCACCTTGTGCTATATGCACTTGGCTTGTGCGATGCCATACTTTATTCTTACAAATCTAACATTCATCACATCTTTATTTTCTCCAAGTTTTTACTTCTTTATGGCCCTTGTCTTCCTTTGGTAGGCTGTTTAGCCTTATTACCTACATTTAACCAAATTAACATAAGAGTAACTCAAACTAGGCATTGAGGACATCGCTTTAGTATCAATTATACACATAATAAGTCACACAAATTTTTGACTCATCATACATCCATCACCAAGGTAAATAATAATGCACTAAGGGGGGATCCCTGATGCAACCCTATCAACCGGAGAAAAGGCTTCGAGTATCCTCCCATCATTCTTACTCGTGTCTTGGCTCCCTCGTGCATTTTCTTAATCGACCTAGTGTTTTCCACATGTACGCTTCTAGCCTCCAAGAACCTCCATAGAACCTCCGTAGGGACTCTATCATAAGCCTTTTCTAGATCAATAAACACCATGTGCAAATTTTTATTCCTTTCCATATATTGCTCCACCAGTCTCCCCACAAGATGAATGGATTCTGTAGTCAAGCGTCCTTACATAAGTCCAAACTGGTTCTCGAAAATAGTCACAATACTCCTCAACCTTAATTCCACCACCATCCCCCACACCTTCATAGTGTGGTTTAGCAACATGATACCCCTATAGTTGTTGTAATTCTTAATGTCACCCTTGTTCTTGTACAATGGAATCATCGTACTTCATCTTCAAGATTCAGGCATCCTAACCTTCCTAAAAATGATATTAAATAACTCAGTCAACCACTCTATACCTACCCTGCATGTGCACGTCTAAAAATCCATCGAAATCTTATCTAGCCCAATTGCTCTACCCTTATGTATCCTATGAATATCACCCTTAACATCGTTAGCCTTTATAAGTCTATAATATCATACACGCGACGCCTCACTAAGTGATCCAAATTTTCCAGCATAATGTTTTTTACCCTTCGTCGTTCAAGAGTTAATGGAAGTATGATTACCATCTCCTTCTAACGACTACCTCCTCCACTAGTAATTTCTCATCTTCATCTTTGATGCACTTCACTTCCCCATCCTTGCTCTCTATATCCTTGACTAACATGTATAACTTTTTATCCCCACCTTTACTTTCTAATTCTGTGTTTCAGCTTTCAATGTATTCTATTTTTGTTGCCGTACCTGCTAACTTAGCCTCATTCATAGCTATCTTAATACTTTTCCTCCTCATCCTCCCTCTTAACCAACTCCATGTAAGCCCTCTTTTTGCCTCCACCTTCCCCTTTACTTATTCATTCCACCACCAGTCCCCTCTATGTTTGTCTGGTCGGCCTCTCAAGAAACCCAACACCTCTCTAGCCATCTCCCAAATGCAACTGTGTTTGCATCCAAACGCACTCACAAATGTACGTGGTCGTACAAGTAATGTAGGATTTTAAGTCCGGATATTATACCCACAGGGACTTGTCAATTAACTATTTACCAAATTAGACTAATATTGATTATTTATTCAAGTTGTAGATCCCAAAGATATATGTATGAATTAACTAAACTAAAAATAAAAAAAAATACTAATGAACATTTAATCAAATAAAGAGTAGATCTTTTATGCAATCAATGTGATAAAATTGATCTAGGGTTATGGATTCACTAACAATCATGTTGTTGAGTAAGAAATTTCATCAACTTATTTTCTTACTTAATTATTAATTACGAGGTTAATGGCATTATTATGGTCTTCTGAACCTCGAATCGTCTATCCAGATTGGCCTCACACCTACATCATTGAGGGTTATGTGGTAAACTATTCTGGATGCATTTATATGTCTTTTTGTTTGTAACCAAACAAGGTGATCAAGGTATATTCCTATCCTAGCTACAAATAATTCTTTATTTTACTAGAGAAGAGATCTTACTCCCTATCTTCATTCTATCCCGCGATGCCCCTTCTAAGTTCACCTTGGGAATACATATTTATTTCATCAAATCAATTCTCTATTAAACAATTATGCAGCTACCATAATCCTAGAGCGAGAAGTTTAACACCACATAGACATGGAGCAATTACAACGAATCATCCAAAGAAAAACATAAAAATAAATAAGTATGGAGAAGAAAAGATGAAACCAATTTTCTCCAACCTTCACGGCGGCTCCTAGATCTCCCTAGGTCAAAAGTTGTGTACAAATCGTGTTTGGGATGTATTTATAGAATTTATAAAACCCCCCTAATCCTTATCTAACATAGACAGGAACTTGGAAAAATTCTAATGCTAAAGTACAACCTCGTAGTGTGACCCCATCGCGGACCTTGAGCTCCATGGCGCGCACATAATCGCATAGGACACAACTTCATAACACAGACCTCATTGTAGAGGACACAACTTTGTGGCGCATACCTCATCACTGAGGGCACAACTCTATGGCACAGACCACCTTTTTTTCACTGCCACATATGTCTTTTATGTTCATAATGTACTATTTTTTCTTCCTTTATCTTTTTGGATCAATTTCTTGCGTATTTTATCCCTGAAACATATCTAATCACATATATTAACTTACCCACATAAATTTGCACAAAACATACGAATATACATGAATTTATTCTCACAACTTAATCTTAAACATGGATAAAATATGGTACATGGGTATATAAATACGCTCAAGATCAAACTGGTAGTATTATCCCATATATTGTTCGCATCCCCACTACTTCCCTAAGCCTCCACATCCATCAACTTCTCCCCTATCTCCAGGGTACCGGCCATAGTTAAGCTACCCCATTTAATTCTAGGCCAGTTATCTACAACCCTCTTCTTTCTCTCCTTCTTGATCTCTAAATCCATCACTAAGAGCTTATGTTGCATAAATAAATTCTCACTGGGATAACCTTACATTCTTTACAAAGACCTCTATCACTCTTCCTAAGGAGCAAAAAGTCAACCTGAGTCTTGGCCACCGAGCTATGGAAGGTAACAAAGTATTCCTACTTATTCAGGATACTTAGAGTTGGCTACCATCAACTCATAGATTCTAGAAAAATCCCAAAGGGATGCTTCTCCTTCGTTCCTATCTTCGAAACCAAAGCCTTCATGCATATCATCATAACCCCTTAAAGATGACCTGATGTGCCCATTAAAATGTCCTTTTATGAAAAGATTCTTGGTATTTGGTATACCTCTCGCCACTTCATCCAAAACCTCCCCAAAACTCTTCTTCTCCTTCTCGTCCAATTCCGCTTGTGGTATGTAAGCACTAATAATGTTCAAAGTAGACCCCTCAAGGACTAACTTAATCACCATTGTTCTATTGTTAACCCTCCTAACCTCTAGTACTTGCTCCCTAATCTCTTCATTTACTAAGATTCCTATACCATTCTTATTCGTCACTCCTTCTGAGTAACATAACTTATACTCGTCCACCTCCGTGCCTTAAAGCCTATCCATCTAGTTTCCCAAAGACAAACTATATTGATCCTCCTCTTCCTAAGAATCTTCACTATCTCTATGGATTTTTCGATAAAGTCCCTATGTTCCAAGACCTTATTCTCAACCCAGAGGTTCCCTTAACCCACTTACACCTCCTTCCCCCTGACCCCAACCCCGACCTCAACCCATGCCTTGATCCCAACCCCCACCCTGACCAATAGTATACTAATATTTTATAAATATATTAGTATATTTTATACTAATATATATATATATATATATATATACACATAATATACATACATATATACATATGTATACACAACATATACACATCATATACAACATAGTGTATATGTAGTGTATACTTCAACCATGTTTGGTAAATGTCATGCCCTAAACTTGGGAGGCGTGACAGGCACTGGTGCCTTACCTGATTGAGCGAACCAAACATAAACCTTATGATTTGAGCTACAAAAAATCTGGACCAACAAGTTCACCATATAAACATATATGCTCAAAAGATAACATAACCTGAACAGACCGACAAGGTCTCTATATAGGACAACTTGCACGAAAAGCATCCCAACACATGTATATGCATAAGGTAGACGAGGCCAAAATCTAAGACATTAGCTAAAAAAAAGGCCGACAAGGCGATCCAAAACATACCTTACATAAAACACATGTATACAAGCCTCTACGAATATCATGGCTATCATATGGCCGGGATAGGGCTCAGACCTACCCATCAGTGCATATGTACATCTAACGATTCGATAGCTCCAAGAAGAGTGGAGCTTACCAACAAAATGCAGAACTCGGCAACCACCTATTGAGGATGTCTATCTAGGCCTCCACCTGGACCTGCAACATGAATGAAGCGCCCCTGGCAACCGAGGCATCATTATAAAAGAAATGTACTGATATATAAGCCATATCTAATATAAGGAAGACAATAATTATCAATAATTTTGGAATCAACCTGGAACCTAGATGCCACGTTGGGGTACCATAAGAAACTCAAGGCTATGATAGGCCTCATATGTTGAGGCCAATAAGGTAATGGAACAAACATGAACTTATGTAAAGATAACGTGAAACATAAAATACTTGGAGCATATAAGCTTAAGAATAACTTCGGGTTCTTTATATTTTTCCTTTAATTTCTTTATTAAATCTGTAAGAAACTATCTGTCATATCCAGGCCTTCGTGCATAGCACAAACGTATAAATTGCTTGGATACTGTCTATTGTATCCGGGCCTTTGTGCATAGTACTATCACATAATAGCTTAGATACTATCTGCCGTATCCGGCCCTTCGTGCATAGCACGGTCACATAATTGCTTACACACTAACTGTTGTTTCCGGGCCTTAGTGCATAGCACAATCATATTGATCATATAAGACAAATCTGTTTATTAATATCTTCAACCACATTACTTAAGTCTTTGAGATTCTTGTTACACACATACTTGATAATAATACTTGGAACTTATTATATTCCTTTTTTTTTTATAGCCGTAATATATAAAACCTTGCGACGCCACTTCTAGGATTAAACTCAAGGATTACTCAAAAACATAGACTCGACTTTTGATCAAGCCGCTATCAAGGCCAGGACATACCCACAACTTGAAATGTATACTATGAATAGAGTAACTACAAATGAGGACCCTTTTACATTCTTTGAGAGAATAGCATTTCGAAAAGGCATTCAAAAGGAGAAAAATCCCATGTCTGCGGAGCCAAGGATCCAAAAGATTCCAAATTAGATATATACATGTTGTTTACGTTTCATTTAAGATAGATTTTCTTTTGTTTGCTTATTTTGGGCTGGACCGCTTGGGCCAGTTCTTGAATTTGTTGTGTTTTCTTGCTCCTTTTGATTATTTAAATTTGGCCTTTGTCACTATTTAATTAAAAAAACTGAAACTTTAACGACCTTGCACCAAAAATACATGCAACAATATGAGTTAAGTAGGTGTCAGAGTTAGGATTTTGAATAAGAAGGTTCAAAATATAAAAAAGTAAACATACAAAAAGCTAAGAGAATTCAATACCTATTCTATATACATAAAAATAATTTTATGATATACAAGGTTGAGCAACAATTTTTTTTTAAAAGGAACTGTTCAACTATAAGTAGTACATCAAAATATGCCCGACTATTACCGGGATACATAAATAAGTACACTTGGCATTAATTTGTCACTCAAATTTATTATCTTTGGGCAAATAAAAAAGATGCAACTAAATCAAACTTAAATCCTATTTCTAGCACGGCCAAGAGAAGAAATTCATGTTGAAGCCGTGGCCGTTCTGAGTTCGTATTTCTGAGCCAAACATGCATGATCGATCACCTTCCTCCAGGAATCGGTAACGTTATATGGCTCGTTACTACTACCAGTATGGATACTGTGTGCATTATATTCGTATCCAAATCCCAATGTCTCAGTACCTAGCAGTAAGGATTCCATCTCCTCTGAATTTTGATCAGTTTGAGCCCACGAATGCTTCAATCTCGATCCATCTTCCAATTCTGCTTCAACTTCCTTCATTGTAGGTCTGTCATCCCTTTTTATATTTAAGCACCTTTGTGCAAGCATAGCAATATTTCTTAATTTTCCTGTATTTCTCTCATCACAGACTATATTATCGTCTAGAATATCGAACAAATGGCCCTTCTCCACTGAAGATATGAAATATTGAGCTAGAATTCTCTCTCTGGTTTTTCAAAACATAAAGCCTTTCTACCAGTTAGGAGCTCTATAAACAAGCACTACTCCGAAACTGTATATGTCACTTTTTTCAGTGAGTTGATTTGTTTGCAAGTATTCAGGATCTAGATATCCTAGGGTTCCTTGAACCAATGTAGATAGCTCTGTTTGATCAGCAGGGACCAGCCGGGATGCTCCAAAATCCGACGCTTTGGCTGTTTAGCTTTGGTCTAGAAGAATGTTGACAAACTTGATATCTCTATGGATGATAGCAGGGTAAGCTACCGAGTGCAAATAGAAAAGTACAGCAGTTTCTGCAGCAACTCTCAGACGAATGTCCAAAGAAAGAGTAGAGGCCTTTACTTTACCATGTAAGTGTTCATAAAGTGTTCCATTGCTGATAAATTCATATACTAATAGTGGAACTTCTGTCTCAAGGCAACAACCTAAGAGCTTAACCACATTTCTATGGTTGATTTGGGAAAGGACAATGACTTCATTTATGAATTGCTCAATCTGATTGCGATCAATTACCTTGATTTCTTGATAGCAATAATGCGATTATCTTTCAGATATCCTTTGTACACAGTTCCATAACCTCCTTGACCAACAACTCTATCTTTGTCAAAGTTATTAGTTGCCTTTTCTAGCTCTTCCGCTGTGAAAATCTTTATTGTATTTGTATTGCTTGATCCCTCTTCCCCTGTGAGTCGTTGTTGTAGAAATAATCCACCATTTTCTTGGAAAACTTCTTCTTCATCATTAACATCTTTCTCCTTTGGAATCTAGTGTATGACCAGTCACAAACTATAATAACCAGAATAGCAACCCCTGCCGTAACACCTGTAATACAAGATTTAACTTAGAATAAAAATATATTAACGTATAGATGTGTGTGGGTTCAATACGAAAGGAACTCTTTCTGTGTATCAGACATTTTAGGTTGATGTACCCATTTCAAGATCTATTATATGCGGCAAAAGAAGAGCTTTCAAGTTCAATTATCTTTGTCTTGATCATAACAGTTCGCCAAAAATAACTTATTCTTTTCGTCCCAATTTAAGTCGCAATGTTTGACTTTTAAGTTTAAAAAAAAAATGAAGACTTTTGAAATTTGTGCACTAAAACACTCCTTAATATATGTGACTACATATCATTTCACTAAGGGTACCCAAGTCCCCGTGTAAGGGTGTGTCTATTTTCTTTCTTTTAACTCAGAAGTTCTTTTTTTAAACAAATTCTAAAGTTAAATTGTTTCTAATTATAGAAAAATGACTTTCTTTTTGAGATGGACTAAAAAAAGAAGTGTATCACAAAAATTTGAATGGAGTAAATATATTCTAGTAACTGAAGAAAATACCTAGTGAAGTCCTTAGTTTAGTTGACTCGTCTGAATTCTGAGTGACATGGTAGTTTTCATTAAAGTTCAAAAATAAGTTGCAAATAAACCAAAGTTGACATGAAATTTACTTTGAAATAGAAAATTATCACCGAAATTTGAAACGCAAGCAAAGTACTGTTACTCTATTACTAGGTGAATTCCAACTTAAGCTAACCTGCTATACACTACAAGAAAAAACTAATATTTGTGATGGAAGAATCTGTCATAAATTTGAGTGTAAGTAGATATAAAACCATCAAAAATTCAATTTCCATTGACGAATTCCGTTTTAAAACTGTCACAAATATGTCATATAGATATTCTCATCACATATCTGAGTTTTTCTATTTAGTTGTGCAAGAAATAATCAAACAATTAGAAATAGTATGTGACAAGATTGTCCAAGAACTAAGGATTATAATTAACGTCTTGTCTGTAGAATTTAAAAGAAGCTAAGAAAGGTACCTATAACTAGATAAATATTCTGAATTTTACTCTGAGGATTGTCACGATTGCATACAGTACCATTAACACTGAAATCTGGAAGGCACGTGCATGTATAGTTCCCTTCTGTATTCTGGCAAATGAAATCTTTGGCAAACCTATAATCTGGTTTCCGATTTATACATTCATCGATATCAGCAGACTCGCAGAGCACAAACTTATGAATATTCATTTTCAAAAAAAAATAAAATTGATTTCATTTTAAAAGTCATCTGCACTAATAAAAAGCAGCAAGTGGTGGAGCGGGGGGTTTAATTTTGAGGTTATAACTATAAGATGTTTTAATAAGTTAAACAGTAAACTAATATAGAGAAAACGAATTTTGATGGAATCTCATTTATTTTAAAAAGATTTAAGCCCTGCAAATTTATTGTAAGGAAGGTCACGACAAAGTTCACAAACGAGGAATCTAGGTAGCTCAGTTGGTTGGCTACCTTAATTTTTACCTTATTGGTGAGAGTTCAATTCACACCTAATAATCTCCTCCGCTACCCCCAAATTATTTTTAAAAAAAGTTTACAACACTAGAGAGAGGGGAGCAACCAGGGCCGGCTGGAGGGTAAAGCCTCCCAAGCCTTTGCTTTAGGCCCCCAAATTTTGGGGGCCCCGTTTTCTAATAATAGTATGTGATATATTATTTATTTATTTTTTAAAAATAGATAGTATAGAAATTACAAAATATTTACTCCCTCCATTCAAAACAATGGGTACATTTCACTTTTTGAAAGTCAATTTGATTAATTTTTGGAACTAAATTATATTAGATTAATTCAATATATTAAAATTAAATGGTAGATATTCATAAACTATACAAAAACACCGTGAATTGTAAATTTCAAGGTATATGAACATGACAAATATTTTTGGTATGAAACAAGTATAATAAGAAAGAAGACTTTTGAAATTATGATGATAGTACCACTGAATTTTTTTATTTTTTCTTAGGTAATATGTATAACTCATTAATTTAGATCCTTTCGTTCTTTGAATATAGATCTTTTTGGATCATTTACATTTGACATTTGAAATAGATGAGGCAAGTTATATTTTCTCGTTTTTCTTTCTTACTAGAAGATTTCACTTTTAGGTTTTTAATTACTTCATCTAAGTAAACAACAAATCTGCATAATATATATACATAAGGGCCAGGGGAGAGGGGATAAGTTTTCTTCGTTATTTAGGAAAAAAAGTAATTAAAGGCCTCAAATGAAAGTTTGGCTTTAGGCCACCAAATTTGTTGAGCCGTCCAGGAGCAACATGAGAATGATCACATAAACATACCTTGGCAACCATATTTCAGGTATGCATTCCCATCATATCCTTGCATGCAGGAACATCGATATCCATTTGAATTATCATGACAATCACTGTTATTACTCTTACATGCATATTTAGTGGAGTTTCTCTTTGCTATTTCACATGTTTCGTTACCAACTGCCCAATCTAGCACAAGAGGAAGCTTCTCCGCGTTCTGCAAACTGCTGAGGTAATTCTTAGAAAAGCTAAAATAAGCTTCTGCGACTACAAAAGCATAGCTGCAACTATAGTTCTCTGTAAGACTGTAACAGAGGTATGATTATAATAGCTGCTTAGTGTTACGGTGACATTTCATGCTCCATTAGGGATGGATGTCTGGCAACAACCGACCCCAGAACATAAGTTATTATCACCCTTAACAGCATCATCAAGACTATAGCACATGGACATGCATCATGTTATGTAGGAATAACTGATTTCTGGATTATACTTCCGATAATAACCCTGAACAACGGCATACGAGTCACAGCCAACTGCAATGAACTTATTCCCGGTGTAGTTCACACTAAACTCCCGGCTCATAAAAGGTGTAAAAAAACCTAAACAACAATGAGAATCACCACAATAGATTACAAGCTTATGTAACCTAAGGAATTATAAACTCTACTCTCTCTGTCCCAATTTATATGACACACTTTCTTTTTTAGTCTGTCCAAAAAAGAATGACACATTTCCATATTTACTAATAATTTAACTTTAAAATACCTCATTTACCCTTAATGAAATGATTTACAACCACACAAACATCTATGACTTATTTTAGACCATAAGTTTCAAAAGTCATCCTTTTTTTTTAAACTCCGTGCCAAGTCAAACTACATCACATAAATTGGAACGGAGGGAGTAATTCCTAATATTCAACAATCTTCCTAGACTATTGACTCCCACTTCGAGTTACAATTTAGCTTACAAAACTCTTGCAACCCTAGGAACTAACTCTAATTCCTAAAAAACAGGGAGGTTTGTGTTTCCAAGTCTTCGAGTTATCCCAACTTGAGACTAAACTCCTAAGCCAGTTTATAACATACTGGCTCTAAGAAAGTATGAAAATTACAACTCGATTGAATTCCTAATACACATTAACTAGAATAGACGACTGTTAGACACATTGATGAAACATGTTTTTCAATCTGGTTCACTGTATTAGGCTGCACTTGGATAGCCAGACAGAACTCTCTCAATATTGTGCTTGCTTATTTGCTCGTGTTTTACCCTTTTTCCTCTCAGTATGAGTGCATGAATCTCGTTTTGGAAGACCTTGAGTATTTATAACTCCAACCATGGTGATCTCCTTATATTTATATGAAGTAATAAACTTCCGTTTCTTTATTTTTGCACATGTAACTTTATCCACAAAAAATCCTCTTGCAAGTTGAACTCTTTTGAAGCAGTTTTTCATCAATCAGCTATGCTTACTTGTTTCATGGCCTCTTATCAATCATCAAAACTTCACAAGTCCTAACAGTCTAGACTGCAATCTCGGGTCATCCCAAATGGGAGAGGGATGCTGATATTGCCACAACTTTCATTGCAGTTAGGTTTGGCTATGAGATGGTTGTGTGTTGGTAGCATAGCATCACCAAAAGACAGTGAAAAGCAAATTAATGTTATCAGATCAACCATCATCACATAATTAGGAGACATGTTAGAGGAGATCGCTAGGGATGTAACTAGATGGTTGTGATTTTTGATACTATTCGCCCGTTCCATTCATGATCCTTTTATACTCCATCTGTTTCATGTTACTTGTCCAGTTTTCCTTTTACACACCTCTTAAAAAATCATAAATACAAGGTGTATCTTAACTAATTTTTCCTTTAATTTTTTAATACATCTATTTGTGTGTTTATCCAAGAACACCAAAATTAAAAATGAAAGAACTTTTTTGAAATTTTACAATATTTATACTTTCGAAAAGAATTAATTTTAAGAGAAAAATAACTATGTGTAAATTAACAAGTAAATTGAAAAATATATTTTAGTAACATGGTAAAGAAATGTGGGACTGAGGGAGTATTTACTACGTATGGTCAAGAATTATGGTCAATTACGTATCTTAATGTGGACTAACTATGTGAAGGAGGACTAACGAGAATCCTTTAGTACATAATTTTTTTTTCCAGAAAATAATGTATTGGGCTACTTTTCCGTTCGAAGGAAGGTGAGAATGAGCAAGTGTTGTCATTGTAATGATTTGTAGTCGTTGGAATATTATACAGGGCTTAATCAAGCAAAGTTGAGAGTGTTGGGAGAGAAATTCCCTGAAAATTTAATGGATTAGAATTTTCTTTGAATTTTTTTAAGGGAAAAGGATACCCATGTCCATTAGGCTAAATAAATTCTATCTAAATTACCATTTTCAAAGTTATGTCACGGGGTAGCCACTCGGCTAATTTAAATCTATCCACCAACCATTTCTAGAAACTGTATAGAATGTGTATAGATATTGTATAGAAATTGTATAATTACTGTATAAAATGTGTATCTATATAAGATATATATAGAAACCATATAGGATGTGTATAGAAACTGTCTAGTTGTTGTATAAAATAGGTATCTGTATAGAAACTGTATAAGATGTGTATAGAAGTTGTATAATTATTGTATAGAATATGTACCTAAATAATTATTGCAGCTAAAAGTTGTATAGGAAGTGTATAGAAATTGTATAATTATTGTATAACATACGTATCTATATAGAAAATGTATAGGATGTGTATAAAATTGTATAGATGTTGTCTAGAATATGTATCTAAATAATTATTGCAGCTAAAGTTGTATAGGATGTGTATACAAATTGTATAATCATTGTATAAAATATGTTATTTTATATGACAAATAAAAATACATTCTTTTTGTATTTGATTGATTAAAAAAAAATATTAGTTATAATATTACAAATTTATATTTGATTGTTAAAAAAAAGAACAACAATTAAAAAAATAATTTTTTTCCCTTAAAAAAAAGGAGTTGCAACCAAAAAACATGAAAAAAAAAAAAGATGTAGCAAATAAAAAATAAAGAGAGCGAAATAATTAAAAAAAAAAAACAAAAAAAAAAAACAAGATAAACGGCAGAAGCGGCAAAAATGGCCAAAAAGGTAAAAAAAAAATGGGAAATGGAATTGCTTGGCCACCCGCTGGCAATATTTTACACCGAATGTCTCCTTTTGTCCTTTCCCCATTTTTTAATGAAGGATTTAAAGTGGGGTGTATTTTAAAATTTAGAAAGTTATGGGTCTTTCTAAAATTATGTAAAAGCCTAAACTCAATACCCTCAGCCCCGCAGCCCCGCCTTAGCGAGTAGTGACATCAACAGCGAATCAGTCAACTAGAGTCTGGAGAAATCAAAGATGAAAGTTTCATGGAGTATAGAAAAATTCGATTCGATAACTTTGATTTGCGATTCTTAAAAATATTATATTATTACGATATTAATGAAATTCGATATGGTTCGATATTTTAAAATTTGCTTATGTTATTGTAGACATATAAAATTCAACGGGTTAAATTCATATAAAATTTGGGTTTAATTCATGATCATTTGGGTTGATTAATTAATTTGGGCTTCACAAATTATTTAGTCCATTTTATTAAATTCAAGACCAAGGTCCATTACACCTTGGAGCCCAAACCCATGCCACGTGTCAGGGTGACTTGGCGTCCCCGTCAAATTCAAGACCAACAAGATGATGTCACATGTCCAAATGATGTGGAAATCTCATTCAAATTCAAGAACCAGTTAAAAGTCGCCAAGTGTCAAAAAGACATGTTTCGGCCAATCATAAGCAACCTGGCCTACTCCCTACAACTATAAATAGGGGGTAAATTAACATTCTGGGACATTCTGAAAAGACTGCTACAAGCATTGGAGCAACATCGGTATCAGCTACTAAGTTCTTCCAAGGAGCAATCAACAGAGTTCTTCCCGGAGATTTTTCCAAATCAACAAAACACTTTCCAAAATTCCCGGCGATTGAAATACATCTCTAGGAGTCCAAATCATCCAGCGATTCGAGAAACACGCTACTGAAGGCCCTCGGAGCATTTATAAATTTAGGAGAGAAGAATCAAGAGAGTTACGGAATTGTACTTACAAGATTTATTAATAAAAATTACTTTTTCTTTTATTTATCTTTGGTTGCAGTTAATTTTTGGTACTTTGAAAATTTGTTGCGAACAAATTTTGGCACGCCCAGTGGGACCGATTCTGCTCTTCATCTCTTCCTCCTGCAAATCAAAAAACTACAAAATTCAACTATTGCAATGGACTTCAGAAAAACAAATGATGTTTCATGCAAGAACTCTACTGTTGCCACATGTGCTGACCTTAGTCATGTTGGGCGAATTACTCGACAAAAGTTCAAGACTAGTGGCTTGGATGGATCTGAATACTTCACCTCTTTAGATATGGTAAAAAACAACTCTCATACGGCGGCTGTAACTGCAACCAATGGGGGCAACCTTGCATCCATGTTCTTTGGCGAACTTTCACAAACCGGCTCCAACTTTGGTGAACCCGAGGATTCAATGGATTCTTCAAATTCAATGAAGGTCAACACCTTGATGGCTGACTCAACTGACATGGACGAGAAGCTTGCAGCGATGGAACAAACCATTGAAGCCTTGAAGAATTCTGTTGATGATAAGGATCTTCATATCGCTTAACTTATGAACAAATTGGAGGCCTTTGGACCTGGAAAGTCGAGTCACATCCCCACTTTTCCTCCTGGGTTTACTCCACAAAATAAGGACGTCGCTGAAGCACGTGTTGATCCTAAGGAGAAGAAATCTTCTTCGGTTGCAACTTTGTCTGTCCAACAGTTGCAAGACATGATAACCAACACAATCAGGGCTCAATATGGCAGAGTAACCTAGAGTTCATTATATTACTCTAAGCCTTACACTAGACGGATTGATTGTCTAACCATGCCAACAAACTATCAACCACCAAAGTTGCAACAATTTGATGGCAAGGAAAATCCGAGGCAACACATTGCCCACTTTGTCGAAACTTGTAACAACGCTGGAACACATGGCGACCTCTTGGTAAAATAGTTTGTTCGTTCGTTGAAAGGGAATGCATTCGATTGGTATATCGACCTGGAGCATGAGTCAGTTGATAGTTGGGAGCAGCTCGAGAAGGAATTTCTCAATCGATTTTATAGCACTCGACGAACTGTGAGCATGATAGAGTTGACTGGCACTAAGCAAAGGAAGGACGAGCCTGTGAAGGATTACATCAATCGTTGGAGATCGTTGAGTTTAGACTGTAAAGACCGTCTTTCTGAAATATCTGTTGTGGAAATGTGCATTCAAGGAATGCATTGGGGTATTCTATACATACTACAAGGAATCAAACCGCGCACATTTGAAGAGCTTGCTACACGAGCACATGACATGGAGTTGAGCATCGCGAGTCATGGGAAGATGTCTCCTTTTGTTGATCTTACAAATGAAAAGAAGGAGTTTAAAAAGGGTACGACCTCAAAGGTTCAGACTAAAGAATCCATGGCGGTGAAAGAAACTTCTGTGAAGGTCACAACCAAGAAAAAAGTAAAGGAAGATGAAGCCCCGAGGCAGTATCCAAGGGAGGAAAAACGTCATCCAACCTTGAAAGAGCTAGAAGCAAAAGTGTACCCATTTACAGATTCAGACATACCTATGATACTAGATGAATTTCTAGCCAAGAAAATCATTGATCTTACTGAATCAAAGAGGCCGGAGGAAATAAATAAGGTCAATGATCCCAAATACTGCAAGTTTCATCGCATCATTGGCAACCCGACAGAAAAGTGCTTCATCTTGAATGAGAGAATCATGACGCTAGTGAGCGAAGGAAAAATCATCATCGACATGGATGAAACATTAGAAGAAAATCATGCTAGTGTGGTACCCGAGAAAGAGAAGTGTTCAATGTCGCGGGCTATGCCAAACTCAATCTTCTTGCAATTTGGGAGTTTTGAGCCAGTTGAAGTGGATTTTCCAAGGAAAGCTCTTGAAGGCTCACTAGAGATAGACAACAACTCCAAAGAGGATGATAGCGGTGGTTGGACCTTGGTTTCTCATAAGAAAAGGAGACATCAAGCGATTCCAAGGATACGACTTCCTAAGCCAAGAGTAATGAGGAGTAACGTGGAGCAGCTACGACTATCAAAAAGTGTTAAGTTTGGTACTAGAAAGAAGATTGATGGTTCCTTGTCACAGAACGTCAGAAGTCCTATTACATTGCATGAGTTCTTTCCAGAAAAATTCCTTAGAGATAGTCAAATTAGTGCCACACATGTAATTTCAAGCATAGAGGAAATAAAGGAAAGCAAGGATGAGTTTTGTCCAATAATAACATGAGAATATCACGCTAATAAAGAAGTCGCATTATGTTTTGCTGTAATTTCCTTCACAGATGATGATTTGTTGTTGGGGTCTAAACTGCATAACAGACCTTTGTTTGTCGTAAGAGCTATTAGAGAACAACATCTCAATCGCATATTGATCGATGATGGTTCGGCAGTCAATATCATGCCAAAGACGGTGCTCAAAAGGCTCGGAATCTCCATTGATGAACTATCCAAAAGCAACATAACCATCCAAGGCTTCAATCAAGGAGGACAATGAGCCATGGGGAAGATTCGTGTAGGATTGTCCATTGGCAACATGAAGTCAAACATTTTGATTCACATTATAGATACCAAAACACATACAACTTGCTTCTTGGACACCTCTGGATTCATGAAAATGGAATGGTGTCATCTACTTTGCATCAATGAATAAAGTATATGAAGGATGGTGAAGTAGTCAAAATTGATGCGGGTATCAATCCTTTCACTGAGACAGAGTCGTACTTTGCAGATGCGAAATTCTACTTAGACTCTTGTGAATTAGATATGGAGAAACCAACACTAGCCACCCCAACTAATGTTGTTTCAAAAGAAGAAATGGAGGTTCAACGGGCTGCCGTTAAGATGTCAAAAGAGAGAACTAAAAAAATCTCCACTAAGCTTTCATCATCTGAAGGAGACGTGCAGACAAAGATGGATAAGGAGCATCTAACTTTTCGATATATTCCACGCGAGCGTCGAAGAGATGGACAACCCTTACTGGAGGTATGTAGTTAGCAAGTCCACCCTCCAAGAAAAGAAATGAGCCACAAAGCATTCCAAGATTTGAATGAGATTATGACTGTCCTAGTTGTACAAGTCCCATCTATCACTCCTGATTCTTCAGAAAGCAATATTTTGGCTGATGAGATAAAAGGGCACTTTGATCAAAAGGCCTTCACACTGCTTGAAAAATCAGGTTATGACTTCTCCAATCCGGCAAGGCTAGGCGAGCTCAAAGAGGAAGTCACTGGTGAGAAGATACTTGGTCTTACAGAGTCCCAAATTAAGTTGAGAAAGAAATGGCATTATGCTGCCACTCCTAAGTTCGGTCTGGGATTCAAATTACCGGAGCTTCTACGAATTTCATCTAAGAAGGGCAAGGAAACAACTTCATCACACCATACCTCGGTAGAAAAAAATAAGGAATCTGAGGATGAGAAAACACCACAACGGACTTCTGTGTTTGAACGCATAGGAAGATTGACACCTCGTGTCTCCGTATTTAAAAGATTGGGTTGCAAGGACGAAAGGAGAGCCTCTAAACAATTGGAAGGAGATGCCAACACCTCAAAAACTTATTCTTTCATCGCTTGGGAACCATAAAAAAGTCATTATCAGGAAGGAGATTGGAGAATGAAAAACAAAGTTTTTGTGAAGGAATCGATGACAAAGACATACATAGTATTTTCCCATCAAAGGGAAGATTCAAACTCTGTACAAGCATCATATCACATAACAGTGGAAGAAGGTCCACACCTCGATGATGAAGATGAGGATGTTCAAGAGGCTCCCCCCCAACTGGAGGATGGACTACAATCAACCATTGATGAACTCAAAGAACTTAATCTTGGCACTCTGGAAGATCCACGCCCAACCTTTATTAGCACACTTCTTACGGCGTAAGAAGAGAGTGAATACTTTAAGTTATTAGTCAAGTACAAAGATGTCTTTGCCTGGTCATACAAGGAAATGCCAGGCCTTAGTCCTAAGATAGCTATTCATTATTTGGGGATCAAAAAAGGAGCACGTCCTATAAAGCATTCACAACGAGTGTTTCCCCCTGAGTTGGTAACATAAATTAAAGTAGAGGTCAATAATCTCATCGAAGTTGGATTTATCCGAGAAGTGAAATACCCATCATGGATCTCAAACATTGTACCTGCCAAGAAGAAAAATGGTCAAATACGTGTCTGCGTTGATTTTCGTGACTTAAACAAGGCATGTACGAAAGATGAATTTCCAATACCAATCATAGAACTCATGGTTGATGCGACAACTGGACATGAAGCTATGTCATTTATGGATGGGTCTTCCGGATACAATCAAATCAGAATGTCTCCAAAAGAGGAAGAATGCACTGCCTTTCAAACTCCAAAATGGATATATTATTACAAGGTGATGCCTTTTAGTCTAAAGAATGCTGGTGCCACCTACCAACGTGCAATGCAAAATATTTTTGATGACATGCTTCATAAGAGGATGGAATGTTACGTCGATGATTTGGTGGTAAAGACAAAGCGTAGGGACAACCATCTTGAAGATCTTCACATTGTTTTTGAGAGGTTAAGGAAATTTGACTTGAAGATGAACCCACTTAAATGTGCATTTGGAGTTACTTCGGGAAATTTTCCTCACTTTATTGTACGTCACCGCAGAATTGAGGTTGATCCCACAAAGATTGATGTCATTCAGAGAATGCCTGAGCAAAAGAACTTGAGAGATATCCGCAGTCTACTAGGAAACTTGGCATTCATTCGAAGGTTTATCTCTAACTTGGATGGACGGTGTCAACCCTTCAGCCATTTAATGAAGAAAGATGCCCCTTTCCACTGGGACCAAGCATGCCAAAATGCTTTTGAAAGCATTAAAATATACTTGTTGAATCCACTTGTATTAGGTGTACCAACTCTTGGGAGGCCATTGATACTCTATATTGCATCACAAGAGCAATCACTCGGGGCACTACTTGCTCAAGAGAATGAAGCTAAGAAGGAACAAGCAATGTACTATCTAAGTCTAACCTTGATAGGAGCTGAGTTAAATTATACGCCCATTGAGAAGATGTGCTTGGCTTTGCTTTATGTGATAAAGAAACTAAGGCATTATTTTGAAGCATCACCATCAAGCTAATTTCTCGAGCTGATCCTGTGAAGTTTGTAATGACTCGGCCAGTTATCTCCGGTCGTCTAGCAAGATGGTCTATATTATTTAACAAATCTGAGATCGTATACACGCCTCAAAAGGCTGTGAAGGGGCAAACACTTGCCAATTTCCTCGCCGATCACCCTCTTCTAGCAGAATGGGAGATTTCAGATGAGTTTCCTGATAAAGATGCATTATTTATTGAAGAATTGCCAACATGGACAATGCTCTTTGATGGATCTGCACGTCGAGATGGTGCAGGGGCATGCATCGTGTTGATATCACTAGAAAGACTAATCTTACCATTTTCATTTGTTTTGGGTGAAACATGTGCCAATAACGTTGCAGAGTACCAAGCTTTAATTATTGGTCTTGAAATGGCATCGGATACAAAGATTCCACAATTGGATATCTATGGTGACTCTAAGTTGATTATCAATCAACTCTTAGGGTGTTACGAGGTGAAGAAAGAAGATCTTTTGCCATATCACCAATATGCTACTTCTTT
Organism: Capsicum rhomboideum; assembly: GCA_031232105.1. NCBI lineage: Eukaryota > Viridiplantae > Streptophyta > Magnoliopsida > Solanales > Solanaceae > Capsicum > Capsicum rhomboideum. Next base: position 108,437,980 of record CP124711.1, read on the forward strand.
GCTTGAAAGGTTTGATCAGGTGTTCTTAAACCATGTCCCAAGAGAAGAAAATCGTATGGCGGATGTGATCGAAGGCGTATTTATATGCCTTATTGCCGACTTTAACCCATGTTTACCTTAGTTTTGAGAGCAATAAGTATGTATGTTGTATTGTTTTGATGGAATATGTGATATTATGCTAACAAATGTGATTAGACCCTTGTAGGTGGAATTTACGACTATTTGGAGCATTTTTGGCGTGGAAAGCGAGGCTTGAAGGAGCTACGAGCGAAGGATATTGAATATAGGAGGCAAGCTAAAGATTTGAACTTGAAGAATCCAACCAAATCCGCAAAGAAGAATCAAAAAAAGGAAGAAAATCATAATTTAAGTCCCAGGCGCACCAACTGGCGTGTCGGGCCGCTTTGGAAAAAAATTCTACTTAAGTGGGAAGCACAGGGGTGCGCCCAAGGGCGTGCCAGGCCGTTCAGGCACACCTGTTAAGAGGCAAATATTTTCCTAAGTCCCAGGCGCACCCAAGGGCGTGCCGGGCCATTTTTTGGCAAATATTTATCCCGAGTTCTTGTCTATAAATAGGGCTTTTGGGTTATTGTATCATTATTCCATCTTCGCTAGACTACTTTGGGCATTTTTTGGCATTGAAATTAGGTTTCATTCTCCTTCTTTACAGTTTTTATTTCTTTTTATGGTATTTTATCACTTTATGATGTTAATTGAAGTTATGAGTGGCTAAAATCCCTTATTCTTGGGGTTGAGGCTATGAACATGAATCTCTTGAGTTAAATTTTATTGGTTTTTGCTGAAGTTTATCATGAATTGGTTATTTTTATATTCTTAATTTTACTATTTTAATGCTTGATCACCATTGAAATAAATTCCTTGTCTTGAGGTGAACTCGAGAGAGAAACTAAGAGATAGAACGTGAAATATAAGAAGCGTGATCTTTACTCGAGGAAGGGATTCCAATAGATTGATATGTGGTTAGAACCGAGAGGTACCTAATCCGCCGCGCTTGTTCAATTATGAGAAGATAGCTTAAAGGCATTAGAATTGGTTAAACTTATCACCACTCAATGATGTAGTTAGGTTTCCAATTTGTAGTAGAAGGTTATAGTTTGGAGACGAATATAATTGTAACATTAACCTCGTGATCAATAACCAACATAAACAACTCAATTTGCTTGAACCAGTAACAATTATGCTCAAGAGATGACGTTCGGAGTGCCTTGACCCTAAGAATTTACTTTTTATTGAATTTTAAATCACATTTGCAAAAAATGAAGTTACGGTTGCGATGATAGTAGTTCATTGTCCGCAATCATTTAATTTTTAGTAACAAATCCCTCTTCCTTTTCACAACACTAGTTTTTAATTACTGTTTGACGTCAAAAATTGATTTCTGTTGACGAAAGTCCCTTGGGTTCGATATCCGGCTCTTTTAAAGGAACCATTATATTACTTGAACGATAACGTACACTTGCGTGTATAGCTGGGTCGCAATAAGTTTTTGGCGCCGTTGCCGGGGATATGAGCGTGGAAGATATGTTGAAGTAGATTATGGCAGAGCAAGCTAAGCTAGCAGCAGATGTGAGGAACAATCAGTTGGCTACTCAAAATTTGGAAAAGCAAATTGGTCAGTTAGCAAATGTACAGAATACAAGGCCTCAAGAAGGTCTTCCAAGTGATACCGATCCAAACCCGAAGCAGGTGAATGCTATTGTTACTTGTAATGGTAAGCAGTTAGAGGATATAGCTCCACCAGAAAAAGAATTAGAGATGAAAGAAGTTGTAGTTGAAGACGAACAAGTTGAGTCTGCCAAAAGCTCCAAAGATGATAAAGTGATCCATAGTGTAAAGTTGCCTCCCCCTTTTCCTCAGAAGTTCAAGAAGAAAAAGGAAGACGAATGTTTTGGTAAGTTCATTGAACTACTTAAACAAGTGCACATTAATTTGCCTCTTGTGGATATCTTGCAGGGTATTCCAAAGTATGCTAAGTTTGTGAAGGATATTGTGGCAAACAAAGTAGATTGATTGAGTATGCCACAGTTGCACTAACTGAGGAGTGTAGCTATCGCATTCAAAATCGTTTACCCACCAAGCTGAAGGATCCTGGAAGCTTCACTGTAAAAATTACTCTGGGAGATCGTGTCTGTGCTCGTGGGTTGTGCGATTTGGGGGCTAGTATTAATCTGATGCCCACTTTGGTTTTCAAGGAGTTGGGTTTAGGTCGTCCTAAACCTACTACTATTATTTTGCAGCTTGCAGACCAATCCGTGACTAGACTTGATGGTATTGTTTTGGATGTTCTGGTTCAAGTGGGTTCGTTGATCTTTTCGGTTGATTTTGTGGTGCTGAATTTTGAGCCTGACCCGGAAGTCCCATTTATTTTGGGGCGTCCATTTCTGGCCACAGGAGGTGAGATCATTAATGTAGCAGTAGGGAAACTGACTATGCGAGCTCATGATAAAGTTGAGGTTTTTGATGTTTATAGGGCTTTGAAGCTACCAGAAATTTATGAGAACTTGTCAGCTATTACAACTATAGATTTGGCGGCTGAAGACATCCACACTTTGTCTACAGATCCATTGGAAAAAGTTTTGATGGGGCAAGATATTTTTGGTGATGCGGAAGCTATTGATATGGTGCAGGTTCTTGATCTTATGGGTATCTATGATAAAAAGGGTGGATGGGAACCTTTAAATCGTCCACTCGATCCTCCAAACAAGCCATCAATTGAGGAGGCACCAAAGCTTGAATTGAAATAACTTCCATCTCATCTTCAATATGCTTTCCTAGGTGATAATGAGACCCTTCCTATTATTCTTGCAGCAAATTTATCAAGGGAACAAGTTGAGGCAGCATTGGTGATACTCAAACGAAGAAAGAAGGCTATCGGTTGGCAGATGTCTGACATCCATGATATTAATTCGGGTTTGTGTATGCATAAAATTTATATGGAGGAAGGGCATAAGCCGAGTGTACAACACCAACGACGCTTGAATCCAGTAATGAAAGAACTTGTAAGGAAAGAGGTAATTAAGTAGTTAGATTCAGGCATTGTTTATCCTATTTCTGATAGTACATGGGTTAGTCCAGTATAGTGTGTCCCAAAAAAGGGTGGTATGACGGTGATCATGAATGATAATAATGAGATGATTCCTACAAGAACTGTGACTGGGTGGCGTATTTGCATGGATTATCGGAAACTAAATGATGCTACGAGGAAAGACCATTATCCAATCATTTTTATTAATCAGATGTTGGATCGTTTAGCCGGGCAGGAATATTATTGCTTTCTTGATGGGTATTACAGGTATAATCAAATTTCTAGAGATCCTCAAGATCAAGAGAAGACTACATTCACATGCCCTTACGACACTTACGCTTTCAAACGTATGCCCTTTGGATTGTGTAACTCACCGGCTACTTTTCAGCTTTGCATGATGGCTATTTTCTATGACATGGTGGAGGAGTTCGTAGAGAATTTTATGGATGACTTTTCAGTCTTTGGTAACTCTTTCAAGGTATGTTTGCAAAACCTTGATAGAGTCCTTGCTCGGTGTGAAGAAACTAATCTTGTTCTCAATTGGGAAAAGTTCCATTTCCTTGTGACGAAAGGTATAGTTATTAGACATAAAGTGTCAAAGCAAGGGCTCAAAGTTGATAGAGCAAAGATTGAAGGTATTGAGAAATTACCTCCACCTGTGTCGGTGAAAGGGGTGCGTAGTTTCTTGGGACATGCTGGGTTTTACAGACAGTTCATTAAAGAATTTTCCAAGATTACACGCCCCATGTGCATGCTCTTAGAAAAATATGTTAAGTTTGTATTTTGTGAGTCATGTGTGAAGGTATTTGAGGTATTGAAGAAGAAGTTGGTTGAGGCACCTATCCTTATTGCTCCTGATTGGGCTTTACCATTTTGGCTCATATGTGACGCAAGTGATGTTGCAGTGGGTGCAGTTCTTGGGCAGCAGAAAGAACAATATATTTCACTCTATTTATTATGTGAGTAAGACCTTTGACGCAGCCCAAGTGAATTATACGGTGACTGAAAAGGAGATGCTAGCTTTGGTATACGCATTTGATAAATTTAGATCATATTTGGTGGGCACTAGCGTCATTGTATACATAGATCATGCTGCAATACGGTATTTGTTCAATAAAAAGGATGCTAAGCCGCGATTGATTAGATGGATCTTATTGTTACAAGAGTTTGATTTGGAGATTAAAGATAGGAAGGGGTTAGATAATTAGATTGCCGACCATCTTTCTAGACTTGAAAACTCGACATATGTAGTTGATGATGGGCGTATTTGTGAGGAATTTCCAGATGAGCAATTGTTAGTTTTGGGGGTTAATGAGTTGTCATGGTATGCAAACATTGTGAATCTATTGGTAAGTGGGCTATTTCCCCCTGATTCGAGTCCTCAGTAAAAGAAGAAGCTGTCATATGAGGCACGTTCTTATATTTGGGATGGGCCTTATTTATTTAAGCAAGGTCCTGATCAAGTAGTAAGAAGTTGTATTTCGGATGTGGTGGTGAACGCACAACCCAAAAAATTCTGCAATCAGGTTTCTTCTGGCCTTTTTTATTTAAAGATGCTCATGCGTTTGTGAAGAGTTGTGACCAATTCCAACGTATGGGGATGATTGCAAAGAGACATGAGATGCCTTTAACTAATATCCTAGAAGTTGAAATCTTTGATGTATGGGGGATAGATTTTATGGGCCCTTTCCCGAAGTCAAATGGGAATCAATGCATAATTGTAGCAGTGGATTATGTGTCTAAGTGGGTAGAGGATGCTGCTCTTCCTACGAATAATTCCAAGGTTGTGGTGAAGTTCCTTCAAAAACATATCTTCACAAGATTCAGAACGCCAAGAGCTATTATTAGCGATGGAGGTTCACACTTTATAAACTATTGGGTGAAGAGTGTGTTGGATAAATATGGTGTTAGACACAAGGTTTCAACAGCGTATCATCCTCAAACAAGTGGCCAAGTGGAAGTGTCTAACCGCGAGATAAAACAAATCTTGCAAAAGACGTTAAATACCTAGAGAAAAGATTGGTCACTCAAACTAGATAATGCTCTTTGGGCTTATCGAACTGCGTATAATACACCTATAGGGACTTCTCCATATCATCTTGTCTTTGGGAAAGCATGTCACCTCTTAGTTGAGCTTGAGCATCGAGTATATTGGGCGGTGAATAAGTTGAATCTAGATCCGGAGTTGGCTAGTAACAGGAGGTTGTTGCAACTCCATGAATTGGAAGAGTTTTGTTTCCAAGCATATGAAAATGCGAAAATCTACAAGGAGAAAATGAAGCGATGGCACGACAAGCACATTCTCCACCGCACTTTCGAGCCAGGCCAGTTGGTACTACTTTTTAACTCGAAACTTAGGTTGTTTCTGGGCAAACTAAGATCTAAGTGGAGTGGGCCTTTTGAGGTAAGTCGTACAACTCCTCATGGAGCGGTGGAAATCTTGAATAAAGAGGATGGTACGAGATTTATAGTAAATGGCCAAAGATTGAAGCACTATTTTGGTGAAGAAGAGAAGAAGAAGGAGGACGTGCTTCACCTTGATAATAATTGAGCTGAGTGTGGTCGAGGCTCGACATTAAACCAAGCGCTACATGGGAGGCAACCCATGAATGTATTGTAATAGTTAGGAATTATAAAGTAAAAATACAAAAAGAAGAGTCGTGCCACAACCAAAACTAAGGCGCTGGATGGGATGCAACGCATCTCTTTTTCAATTTTGTCTTTTATAACTTAGTTCTAGGATTTATTGTTTATGCAGAGACACACGAAGTATTTTTCCATGGGAATCCAAGAGAAAAAGGTAAATTGGAATCTTTTGAAGGTGCCGGGAAGGTAGGACATGTTTTGGAGCGAAGTTTTGTATCATGGGACTTGTAAAAGCCCCAAAATTATGTGAAAAATATAGAAAAATGCCCAGGTATGATTTTAAGTGAGGAGCGCGCCAGGCCGCTCCTGGCAAAGATTCTGTGTGCCTTTGCAGAGAGCAGGCGCGACACCTAGCGTGCCAGGCCACTCCTGCCAAATTTTTGTGTGACTTTGGTAGTGTTCAGGCACAGCACCTAGCGTGCCAGGCCGCTCCTGCCTTAAGCCTTTGGGCTTCAGGCAGTGTGCAGGCGCGGCACATAGCGTGCTAGGCCGCTCATGCCTTAAGTTTTGGGCGAATTTTTTTTTTTTTTAAAAAAGGGTCGACCCACCCATCCCCTATCCTTTAAATCCCCAATTTTCTCTTTAATCCTTACAACTCTTACCCAATTCCACAACAAAGAACCGATTTTTCTCCCCAAACACTCCAATTTTCTCTCTTAATTTTCCATTCTCTTCCCACACAAGCAAGTTTCTCACCTTCTCATCTTTGGATTGTGATTCAAAGACTACATAGAGCTACCAAGGTATGTTTTCTTTAAGCTTTCTCTCTCTACTTTGCTATGAGAATGATGAGAATTTGGGGAATTCTTGATATTCGAATTTGTGATGCCCCGTATGTTCTTTGTAGCTTGACTTGCTTATTATGCTATTGTTGGAATTTATGGGGTGTCATGAAGATGAACTTGAAGTGCAAGTGCAATTGTTCTTATTAATCTTATTTTTAGTTGAAGAAATTGCAAGTGGGTTTAGGTTATTTGGTAGTAATTGCGAAAATTTCTTGTTGTAATTAATTGTTATAACCCACATATTGTTGAAAAAGCATGGATCTTGTTTGAATTCTTGAGTAAAACAAGTAAGTCATTCTATCGATACTTATGGGAATGTGAAATTTGTGTTGGGAAGGTTGAATTTGGATATGGGTTGGACTTTGTTTTGGGCATTAAGTGATGAGGGGAAGTCTGAGTACCCTTATTCCCATATATTTTGAATTGGTGCTAAGCAACTAAGTGTGGGGTGGCCCTTAAAGCCGAAGCACATTGAGTTGGTTAGCTATCTTTACATGGGAAATTGACATACTTGTGGAGCTTTGTCATAGGTACAATGTCAGAATCTAATGTGGCTGCTTCCAGTTCTCACATGCGACGACGCTCAGGAAATAAGGTTCCAGCCGCTCCCCCAGTCCCAAAAGGCCAAAAACGGAAATATGGGTTAAATGCGGTCTCTAGTGCAGGAAAGAGTTGGTACAAGAGCTACCCTGAAGCCAAATACTTTGCGGAGGAGAGTATTGATAGGGCCAGTCTAGCTTGGATTTACCCTAAAATATTGGCTCGAATTGTGCAAGTGGGTATGGGTTTCATCTTCGACAAACCAACGGATTGTAACCTTCATCTTGTGAGGGAATTGTATGCTAATTGGAACCCTGATGCACCTACCAGCTCGGTGGTTGTACGAGGGTCGGATGTTATATTTGATTCCCTGAGCTTAAATGGATTATTGGGAGCACACACTCAGGCTAGCTCCTACGACCTCCACCAGCTAAATGTTAGGCCTCCCTATGCAGAAATTTGACACACTCTTTGCGGCCAATGTTCGACAGCAAGATGGCTTCGCCACCACAAAAGAGGGTACTACACGAGTCTATCCTATGCTCATTTCAATAAAGAGGCGCAGATTTGGTTGAAGATTGTGTGGTGTTGCTTGATTTCGGGTAGCCACATGGCGGAGGTTACGAGGGATCGAGTCTGTTTGGTGTATGCTCTAATGACCGATGTGGAAATTAATGTGGGTTCTGTGGTACTGGTGGCTATGCGCTGAGCTCGGATACAGGGTGGTCTTCGCTATGCTTTTGGCGGTGTATTGAATAAATTGATCAGAGCATTCAAAGTGGTTGAGGAGGCATTTGATTACCATCCTCCTTTGGTGACGACACCTGTGGATGTCACCCAAACCAAAGCACCTGATGCACTCGACCACACTCTCACACTAGCTGAGCAGCATGCTCGTGATGATGGGATCTTAGCCCGTATGTATGGTTTGGAGATGCTACGACACAGGACAGGGGGCAGGCCCTCTACGGCGGAAGAGATGAGCCAGGTTGAGAGGGATTATCCTCTTAATGAGCATGCCATGGCATTGTTGCGAATTGGGCCTGATTTTGTTGAGCCTGTGGATGATGATGTCCCCACAGATGAGAATGAACGCCAGACCGATTCCGATGATGACGAGGTGGAGGCGGATGATACACCGCTCGCAGTCCGCGGGCCGGAGGATGATGATTTCCTTGACTGACCAGGGAGCTCCTTATACGCTACTCTTGCCTTGTTTAATTTTTGTAGCATTGGGGACAATGCTAGTCTTTTAAGTGTGGGGTGGGGTGTTATGAGACTCCTTTCTATGTGTGTTTCTGTATGTTTCTAGTTGTTTTATTTTGGGTTCCTTAGCCTTTGTTTTCGGTTCTTTTACTAAGGATAGTCCCTTTGAACCGTAGAAAACCACAAAAAGATTTTAATTTTTTTTTAATTTTATTTTGTTTTTGTTTTTTAATTTTATTTTATTACTTTGAGTCTCTTTTAGTCATAGTATTAGAAATTTTGCTCTATGAGGGATGAATGACGACCGTCTTAAGAGCAAATTAGTCATGTTATTGTTGGGTGTTCTTGCTTGATATACAATTATGCATACACATCCAGTATGATGGTGGAACATGCTATGATATACAATTGCAAGTGTTGAGACATCTAATGCTCACTGAGTCGACTTGATAAGTTGCTTAATGTTGAACTCGTGCATGACTTTGTGTAAATGGTATGGTGAGCCTGTTTGAGTTAAACATGTGCCATGTGTGAGTGAGGTTTTTGTGATATTCCATGTGCATAATGATGTCTAGAACTTTCCCGGTGTGTTTGCAAAGCCAAATAAAAGGTGTTGAGTTTAGGAGATGATATAGGCATTTCTTTGATAGCCATGTTTTATACCTACTTTATCTACCCTTTTTGCATGATCTTAGTTAGCCCCGTTGAGCCTTTAGCTTATTCTTTGGTAGCCTTATATGTAGCTTAATCCTTTTCTTTCAATTAACCGTAATTTGATCCAAAATTCCTAAGCGCTTTAGTTGAGAAATAAAGATGTTAAGGAATGAGAAAAAAAAATTGAATAAGGAAAAAGTGAAGTGGAAGCCCCAAGTAAATAGTTTTTGGGTGTGTGAAGTTTATGTGTTGTTGGTAGGGAGTAATGTCATGAAAAAAAAAAGAAGTGAATCATGTGTTGATAGCAATTACTCCTTGCCTAATATGCTTAAGCTAGCTTAAAAAGATGGGAAAAAACAAAAGAGAATGGGGAAGACAAAAGTGGTGGACAATAGGTTGGTTGAAGATGATTTTAATGTAATTTGTAGTGTATTAAAGCGCTTAGGTAAGATAGTCACTATTCTTGACTAAATAGTTCCTATCTGTCCCTTAGCCTACATTACAACCCTTAAAGTCCTACTTGATCTTGAGCTTTAACATTTTGACATTAGTGGAGTACTACACTAAGGGCAAGCTTATGGTTCATCTTGTGTTGTATGTGAATTCTTTTCGAGAGTGAGTGAACTTTTATTCATGCAACCATTTAAGAATTATTTTGTGTGAAATATTGGGTGATTCTCTTGTGGTGAGGGCGCATGTTTAGCGAAGTGTGGTGATCTTTTGGGTAACGTGTCATGCATGAATCTGCAACTAGTAAAGTTGTTTTGTGAGGATAGGTTGTTTCAATTTGCTATGCACTTTTTGGTGATACTAGCATGTTAGTGCATACTTTGATGAATGTGGTTGTGTAGCTATGCAAGAATACCTATTGTGTGTCGGTTGTCTTGAGTCGCCCGGGTTTGAGTGTGGTTATTGTTCGAGGACAAACAAAGGTTCAAGGGTGGTGTGGTGATCTAAGGCGTATTTATATGCCTTATTTCCGACTTTAACCCATGTTTACCTTAGTTTTGAGGGCAATAAGAATGTATTTTTTATTGTTTTAATGGAATATGTGATATTGTGCTAACAAATGTGATTAGACCCTTGTAGGTGGAATTTACGACTATTTGGAGCATTTTTGGCGTGGAAAGCGAGGCTTGAAGGAGCTACGAGCGAAGGATATTGAATATAGGAGGCAAGCTAAAGATTTGAACTTGAAGAATCCAACCAAATCCGCAAAGAAGAATCAAAAAAAGGAAGAAAATCATAATTTAAGTCCCAGGCGCACCAACTGGCGTGTCGGGCCGCTTTGGAAAAAAATTCTACTTAAGTGGGAAGCACAGGGGTGCGCCCAAGGGCGTGCCAGGCCGTTCAGGCACACCTGTTAAGAGGCAAATATTTTCCTAAGTCCCAGGCGCACCCAAGGGCGTGCCGGGCCGTTTTTTGGCAAATATTTATCCCGAGTTCTTGTCTATAAATAGGGCTTTTGGGTTATTGTATCATTATTCCATCTTCGCTAGACTACTTTGGGCATTTTTTGGCATTGAAATTAGGTTTCATTCTCCTTCTTTACAGTTTTTATTTCTTTTTATGGTATTTTATCACTTTATGATGTTAATTGAAGTTATGAGTGGCTAAAATCCCTTATTCTTGGGGTTGAGGCTATGAACATGAATCTCTTGAGTTAAATTTTATTGGTTTTTGCTGAAGTTTATCATGGATTGGTTATTTTTATATTCTTAATTTTATTATTTTAATGCTTGATCACCATTGAAATAAATCCCTTGTCTTGAGATGAACTCGAGAGAGAAACTAAGAGATAGAACGTGGAATATAAGTAGTGTGATCTTTAATGGAGCAAGGGATTCAAGAGATTGATATGCGGTTAGAACTGAGAGGTACCTAATCCGCCGCGCTTGTTCAATTACGAGAAGATAGCTTAAAGGCATTAGAATTGGTTAAACTTATCACCGCTCAATGATGTAGTTAGGTTTCCAATTTATAGTAGAAGGTTATAGTTTGGAGACGAATATAATTGTAACATTAACCTCGTGATCAATAACCAAGATAAACGACTCAATTTGCTTGAACCAGTAACAATTATGCTCAAGAGATGACGTTCGGAGTGTCTTGACCCTGAGAATTTACTTTTTATTGACTTTTAAATCACATTTGCAAAAACTGAAGTTACGATTGTGAAGATAGTAGTTCATAGTCTGTAATCATTTAATTTTTAGTAACAAATCACTCTTCCTTTTCGCAACACTAGTTTTTAATTACTGTTTGACGTCAAAAATTGATTTCTGTTGACGAAAGTCCCTTGGGTTCAATATCCGGCTCTTTTAAAGGAGCCATTATATTACTTGAACGATCGCGTACACTTGCGTGTATAGCTGGGTCACAACAGGATGCTCTGGCTAACTTAGCCACAACGATGGAACTCAGAGAGAATGAGTCAACAAAGGAGCATGTATGTCATCAATGGGTCATTCCTAGTTTTCTTGATCTTCAAATCAATGAAAGTCACCATACATCTGTTCGAGTGGTTGAAGAAGAAGATTGGAGGAAACCACTGATTGAGTATCTCGAACATGGAAGGCTGCCTGAGGATCCACGAAAAAGAGCAGACATTAAGAGAAGGGCACCACGATTCATCTTCCATGAGGGAATATTGTTTCGTCGTTCTTACGAGGGACTATTCCTGCGGTGTCTTGACAAAGAAGAAGCTCGACAAACAATGGAGGAAGCACATTCTGGCACATGTGGAGCACACCAATCAGGGCCTAAACTTCATTTTCGCATCAAAAGGATGGGCTACTATTGGCCAACAATGGTGGTGGACTTTCTAGAGCATGCCAAAAGGTGTTAGGCATGTCAATTCCATGCTAATTCCATCCATCAATCTCCAGAGCCTCTTCATCCAACTATAGCCTCGTGGCCTTTCGATGCGTGGGGAATTGATGTTGTTGGACCCCTTCTAAAGTCATCAAAAGGGCAAATGTACATCTTGGCTGTTACTGACTATTTCTCGAGATGGGCTGAAGTTGTGCCATTAAAAGAAGTGAAGAAGGAAAATGTTGTTGATTTTATCAAGTCAAACATAATTTTTAGGTACGGCATACCAAAATGCATAGTTACGGATAATGGAATGCCCTTCAATAATAAGCTCATGAGAAGTTTGTGTGAGAAGTTCAGTTTTACGCAGCATAAGTCTTCAATATACAATGCACCTGCCAATGGTCTTGCCTAACCTTTTAAAAAGACACTTGGTAACCTATTGAAGAAAGTGGTTGCGAAGAATAAAAGGGATTGGCATGAGAAGATTGGTGAAGCTTTATGGGCATATCGTAAAACCTTCAGAACAGCTACGCAAGCGACTCCGTATTCATTGGTGTATGGCGTAGAAGTAGTCCTTCCATTGGAGCAAAAAATTCCATCATTGCGAATAGCAATCCAGGAAAGACTTACAAATGAAAATAACGCTCAACTTCGTCTGGCAGAGTTGGAGGCTTTGGACGAGAAAAGATTAGAAGCACAACAAAGGTTGGAGTGCTATCAAGCCCGACTTGCTAGAGCATTCAACAAGAAGGTGCGGCCACGCTCATTTAAAATAGGAGACTTGGTCTTAGCAGTTCGAAGACCCATAATCCTCAACAAATGCATCGGCGACAAGTTTACATCCAAATGGGACGGGCCATATGTTGTGAAAGAAGCATATTCAAGTGGAGCTTATAAAATTGTCGACCAAGATGGTTTAAGAGTTGGTCCAATCAACGACAAGTTTCTAAAGCAGTACTTCCCATGAAGGTCGCCTACGCTCCTTAAGGCATGAGCATAAAATGCATGTTACTCCTGGCCCGCAAGAGTATAAACTGTGTACGGCCCAAAAAAAATTTTAAAAAAAATTAAAATAGTCCGTTAGGTTGAAACCCTCAAAAGAGGCGGCCTAAGCGAAAATTAGGACACACACACAAAAAAAGAGTCCGCTAGGTTGAAAACCTCGAAAAAGGCGGCCTAGGCAAAAGTTAGGACGTAAAAAATAAAAATAATAATAATAATAAAAAAAATAACTCATCTTCCTGAACTACGTTATGACTTGATCCTCTTCATCGAGGTACGTAGGCAGCTTAGAGTATTTACTCTAGGTTCAGTCACATGAGTAAAAAAAAAAAAAAAAAAAGAGTCTGTGTCATGGCTTGATCATCACGATAACTCTTTGAAGCAGCATAAATAGCACGTAAATTAGATTTTACTCCGCTTAATTTGCCACAAACACACAAAGGAGAAGAGTCAAGCAAGGCAGAATTTGATCTAACTTCAAAGGCATGTCTGTATAAATCCGTAAGGGTCTTGATCATGACTTTTATGAGTATTACAGTTCTTGGAGTCTTCTTCACAACGAAAAAAGATGCTCGTGATTCAAAGGCTCCTACGTCGAGCTATGAAATTTTCTACTACAACCGCTCAAAGGGTTCCATTATTGTTGGATCAAGCAACTTGCAATTCGTACACTTTTAACTAGGGACGTGAAATTCACTGTGAGAGTGCCAAACATGGAGAGCAAGCTTGACAAATGGCTGGATCAATTTCAAAAAATAATTATACATGTACAATTGGATTTAGGACTTTATTTTCATATATGTTTCAGCTATGGAAGTTTACTTTCAGACGCCACAGACAACTTGGCATTTGGATACTCCTAGCTTCAGATATGAATTTTTCGATGCAAGGGAATAGAGCTGTCAAGTCCATGTAATGGCAGGCGCAACTTTATCGCACTCATAAAGCCATAGTTGGATTGTGATAGAGTGAAAATTTTGTGTAATTCATTGATGCTTCAAGTATTTACTCAAAATTAGGGGCATCTTTACCCGCAGCGTCATACTGGGATACTCTTCGGCACGCTCAAGAGTAGGAAAAGAGGATGAACGATCATCTTCGGATCAAAACTTTACTCGTTTGTGTTGAAATGGTGAGGCCAAAAGTACAATGAGCTTTAATCTGAATGTATTTTACTCTACAAAGCTTCTCAAACTAGATAAAGGTTATCGTCAGCCAATGATGCTTCACGTCAAAATTTTCTTTTCCAAGTTGCAAGAGTGATTTTTGCCATGTCAGATCCTGAAGGTGGAGACACTCTATAAACTTCTTCGCCAGATGCAAGGAGTTTTCTATGCCAAGGCTTGAGGGGATTGGAGCAAATTTTTATCCAAGTTTCGTGTTTCCAAGCCATGAAAGGGGATGAACTATGTATTGCTCACTAAAATCTCAACCGGAGAGGAAGCGTAAAATAGTACCTCGCCAACTTCAAAAATTTGTCTTTGCTGATTTAACCTTAAATCTTTGGCGTGATGTACTACTTAATTTCAAGTTTTTGTAGGATCAAACGGCTCGCGATTTGAACACTCCAAGCTCAAGATACAGACGTCTTAGCAAAGGTGCACAAAGCTGTGAAATTGGCATTCTAGGCGTGTAGTCAACTTAAAAATTTATTTCCGTCAATTCGGAATGAGTTTTGTTGCGATTTTCACACATACTGAATTTATTGGTTCTATATTCGCAACGAAACAAGAAAATCATGATTTCATCACTCCTACACACGAGTTATGATTTTACACCATAGACGTGCAAACCTGAAAAAAAAAGTGAGGCAGAATTTGAGCTGAGTTTGAAATGAAATCTGTGTAAATTCGGAGGGATTTTGGTCCTGATTTTTACACACATTGTAGTTCCATGAGTTATATTTCCAAATTAATAAGAATTTCATGGTTTCGGTACTCCTAATCTGAGTTATGAATTTTTCACCATAGACGTGCAAACCTGAAAAAAAAAGTGAGGCAAAATTTGAGCTGAGTTTGAAGTGAAATCTGTGCAAATCTGGAGGGATTTTGGTCCTGATGTTTACACACATTGTATTTCCATGAGTTATCTTTCCAAAGGAATAAGAATTTCATGGTTTCGGTACTCCAAATCTGAGTTATGAATTTTTCACTCTAGACATGCAAACCTGAAAAAAAAAGTGAGGCAGAATTTTCAATGAGTTAGAAACAAAATCTGTACAAATTCGGAGAACTTCTGGTGATGATTTTTACACACATTGTAGTTCCGTGAGTTATATTTCCAACGGAATAATAATTTCATGGTTTTGGCACTTCTAATCCGAGTTATGATTTTTTTACCATAAACGTTCAAAGCTGAAAAGAGTTGTGCGAGGCAGAATTCGAGCTAAGCCTTTTATAAAAATCTGCACAAGTGCAAAAAATCTTCTGGTCATGATTTTTATGCATATTGTAATTGGGTGAATTCGCGTTCCAACAGCGCAATTGGCTCGTAATTTCAAGTTATTAATCTCATGCCACGAATGTCAGAGCGAAATGGTCGGGGAAGGCAAATAAAATCTGATTGGCATGTCAGATTTAAAAATAAACTACATTGCACAGAAAGCATCCGAATTCAAAATATAAAAATAAAAATGGGGAATTTAAAGGAAGGGCGTCACTACATCATGAACAAAAAAAAAAAAAGAAAACATTCTTATGCTGAATAAAAAAAACTTAAGGGAAAAGCCAATGGCTAAGGATCCGGTGGCGACTTGTCTCGGCGACCTCCTTTAGTTTAGCCAGTTCTTTTGTTTCTGTTTCCGAAAATGGGTTGATTTTCTCAAGGGCATGAATCTCATCTTCAGTGTTGGTGATACTCTCTTGATTGATGGACAATTTCTTTTGATGCTCCTCAATAAGAGAGATGGTTTTCCTCTTCTTAGACGTCCAGGCTTCTAGCTCTTTTTCAGCTCTAGCAAGGACTTTTTGAAGCTCTCCCAGATGCTTGTCCATCTTGACTTTTTCTTCGTTTGCAGTATGTAGGCATTGTTGTGCATCAGAAAGCAACTCTTGATGAGAATCTCTAGTTAACTTCTGAGAACTAGAAAACTTCGCAGCATCGTAATCTGCATGCTTCCTGAAAAAATCTTCAAGCAGAAACTCCAAAGAAGAAAGGTCGACGACATTGACCTCCCGAAGCCCGTTAAGAATAAGAGCAACACCTTTTTCCAACTCTTTGAGGTTTTTCGAGGACTCGACCGAGAATTGTGTGATACATTCACACAAAATACGCCACATTCCGGAAACATATGAAAATTTAAAGGTCGAAATAACCTCTTGTGGTTCAAAATTTGAGGCAATTTGTTGCAACGGTCGGATCAAATCCTTGGATATGTCTGAAAATCTATTATGATTTGCTCCAGCCACCGTAGCAGTAGTTAAGACAAGTTGGGAAAATTCAACATTTTCTAAATGAGGGAGCGTCAACTTTGTCTGTGGAGCTTCATTTGTAGCTTGAACCTTGTCGTCATCAAGTGAAATATGAGGACTCTTCATTATATTCGAAGGATTTAGGCTTGTGATACAATCATCACCAAATACGTTACTGGAAACGTCTACTAGACTCAACTGAAAAAAAAAATGGAGTTAATATCGAGTAAAGAAACAAGTTGGTGAAGATATTAAAGAAATGATTTGTACCTCATGTGCCAATTCGTCCAAGGGCATTGTTGATCCAGCGACACCATCTGGAAAGATCGCGGTATCAATATTAATGGAATCTAAATCGGCAAACTCAGATTTTTGATAGCTTAAGTCCCTAGGCTTTTTCTTCAAGCGTTTCCAGTGTAGTTCTTTGCTAGAATTGCTTTCATTTGAGCTAGAGGTTGCACTAGTAATGGCAGCCCCGTTTAGTGAAACAAGTGGTTTGGGTGTGTCGCTACAAAATGGCACAATACCTAAAGACTTTTCGATGCCTTTGTCTGACGGGATGGAAGGCTTTTTTCTTTTGTGAACAACGTCGATCGTCTCAGAAGTGGTGATGGCTGCTGCCTTGGGGGACAATGAAGGAGTCTTAACTCCTTTATCCACATGTGTATCCTTACCCTTCAAAATTTTAGACTTGGAGACGATTTTGACAGATTGCAGAGGATTACTTGGCGTCACCTTGGACTTTGAAGAGTGAGAAAGCTTTCCTTGACCATCCAGCTGGTGTTGTTCTCCTTGGGTTGATAAGGGAGCATCATCCTTCCTAGGACCTCTTAAAATAATGTGGGTATTTCGTCTCAACACACTCTCTCGATGGGCTGGCCACCAATTTGAGTACTCACGAGTCATTAAAGGTCCATTGTCGGATGGACGCATTGGTATGTTAAGCTTTAACAAGCTTCCAAGATGAACACAAGAATCCCAGAGTTGTACCAAAGCTAGCAGTGAACCATCATAATGGTGCTCTATTAAAACACCAAGAACGTCTTGACAAAATCCAATTTGTCGACTAAATCGATGAGGACTATAAGGTTCCACAATCAGAACATCATCATGCCTCAAAGTGACGAAACTTGAACGAAGGCCTATGAAGAAATCACCCCAGGAATTGGATAGTTTGCCACTATCGTCAAGCTGCAGCTCTTTTCCTTGTAGCAAGGCCAAATGAGGAAGCTTCTGTACATTGACTTGTTGAAATAACTTGCGAGCATCAACAAGGTCAAATTGTTTTGCCATTTTTTCTCCAGAAATCAGCCACATTTGCACCCCTCATTGAGGACGGTTGACGAGGTAATAAGTTTCAAAATACTCACCTATCCATCCATAAACATAATCGATTGGAAGGAGTACATTTCAGGAACCCAAGTTGGAAGAAGTGGAGATCTCCCTAAGGCCATGATAGATGCTTGCAAGAACCGAAATTGCCAAAGAAAATTTTTCTCCATGAGCCATCAAGCTTGCAACTTTAAAGACGCTAGCACGAACACAACCAACCTTCTTGTTGGGAAGCACAAATTTACAGAGCCAATATGCAAGGAAAGCCGCCAAATAAGTTTCATCCCTGTGTGATTCTTCTACACCTAGCTCGATAAAAAAGGCATTTTCCTCTTCGGTTCGTGGTAAAAAATTCATGTCAATATTCCCTAAAGGATCATGATTCATCCTTGGCTTTGCTCGATTCTTAGATGACTTTTGTGAAGGCTCAACATATTTTCTTGGTCATCAAAACCAAAACTTGGTCTAATCAATAAAAGAGACACTGTCGGTGACACTTTTTGTAAGCCGGTATAATGCCAAAAACAAGTATGAGCAACTGCTAGGGAGAAAAGGCTTTCCTTGGTCATCCACATGTGTCAACTCCTTAGCCGAGGGAATAACTTCGTCATAAAATGACCCATGAACATGAAGGCGGCCTTTGATGTTTCTCAAGTCCCATAAAGATATGGATAACTCTCCAATAAAAGTAGAAACTGTATTGGTGGATGGACGCTAATTTTCACAGAAGGCCTGGAGCACATTCTCATTATGGTCATACGTAAACATCGAAGCAAAGACATCATCATAAGTCTTTTTGCCCTCCAAGGCCTCCTTGTTGCGGGCAAGAACATCTTCTACCCACTCCCAATAGCCAGATGTATACCGAACCTCACCAAATCCAGAGGGAGGAACACGCCAACTACTAAGGCTCTCAGTGTGGCTAGGAGAACGTGCAACAACAACATTTTGGTGGGTAGAGGACTTCAAGAGTAGAACTTTTTCAGTCATAATTTTCCTCGAGAAATTGTCCATGACGTCCTTTATTTCTGTCTTCGACCATTCTGTGAGATGGAGGGGAGTGTCCAGCGGCTTTCTAACAAGCGGGAAGACGCCAATCACCGGAGGATGAACTTTCAAGGTGAGAGCTTTGGCATGCGAATTTCACCTGCTGTCCACGATCTCAAGGCAAGGATATGGGATTTCACAGTCGCTGAAACACGTCATTGCTGGGAAGCAAGAGCACACAACGCTCTAAAATAATATTTTTTTTTTTTAAAAAAACAGAGAGTTGCCTTAGTGAAAATACAAGCTTGGCGAAATTGAAGGAGTTGAGTTTAAAAAAAAATAAAAAATTTAACTGTTGCAATGTAATGACCTTCCCGGTCATTTCCCTCATTTTCGTGTGTTCTCAGCGTTTAGAGCTTTTCTATAACTGCCCCAAGTTATTTATGACTTGCTGGGACTGACAGTTCGATTCCCAGGTAGTTCGTTTGAGAATATTATTTAGACCGAGCACATTGTAAAATATTAAATTAAATTTGAATTTGGTAAAATTACATAGTTAATTACCTTTTGAAAATGTTTTTGAAATTTATAAAATTCTTTAGTTATGATATATATATATTACTTTAATGCTAGTTTTATAATTTATTAATAATTTAAGTGGAGATAATAAATCTAAATATGTTAAAATAATATTTTTATTTTATAGAGGTTTTGTTAGAAATAATTTTCTATTAATTATGATATATTCAAAATGTTGTATTTATTTTATCACGAACCTATGCAATATCCGAGTATATACATAATGGGATAAGTAAATCTATTCTTGTATGGACACCTACACTCCACGTGTAAGTGGAGGTAGTGTCCAGCAAATGCTCATGGCAGTATATAATATACTTATAGGTGGCACACATTTAACACTTAGGATAAATACCACAAAGGTAGGCAAATTCAACATTTAATTACTTCTTGTACGTGTTTCCAACATCAACAACCTATAATTTCCATTACTTCCTGGACATATATATATATGCATATATGTTGCACACCTATTCCCTTCATCAAGTTTTTTAAGCTCGGGTTCTAGTGGAAAAGTGTTTGTGGACGTGTAATCGTTGTTATTTCGGTAAGTTTTCTTATTTTTACGATAATTTTTGTTTAACGATGGTATATTTTGGAATTGGTGTTGATGTTTGAGCTATATTTTGAGCTCAAATAGAGTGGTGATAGTTGTGACTATTGGTCACAGGGTAATTTGGGACGCTGTGACTGTTTCAATTTTGTGATACCGCAAGTGGGCCCCACGTGAACTGTTCGGACATTTTTCGAACTAATGCAATATGGGTATCAATAATCATGTTTTGACATGTAGTTTATTATTTTGGTAGCTTGGAAGCAGTCAGAGGCCTCTCGAAAGGGAAAGACTCCTATTTAACTGGCTTTAGCAGGCGTTCGGCGGCGTCCAAGTAGGCTAGGTTTACCTTCCTTTGCACTTAGATTGGGCTTATGTGTGATATATGTATGCTATTGTGCTGGTGTTGCGGGCTGGTATTGTAGACTTGGTGGTGCTGGTTGACTGTGATTTAGGCCTTCTAGGCCGGATAGGGCTATTTGGATATATTTCAGGTCCGTTATCCTCGTGGTACACCACAGATGACCGATTTGGGGTCGGCTAGCATTTCCTGTTGTTGTTGCCAGTTTGGGAATGTTATTGTTGGACCTCAGTCCAGGATTAGACAGACTTAGCCCAAACTTAGACAAGTATAACCAGACCTGGTTTTCGGGACCCGATAGCGGGCCCCGTTACCCTTCTTGTCGACCTGTCAGAACTTTGACATCTTTGGGTTCAGTTAAGCCCTATATGACCTGTTCGAGTTGTGAAGGGTTGAGTCACCCCAATTATACCCGGTTGGCCTGTTTAGCCCTGTTAGTCCCTGATAGCACCGTATTTGACCGGGGTCGGCTAGTTTGACTTAGAGCACTGACCCGCCTTTTCATGACTTATAATGTATACCCAGACTTGTATATACATATTGTTTGTAGTAGGTAGTAACCTAGAAGGACCCCGAGATTGACTTGTAGCATGTTGTGGAGTTAGCTTCTGTACCTATATACTAGTATTGACTTGGGACTAGGGCGTTCCCCGTTTATTTGATATGATATGACCTTTGATTCTGTTCTGGTTGTTGGCTATGATGAGTTCCGGTTCGAGTTCGGCTACTGATTCAGGTATGATGATTTTGGTTATTGACTATTGGGTGTTCCGGTTCGAGTCCGGACCCGGATTGTGGTACACTATGAGTTCCGGTTCGAGTCCGTCCACTGATTATTATGAGTTACAGTTCGAGTCCGGCATCTGATTATGATATGATTGGAGAGTTTTGGTACTGGGTACCATGATCATGATACTGTTGTTCTATGAGTTCCGGTTCGAGTCCGGCAGATATGATATATATGTGGCCTCTTGTTATTACCCACTGCTTCCGGTTCGACTCCAGCGTCTGGCCTCTTGTTATTACCCATTGGTGCCGGTTCAAGCCCGGTGCACTCCTGTTGGTTATTGTGGTTACTGGATACTGATACAGCTTCGAGACACTGGTGACTATGCATTTACTATTTTTGTGTGTCCCGCCGATTTATGGGGGCCAGGCTAGGTTATTGTTTTCTTCCGTGTGCCTATTGGGTTTATGGGGGCCCAGATAGGTTATGTTTGACTTGTGTGTTTACTTACGCATTTATTTACTTAATTGTTTGGTATCACATTTATTTACTTCCTAAGCATATCTACACGCCTCGGCAATTACTTATGTATTTATTACTTATACCCCGGAGCTAACATGCACCCTCGCATTTTAGCTTGCTTATATTACTTTGAGCTCAGTCGGCCGATGATGACTACTGAGTACCCGTTGCCCCGGTACTCATAATACACTTCTGCATCTTTTTCCCCGATGCAGATCCAGGCACCAGTCAACGATTTTGACGTGACTCTTTTCTCAGCACTGACTCCGGAGCAGGGTGAGCTTACTGACATCCGAGGCAGATCCTACTCCATCTTCTATTGTATAGTCTTTTGCTCTCAAGACTATTGTACTTGTTATACATATTTGGTTTATGTCTTGTATTTTGGGTATTTAGTAGTGGCTCCTGTACTGACCTCACCAGGTCTTGGGAGGGGTTCTTGACTTTATATACATTGTCCTCTTCCTTCTCAGTCTTAGCATATATACATATTCTGATTCTGTCTTTAGCGTTATAGCATGTTTATAAATATGGTTACTTCCACTTCTTCTCTGTTTTATGAGATTCCGCCCGTTAGCCCGTAGCTTATCGCTCCGGGCTAGGGTTTGGCTTGCCTATCGGTGGGTTACTGTAGGCGCCATCATGACTCAAAGATTGGGTTGTGACATGCAACACAGGCGAAACTTGGTTGCAAATTTTGTTAAGTTGCTACTCCTTGTTTCCAGTTACAGGAAACATGGTTGCAAATTTTTGTTAAGTTATAGCTGGTTGTTTCCAGTTAACTTGTGATTTTAATTTTTCTATGCTGAGATACGAGTTTCATATTACAATCGTGCAAATCTGAGGGAGCAAAAGGCAGCGGGCTGCTATGAAATTTAAAGTTACCTGAGAAAGCACTTTGTGATACTATAGAAGCCTACGTCTCTGAATACGATCGAATTCAGCGATGTCGCAGCCTAGCAATTAAACACACTCGAAGTCTTTTCTTTGTAGCTACCGAATGCTTTGATGAATTTTCTGTGTAAGGGAGAAGCTTATATAGAAATTCTATAGACAATTCTCAAACCAATTACAAGGAAAGTTGTCGTAAAATAGGAAGAAGGAAATCTTGGTCTTAATTTAGAACATATGGAGTTCTAAATTTTGATTACGAATCAAGGTAAATCTTTGGCAGAATACTAATTTTCAAGTAGCTG
This sequence comes from Capsicum rhomboideum, assembly GCA_031232105.1. Lineage (NCBI taxonomy): Eukaryota > Viridiplantae > Streptophyta > Magnoliopsida > Solanales > Solanaceae > Capsicum > Capsicum rhomboideum. Next base: position 108,460,343 of record CP124711.1, read on the forward strand.
AAAAAACTACCATATGGAGGAGATTTATTTTTGGAGAAGATTTTAACTTTTTGAATATCAAAGGAAGGTTAATATTCTTTACTTTGGTACCAAAGTTCAAGCCAAAAAAATTTTCTTACGTGCACAAGAGCATTACCAAATTAAGGTTACTACTAAATTTGACCTTTCTAATTCAAATGCATAGAGAGATGTCACGTTGTTGTGTCAGCAAGAATGACTTGAAATAAATATTAAGGTGATGATTTCTCATGTTCATATTTATCTGAGAAGAGTATAAAAAAAATCAAGTTGGTCATTGGTATGGTCACTTTCTTTCTCATACACTTGAAATAATATCAAGTTTGTACTTGATTGTGGACGAGAAATGAGAATCACTACAAATAAATCATTTGTGGCTTTGGCGAAGACTTTCACGACGTGAAATTTCACGGAGGAAATTTTAGTTGGACCACTCGCAAGTAAGTAGTGGTCTAGCTAGAATGCACCAACAAGAAACAAGTATCTTTGAAGTCACAAAACTAAAAACACATTCATGAGTACTTCAAGTCCCGTCTCCAATTTTCGGCAAGCCTACACATCAACAAGTCTCAAAGTAAGGGGCATTTGTAGACATATAAAATTCAACGGGTTAAATTCATACAAAATTTGGGTTTAATTCATGATCATTTGGGTTGATTAATTAATTTGGGCTTCACAAATCATTTAGTTCATTTTATTAAATTCAAGACCAAGGTCCATTACACCTTGGAGCCCAAACCCATGCCACGTGTCAGGGTGACTTGGCGTCCCTGTCAAATTCAAGATCAACGAGATGATGCCACATGTCCAAATAATGTGGAAATCTCATTCAAATTTATGAACCAGTCAAAAGTCGCCAAGTGTCAAAATGACATGTTTCGGCCAATCACAAGCAACCTGGCCTACTCCCTACAACTATAAATAGGGGGGTAACTTAACATTCTGGGACATTCTGAAAAGACTGCTACAAGCATTGGAGCAATATCAGTATCGGCTACTAAGTTCTTCTAAGGAGCAATCAACAGAGTTCTTCCTGGAGATTTTTCCAAATCAACAAAACACTTTCCAACATTCCCGGCGATTGAAATACATCTCTAGGAGTCCAAATCATCCAGCGATTCGAGAAACACGCTACTGAAGGCCCTTGGATCATTTATAAATTTAGGAGAGAAGAATCAAGAGAGTTACGGAATTGTACTCACAAGATTTATTAATAAAAATTACTTTTTCTTTTATTTATCTTTGGTTGCAGTTAATTTTAGGTACTTTGAAAATTTGTTGCGAACAGTTATTTTTCGATATGGTAAATCGATAATGATAATTTATTAATTTTGACTTACATATACTCAGATAATAGAAAATATGACTTTGGATTTTTAAAAACATTTCAATTATACCGTATTATTACTTTAAATATGTAAAGATATCAATTACATAAAAAGGACATTTCAATCAAGATAAAATATAGTCAAAATTCTAATATCTAAAATTTTTGTATTAATATTATTTTATATTTTTACTAGTATTTATAATATACTAGTATACGTACCCGTGCGATGCGCGAATAATATTAAATTATTATTTCTAATCGTTTCAGATTGGAATGTCTTGTTCGAGCATGTTAAATCATATTTTCTTAAAAAAGTTCACTATTATATTATTTCTCAATGAAATGTCCCCCTCTACCCCTCCCCCTCCCCCCTCACACATAGACACGTAACCAAATCGATATGGATAAAGACAATCATGCCGTTGGAAGAAAAATATTATGTTTCATAATTTTCTTTATATTGTTCATAATTTATTTATTTTAAAATTTCTATTTTATTGTTCACATCTCCTAAGTTTAAAATTTATGAATAGTAATATATGCATTATCTAATTAATTTATTATATTCTCAAAATTAGTTCAAAATTTCCACCCCACCCCCCACCTCATAATGTGTATATTTTTCTATAGTATTTTAATTACTTTATTTTTGCCTAATTTGACTTTGAATTAAATTATTTTTTTATGTTACACGCATAAGCAGTTGAGTTTTCTTTCCTCTTATCTTAAAATATAGAAATTAGGATAAATAGGTTTTGTTATGCGTAACGAATTAAATGAAATATAGTTTAGGAGAAGATTCAAAATAGTCTAATTTGTTAGAAGTGGTTATGATTTAAAATTCAAGTTAAATTCAAATTTTAATCTTTATCTTTGAATTAAAATAAATAGTATATCAATTTTAATACTTTGTTCTAATTTTTATTCATATTTATAAGATTATTATTATCATTATTACTGCTACTACTATCACTGTTGTTAATACTCTTATTTATTTATTATTATTATTATTATTATTATTATTATTATTATTATTATTATTATTATTATTATTATTATTATTATTATTATTGTCTTTCATTTAATAGTTAAATTGAATGTATTCAAATTATTTTATAACGTCTAAAAAGATAAATTTATGAAATAGTAAGAATTCATAAATATACAGAAGATTATAATTATTATTGTTATGTTATTACTATACCACTACTAACTACTACGTACCACCACTACTATCTTTTAAATTTTTTAATTATTATTACTATTATTATTATTATAATATTTTTATCTTTCATTTAATATCCAGATCAAATGAATTTAAATATATTTTATAATATATGAAAGAGATAAGTTTATGAAATAGTAAGAGTTCATTTAGAACTCTTCTGCAATAGGTTTCTATTTTTAAGCTAATGATCTTTTTTCTTTTTAAAAAGATAATGTATTTTCAAATTCAAATACTTTTAATTTTCTAATTCAAAACTTTTATTACAATATTATTAATCTTTTTTTAAATTGGCCAATAGCTTATCACTTGGCTTAGCCACATTGAAACTTTTCTCATTTATTATATATAGAAAAATAAATTTATTGTATCTTTTAAATTTATAAAGTAAACAAAAAATAATAGATATATGACTATATCTTTGTGAGTCAAGTTCCATGACGAAAACCTCTATACAACTTGTTTCAATACCGCTCAACAAATAATTCATGAGATATCTCCCAGAAGGATTACCAAAAAGCAGAAAGTAACTACAGATACATTTAATTAATGCATAAATCAAATTAGAAGACATTTGTCAAATACTAATCATAAGGTGTTGGTTTGAAACTAAATTCAATTCCAACTCTTCATTTCTTTTTATAAATCAAATTCTTATAATATATTACTGTACCAATTCAGAGAATGAACATGGAATTTTAATTTATTATAATTTCTACACAAAGACTGATTAAGAAGTTAAAATACACAATTAACATTTTTTCCTTCCTTGTCTCCTTTTTAGAGCTGCCAACTCACTTAATATGTCGGACAGACAGATCATATTTTAGTCTAAATTTTGAAGTGTTGAATAACAAATAGGCATCGAATCATCTTTGTTTTTCTCCTATAGAAGAATCTTGACAGATGTTATTGTAATTCTCTATGCAATATAACCAACAATAAAAACTTAAGAAAAATTTAAATTAAGAAAGTTTGTATAGGACGAAAATTTAATTTGGGTGCATTACGTGATCATAAATGAAAGTTTGAGAATCTTAAATTATGTTATATATATATTTTTTGCTTTTTATAATTCCAATGTTCCATTTTTGTATTAATAAATTAAAATTTCAGTTACATGATCTTATTCATACAATATTAAAAATTATTTATATTATATGGATATGATGGCATATCTGTTTGTTAAAAATATTTTTAAAGAGAGACAATATAAAAGAAAAATATAGTGTGACAAACCGGCAGATCCAAACGATTGATTTTGAAAGAAAAACAACAAAGCATGCATCCAACCTGCATAGGCAATTACCTTTTTACGCTTCTTATGTTGTTTGATTCCAAGTTTCAGCCTTCAGACTACCTTTTTCAATTATTGATTGTTCAAAAATATGTCTTTTTGAAGCCAACTTTTTTATTTCATTATAAAAATATATTTGTTATCCTAAGCAACCTAGCACAATCAAAAAAAGGAGATCAGCGTTCAATATGTAAAATCAACTCTTGATAATCATTGATTCCAATAAACAATTTATAGCATATTAACTCTTTACTATCAAATAATACAAACAACTAACAAATTATAATCAAAATAATCTAAACTCAAGCTTTGAATAGTAAGTAAATTGTGCGCAAATATGCTAATGTAAACCTGTGCCAACCATGAATATTAAATATAACCAATAAACGAATTTGATTGAAGAATTAAAGAATAAGTTCAAAAGAGTTTAGAAAATGAAATGGGAAATTTAATTGAAAATTAGCTTATATAGGAAAGAGGTAATTGAAATTCTGCTTAATCTAATATAGAGTTTGTTTTCAATTCAAATTATAGCGGAATCTATAACTTCCTATTCAAATCAACATTCAAAAGCTTATCACTAATTTTCAGCAAATTCTATCTTTATCTAAAAGTAATCTTTGAAAACATTTTTTTTTAAAAAATAAACTTATTATTAAAATAAATAACATAAAATACAACATTTCAATTAAAATAAATAGTATAAAATAATATCAAGAACAGGAACTTTGCAAGAAATAATTGTTGGGTTCTAGTGATGAAATGTGAATGAAAAATGGAGGAAAAAAGTGAATTGTGTTTTCACTTTAAACAAGAGTGTTTCTCCCACATTGGTGGGAGAAAAGAACTTTCTTGTGCATATATTGAGATGCATTCCTTCATGTGGATAGTGAGGCAAGAACAAGACAAGCCTCGCACCGTCGTCGTCGTCGCTCGGCTCGGCTTCGGCTTCGGAAAATGATCGAGAGATTCAATCTGAAATTTCTCCATTTACGGACGCACATGAAGAAGTACGGACGCATGTCACAACGCACCTCGAAGGGACGTGACCCTTCGAGGCAGTGTTTCAAAGACGGAAGGTGACATGCGCTCGCAGGTTAGTATCTGCGGACACAAATGACCCGACGCAGGTCAAGCGGGACCCGACGGTCTGAAACAATGCATTTTTTTCTGGAACCATTGCTTCTCTTCTGAAGCAACACCTTTTGGCTATAAATACCTGAATTTTTTCTCAGGTATAATGACGAATTTAGTGAAAGAAAAACACTCTCTTCTTCTTGAAAAAACTCAAGTGTGATCATCAAATCGTTGAGTGAGTTCGTTGTTCGGTAGAATTTGAGGTACCACTATTCTATTGAAGTGGATCATTTTATCCTGGGAGGAAAGATTCCATAACCTCGGGTACTTGAGGGGAATAAATTCCTTAAGGACACACCGTGAATTCGGTGGACTTGATTCTACATTTCTGCTTCATCACCTTTCTTTATGGTTTTGGTATTTTCCAGAAAATAGTAGAAACTTCATTTTGATAGTTCATAGTTGTTGAACTTGTGTTTGAAGTTGTTGAACTTCTTTGTTGTTCTTGAACTTAAAAATTAAGGTTCATAAGTTGGGTTGAGCTTATTTTGAAGTTCAAAGTTGTGAAATACAAAGTTACAACTTCATGTGATTGTTCTTATTTAGTTTGAACATGTGAATGAAATTATTATTGAAAAATACAGATTTTACTAAACCTGAAAAACAATAATAATACAATACAATCTTTGAGATCCATATTGAATAAGTTGCTGCCAAAATGCATTAAAGTTAAAATTTAAATTTATAATATAAAAAGGCAAGCTTTCTTGAACATGTGTGATAATGCTCTGAGGAAAATGGGGAAGAAGTTACGTGAGTGAGGGATTTAAGTTGGTTTAGGTGAATTAATTTTTCTTTGGTCTTTTATGTTTTTTTCTTTTTTTTTTTTTTAAAATAAACGTGTGTTTTATCTATTATTATTATTACTACTACTATTTTAACTTTAAATTTTTAAATCTTTATGTTTCAATTATAAATATTTGAAATCAATGAGATAATAATAACTATTACGTTGTATGTACTACTGCTATTATTACTATTTGAATTTTATATTATTATTATTATTGTTGTTGTTATTATTATTATTTAGATACTACTACTATAGGAAAGATTTTGAAACTCTATAACTAGAAGACCCCTCTTCTCATACCATTACATAACAGAATCCACAATGTAGTCTTTAAAGAGTCTTGTTTAGGGAGAGATTTCTCTCAATAGGTTTTATGCTTTTTCAATATTAATTTTTTAATATGTAGGTCGTTTGACCAAACCATATTAATAATATGTTTTTAGTATGTTTTTCTTTGTCGTCTGAATTATTGCCTCTATGTTTTGCAACTAATAGCTTCCGCATGACGCCCTCTCGATTTCGAACCCAACAAGTGGTATCAGAGTCTACAGTTCAACGATCCTATGAGTCTGATGGTTCGATTGAGGAAAGTTTAAGATCAATGTTGCAACCAACTTGACGATAATGAAGATTATTTTTGTCAAAAAAAAAGTCAAAAAAGAAGAACTACATGTGGAACAATTGTCAATCATATTTTCAACAAACGTCCTACTACATCTTTGAAAATAAAGCTCACTTTTAACCCTGCAAAGGGCTCCAATAATTTTAACCCGAAAGGGCTCATATATTTTTAACCCCAAAAGCTCCTTTTTTAATCATGCCAAGCAGCAGTGATGAAGACTATGTGAAGAACGAAGATCATGCATGTGAAGAAGACGGATCAAGTTTTGTCAAGAAAAATCAAGCCAAAAATGGGAGATTTGTTAGGGTTTTTTGCCCTGATTTTCTTACTAAATTTAAGTTTTACTTTTCTTGAAAGGAAAAATAAAAGCATACTATATTTACTTTTATTTTTCCTAAAAGAAAAATATAAAACTCTTCCATATTTGGCTAACCTCTTTATTGTAGGAAAGATTTTGAAACTCTATAATTAGAAGACCCTCTTCTCATACCATTACATAACAGAATCCACAATGTAGTCTTTAAAGAGTCTTGTTTAGGGAGAGATTTCTCTCAATAGGTTTTATGCTTTTTCAATATTAGTTTTTTAATATGTAGGTCGTTTGACCAAACCATATTAATAATATGTTTTTAGTATGTTTTTCTTTGTCGTCTGAATTATCGCCTCTATGTTTTGCAACTAATAGCTTTCGCATGACGCCCTCTCGATTTCGAACCCAACACTACTAACCATCACCATATATATACTATATTATTATTACTCTTACTATTATTTATTTATAGATTATTATTATTATGAATTAGCTAGTGTTTATTCAGGAGACTCCTCAACTATGGTTCTTAGTTTTAAGGCAATGAATTATTTTTCTACTAAAAGTCTAATATTTTTTATCTTTTAATTCAAATTTTTTATTACAATACTATTAAGATTTGTCCTAAAAACTGCTATGTGGCTTCTCTGTAGCTTGCCGCTTGGCTAATTGTGGTGCTTCATCCTCTGCTTTATAATATATATAGATATAGATATGAATGCATATGTAACTACATAGAGTACTTCGATACAATATAGAGTTCTGCGAACATACTACGTGAAGGTAGTATGTTAGCAATATACCAATTTTTCTCTTCTAAAAAATGCCCTTGTAAACACACTAACAACACATTAATAAGAGAGGTTATATTGTCTCTTCACCTAAAACTTTAAAGTCAAACCTGGGACAATGAATTAAGGGTGATCAAAAAGTTTTGAAATAAGTTGTGGTGACTCAAGTCTTAATTATTGAGTATGGGTGACTATTTTTAGATTAAGGATTAAGGGGATAAATTTCATATCCCCAAGTTTTTAAAATTACACTTTGACTCATCTTATATAAAATCCTAAAACTAAAAAAGGAGGGGAAAAAATGCGGCTCTACTCTCTTTTCTCCTATCTTCGATTTTCTTCATTGTTGCTTCTTCTTCTTCTTCATCATCATCTTCTTCATCTTATTCATCATCTTCTTCTTCTTCACTGCTTGTTGCCATTGTTGTTGTTGTTCTTGTTGTTGCCGCTACTGCTGCTATTGGACCAAATTTTTGGACCAAATTTTGTTCGTATATCACTGAGCATTACTTCATAAGTGATTTTGGTAAGTAAAATTAATGATTTTAGTTCAATTTCTCATCTGGGTATATCTGTTGTTTTTTCAACAATTTTCTGTAGCATATCCAACAGCTGTTGTATTCATTTACAACAGTTGTTGGATTGTTTCCACTACTGTTAAAGTAGTTTCAACAGGTAAGTCATCTGTTGCAATCGATGACCTAGTTGTTGCAGCAGATGGCCTACCTGTTGGATTCATGTTACAATAGCTCAATCCAACAGCTAAGTCATCTGTTGCAACAGATGGATCATCTGTTGCAACAGAACACTCATCTGTTATAGCAGATGACTTACCTGTTGGATTGAGCTGCAGAACCAGTAGCTCAATTCAACAAGTAGGTCATCTGCTGCAACAGATGAGTGATCTGTTGCAACAAATGGCGCATATGTTGCAACAGATGACTTACCTGTTGGATTGAGCTGCAGAACCAGTAGCTCAATCCAATAGGTAGGTCATTTGCTGCAATAGCTAGGTTATCTGTTGCTACAGATGACCCATCTGTTGCAGCAGTGACTTACTTGTTGGATTGAGCTGCAGAACCAGTAGCTCAATCCAACAGGTAAGTCATCTGCTGCAACAGATGGGTCATCTGTTGCAACAGATGACTCATCTATTGCAACAGATGACTTATCTGTTGGATTTATCTTACATCAGCTGGCAAAACTGGTTCAGATTCAGAAGTTCAATCCAACAGATAGAGCATCTGTTGCAACAAATTAGTCATCTGTTGCAACATATAACTCATCTGTTGTAGTAGATGAATTACCTGTTGGATTGAGCTACTAGTTCTGAACATGCACCCAACAGATAGGTCATCTGCTGCAGTAGATAAGTTATCTGTTGCAACAAATGACCTATCTATTGGGACAATGATAATGCATATAATTTTGTTGTTGTACACAACTACTCAACTTTACTATACTATCATTATTAATATTTTTAACAAATTTCTTTAGGTACCATTAATAGAGGATTCAATAATAATAGGTGTTGATTGTCATGGTGAGTGGATCGAGAAGAACAATTAATTTATTTGGCATTGGAAGGATGATGACATGTTAGAGACTATAGCGATGATAGTCAAAGAGATGTATTGTATGATGATTTTATGAACTTAATCATCAGCAATTGTGGACTAAATTGCCAACCAGAAAATCTTGTCATTAGTTATATGCAAAACTCTTTTGAAAATCAGAGGGTCCTACCTTTTAAGATAAACGATCAGGTTCTTTTGCGTGCTTATTTGAGTGATGCAGCTAGGCCTATTTTAAGGGTGTACGTGGTTGAAAAACCAATAGAGAATCAGAATGTAGAACAAGACCAACAAGATATGCTAAATGATGAATTGGATGGTGTGGACATGAATATTCCAGATGATGAGAGTAGAGATGAAGTGGAGGAGGATCAAACACCTACACCCGTTGTTGCGAGCAATACAGTGGGCAGTTCTCAATATGTGCTCCATATGTAAGATGGTTGGCCACAAAAAAACTACATGCCAGGATCAAAATGCTCCATAATTATTGTAATAGTAAATAGTCTTGTTGTTGATTTAGTTATGAACTTGATAATTTTAACTCATTATAGTTGGTCATGTATGTTATTTATTATATAAAATATATTTTTATTTATGGTCCAACAACTGTTGTATGTGTGGGAACAACTTATGTTGCAACATATGTTATATCTATTGCAACAGAATTAAAATTAGTTAGAATAATGAATTATGTTGCCGCAGATGATTAATATGTTGCAACAAATTATTCATCTGTTGGAAATAATCAAACAGATATAGAAATCTGTTGCAGCAGGTGTCTAATATGTTTGATCATTTCAACAGACTCTACATATGTTGTAACAGATGCATTATCTGTTGTAGCAGATGACTCATCTGTTGCAACAAATATATAAATGTCTTGCAGCAAGTGTCTAATATGTTTGATCATTTCCAACATACTACATATGTTGCAACAAATGCATTATCTATTGCAGTAGATGACTCATCTGTTGAAAATAATCAAACAAATAGACACATCTGTTGCAACAGATGAATGATATGTTTGATTATTTCTAACATTCTCTACATATATTTGATGTGAATTGCTTCATTAAACCATGATTAGTAATAAAAAAAATTATTTAACAATAATTAGCCGTCAATTAATAGGTTCAATTACAATCTCAATGAATTTCATAGTAATTACATGTTCAACTAAGTGTATTCGTCCTAAATAGAGCGATGAATCGACTAATTTGATGTGAATTGCTTCATTAAACAATGATTAGTAATAAAAAAAAAGTTATTTAACTATAATTAACCTTTAATTAATAAGTTCAATTACAATCTCAATGAATTTCATAGTAATTACATATTCAACTAAGTGTATTCGTCCTAAATAGAGAGATCAATCGACTAATTTGATGTGAATTGCTTCATTAAATCATGATTAGTAATAAAAAAGTTATTTAACTATAATTAGCCTTCAATTAATAAGTTCAATTACAATCTCAATGAATTTCATAGTAATTACATGTTCAACTAAGTGTATTCGTCCTAAATAGAGAGATCATTCGACTAATTTGATGTGAATTACTTCATTAAACCATGATTACTAATAAAAAAGTTATTTAACTATAATTAGCCTTCAATTAATAAATTCAATTACAATCTCAATGAATTTCATAGTAATTACATGTTCAACTAAGTGTATTCGTCCTAAATAGAGCGATGAATCGACTAATTTGATGTGAATTGCTTCATTAAACAATGATTAGTAATAAAAAAAGTTATTTAACTATAATTAGCCTTCAATTAATAAGTTCAATTACAATCTCAATGAATTTCATAGTAATTACATGTTCAACTAAGTGTATTCGTCCTAAATAGAGAGATCAATCGACTAATTTGATGTGAATTGCTTCATTAAACCATGATTAGTAATAATAAAAAATTATTTAACAATAATTAGCCGTCAATTAATAGGTTCAATTACAATCTCAATGAATTTCATAGTAATTACATGTTCAACTAAGTGTATTCGTCCTAAATAGAGCGATGAATCGACTAATTTGATGTGAATTGCTTCATTAAACAATGATTAGTAATAAAAAAAAAGTTATTTAACTATAATTAACCTTTAATTAATAAGTTCAATTACAATCTCAATGAATTTCATAGTAATTACATATTCAACCAAGTGTATTCGTCTTAAATAGAGCGATCAATCGACTAATTTGATGTGAATTGCTTCATTAAATCATGATTAGTAATAAAAAAAGTTATTTAACTATAATTAGCCTTCAATTAATAAGTTCAATTACAATCCTAATGAATTACATAGTAATTACATGTTCAACTAAGTTTATTCGTCCTAAATAAAGTGATCAATCGACTAATAGAGTCATCTGTTGCAACAGATGTATATATCTGTTTGATTATTTGCAACATATGAGTCATCTGTTGCAACAAGTTAGTCATCTGTTGCAACAGATGAGTATATCTGTTTGATTATTTCCAACAGATGAGTCATCTGCTGCAACAAATAAGGCATATATTACAACAGATTAGTCATCTGCTGCAACAAATAATGCATCTGTTGCAACATATATAGAGTATGTTGGAACTAATCAAACATATCATTCATCTGTTGCAATAAATGTGTATATCTGTTGCAACAGATGTCTATATCTGTTTGATTAGTTCTAACAAATTATTCATTTGTTCCAACAGATTAATCAGCTGTTGTAACATATGTAGAGTATGTTGGAGCTAATCAAACATATCATCCATCTATTGCAACAGATGTCTATATCTGTTTGATTAGTTCCAACAAATTATTCATTTGTTGCAACAGATTAATCAGTTGTTGCAACATATGTAGAGTATGTTGGAGCTAATCAAACATATCATCCATTTGTTGCAACAGATGTCTATATCTGTTTGATTAGTTCCAACAGATTATTCATCTGTTACAACTAAATAAATTAGTTATTGCAACACATGTAGAGTATGTTGGAACTAATAAAATCGATATAGTCATCTGTTGCAACAGATTATAACCTATTGCAACAGATGACTATATTTGTTTGATTAGTTCCAACAGATTATTCATCAGTTGCAACGGATTAATCAGCTGTTGCAACATATGTAGAGTATGTTGGAACTTATCAAATAGATATAGTCATCTGTTGCAACAGGTTATAATATATTGCAACAAATTACTATATCTGTTTGATTAGTTCCAACAGATTATTCATCTGCTGCAACAGATTAATCAGTTGTTGCAACATAGGTAGAACTGTTGGAAATAATGCTGTAAATTTATACATCTAAGAAATTAATTCATAACAAAAAATAAATCCAAGTCATCACAAATTACATAAAATAATTCAACAAAAATATGAAAATATAAAAATTGTTATGTTGTCAAAACCAACAATTACATAGAAATAAAAGTCATCACAAATTACAAATTGTTTGACTAGGCTCTAAACTCTTGCATACTACACCGGCAGCCCATACAACTTGCAATACCATCACCACCACCACCACCCACAGCAACACCATCACTACCACCAACACTAACAGCAACACCATCACCACCACCATCAACAACACCAACAGAAGCACCATCAACAACAACATCACCAAGAATAAGCTTACCCTCCCTAAGTGCTTTTCTTTTGATGACTGTTGCTCCAACCGATTTCTTTTTTATTCTATCAATTACCTTAGGGTCCGATAATGTTTTCACAAACCGTAAAGTAATAAGAAATGAAATCTTCAACTCTCGATTAATCTGGACAAGCCACAGATGCACAATTTAAAACAAACAAGTACATATATTAGAATGGTGATTAAATCATTAAAATTAATCATTAATTAAAATAAAAACTTAATTTAAAGTAGACTTACTGCTTCCTCAGGGGAAGGGGGTGGGGGGTTAAAAAGATCAAGAATTTTTGCTTTTTTATCATTTTTGACCAACAACCATCTCAGAATTCTTGGACTAGAAACCTCTTCTCGGTAGCTGTTCACTTGTTGTCTGAGATGAGGAATGGCTTCAAATGCCCAAGCCTATAAAAATTATGCCAACAAATCAAAAGAATTATTCAATAAAAAATAAATGAAACATAAAAAAAGAAATATTTACTCATCTATTGCAACAGATCACTCATCTATTGAAAGAAATAAAAACAATTTCAATACTGTTTTGATTTCTTCCAACAGATGATCCATCTGTTGCAACAGATCAAAATAGTTTTGCTTTCTTCCAATAGATGACTCATCTGTTGCAATAGATGAGTCATCTATTGGAAATATTTTTACAATAAACCAACAGATGGTATAGTTGTTTCCAACAGATGCTTAATATGTTCCAACAGATTCTTATTCTGTTGCAACATATTACACATCTGTTGGGCAACATTTTTACCATGCACATATATAAACAAGAACACCACCACCTTTTATTCAATTTTCTCAGAACACCACCACCACCAAGTTATATCACACCAAGAACACCAACAACAAGCTATAACACCTCTTGAACAACATCAATATTTTTACCAATACACCACCACCACCAACAACAAAACCAAGAAAACCAAGAAAATCAAGAAAACCAACAAAACCAAGAACACCAACAAAACAAAACTAGGGCACCAAGAACACCAACAAAACAAAATTAGAGCACCAAGAACACAAACAACAACAACAACAACAACAACAACAACAATAAGCTATAACACCTCTTGAACAACACCAATGTTTTTACCAATACACCACCACCACCACCATCAAGAAAACCAACAAAACCAAGAACACCAAGAATACTAATAATACCACCACCACCAAGAAAACCAACAAAACCAAGAACACCAAGAATACCAACAAAAACACCAACAAAACAAAATTAGGGCACCAAGAACACCAACACCACCACCAACAAAAAAAACTAGGGCACCAAGAACACAAACAACACCTACGACACAAACAACACCAACAAAACAAACAACACCAAGAACACCAACAATACCACCAACACCACCAACACCAACAAACACATTAACACCAAGTGAAGTGATTCAATACAACAACACAAACAACAAGACAAAATTGTCACAACAGATATCTCCGAAAAAAGTCAAAATTTAAGTTTTACTATTTTTATAATAATTTTCGAGAACATGAACAACAATAATAACAAAAAATTATATTTCACTTAGAAAAAATACCACATTTACATCAACCCTATATTAAGAGAACAAATACCACAAATAAGGGTTTTCTCGGATTCTTCTTTCTTTTTTGAGCATCAAATCTCAAAATTATTAAACCATACTTGAAGAGAATACAACTACAGTTCTTCTTTTTCTTCATTAACTAAAAAACCTTAATTTTTTGAAAACCAACAAAAAGAGAAGTCTTTACCTGCGAAGAGAGAGAAATTGACGGCTACAAGGGAAGAAGAAAGGATGAAGAAGCTGAATAATGAGTCGCCGGAGGTTTAAAGTCGCCGCAAAGGTTGCCGGCGTCGATCTGTTGGGAAGTTTTTGGAGTTCTGTTGGGAAGACAGTGGAGAGAGTGAGTTGAGAGAGGAGAAACGTTTGCAGAGAAAATAAGTTCTTTTTTTTTTGAAAACTGATATGGATGAATAATTGATTGGGTTTATTACACATTTAATAAATGTGGGTTGATTTATATTTTGGAAACGATTAACAAGTTTTGAAAATATTAATTTGATTCCCAATTAATTTAATCAGTTTTTTAGTTGGCTTTGACCCTTAAGTTGGTCAAGAGACACCAATATTTAAAAGGAGACTTGAGGGTATTCGTTTGTTTAATTTTCTCGTCAAACCTCTCTTTCCCTTTTTTGCTTTTCTCTCACTCTTCAACATTGATACAACAACTTCAGTGGGATGATTGGTTGCTCGGGAGATGCCGTTCGATAAAATTTTCGTTAATTATGGGTTGAGCTTGCCAATGGTGGTTCTTGTTGTACTAATTGCTAAGCAATTTTTACCCAAAAATCTAAACCAACTTCATTTCTGCCCAATAAATTTTGCTTGACATATATCTTTATTGGATAATATCTTGCATCATTTTCAACTTTTAGGTAATTCATTTCAGGTTTGAGAGCAAACCCATTTAATTTCATTATTACCCCTTTCATATTATTTTCTCAATTTTTTCTTCATAGAAACAACTTCCATTTATTGTAAAATGTATTCATTCTTTTTCCTATGATTATCAAATGGCAAATATTCATTGTATTTGTGGCGTTTAGTCTCTATAATATCCAATATGAAAATAGCGTGACTTCAATACGTTAAATCTGGTTATCAGAGCTTTTTGGATTTCATAGCAGCAATGAGGAAGGGTGTGCGGGGTGGGAGTGGAGAAGAAGAGAACCATAAAAAGGGGGACAATTATGGGGGTATTGGGAGAATGTTGCATAAAAGACAAGAACACTTATATTTAATGTGCTGGTTGGGAAATTTAAGAGAATTAAAAAATGGGTATATTACTAACATACTATCTATATGTAGTGAAATTGTGATACCAATATATTATACGGAAAAGGGCCTAAAATGTGATTCACCTATTGAAAATGGTATAAAAATATCCTCCATCCATCTTTGGACTTTATAATGCCCTTCACACCCACCTTTAGGCTCCAAAATGTCCTTTCTTTAACAACCCCAATATTAAATTAAAATTTATTTTTATTAATGACGTGTCAACTTTCAATTGGTCCATATTTAATTAATTAAAAAAATTAAGAACTCCACCCAAAAACTAATAGACCCGATCTAGATTATCTTGAAATTCTACTTGTGTAAGCTTTGACAAACTTAATAACCCCTTTGGAATCGACCTATTTAGATAATTTTCTCTCATTCTAATCCTACTAATTGATTGACACTCACCCAAAGATTCTGAAATTGGGCCAAATAAGTAGCTTCCGAAAGTGATCAATGTCTGTCAATTATTGTCGGTACACATGTTTGGAGCCAACTTTTTAGTTAATTTATTGGTACTTCTATTAAGGGTATTTAAGTTACTGTTTTTGCCTAAACACATTGGAATATTTTCAGTGAAGTTGTTTTCCATAGCTGCAATACTTTCAGTTCCATACGCCTCAAAACTAAGTTCATCATCCTAAAATGTACAACCCATAAAGCTAATTACACACAATCTATCAGAGATCAAGAATTCCTTCATGTAAATTTCTCTTACACTTGACAAAAATCCAATCCTCCAGTCTAGTTTGAAATCCTTTTTGCGCGCATTAAGAGAAATTGAATATGAACCGCATAATCCAAATCCTCATGAGATCAAGAAACAATTCACTTAGACAAAAACCCACTTAATAATATTCAAACATTTTGGTGTATAATTTCCACAGCAAGAACCGAAATCAGATTCAAATTCGAAATCATACAAAAAAAAAAAAATGCAACAAAACAAAAACTATCAATGTTTAAGTTTTAATAAATATATATTAATCAAGAATAAGTACAATAATTATTCATCAGATCAAACACGAAAATAATGGAGAAAAGAATAAAAGAGAAAATGAGTTATTTAATATTTTAATTAATTAAATAGGGACCAATGGGAAGCTAACACATCATTAATGATTTTTTTTAAAATTTAATAGTGGGGCTGTTAAATAAAGGACATTTTGTAGCTCAAAGGTGGATGTGAAGGGTATTATAGAGCCCAATGGTGGATGACGGATATTTTTGTACCATTTTCAATAGGTAAAAGACATTTTAGTGTGTATATATATATATATATCAAATACAAAAAAAATTTTAAAATGCATATTAACTATCAAAATGGTGAAATTGTGATGTCAAAAATTTTGATTTCCTTATGATAATTCAGTAGCTATCATATATATCCCACTATATGAAACCATGGGAGCTTCCAAGAACAAAACCACTAGTACAACCTTTAAATTTTTACAGACAAGATTGACATCAACAACGAAGCTGTGAAACTTCGATAATTTTCTTCATCAAAATTGATTTGTAGGTTCTTTTGAACAATTTATGAATTCAGATGAACTGAAATGACAAATAGAAAATTGTAGAAAAGAATGAGAAACATGAGCTACGAGAAGAATTTCATTTCCACTTCAATAGCCAAAAATATACACCCAATGTTGGGTTTTGATGATGGAAAGTGAATGAAAAATGGAGGGAAAAACATGGAGGAAAAAGTGGATTTGTATCTTCAGTCTAAGGAAGAAGTATCCTCCACATTGGTGGGACAAAGGAACTTTTGTATATTTAAATATAGAAGTGTTCCTTCATGTGGATAGTAAGGCAAGAAGAAGACAAGCCTCGCGTCGGCGTCGGTGTTGCTCGCTCGGATCGGATTTGGAAAATGATCGAGGGATTATCTTTTTAGACAAAATTCATTTGAAACTTGAGAGTTAGTGAAGTTTTAATCCAAAAATCCGATAGGAAAATTCTCTCCACTTGCGGACGCACATAAACAGATGCGCAGGTCGTCACCTGCGGACGCAGGTGAGCTCCGTCGATGAAACAGTGTGTTCTGTTTCGGGGAATTACTCGACCTGCGGACGCAGGTCATCTATCTGCCGCCGCAGGTCGTCGCACCGTTTCAGAAAGTTGTGATTTTTCATAAACCATTGCTTTTCTTCTGAAGCACCACCTTTTAGGCTATAAATATCTATCTTTTCCTCAGATGAAGGATACGAAAATTATTAGTTTATGAAATCAAAAACTTTCTTCTTTTCAACAGAAATCAACGTAAGTGTGATTTACTCTGTTTGTTGAGTTCGACGAAGTTCTGCAAATTCCATTGCCGGTTTTGTAGAATAGTGTTCTATTCTATCCTGAGAGGAATGAATCCAAACCTTGGACAATTGTGAGGGGATTAAATTTTTTAAGGAAACACAGTTTACTATGGGCTTAGAACAAAATACATATCAATTTTCAGGTTTTCGGTTGCAGAGAAACAACACCCAATACCTATATATATATCTACAATAATTTACTACTAGCAACTATAGCTCGTAGGTATGGGCCTATAAGATAATAAAGTTCATGCTCGAAAATTTGTAATTTGAAGTCATAAAAAGTGTAGTCATATAAGCTAACAAGCGTGACCTTTGTACCTTACAGACCACACTTTTGAAGCATGACTTTTAAAGCAACACTGGAAAAGCATGGCCTTAAGATTATGCTAGTTTTGGCCACCCCAGAAAAACATTGTTTAAAGTTCAAAAGTATGGCACATGACCAAAAATCACATGTTGACAGTTTAAGTCATACATTTCAGGGGTGGCTAAACACCTGAAATGTTGTAGTGGTCTCTTCGATCATTAAGGTCCACTTCTTTACCTTCTTATGATTTTTTTCTCTTTTCTTCAAGTCTAATTCTAGTTTATTTGGAGTTTTCTTTGGCTGATAATGCGAGATTTTGTTCATAATCCCCTTTTCTATCAATAAATAAACAAAACTCACTCTTTATTCTTAGAATTGATCTTTAATATTGTTGGAATTCAACCTTCACCTATTTTTCTTTAATAGATGATGGCTATCCCTTGTTCTTAGTTTGATAATACCTATATTTTGAGATCATACCTATATTTTCAAATTACAAAATACATAAATTACGTTAACTAATCATGGTGGGTTAAGGTCATCATGACTCGGTCTTCGTCTTTTCTTTCCTTTCTTTTTTATATTTTAATCAGAAGAGATTTGCAACCTTCTATCTGTAGTAGTACAACAATATATAGTAATCAAATTCTTTCCGTAGTCAAATATTCAATTATTAGCACATGAATGATACACTAATAAAGAGAGATACTAAGGGCCATTTGATCATGAAGCACTATCTAAGTATTTTTTAAGACTAATTTTGACATAAGCATATGTAAGTTTTCAGTACAGTGAAAATATTAATGAGAGACTTTAGAAAAATCAGTCATCAAGTAACCAATAAAAGTTCAATATTCCAAATCACAAGAACAATCTCCTTACACAAACTCATCTTTATTGTAAGTTGAAGCATAACAAAGGCATCTTAGTCCTCCAAAGATGGTGACATTACTAAAAATTACCTAAAAGCGATAGACTGCATCACTTTTTTGGTCAAAAGCGACTGAAAAATGACTCTGTCACTTTCGTGGTAAAGTTCCTCATCGCTTTTTCATTTGTGATGGACATCGTTGCTTTTAATACGACTGTCAGGGACTCAAACGTAAATTTATTTTTTAATTTTTCATATAAAGCGACTCTGTTTGTCACTTTGTTCATCAATATGAAAAATAATGCAACGTACAGAGACTCTTCTGTCAGTCGCTTTTCTTAAAAAATTAAATTGAATTTTTTAGAAAAGCAACGGATAGGGTCGCATTTCTTAAAAAAAACTTCAGAAATGAGACGGACAAAAGAGACCTTGTCTGTCGCTTTTCTGTATTTTTTCCAGATGCTGAAATTTGTAGTTCTGTATTTCACCTACCAAATTTAAAACCAATACAATATATACAACTCCCAAGCAGCACTAATTACTATCAAAACAATCATAATACAACTACAACATTAGTAACACACTAAATATCATTAAAACATCATTAAACACATAAAATACCCATCAAAAGAACCTCTAAAGTGTTTTAAAACTTAAAAGAAGTTCAAGAATATCAACAAAGTATCAAAATGTGAGGAAAAGCTAGAAGAAAGTAAATCCTAAGGGATACTCGCCACATACTCAGGGTCGGAGCTACAACCAAGTAAGGGTGGTCAGCCGAATACCCTTCGTTAAAAAATAAAATCGTGTATATAGGTATTTTACTCTCTATTATCTAGATATATAGATAAATGCACACCCTTAGATAGAAATGAGATGGGCGTTCCAATGGTAAGCGTGTTCATTTAGGACTCCAAGGTCTGCGGTTTGATTCCTGCTGTAGTGCTTTTGTGTAGTCATTTACTAAATTTTAAGAAAAGAGCTTGCTGTAGCGCTATTGTATAGTTATTTATTCATATTTTTAAGAAAAGAGAAGGGAAATAAACCAATCAGGATATTCACTTGTTCCTTGAGTTCTTCGACGGTCTTGCACATATTTTGATCTTAAGCAATCTGTTGTGCCTCGAACTCTGTCAAGGCACACATAAATTGTGTGATCTGAATATCGTCAATTGCCTCGGCCTAGCATGAGGATCCTATACCTTCTAGTCCTGACTGGATGCGTCAAAATTTTTTTCTAGAGCCTAGACCATAGACTCTCTCCTTTTATCTTTTCCCCACCACTTTCTCGATCCATATTTGAGTAGCTTCTTCCGATGTAGGCTGGGTCGGTCGACCCAGAGCTTGCTGAGTTTGACTGTACTCAGACAAGTGTCATTCATAATTATACTGCATATAAAAAATAAAAGTTAGCATATATACATTATACATATATGTTAGTCCTTTGTATTTAAATTTTTTAAACTTACATAGGCTAAGGGCTCAACCCATACATCCGGATCTGACTCACCCTTATTCTTCTTTATATGTGTTGCCCGAAAGAGCTTAGTCTGAGTTAGGGGCACCCTCATGTTTTCTCCTGCAAACAAAATGTAATTAAACATAATCAAGTAATAATATTTAATCAAGTTTATATAAACATATAAATTAGACGGTTATTATTATTATTTATAATTTTCCTAGCTATTGTCCCTAGGCTCTTTGCACCTCTAGTGTGCAAAGATCCACCTTTTATATTATTTCTGGCATTCTTGACTTGTTCAGACAATGCCCTGAATTCTTTCAAATCTCAATATTCTTGAAGCTATTCCTACAAATGAGGTAGAAACCAAGTTACACACTTTTTGTATCCCGGGCATGTTTTAAGCCAGTTGGACTGCCTGGCACCTGCCTTCCTATCAAAAGTGGTGGAAACTACCAGATTGTATTTTGTCATGCGAGTACACATTGTCTGAAAATCAAGTGACTAGCGTTAATGGTATATATTATGAAAAGTTAATATTAAACTTTACTATATAATGATTAAATTGTATATACCTTAAACTCATCAACCATGGCTCGTATCTTTTCTTGGATAGTTTCTCAGGAGTGATAAGGTTGCTGATAAAGACTTCTAATGCTCTCCTGTAGAGATTTGCCAGCCTATGTTGAGGGATTCCACCTGTAAAAAACATAATAAACATGTCAAGCCATAAATAGTTAATTAAGATGATAAAACAAAATAAACTTATCAATTTAGAAAATAAACTTACGATGAACCATCAGGCTCATTCACTCTACCAATGGTGTCCTTATCTCTAGGTGCTAGACCAATTGGATCCTCATTTGGTGTAGCTGCAATTGTAGTTACTAGTGGCGAAAGTGCATAACGCTGAGTTAAGGGGAGCATATATCTGTGCGTCAGACTCAAAGCTGGTATCTCTAAGTCACAAGCCTGATAGGTGGGGTGATGAACCAAGGGAGATGGAATACCAAATGATAGTATGGAAGTCTGGTTGCCTCATGGCAGAGGCATAATGGGTGTAGGCATGAAAGTGTGAGAAGTAATAGTGTGTGATAACAATAAATATGAAGTAGAAGAGTACATCTGAGGGGATGTACCATGTAAATCTAGGGTTTACCTAGTACATCCGAGGGAATGTACCATGAAATAAGATGACACTTGTGGAGAAGATCAAATCTTCCAGGTAGATGAATGACAACCTGGAACATCGTCAGGATCTATAAGTCTCCTAGTTGCCTTCTTCTTACTCTTACTAGACTTTCTACTCTTACTTATACGACCTCAATCACCATCACTTGACAACATTTGTATACAAATTTATATCAAAACATATAAAGAAATTCATAAGTATTAAATAAAATTAGTGGTAACAAAATAAACTGACATGCTAGTCTATATTCTCCCATTCTTTCTCCTCACTTGTTTCATTTTCATCATTCTCCCATTCTTCCTCTTTGGTTGTTTCATTTTCATAGTCTCATTTTTCCACCCTTATTGATTCATTTCCTCATCTATTTCTTCATCAGTATTTACGATAACAATTATCTTATCATCAGAAACTTTTTTAATATGTGTTGAGGATGCTCTAGAATTTTTTTCCAACTCAACATCCACTGTTTGATAAACAACTGCGACATTCATTTTGGTACACCACATATAAAATATTGTCAATTTAAATCCTACCCACATGCGTAGTCTTTATAACCTCCCATCAATCAACTTTATCTCTACACAACAAATATGGAGCATAATACAATTGCTTAAAATTTTGTGCAATGATAAAAGGATCATAGCTACCATATTGTCTCATGTACTTAACTTCAATTATATTATGTTGTTGATTCACCTTGGTACCTCTAGGTGATGGATCAATCAACTTGTACCAAAATAGTACTATCTTGTTTTTTTGCTAATCAAGATATCTAACTTCAATAATCTCTTGTATAACACCATAATATTCAATAGTTTGGTCATTACGATCGACATCACCTTGAATGCACACTCCGCTATTATTAGTTTTCTTATGCCTAGAAACTTCTTTAGTTTGAAACTTAAAACCATTCACACAATACTTATTCATCGTCTGAATTTGACTTTCAGGACTAAGTGCAACACCTCTCACTAATTGCAAATTTTCGATAATACTACATTCATCATAAACCTACATATTGTTAATCCAAAATATAGAGTTTTAGTAAATGAGTATATTATACTTGTTGATTGGGCTCTCCTCTTACATATTCTCTCAGCCAATCAAAAATTCTTATATATATGATATCATTACCCCACGTACTTATGAGTAAATTATTAAGTGTACATTGAGATTTTTCGTTAGTTTAACACTTAGTATTTAAATTCATATAATTTGATAACCCAATTCAACACTTACTTAAGATATGGTTGAATCTCGGGATAATTGAGCAAAACATGCATCACAACGATTGCTTTTCCATACTAGTGAAACCTTTCCTTTGACGTTTTTATGTCCTTGACCAGGTTGATCAAAAATTAAAAATGATTGAAACATAGGATCACTTCATCGTCATCATTGCGATTGGGCCTATTTCTCTTACATGACACATCATCTCAAAGGTTGTAAGAACAAAAATGAGAAGTTTCTCTTGCAAGATAAGCTTCACAAATTGATCCTTTGATCATTTCCCTCTGCTTAGCAGTTTGTTTGCACTTGCCAATTGCCCTATATAGTATCATTTTAGATAGTAATAGTTTAAGAAAAAAGTAACAAAATTAATAACAAATCATTATCCCTTGAATGGATACATCCATCTCATTTGAACTGGGCCCCAAAGGCGTGCCTCTTCTATAAGATGAATTGGAAGATCCCCTATCACATCAAATGAGCCACGTGGAAAGATCTTCTCCAACTTAGCGGTGATGAAAAGAATATTCTACTCCATTCTTGCCAAGCTACTCACGAACAAAGTGTTAGAACACAATTCTTTGAAGAACATACTTATCTCTGTGATTGATTTTCATATCTTGTCGGGAAGGTGTATAAATGCAATAGCCATCAAGATTTTCATGAAAACATGAAAATCATGGATTTTCATACCAATCAACTTTTCTTCATCCATAGCTGCCTACTTTTCCAAATTCAAAGCATAACCCTCAGACATCCTCAAATTCTTAACCCACTAAAAAATTTTACCATTTCTCATCCAATGTGAATAAAAAATTTGGCTTGGACTTAAATTCTTTACCAATTTGTGTTTCCTGCAACCACAAATTCTTTCTCCTGCAATACTCATTTATGTCCATTTTAGATTTTGAATTTTGTCTTGCCCTTAACATTCATCATTGTGTTGAACAAATTGTCAAAATATTTTTTTTTGATGTGCATCACATCAAGATTATGTCATGGAAGATTATTCTTCCAATATGGTAACTTCCAAAATATGCTGTTGTTTAGTCCAATTATATTGAACACCATATCCATGAAGTCTAGAAGGTGAAACTTCTATACCTTTAGGCAATTGACAAACTCTCTCTCAAATCGGATGCCATGATAGTAATAGAGGTGACAGATCATTTTCAATCTTATTCTTTCTAAATGCATTTTTTATTTTTCTAAACTCGTGGTCCATTGGCAAGAATTGACAGTGACAATCAAACCAACAATTTTTTTTGGTCATATTTTAAAGTGAACGCTTTTATTATTTTTCAAGCAATACGGGCAAGCTAATTTTTCAGTAGTCATCCAACCAGACAACATCTCATATGCATGAAAATCATTAATAGTTCATATTAAAGAAGCACACAAGTGTTTTAGCTCATTTATAAATGGCTGCATATAGATATTAATCAAACTTTTCAGATCAAGGGGATCCAAAATAATACAATATAGGAAAATGTAGGGACTTGTTATACACATTTCAGGTGACAAATTATACGAAACAAGAAATATAGGCCAACAAGAATAAGGTTCAGCAGAATTAGAGAATCGTGTGAAACCATCTGCACACAAGTCAAATCTAACATTTCTTAGTTCATGTCACGACCCAAACTACCGAATCGTGAGGGCACCTATTCTAATGCACCTAGAAAGGAGAACCCCTTACCACCCCTTTAAGAAATCAAGAGGAAGTCTTTAATTAAATAACAAAATACCAATCATTATTACAATAGATTTTACGAATAATAAATGTGGAATGAAATATACCCCTAGGACCTAGTCTAAACATGTACAAGAGCTTCTAAGTAATAAAGTAAGTATGGACACAACTTCCACCATGAATGAGAGGAGTAGAAGATGCTGGAGATCACTATCCACGTCACCTATGAAATATCAACTGATCCTGCAACTAGACTATACCCCAAAATGGGTATAACAAATGTAGTATCAGTACAAACAACACGTACTGGAAGGTATCATCAGCCGACCAGGGTTAGATCACGTAAACACAATATGAAAATCACAAAGAGAAAACATGACAACTTTTATAACAGTTTAATCCACGACTCTATTATCCACTTGTGTTACCTAAGAGTATTTCCATTCTTATTCCCGTTGATCATTCATCGCCTTCACATTAGGTGTCATCCATCCTAACTCTCAAAGTTTAACCCCAATATTTATTATAAGTCAATCTGTTTCACTTACGCCTCAATTAACCTCAATGATAATTGAAAACAATAATCATCACCTTGTACCATGTACAACTATGAACACACATTATGATAAATACCTCAAGTTATGACACTTAGCCTTTTCAAGTAACTCTACAACTTCAGTCAAGTACAAGTCAAGAGATATCAAGTCAAGTCAAACCATGACCAAGTCAACAACCCTGAATCTCACCATATCCAAGTCAACAAACCATGACTCTACCCATATCCAAGTCAACATCATAATTCGGTTCACTCAAGGAACCCCAATAACAACCACAATATAGCCTTGTCCACTCAAGGAACCAATATAAACAACAATGATATCAATATTCATATACCCGATCCACTCAAGGAACCGTCAAACTCAAATGAACCTTGTATATGCACGCCAAGGGAATTTTAACCACCCTCTAGTCATGAACTGCAGGGGATAAGCTCTATCCATGTACGAAAACCCAGATATCAAGTGACGGCTAACCTTATTCCATAAAATCCCAGGAAGATGTCCAAATACCGGTATATCCCATAAATAACAAATATAACTTTACATCAATCACAAAAAACAATGATAACAACCAACACTTATAACAACCACAAGATTTACATATAACTTCATTGAATATGTTACACTTAGAATATCATTTAACAATCACCTTCCTTAAGTATTCGTTACAATAATAGGCAATCACCCAAACACTTGGTCAACTCGAGTTAATCATTTCAGGTAAACAACAATTACACTTTAACTCATCAAATCACAAGTGGATATGAATCATTGGTTTCATCAATTATAGCATGTCCTAATACCAATCCACGACTTATTCAAGAAAGCATTATCAAGCCATATTCATTAAACTCAAGTATTCATTTTAGGAGTGCACATTCAACCAAAAGGAGTCTAAACTCTAGCTCAACAATCATAAATTCATTCACTGATCCAATCCTCCTTTATTTATAGCGAGACTAGGATTTTCACTATTATTTAGCAACCCCTACATTCAAGTCATTACTAGGTGCAAGACCTACTCCAGTAGCCAATCATTAAGCTCTATTCAACTTATAATCTAGTTATAGTTATATGCCTTTATACCTTTTACTTCCTAACCCTTAGCCTAACTTGACCTTAGTCTCTTAAGTTAAATCACCGCCTCCTTATACCATAATCAGTCCTCATCATTAACCTTAAACAAGATTATCCCATATTCCAACCACACATAATACCAAGTTCACCCTTTTATGGTAATTAGGCTAAATAACTAGATTATGAGCTCACACAATCTCATTGTCATCTATATTCACCTAATTCACATTACAATCAACCATAGAGTCATACAAACACAAAACATCCATCAAGGATTCATACATTAACATATCATTACATAATTAGGTCCTTATTACATTAAATTCATGTTTTATCTTCCCAAACTCCATGCCTGCAGGCCTAAGCATGATTTCTCCCGTCAAATCTACATTACGGATACGATTACTAACCCTAGTCTACTACTCATAAATCATAACCTACCTAGGCGCCAAGATGCTGCAACAACAAGTAAGCTATGCCATGGATGATCTTCCTTCTTCTTCACGTTTACGAAGGCTAATAGCTAATAATAACAATTACAAGAGTAATTAATAAACTACTCTTCAAACAAATACCTTGAGAATTCAAACCCACTAATTCTAGCCTCATTTTCGATCTACAACATTACCCAAGGGTCAATTAGTCATCAAAATAGTTCCTTTAAGCTTAACTCAACTCTATTAATGGAGTTTTTAGGCTAACGGTTCCACCTTTATTGAATTCAAGGTCCCGAACTATCAATTTTCATGTTTTAGAATCACTAATTCTTACTATGGATTGTTAATTAACAATTTAGAAGTGATTCTAGCTGATGTTAACCCAACCTCTAGGTTTCCCCCAAAATATCATGAACTTAGGGTTCAAATCCCTAAGAATTTCACCATTAAAGGTTGTTCTAATGATTCTAGGATGTTAAAGGATTGAGAAATCAAGGAGATGATGGAAGAAACTTACCTCAACGAAGAATTTCCGCCCAAGAAGTTAGAAAATCGCCCCTCTATGGCTGTGAATGAATTTTTGGAGTTCGAGGGCTTAAACCAATCAAAATAAGGTTCTAATTGCTGTTATGTCGCTATAGCGACCTGATCCCGCTATGGGAGCCTCAACTTTTCAGCACGGACATTCTTCAGTAAAATGGTCATAACTTTTTACTCAGGAAGCGAATTGATGAATGATCAATTGTGTTGAAAAGAATACTCAAAGATCTTTAATTTGGTAGGTTTTGGACCCCTAAATCTTTATATTTTAGGAGAAAAGCTTGTTTGAATTTGTACTGAGTTTAAACTTAGCTCAAAACTAAATCGGTAAGGACACTTTCAACTTTACTTTGTGCTAGGGGAATTGTATGACCTTAGTACATATCAAATGCACTCCCATACTAAAGTATTACTCCTAACACTTATGAAAAATGAGAAGCACATGCCCTTACCGTATATATTTTCAGTACTGATGAAACCGATCATTACAACAGATACCAATTTATCATCCGTTCATCCCCGAACGGGCATTGAGTGAAGAGAAACACGAGGTCGGAATTAGAAAGATACTACTTTTAGAGTTGCTTATGCAACGCCCTACTTACCTACTCGCTATCGTTTATCAACTAATCTATATTTTATACTTGGCCTCCTATCGAGGCTTTTCCAGACTAGAAAATGAAGGGCCAAACATTTATGCACAAGTTAGTTATTCCCCTCATTGGTCTAAGAATGAAACCTTAAGAGTTTATGAGGAGGTAACCTCTAAAATAAAAGAAAACTGAAGAATTTCTACATTGATCCCGCTATAGCGACAATATAAACTCAGGAATATTCCCAGTTTTACCTTTTTCACCATACAATACTCAATTTTTTTGACATCCCAAATTAACCCTTTTACGTTAAACTCTATACTCGGAGTTCTACTCGCCCGAATTCGATTCCAAAAAGTCCTACAGGTTACTTATCATCTTAGCAAACATAAAATCAAGCTAAACTTTATTATATCTACCCAATCCATTCCCGAATTGTCCTAGATTATACCTCACTCAAATTTTGTCCAAGACTAGCCTAGCCTGAGAATTCTAACTCCCAACCCGAGGAAAATCTTAACCCGGGCAATTACACCCTAAACAATGATATAACGAACATAACATCACCAAGTACTACACCATGTTTTTCCCTTGAGACGTCTACCTTATGGCCCTTTTCACCCTTCTATGATCAACACATAAGAATAGATTATCTAGAGTACAACCACTAACCAACACACCACTATGGGTTTCATTAATACATAGATTCTCCACCACCACTTACATTAGTCTATTCGACCCTCAACAATCAATATTTCTCAATTGATCCACTCATCCGTTATCACACAAGGATATCCATACTCCTTTAACCCCACAACTAGCTCAAGGTTAGTCAAATTACCGAATCAACATACCTCAATCACTTAAGGAGCAATAAAAACCAAGTATTATCATAATCAACAAGATGGATATGTCTATTCAAGAATACATCTAATAACCCCATTCCCTCAACTGACCCTACAACTAAGGATCATCAATCATAATCAAGCTATCTTATTGCAAGGACCCTAGCAATTCAATTATACCATTCCCATGGAATATTATTAATCAATAATTATTGTAATATGATAAGCATATGAGCAATGTCAAACAATAAACAACCAATGAGAAGTCATTTTAGTAATCAATACATGGGTGATTATTTCTAGTAATTGACAGCCATAATTTCACAAATACCCGGGAACTTAGTTCCACCATAATCTCACGATTTTCTCATCGACTACACATTATCATCAAAATGCAAGTAGTTACTCAATCAATAGTAAAAACCACCAAGTCAGATAAAGTCTGATGTTCAAATATAAATGTTACCTCAACCGACAACATCACCTACATCAAACAATTAACTTTCATGCCAAGGGCTACCATATTCACCCTTTCGTTTACTTAATCGACAATTCAGTCATCAATTAAACCTTTAAGTTATCACAAAATTTAAAGCCAAAACAAATTTTCCTTAAGTCACAATCATAGATTACCGTAATTTTTTTTACCGCAAGTCCCGCTATCAAGCAACAATAGCCCTTTTTCTATGGTACTTATTCATATACCAACCACTTGAAATAAGAGTTTCCACAAGTATATACCATTTTTCCCTTACCATTTTATCAATGATAAGACCATGCCCAATATTTAGCATACTATTTTCCACTTAAATCACATAACAAGAATTTCTCTAATCATTAACACATAACCAAGTTATGACCTTCCACAATTCACAGAATTTACAATAATTCAAGCAACTGCGATTTACATAAGTACCAAGGCATTAACCTTATGCACCAATTTAAACCTTTATGTTACTAATAACAAGACAAGCAACAATCGTAGTCAAATTCTATCACACATCACACAACACATGATAACTTGCAACATTCAACCTATCACAGATTCAGAGTAAATCAAGCAAGTACAAATCACAAACACATCTTATATTAGACCAACAAAGTTACAACCAGCCATTTTCATCATAATTCATATGACAATCATAAGTTTCAGACCTTATAGATAGATACCAATTGGAAACAACCAGGTTACAATTGTGAACTCCTCAAGATACCAATTGGAATCGACTTATGATTGTATAGAGACCAATTGGAATCGAGAGATACCAATTGGATTCAACCCATACAACAACTATACACACAAGAGGAAAGAAGAAAGTGAAACAATTTCCTATAATGTCTCATAGCTGCCCAAAGATTAGATGTGGACGTCAACACACAATCCACAGGAATCTACTCCAATATCTAATCATTCAACTCTATGCAACTTACAATTTAGTTCTAGTCATACACCTTTGTACTTTTTACTTCCTAATCCTTACCCTAACTTGACCTTAGGCTCTTAAGTCAAGTCACCACCTCTTTATACCATAATCAGTCCTCATCATTAACCTTAAGCAAGATTATCCCATATTCCAACCACACATAGTACCAAGTTTACCCTTTTATGGTAATTAGGTTAAATAACTAGATTATGAGCTCACACAATCTCATTGTCATCTATGTTCACATAATTCATATTACAATCAACCCTAGAGTCATACAAATACAAAACATCTATCAAGGATTCATACTTTAACATATCAACACACAATTAGGTCCTTATTACATTAAGTTCATGTTTTATCTTCCAAAACTCTATGCCCATAGGCCTAAGCATGATTTCTCCCATCAAATCTTCATTATGGATACAATTACTAACCACAGTCTACTACTCATAAATCATAACCTACCTGGGTGCCAAACTGCTATAATAAGTAAGCTATGCCATGGGTGATCTTTCTTCTTCTGCACATTTCCGAAGGCTAAGTCATCTAATAATAACAATTACAAGAGTAATTAATAAACTACTCTTCAAAAAAATACATTGATAATTCAAACCCACTAATTCTACCATCATTTACAGTCTACAACATTACTGAAGGGTCAATTAGTCATCAAAATAGTTCCTTCAAGCTCAACCCAACTCCATTAATAGAGTTTTTAGGCTAAAGGTTACACCTTTATTGACTTCAAGGTCCCCAACTATCAATTTTCATGTTTTAGAATCACTTATTCATGCCAGGGATTGTTAATTAACAATTTAGAAGTGATTCTAGATGATATTATCCTAACCCATAGGTTTTCTCCAAAATATCATGAACTTAGGGTTCAAATTCATAAGAATTTCACCATTAAAGGTTGTTCTAATGATTCTAGGATGTTAAAGGACTGAAAAATGATGGAGATGATGGAAGAAACTTACCTTAACGAAGAATTTCAGCCCAAGAAGTTGGAAAATCACCCCTCTTGGGCTTTGGCATAAAGTTTTGGAGTTTAGGGGATGAAAACCATAAAAATTAGGTCATAATATGATGTTATGTCTATATAGAAACATGCATGTTTCTATAGAGACCTGATCCCGCTACGGCGGCCTCTACTTTTTAGCCTGGACAGTTTTCAGTGAAATGGTCATAACTTTTTACTCAAAATGTGAATTGACAAACGGTTGATTGCATTGGAAAGAAGACTCAAATATATTTAGTTTTATATGTATTATGACCCTTAACTCTTTATATTCTAGTAAAAAATCTCATTTGAATTTGATCCTAGTTTAAACGTAGCTCGAAACTAAATCAGTAAGGACACTTTCAACTTAACTTTATTCTAGGAGTATTGTATGACCTTAGTGCATATAAAATTACACTAAAATACTAAATAATTACTCCTAAAACTTATGACAAATGAGAAGCTCATGCCCTTACCGCATATATTTTCAGTAACGACAAAACTAGTCGTTATAGTTCACTAGTAAAATCAGGATATGTTCTATCAAAATTCTTCCAAGATTTTATATAATGACAATATTTGTTGTTATATGACCCTATTTTTTGTTATGTGTAAGTCCTACATTTAAAATCTCCTGTCTAAATTCCTTCCGATTTGGAAGTGACAAAATTCAGGCTAGGCTAGTTTCACCTTATTCCGGAGCGAGGGGTAGTCAAGGGAAATCTGGGAATGATTTAGATTGATGCATTAGGAATGGTGTTAATTCCTATTTAGCTAAGGCGATTAGAAACCCATAGAATTTTATGGAACTAAATTTGGGTTAGTAGAACTCCCGAAATTGACCTTAGCGTAAATGACATCATTTGGAATGTCCCAGAATCAAAGTGTGTTGTAAAAAGTGGGAATTTTCGATGAATACAAACTTAATATCTTGTCAAAACCGCTATAGCGGTTGGCACACCGCTATATCAGTTGGTACACTGCTATAAAGGTGACCACTATAGCGAAGAAATTATTGCTATAGTGGTGGTCAAGGGCGGTCAACGCTGCTATAGAGGTCGGCTACCGCTATAGCAATCTGTTACCTCTATAGCGGTAGAAACCGCAATTTAATGGAATTTTCCCCCTAAAATAGTTTATATTTTCTAAACTCATTTTGGGACAAGAAAAGGGCGATTTTGGGAAAAAATCATTAGTTTTCCTCCTTTTAACTTTGTTAAGGTAAGGATTTCATTCCCTTTAACTTGTAATTACTTACTAATCCTTAAAATCCCTAAATTATGGAGTTCGAGGAGGGTTTTAGGGTGGGTGAATTTTTTGATGATTGCCGGTGCAAGGGGTGAAAATAAGTATTAGGTTAATGAGTTTTGTTCATTAACTATGAAATTGACATTGCATTCAATTAATTCACTAAACACTTCATGAAATTGGTAGTTTTAGGTGAATTACAGGGAAAATAGCCCTAGAACGATAAGGGAACAATAGTGAACTGACCTTAGGGGGTTGGGGGTGAGTTATAAATCCTGCCATGTTTGGTCATTTTGTTAATACAGTATTTGTATGTATGTTTTAGACCACAAACAAGCGAAAAGGGAAAGAAAATCCAAAGCTCCGGCTTAGAGTTATGCAAGCTTGGTTCGAGGTAGGTGATGGTGGTGTAATTAATCCAACTTGTATTATATGTATATATTAACTATTTTGTAGTGTGATTGGTTAGTGTATGCTTATGGGTGTGCCTATCTTATATTATGAATTGTGGAATGTTTTGGTATTTGGGACGTTCTCGTAGGTTATGGTTGGATTAAGGATTACAGACATTCATGTCTGGGGTTTTAGTACATGGACAGTAATTGTCCCCTGCAGGTCATGGCTAGAGGATGGGTATGTTTCCCTTAGCATGTATGTATGGTTTACAAGGTATGTAATGGTGTGATGGTTCCTTGAGTGGACTGGGGAAACTGTAATTGCTATGTTTGATATTAGCTTATTTATCTTGACTTGAATTGACTATATTTGACTTGGTGATATTTGTTGACTTGTTGGTGTTGCCTCCTAAATGCCATTTGTACTTATGTGCTGAATGTATAATATGGGAGCATGTGTTAGCTAATTGTACTATATTTTGGTTAAGTGTCCATATTTTCATCTTGGGTTAGCCGAATACCCTACCAATATACTTTATTTTTATTGTGTACTGATACTACACCTGCATTTACTTCTGTGAGTGCAGCACATATCCTAGTGGATTCTTTGAGACCTCACTTGTGACTTTAGCAGTTGATTTTTGGATTTCAGGGTGAGCAGCATATCTGGGCTACCATGAGATCTATCTTTATTGGATATTGTCCTTTGTTTGGACTTGTTACTTTCCTTTAGTTTTGGGGGTTGCATCCCCTTTTGACATTCGTAATATGTTTTGGTACATCGAATTTCGGGTTCTAGGGGATTTAATTTGGTATTTTGTTTCCGCATTTCTTAAGTTGTTGGATTGGCTATTTATTAAACTATTTATGGGATAGTTTTAGGATTCTACCTAGGTGTTGTTCAATGCTTTCGGGGTTATTGGTTCTCCCACTGGGTGAGTAGTGTGGGTTCCACTAACGAAGGGTTTGGGTCGTGAAAAACTTGGTATCAGAGCCTAGGTTTCATCGATCTCATTGTACCAAAACGGGTCCAGTAGAATCTGATGTGCCAGCTTATGACGACACATTTTGTATCTTTAAATAAGGATAATCTCGAGTTTTCAAGCAACCTTTGGGGTTTTTAATATGTTTTATGTTTGCTCTCAGGTAATAAGCCCAACCATATGAAAGAAAGGAAATTTTATCGAAAAGAGATTGTGACGAAGAGTTTGATGAACCGTCAGTAGCCTGACGGGCAGCCACATAGCCCATCAGGCCTTATCCAGAATCCAGTGCAGAATGGAGCTGTGTGAGGGTTTGACCAATGGGCTGTCAAGTCCTTGGAGGACCGTCAATCTTCCCGTCAGGCCTTTTCCAGAATCCAACATGGAAGAAAGTAGTTTGACGGAGCTGCTGAAAGACTGTCAGGTCCTTGGCAGATCGTTGCTCAGGCCGTCAGGTCTCAAGCAGAAGATGGAACAATTGGGGATCTTGCGACTGTCCTAGTGGCGGACCGTCACCCTTTCTACGGGACTTCAGGCAAACCGTCAAGAAAAATGCGGCATTCCAGTTCATATTTTAAATCTTGATTTATTTGGAGCCTATAAATACCCAGTCTAGGATTTAGAATAGGCATCTTTGATGCTTGACAATTTTTATAGGCATTATTTCTTTGGAGACTCGATTGGGTTAGGGCAAAAAACACAATATTCTTGGTTTGATTCAAAGATTGAGATTGTTGATTTTTCTTGTGTAAGGATTATACTTTATTCTATGAAAATTATCTTTTTCATCTTGATTCTTATCATGAGTGGATAAAACCCTTTAACTAGGGTTGTGGGATCTTTGGTGGAAAATCATATCTAGGGTTTATGGGTATTGAATTTGTATTGATTTTGTGAGTATATTGCTAATCCTTTTGGTTTAATGAATTTCTAATGGTTGCAAAATTAGGAAATTGCCTTAGGTTAAATTGCTTGAATAAAGATTTTAACTATAGGATAAGGGATTTGTAAGAAGAGTTGGAGTTCCTAACCTCCAACTAACAATTAATGCTTTAACAAGATTAGTCTATTGAGGTGCAAGTCGATTTACAAGCTTGTCACTTTAAATTCAAGAGAATTAAAGTGTAAACTCATCTATTTAGGTAGGAAAACACTTAGATGAACTGTTGAAGTCGATTACCTTATAACCACCTATATTGATACAAGTTCAGATTGCTCTTACCCCGGATGTGATTAGAAACAGAGGAGAACACAGTAATTGTTTATCTCTCTCCATTGGTTCAAGTGTTATAAAAATTAATGTTCTTTACTAAAATTGATATTGGTTAGCAAATATTCAGCAAACCCCCCCTTCGTTTCACGATTTTTTTTGACTAATTGTCATTGAAGCCGTATACTACTTGTTTTACACTTTATTCCCTGTGGTATTCGACCCTAACCTCTGTTGGGTTCTATATTTGACAACAACCGCTTATACTCTTCAAAAGGGAGTTATAGTTTGGGCGTATCAAATTTTGGCCCCATTGCCGGAGAATACGATTGTCAAATAAGTTTTATGTGTGTGATTTGACTTTTAGTCAGGTTTCCTAATTTTACTTTTATTTGTTGTTTTTGTAATTGTAGGCAAATTTATTGTGCATGCCAAGTACCCATCGTTCAGGTGAACCACTATTTCCATTCAATCCAGAGCTAAATAGAACATTGAGAAGGAACATGGATGTACAAAATCAGAATCAAGAACTCTCACCCGGTCAGGTACCACATGCAGATGATAAGGACCTGGGTGATGAGGAGTTGAATGATGTTGTTGAGGGGCAACATGCTGATAATGTTGCCATAGTAAATCAAAATCAGCGATAAAGGGTTAGAGGACGCCAGCAGCCTGCGATGAACTTTGCTTTGGACGTCGATGAGGACAACGCTGATTTAGATGGAGTTGGGGATACTGGAGCCATTGTCCCACCTCTACTTTATCCTGGGACTAAGTTCAATATCACCTGCACTATGATCCATCTGCTGAACCTGAAGGGTTTATTTGGGGGTGCGCCTAGTGACGATCCGAACTTGCACTTAATGAACTTTATCAATATTTACAGATCATTTGATAATTCAGGAGTGTCACAGAATGCAATTTGACTGAGATTTTTTTCATTATCTCTGACTGGGGAGGTGATGTCGCCCAAAATATACTTTCAAGAAAGTATAATGCGATCGCTATATCAAATATAGAACCCAACTGAGTTGGGGTCGATCCAACAGGGAACAGGACGAAATTATGTAGAACGCTAGTCTGAGTAATTGGCAAGTAAGTAAAAATGGGGAGTTTTTGTGAATAAGTGGTGACAGTAATGATTGCTGATTTTAGGATTTGTAAACAACATGAGAAATACATTAGGACTGTAATCCCCAATGATTCCTTAACTTTACCGGTTAGTTGTGCTGGCAAAACTGTCCTGCTGCGTTGCATGCAAAATCTAACAAGATATGTTCATCTAAACGTCTCTCGATCTTGGTTAGACAAATTTCACTCTTTTCCTCTTGGTCTCTGAGTGTCGTACTTCAATCTTGTAAGGTCCCGCTAACTTATCCTCCAATGAGCAGATCCCAACCAATTTGACCTTGGGTTGCCTCCCAACCAGCGCCTGATTTAACATCGCGGCACAACTTGGCTAGGTTGGTTACTCAGACTTCACCAACCAGCCCATGGGTTGCCTCCCATGAAGCGCCTGATTTAACATCGCGGCACGACTTGGCTAGCTTGATTAGTCAGACTTTACCAACCAGCCCATAGGTTGCTTGCCATGAAGCGACTGATTTAATGTCGCAGCACAACTTGGCTAGCTTGACTACTCAGACTTCACCAATTCTAAGCTCCTCACAAGTGCTTATCTCTTCCGTGATTCCCACATAGTGCTTTACACGTTGCCCATTGACTTTAAATAAAATATTATCTTTATCTTTCAGCTCAATTACTCCATGCGGGAATACCCTAACAATGGTGAATGGTCCAGACCATTTAGACCGTAGTTTTCCAGGAAAAAAGCGAAGCCTGGAGTTATAAAGTAGCACCAAATCTCCCGGATGAAACTCTTGTCGTTCGACTTTTCGATCATGAAATAGTTTCATCTTTTCTTTATAAAGTGCTGAACTTTCATAAGCCTGTAGAAGAAATTCATCCAACTTATTCATCTGATCTAGCCTCAATTTAGCCGCGTCTCTACATTCCAGATTCAACCTCTTCAATGCCCATAATTCCTTGTGTTCAAGTTCAATAGGCAAATGGCACAATTTACCAAACACCGGCTGATATGGAGATGCACCAATTGGAGTCTGGAAAGCAATTCGATTTGCCCATAATGCATCATCCAATCTTTGAGCCCAATCAATCCTATTGGCATTCACCGTCTTTGCCAAGATAGTCTTTATCTCACGATTTGACACCTTAAATTGCCCGCTCATCTGAGGATGGTAAGGTGTTGACACCATATTTTTCAAGCAGAGCTTTGAATATCCGATTACAGAAGTGGGATCCTCCATCACTAATGATTACTCGTGGTGTCCCAAATCGTGAAAATATGTTCTTTTTCAAGAATGTCGTGACATTTCTTCCTTCATTATTGGGAAGCGAAATTGCCTCCACCCATTTAGAAACATAGTCAACAGCTACCAAAATGTATTTCATCCCATGTGAGCTCACAAAGGGGCCCATAAAGTCAATTCCCCATACATCAAACAATTTGAGCTCTAGTTGTCATAGGGAGTTCATGTCTGCGTGAGATATTCCCTTGTCTTTGTCATTGGTCACAGGACCGAGCATAGTCATGAGCATCCCTATAGATGGTAGGCCAATAATATCCACATTGTAAGATCTTGTGCGTAGTCCGTGTACCACCATGATGACCCCCAACTGGAGATGAATGACATGCTTCCAAGATACTCATCATTTCAGCCTCTGGGATACACCTTCGAATCATACCATCTGCATATACTCTAAATAGATAGAAGAATTTTCTCACCTCATGCATGAATTTCTTTCTCTGCTGATATGACATATCTTTCGGGATTAGATCACTTGCTAGAAAGTTGGCAAAATCTGCAAACCATGGGATTAAGTCTTGTGATGCTGCCAACACTTAATCATATGGAAAAGTATCATCAATATCAAGATTATCCCTTAATTTAAGCATGGCCTCACCCTCAAGGCATGATAGATAGTCAGCGACCTGATTCTCGGTTCCCTTTCGGTCCTTGACTTCAAAATCAAATTCTTGCAGTAGAAGTACCCACCGAATCAATCTTGGCTTAACATCCTTCTTTGACATGAGATACTGAAGTGCTGCATAGTCTACTATGTACAATCACCTTCGCACAAATCAAGTAAGATCTGAATTTCTCAAAAGCAAAGACCACTACCAACAATTCCTGTCCAGTCACGGTGTAATACTTCTAAGATGGATTAAGTACTTTGCTAGCATAGTAAATCAAATGTAAAATATTCTCACGTCTTTGGCCAAGGACTGGACCCAAAGCCACTCCACTAACATTGCACGTAACCTCAAAAGGCATCGTCTAATCTGGTGAAATAATGATAGGGGCTGAAATCAACTTCTCTTTCAAACACTCAAATGCTTTTAGAAAAGCCTCATCAAACACGAACTTCACCTCCTTCTCTAAAAGCTTGCATAACGGATTTGCAATTTTCGAGAAGTCTTTGATGAATCTTCTATAAAATCCTGCATGTCCCAAGAAATTTTGAATTCCTTTCAGGGAGATAAGTGGAGGTAAATTTTCAATCACCTCAATCTTTGACTTATCAACTTCAATACCTTTCTTTGAGATCTGATGCCCCAATATGATACCCTCATTAACCATAAAATGGCATTTTTCCTAATTTAGAACTAAGTTGCACTCCTCGCATCTTTACAGCACATTAGAAAGGTGTGCCAAGCAATCATTAAATAAGTCTCCTACAACAGAAAAAACATCCATAAAAACCTCAATAGAGTCTTCCACTATGTCGGAGAAAATAGACATCATGCAACGCTGGAAAGTGGCTGGTGCATTACATAAACCGAAGGGCATCCTTTTGAATGCGAACGTCCCATATAGACAATTGAAAGTGGTCTTCTCTTGGTCTTCAGGGGCAATGAAAATCTGATTATACCCCGAATATTCGTCAAGAAAACAATACCATCCTCTACCAGTAAAACAGTCTAACATCTGATCTATGAAAGAAATAGGAAAATGATCTTTTTCTGTCCAAGAATTCAGCTTTCGATAATCCATACAAACTCTCCATCCAGTAACCGGTCTCATTGGGATTAACTCATTCTTGTCGTTTGGAACCACAGTAATTCCTCCCTTCTTTGGCACACACTGAACTAGGCTCACCCATTTGCTATCAGCAATGGGGTAAACTACACCTGCATCTAGCCACTTAATGATCTCCTTCTTCACAACCTCTTGCATAGGTGGGTTTAGACGACGTTGTTGCTCAATGCTTGGTATGCA
This sequence comes from Capsicum rhomboideum, assembly GCA_031232105.1. NCBI lineage: Eukaryota > Viridiplantae > Streptophyta > Magnoliopsida > Solanales > Solanaceae > Capsicum > Capsicum rhomboideum. The sequence continues at coordinate 108,499,614 of CP124711.1, forward strand.
CTCAAGATCAAGTTATATTTTGTGAGTGAAAATGCCGGGTGAAATCCCTATAATATCAGCAATGGAACAACCAATGGCCCTCTTAAACCTTATCAATACCGAAACCAAAGCCTCGACTTGCCACTTTATCAACGGAAAAGAAATAATCACAGGCAAGGTGTTGTTGGCTCACAAAAATATGTAGCGAAGGTGAGCGAAAAGAGCTTTAAGTTCCAAAACTGGAGGCTCCTCAATAGAAGGACGAGCTGGTGGGGTCACTCTATTCTTCAAATCGAGATCAAGTTTCTTTGGGGTGTAAGTGTATGATCCCCTACCAGCAAGTGCACCAACCATCTCAACGTATTCCTCAACACCATCACTATCAAAATTCATAATCACTGCCGTAAGAGCTTCTACCCCCAACCTTACTTCAAGAGGCATGGTAATATCACTCTCCTTAACTGTATCTATTACCAAAATCACCCGCATATCCTTCGGTTGTTTCATGGAACGACAAACATTGAAAGTGACATGTTTATCATTTAACCTAAATTTCATCTGCCCTATTTCTATGTCGACCAATGCATGACCAGTGGCAAGGAATGGTCTTCCCAATATGATGGGAACCTCGAAATCAACTTCACAATCTAGAATCACAAAGTCAGCTGGAAAGATAAAAGATGCAACTTTTATCAAAACATCATACAAAATGCCTAACATTTTTTTTTTACAGTCCTATCCGCCATAAGAAGTCTCATAGAGGTTGGTTTTGGAGCCTCCAACCCCAACTGCTTGAAAATGGCTAGTGGCATTAATTTAATGCTAGCACCCAAATCACAAAGTTCTTTAGCAAAGTTAAAAGACCCGACAGTACAAGGAATTGTGAAAGCTCCTGGATCCTCCTTCTTTTTAACTAGGGAACGTGACGTAACTGCACTACAATGATGTAAGTTATCTGTCGGCTCAAAACTGACAGTTCTCTTCTTTGTTACCAAGTCTTTCATGAACTTTGCATAACCTAGCATCTGCTCTAATACCTCAACAAGAGGGATGTTTACCGATAGCTCTTTCAACATTGTAATAAACTTCTGATATTTGCCTTCCGTAGCCTTCTTTTTCAACCTTTAAGGAAAGGGAAGAGGAGGTCGTGGGATAGTTTTTAGCATTTGTGGGACCTCCTTTTCCTTCCTCTTTTCTTTCTCCTTTTCGCCAGTATCATGAGGATTTGGGACTGCTTCGACCTTCGAATTATCCGGCTCTATCTCAGTTTCTATATCAACTATCATCGGCTCATTGGTCTTACCACTATCCACAGTTATAGATGGATAAGTTGTGCAGTTCCTGCTTCTAGTAGTGATGGCCAGACAATGACTATCATTCTTTGAATTCTGAACAGTGTTGCTTGGAAGGGTACTTGGCTGACGTTGGTTCAATGCCACCGATATCTGCCCGAACTGTTGCTCCAACTATTTAATAGCAGTCGAGTAGGATTCTACTTTTTGACTTATTCTCGAGATGTCTGACCTAATCTCCTTCAAGCAATGCTCTTGACTCTTTGACCCTTTAACCAGTTTACTGGGAAGGGCTTCCATTCTTGAATTTCCCTAGTCAGCATCGTGATTTCCTGGTGGAACATATACACTATTCTTCTCTTTATAATCATCCTTCTACCTCTAATCACCGTCATGATCTCATTATCTATCTCTATATCCCGCCTTGTTGTAATTTTCTCCATAGTAGTTCCGACCTTGATTCCCTTGCCTTGAGTTCCAAGAGTCTTGATTAGACCCCTGACCCTTGGCTCAAAAACCCTCCACTTCTCAATACAGGTATTTATCATCTTCATTAGATTCACTATCATCATGCCTAGGTGTTTTTCCTTCTGTACCTATGGCATGCACCTTCTCAGCATCTCTAGCGGTAATTTGTTTAGCCAACAAACCAATTTCTGTCCTAAGTTGTGCGACCTCTTGAGCTACAGATTCTTCCAAAGCCCATTGTGCTGCTGAGGCTCTAATAGTATACGTGCCAGCAGATATTTCTGCCTCCCGAGTATGCCATCCTCGATTGGTCTTAGTGATACGATCTAATATCTCTGAAGCTTGTTCCCATATCAGACTCATAAATGCTCCACCAGTGATAGTATTTGCTACAGCCTTAGTATTGGCATTTAAAGCCCTGTAGAAGATTTCAAGTAAATTCCTACCACTCATCCTATGATTTGGCATATTCTGCAGCTTCTTCTTGAACCTTAGCCATGTCTCGTAAAGTTCTTCAGAATGTAGTTGTCTAAAGTTATAAATCTCATCCTTCAACTGTAGAATCTTGGAGGGTGGAAAAAATCTTTCCAGAAATTGATTTCTTATATCTTGCCAAGTAGTGATGGAACCTCATGGTAACTATGCCAACCACAAAGTCGCTTCTCCTGTTAGAGAGAATGGAAACAATCTCAAACGAATAGCCTCTTGCTTAACTCCAGGAAAATTATAAGAAGTGCAAACCCCTAAAAAGTTCATTACATGCATGTTTTGATCATCTGTAGGAAGACCTGCGAATACACCTTTCAAGTTAAGTAGGTGAATCATGGCACTTGTAATGTCAAACTTAGTGCCCTGAGGTAATTCTGGTGGAATAATGGCACCAGTATCTATCATCTCAAAATAAGCCACATCTTCTTCCTCAGGATCATCATAAACTAGTACATGCGGTCTTTGATGTGGTGGGTGAGCTCTCAGTCTTTTTTGTCTTTCTTCAGCCTCAGCCCGTCGCTGGGTTGCTTCTTGTATAGCTCGATTATCTCTATCTGCTTGCCAAAGATCAACTTGTCTAGCTTGATCTTCCCATGTCAATCGAGTAGTAGTTTTGTCTACTATTTCATGACCAACTGGATGGATTGGTTAGTTATGAATATCTCCCACGGCGGCAGGATCATGAACTCCGTCGGTATTCACAATTCTTCGATTAGCTCTCAGAGTTCTTTATATTTCAAGATCAAGTGGAATCAGGGGATTGACTTAACTCCTAGTATTGGGCATATACCGACGTGTACCCTTAAAAATATAAGGAAATAAAACCAATCAACTCCAACAAGTAAAATACTCAACTCCGTAACTATAGTTCCCCGTCAACGGAGCCAAAATTTGATGTCGCCCAAAATATACCTTCAGAAAAGTATAATACAATCGCTGTATCTAATATAGAACCCAACTAGGTTGGGGTCGATCCCACAGGGAACAGGATGAAATTATATAGAACGCTAGTCTGAGTAATTGTCAAGTAAGTAAAAATTGAGGGTTTTTGTGAATAAGTGGTGATAGTAACGATTGCTGATTTTAGGATTTATAGACAATATGAGAAATACACTAGGACTGTGATCCCCAATGATTCCTTACACTACTAAAAAAAGGCAAAAAAACGACGGACAAAAAAGCGACGGATTGCGTCGCTTCAGAAAAACGACGGAAAAAACGACGCTGTCCGTCGTTTTTTAATTTATTTTAAATTTTTATTTATTTTTTAATTAAAATCGACGGACAGCGTCTCAATTTCCGTCGCTTATTTTCGTGGATTATTGTGCCAAACAATTAATAAATAATTTATAATATTTTTTTTAATAAAAGCGACGGAATGCGTCGCTTTTAATTTTAAAAAAAGAAAATTAATTTTAGAAAAGCGACGCAGTCAGTCGCTTTTTTAATTTAAATTAAATTTTTATTTATTTTTACAAATATCGACGGACAGCGTCGCTATTATTTTTTTTAAAAAGAAAATTATTTTTTAGAAAAAACGACGCTGTCCGTCGCTTTTTAAATTTATTTTTAATTTTTCTTTATTTTTTATTAAAAGCGACGGACAGAGTCGGTTTTTCTAAAAATAAGTTTATAAAAATGACACTGTCCGTCGATATTTGATATTTTTAATTTATTAATAAATAAATAATTTTTATATTTTAAAAAATTAATTCATATATATTTTTTAAAAAAAAATCGACGCAAAAATCGACGGACAGGGTCGATTTTTTCCGTCGCTTTTTTAGTCAACTTTTTAGTCACCCATATAATTAGGGCAAGACTCTATTCTTGCTCTTTCTCTCTCTTTCAAGACTCTCTTCTCTCTTCTCTCTATCTCTTTCTTTTTTTTTCTCTCTCAAATATTCAACAAATCTCTCTCTCTCTCTCACACTAATCTACACCAACATTGCTCCCGACGGAAAGAAGCAGCCGGCGACGAACCACTGCCCTTCGCTGCCAGCCGCCGCCGCCGTCGCTGCCCCGCCGCCGCCGCCGCCACCGCCGTCGCCGTCGCCGCGGCCTCCTTCCGCCGCCAGCAGTAGCCAACATCAGTAACATTCTCTCTCCGCTCCTTCTCTCACCAACGACAACAACAACAACAACCAAGTAAAGGTAAGTTGTTTCTCTATATTTTCTTATATTGAAGTCCCTAAATGTAGTGTTATGGTGGGATTATTTGCTGTAGAAGGCTTTGAAAGCCCTAGGTTTTGTGATGATTATATGGTGTGAGAGGGACATGCGACGCCTCTACTTATTCGCTTTATTGAATTGTTTGACATATATTAGAATTGAAAATTTGAAGTAGTGACTTGAAAATGTTTAAATGTAGTGATTTGAAATTGTGAACTTATTTCTTAAAAATGGTTAAGTGTAGTTACTTGAAATGTGAATTAGTGACTTGAAAATAATTAAGTCTAGTTACTTGAAATGTTGATTAGTGACTTGAAAATGTTTAAGTTGAGTTACTTGAAATTTGAATTAGTGTCTTCAAAATGGTTAAGGTTAGTTACTTGAAATGAGAACTTGTGACTTGAAAATGATTAAGTGTAGTAACTTGAAATTGTGAACTTGTTTTTTGAAAATGGTTAAGTGTAGTGACTTGAAATGTGAATTAGTGAGTTGAAAATAGTTAAGTGTAGTGACTTGAAAATGGTTAAATGTAGTGAATTGAAATTGTGAACTTGTTTCTTGAAAATGGTTAAATATAGTGACTTGAAATGTGAATTAATGACTTGAAAATGGTTAAGTGTAGTGACTTGAAATGGTTAAGTGTAGTGAGTTGACATTGTTAAGTGTAGTGATTTGAAAAATGTGAACTTGTTTTTTGAAAATGGTTAAGTGTAGTGACTTGAAATGTGAACTTGTGAGTTGAAAATGGTTAAGTGTAAGCATTGAAATTGTGAACTTATTTTTTGAAAATTGTTAAGTGTAGTGATTTGAAATTGTGAACTTGTGAATTGAAAATGGTTAAGTGTAGTGACTTGAAATGTGAACTTGTGAATTGAAATGGTTAAGTGTAGTGCATTGAAATTGTGAACTTATTTTTTGAAAATTGTTAAGTGTAGAGACTTGAAAAGTGAGAAGTAGTGAGGTGAAAATGGTTAAATGTAGTGAATTGAAATTGTGAAGTTGTTTCTTGAAAATGGTTGAATATAGTGACTTGAAATGTGAATTAGTGTTTTGAAAATTGTTAAGTGTAGTGACTTGAAATGTGAATTAGTGAGTTGAAAATGGTTAAGTGTAGTGACTTGAAATCTAAACTTGTGAGTTGAAAATGGTTAAGTGTAGTGACTTGAAATTGTGAACTTGTTTTTTGAAAATGGTTAAGTGTAGTGACTTGAAATGTGAACTTGTGACTTGAAAATGGTTAAGTGTAGTGACTTGAAATGTGAACTTGTGACTTGTAAATGTTTAAGTGTAGTGACTTGAAATGTGAACTTGTGAATTGAAAATGGTTAAGTGTAGTGCATGGAAATTGTGAACTTATTTTTTGAAAATTGTTAAGTGTAGTGACTTGAAAATTGTTAAGTGTAGTGACTTGAAATTGTGAACTTGTTTTTTGAAAATGGTTAAGTGTAGTGACTTGAAATGTGAACTTGTGACTTGAAAATGGTTAAGTGTAGTGACTTGAAATGTGAACTTGTGACTTGTAAATGTTTAAGTGTAGTGACTTGAAATGTGAACTTGTGAATTGAAAATGGTTAAGTGTAGTGCATGGAAATTGTGAACTTATTTTTTGAAAATTGTTAAGTGTAGTGATTTGAAATTGTGAACTTGTTTTTTGAAAATGGTTAAGTGTAGTGACTTGAAATGTGAACTTGTGACTTGAAAATGGTTAAGTGTAGTGACTTGAAATGTGAACTTGTGAATTGAAAATGGTTAAGTGTAGTGCATGGAAATTGTGAACTTATTTTTGAAAATTGTTAAGTGTAGTGATTTGAAATTGTGAACATTTTTTTTGAAAATGGTTAAGTGTAGTGACTTGAAATGTGAACTTGTGAATTGAAAATGCTTAAGTGTAGTGACTTGAAAATTGTTAAGTGTAGTGACTTGAAATTGTGAATTAGTGTTTTGAAAATGGTTAAGTGTAGTGACTTGAAATGTGAACTTGTGACTTGTAAATGGTTAAGTGTAGTGACTTGAAATGTGAACTTGTGAATTGAAAATGGTTAAGTGTAGTGCATGGAAATTGTGAACTTATTTTTTGAAAATTGTTAAGTGTAGTGATTTGAAATTGTGAACTTGTTTTTTGAAAATGGTTAAGTGTAGTGACTTGAAATGTGAACTTGTGACTTGAAAATGGTTAAGTGTAGTGACTTGAAATGTGAACTTGTGACTTGAAAATGGTTAAGTGTAGTGACTTGAAATGTGAACTTGTGAATTGAAAATGGTTAAGTGTAGTGCATGGAAATTGTGAACTTATTTTTGAAAATTGTTAAGTGTAGTGATTTGAAATTGTGAACTTTTTTTTTGAAAATAGTTAAGTGTAGTGACTTGAAATGTGAATTAGTGAGTTGAAAATGGTTAAGTGTAGTGACTTGAAATGGTTAAGTGTAGTGAGTTGACATTGTTAAGTGTAGTGATTTGAAAAATGTGAACTTGTTTTTTGAAAATGGTTAAGTGTAGTGACTTGAAATGTGAACTTGTGACTTGAAAATGGTTAAGTGTAGTGACTTGAAATGTGAACTTGTGACTTGTAAATGTTTAAGTTTAGTGACTTGAAATGTGAACTTGTGACTTGAAAATGGTTAAGTGTAGTGACTTGAAATGTGAACTTGTGAATTGAAAATGCTTAAGTGTAGTGACTTGAAAATTGTTAAGTGTAGTGACTTGAAATTGTGAATTAGTGTTTTGAAAATGGTTAAGTGTAGTGACTTGAAATGTGAACTTGTGACTTGTAAATGGTTAAGTGTAGTGACTTGAAATGTGAACTTGTGAATTGAAAATGGTTAAGTGTAGTGCATGGAAATTGTGAACTTATTTTTTGAAAATTGTTAAGTGTAGTGATTTGAAATTGTGAACTTGTTTTTTGAAAATGGTTAAGTGTAGTGACTTGAAATGTGAACTTGTGACTTGAAAATGGTTAAGTGTAGTGACTTGAAATGTGAACTTGTGACTTGAAAATGGTTAAGTGTAGTGACTTGAAATGTGAACTTGTGAATTGAAAATGGTTAAGTGTAGTGCATGGAAATTGTGAACTTATTTTTGAAAATTGTTAAGTGTAGTGATTTGAAATTGTGAACTTTTTTTTTGAAAATAGTTAAGTGTAGTGACTTGAAATGTGAATTAGTGAGTTGAAAATGGTTAAGTGTAGTGACTTGAAATGGTTAAGTGTAGTGAGTTGACATTGTTAAGTGTAGTGATTTGAAAAATGTGAACTTGTTTTTTGAAAATGGTTAAGTGTAGTGACTTGAAATGTGAACTTGTGACTTGAAAATGGTTAAGTGTAGTGACTTGAAATGTGAACTTGTGACTTGTAAATGTTTAAGTTTAGTGACTTGAAATGTGAACTTGTGACTTGAAAATGGTTAAGTGTAGTGACTTGAAATGTGAACTTGTGAATTGAAAATGGTTAAGTGTAGTGCATGGAAATTGTGAACTTATTTTTGAAAATTGTTAAGTGTAGTGATTTGAAATTGTGAACTTTTTTTTTGAAAATGGTTAAGTGTAGTGACTTGAAATGTGAACTTGTGAATTGAAAATGCTTAAGTGTAGTGACTTGAAAATTGTTAAGTGTAGTGACTTGAAATTGTGAATTAGTGTTTTGAAAATGGTTAAGTGTAGTGACTTGAAATGTGAACTTGTGACTTGTAAATGGTTAAGTGTAGTGACTTGAAATGTGAACTTGTGAATTGAAAATGGTTAAGTGTAGTGCATGGAAATTGTGAACTTATTTTTTGAAAATTGTTAAGTGTAGTGATTTGAAATTGTGAACTTGTTTTTTGAAAATGGTTAAGTGTAGTGACTTGAAATGTGAACTTGTGACTTGAAAATGGTTAAGTGTAGTGACTTGAAATGTGAACTTGTGACTTGAAAATGGTTAAGTGTAGTGACTTGAAATGTGAACTTGTGAATTGAAAATGGTTAAGTGTAGTGCATGGAAATTGTGAACTTATTTTTGAAAATTGTTAAGTGTAGTGATTTGAAATTGTGAACTTTTTTTTTGAAAATAGTTAAGTGTAGTGACTTGAAATGTGAATTAGTGAGTTGAAAATGGTTAAGTGTAGTGACTTGAAATGGTTAAGTGTAGTGAGTTGACATTGTTAAGTGTAGTGATTTGAAAAATGTGAACTTGTTTTTTGAAAATGGTTAAGTGTAGTGACTTGAAATGTGAACTTGTGACTTGAAAATGGTTAAGTGTAGTGACTTGAAATGTGAACTTGTGACTTGTAAATGTTTAAGTTTAGTGACTTGAAATGTGAACTTGTGACTTGAAAATGGTTAAGTGTAGTGACTTGAAATGTGAACTTGTGAATTGAAAATGCTTAAGTGTAGTGACTTGAAAATTGTTAAGTGTAGTGACTTGAAATTGTGAATTAGTGTTTTGAAAATGGTTAAGTGTAGTGACTTGAAATGTGAACTTGTGACTTGTAAATGGTTAAGTGTAGTGACTTGAAATGTGAACTTGTGAATTGAAAATGGTTAAGTGGTAGTGCATGGAAATTGTGAACTTATTTTTTGAAAATTGTTAAGTGTAGTGATTTGAAATTGTGAACTTGTTTTTTGAAAATGGTTAAGTGTAGTGACTTGAAATGTGAACTTGTGACTTGAAAATGGTTAAGTGTAGTGACTTGAAATGTGAACTTGTGACTTGAAAATGGTTAAGTGTAGTGACTTGAAATGTGAACTTGTGAATTGAAAATGGTTAAGTGTAGTGCATGGAAGTTGTGAACTTATTTTTGAAAATTGTTAAGTGTAGTGATTTGAAATTGTGAACTTTTTTTTTGAAAATAGTTAAGTGTAGTGACTTGAAATGTGAATTAGTGAGTTGAAAATGGTTAAGTGTAGTGACTTGAAATGGTTAAGTGTAGTGAGTTGACATTGTTAAGTGTAGTGATTTGAAAAATGTGAACTTGTTTTTTGAAAATGGTTAAGTGTAGTGACTTGAAATGTGAACTTGTGACTTGAAAATGGTTAAGTGTAGTGACTTGAAATGTGAACTTGTGAATTGAAAATGGTTAAGTGTAGTGCATGGAAATTGTGAACTTATTTTTTGAAAATTGTTAAGTGTAGTGATTTGAAATTGTGAACTTGTTTTTTGAAAATGGTTAAGTGTAGTGACTTGAAATGTGAACTTGTGACTTGAAAATGGTTAAGTGTAGTGACTTGAAATGTGAACTTGTGAATTGAAAATGGTTAAGTGTAGTGCATGGAAATTGTGAACTTATTTTTGAAAATTGTTAAGTGTAGTGATTTGAAATTGTGAACATTTTTTTTGAAAATGGTTAAGTGTAGTGACTTGAAATGTGAACTTGTGAATTGAAAATGCTTAAGTGTAGTGACTTGAAAATTGTTAAGTGTAGTGACTTGAAATTGTGAATTAGTGTTTTGAAAATGGTTAAGTGTAGTGACTTGAAATGTGAACTTGTGACTTGTAAATGGTTAAGTGTAGTGACTTGAAATGTGAACTTGTGAATTGAAAATGGTTAAGTGTAGTGCATGGAAATTGTGAACTTATTTTTTGAAAATTGTTAAGTGTAGTGATTTGAAATTGTGAACTTGTTTTTTGAAAATGGTTAAGTGTAGTGACTTGAAATGTGAACTTGTGACTTGAAAATGGTTAAGTGTAGTGACTTGAAATGTGAACTTGTGACTTGAAAATGGTTAAGTGTAGTGACTTGAAATGTGAACTTGTGAATTGAAAATGGTTAAGTGTAGTGCATGGAAATTGTGAACTTATTTTTGAAAATTGTTAAGTGTAGTGATTTGAAATTGTGAACTTTTTTTTTGAAAATAGTTAAGTGTAGTGACTTGAAATGTGAATTAGTGAGTTGAAAATGGTTAAGTGTAGTGACTTGAAATGGTTAAGTGTAGTGAGTTGACATTGTTAAGTGTAGTGATTTGAAAAATGTGAACTTGTTTTTTGAAAATGGTTAAGTGTAGTGACTTGAAATGTGAACTTGTGACTTGAAAATGGTTAAGTGTAGTGACTTGAAATGTGAACTTGTGACTTGTAAATGTTTAAGTTTAGTGACTTGAAATGTGAACTTGTGACTTGAAAATGGTTAAGTGTAGTGACTTGAAATGTGAACTTGTGAATTGAAAATGCTTAAGTGTAGTGACTTGAAAATTGTTAAGTGTAGTGACTTGAAATTGTGAATTAGTGTTTTGAAAATGGTTAAGTGTAGTGACTTGAAATGTGAACTTGTGACTTGTAAATGGTTAAGTGTAGTGACTTGAAATGTGAACTTGTGAATTGAAAATGGTTAAGTGGTAGTGCATGGAAATTGTGAACTTATTTTTTGAAAATTGTTAAGTGTAGTGATTTGAAATTGTGAACTTGTTTTTTGAAAATGGTTAAGTGTAGTGACTTGAAATGTGAACTTGTGACTTGAAAATGGTTAAGTGTAGTGACTTGAAATGTGAACTTGTGACTTGAAAATGGTTAAGTGTAGTGACTTGAAATGTGAACTTGTGAATTGAAAATGGTTAAGTGTAGTGCATGGAAATTGTGAACTTATTTTTGAAAATTGTTAAGTGTAGTGATTTGAAATTGTGAACTTTTTTTTTGAAAATAGTTAAGTGTAGTGACTTGAAATGTGAATTAGTGAGTTGAAAATGGTTAAGTGTAGTGACTTGAAATGGTTAAGTGTAGTGAGTTGACATTGTTAAGTGTAGTGATTTGAAAAATGTGAACTTGTTTTTTGAAAATGGTTAAGTGTAGTGACTTGAAATGTGAACTTGTGACTTGAAAATGGTTAAGTGTAGTGACTTGAAATGTGAACTTGTGAATTGAAAATGGTTAAGTGTAGTGCATGGAAATTGTGAACTTATTTTTTGAAAATTGTTAAGTGTAGTGATTTGAAATTGTGAACTTGTTTTTTGAAAATGGTTAAGTGTAGTGACTTGAAATGTGAACTTGTGACTTGAAAATGGTTAAGTGTAGTGACTTGAAATGTGAACTTGTGAATTGAAAATGGTTAAGTGTAGTGCATGGAAATTGTGAACTTATTTTTGAAAATTGTTAAGTGTAGTGATTTGAAATTGTGAACATTTTTTTTGAAAATGGTTAAGTGTAGTGACTTGAAATGTGAACTTGTGAATTGAAAATGCTTAAGTGTAGTGACTTGAAAATTGTTAAGTGTAGTGACTTGAAATTGTGAATTAGTGTTTTGAAAATGGTTAAGTGTAGTGACTTGAAATGTGAACTTGTGACTTGTAAATGGTTAAGTGTAGTGACTTGAAATGTGAACTTGTGAATTGAAAATGGTTAAGTGTAGTGCATGGAAATTGTGAACTTATTTTTTGAAAATTGTTAAGTGTAGTGATTTGAAATTGTGAACTTGTTTTTTGAAAATGGTTAAGTGTAGTGACTTGAAATGTGAACTTGTGACTTGAAAATGGTTAAGTGTAGTGACTTGAAATGTGAACTTGTGACTTGAAAATGGTTAAGTGTAGTGACTTGAAATGTGAACTTGTGAATTGAAAATGGTTAAGTGTAGTGCATGGAAATTGTGAACTTATTTTTGAAAATTGTTAAGTGTAGTGATTTGAAATTGTGAACTTTTTTTTTGAAAATAGTTAAGTGTAGTGACTTGAAATGTGAATTAGTGAGTTGAAAATGGTTAAGTGTAGTGACTTGAAATGGTTAAGTGTAGTGAGTTGACATTGTTAAGTGTAGTGATTTGAAAAATGTGAACTTGTTTTTTGAAAATGGTTAAGTGTAGTGACTTGAAATGTGAACTTGTGACTTGAAAATGGTTAAGTGTAGTGACTTGAAATGTGAACTTGTGACTTGTAAATGTTTAAGTTTAGTGACTTGAAATGTGAACTTGTGACTTGAAAATGGTTAAGTGTAGTGACTTGAAATGTGAACTTGTGAATTGAAAATGCTTAAGTGTAGTGACTTGAAAATTGTTAAGTGTAGTGACTTGAAATTGTGAATTAGTGTTTTGAAAATGGTTAAGTGTAGTGACTTGAAATGTGAACTTGTGACTTGTAAATGGTTAAGTGTAGTGACTTGAAATGTGAACTTGTGAATTGAAAATGGTTAAGTGGTAGTGCATGGAAATTGTGAACTTATTTTTTGAAAATTGTTAAGTGTAGTGATTTGAAATTGTGAACTTGTTTTTTGAAAATGGTTAAGTGTAGTGACTTGAAATGTGAACTTGTGACTTGAAAATGGTTAAGTGTAGTGACTTGAAATGTGAACTTGTGACTTGAAAATGGTTAAGTGTAGTGACTTGAAATGTGAACTTGTGAATTGAAAATGGTTAAGTGTAGTGCATGGAAATTGTGAACTTATTTTTGAAAATTGTTAAGTGTAGTGATTTGAAATTGTGAACTTTTTTTTTGAAAATAGTTAAGTGTAGTGACTTGAAATGTGAATTAGTGAGTTGAAAATGGTTAAGTGTAGTGACTTGAAATGGTTAAGTGTAGTGAGTTGACATTGTTAAGTGTAGTGATTTGAAAAATGTGAACTTGTTTTTTGAAAATGGTTAAGTGTAGTGACTTGAAATGTGAACTTGTGACTTGAAAATGGTTAAGTGTAGTGACTTGAAATGTGAACTTGTGACTTGTAAATGTTTAAGTTTAGTGACTTGAAATGTGAACTTGTGACTTGAAAATGGTTAAGTGTAGTGACTTGAAATGTGAACTTGTGAATTGAAAATGGTTAAGTGTAGTGCATGGAAATTGTGAACTTATTTTTGAAAATTGTTAAGTGTAGTGATTTGAAATTGTGAACTTTTTTTTTGAAAATGGTTAAGTGTAGTGACTTGAAATGTGAACTTGTGAATTGAAAATGCTTAAGTGTAGTGACTTGAAAATTGTTAAGTGTAGTGACTTGAAATTGTGAATTAGTGTTTTGAAAATGGTTAAGTGTAGTGACTTGAAATGTGAACTTGTGACTTGTAAATGGTTAAGTGTAGTGACTTGAAATGTGAACTTGTGAATTGAAAATGGTTAAGTGTAGTGCATGGAAATTGTGAACTTATTTTTTGAAAATTGTTAAGTGTAGTGATTTGAAATTGTGAACTTGTTTTTTGAAAATGGTTAAGTGTAGTGACTTGAAATGTGAACTTGTGACTTGAAAATGGTTAAGTGTAGTGACTTGAAATGTGAACTTGTGACTTGAAAATGGTTAAGTGTAGTGACTTGAAATGTGAACTTGTGAATTGAAAATGGTTAAGTGTAGTGCATGGAAATTGTGAACTTATTTTTGAAAATTGTTAAGTGTAGTGATTTGAAATTGTGAACTTTTTTTTTGAAAATAGTTAAGTGTAGTGACTTGAAATGTGAATTAGTGAGTTGAAAATGGTTAAGTGTAGTGACTTGAAATGGTTAAGTGTAGTGAGTTGACATTGTTAAGTGTAGTGATTTGAAAAATGTGAACTTGTTTTTTGAAAATGGTTAAGTGTAGTGACTTGAAATGTGAACTTGTGACTTGAAAATGGTTAAGTGTAGTGACTTGAAATGTGAACTTGTGACTTGTAAATGTTTAAGTTTAGTGACTTGAAATGTGAACTTGTGACTTGAAAATGGTTAAGTGTAGTGACTTGAAATGTGAACTTGTGAATTGAAAATGGTTAAGTGTAGTGCATGGAAATTGTGAACTTATTTTTGAAAATTGTTAAGTGTAGTGATTTGAAATTGTGAACTTTTTTTTTGAAAATGGTTAAGTGTAGTGACTTGAAATGTGAACTTGTGAATTGAAAATGCTTAAGTGTAGTGACTTGAAAATTGTTAAGTGTAGTGACTTGAAATTGTGAATTAGTGTTTTGAAAATGGTTAAGTGTAGTGACTTGAAATGTGAACTTGTGACTTGTAAATGGTTAAGTGTAGTGACTTGAAATGTGAACTTGTGAATTGAAAATGGTTAAGTGTAGTGCATGGAAATTGTGAACTTATTTTTTGAAAATTGTTAAGTGTAGTGATTTGAAATTGTGAACTTGTTTTTTGAAAATGGTTAAGTGTAGTGACTTGAAATGTGAACTTGTGACTTGAAAATGGTTAAGTGTAGTGACTTGAAATGTGAACTTGTGACTTGAAAATGGTTAAGTGTAGTGACTTGAAATGTGAACTTGTGAATTGAAAATGGTTAAGTGTAGTGCATGGAAATTGTGAACTTATTTTTGAAAATTGTTAAGTGTAGTGATTTGAAATTGTGAACTTTTTTTTTGAAAATAGTTAAGTGTAGTGACTTGAAATGTGAATTAGTGAGTTGAAAATGGTTAAGTGTAGTGACTTGAAATGGTTAAGTGTAGTGAGTTGACATTGTTAAGTGTAGTGATTTGAAAAATGTGAACTTGTTTTTTGAAAATGGTTAAGTGTAGTGACTTGAAATGTGAACTTGTGACTTGAAAATGGTTAAGTGTAGTGACTTGAAATGTGAACTTGTGACTTGTAAATGTTTAAGTTTAGTGACTTGAAATGTGAACTTGTGACTTGAAAATGGTTAAGTGTAGTGACTTGAAATGTGAACTTGTGAATTGAAAATGCTTAAGTGTAGTGACTTGAAAATTGTTAAGTGTAGTGACTTGAAATTGTGAATTAGTGTTTTGAAAATGGTTAAGTGTAGTGACTTGAAATGTGAACTTGTGACTTGTAAATGGTTAAGTGTAGTGACTTGAAATGTGAACTTGTGAATTGAAAATGGTTAAGTGGTAGTGCATGGAAATTGTGAACTTATTTTTTGAAAATTGTTAAGTGTAGTGATTTGAAATTGTGAACTTGTTTTTTGAAAATGGTTAAGTGTAGTGACTTGAAATGTGAACTTGTGACTTGAAAATGGTTAAGTGTAGTGACTTGAAATGTGAACTTGTGACTTGAAAATGGTTAAGTGTAGTGACTTGAAATGTGAACTTGTGAATTGAAAATGGTTAAGTGTAGTGCATGGAAATTGTGAACTTATTTTTGAAAATTGTTAAGTGTAGTGATTTGAAATTGTGAACTTTTTTTTTGAAAATAGTTAAGTGTAGTGACTTGAAATGTGAATTAGTGAGTTGAAAATGGTTAAGTGTAGTGACTTGAAATGGTTAAGTGTAGTGAGTTGACATTGTTAAGTGTAGTGATTTGAAAAATGTGAACTTGTTTTTTGAAAATGGTTAAGTGTAGTGACTTGAAATGTGAACTTGTGACTTGAAAATGGTTAAGTGTAGTGACTTGAAATGTGAACTTGTGACTTGTAAATGTTTAAGTTTAGTGACTTGAAATGTGAACTTGTGACTTGAAAATGGTTAAGTGTAGTGACTTGAAATGTGAACTTGTGAATTGAAAATGCTTAAGTGTAGTGACTTGAAAATTGTTAAGTGTAGTGACTTGAAATTGTGAATTAGTGTTTTGAAAATGGTTAAGTGTAGTGACTTGAAATGTGAACTTGTGAATTGAAAATGGTTAAGTGTAGTGCATGGAAATTGTGAACTTATTTTTTGAAAATTGTTAAGTGTAGTGATTTGAAATTGTGAACTTGTTTTTTGAAAATGGTTAAGTGTAGTGACTTGAAATGTGAACTTGTGACTTGAAAATGGTTAAGTGTAGTGACTTGAAATGTGAACTTGTGACTTGAAAATGGTTAAGTGTAGTGACTTGAAATGTGAACTTGTGAATTGAAAATGGTTAAGTGTAGTGCATGGAAATTGTGAACTTATTTTTGAAAATTGTTAAGTGTAGTGATTTGAAATTGTGAACTTTTTTTTTGAAAATAGTTAAGTGTAGTGACTTGAAATGTGAATTAGTGAGTTGAAAATGGTTAAGTGTAGTGACTTGAAATGGTTAAGTGTAGTGAGTTGACATTGTTAAGTGTAGTGATTTGAAAAATGTGAACTTGTTTTTTGAAAATGGTTAAGTGTAGTGACTTGAAATGTGAACTTGTGACTTGAAAATGGTTAAGTGTAGTGACTTGAAATGTGAACTTGTGACTTGTAAATGTTTAAGTTTAGTGACTTGAAATGTGAACTTGTGACTTGAAAATGGTTAAGTGTAGTGACTTGAAATGTGAACTTGTGAATTGAAAATGCTTAAGTGTAGTGACTTGAAAATTGTTAAGTGTAGTGACTTGAAATTGTGAATTAGTGTTTTGAAAATGGTTAAGTGTAGTGACTTGAAATGTGAACTTGTGACTTGTAAATGGTTAAGTGTAGTGACTTGAAATGTGAACTTGTGAATTGAAAATGGTTAAGTGGTAGTGCATGGAAATTGTGAACTTATTTTTTGAAAATTGTTAAGTGTAGTGATTTGAAATTGTGAACTTGTTTTTTGAAAATGGTTAAGTGTAGTGACTTGAAATGTGAACTTGTGACTTGAAAATGGTTAAGTGTAGTGACTTGAAATGTGAACTTGTGACTTGAAAATGGTTAAGTGTAGTGACTTGAAATGTGAACTTGTGAATTGAAAATGGTTAAGTGTAGTGCATGGAAATTGTGAACTTATTTTTGAAAATTGTTAAGTGTAGTGATTTGAAATTGTGAACTTTTTTTTTGAAAATAGTTAAGTGTAGTGACTTGAAATGTGAATTAGTGAGTTGAAAATGGTTAAGTGTAGTGACTTGAAATGGTTAA
Organism: Capsicum rhomboideum; assembly: GCA_031232105.1. Classification (NCBI taxonomy): domain Eukaryota; kingdom Viridiplantae; phylum Streptophyta; class Magnoliopsida; order Solanales; family Solanaceae; genus Capsicum; species Capsicum rhomboideum. The sequence continues at coordinate 108,516,601 of CP124711.1, forward strand.
GTGTAGTGAGTTGACATTGTTAAGTGTAGTGATTTGAAAAATGTGAACTTGTTTTTTGAAAATGGTTAAGTGTAGTGACTTGAAATGTGAACTTGTGACTTGAAAATGGTTAAGTGTAGTGACTTGAAATGTGAACTTGTGACTTGTAAATGTTTAAGTTTAGTGACTTGAAATGTGAACTTGTGACTTGAAAATGGTTAAGTGTAGTGACTTGAAATGTGAACTTGTGAATTGAAAATGCTTAAGTGTAGTGACTTGAAAATTGTTAAGTGTAGTGACTTGAAATTGTGAATTAGTGTTTTGAAAATGGTTAAGTGTAGTGACTTGAAATGTGAACTTGTGACTTGTAAATGGTTAAGTGTAGTGACTTGAAATGTGAACTTGTGAATTGAAAATGGTTAAGTGGTAGTGCATGGAAATTGTGAACTTATTTTTTGAAAATTGTTAAGTGTAGTGATTTGAAATTGTGAACTTGTTTTTTGAAAATGGTTAAGTGTAGTGACTTGAAATGTGAACTTGTGACTTGAAAATGGTTAAGTGTAGTGACTTGAAATGTGAACTTGTGACTTGAAAATGGTTAAGTGTAGTGACTTGAAATGTGAACTTGTGAATTGAAAATGGTTAAGTGTAGTGCATGGAAATTGTGAACTTATTTTTGAAAATTGTTAAGTGTAGTGATTTGAAATTGTGAACTTTTTTTTTGAAAATAGTTAAGTGTAGTGACTTGAAATGTGAATTAGTGAGTTGAAAATGGTTAAGTGTAGTGACTTGAAATGGTTAAGTGTAGTGAGTTGACATTGTTAAGTGTAGTGATTTGAAAAATGTGAACTTGTTTTTTGAAAATGGTTAAGTGTAGTGACTTGAAATGTGAACTTGTGACTTGAAAATGGTTAAGTGTAGTGACTTGAAATGTGAACTTGTGACTTGGAAATGTTTAAGTTTAGTGACTTGAAATGTGAACTTGTGACTTGAAAATGGTTAAGTGTAGTGACTTGAAATGTGAACTTGTGAATTGAAAATGCTTAAGTGTAGTGACTTGAAAATTGTTAAGTGTAGTGACTTGAAATTGTGAATTAGTGTTTTGAAAATGGTTAAGTGTAGTGACTTGAAATGTGAACTTGTGACTTGTAAATGGTTAAGTGTAGTGACTTGAAATGTGAACTTGTGAATTGAAAATGGTTAAGTGGTAGTGCATGGAAATTGTGAACTTATTTTTTGAAAATTGTTAAGTGTAGTGATTTGAAATTGTGAACTTGTTTTTTGAAAATGGTTAAGTGTAGTGACTTGAAATGTGAACTTGTGACTTGAAAATGGTTAAGTGTAGTGACTTGAAATGTGAACTTGTGACTTGAAAATGGTTAAGTGTAGTGACTTGAAATGTGAACTTGTGAATTGAAAATGGTTAAGTGTAGTGCATGGAAATTGTGAACTTATTTTTGAAAATTGTTAAGTGTAGTGATTTGAAATTGTGAACTTTTTTTTTGAAAATGGTTAAGTGTAGTGACTTGAAATGTGAATTAGTGAGTTGAAAATGGTTAAGTGTAGTGACTTGAAATGGTTAAGTGTAGTGAGTTGACATTGTTAAGTGTAATGATTTGAAAAATGTGAACTTGTTTTTTGAAAATGGTTAAGTGTAGTGACTTGAAATGTGAACTTGTGACTTGAAAATGGTTAAGTGTAGTGACTTGAAATGTGAACTTGTGACTTGTAAATGTTTAAGTGTAGTGACTTGAAATGTGAACTTGTGAATTGAAAATGGTTAAGTGTAGTGCATGGAAATTGTGAACTTATTTTTGAAAATTGTTAAGTGTAGTGATTTGAAATTGTGAACTTTATTTTTGAAAATGGTTAAGTGTAGTGACTGGAAATGTGAATTAGTGAGTTGAAAATGGTTAAGTGTAGTGACTTGAAATGGTTTAGTGTAGTGAGTTGACATTGTTAAGTGTAGTGATTTGAAAAATGTGAACTTGTTTTTTGAAAATGGTTAAGTGTAGTGACTTGAAATGTGAACTTGTGAATTGAAAATGGTTAAGTGTAGTGACTTGAAATGTGAACTTGTGACTTGAAAATGGTTAAGTGTAGTGACTTGAAATGTGAACTTGTGAATTGAAAATGGTTAAGTGTAGTCTGTGAAAAATAAGCAAGCCAGAGCTAGTTTAAAAGGTGGTTCATTACACACCGGCGGTGCAAAGAGTGTCGGGACCATAATTCGGGAAATGGTAAGTAATAACCTTAAATTCTAATTTACATGTTTATATAAATTTCATTAAATACTACTTCATTATGTTTATTTATTTTTTGCTTGCAGACGAAAGCTTTGGGTCGCGAACCGACCCAACTTGAGGTTTTCGAACGAACACATTTAAGGAAAAAGATGAAAGAGTCAGACCCGGATGTATGGGTTGAGCCAAGGGCTGAAAATGCCAATGTAAGTTTTAAAAATTTACTTACAAAGTAGTAGTTCTTTTCTACGTTCTGCTCCACCTTGCTTAGTAATAGTAAAATCTACTAACATTTCTTTTTTAATATGCAGAATGATTATAAACGCTACTTGTCCGAGTTCGGTCCAACCGCGCCTTCACAAAAAGAAGCTACTCAAATTTGGACGAAAAAAGTAGCGGGGGGAAAACAAAAGGGGAGAGTCTATGGGATGGGCTCTCGAAATGAATTGGGACGCATCCGGTCAGGATTGGAAGGTATTGGTTCCTCACGCCAGGCAGAGGCAATTGACAGTGTTCAGCTTGCTGCTATGTCGCAGCAGATTGCACAGCTTACACATGCCTTGACACAGTCTGTTGCTCAAAATGATATCACGTGCAAGACTGTCGAGGAACTTAAAAAACAAATGGCTAGCATGGCTCGTCGTCGTCGTCACCGTTCTCCATCACCCGATTCAAGTAGCGAAGAAGACACAGAGAGTGACGATGAGTTAGTTGGGGCTACTCCTTAGTGTTGTTGGATTTGATGCTTCTAGACACTTTTTAGACATTCTTGAACTTAACTTATATCTTTTTGAAAACTTTTACGATTCTTTAAGTGTTTTAGATGTTGTTGGATTAATTGTTTAAGTTTTGTTGACTAGTATTATGTGTTATATGTGTAATGTGTGTTGCTTGGGGCTGTACATATTAAATTGCATTTTCATTTGACAGGTGGGATGCAGAAAATGCAGTTTTCTGCATCCAAAAAATATGCAGAAAAGCGACGGAACGTGTCGCTTTTGTCCGTCGCTTTTCTGGAATTTTTTTAAAAAATATTCTAGAAATGCGACGGTGTCGGTCGCTTTTCAGTTTATTTTTTTTTAAAAAAAAAAAATATCGACGCTGTCCGTCGCTTTTTTTCTTCATTTGAAGAACAAAAAGCGACGGACAGCGTCGCATTTTCTGAAAAAAATAATCTTTTTTTCTAAAAAAATGACCCTGTCCGTCGTTTTTTTGTTCTTCAAATGAACAAAAAAACGACGGACAGCGTCGCATTTTCTGAAAAAAATAATTCTTTTTTCTAAAAAAACGACGCGTTCCGTCGTTTTTTGTTCTTCAAATGAAGAAAAAAAGCGACGGACAGCGTCGCATTTTCTGAACTAAATTAAATTTATTGTTTTCTAAAAATCGACGCTGTCCGTCGCTTTTTGTTTATCATGTGTTCTTCATATGAAGAACAAAAAACGACGGACAGCGTCGCTTTTTCTGGAAAAATTTGTAAATTTTTTTTTACAAAAAAACGACGCTGTCCGTCGATAAAAAAGCGACGCTGTTCGTCGTTTTTAAAAATCATCGAGCCTTTTAACGACGCAAGTGATTGGGTCGCTTTTCCGTCGATTTTGACCAAAAAAACGACGCGGTCCGTCGCTTTTTTCCGTCGTTTTTTGGTCTTTTTTTAGTAGTGTTAACTCTACCGGTTAGTTGTGCTGGAAAAACTGTCCTGCTATGTTGCATGCAAAATCTAACAAGATATGTTCATCTAAACGTCTCTTGACCTTTGTTTGACAAATTTCACTCTTCTCCTCTCGGTCTCTGAGTGTCACACTGCTAACCCTTGTCCTGGATCTCAGATAACTATTCCTGCTATGGCTCAAGTTATTAGGTGAAGGTTGATAGCTTCAAATCTCTGTTGTTATTCCCTTTTCCCAATATCTACCTCTCTCTCAAGCAAGTCTAGAATACAGGCAAGTTTCTAACATTTGCAACCATTAGAAGATCAATTACAACGAAGGAAATAAAAATACATGCATTCACACCGGTTCAGAATTTGCTTCGCACTTAACCCATTTCGTTAATTCATCATGGTTCACACAACCCTAGTTGATGAGTTTAGCTATTCATGTTAGCAAGAGCGCAATAAGAACTCGAGGATGAAAACATAATTGTAAACTCACAATAAAGAAGAAACTCTAAAATCTCAATTATGAATAAAACCCTAGAATCGATGTTCCAAGATTAAAAAATCCAATAATGTGTTTATCAACTCAAAATAATGAAAAACTATCTCAAAATAATGTAATGGCTAACTCCTGAACATAGGACATCAAAGGGGTATTTATAGATACAAGACGAATCCTATCCAAATCAAAACAGGAAAACATAGTCGGCAACTTTCCACGTTATCGTGACTTGGTGTCGTGGAACACAGTCACACCACTTGGGTCAGTGCCGTGGAAATCAAACAACATTAAACATCTCTGAAGTTGACTCAAGGTAGCCACTCATGTCAAGTGAGTGGACTCACGACACGTGAGTCCTAGCGTGAGTCACCTCTCTGGTGCAGATCCTGGTTCTTTCATCTTCAGATACTCTGTTCTCGAGCGTGATTCTTCTTTTTTATCCATGTTGCTCCAAAACCTATTTTCCTACAATGTAGAATAGAAAACACATCATACCAACTAAACACACCAAGTTATTGCATATTTCCCTTGTTTTAAGCATCGAAAGTGTCATGAAACCATGACACATCAGGAGACAACCTTGTGGTTGAATGAACTACCTCCCGCTTCTGTAATACACTGGAGGAAGTTGAAATGAGCTTTCCAAGAAAGGTTCTTTTCACCTTCCAAAATGTTACAGTTGCTGGATGAGATCAGTAATTTAAGGCAACTACAACATGAGCCATTGCATGAGACATGGCTTAGGTTCAAGAAAAAGTTAACTCGATGCCCAAAGCACCATCTCACTGATGAACATTTTATGTAAACATTCTATAGATCACTAAGCTCTGTCATAAAATCAACGGTGGATAATACATATGGAGGTGCTTTTATGGCACATACTTATGCAGAGGACACTGAGATACTTGATCGATTGATAAAAACTAGTAAACTTGGCATACTAGGGAGTCTGAGGTAGCAGGCACTACTTATACAGTTGGTATGTCGGCAGAACAACACCGAAGAGAAGAAGAACGTGATCAAGATATGGCGCATATGAAGACTCAAATGGACTTATTGACTAAACATTTATTGTCTGTGGGGTTGAGAAGGTGAAAGCTGTAGGGTATCATAGTTGAGAAACAAATTTTGATTCTGAGGAGGAAGTGAATTACTTGAATAATCAGGGGGTTTCTGGGTCAACAACCAAGGAAGCCAAGGTCGGAATATTAAAGAGATTATTATTATGACAAGTCTGGTTATAAAGATCACGATCAAGGTAACTGGAAGAACAAGGAAGATTGAAGTGGTTTGTATGTACCTTCGAGTAGTCATGATTGTGTTTCGAATGACTCAGGTAAGCTCTCGATAAAAGCTGCGATGGCAAAGGTATTAAAAGGTGTTGAGTTAATCGAGGTAGGTATTAAGGAGGTGAAGACTGATTTGTATTTAATGAGTCAACTAGTTGAATCCCACTCAACTTCAATCAAGCAACTAGAGTTTCAGATGGTCCAGCTATGTGCAACCTTTAATCAGCATAAGAGTGGCACCTTACCAAGTGATACTGTATAGAATCCGAGGAATGATAAAGCTTGCTTAGATATTACCACTAGGAGTGGTAAAGTACTACCTAAACCACATACATTGGTTTAAACACATGTGGAGGATGTTGTCTTTGATGATGAGTTAAAAGTCGATTACGGTGACGTGAATGATATTCCTGTTGAGTCTGATTGATAGGAAAAGGTTGATGAGTGAGGGTGGTTGATGCTGAAAATTTAATAAAGGAGAAGATTGATGATGTGGTGAATAAGGAGAAGGGTAAAGAGGTCACAAAACCTTTAACTCAAATTTTGAGACCCCCTCTACCATTTTCTCATCGAGCTAAGAATAAAATAGAGGATGGAAAGTTTACCAAATTCTTATCTATGTTAAAGCAGCTATCAGTAAATATTCCATTTGTGGACCTCGAACAGATGCCGGGTTAAGCCAAGTTCTTGAAAGACTTGGTCACCAATAAAAGAACCGTAAGTTTTGAGCCAATGGATAATATTTATCATTACAGTGCTATTGCTTTGAGATCGTTGGTTTAGAAGAAAGCGGATCCAGGAGCATTCACTATTCCATGCATGATTGGTGCACTCAGTTTTGCTGAGGCACTATGTGATCTAGGTGCAAGCATCAATTTTATTCCCTTAGCCATTTATTAGTAATTGGGTTTAAGAGCCCCCAAACCGACATCTATGCAGATGTTGATGGCCGATCGTTCGGTCAAGAGGCCAGAGGGGATTTTATATGATGTCCTTGTAAAGGTGGCAGACTTTATATTCTCAATTGACTTTGTTATTCTCATTGTGAGGTAGATTTCAAAGTACCCATAATCTTGGGTAGGCCCTTCTTAGCTACAGGACAAATATTGGTTGACATAGAATTCAACGAGTTGAGATTTTGGTTGAATGATAAAGAGATAAAGTTCATCATTTGTCAGTTAATGAAGTAGCCAAGAGACATAAGCATTGTATTAGTTATAGATGATATTGATGAGAGTGAGATTGAAGTTCCTAATAAGGAGCGATTTGCTATTGAAACTCTAGCCACTGTGTTGATGAACTTTGAGGGGGACGATATTGAAGAGTATGATGAGATAGTTTGTGCACTGACTGGGATGGGTTCATATTCTTATGCCCCAAAGAAGTTGGACTTAGATTTTAAAAAATAGACCAACTCCTCCGGCAAAGCCATCCATTGAAGAACCCCAGTGTTTGAGTTAAAAGAATTGCCCGGACACTTAAGATATGTATTTTTGGGTGAAGAGAATACTTTTCCAGTGATTATTTCTACAGACTTAGTTGAAAGGAAAGTAAAGGCTTTTGTTTCAGTAGTGTGAAGATACAAAAGAGCTATTGGGTAGACTATCACGGATATCATTGGCATTCCACCTGGTATTTATACTCACAAAATACAGTTAGAGAAGGACTGTATACCTACTATTAAGCATCAGTGTAGACTCAACCCACCAATGTAAGAGGTGGTTAAAAAGGAGATAATTAAATGGCTTGACGCAGGGGTTGTATACCCAATTTCTGACAGCAAATGGGTGAGTTCAATTCAGTGTGTCCCAAAAACATAAGGTATGACTGTGGTGGCTAACAAAAGGAATGAGTTGATTCCTCTTTGACACATCACAGGATGGAGAGTATGCTTGGATTATCAGAATTTGAACTCTTGGACTATGCAGGATCATTTTTTGATGCTCTTCATGGACCAAATGCTCGATCAGTTAGTAGGCAGGGGTTGGTATTGCTTCTTGGATGGATATTCTGGATGCAACCAAATATTTATTACACCTGAGGATCAAGAGAAGACTATATTCACTTGCCCCTATTGGACCTTTGCATTCAAACGGATGCCTTTTGGGTTGTGTAATGCACCAGCTACTTTCCAAAGGTGTATGATGTCTATATTCTTGGATATTATGGAGGACACTCTTGAAGTGTTCATGGATGATTTTTCTGTGGTTGGTAACTCTTTTGATTTTTTTTGGCTAATCTTAGCAATGCCTTGCAAAGATGTGAATAATTCAATCTTGTGCTACTGGGAGAAATGACATTTTATGGTGAAGGAAGGCATCATATTGGGGCACGAGATTTCTGTGAAAGGAATTGAAGTTGACTGGGCCAAAATAAAAGTGATTGAGAAATTACCTCCACTAATCTCAGTGAAGGGTGTTCGTAGTTTTCTTGGCCACGCGGGATTTTACAGGAAGTTCATCAGAGACTTCTCCAAAAATGCCAATCCTTTATGCAAACTATTGGAAAAAGAAGTCAAATTTGTGTTCACTAATGATTGTTTGAAGGCATTCCAATGCCCTAAGGAGAAATTAGTAGCTGCACCTATTATCATTGCTCCAGATTGGTCCAAACCATTCGAAGTGATGTGTGATGCAAGTGGAGTTGCACTAGGAGCTGTTCTTGGTCAGAAAAAGTAGAAGCTCTTTCACCCTATTTACTATACAAGTAAGGTGTTGAACGGAGCTCAAAAAAACTATAAGGTTACCGAGCAAGATCTTCTTGCCATTGTTTATGCCTTTGAGAAATTTAGGGCGTACCTATTGGGTACCAAAGTTGTGGTTCACACGAACCACTCGGCATTGATGTACTTGATGGAAATGAAGGATACCAAGCCTCGACTAATTAGGTGGGTGCTATTGCTACAAGAATTTACTTCGAAGTCAAGGACAGAAAAAGTTTTGAAAATCAAGTAGCTGATCATCTATCTCGTTCAGAGAATGAAGATAAGAGACCGGATGAGTTAGAAATTGATGACTTATTCCCGAATGAGAAGGTACTTGCAGCTACTCTTGATCTTTTTCCTTGGTATACTGACTATGCAAACTATGTGATTAGTGATGAAATCCTATAAGACTTAAGCTTTCGTCAAAGAAAGAAGTTTCTGCATGATGTGAAAAATTATTTATGGGATGAGCCTTATTTTTTCATGTTGTGTGCTGACAATGTCATCTGGAGATATGTACCGGAGGTGGAAATATGGAGCATTTTGTAGGCTTGTAATTATTGCGTCCAACTGCACATGCAAGTGTACGTGGTCGTGCAAGTAATAAAGTGGATTTTTGGAGCCGAATATCGATCCCACAGGGACTTGGTGTTTAGCAAACGATCTAATTTAAATATTACTATTCAAGTTAAACAAGTGCGCTTTGTAACCAAGAAGAGTTTTGATTTTTGACTTTATAAACTAAATAAATGAAATAACAATGATATGAAACTTGGATTGTGAACAATATATGGAGAATTCCAGGGTTGAGGCACTTACTTCGCATTCATGCATAACTATGGTTTCTAGCTGGTGTTGGTGTTTATCACGATTATTGATTTACAGGGTTGATATTACAACTTGGAAATGGTCATCCTCTAAGTCATCTACCCAAATTAATCTCACAACTATATCGTTGAGCGGGGATGTGCGTCTTTAATTCGGATGCATTAGGCTATCTTTCTATTTCATTAACCAAATGGGGCGTTCAGGTAAATCTCTATCCTAACTGCAAATCATCCTTTAACCATTATTATCTAACAATTAAATACATGATCCACACTCCCTACATTCGTCATTCCATCTCTCCATTCCTATGGTCAATTCGTTTCGAGATAATATTTATCCTTAAGTTCATGACGCTTTAGAATAGTAAAACAAGAACGCAAGAATAATCACATAACTTGATAAACATATAAACTAACTCTAAACCATAATTACACAATCATGTTGCATACTCAACCCTATAAACAGGGTTTTTAGCCACTTATATTCATACAAATAATCACCATTAATGAATTCACAAGTAAAAACTTAAAGAAAACTAAAGTTGAAAGAAGAAAACCCTAGAATAGAGCCTTTGATGTTTTCTTCTTTCTCCAATTGTGTATTGATCCAAAGTTTTGTGTAAATATGGATAATTCCTACTTTTATAGTGCTTTAGGTCTTACATAGGCTGCCCCATACGAAACATATACATTTACAACTTTGCCCCCAATTTTTTGGCGTTCTAGGGAGTGGTGCGGCGCATGGGTCAACATACACCAAGGAGGGTGCAGCGCACGCCCATCGTACACCCACTCCAGTATCTCCTCGTGATTGAGGGTATGAGGCACACCATTTTCCATTATTTTAGGGGTGTGGAGCATGGCTGCCTCCCTTGCTTTGGGAGGTGCGGTGCATGGCCCCCTCCAAAGGGTGAGGGTGCGTCCGTTTCTTCTCTATTTCTTCTCATCCGCTTGTTTCCCCATGGATTCATTTGGCTTCAATAGATATTCCATTGGTCTCTTACAACAATTCATAACAAACATAAGTCCATACAACACAATAGAGCTCATCAAAGTACACTAGAACAAGCATAGCTCAAGCTAGCGACACTAGTTTTCTCTTCTAAGTTCTATTTGATTATTTTGACTTCTTGACTTGTTTCAAATGCTCCTTAACTACTATAAATATGTAATTTAGCATGCAAATAAACAAAAACACACCTTATACTTCATTAATCACAACAAATTATCCTCAAAACTAAGCTAAACATGTATTTATCACTCACATATATACAATTTATCACCAAAATGGGTGTAAGAATCAAATTTTCGCTCACTCTTACAAAGAATTCACATATCACATAAGATGAACCATAAGCTTGCCCTTAGTGTAGTACTCTACTAATATAAGAATATCAAATCTCAATATCAAGTAGGACTTTACGGGTTGAAATGTAGGCTAAGGGATGGGTAGGAACTATTTTGGTCAAGTATAGTGACTAACTTTCCCAAGCGCTTTAATACATCACACTTCTACAGTAAACTCATCTCCAACCAACCTATTTTTCACCACTTTTATCTTCCCACCTCTCTTTTGTTTTGCCCCATCTTTTAAAGATAGCTCACAAATCTTTAGAAAGGAGTATTTACATCACCACATGAATCACTTCTTTTGATCAACTATCTTTTCATTACGTCACTCCCTACCAACAACACAGACTTTTTAACACACCAAAAGCTATTTCCTTGGGGAATCACTTTCACTTTTTTCCTTCATCAATTTTACACTCCTTAGCATCTTAAATTTTCAACTCAAGCGCTTAGGAGTTTTGGATAAAGTTATGGTCTATTGAAAGAAAAGGAATAAGCTACATATGAGGCTACCAAGGAAGAGGCTAAAGGCTCAACGGGTCTAACTAAGATCATGCATAAAGGGTAGATAAAGAAGGTGTAACACATGGCTATCAAAGAAATGCCTATATCATCTCCTAAACCCAACATTCTTCATTTTTCTTTGCAAACACATCGAGCAAGTTCTAGACATGAATATGAAACATGGGATATAACCAAAAACTCACTCATACTTGGTACATGTTCAACTCAAGAAGGATACCTATAGACTCTCAACCAAGCAATTTCAAGAATTCAAAATTAAGCCAACATCAGAAAAGAATCATATAAAAGAGCCTAGGTGTCTCATAGAAGTCATTCAATTTTCACATCATGCCATAAAATTCAACATCAACTTGCATCAAGTAATCAAGTGTAGAACCTAACTAGAGCATCTCTATTTATTCCAAATGACCAAAAATTTAAAAATTACTCCTAAAAATAAAAAAGGATACTTGGTTCAAAGGGCTCCCCGTTGGAAAAGAACCGAAAAGAAAAACCGAGGGGTGGGTGAAGTGTGCTTCTACTAAATGGACAAACATTGAAAATAACCAAAGATAAAATCTTTTTGTAATTTTTTTTTAATTTTTAATTTTAGTCAAAAACATTGCAAATTAAATAAAAATATAAATTCTATGGCACACTTCACCCTAACCAAATCGAAAGATTCCCCACCCCACACTTAAAATCACACTTTGTCCCCAAAGTATAAATCAAAGAATGAAGAATTAGGAATACTCCTTGAGGCCTCTAGGCCTAGCTAGTAGCATTATCTTCCTCAATGGGTTTGAAGGACCCCACATTTATGCTTTCATCATTCTCCTTAGCTCAGATTTCAGGTACTCAGACTTCCCTTCAGCCTGTCACCACAAAACAAAAACAAAAACCAAAGGTGATACTAAGGAAAAACTAAAAAAAATAAAATAACTACCTTAACTTGGGTTGACTCCCAAGTGGTGCCTGATTTATTGTCGTGGCATGACTCATATAACAACTATCATCTAAATTCTCTCATCATTTTCCTCATACTCGGAGCCCATTTTCTCATTCTTTTCTGACCTCTAGAGCGCTCATACTTGAGGTCTGCAGCTTTTTCTTACATCTACCTTTTTAGGATTCCATTCAAGTTTTGCAGGTTCAGGCTTATTTGTCAACTCTGGTAACTCCATTAGAGAGTCCAAAAAGGTAATTAGAGGTTTGCTCTCCTCCACCCCCCACTCGTCCACTTCCATTGCTGTGCTTATGCATAGATCCCTATAGTGTGATGATGTGTTGAGTGCTTTGTACACTCTAAAAACCACCTCTTCATCATTCACTCTTATCTTGAGATTGCTTTCTCTCACATCTATCAATGCTCCACCAGTCGCTAAGAATGGATATCCCAATATGATTGGTACCCTATTATCTACATCATGGTCAAGAATAATAAAATTAGTAGGAATAATGAGCTTACCAACCTTAATAAGAGCATCCCCAATAATTCATTAGAGACCACTCTAATTCTGTCCACCATTTGGAGCACAACTGATGCAGGCCTTGGCTTCCCTAACCCAAGAGTAATAAATACTGAAAGGGACATCAAGTTGATGCTTTCCCCTAAATTACTCAAAGCCTAAACTACATCACTTTCACCAATTTGTATTGGGTGTGTGTGTGTGAAACTCTTAGGGTCCTTGAGCTTTTTAGGCATCTTGCTCATCACCACAGAACTACACTCTTCAGTAAGGGCTACAGTCTCAATATCACCAAACCTCCTTTTGTTTGTCCCCACATCCTTCAAGTACTTGGCCTACTTGGGCATTTCCTTCAAAATATCTAATAAAGGAAGGTTAATGTGAAGTTCTCTGAATGTTTCAAAGAACTTATTAAATCAAGCATCTTCTTTGGCTTTCTTTAGCTTTTGAGGAAATGGTGGCGGTGGTCTGTTTTGAGGTTGCTCAACTGGCTTCTCATTAGGGTACTCAGACATCTCCTTTTTGTCAGCTTCTTCGGGATAAGTTTTCTTCTCTATTTGCTCAGGTATGGTTAATTTTGCTTGCACCTCATGATTTTTCTTTGGAGGTACATCAATCAAATATCTACCACTTCTCAAGGTGATTGCTAACCTACTTTGGAGCTTGCTCTGTATCACTAGGCAAACCCCCTTGAGGTCTTGTGTTTTATGCCTGAGCTAATTGACCCATCTGCATGTACAAGTTCTTTTGAGCCAATTGCTGATTTTTTATATCCGCAACCATCTGTTCTTGATTTGACAAAATCTTTTTCAAAGTCTCTTATATATTATTGGCCTGAGTGTTAGTCTGCATACCTTGCTGCTTCTGAAACTGCTGATGCTATACCTATGTATTTCCTCAAGCTGAATTGGTTTGAGTCTACCAAGTTCGATTGTAGGTGTTACCATAAGCTTGATTACCTCTCTTAGAATTACCTACAAAATTGACTGACTCTGGATTAGGACCGTAAAGGTCTGTATAGTGATCGCTTTCTCCATAGACTTGACACCAAATCTGAGCTTGCTAAACCTGCTGAACTGATTGCATAACATTGGATGGAGCTTGGACCTGAGGCATACTCAATTTATTAAACTGAATCATCATCTGATTTGCATACTAGCCACTTGTATAGTCAATGTTGTGATGACATTGCTTTTTGATGTACTTGAAACATGCTTAACTACAACTCTGTAAGCTTTACTATGCCAATTTGGGTTACTCTACGCAAGTCTGTCAACAAAATGTAAAGCTCATCATAAGTTTTCTCTAAAGCTTGACCACCTACAGCTGAATCTAACAAAATTTAAGCATTTGGGTCAAGAATTTCATTAAAAGCGTGAGCTAACACTTCATTAGACTGCTGATGATGTCTCTGAGAAGACCCTTGAATCGCTCCCAAGCCTGGTACAAATTTTCTTTGGGCTTCTGAGTGAAACCCACTATTTCACTTCTCAATTTCATAGTCTTACTAGATGGGAAAAATTGGATAAGGAACTTTCTTGCAAGATCATTCCACGAGGTGGTGGAATTTGCAGGCTCTTTGTTTAACCACTTCTTTGCTTCTCCCAAAAGTAAGAATGAGAAAAGTGTAAGCCTCACATAATCAGTGGAGACCCCTGCAGGAATAAATGTTTCACCGATCTCTAAGAAGTTCTTAAAATAAACCTGTGGGTCTTCATGAGTCTGACTAGTGAACTATCCACTCGAGTGCAACAATTGCACCATATTCTATTTTACCTCAAATCTAGCTTTAGGATTTGGTTTACGGATGGCGGAGGTAATGTTAGTTGCGAGTGGGATTTCCACATCGTACACTGTTCTTGGGGCTAGCATGAGTTCAATAAAAACCTCGACCTATTGATCCTTCTCAACCTGCAGTATTGGGTAGAGAAGTGCTGCTTTTCTTGTCAAACTGTGTAAGCGACGCTCAGGCTCAAGATCTGGTTGGGCCAAATACTTATTCCTTGCTAGCTTACTCGCCTCACAAACCTGTACCTTCAAGATGAGTATATAATACTAAATTGTTAGCACTTATCAAACACAATAGTAAAACTAAAAATTAGAAGGTTGCTAATTTTGCAAGTCCCCGACAATGGCGCTTGATGTGTCGTGGTTTCATGGCACTTTTGATGCTTAAAACAAGGAAAATATGCAATAACTTAGGTATGTTTGGTTCGTATGATGTTTTTTCTATTCTATCTTGTAGGGAAATAGGTTATGGAGGCAAAATGGAGAAGAAGTGAAGAAATATGCACTATAATAGAGCATTTGAAGATGAAAGAGCCAAGTCGAAACTCAGGGACTGACCCAAGGAAAGGACTCACATCCCGTGAGTTGACCTACATCACGTAGGTTGGTACTGTTGATCAACTCCTAAAGGTTGTAAAGTGTCCTAATTTCCACGAGATGGACCCACATGATGTGGGTTGGTTCCACTATACCAAGTCACAAAACCGTGGAAAGTTACCGACTTTTTTCTCCTATTTTGTTTAGGATAGGATTCACCTTGTATCTATAAATACCCCTATGTTGCACTATGTTTAGAGTTAGTCAATTACATTTTTTTGGATTATATTTTCATTATTTTGAATTCATAAACACATTATTGATTTTTTAATCTTGGTACATCGATTCTAGGGTTTTCATTCATGTTGAGATTTCAGAGTTGTCTTCTTATTGTGAGTTTACAATTATGTTTTCATCATTAAATTCTTCTTATGCTCTTACAATCATGAGTAGCTAAACCCCATAACTAGGGTTGTGTGAACCATGTGGAATTAACGAAATGGGTTAAGTGCAAAATTCTGAACCGGTGTGAATGTATGTATTGTTATTTCTTTCATTGTGATTGATCTTCTAACGGTTGCAAATGTTAGAAACTTGCCCGTATTCTAGACTTGCTCGAGAGAGAGGTAGAGATTGGTAAAAATAAATAACAATAGAAAGAACTTGGCAGATGATCATTGGGGATCACAGTCCTAGTGTATTTCTCATACTGATTACAAATCTGAAAATCAACAATCGTTACTACTACTATTTGCTTACAAGCCCCCCCCCCCTTTTTTACTTACTTGCCAATTACTCGGACAGGCACAAGACCTAATTTTGTCCTACTCCCTATGGGATCAACCTTAACCTATTTGGGTTTTATATTTGATTTAACGACCGCTTTATACTTTCTTGAAGGTGTAGTTTAGACGACATCAAATTTTGGCGCCGTTGCCGGGGAATACGGTTATGGAGTTGATTAGTTTGTTTTTTGGAGTTGATTGGTTTTATTTTTCTATACTTTTAAGGGTACACGCCGGTGTATACCCAACTCTAGGAGTCAAGGAAATCCACTGATTCCACTTGACACTGAGAGCAAATCGAAGAATGGTGAACACCGACAGAGTTCAAGATCCTGCAGTCATGAAAGGTATTTATAACCAGCCATAAATTCATCCGACTGGTCATGAAACTGCTGAGCAAATCACTGCTCGATTAATGGATGATGAGAATGCGAGGCAAGCAACTCTTAGCCAAGTAGATAAAGATCATCAAGGAATGCAAGAAGCAGCACAACGTCTTGCTGTACTTGAATAGAGACAAAGAAGATTGAGGGTGCAACAACCACCACAAAAACAATATGTGCTGGTTTATGATGATCCCAAAGAAGAGGATGTGGCTTATTTTGAGTCGATTGAGACTGGTGCCATTATTAAACCAGAGTTACCTCAGGGCATTAAGTTCGACATTACAAGTGTAATGATCCACCTACTAAACTTGAAAGGCGTATTCACCGATCTTCCTACAGATGATCCTCATGCATGTGATGAACTTTGTGGGGGTCTGCACTCCATATAGTTTTCCTGGAGTTGACCAAGAGGCTATTCGGTTGAGATTGTTTCTATTCTCTCAAACAGGAGAAGCAATTTTGTGGTTGGCCGATTACCACGAGGTTCCATCACTACGTGGCAAGAATTGAGAAATTAGTTTTTGGAGAGATTTTTCCCACCCTCCAAGATGCTACAGTTGAAGGATGAGATTTACACTTTCAGACAGCTACATTCTGAAGCACTTTATGACACTTGTCTTCGGTTCAAGAATAAGTTGCAAAATATTCCAAACCATAGGATGAATGGTTGAAATTTAGTTGAGATCTTATACAGAGCTTTAAACGCCAATACCAAGGCTGTAGCAGATACTATCAGTGGCGGAGCATTTATGAGTCTGAGGTGGTAACATGCTTCAGAGATTTTAGATTGTATCACTAAGACCAACCGTGGATGGCCTACTCGAGAGGCAGATACACCTACTGAGATGTATGCTAGTGTAGCCTCGGCAGCAAAACAGGCCTTGGATGAATCTGTAGCTTAAGAGGCCGCACAATTGAGGACAAAAATTGGCTTGCTAGCCAAATAGATTATGACTGGAGGTGCTGAGAAGGTGCATAAGGTAAAATACCTAGGCATGATGATTATGAATCTAATGAGGAGTCTAAGTATTTGGATCGAGAGGTGGAAATTTTTTGAGCCAAGGGCCAAGGGTCTAATCAAGACTCTTGGAACTCAAGGTAAGGGAATCAAGGTCAGAACTTCTATAGAGACAATTACAACAAGTCAAGATATAGAGACAAAGACTGGGATCGCGATGGTGATTGGAGGGGAAAGGATGATTACAAAGAGAAGAGTGGTGCATATGTTCCACCGGGGAACCGCGATGCTGATTATGGAAATTCAAGAATGGAAGCCCTTCTTAATAAACTGGATAAAGGGTTAGATAGCCAGGAGAGTTTCTTGAAGGAGATTAGGTCGGACATTTCGCGAATAAGTCAGAAAGTAGAATCTCATTCGACAGCCATAAAATAGTTGGAGCAATAGTTTGGGAAGACATCGGTGGAATTAAACCAATGTCAACCAGGCACTCTTTCGAGAAACACCATCCAGAATTTAATGAATGATAGTCATTGTTTGGCCATTACTACTAGAATTGGAAAGTGCACGACTGACCCATCTATGCCTGTGGATAGTGGATGGAAAGATGAGCTAGTGGTAGTTGATAAAGAGGCTGAAATAAAGCCAGAGAATTTAGAGGTTGATGGCAACACAGCTCACAAGCCCCAAAATGTTGATAAGGAAACTAAGTCTGAAAAGAGAAAGGAAAAGGAGGCTACTCAAATGCTATAACCCATTCCACGACTTCCTCCTCCCTTTCCTCAAAGGTTGAAAAAGAAAGCTGAAGAGCATAAGTATCAAAAAATTATTTCAATGTTAAAGGAGTTATCGGTAAATATTCCTCTTGTCGAGGCTTTGGAACAGATGCTAGGTTACACAAAATTCATGAAAGATTTGTTAACGAAGAAGAAAACTGTCAGTTTTGAGCTAGCAGATAATTTACATCATTGTAGTGCAATTGCTTCTCGTTCACTTGTCGAGAAAAAGAAAGATCCAAGAGCTTTTATAATTCCTTGTACTATTGAGTCCTATAACTTTGCAAAGGTACTGTGTGATTTAGGTGCTAGTATTTACTTGATGCCACTAGCCGTGTTTAAATAGTTAGGATTGGGAGCACTAAAATTGACTTTGATGAGACTTCTTATGGAGGATAGAACTGTGAAAAAGTCGATTGGCATCTTATATGATGTTTTTGTGAAGGTGGCATCTTTCATCTTTCTGGATGACTTTGTAATTCTAGACTGTGAGGTTGATTTTGAGGTTCCCATAATCTTGGGAAGACCATTCCTTACCACCGGGCGTGCATTAGTTGACATGAAAACTGGGTAGATGAAGTTCAGGTTGAATGATAAGTAGGTTACCTTCAATGTTTGCCGTTCCATGAAGCAACCAAGAGACATGCGTGTAATTTCGGTGATTGATACAACTGAAGAAGCAGATTTGGCGATTCCTATTAAAGAAAAGTTGGGAGTTGAAGCTCCTGCAGCCGTGAGTATGAACTTTGATAGCGATGGTATTGATGAGTATGATGAGATGGTTGGTGCACTTACTGTTAGGTGATCATACACTTATGCTTCAAAGAAACTTGATCTTGATTTGAAGAATAGGGTGACCCTATCGGCTCGCCCTTCTATTGAGGAGCCTCCAATTTTGGAGCTTAAGGCTCTTCTAGCTCACCTTCGCTATGCATTTTTGGGAGTGAACAACACCTTGCCCATTATTATTTCTATTGAGTTGGTGGAGTGGCAAGTAGAGGCTCTAGTTTTGGTGCTGAAAAAGTTTAAGAGGGCCATTGGTTTGTCCATTACTGACATTATTGGGATTTCACCTAGCATTTTCACTCACAAAATTTAGCTTGATCCTGAGTGCATACTAAGCATTGAGCATCAACTTCATCTGAACCCACCTATGCAAAAAGTTGTGAAGAAAGAAATCATCAAGTGATTAGATGCAGGTGTGGTTTACCTCATTGCTGATAGCAAGTGGGTGACCCCGGTTTAGTGTGTCCCAAAGAAGGGAGGAATCACTGTGGTTCCAAACGACAAGAATAAGTTAATCTAAATGAGGCCTATTACGGGATGGAGAGTTTGCATGGATTATCGAAAGCTTAATTCTTGGACCAAAATGGATCACTTTCCTATACCCTTCATGGATTAGATGTTAGACCGTCTTGCTGGTAGAGGATGATATTATTTTCTTGATGGTTATTCAAGGTATAATTAGATTTTCATTGCTTTCGAAGACCAAGAAAAGATCACTTTCACTTGTCCATATGGCACATTCACGTTCAAAAGGATGCCTTTTGATTTATTTAATACATCGACCACTTTTCAGAGTTGCATGATGTCCATTTTTTACGACATGGTGGAAGACACTATTGAGGTTTTTATGGATGATTTCTCTATTTTGGAAGACTCATTTGATGACTGCTTAGCCCACTTTGCTAATGCGTTGCAAGAGGCTTTCCTAAAAGCATTCAAGTGTTTGAAAGAGAAGTTGATTTCAGCCCCGATCATTGTGTCTCCAGATTAAACGATGCCATTTGAGGTTATGTTTGATGCTAGCGGTGCGGCCTTGGGTGCAATACTTGGCCAAAGGCGTGAGAAGATTCTACATTCGATTTATCATGCTAGCAAAGCACTTAATCTAGCTCAGAAAAATTATACTGTAATCGAGCAAGAATTGCTGGCAGTGGTCTTTGCTTTTGAGAAATTTTGATCTTATTTGATTGGTACGAAGGTGATTGTGCATACATACAACGCATCACTTATATATCTTATGTCAAAGAAGGACGCCAAGCCAAGACTGATTTGGTGGGTGCTTTTATTGCAAGAATTTGATTTTGAGGTCAAGGACCGAAAGGGGACTAAGAATCAGGTTGTAGACCATCTATCATGCCTTGAAGAGGAGGCCATGCTTAAATTAAGGTATGATCTTGATATTTATAATACTTTTCTAGATGAGCAAGTGTTGGCAGCATCACAAGATTTAATCCCTTGGTTTGCAGATTTTGCCAACTTTTTGGCAAGTGATCTAGTCCCGAAAGATATGTCGTATCAGTAGAGGAAGAGATTTTTGCATGAGGTGAGAAAATTCTTCTGGGATGAGCTTTATTTATTTAGGGTGCGTACAGATGGTATTATTTGAAGGTGTATTCCGGAGGTCGAGATGTGAGTATTTTGGAAGCATGCCATTCATCTCCAGTTAGAGGTCATCATGGAGGTGCGCAGACTGCCCATAAAATCTTGCAATGTGGGTACTATTGTCCCACCATTTATAAAGATGCTCATGACTATGCTCAGGCTTGTGACCAATGTCAAAGTCAGGGGAACATCTCGCGCAAACACGAACTGTTAATGACGACTATTCTTGAGCTCGAGTTGTTTGATGTATGAGGTATTATTTTTATGGGCCCGTTTGTGAGTTCGCATGGGATGAAGTACATGATCATAGCTGTTGACTATGTTTATAAGTGGGTGGAGGAAATTTCACTTCCCAATAATAAAGGAAGTAGTGTCACAACATTTTTGAAAAAGAACATATTCTCACGATTCGGAACACCTCGAGTTATCATTAGTGATGTAGGATCCCACTTCTATAATTGGCTGTTCAAATTCCTGCTTGAAAAATATGGTATCAAACATAAGGTGGTAACACCTTATCATCCTCAGACAAGCGGGCAAGTTGAGGTGTCTAGTCATGAGATTAAATCTATCTTGGCGAAGATGATAAATGCTAACAGGACTGATTGGGCAAGAAAGTTGGATGATGCATTATGGGCATATCGATCTGCTTTCAAAACACCAATTGGTGTATCTCCATATTAGCAGGTATTTGGGAAATTATGCCATTTGCCTGTCGAGCTTGAACATAAGGAATTATAGGCATTGAAGAGATTAAATATGGAATGGAGAAAAGCAGCTAAATTAAGATTAGAGAAAATGAATGAGATGGATGAATTTTGTCTCCAGGATTATGAAAATTCAGCACTGTATAAATAAAAGATGAAGTTCTATCATGATCAAAAGATTGAGCAAAGATAATTTCACCTGGGAGACTTGGTATTGCTCTATAACTCCCAACTTTGATTATTTCCTAGAAAACTGAGGTCCGAATGGTCTGGACCATTCACTGTGGTTCGGGTGTTCCTGCATGGTGAAATTGAGCTAAAAGGTGATAATGATGTCTTTTTCAAGGTCAATGGTCTGCGTGTAAAGCACTATGTTCGGACTACGATAGATGCTTCAGAGGTGAGAGTTGAGGCTCGTATTACTACTACTATGGAGAGGTTTATGCGTGAGCTGCATGGGTCAATTGATAGTTTTGAGCACTGGATGGGTAGGCGGTTGAGAGAGGCCCATATCCCAGATTTGACGGGGTTGACAAAGGAGGTAGCTGCATTGAAGGTAGAGGTTTGAGATTTAGAGGTTAGCCACACTCCTTTCATTCCACCCATATACACACTGGTATCCATTACGCCAATTTTTGAGGTGGATTTGTTTGCTGATAAGAAGCCTCCTACTGATAGGGGCAAGAGGCCACGGAGTCATGAGGGCCAAGGTAAGAGTGACGATGAGTTTGAGAGTGATCTGAGGAGGGCGACTAAGTCCTCCTAGGATGAGTACCATGCTAGTCGGATTGACCATGAGTAGCTAGCCTGGGGTGCATCTTCTAGTCAGCCACTCGCTCCACCGTCAACACCCAATATGGAGCCAAGAGAGCACATTGATGATTGCGCTGTGGACAAGACAACATTTGGCACCTAGGGTGCCGCATGTATGTGTTCTCTCCTTGACACTTATCATATTGATAGCCGTGCACTGAGGGCCGTGCACCATTATTTAGTTGGGGGTAGGGGTATACCACCACTTGGGGGTTTTTGTTGCCACGTTTGTTTTCCCCCAGTGTGCTATCATAGTAGAAATGGCACGTTTAGGTTGTTATTTATATTATTTATGTGTTTTCATGTTTAATTAGGAGAAAAATAGGGGAACCTTAGTGCAGTCCAATTTTGAACAAACTTTGAATGATAATGATGCTTTTTGATTGTTTAAAGGACACCCCTCCTGAAAATTTTGTTTTGAACTGGGTGTGCAGTATGTTAGTTTATGACAGCTGTTGGATATTGTTATGGAATTAGTATTATAGGAAGAATGAATGTAGCTTAGCAATGCATGAACTAGATAGGTAGTAGTCAACATTGTAACCCTGTGCTATGTATGTGTGAGGTCATTACCGAGTTCACTTTTTGTGTGCGATCCAAAACTTTCCCGGTTAGTCTTGCCTAGGTTATAGGATAGTGGTTAGGAAAGGATCATAGGCCATTCTTGAATAAGTCCACTTTTAGCCTAAAGGCCCGACCAATGAAATACATATCCTTTGATCCCGATTTTGAGCCTTAATTGACCTATTTATTTCATTAACCTATTCACCTTCCCTTTTTGACTTACAATGAAACTGTCTTGGCCCTGGTCCCTCCTTGGACATTGTGTACCTCAACTCAGGCAAATTGCCTAAGTTAAGGGTGGCTATTATAGGGGTGCGTAGTTTGACTTGGGTATGAAGAAGGGGTTAGTAAAAGAAAATGAGAACAGATTTGGGTGTGAAGAAAAAAAAAAGAGTAAAATAAATAGATATTGCCCAAAAAAAAAAGAATAAAAGAAAAAAATAAAAAAAAAAAAAATTTGTGTTTTGAAAGTATGAAGAAAACCATACCCAAAAAAATTTGAAAATAAATGAAGGAGAATAAGGGAGAATAAAATGAGAATGGTTGGAAAGTGGAGCCAAAAATAGTGTAGTGTCAAGGAGGGTTGAGTCACCATATCCATGTATACCATACCCATCCCCACGTCTACATTACAAGCCGATGAAAGTCCTATAGTGATCCTAGTCCAACTGTTTGAAAAACTAAGGCATTGAAAATAAGGGCAAGCCTATGGTATTTCACGCACACTGTTTGAACTTCTTTATGATAGAGAGTGTTTTGACCCAGTCCCTACTTTGATATTCATTAGTATACTGTGAGTGTATGGGACTTCTTTGTTTTGAGAGTACATGAGTTGCATTGTTAGCTGCTATTTGTTAAGATAATATCATTTGCAATATATGCTTAGTTGTTTGTTCATAATCTGATGCCATCATTTGTTCCCTTCTATATCATGATAATATGTTGCATGTTTACACACCGTGGTTTTGATTTGCAAATAGGAGAGGTCGAAAAAGTTTTGGTGCCAAAAGTAATGAGTCGACTGCCGTAGGTCTCTTAGGTTTCTCTTAGTTAAGCATCGAATGTGTTTATTTTGTGTTTTTCACCTGAGGACATGCAAACGCTCTAAGTTGAGGGTGTTGATGTGCCATGGTTTCATGGAACTTTCAATGCTTAAAATAATGAAAATATGCAATACGTTGGGCATGTTTGGTTGGAATGATGTGTTTTCTATCCTATCTTGCAGGGAAATAGGTTATGGAGACAAACTGGAGAAGACGGGAAAAAGCATGCACTAGAATGGAGAATTTGAAGATGAAAGAGCCAAGTCAAACCCGGGGAAGTGGACCATGGCAGAGCCTCATGTCCCGTGAGTCGACCTACGTCACGTAGGTTGGTACTCTGGGTCAACTCCTGAATATTGTAAAGTGGCCTAATTTCCACAAGATGGACCCACGTGACATGGGTTGGTTCCATGATACCAAGTCACGGAACCGTGGAAAGTTGCCGACTTTTTTCTCCTACTTTGTTTAGGATAGGATTCACCTTGTATCTATAAATACCCCTATGTTTTTCTATGATTAGTGGTGGAAAAAATACATTATTTGAGAGTTAGTCACTATATTATTTTTAGTTGTCTACTATATTATTTTGAGGATTTATCTTGTAATCTCAAATATTGATTCTAGGGTTTTTATTCATATTGAGATTTTGGAGTTTTATTCTTATTGTGAGTTTACACTTATATTTTCATCATTGAATTCTTCTTGTGTTCTTTCAATCATGAGTAACTAAACCCATCAACTAGGGTTATGTGAACCATAAGGAATTAATGAAACGGGTTAAGTGTAATGTAATCTGAACAGGTGTGAATGCATGTATTGTTATTTCTTTCATTGTGATTGATCTTCTAACGGTTGCAAACGTTAGAAACTTGCTTGTATTCTATACTTGCTCGAGAGATAGGTAGAGATTGAATAAAGGAAATAACAACAGAGATTTGAAGCTATCAACCTTCATTTAATAACTTGAGCCACAACAGGGATAGTTATCTGAGAACTAGAACAAGGGTTAGTAGTGCGACACTTGGAGACCGAGAGGAGAAGAGTGAAATTTGTCTAACCAAGGTCGAGAGACATTTAGATGAACCTAACTTGTTAGATTTTGCATGCAACGCTGCGGGATAGTTTGCCAGCACAAGCAACCGGTGGATTTAAGAAATCATTGGGGATCATAGTCCTAGTGTATTTCTCATATTGATTACAAATCCAAAAATCAACAATCGTTACTGTTACTATTTGCTTACAAAAAACCTCCGTTTTTACTTACTTGCCAATTACTCAGACAAACATTTGACATAATTTTGTCCTATTCCCTGTGGGATCGACCCCAACCTAGTTAGGTTCTATATTTGATTCAACGATTTTGGAGGTATAGTTTGGGCGACATCAACACCCTGATTTATCATTAGTGATGGAGGATTGAACTTCTGTAATCATCTATTCAAAGCCCTACTTGAAAATATGGTGTCAAACACAAGGTGGCAACACTTTATCATCCTCAGACAAGCGGGCAGGTTGAGGTCTCTAATCGTGAGATTATATCTATCTTGGCAAAGACGTTAATGCCAATAGGACTGATTGGGCCATAAAGTTTGATGATGCATTATAGGCATATCAAACTGCATTCAAAACACCAATTGATGCATCTCCATATCAGCTGGTGTTTGGGAAATCATGCCATTTTCCTGTCGAGTTTAAACATAAAGCATTATGGGCATTGAAGAGGTTAAATATAGAATGGAGTGAAGCGACTAAATTAATATTAGAGAAAATGAATGAGATGGATGAATTTCGTCTCCGAGCTTATGAAAGTTCAACATTGTATAAAAAACAGATGAAGTTGTATCAGGATCAGAAGATTGAACAAGGAGAATTTCACCCGGGCGACTTGGTATTGCTCTATAACTCCCGAATTCACTTATTTCCTGGAAAACTGAGGTCCAAATGGTCTTGACCATTCACTATGGTTAGGGTGTTCCCGCATGGGACTAATGAGCTAAAAGGTGATAATTATGTCCTTTTCAAGATCAATGGTAAGCGTGTAAAGCACTATATGGGAACCACGAAAGACATAAGTACATATGATGAGTTTAGTCTTGATGAAGTCTGAGTAGTCAAGGGAGTTGGGTCGTGCCACGACGTTAAATTAGGTTCTTCATGGGAGGCAACCTATGGGCTGGTTTGTGGAGTCTGATTAACCAACTTAGCTACGTCGTGTCGTGACGTTAAATCAAGTGCTGCTTGGGAGGCAACCCAAGGATTAATACTAGTTGTGATTTGTTCCTTGTCGGGTGCATATGGTGATGTAGAATAGATGAATTGAAAATAAAGATGTGAACTAAAAAATGTGCAGCTTAAATCATGGTGGTGACCCACGTGACGTAGGTTAACCCACGTGATGTGGGTTAGTACCATTGAAATAAGACTAAATGTTCAAGTTGCGGAATCCAACCCATGCCAGGGACCCACATGACGTAGGTCGACCCACGTGATGTGGGTTGGTACTATGAAATTCAGACGAAAATTTTAAATTGTAGAATCCAATCCATACCAAGGACCTATGTGATGTAGGTCGACCCACATGACGTGGGAATCAGAACAACCCAAAAAGAACCAAATTTTGACCCGACCCAACCCCTTATATTTCCTCAAACCTTTATAAACCCAATTTCATCCAACCCAAAACCCTAATCCCTAAACCCTAAACCCTATCTTTCTCCTCCAAATACCCAACCTATTTCTAAAAATCCATCCCAATCAACACTTCCAATCCTACGTTCACCAAATTTCCCATGTACCAAACTCTCAAATTCTTCAATTCCCACTACCCCAATTTTAAATACCCCCACCCCCAATTTGCAAAACCCCTAAACCTGAAATCCATACCCGACCCGACCAAAATCCATAAAAAACCCAACCCATTCGAACAATGACTCTAAAAGGAAATCCCAAACACATAGATATGGGTTCTTCCTCGAAAATCCAAACTAAAAACAAGAAAGTTAGGACAAAGATGTGAGATGAGCCTTCGGAGCTAGAGAAAAGTGGGTCCGAAGAGGTTTATGAGATCGCTAGGAATAATTCTACTATTGTACCTTGGACGACAAGGAAATGAACTAGGGCACAGGATGTAGCCCAAGCCACACCTCAGCCTACTTCACAACCCCTTCCACCTGCCCTTCCGATGACTCCTATTCAGTCATCTGGTTTTCCCCCCTAGTCTGATGAGGGAATGGCTGCGTCTGCGACCGACAATACTGGAAACAGGGATGAGGCACCTATGACCGATAAGAATGCTGAGGGTGCGGATGATTCTGAGTCAGGTGATAATGATGAGGCTGTTGGGATATCTTCTATGTCAGGTACTGGTGTCTAGGATTCGATTACTTCCTCATAGAGATAATGGCAGCACAGCGGGCTGCAGTTGCAGCATGAAGGGAAAATAAGAGGTGGTATGTTCAGGGTATGAAGTCCATTTATGATAGGGATGCAGAGCCGACTGAGTGGGGTGAGTGTAAAAGAAGTATCACTGAGGAGCCTCGGTATTGGATAGATGAGTTGAAGGAACTACCCGAGATTAAGTCATTGTTTGGCTGCTATGGATTCAGGTGGATGATGAAGCCTTCTAGTAGCTACAGCCCAAAGTTGGTCCATGAGTTTTATGCTTTATATGCTACTTCTATCGAATTGATCACACCAAATAAGCAACGATATTGGGACCAACCACCATTGACTCACACTTTGGTTTATGGTACCAGAGTAGACATATCCGAGCAGACTATACACAGGTTCTTGTTTAGTGACGAACATGAGTTTCTAGCTAGTACTACTGAGTTTGATCACCGCATAGAGACGGTGAAAAATAAAAACCAAATAAAGAATGCAAATCAGCGCTTAGAGATACTATGGTGGGTTGCACAGTATATCACTGAGGATGGAGTAGATACGAGATGGGTAGCTAAGAAGTTGGATATTAAGAAGTCCTCACTTTAATTTGTGGGTAAGTTTTGGTGGTCAGGTTTACGGAACCATCTCGGTCCCACAGGTGCAGATAATTCTCTTACACTTGACCGAGCTGTTCTAGTAGCGAGAATCATAGCCGGATATGATATCAACGTCGCCCGCTACATTATTGAAGAGATTCATGAGCACTCCTTTAGAGACTTTACTAGCATCCCTTTCCTCGATCTGAATCAGGGCCTGTGTAATATTGCTGGTGTGGTCACGATGCCTGTAGTAGAGCACGACATTGAGGTGACCCGCATAACTGATATATGGTTAATGCAATAGCGGGGTGCTAAAATAGTTTTCCAGAGGAGGTCTCTGCACTCTATATCATCAGGCGCGACCCTTTTTGAAGGGAAAAAGGATTGAGAGAAACTAGTTAGCACTTCCGCACCAGTTAGTAGGCTCGAGGCTGGAAGGATGCCTACTGAGGGCACATGCCCCGTGATTGATGAGGGGGCAACAGACACTACCACACCACCACCCCTGTCTGGCATGGTGGCAGTCTCACGAGATTTTCTGTAGCAGTTAGTGGATAGATTGACGCAGGCTATTGAGCGACAGGCTCACACAGAGGCCCAGATGGCTAAGTTGGTATCTCAACTTAAGCTATGGGTTCGAACTGTGATAGATGATTTAGAGGCAAGAGTTGAGGCTCACATGACTACTACTATAGAGAAGTTAATGCATGAGTTGCATGGGCGGATTGACAGTTTTGAGCACCAGATGGGTAGCCGATTGAGAGGGGCCCATATCTCAGATTTAACGGGGTTGAAAAAGGAGGTGGCTGCATTGAGGGAAGAGGTTTGAGATTTAACAATTATCCATACTCCTATCATTCCACCCATACTGACACCGGTACCAACACCACCAATTTTTGAGGTGGATTTGTTTGCTGATGAGGAGCCTCCTATTGCTAGAGGTAAGAGGCCACAGAGTCCTGAGGGTCGGACTGATAGTGGAGAAGAGTTTGAGAGTGATTTGTGAAGGTAGACTAAGGCCTCTGGGTAGATTACCATGCCATTCATATTGCCCATGAGCAGAGAGCATTGGGTGCATCTTCTAGTCAGCCACCCCCTCCACCGTCTGCACCTAGCATGGAGCCCAGAGAGGTAGAGCTTAGAGAGCATACAAATGATCCTGAGGTGGGAAGGCCCACACACGACACCTAAGACACTGCAGGTATGTCTTCACACCCTTACACTTATCATATTGATCATTGTACATTGAGGGTAGTTCACCATTATTTAGTTGGGGGTGGGGGTATACCACTACTTGGGGGTTTTTGTTGCCATATTTTTCCCCCTCGAGTGTGCTATCATAGTAGAACTGGCATGTTTAGGTTTTTATTTATATTATTTATGTGTTTTCGTGTTTAATTAAGAGAAAAATAGGGGAACCTTAGTGCAGTCCAATTTTGAACGAACTTTGAATGATAATGATACTTTTTGATTGTTTAAAGGACACCATTCCTGAAAATTTTGTTTTGAACTATGTGTGTAGTATGTTAGTTTGTGACAGCTGTTGGATCTTTTTATGGCATTAGTATTATAGGAAGAATGACTGTGGCTTAGCAATGCATGAACTGGATAGGTAGTAGTTGATAGTGTAACCCTATGCTATGTGTGTGTGAGGTCATTACTGAGTTCACTGTGTGTGTGTAATTCAAAACTTGCCTGGTTAGTCTTGCCTAGGTTATAGGATAGTGGTTAGGAAAGGATCATAGGCCATTCTTGAATAAGTCCACTTTTAGCCTAACTGCCCGACCAAATAAAGTAAATGTCCTTTAATCTCGATTTTGAGCCTTAATAGACCTATTTCTTTAATTACCCTATTCACCTTCCCATTTTGACTTACAATGAACATGCCTTGGCCTTGTTCTCTCCTTGGACATTGTGTACCTCAACTCAGACAAATTGCCTAAGTTGAGCGTGGCTATTATAAGGGTGCGTAGTTTGACTTGGGTATGAAAAAGGGGTTAGCAAAAGAAAAAAAAAACAAATTTAGGTGTGACGAAGAAAAAGAAAGAAAAGATTGAAATAAATAGAAATTGCAAAAAAAAAGAGAAAAAGGAAAAGAAAAAAAAGTGTTTTAAAAGTATGAAGAAAATCACACCCAAAATCTGAAAATAAATGAAGGAGAATAAGAGAGAAAAAAATGAGAATGGTTGGAAAGTGGAGCGAAAAATAATTTAGTGTCAAGAAGGGTTGATTCACCATATCCATATGTACCACACCCATCCCCAAGCCTACATTACAAGCTGATGAAAGTCCTATAGTGATCCTAGTCCAACTGTCCGAAAAACTAAGGCATAGAAAATAAGGGCAAGCCTATGGTATTTCACGCACACTGTTTGAACTTCTTTATGAGAGAGAGTGTTTTAACCCAGTCCCTTCTTTGATATTCATTAGTATACTATGAGTGAATGGGACTTCTTTGTTGTTAGAGTACATGGGTTGCATTGTTAGCTGCTATTTCTTTAGATAATGTCATTTGCTATATATGCTTAGTTGTTTGTTCATAGTATGATGCCATCATTTGATCCCTTCTGCATCATGATAATATGTTGCATGTATACACACCGTGGTTTTGATTTACAAATAGGAAAGGTCGGAAAAGTTTTGGTGACAAAAGAAATGAGTTGACTGCCGTAGGTGTTTTAGGTTTCTCTTAGTTAAGCATCGAATGTGTTCATTTTGTGTTGTTCGCCTGAGGACATGCAAACGTTCTAAGTTGATAGTGTTGATGTGCCATGGTTTCATGGCACTTTCGATGCTTAAAACAAGGAAGATGTGCAATAACTTTGGTATGTTTGGTTAGTATGATGTGTTTGCTATACTATTTTGCTGGGAAATAGGTTATGGAGGCAAAATGGAGAAGAAGGGAAGAAGCATGCACTAGAATGGAGCATTAGAAGATGTAAGAGCCAAGTCAAAATCGGGAGAGTGACCCATGGCAGGGACTCACATCCCGTGAGTAGACCTACGTCATGTAGGTTGGTACCATGGGTCAACTCCTGATGGTTGTAAAGTGGCCTAGTTTTCATGAGATAGACCCACATGACGTGGGTTGGTTCCACGATACCAAGTCACGGAACCGTGGAAAGTTGCCGACTTTATTTTCCTACTTTGTTTAGGATAGGATTCACCTTGTATCTATAAATACCCCTATGTTTTCCTATGCTTAGAGTTAGTCAATTACATTGTTTTGGATTATATTTTCATTATTTTGAGTTCATAAACAAATTATTAATTTTGTAATCTTGGAACATCGATTCTAGGATTTTCATTCATATTGAGATTTCAGAGTTATCTTCTTAATGTTTGTTTACAATTATGTTTTCATCATTGAATTCTTCTTGTGTTCTTGCAATCATGAGTATCTAAACCCCATAACTAGGGTTCTGTGAACCATGAGAAATTAACGAAACAGGTTAAGTGCAACAATTCTGAACCGGTATGAATGCATGTATTGCTATTTCTTTCGTTGTGATTGATCTTCTAATAGTTGTAAACGTTAGAAACTCGCCTGTATTCTAGACTTGCTTGAGAGAGAGGTAGAGATTGGGAAAAGAAAATAATAACAGAGATTTAAAGCTATCAACCTTCATCTAATAACTTGAGCCATAACAAGGATAATTATCTAAGATCCAGGACAAGGATTAGTAGTGCGACACTCAGAGACCAAGAGGAGAAGAGTGAAAGATGTCTAACCAAGGTTGAGAGACATTTAGATGAACCTAACTTGTTAGATTTTGCATGCAACGCAGTGAGACAGTTTGCCAGTACAAGTAACCGGTGGAGTTAAGGAATCATTGGGGATTACAGTCCTAGTTTATTTCTCATATTGATTACAAGTCCAAAAATCAACAATCGTTCCTGTTACTATTTGTTTACAAAACCCCTCCTTCTTACTTACTTGCCAATAACTCGGACAAACACTCGACCTAATTTCGTCCTATTCCCTTTGGGATCGACCCCAACCTAGTTGGGTTCTATATTTGGTTCAGTGACCACTTTATACTTTCTTGGAGGTGTAGTTTGGGCGACATTAATGCCAAAAACTTTGTTACGTCCAACCGTACACGCAATTGTACATGGTCGTACAAGTAATAAAGTGGCTCTTTTGAGCCGAATTTTGATCCCACAAGGACTTGATGTTTAACAAATGATCCAATTCAAATATTACTATTCAAGTTAAACAAGTGCGATTTGGAACCAAGAAGATTTTTGATTTTTGATTTTATAAACTAAATAAATGAAATAACAATGATGTGAAACTTGGATTTTGAACAATATATGGAGAATTCCAGGGTTGAGGCACTTACTTCACATTCATGCATAACTATGGTTTCTAGCATGTGGTGGTGTTTATCGCGATTATTGATTTACAGGGTTGATATTACAACTTGGGAATGGTCATCCTCTAAGTCATCTCCCCAAATTAATCTCACAACTACATCATTGAGCAGGGATGTGAGTCTTTAATTCAGATCCATTAGGCTATCTTCCCATTTCATTAACCAAGTGGGGCGTTTAGGTATATCTCTATCCTAACCGCAAATCATCCTTTATCTATTATTATCTAACAATTAAAGACATGATCCACAGTCCCTACATTTTTCATTCCATATCTCCACTCCTATGGTCAATTCGTTTCGAGACTTAGATTTATCCTAAAGTTCATGACGCTTCAGAATAGTAAAACAAAAACGCAAGAATAATCACATAACTTGATAAATATATAAACCAACTGAAAACCATAATTACACAATCATGTTGTAGAATAAAACCTATAAAGAGGGTGTTTATCCACTCATAGTCATAAAAAGAATCACCATTAATGAATTCATAAGTAAAAACTTAAAGAAAACTAAAGTTGAAAGAAGAAAAACCCTAGAATAGAGCCTTTAATGCCTTCTCCTTTCTACAATTGTGTATTGATCCAAAGATGTGTGTAAATGTGGTTAGGTCCTACTTTTATAGTGCTTTAGGTTGTCCATAGTCTTCCCCATATGAAACATATGCATTTACAACTTTGCCCCCAACTTAAACCAAGTTAAAAATCAACTTTTTGGCATTCTAGGGAGTGGTACGGTGCATAGGTCATCGTACACCAAGGAGGGAACGGATCACGCCCATCGCATGACCACTCCAGTAGATCCTCATGATGTAGGGTGTGAAGGACACCCTTTTTTATACTTTGGGGGGTGCGGTATATGGCCGCCTCCCTTGCTTTGGGAGGTGCGGCGCATGGCCCATCCAAAGGGTTAGGGTGCATCCATTTCTTCTCATCCGCTTGTTACTTGTTTCCCCACTTCATATGGCTTGTTTTTAGGCTTAATTTGGCTTCCATATATCTTACATTGATCTTCTACAAAAAGTCATAGCAAACATAAGTCCATAAAACACAATAGAGCTCATCAAAGTACACTAGAACAAGCATAGCTCAAGCTAGCGACACTAGTTTACTCTTTTAAGTTCTATTTGATCATTTTGACTTCTTGACTTGTTTCAAATTCCCCTTAACTATTCTAAATATGTAAGTTAGCATACAAATACAAGAAAAACACCTTATACTTTATTAAGCACATCAAATTATCCTCAAAACTAAGCGAAACGCGCGCAGATAATGACACTTAGGTATATAAATACGCCTAAGATTAGTCATTCATCCCCTGTGAGAGGAAATCATGCCAGTGATCATATAGTGAGAAAATTTTAATAGAGTGGGTATTACTGGCCCACTATCTATAAGGATGTTTATGGTTTTGTCAAACCTTGTGATCAATGCTAGCGTCAAGGGTCAATATCAAAACATAATGAGGTGCCCATGACCAAAATGCTAGAAGTTGAATTGTTTGATGTTTGGGGCATCGACTTCATAGGCCCCTTCGTTAGTTCCTATGGTCACACATAAATATTAGTTGCTACAGACTACGTGTCTAAATGGGTTGAAGCTGTGGCCTTGACAGATAATGAAGTTAAAAGTGTGGTGGTATTTTTGAAAAAGAACATATTCTCTCATTTTGGCTCCCATCGCACAATCATAAGAAATGAGGGTTCTCATTTCTGTAACAAAGTGTTTTGAGCTGTGTTAGCAAAATATGGGGTGAAATAACACAAGGTGGCAACTCCATATCACCCCCAAACAAGTGGGCAGGTAGAGGTGTCGAATCGAGAAATCAAGATGATCTTTGCCAAGTTTGTTAATGCCAATCGGATTGATTGGTCACGAAAGCTTGACGATGCTCTTTAGGCCTATCATACTACTTTCAAGACCCCAATAGGTATGTCACCTTACCAACTAGTCTTCGATAAATATTGTCACTTACCGGTAGAGCTTGAGTACAAAGTCGTATGGGCTCTCAAAAAGCTTAATTTAAGTTGGAAGGAGGCTGCCGAATTGAGGTTGGACCAATTGAATGAAATTGATGAGTTCCCACTTTGTGCTTATGAGAGACCTGATCTTTATAAAGAGAAAATAAAATTGTACCATTATTGGAGAATAAAAAGAAAGAATTGTATGTGGGTGATTTGGTGTTGCTATTTAACTTAAGGTTCACACTTTTTTCGGGTAAGCTGAAGTCAAAATGGTCTGGACTTTTCAACGTGACACAAGTTTTTCCATCCAGAGTGGTGGAGTTGGAGAACAAAGAATAAAATTGTTCAACGTAAATGGACAACGAGTGAAAGTATATGTTGGTTCGTAAGAAGAAGCAAAAATGGCATTGTATCTTGATGAAGTCTGAGTAGTCAAGATACCTGAGTCATGCTGCGATGTTAAATCAGGCGCTAGTGGGAGGCAACCCACAATGTGTTGTACTATAATGTAGTGTTTTGTTGTGAGCATGATTAATGTGTGTGCTAAAGTGTGCAGGGACTTAGAAGACAAGTGATATTTAATACTACCTGAGCATGATGGGTCAACTGGAAGACCTTCACTAGCTGGACGGACCATCGAGGAACGTCGTCACCAAGAGAACAAGGAATCTACATACTTTCTATGCACTGACGGTTAAGATGATGGACCATCATAGGTCTAATGGATTGTCGGGTGTATATTCAATAAAATGACTGACACATGTAAAACTGTTACTAATGAGCTTGAAAAAAAGAAACCCAAGAAGGGAAAGACCCCGAATGAGACTCCCGAATAGAAGGACATGAGAAAAGCTGCAAAGAGGTCTAGGAAAAATGCGAAGGAAAGAATCAAACGAGCAACAAATGAGTTAGCCGAAGTATCTACCAGTTCAGCGCTAATGATTAATGAGGATATTATTTTGAGCATCGCGGTTACCACCGCAGCCACTATTATAGATTTGAGCACCTCGGGTACCACCGAGGATACTATTATTGATTTGAGTGCCTCGAAAACCCCTGAGGCCACTAAGGCCTCTAATGACGACTCCCAAGCCTAAGGGATTTCCAAGTATTCCATCCCTTGTACCTTTTTATTATTCATGCATTGAGGACAAAACATTTTTGTTGGGTGGGGTGGGATACTTGTGAGTCTGTCACCATGAGGGTTTTTGTTGCATGTGTTCTTTTACCTCATGTGCTATCTAGTAGAACCGACATGTTTTGGTTGTGTGTTTCAGTTTATGTTATTGTAATATTTTCTTTTATTTATGTATTATGACTACAAAGAGATGAAAATGAATAAAAGTTGTTATTGTGTTGAAAAGAATGAGGATCAACTAAATTTTTTTTTTGTAAGACTGTGTTGTTGATTCCATCTTGATAATGGATTATTGTGGATCTGTACTTGGCATTACAAATCTATAAAAATTTGAAACATGCTTAAGCTCGAATGAGATTATAATAGTTGGCAGGGTCAGTATCATTCAATGTTGTGTGTGTAAGGCATTTTCTCTATTTTCAAACTTTATGCATGCATCTAGAACTTGCCCAATCTATTTTGTCAGGTGATAAGCTGGTTGTATAGGATGTGATCATAGTCCTTGATTGGATTAGAGTCTACTTTGACTAAAGGAAACCTTTCAAATGACAATGAATTCCTTGATCCCTGTTTTGAGCCTTTATGATTTCTTTTATTCAACACCTGCTAGCCTTCCCTTCTCTATCATTAAGCCTCTATTTTGGCCCTGGTCCCTCCTTGGACATTGTGTACCTCAACTCAGGTAAATTGCCTAAGTTAAGGGTGGCTACTGTAGAAAGGTAATGATTGAAGAAGGGTATAAAAAGAGTTGGTGATGAATTAAGAAAACCGTAAGAGTGTGCACAAATAAAAAGAAAGCAATGAGCAAAATAAGTGAAAAAAGAAATGAATGAATTGAAAATGAATCTATGAAAAGTGGTACACTCAGAGAGGGAAAGTAGTTTACATAAGTAGAAGTATAAGGGTGGACATGCTGAATAAAAATTGGTGTTGTGAATTGATGCACGTCAAGGAGGGTTGAGTCACTGATTTTAAATCTACCTTACCAACACTCAAGCCTATGTTACAAGCTGAATAAAGCCCTGTAGTGATCCTTGTCAACCAGCCAATGAACCTTGTGAAATGGTAAGGGCAAGCCTATGGTATTGCATGTACAAAGTTTGAAATTCATTGTGAGAGTGAGAGTTTTGACTTCTAGTCCCTAATTTTTTCTATACATGTGTGAGAGACTTCTTTACTATGAGAACGTGTGATTGATACATAAACCTGTTGGTTATTAGATTGTCATCTTGAGTGTAGGTAGATAAATGATTTATAGTGTAATACCATGCACGGATCCCTGCTAGTTTGTGACTAAACGAATTCATTACATCGGTTGTTAATCATATTATGAGGTCCATGTGATGATACAACAACTGTTTGATTTTTTAAAATCTTGTTGTGGGCATAATATTATGTTATTTAAGTTGCTTGAGGACAAGCAATCGTTCTAAGTTGAGGGTGTTGATGTGCCGACTTATGATGACATATTTTGCATCTTTAAGTAAGGATAATCGCGAGTTTTCAAGGAACCTTTGGTGTTTTTACTGTGTTTTATGTTTGCTTTTAGGTAATGAGCCCAACCATATGAAAGAAAGGAAATTTTGCTGAAAATAAATTGTGATGGAGAGTTTGACGAACCGTCAGTCACCTGATGGACTGCCACATAGCCCGTCAGACCTTATCCAGAATTTAGTGCAGAATGAAGCTGTGTAGTGGTTTGGACGATGGACCAACAAGCCTTTTCCCTTGGCGGATTGTTAATTTTCCCATCATGCCTTATCCAGAATCCAACATAGAAGGAAGTAGTTTGACAGAGCTACTAATGGACCATTAGGTCCTTGGCAGACCGTCGCTCATGCCGTCAGGTCTTAAGCAGAAGATGGAACAATTGGGGATCTTATGACTGTCCTAATGGCGGACCGTCACCCTTGCGATGGGCCGTCAGGCGAACCATCAAGAGCAATGCGACATTCCAGTTCAAATTTTAAATCTTGATTTATTTGGAGCCTATAAATACCCAGTCTAGGGTTTAGAATAGGCATCTTTGATACTTGACAATTTCATACGCATTATTTCTCTGGAGACTCGATTGTGTTAGGGCAAAAAGCACAATATTGTTGGTTTGATTCAAAGATTGAGATTGTTGATTTCTCTTGTGTAAGGATTATACTTTATTCTATGAAAATTATCTTTTTCATCTTGATTCTTATCATGAGTGGCTAAAACCCTTGTACTAGGGTGGTGGTATCCTTTGTGGAAAATCACATCTAGGGTTTATGGGTATTGAATTTGTATTGATTTTGTGAGTATATTACCAATCCTTTTGGTTTAATGAATTTCTAATGGTTACAAACATTGGGAAATTGCCTTAGGTTAAATTGCTTGAATAAAGATTTTAACTATGGGATAAGGGATTTGTAACAAGAGTTGGAGTTCCTAACCTCCAACTAACGATTAATGCTTTAACAAGATTAGTCTATTGAGGTGCAAGTCGAGTTACAAGTTTGTCACTTTAAGTTCGAGAGAATTAAAGTGTAAACTCATCTATTTAGGTTGGAAAACACTTAGATGAACTGTTGAAATTAATTACCTTATAACCACCTATATTGATACAAGTTCAGATTGCTCCTACCCCAGATGTGATTGGAAACCAAGATG
The DNA here is from genome assembly GCA_031232105.1 of Capsicum rhomboideum. Classification (NCBI taxonomy): domain Eukaryota; kingdom Viridiplantae; phylum Streptophyta; class Magnoliopsida; order Solanales; family Solanaceae; genus Capsicum; species Capsicum rhomboideum. The sequence goes on from CP124711.1 coordinate 108,553,973, forward strand.
AAAACAGTCCTAGTTTATCTCTTTCTATTGGTTTAAGTGTTATAAAAATTAATGGTACTTTACTAAAATTGATATTGGTTAACAAATATTCAGCAAAATCTCCCAGTTTCACGAAAGTTGCTGACTAATTGTCATTAAAGCTACATACTACTTGTTTTACACTTTATTTCCTATGGGATTCGACCCCAACCTTTATTAGGTTCTATATTTGACAAAGACCGCTTACAATCTTTAAAAGGGAGTTGTAGTTTGGGCGTATCAGAGTCTTGTAGAACGGTACAGAGATATCGGTACTTTTCTGTGAGAGGCTATAGGGCTTTAGAAAATATGTCTTTCTTGATTCTTTCGTGCTATGACTTGATTCCAATTGGTATTTGGTGATCCAAATTGGTATCTCATCTCTTCACTTTTTTGTCTGTAGATGGTGAATACTAGGTCTAACGAAACCCAAGCAGCATCCCCCGCGCCAGCAACTCTAGCTGAGGAGTCAACCATGAGGAAAAGGAGACAAGTGAGGGGGAGAGGAAGGAGAGGACAATGATGAGCCACACCCCTAGGGGTGGAGCTCACACAGCTACTGGCCAGGCTAATGAGAGGGAAACATCCCCTCCCTCACCTCAGGATCATTTTACAGAGAGGGAAGCAATAAATGAGCAGGAGTGTGAGCCTGAGGGGGCGACACTAGTTGGGGTTGCAGCTCTACCTCCCATGTCTACTGAGGTCATTCAGCAAGTGTTAGCTTTTCTGAGCGGGTTGGCTGGGACTAGAGCTACCCCCACTGTTCCTGCTTACCAACCTCCAGTTGTACACCCTACTGTTGCTATGACTCCTAGGATGGATGAGACTTCATGCACGGATGCTTTTTCTCACTCGATTTTGGGTTCTGTGATAACTGGTACTAAATATGATTTGCTAACTAAGTTCTTGAAGATGAAACCTCCTACGTTTTAGGGTATAGAATCTGAGGATACTTTTGAGTTTATTATTGATTTCTATGTGAGCTTGCACAAGATGGGTATTGTGAAGCAACATGGGGTTGATTTTATGACTTTTCTACTGGAGAAGGATGCTAAGCACTGGTGGAGAGCATATGTTGAATTTCGATCACCTATTTTGCCTCCTTTGACTTGGGAACAGTTTCATGCTCTATTTTTGGATAAGTATGTACCCTGTTCCCTCTTTGATCGTAAGAAGGATGAGTTTTTGGCTTTGGAATAGGCTGATATAACTGTTGCGGCTTATAAAGTAAGGTTTTATGCTTTATCTCACTATGCCACTTCGCTGTTGACTACTGGGGAAGAGAGGATTTGTCTCTTTATTAAGGGCTTAAATTATGATCTTCAGGTTTTGACTATACAGATGACTTCTATCGGAAAGGGGTTTAATGATGTGTCAGACTATGTGAAAAAGTTGGAAAGTGTAGCGCAGAAGGGATAGGCTAAGATGTTAGCCAAGAAGTCTCAAAATGTTGGGAATTATAGTGGATCCTATTCTAAGGGCTAGCAGGACTTTTCAACTCTCCCTATTCAGTTAGCTATGCCAACTTCTACTGTGGTACTAGCTAAAATACCTTCTCAAACTTAGGTTGTTAGAGGCCTAGAGGTTTCTTATTCTTATGCTAGTCAGCCTTCTCAGGAGTGTGGGTGTTATCATTGTGGTGCTATTGGTCATTTTAAAAGAGAGTGTCCGGTGAGACAGGCAAATGGCCAGACTCAGCAATAGGCTCGGGCAGTGGTTCCAGTAGGTGGAGGAGGGGGTAATGGTAGGGGTCATCCACAGGGTGGATGGGGAAATCAGGCAGGTGGTCATTGTAACGGCGGGACAAGAGCACAGCCGGGTAGAAAGTTAGCTCAGATTGATGACCGAGCTTATTGTTATGTATTTCTAAGAAAGACTGATGGTAAGGTTTATGATGAAGTGATCATAGGTACTATTTCTATCTATGATAGGATGGATTCTGTCTTATTTGATCTGGGTTCCACTTATTCTCATGTGTATGTTCAGTTTGCTATGGGTCTTAGTTTGGTTTGTGATATTCTTGACTATCTTGTGCATGTGTCGACTCCAGTTGGGAAGTCTGTGGTAGTTACCCATGTTTATCGATCTTGTCCTATTTTGTTTGTGGGTTTTCAGACTTGGGTAGACTCATTTATCTTGGATATGTTGGACTTTGATATAGTCTTGGGTATGACCTGGTTACCTTTGTATCATGCTATTTTAAATTGTAATGCCAAAACAGTGACTCTAGCTATTCCTGGGATGAAGGAACTAGAGTGGAGGGAGTGTATAGGGCCAAATCGGTAAGGATTATATCATATGTCCAGGATAAGAGGCTAGTGGGGAAGGGGTGTTCAGTATTCTAGCTCATTTTTGGGATGTGGATGCAGGGTTTCCTTCTATTGAGTCATTTTTGGTAGTTTCCAAGTTCCAGGATGTGTTCCCTTCAGATTTACTGGGTATGTGTTCGGATAGGGATATTGACTTCTGTATTGACTTAGAGCCAGACACTCTCCCTATATCTATTCCACCTTATCGAATGGCTTCTGTAGAGTTGAGGGAACTCAAAACTCAGTTGCTAGAACTGGTAGACAAGGATTTCATTCATTCAAGTGCTTCACCTTGGGGTGCTCTGGTTCTTTTTGTCAAGAAGAATGATGGTAGTATGAGGATGTGTATCGATTATAGGCAGTTTAATAAGGTCACCATCTAAAATAAATATCCTTTTCCTTTCATAGATGACTTGTTTGATCAGTTACAGGGTGCAACAGTTTTCTTAAAGATTGATTTACGGTCAGGTTATCATTAGTTAAAAATTAGATCGGAGGATATTCCAAAGACAACTTTTAGAACTCAGTATGATTATTACGAGTTTCTAGTAATGTCTTTTGGATTGACTAATGCACCTGTAACTGTCATAAGTTTGATGTATGACATCTTTAAATCCTTTATGGATTCTTTCGTGATTGTGTTTATTGATGATATTCTTGTGTACTCTAAAACTAAGGAAGAACATGCAAGCCATCTTTGTATAGTTTTGGGAATTCTGAGGGAAGGGCGGTTGTTTGCTAAATTCTTCAAATGGGAATTTTGGTTGTCTTTGGTTGCCTTCTTGGGGTACGTGGTTTTAGAAAAGGGAGTGATGGTGGATCCTCAGAAAATTGAAGTAGTTAAGAGTTGGATTCAACATAGTTCAGTGACCCAGGTGAGAAGCTTTGTGGGTCTTGCCAGTTATTATCATAGGTTCATCAATAACTTTACAGCTATTGCAACTCACTTGACAAGGTTGACTCAAAAGGAGGTGGTATTTGTTTAGATAGACCAGTGTGAGGAGAGCTTTCAAAAGCTCAAGACACTCTTGACTAGAGCTCCTATTCTTTCTCTGCTATTTGGAGGCAGTTGAAGCCTCATGAGAGAAATTACCCAACCCATGATTTAGAGTTGGCAACAGTAGTCTTTGCTTTGAAGTTTTGGAGACACTATCTTTATGGTGTCAAGTGTGAGGTCTTCACGGACCATCGTAGTTTGCAACATGTGTTTACCTAGAGGGATTTAAACTTAAGGCAGAGATGGTGGATGGAATCGCCTATGGACTATGATGTGACTATTTAGTATCATCCGGGTAAGGCTAATGTGGTAGCATACGCATTGAGCCGAAAGGCCATAAGTATAGGCAGCTTGTCATTCTTGAGAGTGTCCAGGAGACCATTAGCTAGAGAATTTCAGACTCTAGCATCTTTGAGCATGCAGTTTGGGGTCTCAGACAGGGGTGTAATGTTGGATAGTGTGGAGTTAAAATCAGTATTTGTGACACAGATTAAGGTCAAATAGTTTGAGGATAAGAAGTTGAATGCACTCCAAAACAAGGTAGTGAGCGAGAAGGGGACAAACTCCACTCTCGATGTTGGAGGGGTTTTGTGGTTTAAAGGAAGGTTATGTGTTCCTCGGGTTGGTGACTTGATCAGTGATATACTTTCAGAGGCCCATGGATCGAGTTATTCTATTCATTTGGGAAAGACCAAGATATACCGCGACTTAAGACAACTTTATTGGTGGCCGAGGATGAACAGGGAAATAGTGGATTACATGTTCAAGTATCATAACTGTCAGCAGGTAAAGAATGAACATCAAAGGCCTGCGGGCTTACTACAGAGGATGCCTATACCTATGTGGAAGTGGAAGCATATTGCTATGGACTTTGTGTTGGGGATCCCTAGGACATTGGGGAAGTATGACTCTATTTGGGTAATAGTTGATCGACTGACGAAATCAACTCATTTCTTGCCAGTTTGGGTAGATTATAACTTTCAGTAGTTGGCAAAAATATATGTCAAGGAGATCATTAGACTTCATAGGGTGCCACTTACTATTATTTAAGATATGGAGGTGAAGTATACTTCTAAATTTTAGGACAGGTTGCATGAAGAGTTGGGCACCAAGCTTGCTTTTAGCACTGCCTTCCATCCTCAGACTGATGGTCAGTTAGAGCGAACAATGTAGGTTCTAGAGCATATGTTTAGAGCTTGCGTGATTGATTTTGGTGGTCATTGGTACTAGTTCCTTCCGTTGTGTGAGTTTTCATACAATAACAGTTATCACTCTAGCATTGATATGGCCCCATTCGAGGCACTCTATGGGAGGAAGGATAGGTCACTTATTGAGTGGTTTTAGGCTGGTGATTTCAAACCTTTGGGCACCGACTTAGTGAAGGAGGCTTAAGAAAAGGTAAATTTTATTTAAATTAAGATATTGGCTACCCAAAGTAGGTAGAAAGAGTATACGGATGAAAGGTAAGGGACATGTACTTCAAGGATAGGGAGGAAGTGCTGTTCAAGGTTTCTCCCACGAAAGGAGTCATGAGGTTTGGTAAAAAGGTCAAGCTTAGCCCTCGATATATTAGTCACTTTGAGGTTCTTGAGGAAGTGGCTCCAGTTGCGTACATGTTAGCTCTACTGTCGGGTTTTTTAGGGGTTCATCCAGTATTTCATGTTTCTATGTTGAAACGGTACCATGGAGATATAAGCTTTGATGTAAGCTTGAGAGCTGTAAGCTTTGATGGTGTAGGAAGACTGGGGAATTCTGCTAGGGCTGTGTACCATTGAATATTTTAGGTCTTTGGGGAGTTGGGGATTGAATAAAGCTAAGCCTCTGTAGGGTCAAGGGTGTAAGAGGAACTAAGGCGAAAAGCCTAGCCATCTGGGTCTTTTCTTTTTGGGTTGCTCCCCTTAAGGGAGATTTAGTTGGCCTCATTTTTTCACTGTAAAAATTCTCCAGTTAGAAAATTAGGTAGAGAGTTTTCTTCTCCTTTAATGAAGTCTATTTTAAAATCAAAGCTAGATAGTAGAGCTTGCCAACTAGAAAATGTTTGTTTTGAAACAAGGTTTTTGACATCTTTCTGAAGGATCTGTTTAGCCGATTTACAATCAACTCTTAAAAGAAATTCTTTATTAATAAAATCTTCTTGAAATTTATTAATACATATTACTATAGACAAAACTTCCTTTTTAATAGTTGAGTAATTTTTTTGGGATGGATTCCAAACTCCTGAGGTGAATCTGACTAATTGTTCAAGAGAGCCTGGTTCTAGGATCTGCTTAAGAATTCCTCCATAACCAATGGCAGATGAATCTATTTCTATAATCATGGAGGCCTTAGTATTAGAGATACCTAAGTAGGGAAGATTCTGTATATGTTTTTAAACTTGGACTACCGCTTTGGTTTTCTTTGAGGACCAAGGGATAGGATTTTTTCTGAGACATTAGTAAAGAGGTTTGCAAACCTTTATAATATGAGAAATAAAATCTGTAATGTAATTAAGGCTTCCTAAGAACCTTTGAAGCTGAGTTTTATCAATGATGATATTAGGAAACTTGTTTGAAAACTCAATGGCTCTGCAGATAGGCTTGTAAGTCCCTTGATAGAGATCATGACCTAAGAACCTGATGCTAGTTTGGAATAACTTAATTTTCATAGCACTAATGACTAAGCCATTAATTTTGACAAGCTTAAAGAATGTATTAAGATGCTTAAAGTGAGAATCGATGTCCTCAGGAAATATTAGTACATCATCTATATAGACTATAGACATATGATTGTAGGGATTAAAAATAGAGTTCATAATATATTGAAATTCGGAGGGGGCATTCTTGAGCCCTAAAGGCATAATGTTCCATTCATATTGTCCAAATGGGACATTGAAGGTTGTTTTATATCTGTCCTTTTCAGCAATTTGAATTTGTCAAAAATCAGATTTTATATCAAACTTACTATAGACATTAGCCTTGTAAGTTCTCTTTAAAGGTCTCTTTTATTAGGTATTGGGTACCTAATCCATTTTAAAACCGCATTAAGAGGCTTATAGTTAATGAAAAGCCTCAGAGCTCCTCCTTCTTTCTCAGCACTATTGTTAGAACAACTCCAAAGAGATTTAGAGGGGCAAATAATGCCATTTTTCAGGAGATTAAAGATTTCCTTTTGACAGAATTCCATTATATCTTGACTCATTTGAATAGGTCTAGCCTTGGTGGGGATGTCCTGTTCATTGAAATCTTTAATGTAGGGAAGGTCAACTACATGTCTTTTTCTTTCCCATAAAAGCATTAGGAAAATCAGAACATATTTCTTCTTCAAAAGTTTTTTGAAGATTAGCTATTTTAGTAACTATCTCCGGGGGTTTTAAAATCTGTTAGATTTTTTTAATTTTTATTTCCTCTTTTAAAATCTATTTTTGTTTTGATCCGGGGGTCAATCAGAAACAACCTCTCTATCTCACCTCTGAGTTAGTGGTATGGACTGCGTACACTTACCCTTTCCAGATCCCACTTTATGGGAATATACTGGGTTTGTTGTTGTTGTTGTTTATTTCCTCTTTTATAAAACTGATATGTTGAGAAAGTCTGTTAATTCGAAAGATAGTGTTTTTCTAATAAAATCACTTTCTTCATTGGAAAGTGTTTTTAGGAAGGGGAAAAATTATTCGTTTCCCAAAATAGTGGTGGAAATACCATTTAAACCTGTAGTGTATGGTGTAATTTGGGTAATAAAAGGGATACCCAAAATGATATCTTCATTGATATCCTCAGTAATGATAAAATCATTAGTAAAGCAATACCATTGTTATAGATGTGAGTTTTAGAAAGATTATAATGGATCCGTAACTGTTCTCCGTTGGCAGAGAAGAGTTTGGAAGTACTTTTTTTGAGGTATTTGGTTGGAACAATGTCACGACCCGAAATCCCATTTGAGCCGGACTGGCACCCGAAGCCGATAAGGCCTGGGAGGACCAATCTTTACTCATTCCCAATCATATGCATACCATAAGAATCATCACCACCTCGTAAAGACATAAAATGCGGAGTGCGGCAACCATGGAGCATTATGTATATACATCTAAGAAACTTGGCCTTTGGGGCCATCAAGTCAAGAAGTACATACACCTCTTACGTTACATACCCACATGTGTCTACAAAAGCCTCTAACAGAAGTACATACATAACCATCTTAAATTTGGGACAATTCCCCGCTTTACACAACATTACAGGACCAAAATAAATGTACATATAAGACCCGAAAAGCCCCGAACAAACTGGAGCTCACCAAAGATCGGCAAAAGATCCGCCACCTACCGTGGAGGTCTACTAGCACCTGTGCCTGCAGCAAGTAAGGTAAATCCCCCAAGAGGGGACAATACGAAGAATGTACTGAGTATGTGAGGCTGAATGAGACTGTATAATACGTAAATACTTCAATGGAATCAACTATAAGTAAAGAACCAATATGGATAAGTCATCGCTCTCTATGTATGTAAATATGTACATTAGATGGATTACTTCTTTTATTCTTACGCTCACTCGTCCACGTCATAACTCACTTCTTCATCTACTACTCATTCTTCCATCTGCACAAAGCTTGGGCCCCAAGTTGATCAGTGGGAAAATAATATCGTCATGAAGGTGTTGATTTCACCCCATGGATACACCCATAATGATGGGATGGTCATCATGAAGGTGTCTATTTCACCCCATGGATACACTCATAATATTGGGATCGTCATCATGAAGGTGTGTTCTTTCACCCCATGGATACACTCCTAACACCTTACTTCATTCTTTAACTCTTTAACTTTGACAAGATTAGATATTGATACGCCCACTCATGAGAGATTAATACATTCACTTATGAGAGATTGATACTTTTATTCGTAAGAGATTGATACTTTTGATAATTGTAACATTATTGGAATTTGGAACATCAACCAAAGAACATGAGTCATGTGAAACACAATTCATGTAGGAATAAGGAACATGTGAGTAACAATAATTAATAACCGGAAATGGGATACCTTTGAACATTTCGGAATAGGATAGGTATAATGTCAATGTGACTAATACGTGCTGTACAAAAATACGAAAAGAGTAACCTTACATACCTTGTATTCTCAATATGATTCTACAATCTTAAATGGGCCTACAATAGTCCCGCTCCTTCCTTGTGTCTTACTCTACAACACAAATACATAACGGAGTTTACATTAACCACCAACTATCTTACAAATGCACAAAACGATAACGAGCTACACAATGGCCTCAAAATGTCATTTCCCCTTGACAAGACCATGTATGAAACTATCACACCAACAATACCACAACATTCCCAACATTGACCACAATATCATAAGCCATTAACATGTCACACCGAATTCATACTACACACTTCTCCATCGCCACAACATCACAATGATTCCACCAATTCACTTCAATATACCTCACAACAACAAATCGGCCAAAATCCCATAATTTACACTTATAACAAAATAACAATTTTAATAGCATAATCACACCATACATGTTGATATTTTATCCATACCATGCTTTTTCATCAAAACCACAAGTCATATTTCAAGTTTAAATTCCATAGATGGCACATCTTTTACAAAAACACAAAGTGCCATGTTCAACACTTCCAAGTATAACAAACATGATATACATACTCTCCCATGCATATAATATATTAATCCATAAGAATAATCACTTACCTAGGCTTGAAAAATGATGATCTTGCTCCAAGAAGTGCCTTAGGGTTTTGAGAGCCAAAGAAGCTTTCTTGAGAATTCTAGAAAAAAAGATAGAAAAGCATGTGTGTTTTGGGGGTTAAAATCTGATTTTGTGCCCCTTTTATAGATCCTTGAAGTCCTCTTTAGCCACCTTGCTCAATTATTGATTAGTCAAAGGAAGAATGGGTCATTTGACCCATTCTTGGCCCATGTTTTTCTTCTTCATTTTTGGGCTTTATTGAGTCCAAATCACTTAACCCAATAAAAGTAATAATTTCTCACGTTTAAATCATTTCATACGTGTTACGACGATATTCCCACTCACGGGATTTATATTTTGTAGCCTCAATCCCAAAAACAAGCAATTCTAGCCATGTATGGCTTATTTTGATCATAAGGGCAAAATCATCATTTTGATGCCAAATTCGTTCACGAGTAATTTTAACATACCAATATAATACTTCACTCATTCCATGTATATTCTCATGGTTGTAAAATAAACATGGCAAAAATTGGCTCGGTACGTCCCCGGGCACCCTTGGGACTTAGAAAATTTCCAACTTTCGAAAAATGGGCAAAACCACCCTGGCACGCCCTTAGGCACGCCATCTTGCTGCCTCTGGGATAAAAATTTTAGCCCAAAGTGGCGTGGCACTCCCTCTGGCGCGCTCCAGCCTTAGTTTTTCAAAAAATTCCATTTTTTGACTTTTCGTTGCGATTTGGTTAGATACTTCAAGTCCTATTCTTTCACTTACTTATTACCTTTCATATCCTTTGTTTAGAGGCCCTCTAAGCCTAGTTTTTAACCCCACAAATGCTCCAAGAAAATCACAAAACACCTCCTACGAAGGGCTAATCACATGTATAAGGCCAAATTTCAATTTTCTCATCACTAACATTACAAAATACATACACATGGCATCTCGACACCTAAATAACCATTGTTCAACGTCATCATATATGTTTAGGAAGGTACGGGGTGTTATAAATAAGTCCTTTGACTATACAGTTACGATCTACACCACTATCAAGCAGAGCAACTTTGTTAAGGATGAAATTCTTGTTAATGCTAATCTTAACAGAAATATGATGACTCTGAGGTCTGACGGAGGTGACTACTGCAACACCAGGAGAGGTAGAGGTAGAGGCTATGTCTTTATCCGTAAGTGGTTCGACAAGATGATTATTGTTGATAGGAAGTTCTTCGTCCTCAACTTCTTCTTCGTTACGATAGGGACTTTTGAGGACTTGGTTTGTTAGGACATCAAGCTCGACTTTTCCTAGTCTATTTTTAATGTCTCGAATTTCTTTTTTGAGGAAGGAGACCTCATGTTTGAGATTTAAAATGGAAGGTTCAGGGGTTTTATCAAACATGGACATAGGTTGTCTCATATTGAAAGGTTCAATTACCTTTGGTTTGGGTTTTTCTTCATGAGAAAGAATGAGGTTCTTAAGCTCTAAAAGGTATCGAATTTCTAGAATCATCATCGCTAATATGTTGAATGATATCAAAAAGGGATTTTTTAGAGTCGTTAGTGAGAACGCTGACCTTAGGAGAATAATCACATTTGTAAAATGCTTCGGTGCATGTACATTCTCTGTCGGATTGGCTTTAATCAGAATTATAGGTGACATATTTTCATCATTGCTATATTCTATAGAGGAATTATTTGAAGAGTGATCGGAGAAATCTTCCTCAAGAACAGAGAAGAGTTTGCTTTTGATGTCGTCATCAAGATTAAGAAGATTAACCTTCTTTTTATTTTTAGTGGACCTGCACTCACTAGCCCTGTGACCAGTTATGTCCCAGTCCTAGCAGACTTTAAAGTGGGATCCTTTAGGAGGTCTCCTAGATCTTCTCTTCTAGGTTCTCTTTTTGAAATCTTTCTTAGATTTTCTATGGTGGATATTCTCATGATATTTGAAACCTTTTTCACTATTAGAGACGGTAGAAGGGGCAGGGATGTTGGTAAATCCAAAGTCTTGGCAAAAACTACCCAATTCTTTTTGAGAAGAAGATTATTCTTTCTTAAGTTGGTGCTTAAGCTTTAGATCTGTACAAAGTTCTAGACGTATGACATTGATGATACTAGATATATCACCATAAGTCATTTGATGATAAGGAATTTTACCATCACATTTGTCTTGAATTTTGGCTCTAACCTTATCTGAAAATAGAGGAGGTAGACCACTAATAAATATTCTTTCCAGAAGTTGTGGTTACAATCAGATCTGATCATGACCTTGGTGATGAAGTCTTCTTTATACCATTTGAAGTAATCTATGGTGCGACAGTGATAGCCAAAAAACTAGAAATTGACTAAGAAACAAAAGATAATCGATAGATAGATGAAAGATTAGACACAAGAAGATGAGTAATAAAGAACAATACGGTATATTAAACTCTAGAACCCTTAAATTACATTCATCAACTAACGCCTAATTCCTACGGCGACCAAGAGGGAATCGAAACGCCCTCGAAACCATACATTGCTAAGAAAACCTTCCACAAACTCTCACCAAAAACACTCTCAAGAGAATTTTTCATCAATATTCAAAGCAAAAACTAATGATATAAATACAAGGTTCTACTATTTATACCCCATGGGCAATATATTACATACTTGGGCCCAAAAGTGACCCATTTAACATAGAAAACAGGCCTAGCCTTCTTGGCCCATCTGCCCACACAGATGGCCACATGCCCACGCAGGTCATGGGTGTAGATGGTCCTGCCCTGACCTATTTTAGCCACCTGCGTGCGTACCTCCCTCACCTGCGGTCGTAGGTGAGCTCACATGTGGGCTACGTATGCCGTTTTGATCCTCTTCACTTCTCGTTGAACCCTTCAAATACCCTTGACCTTTGTTAGACGTAATCACCATCACATAGCACCCTTTTGATGGTATTAGGATGTCATCAAGTACCTTTTTCTTCATGAACATTCCTTGGAGCGCTTGGAGCTCTCGGGCTTGACTTCTAGTTAACGGTTTAGAGCGGATTTGGATTGTATCATCTTCTCCATCTTGAGAGGGATTCATCCTTGAATCCAAATCCTGAAAACACATAAGGTAAACAAGCAACCAATATATACTTAAAGCACGAGGGCTAGCACAAGGGTTAACAATAATGTTTCCACGCCAAGAGGACACACATTTGACCTACCAACAACAAGTCCTTGTCTTTGAAGGAGCAAACTCATCATGCAAAAAGAGTGGGTCATAATTGGCCTCATGGAACAAAAGGGTCTCACTCACCCAAAAGGGTTCATTTAAGTCATCGATTTGCAAAGTCCACCGTCCTATACCTCCAAAGTAAACAATTTCCATACCATTATAAACATCATAGTAGGTAAAGAGGTAGTAGACAAAGGTATTAGTCACAAGTGTCTCTTCTAAGGTGTGTCCCCCTACAATATTACTAACATGAGTAAGAGAGTTAGCAAACAAGATATAACAAGAAGAGACAAACAAGGATTGGGTCAAGTCATTAGGGTGAGAAGTACCCTCCCTTTCATGATGAACCATGATTATACAAATCACATTCCCAACACAAATATAGTTTTCATCATAAATAAAGAGATAGAAACAATGAGAGCTAAGGTTATTCCTTGCATCTAGGATGCTCTTAATGACAAGAGTACAAGAAGATAAGTAAAGACCATTCAAATAGTTCATATCTCTTCTATTCAAGTAATTTCCAAAGAGAGAGTCATTCACTAGTGGAGTTATGCTACCTAGCTTTCCCCAAAGAGTCCTTCCTATCACTTCAACTTGCCCAACCACACAAATATGACAAGTGGTAGGAAATAAAAGTTTGGCACCAAGTATGTGCCATGGACTCTTTCCAAAGTAACAAAGGGATTGGATACCCGACTTGGGGAGTCCTCTCAATTTAAGCTTAACTTTGGAAATCCACAAGGAAATTTAAGAGTCGTCAACACTCACATGATAGGGTATGAAGTCATACAACCCTAAGATTTTGTCTACCATATAGGCAATTTCATCATTACTCCAAAGATTTGTTACAATAAAAGGGATTAGACACATACATTTAGGGCATTGGAACTCCTTCTTTTGATTCATGGGGCTAAATGATTCACCCTTGCCATCAAGTATCTATCATCCCATAGGATTTTGATTAAGAACCTCTCTTGGAACAAGCCTTCCTGAATTTCAAAGTCCTTAGATAAGAACTCTTCTAGGCCTTCAAGCCTATGCTTGGGATAAACCTTCTTAGGGTTCTCATGATCTTGCAAAAAAGAGACATTGGTACTAGGCAAAATGCTAGTACCAAGATTAGCATGTAACAAGAATTTGGGGTTGGCAAGTTCCTCAACTAAGTACTTCTTGCCCTCTTCCTCAAACTCACTCCTTGTCTTAATTTCCTCACATAGCTTTTTATGTGTAGCCAACATCACCAATGGCCCTTTCTCGTTCAACTCCCTCATTTCTTGGGAAACTTCATTGACTTGCAAAGGGGAAAGTGGATGAAGGGTGAATTTTTGGCCATTAAACTCAAAATAATAAAAATTTATCCTCCCATCATTTACGGTTGAACAATCATATTGCCATGGTCTTCCAAGAAAAAGGTGACAAGCATGCATGGAAATCACATCACATAACACCTCATCATGATAATTCCAATTTTGAACCAGATCACAACTTGCCTGTTTACTTTCAATTCTCCCATTTAATCATTGGAGCTTGTATAGTGTGGCATGTTTGGTTGTGGGCAATTTCAAGAAGTCAACCATGGTTGCACTTGCAATGTTAGCACAACTTCCACTATCGATTACCAATGAGAAAATATTTTCTTTAATAAGGCACTTCGAGTGGAATAGGTTTTCTCTTTGACTCGGATCATCTATTGCCTTAATAGTCACCACTCTTCTCACAACAAAGTTTGGAACCTGAAATTCTCCATGTTGAGGCCAAGCATCCTCATATTCTTCCCCACCATGCTCTTCATTCCCAAACTTTCTTTTTTCGTGGGGATCCTCATCACGTTTCTCCTCTTTTTCCACTTCCTCTCCAAGGTAATACATCTTTCCTTCTCTAAGGATAACGTTACTCTGGTTCAAACACTCATTCGCCTTATGCACCCAACCTTGGCATTTAAAACATTGAAAACCTTTAGAGTTAGGAGTTGGATACTTATTACCTTCATTCCTTGGTGGATACCTTGGGGTGATCTTCTCAACAAGTTTATTTTCATATGGCCCTTTGAGATCCTTGTCCTTGATCCATTCCGATGAAGGTTGAGCTACTTCTTTTTTCTTTTCCCAAGAATTAGTGGATAATTATCCTTTGGGTTTGAAAGATATTCTCTCTTTGATATCTCTTTCAACTTCCAAGGCCACTTGAAAGATTTCTTCTAAGGTAGCAAACTTATGAAAAGTCATGGATGAGGAAATCTCTTTGTTCAAACCAACCTTGAAGTGGATGATGACATGTTCCACATTCTCTTGATACTCAAGTATCAAGATCAATTGTTGAAACTCATCAAAGTAGGTTAAGACATTCTTGTTCCCTTGCCTTAGATTGTACAACTTTGCAAGTAACTCATGTCTATACCTTTCCAACACATACTCTATCCCCATGATAGCCTTCAAAGTATCCCATGGTGGTGGTTGTCCCTCATTAAAGATATTTTGAAATGGCTTGGCATATTACCACCATGTGATAGCAAATCCTTTGAATTGGGCTATGGCATATCAACTCTTCTTGTCTTCGGTGAGATCATTGACTTGAAAGATTCTTTCACAAGTAGACTCCTATATTAGATAAGCTTTGGGATCACTCTCTCTTTTGAAATTAGGAAGGCTAGTATTGATTAAATTGATCCCATTATCTCGACCTCCATTGCCAACTTGATTCTCATTATAGTTCCATTGGCTCTCACCTTAGGGATGATTCCCTAAGTTTCCTCTTCCATAAGGTACCGGACCAAATCTTCCTCCTAGACCTCAAAATCCTTATTGAGGCAATGGTTTATTTCTCCAATACTCCGTATGCATGGCCTCTTCATCATACCCTTCAAACTCAACTTGTGGGTCCTCTTCTCCTACTCCCTTAACTTGGATGGGTTGATTTTGGTTACGGGGAATTTGGAGTTGGGGATTTTGGTTTAGTGGAGCTTGAGGTGGTGGTTTTTGGTTTGGTGGTGCTTGGGGTAGGCCTTGGTTATGGGGGATTTGGTCTTGTGGTCCTTCTTGATTGGCTTGGTTAAATTGGGGTTGTAATGGATGGACGGGGTTTTGGTTATGTGGATAGATAGTGGCTTGGGTAATGGGGTCTTGTGTTTTTCTCGATGGATTGAACATTTGGTGGAGTGTCTCTGGGGAGATAGTAGCGGATGTGTTTTGACCATGTCCGCTACATCCTGCATGGTAGTTTTGAGGAGTGGATTGGGTGGAGTTTAGACGACCTTCCATGTTCACTATCTTTCCACCCATGGTAGACACGCTTCCTTGGAGTATGGTCATATGACCTTCCATGGCTCCCATTCTACCATCCATGGAGTCCATTTTATGGTTTAATGATTCAATTGCCGCCAAGATTGCATTCGAAGTGTTGACATTCCTAGTTAGTGGTGTTTCACCTTCCGAGGCCATTGTACCTATTAGAAAAGACACTAAACACAAACCACAAAAAATTTAGCGTTAAAGAAATAACCTCACAACTCTACACACCTTTGTATGCCTCACACTTGGATCTGCAAATGTTGAAGAATGGCTTATTCTCCAGGTGGTAATCGAGGTGTCAATTGCTACTCTTGACCGGATTGGATTCTTGTTTGAAAGACTCAAAAGAAATATTTGTCACACCCTTTTTTCGGGTCGAAGGATTTTTCCAATTAAAGTGATGGTTTTGAATAGGGATTGGTTTTTATTATTTTCAGAGTCACCACTTGGAATTGAGTTATGGTGTTCCAAGTCACCTTTCTGAATCCCTAGTCAAAAAAAAGTTGACTCTTTTATTATTGGTCTGCGAAAATAGAAAATCGGGTAAGGAATTCTGTTGATTAAGGGGAAGGTGTGAGGTACCCCTCGAGGCCCGTGGTTCTAGAACAGTTTCTTTTATCAACTTATACTTAGCTTAAACTATTTTGGATAAATTGTGTTCGTAGGCCTTGATTCGCTCATTTTTAAAGTCTAATTTTCGTTGGTTTCGACTTAGATGCATAATTGCATTCTGAGTCTTGACAGACAATCTTCTTCACTCAAATGCACCATATCTATGAGGTTTCATCTACAAGTCTCAGATTTAATTAATTAATAAGACAATCTTTTCTAAGGTACAATTTTGTAACCTCGAATTTCATATTTGTTATTAAGCGTATCGAGAAAGATGCACACTTGCATTCTCAATCGAAACCAAATTTATGGGGGGCCTAAAGCTTATCTAGTGCTAAAGATATTTGTTCGTCTCATGTAAACTCGAGACAATTTTGTTAGCCATTTTACTCTCTTTATTTTTGTTATGCGAAGGGGATTGAAACAAATCCATTCCCTTCTAACTATTTCTCACGATTAATTAATTTAATAGGCCTTAAACTTAGTCTAGGCCCGAGTTCGAAAGCTAATCAACTAAATCATATCAACTATCGAAATGGTAAATCTGAACATGCGTCCTAACAAAACTTAAATAAACATTACTGAATATTGCACTTGAATCATATTACAATCTTTCACGATCAAATCCACTGTGAAAGGAAAAACAACAAATATTTTACATACAATAATTTGAATAAAATTCATTGAGCAATACACAAACTCATCTAAATACCCCTTTTGACATAAAAGCAGCAGCAATAGAGGCTTAATAAAACTAACAACTAAACAGTCAATGTTAACGTACTATACGAAAAAATATATGATAACCACAAATATGAACACCTCCATTTTTTTAAAAACAAAAAATCATTTGTAACCAACTTTTACTCTAAACTTAATGATACAAAAAGAATTTGAACATATTCTGTATTATAGCGTCAATGAGTAATAACCAACACACACATGTAAAATCTTAGTATCTTTATAACATCGGAATCATGTATCATAAATTGTGACATTAAATCACACAAAGAAATTAAGTGTTACCTTTGCAAGGTTATTTCACGGTAAAGAGATTGCTACAATCTATTAATTTACAAAGTTAATAATAGCCAACTTTCAGGAGCCACGAACATGAAACCGCGAAGGAGAACCTCAAAACTTTAACCTCTAAGCTATTTTTTCCTCTGTTGCGTCTATTTTTCTCCTTTTATTTTCTGTATTTTGTGTTTTTTTTTCCTTTCTATCTTTCTAACTTTTTCTCCTAGGTCCCAAGTGTTGTTTTCTGTCACTCTCCTCTTTTCTTTTTCTCTGTACCTTTTTCCTCTCATTTTTTTTAATTTTTTTTTAAGTTTATTCTTTCCTTCTTCCTTTTGAATATCTATTTTTTAAAATTTCTATTTTTCGTATAGTCATTAACTCATATAGTAGAAAATTAAACAACTTAAAATCAACAAAAGAGTGTATTAAACACCAAATCAACATGTGAAATCTAAGTACTCGATAACCTAAACATACAACTCGCAACAAAAATAAAGACTCACATAATTAGTCAGCCACAAATACTAAATAATGCATGAGATCATTTAAGCAACGCTATCCATGCTTCGATTCACAATAAAACTTATAAAAATATATAGAAGGAAACTGAATAAGAACCTGTGCGACAAACTAAATTGAATATGGAAACAAAAATGCCATCACTGGAAACTCGAAACAAGAACCAATAACACTCCAACTCCAAATCACAATCCTCCAAAATGCTTCCGTTGTGCTATGCACATATATTTTTTAACACTATTTTCTTTCTCCAATTTTTTTTCTAAGTATTGTCTAAGTTTTTTCTCTGTTTTCCTCCTATTGTTTGCTGTCTTTTTCTATTACTGTCCTCGTTTCTTTCTTTTTGTGTGTGTATATATAGAGTTTGTGTAGTAGTGTGTGTGTTAGTGTATGTGGTGTCGTGTGTGTGTGCTGATAGTGTAGGGAGTACGAGTATGGGACGTGGGGGTGAGGGACTATAGGATAGTAGGGTAGTTTGGTTAGTTTAGGATTTTCTTTTTTTTTTCTTTTCCTGAAATATAAAAAATAATAATAATAAAAATATTAACTAATTATTTTTTATACTAAGAAGATATAAGAAAAATTTATAACTAAACTAAAATAAAATATAATTAAGAGAATATTAAGATTACTAGCTTATTTATTAAAACCTAAATTAAAAGAAAACATATTTTTAGAAAAAGAATTTCTTTCATTTTGCAAAGTAAAAACGAAACTTATACTAAAATGTGACTATTTTTTGACATCTTTTTCACAAATTTTCAAAGAAAACCTACTAAAAATGAAATAGAATCTAAAAATGAGTTAAACCTCGGGGAGGGTCAAAAATCACGTGTCTACATTTGCCCCTCTTTGTCTTAGAACACGAAGAGTTTTCAGACAAAGAAGTAGACAACGAGATAAATTTTGATCCGACCGTTATTTGAAATGAAAAGAAAAAGAAGGAAAAGATGTAACCGAGTCTTGGTTTTGGACAGCCTACATATTGCATGTTCTAAGGGAATTAGGTCACGTGTAGTTCATTGAGGTGGAATGGTGAGACAATGAGTTAGAGGTCAAGTGAGGTCCCGTCGAGTCTCCGGTTTGCAGCTCCTATTTTTACAACAAAATAAAAGACAAGAATAAAAATGATCCTTCAAGTACCAGATCCTATCTATTCAGCTTCTGTTGAATCTTGACCTGAATCTTCATGCTTCCTCAAGTGATGATATGTCTGCTCTCCTTTTGAGTTGAACTCGATAGTGAACTTTTCTTTATGTCGATTTCGGTTATTGGAGATGAGCTTGAAAATCGGTCCTATTCTTCAAGCGGACACTTGCTCCTTCTGACTTTGAATTCGAAAATCGCCATGTTCTCCAGTGGGCTCCTGAGCTTGAATTGAAAATTTACCCTATTCTCCAGGCGGGCTCCTGAGCTTCAAAACTGAAAATAATCTCTGTTCTCCAAATGTGTTCCTAAACTTAAAATAAATAGTGAACTAGAAAAGTAAATCCCATTTTTCAGGAAGGTCATGCGCAAAAGATTAAAGGCCCATTTTTCAGGAAGGGCCCGCTAATCTAAATCCCATTTTTCAGAAGGGTCCTTCTAATCCTATTTTTCAAGAGGGTCCTGTTAAACTAAATTCCATTTTCCAGGAGGGTCTTGAACAGAAAATAAAGTTCCATTTTCCAGGAGGTTCCTGAGTAGAAAGGTAAAGTCCCATTATCTGGGGGGTCCTGTTGATCCCATTTTATAGGTAGGTCCTAAGCAGAAAGTAAAATCCCATTATCCAGGTGGGTCCTGAGAAAAAAATAAAGTCCCATTATCCAGGCGGGTCCTGAGCAGCAAATAAAGTTTCATTTTTCAGGAGGGTCCTGAACAGAAAATAAAGTCCCATTTTTTAGGAGGGTCCTGAGCAGAAAGTAAAGCCCCATTATCCAGGAGGGTCCTGTTGATCCCATTTTCCAGGAGGGTCCTAAGTAGAAAGGTAAAGTCCCCTTATATAGGAGGGTCCTAAGCAAAAAGTAAAGTCCCACTATCCAGAAGGGTCTTGTTGATCCCATTTTTCAGGAGGGTCCTGAGCAGAAAGGTAAGGTCCCATTATCCAAGAGGGTCCTGTTGATCCCATTTTTCAGGAGGATCCTGAGTAAAAAGTAAAGTCCAATTATCCAGGTGGGTCTTGAGAGCAAAAAATAAAGTCCCATTATCCAGGCTGGTCCTGAGCAGAAAATAAAGTCCCATTTTCCAAGAGGGTCCTGAATGGAAAATAAAGTTCCATTTTTCAGAAGGGTCATGAGCATAAAGTAAAGCCCTATTATCCAGGAAGGTCCTGTTGATCCTATTTTCCATAAGGGTCCTGAGCAGAAAGGTAAAGTCCCATTATCCAGGAGGGTCCTGAGTAGAAAGGTAAAAGTCCTATTATCCAGGAGGGTCTTGTTGATCCTATTTTCTAAGAGGGTCCTGAGCAGAAAGGTAAAGTCCCATTATCCAGAAGGGTCATGATCAGTATGTAAAGTCCCATTATCCAGGAGGGTCCTGTTGATCCCATATTTTGGGAGGGTCTTCAACAGAAAGGTAAAGTCCCATTATCCAGGAGGGTCCTATTAATCCTATTTTCCAGGAGGGTCCTGAGTAGAAAGTTAAAGTTCCATTATCCAGGAAGGTCCTGAGAAGAAAAGTAAAGTCCCAATATCCAGGAGGGTTTTGTTGATCCCATTTTTCAGGAGGGTCCTGAGCAGGAAGGTAAAGTCCCATTATCCAGGAGGTTCCTGAGCAGCAAGTAAACTCCCAAATAACACGAGCAAAAATTTTATCCCAGTTTTTACCAAAATTTTTTGTGAGTGTTAGAAAAATCATAACTATTTGAAAAATGAAGAGGGTGGATCCAAACCCTGACTCGCTCCAGAAAGTGCATCTCTCAAAGGTAAAAGATAATAAATTTTTACTATGACCATAATCTAGCAAGCTTATGTCACAACTTTGCTTCTTGCATTCGCAGAAGTGAAGAATCGCCCCTTTCTGATATCCAGGCTTTGAAGCCTTTGATTTGCAGGCAACAAGTATCTCTATTTCAGACAAAGGAAAATTATGAGTTTAACAACATGGTGGTTGGTTTGTGGCATTTGAATTTTGAGGCAATTGCTCCTGTACTTGTCATGTTCAACTCTTTTTCGAGCCATTGATGAGTATCGTTAACTTATTGTAATATCGACCCCAAAATTTTGGTTACCTAATGACTGAAACTCAAACCGTATTTTCATTTCTTAAACCCTCTGAATTTTAACTTCCGTCGCACCTTCGTATTCCTATGAATCCAAAAACTGTCAGATGATGACTATTCTTAGGTATTTTGTTTCACTATGAATCATGTTACTTTTATGTGTTGGCCTTTTCCCTACTTTGCACCATTGAAGGAGTTAGTAGCAAGTTTTGAAGTCCTTTCTCACTTGTTTTGCCATGGACTTGACTCAGAGGCAACAGAAAAATGAGGACGGTGATTTTCCACTTTGATAACAAAGACAAGAAAATAAAAATAGAAACATTAAATGGAAAGAAAGGAAACAGGCGTCCCTATTTCCAAAAGAATGAAGGAAAGAAAGTTTATCTGAATGTTATAGCCGGCTCTAGTAATTATGACATGTATTTGGAATCAAGCAACCCGATCTTCTAATCTCAACCATTTATCTACTTTTGTCGACCTATTGATCTTAAAACTGAGTTTTGTTTTGAGCGTGTCGCCTCTAGATCACAGACCTCATCAGGCTAGTGAAGCCCCAAAGAGTTTTCACCAGCGAACCTCTCTCATTTTCACTTTCTCTCAACTCACCATGGCCTTATGGTGCCCGTGAGGGTTTTCACCAATAAGAATCTGTCATTTTCATTTCTCTTATCTCACCATTGCCTTATGGTAACCTTGAGGGTTTTCACCAATAAGACTCTCTCATTTTTCATTTCTGTCATATTTCTTTTATGCCGATGAAGACAAGTGCGGCCCAAAATAGGGAACATCATATCACCACACCATGCTTAGCCTCGATATTTTCAAAAATTGATCTGAAGGTCTTTCTTTGGTTTTGACATGGCTTTTGGATAGGGCTAGAAATAAAAGGCGGCATGAGGCTCTAAAAACACCTAAAATAGGGCGAGTCTTACAACTTTTGGAATCAACTCACAAAGAAAATAACTTTTTCCCAGTTTCTTTTAAACTGGGTAACTTGAATTTTTTATTTGGTTGGACCGAACACCAGAGTAGGGATGCCTACATATCTTGTTGTAGCGAGAATCAGGTCAAACATAGTTCAGGCAACTATTTTTGATTTTTTTTTTTTTTTTTTTGGACATTTGATTCTATTGAAATTCCAAAAGAGGGGCATGAAAGAAATTAAAATTAAGGCTCAAAAGGGATAGAAAAGGATGACACAATATTTGGATAGCAGAATAAAATGTCTTCGTCATATCAATCTTTTAAATATGTCAGTACCAAATATGTAAATGGCAATAAAAATAAATAAAGATCATACATAATATCTTTTAACTGCATCGGCATTGATAGCGACTTCCACCATTTTGCCTTCTACATCGGTCAAATATAATGCACCATTGGGCAACACTTTCTTCACCATGAATGGACCTTGCCAGTTCGGAGAAAGCATGCCTTTAGCTTCAACCTGATGGGGGAGGATGCACCTTAGTACTAATTGACTGACTTCAAAATGTCTGGGATGCACTTTTCTATTATATACTCGTGCCATTCTCTTCTAGTATAGTTGGCCATGACATACCGACGTTAATATTTTTTCATCAATCAAACTCAATTGCTCCAATCGGGTCTTGATCCATTGATCATTGTCAATCTCAACTTCCACAATGACTCAAAGATATGGGATCTCAATTTCTGTAGGTATAACTGCTTCGATCCCATATACCAACGAGTAGGGATTCGCACCTATTGAAGTATGAACTATAGTACGATAATCCAATAAAGAAAAAGGTAACTTTTCATGCCATTGTCGGGAACCTTGCACAATCTTGTGGAGTATCTTCTTTAGGTTCTTATTGGCAGCTTCTACAGCCCCATTTTCCTTGGGGCGATATGGAGTTTAATTTTGATGCGTACTCTTAAATTGTTGGCATACCTCTTGAATCAGATGACTATTGAGATTCGTAGCATTGTCTGTGATAATTACCTTTGGGATACCAAATCGACAAATAAGGTTGAAGTGAACAAAATTCACCACAACTTTTTTGGTCACCTATTTGAAAGTTATTTCTTCCACCCACTTTGTAAAATAATCAATTGCTACCAAGATGAACCTGTGCCCATTTGATGCTTTTGGTTTAATAGGTCCAAGAACATCCATTCCCCAATCCACGAAGGACCATGGAGCAGACATTGTATGTAACTCAGAAGGAGGGGAATGTATCAAATCCCCGTGCATTTGGTATTCATGACATTTACGAACGAATCGAATGGAATCTCGCTCAATGGTGAGCCAATAATAACCTATCCAAAGTATTTTCTTTGTCAACACATACCCATTCATATGCGGCCCATAAACTCCAGAATGTATTTCAGTCATGATAGTGAAAGCTTCTCTGGCATCTACACACCTTAAAAGTTCTAAATCTGGAGTCCTTTTGTACAAGATCCCCCCGCTTTAGAAAAATCCGCTAGCCAGTCATCGAATAGTTCTCTTTTGGTTACCATCGACATGTATTGGATATTCTCCAAATTGAATGTATTTTTTGATATCATGGAACCAAGGTTCACCATCTAGTTCTTCTTCGACCACATTGCAATAAGCATGCTAATCATGAATTTGTATATGCAAGGGGTCAATAGGAGTCTTGTTGGGATGTTGTAGCATCGAAGATAAGGTTTCCAAGGAATCACTAATCTCGTTATGAACTCGGGGAATGTGCCAAAACTTTACCCATACAAATTGTCGACAAAGGTCTTGCAAACAATCTCAGTATGGTATAAGCTTTGAGTCACGAGTTTCCCAATCTCCTTGGATCTGGTGGATTAACAGGTATGAGTCACCTAGCACCAACAGTTCTTGAATTCCCATGTCGATAGCCAGTCGCAAACCCAAGATGCAAGCTTCGTATTCCGCCATATTATTGGTATAATAGAATCGAAGTTGGGCTGTTACGGGATAATATTATTCTGATTTCGAAATAAGAACTACTCCTATTCCAACACCTTTCACATTAGCAGGTCTATCAAAGAACAACTTTCAACCTAGATGGCTATCATCAGAAATAGCTTCGTTGACACATGATACCTTTTCATTTGGAAAATAGGTCTTTAATGGCTTATATCCTTGATCAACGAGGTTTTCAGCCAAATGATCTGCTAGCGCTTGGGTTTTCATAGCAGTCCATGTCACATAGACAATATCAAATTCTGTGAGCAATATCTGCCATTTTGCGAGTCTGTCTATAGGCATAGGCTTCTGAAAAATATACTTTAAGGGATCCATACGGGAGATGAGCTAAGTGGTGTAGGATGAAAGATAATGCTTCAACTTTTGTGCCACCCAAGTCAGGGCACAACACGTCCTTTCGAGAAGTGTGTACTTAGCCTCATAAGTGGTAAACTTCTTGCTGAGGTAGTAGATGGCTTACTCCTTTTTCCCTGTGATATCATGTTGACCTAATACACAACCAAAATATTTGTCCAAAACAAACATATACAATATCAAGGCCCTGCCCGGCTCAGGTGGAACCAACACAGGTGGATTCGATAAGTACCTTTTGATTCTATCGAATGCCTCTTGATATTCTTCAGTCCATTCAACTATAGCGTCCTTCTTCAATAATTTAAAAATGGGCTCGCATATCGTCGTGAGTTGGGTGATAAATCTACTGATATAATTCAAGCTTCCTAGTAAGCTCATCACCTCGATTTTGTTCTTTGGTGGAGGCAATTCCTGAATGGCTTTTATTTTTGAAGGATCTAATTCGATACCATACTGACAGACTATAAACCACATAAGCTTTCTAGACGGGACCCCAAATACGCATTTTGTAGGGTTAAGTTTGAGATTATACCTATGAAGCCTGTCAAAGAATTTCCACAGATCTTTAACGTGGTTTGAATGGTTTCTTGACTTAATTATCACATTATCCACATAAAATTCGATCTTTTTCTGCATCTTGTCATGAAACATAGTGGTCATCACCCTCGTGTAAGTTGCCCCTTCATTCTTTAGCCCAAATGGTATGACTCGATAATAGTATGTCTCCCATAATGTGATAAATGATGTATTTTCTGCATCTTCATGGTCCATGATAATTTGATGGTACCCCGCGTAACAATTCACAAAAAATACAAGTTCATACTTGGAACAATTGTTCAGCAAAATATGGATGTTGGGCAGCAGAAAGTCATCTTTTGGACTCGCTTTATTTAGATCATGATAATCAACACACATTCAAACTTTTCCATCTTTCTTTGGGACAGGGACGATATTGGCTAACCAAGTAGGATATTGTGCAACTCGAATGACTTTAGCCTCAAGTAGCTTTGTGATTTCCTCTTTAACTATTACACTCATGTCAATTTTAAGTTTCCTCAACTTTTATTTGATCGGAGGAAAGGCGGGATCTGTTGGCAACTTATGAACTACTAGATCAGTGCTCAAACTAGGCATATCATCATAAGACCAAGCAAATATGTCCTTATAATCGAGCAAGGCCTCGATTATTCCTTCCTTTTGTTGTGGTTGCACATGTACACTTATCTTAGTCTCCCTAATATTTTCATGATCTCCTAGATTGATTGACTCCGTTTCATTCATATTGGGGTTGGACTATTCTCAAACTGTTTGAAATCCTTGATTATTTCCTCTAATACTTCATCTTGATCATATTCAACTTTTTCATTCATTATTTCATGATTAGTTTGAGTTTTAAGATCTGGATGAAACTTCTGCATGCATGTCATCTCACTAGAATCAACATAGAAAGAACTGTACAGTAGGAAATAAATAAGTTAATATTAGACTCAAAATAGAAAAGAGGGAAACTGCATTTCCTTGAAAAGAAAGATAGGAGGGTTTTAACATAAAAAAGAACAAGATAAAGATCTGAATTACAATCCTGGAATAATTCAAATTACAGAAAGGAAAACAGAATAGACTACCAAGACTCCTTCTTAGTGGGGAGAGGAGTGGCCTCCCAATTGTTGAGTTGGACATCAGGGCCAATAAACTGCACATCTGCATTGCTGGTGCCTTCCCCAATTTTAACCATATCATCCTCGAAAAACATGTTTTGGGAAAGGACAATCATCTCTGTATCTTCATCAAACATTGGCTCTGAGATTGGTAACATGGAGGACCCAATAGCACTAGTTCTGATGAAAGACTGGTTGAGTGGTGGTATCGGCTTGGCAAGTGACCATAACTCTTTTTTCTGCTTCTTAACTTTCTTCCTATCTTCAAAAATGGGTTTATACCCCAAAGCAAAGGTACCAAGATTCTCACATGGGCATATTAGATGAGTTTGACCCTGTAAAGACATTCCTAAACCTTTTCCTGGTTCAAAACCATACCTTAACATTTCATTCACCACCATAACAGATGCATAGGGCAATTCCCCTAGAGGATATGCTCAACAACCACTACCTCAAAATCCTGATAGATTAGCACTCCATGTTCATTTCCTACCTCAATGAAGGAAATAGATGATTCTTTGTACATGGAGAAGTCCCCTTCACCGTGAATGACTATTTCTTTTCTGTCATGTTCGAACTTGATTATTTGATGCAATGTGGATGGGAATGCCCCAGCCCTATGAACCCATGGCCTTCCCAATAACAGATTGTAGGAAGCGTCAATGTTCAAGACTTGTAAATCTATGGTAAAAGCAATAGGCCCTATTGTCAATACAAGCTTTATCTCACCAATGGCATTCATTTTTGCTCCATCAAAAGCTCTGACACAAATATTATTCGGTTGGATCCTTTCTGTAGTAACATTTAATTTTTGCAGAGTTAATAGAGGATAAATATTAGCACCAGATCTTCCATCAATCAAGACTCGAGTGACATAAGAATGCTCACATTTTACAGTAATATAGAGGCCGTGATTATGTCCAGTACCTTTCACGGTTAGTTCATTGTCTGAGAAGGTGACCCTATTTACCTCAAAGATTCTTCCAACAATTTTCTCTAACTGATTCACTGTAATCTCACTGGGTACATGTGCCTCATTCAAAATCTTTATTATAGCTTTACGATGCTCTTCTGAGTGGATCAGTAAAGATAACAAAGAGATTTGGTCTAGTATTTTTCTCAATTGTTCCACGACAGAATATTCTAGCAACTTCATCTTCTTCAAGAACTCCTCAGCCTCCTCCTCAGTAACTGGCTTCTTGACTGGCCTTTGGCCATCTCTGTCTTTTCTTAACTCTTCTGGGATAAAACATCTCCCTGAACGGGTTAAACCCCCTACTCCATCCACTTCTTCAATGACTTTCCTTCCCTTATATGTCACTGTCGTGCGATTATAGTTCCAAGGGACTATCTTGGTGTTAACCATAGGAAGTTGCGACACTGACTTAATAATAATAGGAGTTGTGAGAGCTCCTTTCACAATTAGAAGGGGCTTGGCAGGCATTCTTGGAACAATAATATTTGGGCTAATCTGACTTACCCCAACACTTTCTGAAGCTCCTTTCAAAATAACCATGGGAGTATTCAATTGTTGGGGCTTTACGGGCGTCTCGTTCACTCATGAAGATAATACTTTTGTCAAATCCACCATATTTGTTGTCTTTTCCTCATCACTTTTGATCTTAATGATAGGCTTGTAGAAAATTGTGGATTCTTCGCCATCGTGTATCAACTCAAGAATGTTTGTTTCAGTATGAATTGGCAGCGGGTTTTGATTAATATTTGGAGCATCCAAGTTTTGCACCACAATTTGTTGTGTATCAATCAGCTCTTGGATGGCTTTTTTAAAGAACCAACATTTCTCTATATCGTGCCTTAGGTCATCGGAACAATATGCACATATTTGAGAATAATCCACAATTTTGGGGGGACGGTTTGATACTTTCCTTTCTATTGGGCTCAAAACATTCAAGGCCCTCAGCCTCTGAAATAAGCTAGCATATGATATCCAATAGGAGTGAAATTATCTTTGGCTACATTACTCCTTTTATACTCTGCCCTAGGTCAAAAATTGAATTTAGGAGGGATTTGGTAAACTTGTGGGGGTGGAGGATGATTTTGAGGAGTTGGTGCATGCCATTACGGGTAAGAAGAGGGTTGGGCATATGGCTGTGCATTATAAATGGGATACTAAGAAAATAGTATGGAATATAGTGGGTAGTGTTGTGGGTGGTTATATGGGTCTTGGGTATATATCTGGGGGTGAGATTGTACGTATTAGTGAGGCGGACCTCTCGGAGTTTGTCGTGGCCCTGAGACAATAGTAGCCACGTCCTCCTTCTTTTTCTTTCCCCCGATACCTCCCAAACCATTTTGAATCTTCTACGTCGTAGCTTTTAAATCATCTTGGATTATAATCTTTCCGGACTTAATTCCATTTTCCACCATTTCTCCAACCTTAATAACCTCAGCAAATGTTTTTCCAACAACAGAAAGCAAATGATGGAAGTAGTCAGGTTCCTGTGCCTGGAGAAAGATATAAATCATCTCATTCTCCTTGATTGAGGGCTTAACTCTAGCAGCTTGCTCTCTCCACCTAATAGCATATTCGCGGAAACCCTCAGTAGTCTTTTTCCTCAGGTTGGCAAGTGTGGTGCTATCTAGAATTATGTCAATGTTGTATTGAAATTGTTGGAAAAAATCCCGAGCCAGGTCATCCCAAATATTCCAGCGAGAGATATCCTGATCGATGAACCATTCTGAAGTTATCCCAATCAAACTCTCTCCAAAAAAAGCCATAAGTAGCTCTTGGTTTCCCTCTGCTCCTCTTAGTTGATTACAAAACCTTTTCAAATGAGCTAAAGGATCACCGTGGCCGTCGTACTTGTCAAACTTTGGGGTTTTGAAACCTAGAGGTAGGTGGACATCGACGAACATGCATAAATCTTTGTAAGAAACACTTTTGTTCCCTCCTAATCCTTGCATGTTCCTCATGCTTTGCTCCAAACTTCTCATTTTTTGGCCATCTCTTCTTTTTCCTCACTCTTTGGCGTCTTTTCAATCACAATAGAGGAGTTATGCAGATAAGTAGGATTGGAGGATTCTGGGACCTTAAAATATACTCTGGTGGAATAGAATTGATCATGAGGTAGCTTACCAACAGACTTCGATATCAGCTTTGGTTGAGGATCTATAGTAGTTGGTACTGTGGCAATGAAGAGCGGGTTATTTGTGAGAGATGGATTCGGGGGGCGCACAGTGGAGGTCCCAACTGTGCTAGGCAAGTTATTACATGGGCCAAATCCTCGTGGGTAATATGGATCATCAGTTTGGGCCCAAGTGGAAATTGGGACAGTCGTGTTCAAAAGTCGAGGAATTGAGGAAGGTGGCGCTTGCCCATTTATTCAGTCTTGATACATTTCTGCCATTTTCTGTTTCAATAACTTATTCTCTTCTATTTATGCAAATTCTTGTTGAATCAACTGATTTTGATCTTCTTCGCTGTCAGACTCTATCCCCTCTTTGTATGTCATTTTGCCCTTTCCTTTGGATCTGGTATTGTACGGATGAGATGCTAGTGTAACCACAAACCAACCACCTTACAAAATTTTAGCCTTTTCTGTGACAAGTGACAAATGGGTAAGTGTTGCACATTTAAAATTATATAACACATCGTATGTTATGCCTCTAAATGCATTTCTCATCTTAATGTGGGAGGCTTTATGTTTCATCCTGGCTTATCTAGGCACATTTTCTTTTTCTCTCTCTCTCTCTCTCTATATATATATATATTTTATTTTTTTTATTTTTTGAAATGCTTTGATTGAACCTGTTGTAGGGTTACCTACGTATCATGTTGGGATATGAATCAGATCATTGCGTAGTTCGAAGAAAACTAATAATAATAAATTTTATTTATTTATTTATTTTTCAAGACTAAAAAGTAAAAATATATATATAAAAAATAGAGATAAGTAGAAAACTTCCAACACATTCACCCTTCATTAAATATTTCTTTTTTCAAACACAAATACGACAGGAAGAGCGAAAACACACCTAACAACAAGCCCTACCAACTGACACTTGAAAATGAAACTAAACTTAAATAGACAAGATTAACTAAGAGACATAAATTTGGAGAAAAGATTCAAAGATTAAAACTGAAATAATGCAACAGAAGGAAATAAATGTCTATCACTGCAAGTAGTCTCTAAATGTCTCAAAATCTATTGGTGATCTTCCTGGCCTCAAACTCTCTGCTCATGGAGACTTTGGGCTCAGATGACCTCTCAAACCCAAGTATATATCTTTAAATGAGGTAGTGAGACATTGAGCAAAGGCTGGTACTTGCACCAGAAACTGTTCATGAGTCAACTCTTGATAATCTAGGCCCATTTGAGCACTGTACCCCGTCACACGACAGACCTTCCTCTGAAGAGAACTAAAATCCTGATCCCATTGTTGCATTTGCTGATTATGGGAGGCAATCGTCTTCTTTGTGCACTGCTCTCGAGTGGAAGCTACCTCTAGCTTTTCTCACAATATTCCCCTTTCACACATCCACTGGGACCTTTCTTGATCAAACTCTGATTGCATTTTATTTTCATATTCCTGCAATTGTTGGAGGTGGGATGCAGCGAGTTTTGCGACATGTGACCCCCTGGTTGTTTCCAGCTTGATTTTTCCCTGGAGTGCAACCTCAATCTAAGCCGACAAAGCCTTTTCTTTAGTAAGTTCCCTTTGTTGTTCCTCCATCCTTTCCCTAGATCATTCTAAATCGGCATTCACTACCAGAATAGTTGACTGATAATCTCTCTCCATATCTAATTGAGCTTTCTTGACTCTTGCTTCATTCACTACATCAGTCTCTACTTGTTGTTGAGTCAACGCTGCCCTAGCACGTTCCAACTCTGCTCTCAAAGCCTGATCGACAGCATAATGATCTCGCATAGCCATCTCAATTCCTATCCTTATCGCAGCCTCTTGATCTATCAATCCTTCAACCGATCTTTCTGGTCTGACTGGAAAAGGTGGTTATTTCTTCAACCATTCAGAGTAACCGGGTGTACTTCTCCATTCTCGCATTCTACAACCATCGTTTCAATTTCCATAAGACGATAACTATCAAAAATCTGTTGGGCCAACCCCTCTAGAAAGGGAATCTCTGGTCTGACCTCGAACATAAACCTTATCATGTCTTCAGTTATAGGTAATATTTGACGCCTGCCTAACTGACGCAGAACCCGCAATGGCACATATGAATGAACACTTCTAATACCTATCAACAACAAGAAAGGGCAACTAGTAGACCTATGTATGACCTGCCTCCAAGGGAACCAAGGGAGGTTCCATGTGACTTTATCTGCTGTCAGCAAGCGAAAACACTTATCCCAAGCACTAACCCCTTCTGGTCATTTATATACTTTCATCCTCTCTTCAGAGTCCGTGATGTGATCATTTTTCTCAGGAACAAACCTTGCTACCACAGGACGCTGGTAAAGATGTTCCACAATCCACATTTGCAGTAAGATGTTACACTGTTCAAAGAAACCTTTCCCTTTCTGACAGACAGTTAGAGCGCGATATATCGTTCCTAAAAAGGATACCATGAATGCAAATTGCCTATGCTCTTTCCAGGCTTAAAATTTCCCTTGTTAACGAGTTGTTTTTTGAACTGCCCAAACCCCTCTTGCCTTCCATACCTTTCATATAAAACTGCAAGGAAACCCAGCCTTTTCCAGTGATTTCTCTTTTGGAACGCGCATGTTTAGGAGAGCATAGAATCTATTCACTGAAATGATTCTTAGGGCTATAAGTATATTACGATGCATGTTCCCATATACGATATAACTCGCTATCTCTTCTAAAGTTGGAGTCAACTCAAAATTTGAGAAATAAAATACATTGTTCAATGGGTCCCAAAATGACAGCAGGGCTTCAATTACATCCCTCCTAGGGTTGATTGTCATGATTTTTGTCAGAAAACCCAAATATTTGAATATATCATCATGATCCGAAGAATCCATCTCATTCCACCATGTCCAAAGTTGCCAGGGGGTGCAATCCACAACCTGCAGTGGTACATTCCCATCCCTTTTCCTCTTCTGACGCTCCACACGAACTGGACGAGACATGTTGCACCTATGGATAGAGACACGGGATTAGGAAATGCCTAAGCTCCTGACGCATCTTAATTCTCAAATTTTGACTTAACTCGTGAATGTTAGTGCAAAAAAAATGGGACTCCAAAAAATAATTTTATTCTAAATGGGAGGTGGGGGAAACATAGATGTCAACCAAGTATTTTAAAAAATAAATAAATAAATAAATAAATAATAATAATAATAGTAACTTAGAAGAAAAACACAATTGTTTTATATATTTTTTGCAGAACTCAACTTCATGACCCCTAAAGGTTTAGGGTTATTAAGATACATGCATATGAAAATTTCTTTAAAACTCAACCTCACGACCTCTAAAGGTTCAGGGCTATTAAGATATATGTATATATTTTTTATAACAACTTAGCCTCACGACCCCTAAAGGTTCAGGGCTATTAAGATATATATATAAATTTTGTAAAAACTCATCCTCACAACCCCTAGAGGTTCAAGCTATTAAGATACATGCATATGAAAAATTTCTTTTAAAACTCAACCTCACGACCTCCAAAGGTTTAGGGATATTAGGATATATTCATAAATAATAAATTTGAGGATAATAAAATAGTAGTCATATTTTCGAAATAACCCTCAATCGATGGGTGATCTTTTTTCCATTTTATTCCTCAAAAATATATATATTTTAAGAAGATGGTTTTAAAAGTTTAGAGGAAAAATTACTTTTTCTATTTCATTAAGTTGCCTAAAGCCGGTCAACAATCGAATAGGCCTTCCAAATAAATGTCAAAGAGCACATAGGATGTACATGTTGGTCATATAAGGAGTGACACCTGTCCAAGATGGACCCGGCCCCTGTGCTGAGTCCTGCTAAGTCAAATGCACATGATGCAGATAAAGCGAAGCCTAATAGGGAGAGCCACATCTGAGTTTTAGTTCTACTAGGTTTATCCTGATGGAGACAGGTGTCTAAACTGGCTTAACCGAGCGGACACTTGAGTCGGGGAGGGGAAACTTGTTCTGTAGCAGTGCTACTCCACCTTTGTTGCTGGTCCAAACCCCTCCTAACATGTGTGAATAACAATCCTTCACTAGGTGCCTTGGCACTCTGGCTTTATCTCAAAAAGAAAGTAGGATCATTCTTTGCATTCTTTCTATCCTATATTTTAGAGACTCAGAGGGGTGCGCGAGAGAAGACAGTTTATAATACAATTCAACAATATTAAAATGATAAAAGAGTGAAAAGTAGCATGTTAGGCCAACAAACACCATATACAAATAATTAAAGCAAGTACAAGTCAATATCAAAAGCTCAAATTCTAGTTATCCGCAGCAGAGTCGCCAGAGATATCACACCCCCTTTTTGGGTCGAAGGGTTTTTCCAATTAAAGTGACGATTTTGAATAGGGATTAGTTTTTATTATATTAAAATTAGCCAGTTGTAATTGAGTTATGGTGTTCCAAGTCACGTTTTTGAATCCCTAGTCAAAAGGAAGTTGACTCTTTTATTTTTGGTCTGTGAAGACAGAAAATTGGGTAAGGAATTCTGTTGACCGAGGGGAAGGTGTGAGGCACCCCTCGAGTCCCGTGGTTCTAGCACAGTCGCTTTTATCAACTTATACTTAGCTTAAACTATTTTGGATAAATTATGTTCTTAGGCCTTGATTCACTCATTTTTAATGTTCAAGTTTCATTGGTTTCGACTTAGATACATAATTGCATTCTAAGTCTTGACAGACAATCTTCTTCACTCAAATGAACCATATCTATGAGGTTTCGTCTACAAGTCTCTGTTTTAATTAATTAATAAGACAATC
This sequence comes from Capsicum rhomboideum, assembly GCA_031232105.1. Taxonomy (NCBI): domain Eukaryota; kingdom Viridiplantae; phylum Streptophyta; class Magnoliopsida; order Solanales; family Solanaceae; genus Capsicum; species Capsicum rhomboideum. Next base: position 108,587,676 of record CP124711.1, read on the forward strand.
TTTTTCAAGGTGTAATTTTGCATCCTCAAATTTCATATTTGTTATTAAGCGTATTGAGAAAAATGCATACTTGCATTTTTAATCGAAACCAAATTTATGGGGGGCCTAAAGCTTATCTAGTGCTAAAGATATTTGTTCAAAACTCGAGACAATTTTCTTATCCATTTTACTCTCTTTCTTTTTGTTATGCGAAGGGGTTTGAAACAAATCCATTCCCCTCTAACTCTTTCTCACGATTAATTAATTTAATAGGCCTTAAACTTAGTCTAGGCCCGAGTTCGAAAGCTAATCAACTAAATCGTATCAACTATCGAAATGGTGAATCTGAACATGCGTCCTAACAAAACGTAAATAAACATTACTGAATATTGCACTTGAATCATATTACAATCTTTCACGATCAAATCCACTGTGAAAGGAAAAACAACAAATATTTTATATTCAATAATTTGAATAAAATTCATTGAGCAATACACAAACTCATCTAAATACCCCTTTTGACATAAAAGCAGCAACAATAGAGGCTTAATAAAACTAACAACTAAACAATCAATGTTAACATTCTATACGAAAATAAATATGATAACCACAAATATGAACAACTCCATTTTTTTTTTTAAAACAAAAAACCATTTATAACCAACTTTTACTCTAAACTTATGATACAAAAAGAATTTGAACATATTCTATATTATAGCGTCAATGAGTAATAACCAAGACACACATGTAAAATCTTAGTATCTTTATAACATCAGAATCATGTATCATAAATTGTGACATTAAATCATACAAAGAAATTAAGTGTTACCTTTGCAAGGTTATTTCGTGGCAAAGAGATTGCTACAATGTATTGATTTACAAAGTTAACAATAGCCAACTTTCAAGATCCACAAACATGAAACCGTGAACGAGAACCTCAAAACTCTAACCTCTAAGTTATTTTTTCCTTTGTTGCGTCTATTTTTCTCCTTTTCTTTTCTGTATTTTGTGTTTTTTTTTTTCCTTTCTATCTTTATGACTTTTTCTCCTAAGTCCCAAGTGTTGTTTTCTGTTACTCTCCTCTTTTCTTTTTCTCTGTACCTTTTTCCTCTCATTTTTTTTATTTTTTTTTTAAGTTTATTCTTTCCTTCTTCCTTTTCAATAACTATTTTTTCAAATTTCTATTTTTCATATAGTCATTATCTCATATAGTAGAAAATTAAACAACTTAAAATCAACAAAAGAGTGTATTAAATACCAAATCAACGTGTGAACTCTAAGTACTCGATAACTTAAACATACAACTCGCATCAAGCAGAAAGACTCACATAGTTAATCAACCACACATGCTAAATAATGCATGAAATCAGTTAAGCAACTCTATTCATGCTTCGATTCACAATAAAACTTATAAAAATATATAGAAGGGAACTGAATAAGAACCTGTGCGACAGACTAAATTTAATATGGAAACAATGATGTTGTCACCGGAAACTCGAAACAAGGACCTATAACACTCCAACTCTCAATCACAATCCTCCAAAATGCTTCCGTTTTGCTATGCACATATATTTTTTAAATCTATTTTCTTTCTCCAATTTTTTTTCTAAGTATTGTCTAAGTTTTTTCTCTATTTTCCTCCCTTTGTTTTCTGTCTTTTTCTGTTACTGTCCTCGTTTCTTTCTTTTTGTGTGTGTATATATAGAGTTTGTGTAGTAGTGTGTGTGTTAGTGTATGTGGTGTCGTGTGTGTGTGTTGATAGTGTAGGGAGTGGGAGTATGGGACGTGGGGGTGAGGGACTATAGGATAGGAGGGTAGTTTGGTTAGTTTAGGATTTTCTTCTTCTTCTTTTTTTTTTTTTTCTGAAAGATAAAAAATAATAAAAATAAAAATATTAACTAATTAATTTTCATACTAAGAGGATATAAGAAAAATTTATAACTAGACTAAAATAAAATATAATTAAGAGAATATTAAGATTACTAGCTTATTTATTAAAACCTAAATTAAAAGAAAACATATTTTTAGAAAAAGAATTTCTTTCATTTTCCAAAGTAAAAACGAAACTTATACTAAAATGTGACTATTTTTTACATCTTTTTCACAATTTTTCAAAGAAAACCTACTAAAAATGAAATAGAAGCTAAAAATGAGTTAAACCTCGGGGAGGGTCAAAAATCACGTGTATACAATATTTACAGACTTGATTCAAGAATTAACGAAGAAATGAAAACTAGAAAAGCACAAAAGAAATCGTACAAAGAAAGAAAATGAACTCAAGAACTAATCAACCAACTAAGTAGGTGAATTACTAGTTGTTAATTAGTTTTAGAATTGAGAATTGAGATTAGGAATCAAGGAATGAAACTAAAAGGATGGTACCTGAGCAAAGTTGATTTTTAAGTGTCGAGATGCATTTTGGACGACCTGTGGACGCAACTTGTGACCTGCCCACGCAGGTGGGCAAACGCTGGTGAAAACAGAAACTCAACAGGTGACCTGCGTTAGTCACCTGCAGCCGCAGATAGACTTCCAGTGTGCGCGGGTTGGGCGCAGGTGAGGCTAGGCAGCGCACCTGGAAACTCCAAAATTCTCTCCTATGGTCCCTCTTTGACTCTCTTTCTTGGAATATTCTTTTTCCTTTTGGATATCCCTATGTACCAACAACATTTCCTAGTGATTCTTATTCTTAAAGATTTGAAGATCCTCAAGAACACGAAGAACTTCAAATTTTTCAACTAATTCATTTTGGCTCGAAAATCCATGAAACTTCAGATTGAGGGTCCCTTCAATGTGAGAATCACTATTCTAACAATTTCAACCCTCAAATCCACACCAAATCAACAAGATCTAAAAACTCATTTTTCTATTTTCTTCAAGATCAAGAACACAAGTTCACCAATGGAGATTTTCTCTAAATCACCTCAAATCAAAGCTAAAGCTCGAGATTCCGACTCAAATATACTAGAGAAACAAGATCTAGCATATAAAACTTCTAGAAGGACTCAAAAAATAAAAATATTTTTGGAATTTTTTTTTGAAATATCAATCCCAAGACTTAGAATTGTCGAAACAACCCTAATCCAAGCTCTGATACAAAATGATAGCCGGAAAACTATGAAAAACTAGAAGTTGACTAAGAAACGAAAGATAGTCGATAGATAGATGAATGATTAGACACAAAAAGATGAGTAATCAAGAACAATAGGATATATTAAACCCTAGAACCCTTAAATTACATTCACCAACTAACAACTAATTCCTACGGCTACCAAGAGGGAATCGAAATGCCCTCAAAACCGCACGTTGCTAAGCAAACCTTCAACAAACGCTCACCAAAAACTCTCTCAAGCGAATTGTTCATCAATATTCAAAGCAAAAACTAATGATATAAAGACAAGGTTCTACTATTTATACCCCATGGGCCATTTATTACATACTTGGGCCTAAAAGTGACCCATTTAACATCAAAAACAAGCCTAGCCATCTTGGCCCATCTGCCCACGCAGATGGCCACATGCACACGCAGGTCATGGGTGCAGATGGTACTTCCCTGACCTATTTTAGCCACCTGCATGTGGACCTCCCTTACCTGCGGCCGCAGGTGAGCTCACATGTGGGCTAGGTGTGCCGTTTTGCTCCTCTTCACTTCCTGTTGAACCCTCCAAAGCCCATTGACCCTTGTTAGACATAATCACCATCACATAGAACCCCTTTGATGGTACTAGGATGCCATAAAGTACCTCTCACTTCATGAACATTCCTTGGAGCGCTTGGAGCTCTCGGGCTTGACTTCTAGTGAACGGTTTAGAGCGAATTTGGATTGTATCAGACAGGAAAGATTGTTAAGGATTTGGAGACTCCTATCTTAAAAGAGTTTGGGTTCTCCTATGAATTTTTTGGGGATTTGTTAGAAAAGAGTAGCACAAGCATCTTCTTTGATAGTTTGAGTTGAGGTTTCGGAATTTCCTTCCATTTTGATAGTAGTCTCGACTACAGTAGCATTGTATATGGATTGCTTAATGTCATTAGTGAAATAATTATCCTGCCAATGTTTTAAGGTGTCAATGAAGACTGCTACAATCATGTAGGCTGCTTCCTTATCAGAAGAATTTTTGATCTTATAAGTAGTGATGACAACTCTTATTTTATGGAGTTTGTTATAGATTTGATGTTCTGCAAGATCATCTATATTCCACTCTGTGATACCACTTCCTTCATAAGAGGAAGTAGATAGATAAATATTTTCTTTAAATTATGTATCGGGGAAAGAGGGACGCCTATAAAAGTTTTTTCGATTATGGTACCGATCGTTGGAGAGTCTTTGAAGAATAGAATCTTCAGAAATGACTTTGAGAATTTTGTCATTAAAGGTGTTCTCTTCAGAGACACTAAATTTGGCTAGCTTTTCATTGATTTTAGCAAGGATATTACCTGAGATATCAAAATCTTTAGTGAGCTTAGGAAATTTATCTCTAGAAAATTTTGTCATTTTAAATTAAGATTAGGTTCAAAAGATTGATTGGCACTAGCTTTTGAAATAGCGGGTTGAATCTTGAAGAGAGATTTTTCTTGGGTTCCTTCAATTTGTTTAGAAACCACATGGAGAAGCTGATTAGTATAATTTTTTTGTTGGATGACCCTATCTAGGTCTTCGTTGGTAGTTATAGCTAGAGGTTTTTCACTCCTTTTTTTAAAGGGAGAGGCAGTTATAACGTTACCAATAGGGATATTTATTCCTTCAAGGGGAGGGGTAACAGACTCGACAACTTTGTTGGTGGTCGTATACCACTTGTTGATGAGAACTTGAAGAGACTCTTGATCATTTTCAAGTTTATCGATGATTTCAAACCACTTAAAGAATTTGATTTCGTATCTCATTATTTTCATGTCCTTCATCCAGTAATCTCTAAAGGCTTCTCTCTGTTAGAGAGAGTAAGTATGGACATACCAACTTCTTTTAGTTTGGTTGTTAGGACAGGTCCATAAATTATTAAGGATTTTGGGATCAGGGATGAAAGGTGTCACATCCCGAATTCCAATGGGGCGGACTGGCACCCGAAGCCGATAAGGCCCGATAGAACCAATCTTCATCCATGTCCATTCATATGCTTTTCATTCAAGAAACATCACCATCACGTATAGATACAAGATACTAATAGCGGAAGTCATGGAAACATATGCTATATACGAAACTTGGCCGTTAGGGCCATCAAGTTAAAATGGGCATACATCCCTTACATTCATCTTCCCACATACGTCTACAAAGCCTCTACAGATATATATACATAATCATCCTAAAGTTGGGACAAGTCCCCGCTTTATACAACATCACAGTACCAAAACAAATATATACACATGTGACTCGAAAAGCCCCGAACCAACTGGAACACACAAAAGATCTGCAAATAATTTGCAACCTACTGTGGAGGTATACTAGCACCTGTGCCTACAGCAAGTAAGGTAAGCCCCCCAAGGGACGTCAGTACGAAGAATGTACTGAGTATGTAAGGCTTATAGGAAACTACATGATGTATATAAGTGCTTACATGGAATCAAATATAAGAGAATAGTCAGTACAGATAAACCACCAGTCTGCATATGTGGAACCATGTACATTACATTCTTTACTTCTTTTGCCTTTACGTTATTCATCTTTATCGTTCTACCCATGCTAGGCTTTTCTGTCGCCCCTGGGATGAGATTAACCCATGATAGGTATTTTAACCCCTGGGATGTGATTAACCCATGCTAGGCTTTTCTGTCGCCCCTAGGATGAAACTAACCCATGCTAGGTATTTTAACCCCTGGGATGATGTTAACCCATGCTAGGCTTTTCTGTCGCCCCTAGGATGAAACTAACCCATGCTAGGTATTTTAACCCCTGGGATGATGTTAACCCATGCTAGGCTTTTCTGTCGCCCCTAGGATAAAACTAACCCATGCTAGGTATTTTAACCCCTGGGATGATGTTAACCCATGCTAGGCTTTTATTTCGCCCCTGGGATGTTACTCAAGAATATAAAAATAGTTATACCTTACTTCCGTTCTTACATTACGAGAGTGATACATTACTTTATTTCTTTACTTCTATGAGATTGATATCGTGGTGGTTGTAAATTATTGGCACTTTGGAACATGACATTATTGGAACTGTGGAACGTAATATTATTGGAACTTTGGAACCATGTCCACAATTATGTGAAATATGAATAATAGTTGGTCAATGGATAAGGTACATGTGAACAACAATATATATGACAACTCGAAATGAGATACCTTGGAACAATTCGGAATGGGATAAGTACAATGATAATGTAACCATTATGTGTTGCAGAAGGATACAGAAAGAGTAACCTTGCATACCTTATCTTCCCAATATGAATATACAATCCTATATGTGAACACAATAGTCCAGCTCCATCCTTACATTTCACTCTACAACACAAGTACATAACGGAGCTTACGTTAACAACCAACTACCTTACAAGTGCATAAGACGACAACGAGTTACATGTTTGCCTAAAAATGTCATTTCACCCTTTACAATACCATTCATGGAATTATCATACCAACCAACAGTATCACAACATTCCATACATTGACCAAGACATCATAAACCAATAGCATGTCACACCAAGCTCATACTTTACACTTCTCCATCAACACAACATCATAATTACTCCATCAAGTCACCTCAATACACTTCATATCAACATATCGACAACAATCCCACAATTTACACTCATAGAAAAATAACAAGTCAAGGAATATAACCACACCATACATGTTGATATTTCATCCATACCATGCACTTTCATCAAAACCCCAAGTCTCCTTTGAAGTTTAAATCACAAGGATGACACATCTTTTAGTAAAAAGCAAAAAGTGCCCTATTCAACCTTGCCAACATATCCATCATGATCTACACAATATCTCATGTATATAATATTTTAAATCACAAGAATAAACACTTACTCAAGCTTGCAAAGTGATGATCTTGTGCAAAGTGTCCAAAGAAAATGGTTGCCTTAGGGTTTGAAAGATAGAGAAATGTTTTGGAAATGTCTAGAATAGCATGTGTGGTAGAATGAATAAAAATCTGATTTTTGGCCTTTATATAGAACTCAAGTCATTCTTATCCACTCCTTGGGCATTAAATGCCATATTTACTTGGTCAAATGGAAGAATGGGTCATTTTCCCCTTTTAGGCCATGTCTTTTACTCCATTTTGGGCCTCAAATTGAGCCCATTAACACATATTAACTTAGCCCACCAATTTCAATGTGTAATACTCCAATTATCTCATGTTTAAATCATTAAATAAATGTTACAACAATATTCAACTCACGAGATTCATGTTCGTAGCCTCAATCTCAGAAATAAGAAATTCTAGCCATTCATGGCTTAATTGAACGCAATTTGATAAAATACTTATGACGAAGAATTACATAAATGTTACAACAATATTCAACTCACGAGATTCATGTTCGTATCCTCAATCTCAGAAATAAGAAATTCTAGCCATTCATGGCTTAATTGAACGCAATTTGATAAAATACTTATGACGAAGAATTACATAAATGTTACAACAATATTCAACTCACGAGATTCATGTTCGTATCCTCAATCTCAGAAATAAGAAATTCTAGCCATTCATGGCTTAATTGAACGCAATTTGATAAAATACTTATGACAAAGAATTACCCCAACTCGGATGTGAAACTTGCTCAAGAGTAGTCCTACTACGATGTAATAATGATACCATTACCCAAGAGTCCTCTTTATAGACTAATAATCGTAGAAGAAAGTTGGCAAAAAGCACCCCGGCACGCTCCCGGGAAAGGTGTGCAGGGGCGGCCTGGCACGCTGCCTGGCGCGCCCCCTTGCTGCCTGTGCCATAAAAAATTCAGGCCAAAGCGGCCTGGCACGCCACCTGGAGCGCCCCATACTAAATTTTTTATTTCGACTTTTCTTTGCGGATTTCGTTGGATCTTTCAAGTGCCAACCTTTTGCTTGCCTCTTATCTTTAAGATTCTTTGCTTGGATGTTCCTTAAATCTCACTTTTCACGTGACAAATGCTCCACAAAGTCACAAACACCTACTATGAAGGTCTAATCACATTTACTAGCACAATATCAAATGTTCCATCAATAACAATACAAAATACTTACTTATTGCTCTCAAACCTAGGGTAAACATGGTTCAAGGTTGTAAAGTAGGGTCGGGAAGGTACGGGGTGTTACAAAAGGTTCATCAGACCTATTTAATTTAATAAAACTAGGAGCTTCATCATTAGAGAAGATAGTGGGATCTTCCAGTTCGCTGCTAGAAGGGCTACTAGGGATATAAGTGTCATTATTTTGGTAGTAAACTTTAGGAATATCACTGGAGAAGAGTATTCCTCTGACTTTTCACTTGCGATTATCCTTGTCAGGACTTTGACTGCTACTTTCCTCTAGGGGTTTGGAAGAAGAAGGTCTGGAGAAGGATGGACGAGCCAAAGATACTCTTCTAAGTGACGAGGTTCGACTAGAATTTTCTAAAAATTTTAGGTTTATAGAACTATTGGGGATTTGGATTACTCCTACCTAGAGTTGAGTGTCCACTAAACTCAGCCTCATGACAGACCCTCTTAGCACCACCACCACTTTGAGTACCCTGACGAATAGACTCAAGCATTTTTGAATGCTCAACTATACTTTTAAAAGAAGCCCCTGACACCACCATCTAAGTTGTAGCAAACTGATAAAAGCCTTCCAAACCCTTGAAAAACTTCCTGATCCTCTCAAACTCGATGGAGATACTAGCGGCAAAATATTTGGATAGTGTATGAAAATGTGCATCATACTCACCAATGGACATGGAGCCTTACTCCAGGTGATAAAGCTCATCTCTTATCTGATCCTTCAAACTGTAAGGCATGAACCTCTCTAAAAAAGCCTCTGGAAATTAGGTCCATGTCATAGCAGGCAAATTTAATGGTCTACAACTAGAAAGAGACCTCCACCACTATTTTTCCACATCAGTCAACTAATAAATTATATAAGCAACACCGTGGGTCTCAAGGGATCCAAGGTTATGCAACCACTCCTGACAGTCAAGAGAAGACTCATTGGTGTCCTCTCTAATGTCACAAGTAAACTTAGGAGGAGACAAGCGAATGCACATCTCAAAATTCTTCTGATCATCAAAAGACATCACAGGACCCAAAGTAACATAAGGAATGACAAGTCTAGTAGGAAGTGAATCCACATGTAGGGGTACCACAAAAGATGGCTATTCCTCTGAAGTTGAAATACCATAAGTAGGAGCCTGTCCTGGCAGATGAATACCTCTTGAAGTCTTAGAAATACCTGACACACTAAAAAGGAACACCTTCCTGGGGAGCACCATCCAGGTGAATCAAGAGATGAATCAATAAATATCTTTTGTCTGATAATCATCTTTAGTATATCAACCTTAGGTTTGGAAGAGGACTCCTTAGCATGTCCTCTAATTGGGGCAGCTTCTTAGGCCGATCCTTACCTCTTGGTTGGCCATGACCCCTGCGTCGCCCCCTGACTGGGATCCAATAGTTGGTGCTGGTTTAGTATCCCTAGCATCTTTGTACCTAGTCCTCACTATATGTGCAGAAAAGAATGGAACACAAGTTTAGAATATTGGGTTTTAAAAACCCACACAATAAGGAATCAAATTAGAGAATTTTTTCCTAAAGATATCTTATAGCCTCTCAAAAATAGATATGGACGTCAACGTACCGATCCATGAGATTCTATTAGACATCCTGCTCTTTCACTTATGTGACCAGTGAACCTAGTGCTCTGACACCAATTTGTCACGATTCAAAAGTTCAGGTCATGATGACACCTACCCTGACCCTGCCTTGGTAGGTAAGCCTTAAACCCACAACAAAATAAGAAATACAAGAAAAGAAGAAATAAAATGATATGAGACTTCTAGAATGAAGTAAGGCCATAATAATCATAATCCAAAGTAGGAATAAATATAACAAAATCCCAAAACCTGGTATCATAAGTACAAGAGCATCTAGACAAATCCAAAACTGAAATACAATCATCTGTCTCCAAATACAAATAAAGACATAAATGATAGACGGAGGCTAGAATAGACCTCTAAATGGGGAGCTCACCAGGTACTCCAAAAAATTAGCTATCACCACACAAATCAGCTATCACATCTCATACTCGAACTAGGATCTACACCAAAAGGGCACAACTAATGTGAGTATGATCCACTTATACTCAGTAGGTATAATAGGACAACTAAGCAAAGTAGAAAATAATACAAATTAAAGATACTATGAGCATGTCACCAGCAAATAGAAAAGTTCCAAAATGATAGCTCACACGGTCTCCACTAACAGTTCTATAATATATGGTCAAAAGGAACAACTACACACAATATATATATATATATATATATATATATATATATATATATATATATATATATATATATATATATATATATATAAGAAAACTAAATACATATCAAGAGTACATAGAAGAAACATAGAAAATATAATGCAATGCAATGCAAAGATGGTGGGCTCATGATGAATGATTGAAAGTCATCGTATGACTTTCTATATACACCTTTCGAGACTTTCTCATTCACCTCTCCAGCTATTGCTCATAGATCAAGGGTTTTATAAAGTGTTCCATTTTCTTTCAAAATTGGAGTTTTTCAGTAGTACCAGTATCTCAGGAATATGTATGTCTACAATCAGGATTTAATGCTTACAACCAATCAGTATGAAGATGAAAATCTATTTAATACAAGTATAAGTGAGCTCAAAATCAATTCAATATGTCAATAATTCATGATATCAGCCCTCGCTGCACCACTAGAATGAATAGCTATATAAGACATCAATAATATCATTTCAAATCCCTCACTCGGGTATTACTATCATGATAGAGGTAAATAATACTCAAAGAAGGCCTATAATATCTATTCAAGCCCTCGTAAAGACATCACAACAATAAACATGACATTTAATGCACAAATAAGGCCCATGATGTCAAATAAAACCCCTACACGGGCAACACATAATATATATATTCTCTCAAGTCAACAAAAATAGGTATATAAGCCCCCACACCGGAACATGATAATAATAATAATCTCAAAATATAACTCGTATATCTAATTCCCCAACCCATAGCATGCTTTACATGATTGTTAACTACCCAGCCCAATTTGAAGAAAGCTAAGCCATAACCTACCTCGAAGTGTCGAAATCCAAGTCTAAACCCTTCAATGTGAAACCTTTCCTTTTCAAATGGTCTCAGAATGAGCTAAAACTATCAGATACATAATCTATGTGTCAAAAGGAGGCTAATGATATCCATATCAACTATATTTAAAACTGATCCAAAATGGGTTCGAAAAATAGGTTTGAAATCGAGAGGGATAAAACCAAAAATTTATTTTAGAAACGTGTTTCCCAAGATCATAGGAGTCCACAGCTGAAAATCCACACGAAAAAAAGTTGAAATCAATGTTCAAATCAAAGAAAAACCTTTTTTAGAGTTTACGAAAAAAAAACCAAATTTTAGTTTGAAAATAAGATTTAAAAATATTTTGAAGATATAATCATAAGAGATTAATGGAAAATAGAGTTTGGAGCTTATCCAAGTACAAATGGTGAATAAAACCCTAAAAATCGTCCCTTCCCGAAGCTCTAAGGTCTAAAAATGGTGAAAATCATGAAAATGAGGTATTTATACTATTCTTCGAACAGTACCTCACAAACGCGATCATCCCTTGGCTTTTGTAAGGCTCAAAGTTGACCATGCCATAAAATTACCCTTCACATTCACGGTCAACCTCTTGCATTCATGAGTGCTGATAACCCGTACATATCGTGTTTGAGATGGTTTGGTCATATTCGCAAAGAGGCAAAATACCCAACCCGAACTCGATGACCTTTCACGATGCTACCAGAGGCCCACATTCGCAAACAGAGAAGTGTCAGGCACCAGATATCACCAACTTTGCTGATTTTCATGACTTTTAAATCTTCCAAACGGACCCTTAGAATTTTTTTGGGACCCCACAAAAACAAATCATATATGCTACTAGGCTATTTCAACATTTCAAACTTAATGGAAACATCAAATTTTCAAAAAGAAATCGTTTACAACAAATTAGCCCCCGTACCCCATTTAGGCATTTTCACTAGTTTTCAAACGAAGGGTCGAAATACAAAATAAATGCTCTAAACCCAATCCAACCTCGCTTCTAACCCAAAACTGAAATTCCAAATCTAATGGAACTGTCCAAATTTCCATCCAACACTCAAAATACAAAATGTTGACTGAAGTCAAAATCATGGGTTTGAAGCCTCTAAGAGTCTTAAACTCTCCCAAGTCACTCCTGAATGCATCAGGGACCGTTCCAACATCCCCACAACTCACAAATAGTGTATAACAACTATGGGGAAGGTTAAAATGGTCACAACACATAAAAAGAAAAAATTCACAACTAAGGTTGTTACACTTGGGTTAGCTAAACTAGTATCCTCTCTGTGCTAAACAATCCTCCCAAAACTATCTGTATAATCATATGATTATAAATAGTTCAACTTTTATAAATCTAAAAGTATGTTTTGAGACCTTGCCAAATCATTCTTCTAAAAATCTATGCTTAATCTTTTAACTTTATACATATTAAATTCTGCTGAAATCATACTTTAAATCATCAAACTTAAGAGAAGACTATAAAAATCAAGCTTTACTATACTGTAAGACCCATTCCATAGTTATAACATTGTTTAGGGTGTAAGTACCTGCATAGAGTATTTCCTAGGATGAGAGTTGTTAAAACTCAAGCTAGGGTAGTATCTGATAGATATCAAGTGCTATGTGGTTTAGAGATCGTTGGTGTCTCAGGGTGTAGTGTTTGGTGAGTTTGAGGTGGTTTCATGAGAGATTAAAGGTATAGAGGTCCATAAAAACTTTTGGAATGAGATACGGGTTAGGAGAACTCTGGTTATGGCAATTTCTGTGAGGGGTTATGTCTGTGTTATTGAAAAACTATGAGAGTGATGTGAAAGGGGGAATTTCTAGAAGATTCCATGAGTCACTAGTTAAGGACCATTATAGTGGTCTCAGCACCGTCGTAGCAGTCGACAAACTTAAGATATGTTCCACCATAGTAGGCCTAGGGATGCTAGTACGAGGCTTCTATAGCATTAGGGAACCACTACAGCAGTCATCGGGCAGTTAATATGTCTGATTTTTGAGGTTTGATGTTATTTTTTCCCAAACATCCAAATTTTTAACATAAGTCTTGAGAGAGGTTATTTCTTACTAGCTTCAGTGATTTCTATAATTGAGATAAGATTATTACACCTTTCAAACATAGATTAATCTGCTTAATCTTTAGAATCACTAGAATAAAGTGTTATGATGGAATTCTTGGTTTTAAGCCCTAAATTGATGAAATAGTGGAAAATTACCTATGGGTAGCCCTAAAACTACTTGATGATAATTCTAGGTTGTTAGATTTTACCTCCTAGCATATAATTCTTTCCTTTTAATGTGAATTATAGGGATTTGGGGTAATTTAATAGGTGAAAAACCCTAAATTAATGATTTAGGCTATGAACAAGAGTAAAATCAGTGGCTTTTGGTCCCTAATGCCTAGAAGTAAAGAGTAAGTTATTGATACTCTTTCTTTGTATTTTTAGATCGAGAATGATCCAAAGCTGCAAGGAAGGCAAGGCTCTCACATATTAGTTGCATTCTAGATCTTGTTTGAGGTAGGTTATGTTTTGTTTTGTGGTTGTAGACTTGATTTAGATGTCATGCCTATTTGTAAATTGAATGTATGTGTATTGGCCTTCGGGCAGTCTTGCATATTGTGAGTGGTTTTTTATAGCTTGTAATTGCATGAGTTAAATGACAGTGAAATAGACTAAGTCTTTTATGATGGCAAATTATGTACTTGAATTATTGGTGAACAGTGATGCATTTTGAATGATAGTGATTGCATTTTATTATATTATGGTATTCGGAGGGTCAGGTACCTTGCCGGTATAGATTACTTAATTATTGATATATCGAAAGGTCAAGTACCATGCCGGTATAGTGGTACATGGATGAAGTTGGTCCCCTGCAGGTCATGACAATCGCGTAAACATAAGTCCTCTTAGCATGTGAGCACATATTTGATTTACACACCTGAGATTATGGATTCCTTCACTTAACATGCATAATGTGTTGTGGTGATTGAGGAAGTATAATTTTTGTTTTTTCTTATTAACCTTGTCTTAATTTTGACTAAATGATTGGGTAATGGATTGGGTTAGATGGTTCTCCCATCGGAAGGTTATTATGGTGCCACTTACGGCTATTTGGGTTGTGTCAAAATTAGTATCAGAGCTCTAGGTTCACTAATCTTATCATTCAAGAACATATCTAGTAGTGTCTTGCAGAATGATATGGATACATTTGTTCTTTAGAGAGGATATAAGGCACTAGGAAATACTCAATTTCTTATTTCTTTCATGCAATTATTTGATTCTAATTGGTATCTGGTACTCTTAATTGGTTCTAACTTTTTTCATTCGTATTCTCATAGATAGTGAGAACATAAGCTAATAGAGCTAGAGCAGAGCCACCCGAACCAGCCGTTAGGGCTGCGAGTTGCGGCAGATGACTGGTGCGGGGAAGAGGGGCAAAGTTTAGGCAGTCACTATACCAGCTAGAGAGAGATCAGAATCTCCTCCCCAACTTGAGGATATTCTCATGTTTGTAGAGGGTGGGGAGACATATGTTCAAGCCGAGGGGGCACCAGTTTAGGGAGGTGCAACTTCGATTCAGATGTCTTGTGACATGATGTAGCAGCTGTTGAGCTTTTTGAGTGGGTTTATGTGTACTGGGGCTACACCCATAATTCCCACTTTTAAATAGCTAGAAGTTCAACATGCTGCTGGTATGGCTCCTAGAATGGATGAGGTATCAAAAATAGGTGCTTTCCCGCGATAGGTAGTGGGTTCGATATTACCGAAGATGAGCATTACCAGTTCTGCAAATTTATAAAGATGAAGCCTCTTATTTTTCATGGCATCGAATCTGAGGATGCCTATAAGTTTATAATTGATTGCCACAAGAGACTTCATAAGATGCCAGTAGTGGAGGGATATGGATGGAATTTGTGACTTTTTAATTTCAAAGAGATGCCAAGATGTGGTAAGGGAATATGTAGAGTGCAGGACTGTAGGTTTGCCTCCGTTGACATGGACCAAATTTCACATAGTTTTTTTTAGAGAAATATGTGTTTTGTACCTTTAGGGATAGGAAAAGGATGAGTTTACTAATCTTGAGTAGAGGAGTATGTCGGTTGCATCCTATGTGGCCAAATCTCATTCTGTGTCTTGATATTCTTCACAACTACTGAATATCGAGAAGGATCACATTCACCACTTTGTTAAAGGGTTGAATACCAGTCTTCAGATTTCTACACTTCAGATGACATCTTTTGGTAAGTCCTTTCATGAGATGGTTGATTTTGTTAAAAAGGTAATGAGTGTAAGACAAGATGGTTATGCCAAGTAGGTGGTGAAGAAGGCCTAAAATATAGGCAATTACAATAGTTCTTATTCTTGGTGTCAGGGTTCACAGGGATACCTTACCCGCCCCATTTATTTTGTGATGTAGGTATCTTTTAGGGGTCCAATAGGGGCCATCCAAACATCTTCACACTTTGGTGGTTATCGTACACTATCTTCGTCTATTCAGTGCCCCACCCTGGACCATACGTGTTATGAGTATGATGGGGTTAATTATATTCGGAGATATTGTCGTGTGATAGGGTTGGTTATATTTAGAGATATTATCGTAGTTTCAAAAATTTTGGTTAATCAAGCCAACAGCAAACTCCTCAAGCCCCAATTTTAGTAGGCAGGAGAGGTGGAGGTACTAGTAGAGGTCATCCATAGGGTGGGTATGCTGGTCACCAGGCAGGTAAAGGTGAAATCTAGGCCAATGAGGTGGTGGGCATACAGATTGAGGTGGTCATAAGCCTGACAGAGGTGGCACAAAGATGAGTGAAAGAGCCTGATGTTATGCTTTTCTAAGCAGGCCTAAGGCATAGGAAATCTGACATGGTTATCATAAGTACTATAGTTGTCTATGACCGTATGACCACTATTTTGTTTGATCCTGGTTCTACATTCTCCTATATTTTGTTAGATTTACTATAGGGGAAGGGTATTGGATAGGGTTTTAGATGTGCTTGATACTTCTATATATGTGTCCACTCTAGTTGGGGATTCAATTATTGTTGATCAAGTCTATTGTACTTATTCTATTTTGTTCATGGGTACCAGACTTGGGTGGATTTTGTGATTTTAGACATGGTGGACTTTGACATCATTCTTTGGATGAGTTGGTTATCTCTATATCATACAATTCTTGACTTTCATTCCAGGATAGTAATAGTGGCTATGCTAAGGATAGATAGGCTAGAGTGGTTGGGTGACTATAATACTGCTCTTATAAAACTTAACTTTTTTATTCGTGCCAAGAGGTTGAATGGAAGGGGTGTTTGTCTTTCTTAGGTCATCTTAGGGATACTAGTATAGAGGTCCCTCCTATTGAGTCAGGTCTAGTGGTGTGCGATTTTTGGAGGTTTTTCTTGCTGACTTGCCTAGTATGCCACTGGATCGTGACATTGATTTATGCATAGATTTAAAGATGGACACTCGTCCCATCTCTATTCCCCCTTATAGGATGGCACCAGCTAAGCTAAGTAAGTTAAATTCCCACTTGTAGGAATTGCTAAATAAGGGATTCATCCTTTCTAGTGCTTCTTTATAGGGTGCTCCTATGTTGTGTGTTTTAATAAGAAGGATGGTAGTCTATTTATGTGAATAGAATACCGATATTTGAATAAAGTTAGGATTCATAATAAGTACCCTTTTCCTAAAATAAATGATTTGTTTGATCAATTAGAAGGTCCTTCAGTATTTTCCAAAATCAATTTGAGGTTCGGATATCATCAACTAAAATTTTGGCTGAAGACATTCCTAAGACTGCCTTTAGTCCTGTTGTAGGCACTATGAGTTCTTGGTGATATCCTTTGGGTTGGCTAATGCCCCGACTACTTTTATGGGATTAATGAATGGGGTATTTAAGCCATATTTTATTTCCTTCATGATTGTATTAATTATATTAATGATATTCTTGTGAACTCTAAGATTAGGGAGAAATATAAGGATAACTTACGTGGTGTGTTGGGTCTACTTAAAGAGAAACAATTATATGCCAAATGTGAGTTCTAGTTGTCTTCAGTGTTCGTTTTGGGGCATGTAGTTTTCAAAGAAAGGGTTATATAGACCCACAATATATTGAAGTTGTTAAGAATTGGAATAGGCCTACCTCTATGACCGAGCTTCATAACTTTATGGGTTCGGCTAGTTACAACCGCAGGTTCATGAAGGAGTTCACTGTTATTGCATCGTATTTGACCCATCTAACTTAGAAAGAGGTACCTTTTGTTTGATCCTATGTATGTGAGGAGATCTTTTAAAAGATAAAGACTTCGCTAACGATGTCTCATATTGTCATGCCTCACGTTCTAGTTTGGTGCTAATTTAATGCAGGAAAGGAATGTAATTGTTGATGCTTCACGATAGTTGAAGGTGCATGAGAAGAATTATCCTACTCATGACCTATAGTTGGCTGACATGGTATTTATACTTAAGATTTAAATACATTATTTGTATAGGATATGATGTGAGGTGTTCACTGACCACAGTAGCTTACAGCATATCTTCACTCATAAGGAATTAAATTTGAGACAGTGCAGGTGGATGGAGCCACTCAATGATTATGATGTCATTATTCTCTATCACCTGGGTTTGGCTAATGTAGTAGCTGATTCATTGAGTAGGAAGATAGAAATCTTAGGTAGTTTGGCTTGCTTGGAGGTTACTATATGTTTGTTGGCTGGGACGGTTCAGTCGTTAGATAACAACTTTATGCGACTTGAGGTATCAGATTAAGGAGGGTTTCTAGCTAGTGTACTGACGGGGTCTATGTTTCTTGATCAAATCAAGGCTTGGCAATTTAAGGATGCAAAATTGACTAAGATCTATGATAAGGTTTTTCAAGGTGAGGCCAAGGAGGCCATTCTTGATAATGAGGGTGTTTTGAGGATTAAGGGGTGAGTTTGTGTGCCCGGTGTTAATGATTTGATTGCCACCATACTTTATGAGAACAATAGTTCAAAATATTCCATACATCCTGGTGTGACCAAGATGTACCATGATTTGAGTTAGCATTATTGGTAGGGCCGAATGAAGAAATATATAGTTGATTTTATGGATAAGTATCAGAATTACCAACAAGTGAAGTATGAACATTAGAAGCCTAGTGGTATCTTCAGAGGATGACCATTTTGGAATGGAAGTTGGAAAGAATAGTTATGGACTTTGTTGTTGGACTTCCCAAGACTTTAGGAAAGGATGATTTGATATGGGTTATTATGGAAAGAATAGTTATGGACTTCATCCTGCTGCCGGTTATATTTATTGCAGCTAAGTTAGCTAACCTTATATTAAGGAGATTTTCAAGCTACACGGGGTTCCCATTTCTATTATTTTTGATAGGGGTAAATAATTTACCTCTAACTTTTTGGAGAAGCTACATGAGGAGTTGGGTACTGGATTGGATCTGAGTATTGCTTTTCACCCTCAGATTGATGGGTAGTCTGAGTGGGTGATCCAGGTATTGGAGTACATATTTCATGCATGCGTGATGTAATTTGGAGGTTATTGGGATAAGTTGCTACTTTTGGACGAGTTTGTATATAACAATAGTTATCATTCGAGCATTGATATGGCTCCTTTTGAGTCTTTGTATAGGATGAGATGTAGATCCCTTATTGGGTGGTTTGATGCCTATGGGAATAGACCTTGGGGTATGAATCTTTTGAAGGATTCGATAGAGAAGGTGAGATTCATTTTGGAAAAACTTATGGCGACATAAAGACGGTAGAAGAAGTATACGGATACAAAGGTAAGAGACATACATTTCATGGAAGGTAAGCAAGTGTTTCTCAAGGTTTCACTCATGAAGGGTGTTATGCAATTTTTGAAGCAGGGTAAACTTAGTCCAAGGTATATTAGACCGTTTGAGATTCTGAAAGGTGTGGTGCCGATGTCTTATAGATTGGCCTTACCTCAGAGTTTGTTGGGATTTCATCCCATGTTCTATGTTTTGATGCTTAAGAAGTATCATGGGAATGGTAATTACATTATTCATTGGGATTCGGTCTTGCTAGATGAGAGCCTTTCTTATGAAGAGGAACCTGTTCCCATTCTTGATAAAGATGTCCAGAATTAAGGACTAAGGAGATTGCATCCATAAAGGTCTAGTGGAAGAACTTCCCTATTGACGAGGCCACTTGGGAGATCAAAGCAAACATGTGTGGTTGATATCCGCACTTGTTCATTAATTCAAGTAACTTCTTGCTTATTTTTCCCTTTTTCCTTATTATTGATGTTCAAGGACGAAGAATTATTTAATTTATATCTGATGTAATGACCCACTCTATTGTTATAGCATTATTTAGGGTGTAAGTACTCGGGTAGAGTTCTTCTTAGGATGAGAGCTGTTAAAATCACAAGCTAAGGTGGTTTCTGATAAAAAATATGTGGTATATGATTTAGAGATCATTGGTGTCTTAGGGTGTAGAATTTAGTGATTTTGAGGTGGTTTCATGATAGATGAGAGGTATGTGGTCCATAGAAATTTTTTAAATGAGAAAAGAGTTAGGAGAACTCAAGTTATGGCAACTGCCGCGAGGGGTTATATTTGTGTTATCAAAAAAACAAAAGAATGTTGTGAAAGGGGGAATTTTTGGAAAATTCCTCATGTTACTGGTTAAGGACATTATAGAGTCCCACTACCACTGTAGTGGTTAGCTAACCCCTACAGTGGTCACAGATCTTAAGGGATGGACCGCCATAGTGAACCTCAAGTTATTACTGCCGAATTTCTATAACTCATAAGGGACCGCTACAACAGTCATTAGGCAAATAATATACCTGGTTTTTTTAGTTTTGATATTATTTTCCCCCAAACATTCAAACTTTTGACCTAAGGTTAGAGAGAGGTAATTTCCTACTAGCATGGGTGATTTCTACAATTCAAGTAAAGTTATTACACCTTTCTAATATAGATTAATTCATTTAATCTGTAGAATCACTAAAACAAAGAGTTATGGTGGAATTCTTGGGTTTAAGACCTAAATTGATGAAATGGTGGAAATTTACCTATGGGTAGCCCTAAAATTACTCAATGATGATTCTAGATTGTTAGAGTTTACTTCGTAGCATAGAATTCTTTCCTTTTAACATGATTTATGGGGATTTGGGGTAATTTAATTGATGAATAAGCCTGAAATAATGATTTAGGCTATGAACAAGAGTAAAATCAGTGGGTTTGTTCCCTAATGCCTAGAAGTGAAGAGTAAGTTGTTGATTACTTTTTGTTTGCTTTTTAGTCCAGTAACGATCCAAAGCTGCAAGGAAAGGCAAGGCTCTTACGAATTAGTTTCATTTGGGCTCTTGTTTGAGGTAGGTTATTGGTTTCTATTGTCGTTGTAGACTTGATTTAGATTTCATGCCTATTCATAAATTAAATGTTTGTGGATTGGCCTTCATTCATGCTTATAATAGTGTGAGTTAAATGACAGTGAAATTGACTAAGTCTTTTATGATGGTAAATTGTGTACTTGAATTATTGGTGTACTGTGATACACCCTGAATGATAGTGATTGCATTTCATTATATTTTGTTATTTGGAGGGTTGGGTACTACACCTGTACGTATTACTTACTTATTGATATATCGGAGGGTCAGGTAGCACACCAGTATGGTACATGGATGAAGCTGGTCCATTACAGGTCATGACTATTGGGATAATATAAGTTCCCTTAGAGTGTGTACATAGATTTGATTTGATACATATGATACATTATTTACACACATAATATTATGGATTCCTTCATTTAACATGCATAATGTATTGTGGTGATCGAGGTAGTTATAGACTACTCTTGTGAGATTGTTAGCTGCATTGATGATTAGGTGTTGATTTTACATTTATGTATTTATGGTGATCATAGAACCCCACCTCCTTGGTTGATCACCTTATACTTGTAATTGTGGTGGTGATATCATGGATAGGGTAAAGAATGATCTAGTTGAGGCTATTGTTGGTGTTACGAGGTCTATCTGTGGATGATATTGGTTGTTCAGATTACTTGTTATGTGAGATTGCTAGTACATAGTGTGGATCTGAGTTAAGTCGGTCGATAATTACTACTAGTACATAGTGTTTGTACTAATACTACACTTTGTTCTAGCGTGCGACCATCTATTTCGGATACAAGGATAAGCACTTATCATCAGGCTGCAATAGATCTTTAGATCACTTCTTTTCCATCTTTTGGACAATGGCACTCTTATTATTTTATTAGTTTTGGACTATTATTTTAGACATTGGTTTGGTTAGATGTTCTTGTACGATGACTTTTGGGTCCTTGGGATTGTAATAGGTAGTTTGTTTGATTTTCCGCATTATTCTGATTAGTTTTGGATTTTTTACTATTAAGTTTGTTTTTATGATAACCTCATCTTAATTTTGACTAAAATTTTAGGTAATGTTTTGGTGTTTTTGGTTCTCCCACCAGAGGGTTAGTATGGGTGCCACTCATGACCATTTGGGTCATGACATATACAATGTTAAGAACCATTAAAATTAACAAAAACTAAAATTAAGGAAATCTGCAAATCTTTGGGTAGAAACCCAGACTTTAAAAATCGTGATACTATAATACATTTCAAAACCTTGGTAGAGGATGAAAAGATACCCTAAATGAATTCTTACATACATGAGAAAAAGACATGAACTTGGTGAGGAGTCTGAAGGAATCTTTGTCACAATCCGAGTCTACACCCTTGATGTAACACAGTGGTTAGATCCAAAAGTGACCCCAAGCTAACCCATAGCATGGCATAATACTATTAACACTGAAACAACTGAGTATCTGTATGAAAGCTAACTGAATTTAAGAATAAATATCTGAAAGAAATATCAAGCCTCTACTAACTGATGAGTTGCTAGGACAAGCCCCCAACTAACTCTAAATGTCTCAAACTAAAATAATACTAAAGAAGATGACAAAATCCTTGTCCTCAAATGATAAGACTAATATATTGTAATGTATACAGACTAAACTGAATGTACAATGACCCATATAGAATGCATAGATACTAATATACAAGGATATTGTGAAAGCTATAAAGTAATATAAGTAAAAACTAAACTATGGGTCATGTACAAATAATCTGAATCTGAGTCTGTGGGAGAGTCTATTAACCGACATAAACCATCTAAGCTGACATGTAGCCCGACATATACTCCCCATCGCGAGGACCCAATATAACTTGCCAAGGGTATAAATGCATGACTGAGGTGGAGTATAATGTATACGCCCCATTGGGAGGAACGAATATACCTTTAACAAAGTATTAAAGGCATGACTGATATGGATCCAATAACATGATGTCAAAAGGCTAAATAACCCTATGGTGGAACATAGGTTCTAGGACTTTGGGTGAAACTGAGGCCCTAGTCCAACTCGATGCTAATTACAACTCCCAATATTTATTTTATACTTATAGCTTATTAAAATCTGGTGTTCTGATATTCGTGTTAGTTCATAAAATAAACTTGATAATCTGAAAAATGCTTTGGAAATACAACTGAAAGCTATGAGTTATACTTGAAATCATGCTAGTATTTAATTCTCATAAAAATAACATCATGTTGTCTGTAAATTCATAGAAATCATGTTCTAACTGTATAGGGATTAACATAAAACTAAAATTCAAGAGAAAACTATAACATGGGAATGAGACATAAATAATACTTCACGAAAACTGAGAATTATAAAGTATTATGGGACATAAGGGTAAAAGAATACCCATTATTTAAATCCCACATATCTGGATGAAGAATTCTTTCTAATAACATGGACCCTAGAAGCTTTGAGAGGAACCCTAGGTTTTCTGCCTTTGAGAAAGTTCAATCGATCTTTCTGATTTCTTTCTAAATGTTTGAGAATAATGAGGGGAAATGAACGCTTAAGACCCTTTAACCCCCTTTAACCCCCTCCTAATAAGTCTTAAAATGATGTAGTATAGGTATAGGATGTAAGGAAAATATAAAAATACCCTTTTGAAAATGTAATTGATTTTCTTATTCAGTTATCATGGATTAGGGTACGACTCATTCCCTGAAACAATAAGTCATCCTATGACTCGTGTAGATTGGACTGGTTTGCAGGCTCTGGGAAAGACTACCATCTTATGACTCATTGTGTCTGCCAACGAGTTATAGCTAGGACTCGTGGCTTGTAAGCCAAATTGTGAACTCTCAAGTCCCTCATCAGAATAAGTAATCTAACAACTTGTAGTGAGTCCTAATGACTCGTGGTCTGTAAGTCATGGTCACTGGGCAAAAATGTCATCTTTCAGAATTTTTGGTATGTCACTCAAAATTTGTCACCCTATAGGTCATTGGTACTGAACACGACTCGTCGTATGTGTCATTAACACTGGGACTAAATTGTTGTTGGTTGCCTACCACGAGTTAGCCTACGACTCATGGCCTAACTTCATGACTCGAGGCCTCACTCTACTACTTATGGAGTGAGTTTTTCTGTGAAGAAAAACTAAATTTTCTGCTGGTCTCTATTTTAAGTCTGATATATGACATTAGGAACTTTTGGGGTGTTACAATATCTCCCATTTGGGAATATTCATCCTCGAATATAGAATAACTAAGCTGAAAAGGGTAGGGAATGAGCTACAATCCCAGAACTGAGTTCTAAGAGCTACATTTCTAATACTATATCTAATGGAACTAAGAATAAAGTTGAACTGAACTTCATGAAAAAATTTATGCAACCTAAGAGCATGACACAACTGATGGAACATGAGACTGATAAGATTTATAAGGAAGAAACTATTACCTCAAGCTAAAATTGAACTAGAAGGAAAGAGGTGAGGGTACTTGGTTGTCATATCTACTTCTACTTCCTAAGTAGCTCCCTCAACTAGCGAATTTCACCAAAGAACTTTCACTAAATCAACTTCCTTATTTCTCAACTTACAAACCTGATGGTCAAGAATCTCAACTGGGACCTCTTTGCAAGAGACACTATCTTTCATGCCCAAACTTTCTAATGGTACAACTAAAGCTAGATCACCAATACACTTCTTCAATAGGGACACATGAAATAGTGGATGCACTAATGCTAAGTGTATGGGAAAATCTAACGCATAGGCCACATTGCCAATGCACCTCAGAATCCTGTAAGGGCCAACATATTAGGGAATAAGCTTACGTTTATTGCCTAACCTCATCACCCTCATGGGTGAAATTATCAAGCAAACCCAATTATCAACTGTAAACTTCAGCTTTCTTCTCCTCACATTTGGATATGATTTCTGACGACTCTAAGTTGTTTTTTTCCTTTCTCTAATTAGTTGACTTTATCCATCGCCTCATTAACTGAATCGGCCTTATCAAAGTAGCCTCACCAACCTCAAGCCAACCAACAAGAGACCTATACCTCCTACTATAGAACGCCTTAAATGGAGCAATCTAAATACTGGAGATAAAGTTGTCATTATAAGCAAACTCAATGAGAGGTAAGTGATCATCCTAACTACCACTAAAGTCGATCACGTAAGATATCAATATATACTCTAAGGTTTGAATGTTCCACTTGACCAGATCATCTTTCTGTGGGTAAAAAGTTTGTTGAGATGGACCTGGGTACCGACACTCTTCTGAAAAGACTTCCAAAACTGCAAAGTAAACTAAGTACCTCTATCTGAGATAATAGTCAAAAGAACTCCATGTAACTTGACCAACTCTTGAGTGTAAAGTCTAGCATAATCCTCGACTGAATATGTAGTATTAACTGGCAAAAAAAGTTCTGACTTAGTCATCTGATTTACAATAACTCAAATCGAATCATGATGTCGGTGAATACGAGGTAATCCTATAATAAAATCCATATTTATCTCTTCCCACTTTTAAGTAGGAATGTTAATATTTTGAGTCATACCGCCTAGTATTTTATGCTCAACCTTAACCTTCTGGAAATTTGGACACTTAACTACGAATTCCACTATATCCTTCTTCATGACATTCCACCAATAGACTTCCCGTAGGTCATGGCACACCTTGGTGGCACCTAGATGAATATAATGTGGGGAATGTTGCTAAGAGCTTCTGTCAGCATCACTATCTCAAATCATACACATCTGGAACATATAAGCGACCCTGAAAATGAAGCACACCATCCCCCTTAGAAGAAAACCTCCACCTTCTGATTTTAGACTGTTATTCAACTTGATAATCTAAAAAATGCTTTGGAAATACAACTGAAAGCTATGAGTTATACTTGAAATCATGTGAGTATTTAATTTCTATAAAAATAACATCATGTTGTATGTAAATTCATGGAAATCATGTTCTAACTGTATAGGGATCATCATAAAACTGAAATTCAAGAGAAAACTATAACATGGGAATGAAACATAAATCATACTTCACAAAAACTGAGAATTTATAAAAGTATTATGGGACACAAGGGTGAAAGAATACCTATTGATGAAATCCCACATACCTAGATGAAGAATTCTTTCTAAGAACTTAGACCCTAGAAGTTTTGAGAGGAACCCTAGGTTTTCTGCCTTTGAGAAAGTTAAATCGATCTTTCTTATTTCTTTCTAAATGTTTGAGAATAATGAGGGGAAAAGAATGCTTAAGCCACTTTGAACCCCTCCTAATAAGTCTTAAAACGATGTAGTATAGGTATAGGATGTAAGGAAAATAGAAAAATGCTCTTTTAAAAATGTAATTGATTTGCTTATTCATTTATCATGGATTAGGGTACGACTCATTCCTTGAAACAATGAGTAGTCCTATGACTCATGTAGATTGCACTGGTTTGCTGGCTCTAGGGAAAGACTACTATATTATGACTCATTTTTTCTACCAACGAGTTATAGCTAGGACTCGTGTTCTGTGAGCCAAATTGTGAACTCTCAGGTCTCTCATCAGAATGAGTGATCTAATAACTTGTAGTGAGTCCCAATGACTCGTGGTCTGTAAGTCATGGTATGGGTAGTGAGACCAACTCTTGAGTGTAAAGTCTAGCATAATCCTCTACTGAATCTATAATATTAACAGGCAAAAAATGTACTGACTTAGTCATCCGATCTACAATAACCCAAATCGAATCATGATATAGGTGCATACGAGGTAACCCTATAATAAAGTCCATATTTATCTCTTCCCATAAGTAGGAATGCTAATATTTTGAGTCATACTGCCTAGTCTTTTCTGCTTAACCTTGACCTGTTGGTAATTTGGACACTTAACTACAAATTCCACGATGTCATTCTTTATGACATTCCACCAATAGACTTCTTGTAGGTCATGGTACATCTTGGTGGAACCTAGATGAATAGACTACCGGGAACATTACTAGGATCTTCTGTCAGCATCACTGTCTCATATAATCCACATCTGGAACACATAAACAACCCTGACAATGAAGCATGCCAGCCCCCCTTAGATGGAAACCTCCACCTTCTGATTTTGGACTGTCATTCAACTTAAGGAAAATAGGATCATTATCTAGCTTCACCTTTACCTTCGCCACTAATAAAGATTCTGAACCATTTTGAATCATACTACTGCTACATCGGGCGTACCATAAGAAACCCAGGGTTATGATAGGCCTCATATGATGAGGTCAACAAGGTAATAGAAAATACATAACCTTATTCAAAGATAACGTGAAATATAAAATACTTGCAGCATATATAAACTTAAGAATAACTTGCGGTTTCTTTATATTTTTCCTATATTTTTTTCTTAAGTCTTTAGGATACTATCTACGGTATCTGAGCCTTTGTATATAGCATGGTCACACAATTGCTTAGATACTATCTACCATATCCGGGCTTTCGAGCATAACACGATTGCATAATTTCTTATATACTATTTGTTGTATACAGTCCTTCGTGCATAGCACGGTC
Source organism: Capsicum rhomboideum (assembly GCA_031232105.1). Classification (NCBI taxonomy): domain Eukaryota; kingdom Viridiplantae; phylum Streptophyta; class Magnoliopsida; order Solanales; family Solanaceae; genus Capsicum; species Capsicum rhomboideum. The sequence continues at coordinate 108,614,825 of CP124711.1, forward strand.
CCATTGCTCGTGTAAGGAGAACAAATATGTTTATTATCATCTTCAGACACATTACTTAAGGATTTGAGATTCTTGTTGCACGTATAATTGATAATAATACTTAGCTTATTCTATTCTCTTTTCTTATAACCGTAATATAAAACCTTGTCATTCCACTTCTAGGATTAAATTAAGGATTACTCAAGAACATAGACTCGTCTTTTGATCTAGCTGCTAAACGAGGCTCCTTTTATGTTTTTTGAAAGCTTAGTATATCAAAAGGGAATTTAGAAGGAGCAAAACCCTTATGTCTATGGAACCAAGAATCCAGCAGTTTCCAAATTAGATATGTTTGTTTCTTACGTTTCATTTCAAACTAAATTTTTTGTTTGCTTATTTTCGGCTGGACCTCATGTTAGTCAATTATTTTTGGCTGGATGGTCCACTTTGGGATAGTTCTTGGATTTTTTTTGTTTTGGTGCTTCTTTTGATTATTTATAAAATGGAAAATTAAGTAAATAACCAAACATCCTTACCATATCTACTAAATCTCTTTATAGTTTAAAATAATTACATATTTTCTCATCATTTAATAGTTTCCTACAAGATTTCAACTAAGATACTCTTTCTGCCCTTCCTCTCATATCTTCTCTTCCCTACAGCTCCTACAAAATCATGTTGCTTCTATCCATCCCTTGCAAACTACAAACGACCAAAAATGGGCCAGCCTTTTTTTATTCTCCATTTCCTTCAGTGAACCGAAGCAAATCAACAATCACAATGATGCTTCCTTTCCCCATTTCCCTCAAATAATTCTTTTTATTTTGCACGTGTTCCATCTTATTGTCGATGAGATTTGGTGAACTGTAGAGCTCTCGATGAGCCACCACCACATCAATGCTAGTCCCCTCTACTCTTCCTTGTTCCTCCTTTATTGAGGTCTCTCATACTATTGGACTGTAAGCCAGTCCAAGATCTGAGAGGATCTACTTTTTCTTGCAAACTTCGATGCCCTCATGATTTCTCAGGCACTGATATGACTTATTCTATACTTTTTGGCGAACTCCTTTGCCCTTATGAATTCTCGGGTCCTGATCAGCATGCTCCCATACATGTGTATGTATCAATGCAAGAAGATACATCATCTAATTTTCAATGTTGGACAATATTTATGCACTAATACATGTATATATGCAGGAATATAACCTTGTAAATATGAGATATATGCATATTTGATGCCATATACATGTATCTATGAACGAATACATTAGATACATTGTCTTAATTTGTTCCTGATACATTGTCCAAATCTGCTCCAGATACACTAAATCTGATAAATAATACATTAGATGTTTGATACCTAATACACTAGATCAAATTAATATCGGATACATTTGATGCAATTGATTTTGGATACACTAAATACACTAGGCACTGATACACTAGATACACAGTGCACAAATATGTTTCTACTCACAGAGCATAATTACATTAGATTCATCACACATACACTAGATAAAGAGAAGTAGAGAGACGAGAATGGGAGAGAGGAGAGATACAATCATGGGATATGTGTATCAAGAGGAAAATACAGTGTATGGGCTAAATATGTAATTATTAAAACTATTGGTATGTTGATTAATAAGCACATAAACTAGTGTCTTTTTGAAAGTTGCTCATAAAGAATCTGGCCTTTGTGGCCACTATTTATGTCATGACCCAAATTATGGAATCATGCGGGCACCTACTCTATTCTAACTAGATGGGAGAATTCTTACCATCCAATCAATTATTACGTGGAATTCAATTAAACAACCATTAAATAAGAAGAAGTTAAATCTCAAAGCCAAAGTAACTTAAATAGCCAATATCCTTTAAAGTATTACTTACCACAATTTAATACCAAAGACTTAGTCTAGACATATACAAGATCTTCTACAAGAGACAAGACAATAAAAGACACAACCTTCACCGAAAAGGGAGGTGTAGAATTTGATGATGAATAACCACCACTCCACAGAAGAGACTCCTAATAAACCTAAAACACACCTATATCCCGAAGAGGATATAACAAGAGTAGTACCAATACACCACACGTACTGAAAATCATCATCGGTCGACCATGGTTATATCACGAAACATCATATAGATATCATAAGAAGAAAACATGAAAACTCCATATGATATTCTCACACCAAAGTTCATATTCCACACCATGACCTTTCAATATCCTAGAAGCTTCCAATTATGATTTATTAGCTTAGGTAGCCAGATTAGTTACAAGTAAATAAATTCAATTTCAGTTAAGTGGTTCTACTGATCTCTAACTTCAAAAATATTACCTAACATGCTAACTTCTCATAATTATCATTCAGGGATTAACCAAAAATTCTCAATTTCTACACCATGTATACATAGTTAATACTAACACCAAAATTAACCCACTAAATAGATAATAGATACAATGTTCCTATGAATTTAACCACATTCCTTCTGTCCTCACATAGTTTAATAGCAACATTGCAATAACAAGTAAGATGTATAAGTTACACAACTCAGAGATATTCCAACTAACAGATAAGCAATCCAACTATCGCTATACACAATAAGCACAATAAGGGCACGTAAGTCACTGTATCACAACACTCGTATCACAATATCAATTAGAAAACATAGCACTTATAATCAATCATCACAGGTTATCATAAATGCTACAAACCTATTCACCCATCACAATGTGGAACCAATCCATGTAATCACCTTGACTATATTTGTACATTTATATAAATAGCATATCATCTATGTAGACCAATCTCTGAGTTGTACACACATGCTAAGGGTCTTATTTCTACCCAATAGTCATGACCTACAAGGGACCAGCTTCGTGTATGTACTATATCGGTGTGGTACCCAACCTTTTAATATAATAAGTAAGTAATCCATATCCGCACGCTACCTGACCCACCAAATATCACAATATAATAAAATGAAATCAGTATTATTTAGGATGTATCACACTGCACCAATGATTGAAGTACACAATTTATCTTCATAAATGACTTAGTCAATTTCACTGTCATTTAACTCATAATTCTACAAGCAACAACAACTCACTCTCATCAACAAACATGCCTGATGGCCAACACAAACATTCAGTTTATGAATATGCATGACATCTAAATCAAGTCTACAACTACAATAGAAACCATAACCAACATTCATTCATTCAACAACACCCTCTTGTACTCACATCAAGACCCAGAAATTAGGTTTAGAAACTAATAACCCTTATATTCAACATTTATCAGGATTTAAAATGCCACATCATTATTTCATTGTTCAACCACTCGGTCCTATTTGGACTCTATGGTTCTAACTTTAGATATGTGCCTTTACACATATTACACCCCAACACTTAGCCAACTTACCTTTAGGTTTATTTAATTATGACCCCACATTCCCTTACCATGACCACCTCTCATAAACATTGCAGAAGTATAATCATATAATCAAGACAAGTAAAACATAAACGTCACCGTTTTTAAAGTAATTAAGTCGATTCCTTAAGTAATACTTACAAGATTTCGTTATCGATGCTTACGATTACATACATACACAATAATTCAGCATGTAGCCATACAAACATACAACACCCATCAGAGAATTCATACCTTATTCATATCAACATACAATTAACTCTTTTCACCTAAATTCCATATTTTATTCATCCAAACACCATGCCCGCAGGCCTAACCATAATTTCTCCTGCTAAATATATATTAAGAATACATTTTCTAACCACGTTCACTACTCATAAACCATAGCCTACCTCGATGATGAGCTACTGCTACGGGAGGCATGAATCCTTGTTTTATGATTCTGTTCTAGCAACTTTGATGGTAAAATCGCGAGGATAAAGTTTGCGCAACATTCCTTGAGAGCTTTGTCTCTTTGTTCTAGTAGTTTTTAGCTTAGAAATAGCCATAGGGGGCTTTTAGGAGAAGGCTACTACATTAAAACAAGTAGGGAAAATAGGTTTTAAAACTCAGGTAGGTCACTACTGGACTCTGTTACAGTGGCCCGGGCCTCGCTACAGTGGATCCACTGGAGCTGCTAAGGGACCATTGCAGAGGTCATAGGCAGACCCATTCGTGCCCCTTTTGATTTTGATCCAAAAAAATTTTGTTAACCCAAGTGATGGCTAATCACGATTTTAACTTAACATAGACGTAAAATATTAAACTAGATATTTATCCTCGAATAGGTGTTGAAGAATGGAAGTAAGAAGTCGAATCGATCAAAAGAAAAATTCACTAACGGCTTAACGTTTAACCACGCCAACATCCGTTAACATTTACCCGACCCCATTATTGAGGGCTTCCAGTCTACTAACCTGTAGAAGTTGACCTTATGACCTATTAAATAAACTTCCCATGTACGATGTAAATTTTAGGGAAGGATATCACCTGCATCGGGGGCTTAAAGAAACCCATGATATTTAGTGAGTAGGAGTTTAGCAATGATACACAACACCACATGAAAAATAAAACACGTGGAACAAATTCACGGTTGACCACTGAAACAACCAAGTACTCATTGCAGCAACGATGCTACACCGGTGCTAGGTAGTTTCTAAACGGGAAAATATTACATTACCTCATTTAAACTTCTAAATCCCCTTCAAACTCAAATTTTACTCTCCAACACTCTCCCATCATTGATTTTATTGGTAAAACTTTACATTTTTACACTAGTACAATGCCTTACAACTTTAAATTTAGGCACTCATGTTAAAATCACCCAGTATAGGACAATATTTTGGGTGGGTTAGGCAAGGTTCAATTCATGCCCAATTTGGAATGGATTCTCAAACCATGCTAGTTGTCATTAGATTTTTGACACTCCTATAGCATTTAAGGAGTAAGTTTTACGGAGTTTGGGGGGGGGGGTTTGAACTCAAAAATAGTGCGGGTAGATGAATGGTTATTTTTCAAAATTTTCAAGGTATTGGGGCATGATTTTGGTGCTAACCTTCTTATGAATGATGTAAATTAGTCATACAGTACTACCAGTGCCCGATCGATGTTAAAAATCAACAAAACAAAGGTCGGGCATTATTGGGGTCAGGCATTGTTAGGGACAAAGATCCCACTATAATGGTGCCCTTTCTGCTGAAGCGAACCCGTTTTACTAGAGACCCTCACTACAAAAATCCCGCTATAGTAGACCCTGAGTAGCTACAACAGTGACAAGCAAGGATCAACCTGGGGGGAATCTAGAACTTCGGAATTTCATTTTTCAGCCTTCATGTTTTCAAGCCTAATTTATTCAAGGACTTTTACGAAACATTAACTAACAAATTTTCCCCTTTACCTTTTCAGGCACTATTATTATAGATGAAGAAGACAATTCTCCCCCAGTCTATGAGAAATTTCTCAACCATAGCTGCAGAAGATGTTACTTGGGAATGCAACACAAGGAGCCCATGCACGAGCGTGAATTCGTGATGGACAAGGTGGAGGAAGAGGTGCCAAAATTTTATCTTAGCTACATGATATAGGTTAGAAACCATTAGTAAAGCCGACAACGAACTAAATCCGAGAATGGTTAAGGGAGTTATACACTACCCTCTTTACGGTTGATTAGAACCTTATGGATCTTACCTTCGAAATTCGGGGTGTGATTGTTCAAATTGTGACAAATGTGATAAACCAGACCTTGGGGATGCCCAATCCATCAAATGTCAGTTATCGAACGATGGAGAGGGAAAACAACATCCAGTGGTTGGCCAACAAGCTTGTGGTAGAAGGACAGAGGGACAAAGTTTCTTGGGCTCGTGCAATAAGGGAATCAAGAGTACCGACTTTACTTCAGAGGATCAGCTATGGTTAAATCTACTCTCCCAGAGGATTTGTACCTCTGGAAATGTTACTAATGTGACTCTCCTGAGGGTGTTTCTGGTGTCTTATTTCCTGGATCGGGTGGATTTAAATGTGGGGGAACAAATTATTGTAGAGTGGAAGTCCTTATTCAATACTTTGAAGGACCTCTTCCTTTCTTCCCTAATCACAGAGTTGTGCAAGAGGGTCAATGTACCAGTGGAGGCGGAGGATGTCTGGACTGGGTGTGATGTTCTCTTCGAACTACTCAGGGTGAAGGATTGTCACGACCTATACCCCATCGCGAGTGGCACCCACACTAACCCTCCGATGGGAGAACCTTCTAAACCCAAATGCCCAACACCAATACTTAACAGTTTTTAAATATGAAATGAACAATTCTATTATCCACTAATAATTTGAATAGTTCTATCAATGAAAACAATATGGAATAATCAAATGTCTAAAATGCCCCCAGAAACTGAAAGTCATTGTACCAAAACATCTAAGCAATGATAATCTATAGGTAAAACCCAAAAAAATAAAATACCAAAAGTATCTATGTCCAAAACAAATGGACAAGGACATAATCTGTGAAGACTCATGGCTCCTCAGAAGATGAAGCTTGGCCTTTAGTTAGAAACCGTCACTGGCTACAACTAAGGTCTCATCGGAGCCACTAGAATATGCTCTACACTCAACAAAAAGAAAAGTAGAGGTAGTATCAGTACAAAACCACTATGTACTGGTAGGATCATCAGCTAACTCAACTTAATAAATATGAACACATAACCAATAATTGGTAAGCCAGTACAACCATGTAACACTTAGTATTTTATCTCCACTTAGTCTTTTCTCAATAATAACCAAGTAAATAAGAAAAGCGTAGAACAAGTACAATGCTCAACCAAGTCAATACCATGACTCATAACAATTAACTCAACCTTGTCAAAATTACTTTTTCTTTGAACTTCAACAAATAATTACTCAAGTCAAGTATATTAATAGCCCAGACCACTTATGGATCCAAATAACAACAACATTATAAACCAGTTCACTCCAAGAACCCAAAATATCAATTATAATATAACTCGGTCCACTCATGGAACCAACAAACTCACAAATACCATGTGTACACAAGTTATAGGTCTTATAAATGCCCACTAGCCATGACCTGCCGTGGAAGAGCTTAGTCCATGTACCAAATAACCCTGATAACCAGTGTCTGCCACCCTTATCCCAAACGAAGTGTTGTACCGCCCTTATTCCAAAGTCCCCACCCTTATACTCCCTGAGTTTCATCATTTCGTTATGATGACCTTTACCGGTTCATCTCACACTACAAACTATGTCACAACACGTACAATCACCATATGATATAACCTAACCACACTTGCACTTTAAAATAAGTCTTTTTACACAATATCATTTCAGGTGATTGAACAACTTGTGATATTATCTAATATGTCAACATTCACATCATGCATTGCAACAAGTAGATAAACAGGAAGTTAACAAGCACACATAAACTAAATTGAGTCTTTAACTATAATTCAACCATCACCTACCTCAATCAAAGCCTTGCACTGCTCTAACGAACTTGAGCCTTGCCTTTTCTTATAATCTCAGCTTGATTGTGGTCTAAAAATAACAATACAATCACAATTCAAACAATGTCCTAAAAAATTTAAGGATTATAACCTACTTCTATAATCCCAAGGTCAAAATCATGATCATTCTCCTATTCTAGTGTTTTTCTAGTTTCTTTCCACCTTAATTCAATCAAATTCATGTTTATATGAATGAATTATAAGCATGCAATCATAAATTATCCATCCTTGACCAAAATTGAAGGATTACACCTTATTTTCACATTACACCAGAAAATCAACCTAGGTCAAGTTAAATCCTCCCCTATAATCAAAACCCAGTGATTCAAAGGATTAATCAGTGCAAAACTAGATAAACGGGTGGAATAACTTACCTTAACGAAGGAATTTGTGTGGAAACAAATGATTTTCACCCTAAATTGCCCTTTTCTGCTCTGGAATAAAAAATACATATTAATTCTAAAAACTTGATTTAACTACCTATAGCCTGCTATAGAGGCCTAATTCTCACTATAGCGGCATCACTATAGCAAGATCTATCCATTATGGCGGGATTTACCAAAGCTGACTCCCACTATATCAGGCCTGTGGTAGTAGCTTGCCTCCCGCTATAGCGGCCTAGGTAAGGCAAAAAGTCCAACAGTCCCTGAATTTTTACAATTTGTAACACACTTCTAGATTTTGATATCTCAAACAAACCCTTTTATGTCAAATGTTATATCCGGAGTTCTACTAACCCAAATTTTCTTCTGAAAGTTTGTACAGACTCTTTCACCTCCTAGCTATCATAATATGGTCTTAAATCATATAAAAACCAATCTATCCATTACCAGACTCATCTAGACCATACCACACATGGAATTTATCCAAGACTACCCTAGCTTAAATTTCCAACATTTTATCCAAGGAGAATCATAACCCAAATTTTGGCACGCTAGAATGTTCAATAATGATAGAAATGGTGGTTACAATAGATACCAATTTACCCATCACTCATCCCCAAATAATAAATCAAGAAAAATGAAGAAAGAAAAGTATCTGAATCCTCAAACAAGTGAGGGTACTTGTCATGCATATCTTCCTCAGTGTCCCAAGTGTCCTCTTCAATAGGACAATGCTTCCGTTGGACTTTCACTGATCTAATCTTCTTAGTCCTAAACTTTCAAATATCTTGGTCAAGAATCGTTAGCGGTCCCTCCTCATAAGAAAGATTCTTGTCAAGCAAAACTGAGTCCTACTTAATTATGTAGTCGCCATCCCCATGGTATTTCTTAAGCATGGAAACATGAAACACCAGATGAACTACTGATAGGCTTATAGGCAGTACCAACCTATAAGCTACCAGACCCACATCATTAAGAAACTGAAATAGACCAATATACTTGGGGCTAAGGTTGTCGCTCTTACCAAATCGCATAAGCTCCCTTCATGGGAGACACGTCTTAAAACACGTGCTCACTCAGCTTAAAGTACATTTCCATTACCTTTTTTCTGTCTACTTTGGGCTGCCAACAACTTGTCCTGAATAAACCTCACTTTTTCTTGAGCTTCTTTCACCATATCTGTGTCTAAAGGCTTGACATCACCTATCTCGAACTAACCTATGGGTGATCTACCCCTTTTCCCATAAAGAGCTTCAAATAGGGCCATGTCAATACTAGAATAATAGTTGTTATTGTATGCGAACTAACACAATGGTAAGAATTGATCCCAATGACACCCAAAGTCAGCCACACATGATCATAGCATATCCTCAAGTACAAGAATGATCCTCTCAGAATGAATAACGGTCGGAGGATGAAATACAGTACAAAGATCAAGCTTTATGTCCAGCTCCTCATGCAACTTGTGCCAAAATTTAGAGGTAAACTGAGTATCTCTATCGGATATGATGGATATTGTCACCCCATGCAATCTCAAAAATCCCTAAAATAAATCTTATCTAACTTCTCCTAGTTGTAAATCATCTTAATCAGAGTGAAATAAGAGGACTTTGTTAGCGTATAACCCAAATTGAGTCATGTTGTACGAAGGTCTTAGGAAGACCCACCATGAAATCCATAACAATTCTCTCCTACTTCTACTCAGGAATGGGTATCCTTTGAAGCAAACCTACAGTCCTTTGACGTTCATACTTCACCTGCTGGCAGTTATGATAATTGGCTACAGACTCTACTATATCTGTCTTTATTTGGGCCACCAATAGAGTTGTCTCAAGTCATGATACATCTTAGTTACACCAGGATGTATAGAGTATCGGGAACTATGAGCTTCTGTAAAAATAACTCTGAATCATATTATCGACATAAGGCACACAAATGCACCCTCTCACCTTTAACACTCCACACGTATCAAGTGTGTCATCGTGAGCTTCACCACATACCAGTTTATTCAAAACCATATTCAACTTTGCATCCTTAAATTGCATAGCCTTGATTTGATCAAGGAATGATGACCTCACTTCAACACTGGCCAACACACCACCCCTTTCAGACACACCAAATTGCATAAACCACATTTCAAGAGTTTTGATCTCTCTAGCCAAAGGTCGTCTTGCCACTCTCAAACAAGCCAAACTACCCATAATTGAAGATTTTTGGCCCAATGTGTCTGCCACTATATTGGCCTTTTTGAGATGATATTAGATAGTCACATCATAATCTTTTAGTAACTTCGTATACCACCTATGCCTCAAATTCAAGTCCTTTTGTGAGAAAACATACTTTAAATTATGATGGTCTGTGAATACTTCACACTTAACACCATAAAGGTAGTGTCTCCATATATTAAGTGCAAACACCACCACTGACAACTCCAAATCATGAGTTGGATCATTTCTCGCATGAGGCTTCAATTTTCTTGAAGCATAGGCAATCACATTCCTTTACTGTATCAACACAACACCCAAACCAGAGCATGAATCATCACAAAACACAATAAAATCCTTACCTTCAACTTGCAAAGCAAGGGTGGGAGTTGTGGTCAAAAGAGACTTGAGCTTTTGGAAGCTCTCTTCGCACTTGTTAGACCAAACAAATGGTACCTCCTACTGTGTCAGTCTTGTCAAATGGGTAGCAATGGAAGCAAAGTTCTTGACAAATCTGAGGTAATACCTAGCAAGACCCACAAAACTTTGAACCTCAGTCATAGAGTTAGGCCAAGCCCAACTCTTAACAGCCTTAATCTTCTAGGGATAACCCCCTTCTCAGAAACCATATGCCCCAACAAGGCCATAAAAGACATTCAAAACTCACATTTAGATAATTTAGCATAAAACTGCTTCTCTTTCAAAATACCCAAGACTTTGCATAAGTAACCTGCATGTTCCTCCTTACTCTTGAGGTAAACCAAAATGTCATCAATAAATACAATCACAAACAAATCCAAGAAAGATTTAAATATACCAATCATCAAACTCATGAATGTTGCTAGAACATTAGTCAGACCAAAGGACATCACTAAGAATTCATAATGTCCATAACGAGTCCTAAAAGCTATTTTGGATATATCCTCAGGCTGAAAATTTAACTGGTGATACCCTGGCCTCAAATTTATCTTGGAAAATACCAAAGCATCCTGTAACTGGTCATATAAATCATCTATTTGGTCAAAATATACTTATTCCTGATGGTAACCTTATTCAACTATCGGTAGTCTATACACATTCTCATTCTACCATTCTTTTTCTTAACAAACAACACTAGAGCACCCCAAGGCGAAGCACAAGGATAAATAAATCCCTTATTAAGTAACTCTAGTAACTGAATCTTAAGCTCTCTCAACTCAGTCAGAGCCATTCTATAGGGAGTGATAAAAATTGGGTGAGTACGCAGCTCCAAATCAATGCAAAAGTTAATGTCTCGATTATGAGGCATACCAGGAAAGTCTGTAGGAAATGCCTCATGAAATTGAGACATTATGGGAACTGACTCAATAAAGGGGACCTCTACACTAAAATCCCAAAGATGTTCAAAAAGGCTGAACATCCCTTCCCAACTAGCTACTTAGCACGAATAAAGGAAATTATTTTCATAGGTCCAGACTTATAAACATATTCCCATTCTAACTTATCTATCCCAAGCATGTCTAAGGTCGTAGTTTTAGCATTACCATTTAGAATAACATGGTATGGGGATAACCAAGTCATGCCCATGATGATATCAAAATCAAGCATATCCAGAATCACAAAATCTACCCAAGTTTGGAAACCCATAAACATGACAGAGCAAGCACGGTATACTTGAGTCACTACCATAGAGTCTCTAACCGAAGCAGATACATAAAAAGGTGAGCCAAGCATATCCCAAACCATATCTAAATCAAAGTCAAATTTAATAGATACATATGAATAAGTGGAATCCAGATAAAAAAAACCATAGCTATCCGATCACAAATGAGAATAGTATCTGTAATGACTGCATCTGAAGCCTCTGTCTCAGATTTGCCTGGAAAGGCATAGTTATGAGCTATATCATCGATCTAAGCAACCTATCTAGTAAGATGAGCACTACCTCTCCCTACATTACCACCATGGCCACCCTGATAATTACCATGCCTAATCTGTGGACGACCTCTACCATTACCACCACCACCTTTACCAACTGAAACCACAGCTCTAAATTGTTGTTGAACCTGAAAACTAGCTTGCCTACTATTACTGCAATCCCTCTTAAATTGACCAATACCACAACAAGTAAAACAACCACGATCTAATGAGGGTCAGCTAGCATAAGACTGTGAAGCCCTTTGGCTTCTCACAATTGAAGTCTGTTGAGTGGTTCCTGATGAACCCCCTTGTAGATACCAGCATAGGTGAATATATAAGGTGAGCTGGATAGGCCTGATGACCATTGGCCCTAGAGTAAGAACCGCTGAAGTTATATGCATTCTGGACTTTTTTTGCTACTATTTTGGTACCTGTTTAACTCCTTTCATTTTCTTTACATAGTCAGAAACATCATTAAAAGTCTTCCCACCCAAAATCATCTGCAATGCCATAAATTGTAAGTCAGTATTCAAACCTTTCAAAAAGAGGTGGATCCTCTCATCCACAGTACCAAGAAACTCAGTAGCATATCTAGAAAAGGCATAAAATTTAGCCTCTTAGGCTGTAACCGACATACTTCCCTGCTTAAGAGTTAGAAACTCATCATTCTTCTTGTTACACAGAGTGCATGGCACATACTTCTCTAAGAACAGAGTATGGAACTGAGCATATGTCAATGGAGGTAAAGCTATAGACCGATATTTCACATAAGCCCTCCACCACTACTTTGCATCACCCTGTAGTTGGAAGGTTAGAAATTCTACACCATGTTGCACCACAATGCCCATCTTATGCAGCCTCTCATAATAATAAATAATAAACTCAAAATCATCCTCTGTCTCAGAACCAACAAAGATGGGAGGTTTCATCTTCAGAAACTTAGTCAAAATATCTGTAATGACCTTCCCGGTTATTTCCCTCGTTTTCGTGTGTTCTCAGCATTTAGAGCTTTTCTATAACTACCCCAAGTTATTTATGACTTGTTGGGACTGACAGTTCGGTTTCCAGGCAGTTCGTTTGAGAAAATTATTTAGACCGAGCACGTTGTAAAATATTAAATTAAATTTGAATTTGGTAAAATGACATAGTTAATTACCTTTTGAAAATAGTTTTGAAATTTATAAAATTCTTTAGTTATGATATATCTATACTATTTTATAATAGCTTTATAATTTAATAATAATTTAAGCGGAGGTAGTGAATTTAAATATGTTAAAATAATATTTTTATTTTATAGAGGTTTTGTTAGAAATAATTTTCTATTAATTATGGTATATTCAAAAAGTTGTATTTATTTTACTACGAACTTATGCAATACCCGAATACATTTATAATGGGATAAAAAAATTACATGATGTGCCACCTCCACCACCACGTGGAAGGTGAGGAGGTGCACAGCATCATGGTCACCTGCCATTTGGCTAGTGAAAAGTTAACAATAGTGATATATATATAGGTGTATTCGGTGGATGGAGAAAATGTAATATTTTTACATTTTGTCCACTTTTCCAATTACATCTCACCATTATTGATTATTTTAGCTCAATATTGAGTCAATCCATTGAGGTTTGAGGTTAGGGGTTTATATATTTGAGTCCGTGGATTCGTTCTCGTCATTTCTACGGTACGTTTCCTTATTTTTACGGTAATTTTCGTTTACGATGGTATATTTTGGGATTGGTGTTGATGTTTGAGCTATATTTTGAGCTCAAATAGAATGGTGATAGTTGTGACTATTGGTCACGGGGTAATTTGGGACGTTGTGAAGGTTTTGGTTTTGTGATTCGGCAAGCGGGCCCCACATGGACTGTTTGGACATTTTTCGAACTAATGCAATATGGGTATCCATATTCATGTTTTGACATGCAGTTTATTATATTGGTAGCTTGGAGACAGTAAGAGGCCTCTCAGAATGGGAAGGCTCCTAAATAGTTGATTCTTTTTGCAGGCTTACGACGGCGTCCAGGTAAGCTAGGTTTACCTTCCTTTACACTTAGATTGAGCTTATGTGTGATATATGTATGCTATTATGCTGGTGTTATGGGATGGTATTATAAACTTGGTGGTGGTGGTTTGCTGTGATTTAGGCCTTCTAGGCCGGATAGGGCTATTCGGAAACATTCCAGGACCGTTATCCTCGAGGTACACCACAGATGCGCTATTTGGGGTCGGATAGTATTGTTGTGTTAATTTCTGGTTGGGGAATTTTATTGTTGGACCTTAGTCTAGGCTTAGGCAGACTTAGCCTAGACTTAGACAGGTATATCTAGACTTGGTTTTCGGGACCCATTAGTGGGCCCGTCACCCTTTTAGTCGACTTGTCAGAACTTTGACATCTTTGGGCTTAGTTAAGCCCTCTATGACCTGTTAGGGTTTCAACGGGATTGATTCACCCCAATTATACCCGGTTGGCCTGTTTAGCCTTGTTGGTCCCTGATAGCACCGTATTTGACCGGGATCGGCTAGTTTGATTTAGAATATGGACCTACCTTTCCATGAATTCTAGTGTATACCCAGACTTGTATATACATATTGTTTATAGTATATATTTGACTCAGAAGGACCCGATATTGGCTTGTAGCATGTTATGGGGTTAGCTTCTGTACCTATATACTAGTATTGACTTAAGACTAGGGCGTTCCCCATTTATATGATATGATATGACATTTGATTATGTTCTGGTTACCGGTTATGATGAGTTGTGGTTCAATTCCGGCTATTGATTCAGGTATGATGATTTTTGTTATTGGCTATTGGGTGTTCCGGTTCGAGTCTGGCCCCGAATTGAGGTACACTATGAGCTCTGGTTCTGGGTACCGTGATTATGATACTGTTGTTCTCTGAGTTATGGTTCAAGTTCGTTAGATATTATATATATGTGGCCTATTGTTATTAACCACTACTTTCGTTTCGACTCCGGCGTCTAGCCTCTTATTATTACCCATTGGTGCTGGTTCAAGCCTGGTGCACTCTTGTTGGTAATTGTGGTTACTGGATACTGATACATCTTCAAGACACTGGTGACTATGTATTTACTATTCTTGTGTGTCCCACCGATTTATGGGGGCCAGGCTGGGTTATTATTTTCTTCTATGTGCCTATCGGGTTTATGGGGGCCCAGATAGGTTATGTTTGACTTGTGTGTATACTTACGCATTTATTTACTCACTGATTCGATATCACATTTATTTACTTCCTAAGCATATCTACACGCCTCGGCAGTTACTTATGCATTTATTACTTATACCCCGGACTTAACATGCACCCTTACATTTTAGCTTAGTTATATTACTTTAAGCTCAGTTGGACGATGATGCCTACTGAGTACCCGTTGCCCTGGTACTTATACTGCACTTCTGCAACTTTTTCCCCGATGCAGATTTGGACACTAGCCGACAATTTTGACGTGACGCTCTTCTCAGCACTAATTTCATAGCAGGGTGGGCTTACTGACGTCCGAGGTAGATCCCACTCCATATTCTAGTGTATAGTCTTTTACTCTCGAGACTGTTGTATTGGTTATATATATTTGATTTCTGTCTTGTATTCTGGATATGTCTAGTAGTGGCTCTTGTACCAACCTCACCAGATCTTGGGAGGGTCTTGACTTTACACATATTGTCCTCTTCCTTCTCAGTCTTGGTATGGGTATATTTTGGTTCTGTTTGTTTTTATATTTCTACCATGCTTATTAGTATGGTTACTTCCATCTCATCTTTGTTTTCTGAGATTTCGCACGTTATCCCATCGCTTGTCGCTCCAGGCTAGAGTTTGGTTTGCCTATGGGTGGGTTACAGTAGGCACCATCATGACTCAAATATTGGGTCGTGACAGGTTGGTTTCAGATCCTAGGTTGTATGGGTAGTGTCGGTACATGAGCCAGTGTGTAGTAGAGTCCTGCAGATTGGTGCGAGGATGCCTGTATCCTATCCTCGGGAGGCTACGGAGCATTCTTAGGGGAGTCTCTTATTTTCTTGACTCATGTCCGTGCGTTAAGTCTATGTTGGTTTCTAATCTTCATTTGGTTCACTTTTTATGTAGATGGCAAGGACTCATGGTACAAGAACCGAGGGTCAGGACCCCAAGCCTGCAGCGAGGGCTCCTGTTAGGGGCCGAGGTCGACCCAGAGGTCGGGGGCAGGGCAGAGCAGCAGCCCCATGCTGAGATCATGCTAGGGATCAGTCACCCAATCCCGTTATAGCTCCAGATATTCCGCCGCCATAGTACCCATTGGCCTAGAGAGCCGCCCAGGCTCCACCTGGATTTATTGATGCTTCAGTGCTCCGAGATACTTTGGTGCAGTTGCTGGGATTAGTTGGAGGACCATCAGCCGAGGGAGCCTAGCCAACAGTACATGGAGTTGGTATTGGTGCGCAGCCTGCAGCTGCAGCACCTAGAGTAGAGGTTCTGCCTGTACCAATAATTCCACAGCGGGTAGTAGCTCAACCAGTTATGTCTGCCGAGGAGCAAAAAATGTTGAGTCATTTTTTAAGATTAACTCCACCCAAGTTTGCGGGTACACCAGGAGAAGATGCTTATGAGTTCTTATCCAGTAGCGAGGAGAAGATGAGAAATTTGGGATCAGTGGAGTCGCGCGGGGTAGATTTTATTGCTTATCAGTTTGATACAGTCGCGAGAAGATTGTGGAGAGGTTATCTTGATTCCAGGCCAGCTGGATCTCCACCTGTGACTTGGGTACAGTTCTCTGAGGTGTTCTTGGGGAAGTATATGCCCCGCAGCATGCGTAAGCGTCTTCGGGATGAGTTTTCCAGGTTAAGACAGGGGTCTATGACAGTAGCTGGGTATGATACGAGATTCCATGATTTGGACAGACATGCTACTATGATCTTGCCTGATGAGTACGAGAGGATTAGATGTTTTATCAGAGGGTTGCGATTAACACTCCGCAGAGCCACACAAAGTTTAGTGACTTCAGGGAAATCATTTACTGAGATAGCTGAGCACGTATATTCGATAGAGGAGATGGATCGCAAGGCCCAAGGGGGCAGCAATAAGAGACCCTGATTCCAGGGTAGTTACAGTGGCAGTCACAGTAGCTCGCAGTTCAGAGGTCGTGGGTTTCAGGGTCGGTACCCTCAGCAACAGCAACAGTCTTTTTAGCGACAGGGTCAGCCTAGTAGGCCCGTACAGTCATCCCTCCTATAGTGATTCTGGTAGTCAGCCTTAAGGACGTGGTCAGTCCAGTTCATCGACTAGAGGTGGTCATACCGGATCAACCAGATTTTTTAGGCCGAGCAGGGAGCTAGGAGCATATTATACTTGTGGGGTTGTCGGTCATTTCGCTCGTGAGTGTCCTCAATGCAGGGCGATTGAGCCTTCAGTTCAGACGGCACAGCCTATCAGATCTACACTGCTAGTAGGCAGAGGTGGTGCACAGGGTCATTGGGGTGGTCCCTAGGGTTCTCGAGGTGTAGCGCAGGGAGATCGTACTGGCAGTCAGGTCGGTTCTTAGACTAGTGGTAGCCAGCTTTAGTTGTATGCCGTGCCAACTAGGCCAGAGGCTGAGGCTTCGAATGCGGTGATTACAGGTACGATTTTTGTATGCCACCAGCCAGCTTCTGCATTATTTGATCCTGGATCCATGTTTTCTTATGTATCTACTTATTATGCACCACGGTTGGGTTTATGTTTTGAGTTTTTATTTGTACCTTACATGTATCTAACCCCGTTAGTGATTCCTTAGTAGTGGATCGGGTATATAGATCTTGTCTGGTGACTGTTCGGGAGTTTGAGACTCGAGTTGATTTTATTATATTGGCCATGGTAGACTTTGATGTGATTCTGGGCATGGACTGGTTGTCTTTCCATCATGTAGTCTTGGATTGCTTTGCCAAGACCGTGACCTTAGCCATACCTGGCATACCCTTGGGGGTGTGGCAGGGTTTTGTTAGCCGCACATCGACAGGGATTATTTCACATGTTCGGGCTCGTAGATTGATGTCGAGGGGATGTGATTCATTCCTTGCTTATGTTTGGGATGCTAGTATTAAGAGTCCATCGCTTGACTCTGTCCCTGTTGTTCATAAGTTTGCTTATGTATTCCCGACTGACCTACCTGGCCTTCCTCCTGAGCGTGATATAGAGTTCATTATTGACCTCGAGCTGGGCACCCAACCTATTTCTATGGCTCCTTATCGTATGGCTCCTACTGAGTTGAGAGAGTTGAGTACTCAGCTCCAGGACCTTCTGGGGAAGGGTTTTATTAGGCCGAGTGTGTTGCCATGGAGTGCTCCAGTTCTATTTGTAAAGAAAAAGTATGGGTCTATGCGAATGCGTATCGATTATAGACAGCTAAATAGGGTGACGGTGAAGAATAAGTATCCTATGCCTCATTTTGATGATTTGTTTGATCAACTTTAGGGTGCAGCAGTATTCTTGAAGATAGATTTGAGATCTGGATATCATCAGTTGAGAGTTATGGATGAGGACATCCCAAAGACAGCCTTCAGGACTCGGTACGACCACTATGAGTTCCTGGTGATGTCTTTTGGGTTGACTAATGCCCTAGTAGCTTTCATGGATTTGATGAATCGTGTATTCAAGTCATACTTGGACTCCTTTGTGATTGTGTTTATTGACGATATCTTGTTTTATTCAGAGAGCAGCGAGGAGCACGAGCAGCATTTGAGGATTATGCTCCACACTTTGCGAGATCATTGTCTTTATGCCAAGTTCTCAAAATATGAGTTATGGCTTGAGTCTGTAGCTTTCTTAGGGCATGTTGTATCCAGACACGGTATCATGGTAGACCCAGCGAAGATCGAGGCTATTCAAGGTTGGGCTAGGCCCACGTCGCCTACTGAAGTTCGCAGTTTCATTGGGTTGGCAGGGTACTACAGGCGATTCGTTGAGGGCTTCTCGTTTATTGTATCTCCTATGACCAGACTGACCAGGAAGGAGGTTCCATTTCAGTGGTCAGAGGATTGTGAGGCGAGCTTTCTGAAGCTTAAGAATCGACTTACTTATGCCCCTGTGTTGACTCTTCCAGTTGAGGGCGAGGGTTTCAGCATTTATTGTGATGCGTCTAGTATTGGTTTGGTATGTGTTCTGATGCAGTGGGGTTGTGTCATTGCTTACGCCATGAGACAGCTTAAGGTACACAAACATAATTATCCCACTCATGACTTAGAATTAGCAGCGGTAGTGTTTGCACTGCGGATTTCGAGGCATGAAGGATCTTAATTCAAGGCAGCGCAGGTGGATTGAGTTGCTAAATGACTATGATATCTCTATTATCTATCATTCGGACAAGGCGAATGTGGTAGCGGACGCCTTGAGTCGGAAGGTAGTGAGTATGGGTAGCTTAGCCTTCATTCCAGTCTCTCAGCAGTCGTTGGCTTTGGACATTAAGTCCTTAGCTAACTCGATGGTGTGCTTGGATATTTCTGACCCCGAAAGGGTTATCGCTTGTGTTGGTGCGAGATCTACTTTGCTGGAGCAGATTCAGAGTCGTCAGTTTGAGGATAGCGGTCTCCGTAGCATTCGAGATCAGGTATTGAGGGATGAGTATGAGAGAGATACCTTGAGTTCTGATGGTGTTTTGAGGTTTGATGGTCGTATTTGTGTCCCGAGGGTTGGAGATTTGATTCAGTTGATTCTGTATGAGGCGTACAATTCCAGATATTCTATTCACCCTGGGACAGCTAAGATGTATCGAGATCTGAGGTAGCACTATTGGTAGAGTGGTATACGGAGAGATATAGAAGGGTTTATAGCAAGATGCCTTTGTTGTTAGTAGGTAATGGCCGAGCATCAGAGACTCGGTGTTTTTTACTTCATCAATTAACTATCCCTGAGTGGAAGTGGGAACGAGTCAGTATGGATTTCGTTAGTGGGTTACCTCGTACCTCTCGTGGCTTTAATAGTAGTTGAGTTATTGTAGATCGATTGACTAAGTCCGCGCACTTTATCCCTGTTCGAGTCTCCTACAGTGATGAGAGATTGGCTCATGTATGTATTCAGGAGGTGGTTCGCCTACATGGAGTGCCAGTATCTATTATCTCAGACAGAGTTTCTAAGTTTACCTCCAACTGTTGGCGAACTTTCCAGGAAGAGTTGGGTACTCAAGTGGACCTTAGTACAGCATTTCATCCTCAAACCGATGGGCAGTCTGAACGAACTATTCAGGTATTGGAGGATATGCTCCACGCTTGTGTGTTAGACTTTGGGGTTAATGGGATCAATTCTTCCCTTTAGCAGAGTTCGTTGTAACACCCCGTATCAACCAAACCCTACGTGACGACGTTGAACAATGGTTACTCAAGTGACAAGAGTCAAAAGTTTGTATTTTGTAATATTATGGATGAGATAATTGATATTGGGCCTAGTACATGGGATTAGACTTTTGTAGGAGGTGGAACACCCATATGTTATCAAACCTATACGACTACGTGTACACTTATGGAATTAGTTAAACATGAGAGATTTGAAGAATCATGCAATTAATTGTTGAGGCTTATATGAGTCTTGAGCCATTGGGCCAAATGAGGCCCAAAGATCATAAGAAAGACTTCGCCCAATGGGGCAAAACATGATCCAATCTTCCATTTGACTAATCAACCATGCATTTAATGCCAAAAGATGGATAAGAGGGACGTGAGGGATATATATGTATATATGAGGAATTATTCATTAAATTTGTGGGCTCAATTAACAATTTGTTAATGAGCTAAATGAGGCCCAAAAATTAGCATGAAGCCATGGCCCAAAAAGGGCATAATGACCCATTCTTGACCTATCTTTGCAAGACCAAGTTGTTAGATTAGGATTGGACCAATTTTTTGGTAAATCAAGGACCATTAGGGGACTATATATATGAGGGAAAATCAGATTTTTTTCATTTTGGACTCCCATGCCTTTCTCAAAATTTTCTCTAACTTTCCCTTGTCTCACACAAACCCTAAGTCACTCATTTGGACCAAGATCATCATCTTGCAAGGCTTGGTAAGTGTATATTATTATGGTTTAATATATTTTATGCATGGAATATGGTTTATATCATGTTGGTTATGTTGGTGAAGTGTGAGAAGTTCACTATATGTGAAACAATTTGTGTTTGCTAAATTGGAGGATGGTTTTGCCTTGTAAACTTGAACATAGACTTGTGGTATTGAAGTAAGTGAACTTGATGGAATCAATATTGACATGTGAGATGTGATTATAGTCTTGCCTTGTTTTATAATGTTTGGAATTGTTGTTGTAAATTTGGTTATGGATTTGGTGACGGATTGAAAAGAAAGTGAGGTTTTGGTGATGTGTATGTGTGTTGTGAGACCATGGATGATTTTTGGCATATAAGATGATCAAAAATATGTTAAAATAAGTTTGGTTATGATCATGGACCATTCATTGCATGAAAAGACCCAAAAAAGACCATTTCGGACCAAAACGGGCATCCGCCCCCGCAGACGAGGGAACCTGCGGGCGCAGATCCAACTCAGGTGCCTCTGGCTGCTGCCAAAGGTCACCTTCGTGCACACCTCATCCACCTATGGGCGCAGGTCAGTCCCAGAATTGGTTTTGTGTGTTTTCGTCTCTAGTTGATCCCCGAAGGCCCCTATACCCTTTTTGGATGTAATTATCAACTTGTGATGTCATTTTAATGACTTTAATGTGTCGTATGGAGGCACGTTGGACTGTATTAAGTATGGATTGTTGTTCATATGTTATTATGAGGCAAGTTGATAGAAGAAATTATGACGGAATGCTAATGAGAAAGCATAAGGGTAAGTGTGATGTGAAATGCTATTGATGTGCGATATTTTGGTCAATGTGTGGCATGTTATGGTGTTTTTGGTATGATAATTCAATGGAATGTACTGTGAAGGACGAAATGATGCTATGTAGCAGTCACGTAACTCATTGTGACATTTATACGTTTGTAAGGAAGTTGGTTGTTAACATGAACTTTGTTACGTACTGGTAGTAGAGTAAGACGTAAGGAAGGAGCTGGACTGTTGTGTTCATATATAGACTCGTGTACTCATACTTGGAAGTGAAGATATGTAAGGTTACTTTGTCCGTATCTTTTTGTAGCGTATAGAATTCACATTGACGCTACCCTTGTCCTATTCTGAAATATGTTAAGGTATACTATTCCCGGTTATCCATGGTTATTATCATAAGTTTCCTATTCATTGATCAATTATGAATCACATGTCTCCTATTCATTGATAATGTTCCAAAATCTCGACAAGGTTATGTTCCAATAGTAATTATACTCATGTCTCTTGTTCATAAATTGTGGTTCCGATGGTTCCAATAGAGTTATGTTTCCACGAAGGCTTTGTTTCTAATAATGTTTAACCACCAAGTATCAATCTCAGGAGATGAAGAAATGAAGTAATGCATATATGTGTGTGTTTTCAATAATGTCATGATCCTGAATGTATCCACCTTTCACAAACGAATGTATCAATCCTTCAAAAGTAAGAAAAGAAGTAATACAGATATGTAGTTAATGAATGAGTATGGGTGGCAGCTTTGGGGGCAAAATGCCTAGCTCAAGCCGATCCCAATATTATTAGATCAGGGGGCAGTCCTAGAGGCATAAGCCTAGCTCAGACCGATCCTGACAGGGGGCAGCTTTAGGGGTAATAATCTAGCTCAAGCCAAACCTGATATGTTGGTATGGGTGGCAGCTCTAGAGGCATAAGCCTAGATCGAGCTGACCCCAATGTATATTGATTTACGGGTGGTAGGTCTAGGGGCAAAGTCCTAGCTTGAGCCGACCCCAACATAACGTTATGTTATGTTAAGACCCACTGATCAGTTAGGGCCCGGGTACGAGACGTTATGAGTGATGAGGAATAAACAATAAAGAGAAGAACTAAATTTATGTAAGCTACATGGTTCCACATATGCAATTATGTAAGCTACATGGTTCCACATATGCAAATCAAGGGGTTATTCATATTGACTATCTTCTTCCATTTGGATTCTATTGACATATTTGTGACAGTTTCATATGGCCTTACATACTCAGTACATTCTTCGTACTGACCCCTATTGAGGAATTTACCTTACGTGCTGCAGGTGCAGGTGCTAGTAGACCTCCACTGTAGGTTGTGGATCTTTGCGGACTTTCGGTGAGCTCCAGTTGGTTTGGGGCTTCCTGGGTTGCTATGTACATTTATTTTGGTGTTATCTATAAGTACAGAGCGGGGTGTTGTCTCGAATCTAAGTTGTCATAGTTATGTATTTCGACTAAAGGCTTTTGTAGACATATGTGGGTATATGTATGATGGCGGAAGAAAGAGATGTATGTCCTTTTGACTTAATGGCCCCAACGGCCAAGTTTCTTTAATGTATGTATAACGTTCCATGATATTCGTATTAAGCATTCTTTTATGTCTCTATGAGGTAGTGATGAAACTTATGGTATGCATATGAGTGGGCATGAGGAAAGATTGGTTCTCTCGGGCCTTATCGGCTTCGGGTGCCAATCAAGACTCGTTGGAATTCGGGGCGTGACATTCGCGTATAATAATAGCTTTCATTCCAGGATTCAAATGTCTCCGTTTGAGGCTTTATATGGCAGACGGTGTCCATCTCCAGTTGGCTTGTTCGAAACTTCAGAAGTTAGTCCTCGTGGCACAGATTTGCTCCGAGAATCTTTGGACCGAGTTCGAGTGATTCAAGATAGGTTGCGGACAGCTCAGAGTAGACAGAGGAGTCATACTGATCGTAGACGTCGTCCATTAAAATTCAGGGTGGGTGATAGGGTCTTCTTACAAGTATCGCCCATGAAGGGCGTGATGTGGTTTGGTAGGAAGGGTAAGATTAGCCCCAGATATATTGGACCCTTTGAGATTTTGCAGACAGTTAGAGAGGTGGCTTATGTGCTAGCTTTACTTCCGGCATTTTCAGCTATCCACCCAGTGTTTCATATTTCTATGCTGCGACAATACATTTCGGATGAGTCGCATGTGCTTCGTTGGGACTCAGTTCAGTTAGACGATAAGTTAACATTTGTGGAGGAGGTTGTGTTCATTTTAGCTAGAGATGTCAAACTGTTACGCTCCCGGGACATTCCAATGGTTAAGGTACAGTGGTGTCACCATCTGGTTGACGAGGCTACTTAGGAGCTTGAATGTGACATGCGAGCCCAGTATCCCTACTTATTCACGTCTTCAGGTATGTGCTTATTCTTGACTTTCGCGGACGAAAGTCCTTTTAGTAGTGGATATTGTAATGACCTTCCCGGTTATTTCCCTCGTTTTTGTGTGTTCTCAGTAGTTAGAGCTTTTCTATAACTTCCCCAAGTTATTTATGTCTTGCTAGGACTGACAGTTCGGTTCCCGGGCAGTTCGTTTGAGAATATTATTTAGACGGAGCACGTTGTAAAATATTAAATTAAATTTGAATTTGGTAAAATGACATAGTTAATTACCTTTTGAAAATGTTTGTGAAATTTATAAAATTCTTTAGTTATGATATATCTATACTATTTAATAATAGTTTTATAATTTATTAATAATTTAAGCGGAGATAGTGAATTTAAATATGTTAAAATAATATTATAGAGGTTTTGTTAGAAATAATTTTCTATTAATTATGGTATATTCAAAATGTTGTATTTATTTTACTACGAACCTATGCAATACCCGAATACATATATAATGGGATGAAAAAATTACACGATGTTCCACCTCCACCACCACGTGGAAGGTGAGGAGGTGCACATCATCATGGTCACCTGATATTTGGCAAGTGAAAAGTTAACAATGGTGATATATATATAGGTGTATTCGGTGGATGGACAAAATGTAATATTTTTACATTTTTTCCACCTTTTCCAATTACCTCTCACCATTATTGATTATTTAAGCTCATTATTGAGTCAATCCATTGAGGTTTGAGGTTAGGGGTTTATATATTTGAGTCCGTGGACTCGTTCTCTTCATTTCTACGGTACGATTTCTTATTTTTACGGTAATTTTTGTTTACGATGGTATATTTTGGGATTGGTGTTGATATTTGAGCTATATTTTGAGCTCAAATAGAGCGGCGATAGTTGTGACTATTGGTCACGGGGTAATTTGGGACGTTGTAACGGTTTTGGTTTTGTGATTCCGCAAACGGGCCCCATGTTGACTGTTTGGACATTTTCCGAACTAATGCAATATGGGTATCAATAGTCATGTTTTGACATGTCGTTTATTATTTTGGTAGCTTGGCGGCAGTCAGAGGCCTCTCGGAAGGGGAAGGCTCCTGAATAACTGGTTCTTTTGGCAGGCTTGCCGCGGCGTCCAGATAGTCTAGGTTTACATTCCTTTATACTTAGATTGAGCATATGTGTGATATATGTATGCTATTGTGCTGGTGTTATGGGATGGTACTATAAACTTGGTGGTGGTGGTTTGCTGTGATTTAGGCCTTCTAGGCCGGATAGGGCTATTCGGATACATTCCAGGCCCGTTATCCTCGAGGTACACCACAGATGCGCTATTTGGGGTCGGATAGTATTGTTTTGTTAATTTCTGGTTGGGGAATGTTATTGTTTAACCTTAGTCCAGGCTTAGGCAGACTTAGCCCAGACTTAGACAAGTATATCTAGACTTGGTTTTCGGGCCCCGTTAGTGGGCCCCGTTACCCTTTTAGTCGACTTGTCAGAACTTTGACATCTTTGGGCTTAGTTAAGCCCTCTATGACCTGTTAGGGTTGTGACGGGATTGATTCACCCTGATTATACCCGGTTGGCCTGTTTAGCCTTGTTGGTTCCTAATAGCACCGTATTTGACCGGGATTAGCTAGTTTGATTTAGAATACGGACCTACCTTTCCATGACTTCTAATGTATACCCAGACTTGTATATACATATTGCTTATAGTAGATATTTGACCTAGAAGGACCCCGAGATTGACTTGTAACATGTTGTGGGGTTAGCTTCTGTACCTATATACTAGTATTGACTTGGGACTAGGGTGTTCCATGTTTATCTAATATGATATGACATTTGATTCTGTTCTGGTTACTGGATATGATGAGTTCTGGTTTGAGTCTGGCTACTGATTCAGGTATGATGATTTTGGTTATTGACTATTGGGTGTTTCGGTTAGAGTCCGGCCCCGGATTAAGGTACACTATGAGCTCTGGTACTGGGTACCGTGATTATGATACTGTTGTTATCTGAGTTCCGGTTCGAGTTTGGAAGATATGATATATATGTGGCCTATTGTTATTACCCGCTGCTTCCGGTTCGACTCCGGCGTCTAGCCTCTTGTTATTACCCATTGGTGTCGGTTCAAGCCCGGTGCACTCTTGTTGGTTATTATGGTTACTGGATACTGTTACAGCTTCGAGACACTGGTGACTATGTATTTACTATTCTTGTGTGTCCTGCCGGTTTATGGGGGCCAAGCTGGGTTATTATTTTCTTCCGTGTGCCTATTGGGTTTATGGGGGCCCAGATAGGTTATGTTTGACTTGTGTGTTTACTTACGCATTTATTTACTCAATTATTCGGTATCACATTTATTTACTTCCTAATCATATCTACACGCCTCAGTAGTTACTTATGTATTTATTACTTATACCCCAGACTTAACATGCACCCTTACATTTTAGCTTGCTTATATTACTTTAAGCTCAGTCGGTCGATGATGCCTACTGAGTACCCGTTGCCCCGGTACTCATACTGCTTTTTTGCATCTTTTCCCCAATTCAGATCGGGGCACTGGCCAACGATTTTGACGTGACACTCTTCTCAACACTGATTTTGGAGCAGGGTGGGCTTACTGTCGTTCGAGGCAAATCCTACTCCATCTTCTACTGTATAGTCTTTTGCTCTCGAGACTGTTGTACTTGTTATATATATATATGATTTTTGTCTTGTATTCTGGATATGTCTAGTAGTGGCTCTTGTACCGACCTCACCTGATCTTGGGAGGGGTCTTAATTTTATACATATTGTCCTCTTCCTTCTCAGTCTCGGTATGGGTATATTTTCATTTTGTTTGTTTTTATATTTCTAGCATGCTTATTAGAACGGTTACTTCCATCTCATCTCTGTTTTTTGAGATTCCGCCCGTTAGCCTGTCGCTTGTCGCTCCGGGTTAGGGTTTGGTTTGCCTATTGGTGGGTTACGGTACGCGCCATCATGACTCAAATATTGGGTCGTGACAATATCATGCATAATCCCGGTCATAACATGACCTAAAATCGGATGAGGGAAAACCTCTGTCCCTGAGATATCATCCATTCTAGGTGCAAAAGTGGTAGAAGGTTGCACGCCTAGAAACTGGTAAGCAGACATCGTAGGCATGGCTCTAGTACCTGCCAGCCCACTCAAAAAAGCAAGTATCTACTGAATTATTTCGAACAACATCAGAGGAGGAGCTGCACCTTCTGGAACTAGTACCGTCTCCTCCTGTTCCAAAACTTCCTCATTCACAATCTCATCAGGATGATCCTGGGGTAGGAGAGGTATCTTGGATCTCTGTCGGGATGGATTGGCTACAACCCTAGCTCCATCCCTATAGGGTATTGCTCTACATCTCCCTCTTTCCCTACCCTATACTCTGCCTCTGACGGCAAGTTCTGCAACTGGAACTACTGGTGCAGTAGTTGCTGCTCTAGCTCCATTGGCTCTCGTATTCATCATTTGTGAAACAATAGAGTGGAAAGGCTAGATACCAATTTTAGATTGCCACATACCAATTGGAATCAAATTATAGCAAGAAAGAAAAAAGAATGTGATATTTCCTAAAGTCACATAGCCTCTAAAAAAAGGGACATACGTCTCTGTACCTTTTTGTAAGATTCAATTGAACTCATTTTGGTACAATGAGATCAACGAACCTAGGGCTCTGATACCAACTTTGTCATGACTCATACCCCATCATAAGTGGAACCATATTAAAGCTCCAATGGGAGACCCATCTAAACCCAAATGCCCAATGCCAATACTTAACACTTTTTAAATATGAAATGAGCAATTCTATTATCCACTAATAATTAGAATAGTTCTAACAAAGAAAATAATGCAGAATAATCAAATGTCTAAAATGCCTCTAGAAACTGAAAGTCATTATACCAAAACATCTAAGCAATGATAATCTGCGGGTACAACCCAAAAAACTAAAATAACAAATGTGTCTGTGTCCAAAACAAATGGACAAGAACATAATTAACGAAGAATCATGGCTACTCAGAATATGAATCTCACCCTTGAGACAAAAATGGTCAATAGTAACAACTGAGATCTCGTCGGAGCCACTGGAGTATGCTCTACACTTAACAAAAAGAAGAGTATAGGTAGTATCAATACAAAACCAGCATGTATTGGTAGGATCATCGGCCAACTCAACTTAATAAATATGAACACATAACCAACATTTTGTAAACAAGTACAACCATGTAACACTTGGTATTTTTATCTTCACTCAGTCTTTTCTCAAAAATAACCATGTAAATTAGAAAAGCATATAACAAGTACAACATTCAACTAAGTCAATACAATGACTCATAACAATTAACTCAACCTTGCCACAATTGCCTTTCCTTGAACTTCAACAAATAATTACTCAATTCAAGTATATCAATTGCTCGGACCACTCATGGATCCAAATAATAATAACATTATAAATCGGTTCACTCAAGGAACGCAAAACAACAATCATAATATAACCCAATTCACTCATGAAACTGTCAAACTCACCAAAATCGTGTACACACATGCTATGGGTCTTATAAATGTCCACTAGCCATGACCTACAACGGATGAGTTTGTCCGTGTACCAAATAACCAAGAGAACTAGTGTTTTCCACCCTTATCCAAAACCAATTGTTGTACCACCCTTATTCCAACGTCCTCACCCTTATGCTCCGTGAGTTCCACCTATTTCATGACAATGACCTCTATCGATTCATCTCACAATATCAAACCATGTCACAACACGTACAATCACAATATGAGATAACACAACCATACTTGCACTTTAAAACAAGTCTTTTTACACAATCTCATTTAAGGTGATTAAACAACTTGTAATATTATCCAACAAGTTAACATTCACATCATGCATTTCAACAAGTAGATAAAGAGGAAGTTAACATGCACACATAAACTAAATTAAGTCTATTACTATAATTCAACCATCACCTACCTCAATCAAAGCCTTGCACTGCTCTAATGAACTTGCACCTTTCTTTTCTTGTAATCTCAGCTTGATTGTGGTCTAAAAACTATAATGCAATCACAATTCAAATAATGTCCTAACAATTCAAGGATTATAACCTAATCCCATAACACCAAGGTGAAAATCATGATCATTCCCCTAATCTAGGGTTTTTCTACCTTCATTTCACGTTAATTCTATCAAATTTATGTTTATACGAAAGAATTCTAAGCATGCAATCATAAATTATCCACCCTTGACCAAAACTTAAGGATTATACCTTGTTTCCACTAAATTACACAAGAAAATTAATCTAAATCAAGTTAAATCCTCTCCCATAATCAAAACCTTGTGATTCTAAGGATTAACCATCCAAAAACTAGTTAAATGGGTGGATTAACTTACCTCAACAAAGGAATTTGGGTGGAAACTGATGATTTTCACCCTAAATCACCCATTTCGGCTTTGAAATGAAAGTGGAATAAAAATACATTTTAATTCTAAATACTACATTTAACTTTGTGTATCCCCCTATAGGGCCTTGATTCTCGCTATAGCAGCATCGCAATAGCATGATCTGCCCACTATGACTGGGATTGACCAAAGTTGACTCCCAATATAGCTGGCTCGTGGTAGTGGCCTGCCTCTCACTATAGTAGCCTAGGTGATGCAAAATTTGGAAAGTCATAGAATTTTCCCAATTTTACAACACACTTCGAGATTTTGACATTTCAAACTAACCATTTTATGTCAAATGTTATATCTTGAGTTTTACTAACCCGAATTTACATTCGAAAGTTTCTACAAACTCCTTAACCTCTTAGCTATCATAATATGGTCTCAAATCATATAAACACCAACTTATCCATTATCGGATTTATCCATACCATACCATATTTAGAATTCATCCAAGACTAGACTAGCCTAAAATTTCTAACACTTTATCAGAGGAGACTAGTAACCCAAATTTTGGCATACTAGACTATACTATATCGATGGAGAGGGTTGTTACAAGGGTGCTCAAGGGAGGAGTAAGAAGAAGAGAAAGATGAGTGTTAATGGGGAGAGTAGTGAGGCATAGAAGGATGGAGGGTCGGGGACTTTTCCCACACAATCATGAGGGCCCTTCGGGATACCGGAGGAGGATCTAGCAGTTGTGAAAGAGATGTTAGGGCCCTTTGGGATACTGGAGGAGGATCTAGCAGTTGTGAAAGAGATGCTAATAAGGATGCCCATTCCTACTTACAAGTCTACTTTTACTAGTACTATAGGTCACTCGGACCTTTAGAGTGCTTACATTAACTTGCCCTGGGCCTACGTAGTTCCCTGGAAGGATTTGGAGGCGAAGAAGAAGAAGAGGCACTCCCGGGACCAACTGTTTGCTCATATGTGGAAAGGTACGAAGGTCATACTAGAGTTCGTCGCCCTGGGTAAGCAGCTCCTTAAAGTGAAGACGATCGATGCTCAGGAGTTCTCATTTCTAAGTAGGCTAGAAGAGGAAGGTTCAGATGCATCAAGTCTTAGAGACGTGGTGACCAGTTAGGCCTTAGCTAGATACTCCCTATCTCCCCACATCCCTCATATTTCAGAAAATGTTGTCTTTGCCCTATGTGTGCACAATTTAGACAACAACCTAGGTGACTACCACAGCCCACTATAGTGGGCAGGCAATCACTATAGCGGTCTCGCTATAGCGGTACTTCCACTGCTATAATGGCTCTAACCTCTAGCTTGGGGGAAATTTTGGTTTCTTCCCTTTAACATGATATTATGACCCCCAACATGATTTTTCTGGGTCCAAATTCAACCACGATGGATATAAATGCTCGTGTTATTATTTTTAAGCTACCCATAATGGAAATTCCACTACTCCAACCATTAAGGAAGAATCTTTTCGATTGAAAGTCAAACCAAAATGCTACTTTTATTATTTTACCAACACGCAAAGCATTATCATACAATCAATGCACCAACTTTTATCTCATATTGCAACACACTCCAGTTCTTACCACTTACATTGCATAAACAACAAATAACCAAATAACTTCACCATAATTCACACTATAATAGCAAGTACTGACTAACAGATATCCATTAGAAACTACTAGGTTCCTATTTCATACTCATCGAGATACCAATTGGGACTTACTAGGTTCTAATTATGGTTGTAGAGGTACCAATTAGAATCAATTAGATACCAATTGGACTCAACCTAGGTAGATAACTAACCAAGGAACCACGAGAGGAAAGAAGAAAGGGAATGACTCTTCGATGCCTTATAGCTCCCTGAGGATTTGATGAGGATGTCTACACACCAATTTGTAGGACTCTATTCAAAATTTGCTCTTGTACTTTTGAGACCGGTAACCTAAGGTCTGATACCAACTGTCACAACCCAAATTACGGGATCGTGCAGGTACCTACTCTATTCTAACTAGATAGGAGAACCCTTACCGCCTAATCAATTATTACGCAAAATTCAATTAAACAACCTTTAAATAATAAGCAGTTAAATATCAATGCCGAAGTAACTTAAATAGCTGAAATCCTTTACATTAATACATACAACAATTCAATACCCAAGGCCTAGTCTAGACATGTACAAGAGATTCTACAATAGACAAGACAATAAAAGAGACAACTTCCACCGAAAAGGGAGGTGTAGAAGTGGATGATGAATAACCTCCACTCCATAGAAGAGACTTCTAATCAACCTGCAATACTCCTATATCCCAAAAGAGGATATAGCAAGAGTAGTATCAGTACATCACACGTACTAGTAAGCATCATTGGTTGACAAGGGTTATCTCATGTAACATCGTATAGATATCACAAGAAGAAAACATGAAAACTCCACATGATAGTATCACACCAAATTTCACATTCCACACCATGAAAATTCAATATCCTAGAAGCTTCTAATTATGATTTATTAGCTTAGGTAACCAAATTAGTTACAAGTAAACAAATCCAATTTTCGTTAAGTGGTTGTACTGATCTCTAGCTTCAGAAATATTGCCTAACCGGCCAACTTCTCATAATTGCCATTCAGGGATTAAGCAATAGTTCTCAATTTATACACCATGTATACACAGTGAATACTAACATCAAAACTATCCCACTAAGCAGATAATAGATACAATGTTCCCACATACTTAAACCAGTGCTTTTTATAGTTTAATAGAAACACTACAACAACAAGTAATATGCATAAGCTACACAACTCAGATATTTTTCAACTAACAGATAAGCAATCCAACTATCACTTTACACAATAAACACAATAAGCACAATAAGGGAACGTAAGTCACAACATACATCATAATAATTCCAACCCCACAATCATAGCACTTGCATCACAATATCAATTAGAAAACATAGCACTTATAATCAATCATCACAGGTTATCATAAATCTTACCTTTCTAGTTACCCATCACAACGTGGAACAAATCCATGTAATTGCCCTGACTATGTATGAATATGTATGTAAATTGTATATCATCTCTGTATTCCACTCTCTGATTTGTACACACACGTTAAGAAGTCATTTGGTGTGAGGTATAATGTATAACAATCCTAGCATGAAATACAAAACTATTTTATCATGCGTTTGGTTGGACGTATTAGTTAGTCTTGACATTATGTATCCCACCATTTATACCATAGTGGTGGGATAAGTTAGCCCATATACATGGTGGGATAACTAAACCTGAAGTAGCTAATCCCGGGATTAAATATCTTGGGATAACTTGTTCCCAACCAAACAATCCCCTAAGAGTCTTAGTTCTGTCCCATAGTCATGACCTACAGGGGACCAGCTTCATCTATGTACCATATTGGTGTGGTACCCGACCCTTCGATATATCAATAAGTAAGTAATCCATACCGGTATGGTATTCGACCCTTAAAATATCACAATGTAATAAAATACAATCATTAATATTCAGAATGTTTCACAGTGCAATAATAATTCAAGTACACATTTTATCTTCATAAAAGACTTAATCAATTTCAATATCATTTAACTCATGCTATTACAAGTAATAACAACCCACTCTGAATAACAAGTATGCCAAAAGGTCAATACACAAATATTCAATTTACAATTATGCATGACGTCTAAATAAAGCTTACAACTAGAATAGAAATCATAACCTACATTCCTTCACTCAACAATAACCTCTTTTACTCACATCAAGACCCAAAAATTAGGTTTAGTAGCTAATAATGTCACGACCTAAACTCGGGACCATGATGGCACCTGTTACACCCTCCAGTACAGATAAGTCTATCCCAACCCAGACATAATTGTAGAAGTAAAATAGAAGCCGAAGAAGTAAGAAATAGAAATAACTCCCCAATGACAAAAAAAGAGGTACAATATCAACACAACATACTAGGTCTCGTTGTGACTAGTAAAAGCCTATAATACCAAATACAATGAAATTGTTTGAAGTGTCTCAAATGCAAATAGGCATAAGATAAAAGAATATATTTGGGTAAGCTCTGAGATGTAACAACTGCTACCTCAATCTCCAAAAAGCAAACACCGAGAATCATAATCAATGCTTAGGCTACCCATTTTGTACCTACATATAAGTGCAGAAAAGAAAGGCAAGGTTGAGTACGATATACATGTACTCAGGAAGAATCATCGACAACCGACCTTAATCTAAAGTGATGGCGAGAACCATCACACCAACCATCCAAATCAACTAAATAAACCTGCACTTAGAAAAGACCCAACATATCTAGCAAATAGAAACAATTAACAAGGTAACCAAACCAGTTCAAGTAAGTGAAGCATAAACAGGTTTATGATCAACAATAGTAGAATAACTCACCTCAGGAGAGAATATTACTAACAAAGTATTATATCTACTCACGATGACAAACCAAAAATCAAGGATGGGATAAGAAAAGCCTATACTATGCAACCAAACAAATGAGTATGATAATGATGATGCATCAGATGCGTATGATAATGATGATGCATAAGATGAGTATGATACAAGCCTATCTCTCTATATACATCTTCCAAGCCTAAGCTCCAGGAGAGGACCCATCAACTATTCGTAACCCATATACCAATCACAATCTCAAATAATCGATCTTGCTGGCACATCCCTCGGACAAGTCACTTTAGAAAATGTTTTCTTTTCTTTCCAAGCCCATTATTTCTTAGTGGTATCAGTTCCACGACTACTGTAATAAATGAGTATGCACACACATGGTAATGTCAAGCCCAGATGTAAATTTAAATGCATCAAATCATCCCAATAAGAATTGAATATGAATCAATACACCCAAATATCGATGAATCGTGATAGAAGCCCCAACTTGACATCATAATAATAATAATAAGAACCAATTAACATACTAATAAGGTCAACACCAACCCTCACATGACATTGCAATGATAATAATCACCCGAAATGAGGTCAACACAAGCCCCTACATGAGCATCATAATAATAATAGTAATAATCTTCTAAATCAAAAATAAGGTTCATATAAGCCCCAATGCGGGCTCCACAATAATGATAATTAACCCAAATAATGTAAATATTGAGCATTCATCCAACCCATAACATGCTTTATATGATAAGTTTCCTATCTATTCTCAATTATGACACAATTAGACTCAAATGCTCAAAAAAGAAATATACTCATGTACAATGCTTATAAATTCACTTTCACTCACAATACATAAAAATATATCATGCTATAATTCTTCTTTTTAACTTTGTGAATTATAGCACAATCTCTCTATACCCTAAGCAGTTACTAAAGCCCAATTATTTCATCAATTTACACTAAGTACAGATTCAAACACTCAAGTAGCTACTCACTACCAAAATTATTCATGATCAATGAGTCATTTATCAACACAATTTACTATAACCATATCAACAAGTAGAGGAAATGGTCAAGATGTTCAGTTTATTTCCTTTAACCCAATAATAAACACTGGTACCATATAGATGCTAGCCATCTCATCTATACAGGACCCCCAAATCTCCAGTTATTCACAATATACAAAAAACTATCACATAGCACATAAACACCTCAGAAAAGAGTAAAGGTAAATCTCAACTTGCCTTAAAGAATATACGCAAAGTTTTTGTTTTAAAATGGAAAAAGGTCTACAAAGTTAAGCTACAACCCGAAAAATCAGATGGAAGATCTACTCTCTTGAAATACCTCCGATCGAGCCCAATCTATTTAAATATAAGATCTATACATAAATACAAGTCCAACGATATCCATATAGATATACTTTGGTTCCGGGTCCAAAACTCAGCCAGAAAATCAACTCCGAGAATAAAAGGATATATATGAAAATTTAGTAGAAAATCACTTTACCCATAGTCTAAGAGTTTCAAATCTAAAATCTCATCGAAAATAGAGTTGCAATCATCAAAATATAAATATTTCACTTTTTTTTGTGAAACCCCAAAATCTCAAGTTTAAAAACCATGATTAGAAGATGATTTCACAATTTAATTAATGGGTAATAATGAAAAAAGTTTTAAAAACTCACCCACGTTTTAGATCTTCAAAACACACTTGAAATAGCTTCAATCTGAGCTCCCAAGCTCTAGAAATGGTGAAAATGGGATTTTGGATTGTAATTGGGGATTTAAGGCTGCCAGGTCATAACTCTTCATCCCTATCGCGATGGACCTCTCGTGATCGTGAGTCTGACCCATCCCAGACTATCACGAATATGATGAGTTTAATCGCTTCAACATGACCCAGCTATAAATACCCTTCGCAATTGTGACTAGCCCCCTCACGATTGTGATGAGCAAAAGGTTTCTCTTCTTTGTGATCGCGATAGTGGGATCGCGAATGCGATGAAGGATTCCTCATGCACCAGATGAAAACAACTTGGTAAATGATAAAAAAGTTTAAAACCTCCCATAGAACTCTAGGAATGCATTCAAAACCCCACAGAAATAAAACAATAATGCTACTAGGCTAATTTTGATGTTTCAGACTTAATGGAACCATCAGAATCACCAACAAAGGTCGCTATTAACAAGTTTCACCCGAAAACCATTTTAGGCCAATAAAAATAGTTTCTCTCCCAAACACTCAAAAATTATAATGGATCCTCGAAACTCAAACCAACCACGCTACCAACCCAGAATCGACATTTAGAGTTGATGGAACCGATAAAATTTTAATCCGATGCTCGGATCTCGGAATGTTAACTAATATCAATTATATTAATCCAAAGACCTTCCAAAACTAAAGAATCATATAAAACTCTCCTTATCACCTCGAGAATTGTGTCACCCTTTCCCGCAACTCATAAATTTTATAAAGCAACAACGAGAAGGAGTAAAATGGTCAAAAGATAAAAAAATAAAAATTACCACGAGGATTGTTTCAAATAACCCTTACATTTAATATATTATTAGGTTTCAAAATACCACATCCTTAATCGATTGTTCATCCATTCGGTCTCTACGGTTTTAACTTTAGTTATGCGTTTTTACACAAATTACACCGTAACAGTTAGCCAACTTGCCTTTAGGTTCATTAAATTATGACCCCACATTCCCTTACCATGATTACCTCTCATAAACATTGGCAGCAGTATAATCACATAATCAAGAAAAGTACAATATAAGTATAGCCCTTATTAAGGTAATTAAGCCAAGTCCTTAGGTTACATAATCACGAGATTTTATTATCGATGCTTATGATCACATAAATACAAAATAATTCAGCATGGAGTCATACAAACATGCAACACTAGTCAGGGAATTCATACCTTATTCACATCAACACACAATTAACTCTTTTCACATAAATTCCATATTTTATCCATCGAAACACCATGTCCACAGGCCTAAGCATGATTTCTCCCATCAAATCTATATTACAACTACATTTTCTAACAATGGTTTACTACTTATAAACCATAAACTACCTCGACGCCGAGATGCTACTATGAGAGGCATAAATCCTTGTTTCATGGTTCTGTTCTAGCAACCTTGATGGTAAAATTGCGAGAAGAAAGTTGGAGTCGTGTTCCTTGAGAGATTTTCTTTCTGTTCTAGTAGTTTTTAGCTTGGGAATAACCCTAGGGCACTTTTAGGAAAAGGCAACTATATTTAAACAAGAGCATGGAAAAATTCTGCTACAGTGGCCCGAGCCTCGCTGGAGTGGCAAAGGGACCACTGCAGCGATCCTAGGCAGTCCAACTTGCTCCCCTTTTGATTTTGCACCAACAAATTTTCGTTAACCCAAGAGATGGCTACTCACGACTTTAACTTGACATTGACGTAAAACATTAAACTCAATATTTATCAGGGTATTTTTAATAACAGCTAATTGGATCGTTACAATGTAACTAAAAAAATACATTCAATATTTCTTTAGATTAATGACCTTGCCAAAAATACATGCAAAAATATGAATTAAGCAAGTGATGGAGTCAAGATTTTCAATAAGAGAGATCAAATAATAAATAAATAAATAAATACACAAAAAAAGTTTAAAAATCCAATATGTATTATATATAAATAAAAAATAATTTTAACCTTGTATATATGTGTGCATTTTCACATATACAGTCAGACATCTCTATAATGGTCACTCATTATAACGACATTTCAGTATAACAACCTGATTTTCTCCAGAACCAATTTTTTATATTGTGTTTTTCTTGTGTATAACTACATTCTATCTATAACAACAATGTCATCCATTATAGTAGTACACTCTTTGTAAAATTACCCCTCAATAACTGTCATACTCAAATATTATGTAATAATATTTTGTAAGAAATATATTATGCACAACATAAAATACCAAAATATTTATGGTAATCAACATTAATATCGTGCACATAGAAAAAACTCAAGTACGAATATCTATTTTAAAGGGAAAAAATTGTATTTCAATGGTGCACAACAATTATTTCATAATTCACGAGAAAAAGCTACAAATGTTTGCCTTTTTTAATATATTCATACTCTTTCTAATTTTGCATATTTTTGCTTATAAAAGCTAAATGATAACTAAATGTCAAATACCAGTATACATATATCAACACCTCTCTATGACAACCACAAAATTTTTAGATAAACGTTGCCACTATATAAAGGTTTGAATGTTTACAATGTTAAGCAACAATTATTTTTAAAAGGAATTGTTCAAGTATAAGAAATACATCAAAATATTCCGATTATTACAGGATACATAAATAAGTACACTTGGCATTAATCTGTTACTCAAATTTATTATCTCTGGGCAAATAAAAAAGATGCAACTAAATTAAACTTAGTTCCTATTTGTAGAGTGGTCATTCTGCATTTATATTTCTGAGCCAAACATGCATGATTGATCACCTTCCTCCAGGAAGTGGTAAAGTTATATGGCTCGTTATACTATCAATATGGATACTGTGTTCATTATGTTCGTATCCAAATCCCAACGTCTCAGTATCCAGTAGTAAGGATTCCATCTCCTCTGAATTTTGATGAGTTTGAGCCCAAGAATGCTTCAATCTCGATCCAGCTTCCAATTCTGCTGCAACTTCCTTCATTGTGGGTCTGTCATCCCCTTTAACATTTAAGCACCTCTGTGCAAGCATAGCAATATTTTTTAATTTCCCTGTATTTCTCTCATCACAGACTATATTATCGTCTAGAATATTGAACAAATGGCCCTTCTCCACTGAAGATATGAAAGATTGATCTAGACTTCTCTCTTCTTCTGGTCTTTTAAAACATAAAGCCTTTCTGCCAGTTAGGAGCTCTACAAGCACTACTCTGAAACTGTATATGTCACATTTTTCAGTGAGTTGATTTGTTTGCAGGTATTCAGGATCTAGATATCCTATAGTTCCTTGAACTAATGTAGATAGCTCTGTTTGATCAGCAGGGACCAGCAGCGATGCTCCAAAATCCGACACTTTGGCTGTGTAGCTTTGTTCTAGAAAAATATTGACCGACTTAATATCTCTATGGATGATAGGAGGGTAAGTTGTTGAGTGCAAATAGAAAAGTACTCCAGCAGTTTCTACAGCAACTCTCAGACGAATGTTCAAAGAAAGAGTAGAGGCCTTTACTTTATCATGTAAGTATTCATAAAGTGTTCCATCGCTGATAAATTCATACACCAATAGTGGAACTTCTGTCTCAAGGAAACAACCTGTCACACCCCGAATCCCATTCGGGACAAACTGGCACCCGAAGTCGTTGAGGCTCGAGAGAACCAATCTTTGCTAATGTACACTCATATGCATGTCTCTGTGTGAACAACATTATATCTCATGATACTATGCGGAAGTCATGGAACCATATGCTATATATATATATATATATATATATATATGAAACATGGCTGTTAGAGCCATCAAGTCAAAATGTTCATACATCTCTTACAATGATTCTCCCACATAAGTCTACAAAGCCTCTAACCAATGCATGTACATAACCAACCTACAGTCGGGACAAGTCCCCGCTTTATACAATATTTACAATACCAAAACCATGAACACATATGACTCGGAAAGCCCCAAACCAACTGGAGCTCACCAATGATCCGCGGATGACTCATAGCCTACAGTAGAGGTCTACTAGCACCTGTGCCTGCAGCAATCAAAGTAAGCCCTCCAAGGGGGTCAGTACGAAGAATGTACTGAGTATGTAAGGCTCATAAAAAACTGCATCAATACATAAGAACTTCAATGGAAATAATTATAAGAGAATACTCCATGTGGACAATCATCGTTTTATATGTGGAACCATGTACATTTCTTCTGTTATTGTTATTTTCGATCATTCAATCATATTCTTATCATTCATATAACATCTTTCATATAATACCTTCATTAAAGAGATTTGCCTTTATTCATAGGTTCTTCCATTCAAGAGATTTCTTTCTTTACTTTTACGTTCATCATCATTATTATTGGTCATCCACATTATTGGTGGGTTATTAATATAACATTCATCCACTCTCTCGGTGGGTTAATAATATAACATACATCCACTCTATTTGTAGGTTAGTAATATAACATACATCAACTCTATTGGTGGGTTAATAATATATCATACATCCACTCTATTGGTGGGTTAATAATGTAACATACATCCACTCTATTGGTGGGTCAATAATAT
The DNA here is from genome assembly GCA_031232105.1 of Capsicum rhomboideum. Taxonomy (NCBI): domain Eukaryota; kingdom Viridiplantae; phylum Streptophyta; class Magnoliopsida; order Solanales; family Solanaceae; genus Capsicum; species Capsicum rhomboideum. Next base: position 108,655,125 of record CP124711.1, read on the forward strand.
AACATACATCCACTCTATTGGTGGGTTAATACTATAACATACATCCAATCTATTGGTGGGTCAATAATATAACATACATCCACTCTATTTGTTGGTCAATAATGTGTATATATATAAAAACGTATAACATTACTTCCTTCTCTTTTGCTTGGGAGATTAATACATTGGGGATCTTTTAATTATTGGAAACACATAGATGCATTACTTCATTCTTTCATTAAGAGTAATCCCTCATGTCATTTCTTTACTTCTGTTAGATTTACACCTTCATTTGTGAGAGATTGATGCATTTGGTGATTGTACATTACTTCGCTGTTTACCTTTGTGAGATTGACAAACTAGTAGTCATATCATTGTTAGAACTTGGAACATAGCATCATCGGGACTTTGGAGTCACACTATTTTTGGATCTTTGGAATCATGTCCACCCTACATTTATTAGTTCCTTAACTCTTGCACCCAACAATTATATGTTACTTCATTTCTTTCTTTCGAGAGATTGGTACTTTTACTCATGAGAGATTGATACATTCACTTGTGAGAGATTGGTACATTTGCTTGACATAACATTTTTTTGGAAGCTTTGGAACAATAAGCAATGATAAAAGACACGAGACTAAACATCATTGGACCTTTAGAACATTAATCAATGAATATGGAACATGTGAGTAACACTATATGACAACCTGGAATGAGATACCTTGAACATTTCGGCATGGAACAAGTACCATGTCAATATGAATAATATGTTGTAGAATGATACGGAAAGAGTAACCTTACATACCTTATCTTCCTAATATGAATACATAATCCAATATGTGAGTACAACAATTCCTCTCCTTCCTTACATTTCACTCTACGTCACAAGTACATAACGGAACCAACATTAACCACAAGCTACATTCCAAGTGTATAAGACGACCATGAGTTACATGTTTCCCCTACAACATTATTTCACCCTTTACAATACCATTCATGGACTTTTCATACCATCAATACCATAACATGCTATAAATTGAACAAGACATTATAACCGATAGCTTTTCACACCAAGTTCCTCCTTTACATGTTCTCATTAACACCACATCACAATGGATCCATCAAATCACTCCAATACATTTTATAACCAAAATTCCACAATTTACTCATAGAGAAAAATAACAAGTTATGGACATAACCACACCATACATGTTGAGATATCATCCATACCATTCACTTTCATCAAAACATCAAGTCCTTTTTCAAGTTTAATTCACAAGGATGCACGTCTTTTAGAAAAAAACCAAAGTGCACTATTCAACAACTTGCCAACATAACATCCATGATATATATAATCTATCATGCACATAATATATTAAATCATAAGAATAAACACTTACCCAAGCTTGTAGAATGATGATCTTTCCCAAAAAAGTGCCTTAGGGTTTGAGAGCTTGAGAAATATCTTGTAGAATTGTCTAGAATGGCATGTGTGTTTTGTGGAAGTAAAATCTGATTTTTGGCCACCATATAGCCTCTTAAAGTCATCCTTAGCCATTTGGTTCAACAATTGACAAGTCAAAGCAAGAATGGGTCATTTGACCCATTGGGCTTTTCATTTTTGCTCATTTAAAGTCTCAAATTGGGCCCAATAACCCATGTCATCTTAACCCACCAAATGTAATGTATAATCTACCATATATCTCATGTTAAAATAATTCTATAAATGTCTCGATAACATTCACTTACGAGATTCCCATTCGTAGCCTCAATCGCAAAAAAATAAAAAAAATTGTCGCTCATGGCTTATGTGAACATAATTTGTTAAAATACTTGTGACGAAGAATTAACCCCAACTCGGGTTCTAAACGTACTTAAGAATAGTCCTACTATGATGGAATAATGATACCATAACCCAAGAGTCCCATTTGTAGACTATTGGTCGAAGAAAATTTTTGGCAAAAACCAGCCTGGCACGCCGCTTGGTGCGCTCTTTTACTGCCTGGGCCAGAAAAATTCTGGCCAAAAGCGGCCTGGCATGCCCCTGGGCGAGCCCCACCCTTAATTTTTAAAATTTTTCATTTCTTCGACTTTTCTTTGCGGATTCGGTTAGATACTTCAAGTTCAACTCTTTAGCTTACCTCTTGTCTTTAAGAACCTTTATTTAGGAGTCAGTCAAGCTTCGTTTTTCCACTCCAAAGGTCATAAACTTTTTCCACAAGGGTTCCATCCCACTTACTAGCACAATATCAAATGTTCCATCAATTGCAATAATATGTACTTATTGTTCTTGAACCTAGGGTAAACATGGTTCAAGGTTGTCAAGTAGGGTCGAAAATGTACGGGGTGTTACATCCTTCCCCCCTTAGAAACATTCATCCTCGAATGTTAGTAACATTGTCTCATTATACCAACTTATGTCGAAGTGAATCCTTCACATTATCATATACATACATATTACTTGTAAAGACTTACTTATTATAACTCCAAGTCCGTATCTTGAATTTTTTCTTCCGTGTACAACAATTACAAGTACTTTAGATTTCATTATTTCTTTGGTTTCCCTTGTGATTTCTTCTACGTGCTAATTTCTCCAATAGTGCCTTTACGGTACTTCTTTATTTCTCATTGCTCTCACTTATCGATCTAGAATAGTAAGCAGTACCTCTTCACATGTGAGATCTTTCATAACTTGGATATCTCCACTGGGAGCAATACGAGATAATCTCCTATACACTTTCAAAGCATCGAATATGAAATACCGAATGAACTGTGAAGAGTTCTTGAACTAATGTTAATAGATACCCAATTTGCCCAAATCTTTGGACTATTTCCCTTTCTTTCCGAATCCCAATATTTTTCTTCATTGGGGATACTGTCAAAAATACCTAATCACCTATGGCACATTTTAATTCCCTTATTCTAATATCGGCATATGATTTATATCGACTTTGGGCCATTTGTAGCTGCTGTTATATCACTTTCACCCTTTCTATGGCTTGATGAACAAAATCTGACCCGAGCAAGGCAAATTTCATCAGCTGTAACCCATCCAATTGATGATCTATATTTGCTCTCACATAAAGCTTTGTAAGGTTCCTTTTGATACTTTTATTGTAAGCAATTTCAATAAACGATAGATGATCATCCGAACTACCTTTAAAGTCAAATGTACAAACTCGTGGCATATCTTCAAATGTTAATATAATACGTTCTGTTTGTCCATCCATCTGAGGATGACAAGCAGTACTTACATCTACCTCTGTACCCATGCTTTACTGAAAAGACATCCAACATTGTGCAATAAAGTGAGCTCTCCTGTTTGATATAATAGTGAGTGGAATACTATGTAATCATACTATCTCCGTAACATACAACTTTGCATAATGTTCAGCTGTATCGATGGTCCTAACTGGCAGGAAATACGTTGACTCGATAAGCCTGTCAACTATTACCTATATAGAATCAACCTTCGCAGTGTACGAGGCAACCCTGTGATTAAATCCATGTTATTCATGTTCCACTTCCAAACTGGAAGGGTAATACATTGCATAAAACATACAGATTTTTGATGCCATACTGTTAATCAGTAACCGCTTGGACATTGAGCTACAAGTTCTACAATGTGCTTCTCATGTAACCTTAACAAGACATCTCTGCTAAACCATAGTACATTTTGGTTGCTTCCGAATGAACAAAATACCGTGAACGATGTTCTTTTGTCATAATTCATTTCCTGAACTCGTCTATACCCGGTACACACAATCTACATTTGCGTTAAAGTACTCCCCCTTGTGGTTGCTCAAATACCTTTGTCGAACTTTACTGTACATTCTTTTTCAATTGAACTAAAAATGGGATTTACATATTGCTTTTCCTTCATCTCAGATACCAATGAAAATTCTGCGACATTTGACACTATAATTCTTTCACCTGAAGTTTTATACAAGGAATGGTGCCATCTGTTATAAGTAATTGTCACAACTGTCGACTTAAATCCATATGTGGGATAATTGTCGTGCTGCATGTATACACATCCCATACAAACTTTTAAAACATCACAATACACTGCATACTCTTATGTGCCTTTGGGAGGTACAAGTACAGGTGTAGGAGTCAATTTATCTTTCCACTCTTACAAACTTTTCTCCAATGCGTACATATGCGTCCACCTACAACTTTAGCCCTATTGCACGATCTAGAAGTGAAGAAAAGAAACAACTCCTAAATGTCCCGTAGCCTCCTACTTATAAATATGGCACGCAACACATCGATAAGCAAGAGTCTACTCAGACACGGCTTTGTAGACACCCTTAGGACGACCTGCTCTGATACCACTTTTGTCACACCCGAATCCCATTCGGGATGGACTGGCACCCGAAGCCGTTGAGGCTCGAGAGAACCAATCTTTGCTCATGTACACTCATATGCATGTCTCTGTGTGAACATCATTATATCTCATGCAACTATGCGGAAGTCATAGAACCATATGCTATAGATATATGAAACTACACCGTTAGAGTCATCAAGTCAAAATGGTCATACATCTCTTACAATGATTCTCCCACATAAGTCCATAAAACCTCTAACCAATGCATGTACATAACCAACCTACAGTCGGGACAAGTCCCCGCTTTATACAATATTTACAATACCAAAACCAACTGGAGCTCAACAATGATCCGCGGATAACTTGTAGCCTACAGTGGAGGTCTACTAGCACCTGTGCCTGCAGCAATCAAAGTAAGCCCCCCAAGGGGGTCAGTACGAAGAATGTACTGAGTATGTAAGGCTCATAAAAAACTGCATCAATACATAAGAACTTCAATGGAAATAATTATAAGAGAATACTCTATGTGGACAATCATCGTTTTATATGTGGAACCATGTACATTTCTTCTGTTAATGCTATTTTCGATCATTCAATCATATTCTTATCATTCATATAACATCATTCATATAATACCTTCATTAAAGAGATTTGCCTTTATTCATAGGTTCTTCCATTCAAGAGATTTCTTTCTTTACTTTTACGTTCATCATCATTATTATTGGTCATCCACATTATTGGTGGGTTATTAATATAACATTCATCCACTCTATTGGTGGGTTAATAATATAACATGCATCCACTCTATTGGTGGGTTAATAATTTAACATACATCCACTCTATTGGTGGATTAATAATATAACATATATCCACTCTATTGGTGGGTCAATAATATAACATATATCCACTCTATTGGTGGGTCAATAATGTAATATACATCCACTCTATTGGTGGATTAATAATGTAACATACATCCACTCTATTGGTGGATTAATAATATAACATATATCCACTCTATTGGTGGGTCAATAATATAACATATATCCACTCTATTGGTGGGTCAATAATGTAATATACATCCACTCTATTGATGGGTTAATAATGTAACATACATCTACTCTATTGGTGGGTCAATAATATAACATACATCCACTCTATTGGTGGGTTAATAATATAACATACATCCATTCTATTGGTGGGTCAATAATATAACATACATCCACTCTATTGGTGGGTCAATAATGTATATATATCTAAAAATGTATAACATTTCTTCCTTCTCTTTTGCTTGGGAGATTAATACATTGGGGATCATGTCATTATTGGAAACACATAGATGCATTACTTCATTCTTTCATTAAGAGTAATCCCTCATGTCATTTCTTTTCTTCTGTGAGATTTACACCTTCATTTGTGAGAGATTGATGCATTTGGTGATTGTACATTACTTCCTTGTTTACCTTTGTGAGATTGACTCATTAGTAGTCATATCATCATTAGAACTTGGAACATAGCATCATCGTGACTTTGGAGTCACACTATTGTTGGAACTTTGGAATCATGTCCACCCTATATTTATTAGTTCCTTAACTCTTGCACCCAACAATTATATGTTACTTTATTTCTTTCTTTCGAGAGATTGGTACTTTTTCCCGTGAGAGATTGATACATTCACTTGTGAGAGATTGGTATATTTGCTTGACATAACATTTTTTAGGAAGCTTTGGAACAATAACCAATGATACAAGACACGTGAGTAAACATCATTGGACCTTTAGAACATTAATCAATGAATATGGAACACGTGAGTAACACTATATGACAACCTGGAATGAGATACCTTGAACGTTTCGGCAAGGAACAAGTACCATGTCAATGTGAATAATATGCTGCAGAATAATACGGAAAGAGTAACCTTACATACCTTATCATCCCAATATGAATATACAATCCAATATGTGAGTACAACAACTCCGTTCCTTCCTTACCTTTCACTCTACATCACAAGTACATAACGGAACCAACATTAACCACAATCTACATTCCAAGTGTATAAGACGACCATAAGTTACATGATTCCCCTATAACATTATTTCACCCTTTACAATACCATTCATGGCCTTTTCATACCATCAATACCATAACATGCTATACATTGACCAAGACATCATAACCAATAGCTTTTCACACCAACTTCCTCCTTTACATGTTCTCATTAACACCACATCAGAATGGATCCATCAAATCACTCCAATACATTTTATAATAAAAATTCCACAATTTACTCATAGAGAAAAATAACAAGTTATGGACATAACCACACCATACATGTTGAGATATCATCCACACCATTCACTTTCATCAAAACATCAAGTCCTTTTTCAAGTTTAATTCACAAGGATGCACATCTTTTAGCAAAAATCCAAAGTGCACTATTCAACACCTTGCCAACATAACCACCATGATATACATAATCTCTCATGCACATAATATATTAAATCATAAGAATAAACACTTACCCAAGCTTGTAGAATGATGATCCTGCCCAAAGAAGTGCCTTAGGGTTTGAGAGCTTGAGAAATATCTTGTAGAATTGTCTAGAATGGCATGTGTGTTTTGTGGAAATAAAATCTGATTTTTGGCCACCTTATATAGCCTCTTAAAGTCATTCTTAGTCATTTGGTTCAACAATTGACAAGTCAAAGCAAGAATGGGTCATTTGGCACATTGGACCTTTCATTTTGCTCATTTTGGGTCTCAAATTGGGCCCAATAACCCATTTCATCTTAACCCACCAAATGTAATGTATAATCTACCATATATATCATGTTAAAATAATTCTATAAATGTCTCGATAACATTCACTTACGAGATTCCCATTCGTAGCCTCAATCGCAAAAAAATAAAAAAAATTGTCGCTCATGGCTTATGTGAACATAATTTGTTAAAATACTTGTGACGAAGAATTAACCCCAAGTCGGGTGCTAAACGTACTTAAGAATAGTCCTACTATGATGGAATAATGATACCATAACCCAAGAGTCCCATTTGTAGACTATTGGTCGAAGAAATTTTTTTGCAAAAACCAGCCTGGCACGCTCCTTTGCTGCCTTTTCTGGCCAAAAGCGGCCAGGCATGCCCCTGGGCGCACCCCACCCTTAATTTTTGAATTTTTTTGTTTCTTCGACTTTTCTTTGCGGATTCGGTTAGATACTTCAAGTTCAACTCTTTAGTTTACCTCTTGTCTTTAAGAACCTTTATTTAGGAGTCAGTCAAGCTTCTTTTTTCCACTCCATAGGTCATAAACGTTTCCCACAACGGTTCCATCACAGTTACTAGCACAATATCAAATGTTCCATCAATTGCAAAAATACGTACTTATTGCTCTTGAACCTAGGGTAAACATGGTTTAAGGTTGTCAAGTAGGATCGGAAATGTACGGGGTGTTACACAACCTAAGAGCTTAACCACATTTCTATGGTTGATTTGGGAAAGGACAATGACTTTATTTATGAATTGGTCAATATGATTGCGATCAATTACCTTAGATTTCTGGATAGCAATGATGCGATTATCTTTCAGATATCCTTTGTACACAGTTCCATAACCTCCTTGACCAACAACTCTATCTTTGTCAAAGTTATTAGTTGCCTTTTCTAGCTCTTCTGCTGTGAAAATCTTTATTGTATTAGTATTGCTTGATCCCTCTTCCCCTGTGAGTCGTTGTTGTAGAAATAATCCACCATTTTCTTGGTAAAGCTTCTTCTTCATCATTAACATCTTTCTTCTTTGGAATCCAGTGTATGACCAACCACAAACTATAATAACCAGAACAGCAACCCCTGCTGTAACACCTGTAATACAAGATTTAATTTAGAATAAAAATATATAAACATATAGATGTGTGTGGGTTCAATACGAAAGGAACTTTTTCTGTGTATCGGACATTTTAGGTTGATGTACCCATTTCAAGATCTATTATATGCAGCGAAAGACGAGCTTTCAAGTTCAATTATCTTTGTATTGATCATAACAGTTCGCCAAAAATAACTTATTCTCTTCACCCCAATTTAAATCACAATATTTGACTTGCAAGTTTAAAAAAAAAATGAAGATTTTTGAAATTTGTGGACTAAAATCTCTTAATTTATGTGACTACATATCATTTCACTAAGGGTACCCAATGCCCCCCCGCATCCCGTGTAAGGGTGTGTCTATTTTCTCTCTCTTAACTCAGGAGTCCTTTTATTAAAACAAATTCTAAAGTTAAATTGTTTCTAATTATAGAAAGATGACTTTCTTTTTGAGACGGACTAAAAAAAGAAGTGTCACATAAAGTAGAATGGAGTAAATATATTCTAGTAACTGAAGAAAATACCTAGTAAAGTCATTAGTTTAGTTGACTCGTCTGAATTTTGATTGACATGGTAGTTTTCTTAAAAGCTCGAAAACAAGTTGCAAATAAACCAAAGTTGACATGAAACTTACTTTGTAATAGAAAATTATCACCGAAATTTGAAACGCAAGCAAAGTGCTATTACTATATTACTAGGTGAATTCCAACTTATGCTAACCTGCTATACACTACAAGAAAAAACTAGTATTTGTGATGGAAGAATCTATCAAAAATTTGAGCGTAAGTAGATATAAAGCCATCAAAAATTCAGTTTCCATTGACGAATTCCGTCATAAAACTGTCACAAATATGTCATATAGATATTCTCATCACATATCTGTGTTTTTCTTTTTCTATTTAGTTGTGCAAGAAATAATCAAATAATTAGCAATAGTATGTGACAAGATTCTCCAAGAACTAAGGATTACAATTAACGTCTTGCCTGTAGAATTTAAAAGAAGCTAAGAAAGGTACCTATAACTAGATAAATATTCTGAATTTTACTCTGAGGATTGTCACGATTGCATACAGTACCATTACCACTGAAATCTGGAAGGCACGTGCATGTATAGTTCCCTTCTGTATTCTGGCAAATGGAATCTTTGGCACACCTATAATCTGGTTTCCGATCTATACATTCATCGATATCTGCAGACTCTCAGAGCACAAACTTATGAATATTCATTTTCAAAAAAAAAAAAAATCGATTTCATTTTAAAAGTCAATTGCACTAATAAAAAGAAGCAAGTGGTTGAGCGGGGGGTTAATTTTGAGGTTATCACTAAGATGTATTAATAAGTTAAACAGTAAACTAATATAGAGAAAACAAATTTTGATGGAATCTCATTTATTTTAAAAGGATTTAAGCCCTGAAAATTTATTGTAAGGAAGGTCCCGACAAAGTTTACAAACGAGGAATTTTGGTAGATCAGTTGGTTGGCTACCTTAATTTTTACCTTGTTGATGAGGGTTCAAGTCCACACCTAATAATCTCCTCTGCTACCCCCAAATAATTTTTTTAAAAAGTTCACAAACACTAGAGAGAGGGGAGCAGCATGAGTGTGATCACATATACATACCTTGGCAACCATCTTTCAGATATGGATTGCCATCATATCCTTGCAAGCAGGAACATCGATATCCATTCGAATTATCATGACAATCACTGTTGTTACTCTTACATGCATATTTAGTCGAGTTTCTCTTTGCTATTTCACATGTTTCGTTACCAACTGCCCAATCTAGCACAACAGGAAGCTTCTCCCCGTTCTGCAAACTGCTGAGGTATTTCTTAGAAAAGTTAAAAGTAGCTTCTTCGACCACAAAAGCATAGCTGCAATTATTGTGATCTGTCATACCAGTATAATTATAATAGCTTTCTAGTGTTATGTTGACATTCCATGCTCCATTAGGGATGGATGTGTGGCAACAACCGACCCCGGAACATGAGTTATTATCACCCTTAACAGCATCATCAAGACTATAGCACATGGACATGCATCCTGTTATGTATGAAGCACTAGTTTCAGGATTATACTTCTGATAATAACCTTTAACAATGGCATACGTGTCACAGCCAACAGCGATGAACTTATTCGCGGGGTAGTTCACACTAAACAATGATGCTAATTTCATCCATGGCGTATTATTCTCCGTGCTTATCCCATCACGATAACAATCTCTGGATATGAACTGTAAGATGTTAAGTTGCCCAGAGAGAGATATGCTTGTGATTTCAATACTGCTATTATTGAAAAAAAGCCGGGGAGGTTGAAAAGAGTAATCACAAGTGACAAGGAACTGTTTGCGATGAATGCAATCTTGGGTTACTCCAAATGGGAAAGGGATGTTGACATTGCCACAGCTTTCTTTGCAGTTAGGTTTGGTTATGAGATGGTTGTGTGTTGGTAACATAGCATCACCAAGAGATAGTGAAAAGCAAATTAATGTTATCAGAACAACCATCATCACATAATAAGGAGCCATGTTATGTGTTTGTTATGATGTTAGATACTTCGATTCACCGGCCATTAATGATCCTTTTATAGCTAGCTTATAAGTTTGGAAGGAATAAGTCATCGGGGTAGAGGATGTTAGAATTTTAATGTGGACTATGTCAAGGAGAATCGACGACTTAATGCAGCCAATTATATATCGAGAATTTTTAGTACATAAGTTTTAGTTTTTTACAGAAAATAATATCAATGACTACTTTTCCCTTTGAAGGAAGTTAAAATTGAGCAAGTGCTGTTATTGGAATATTATACATGGTTTAATCAAGCAAAGTTCAGAGAGTATTAGGAGAGAAATTGGCTGAAAATATAATGGATCAAACCTTACTTTCTTTGAAATTTTAATGAGGGGTTAAAGTGTGGTCGGGATCATATTTAAAATATTAGGAAGTTATGGCCCGTGGGTAGTTCTAAAATTATGTAAAAGCCTAAAACTCAATACCCTCAGTCCCTCCGAGCGATCTGTAGTGGCAATCAACAGAGAAATCGCTGATGAAAGTTTCATGGGGCAGTATACGATACGGTATTGATAACTTTGGTTCTTAATTTTGGTTGTCGATTTTTAAAAATACTATATTATTATATTAAATTAGTTTGATATGGTTTGGTATTTTAAAGTTTGCTTCTGATATTTTTCGATTGGGTAAATTGTTAGGAATGGGCCTATCCCGATTGGGCCTCCGCCTTAGTTTCTTATTATTATTGGGTTTTTGTATAGGCAGCCCATCTTATTATTTAAAGTCGGTTTTACTCTTGTATATAAGCACTAGGCCTTGTAACTGTTGGTACTTTTGTTATTTTCATTTTCCCTTTACACAGAAATGAGAATTTTTTCTCTCTTGTTTTCTCTCTCTACGATTTAGGGTTTTCATTATTTATTTTGCTTTGCTTCCGCGATTATGAATGTTTTCATGGTATCATGGATCTATATCCATGTAGATCTCCATTTTCTCTTTCGATCGATGGTACCCATGAATTACTTCGTTGATTTTTGAGGATCGGTTTTCAAGGTGTTTTACGTTGGATTTTCTCTGCTTTCAGTGGTTTTCAAGGAGATTTTGACTCGTTTTCATTGCTTGGCGATTTTCAAGGAGATTTCAGCTTTATTCTACTGTTCCATAGATTTTCGAGGGTATTTCGTCTCATTTGTTTTATTTGTTGCTTCTGCCATTGTTGAACAAGGCTCTTACTTCTTCAAGCTGTGAAGAGGGGTGGTAAGTGTGTCTTTATCCCTTGTATCTTCTCCGATTTAGGGTTATTGTGATTTAGGGTTACTGCACCTTCTCTTTGTCTGTTCGATTGTGTAAAATGTCTTCGACTGCGTCTTCACCTGCACCTCTAGCTCCTATGTATCCTCTTTATCTACATCCTTCTGACTACCCTGGTATGGTGCTTGTTACCACATCTTTCAATGGGTCTGGTTATGGTAGTTGGAGGCGTGGGATGTTAATCTCGCTGTCTGCTAAATGCAAATTAGGTTTTATTGATGGTAAGCAGCCTAGACCCCCTATTACAGATGCACTTTATGATGCGTGGGTTATGTGCAATGATATGATCATGTAATGTAACTGTTTCAGGTGTTGAACCTCATGTATCTTCATTGTTTTCTAATGAAATGAATTCCATGTAACACCCTGTACTTTATAACCTCACTTGATACCTTGGGATCATATCTACATAGGTGTTGAGATGCCATGCATATGTGTTTTATAGTGTTATTGGTGAAACATTTGATATCGGACTTAACATGTGCGATTAGATCTTCGTAGGAGGTGTGTTGTGATTTCGTGGAGCATTTGGGTAAGAACTCGTACACATTCAAACCTCATTTGGTGACTTTAAGTCATGTTTAATTGATGGTTAAGATCACTAAGTAAGTATTTTGTAGTGTTTTGATAAGGGATTGGACGATACGTAAACATTGGATAAGTGGCCGGAAATTTCAGCAAAGTGCTGGACTTGCGCCACTACCCTGTTTCAGGGGTGTGGCGCAAGCCACCTGCAGCCCAAAACTTCAGATAAGTCCATATTCTTGCGCCACTACCCTGTTTCAGGGGGTGTGGCGCAAGGCACAACACTTATGCCCTTTCCGGCGTCGTTTCGTAACGCAATTCTACGACGATTTCTAGATGGTTTCTTTTGATTCTTTGGAGTTAATTGAGCATTGTTAAAGCTTCAAACACTTCAATATACTCCTACATACACCTACATGATCAAATCATGAAATGTGAATAGTGATCCAAAATGTCCAATGAAACCAAGGGCGACTAGAATGCCTATTTTTGCGATCGAAAGGACGAATGAGAATCTTTTAAGGGAATATTGTCGTGACCTTATGGAATTATGTAAACATGAGATATATGGTGAATAATAAATGAAATGTGATGGATATGTATAATTGGGCCCAAAATTAGGCCCAAAATGAAATAAAAGACTTGGCCCAAATGGGTCATTTGACCCATTCTTGCCATGACCATTCCATTATTGCTCCCAAATGGCTAAGGATGACTTGAGCACTATATAAGGGACCCAAAAATCAGATTTATTGAGGCAAAACACACATGCCTTTTCATTCTTTTTCTAGAAAAATCTCAAGAACACCTCTTGGACTCCCAAAAACCCTAAGGCATTTTTGAACAAGATCATCCTATTCTAAGCTTTGGTAAGTGTTTATTTTCATGGATTAACATATTATATGCATGGGAGATTATGTATATTATGCTAGTTGTGTTGGCAAAGTGATGAATAGCATATTTTTGCCTTTGGTGAAAGATGTGTCATCTTGGTAATTTGAACTTGAATTAGGCCTTGTGCCTTTGATGAAAAAGCATGGTATGGACAAAATATGAACATGTATGGTGTTATTTTTGGCATTAAACTTGTTCTTGTCTAAAAGTGGAAATTATGAGATTTTGGCCGATATGTGTTATGAGTTGAATTAAGGTGCTTTGATGGATTATTTGGGATGTGTTATGGCTAAGAAAGTGTAAAGGAGGAGTATTGTGGTGAAATGTATTGATTTTCATGTATTGGTCAATGTTGGGAATATTATGGAATTTTTGGAATAATAGTAGGAACAATGGTTTTGTCAAGGGGAAGTGGCATGTTTAAGGACACATGTATGACTCATTGATGTTACATGCATTTGAAGAGTAATTGGTGGTTAATGTGAATTCCGTATTGTATTTATGTTGTAGAGTGACACATAAAGAAGGAGCGGGCTTATTGTATACACATCAAAGGTTGTATATTCGTATTGTGAATCCAAGGTATGTAAGGTTACTTTGTCCGCATCTTTCCGCGGCAAATAGTGTTCACATTGACATGTCACTTGTTCTATCCCGAAATGTGCTAAGGTATTCCATATCCCGTTACCAATGGTTATTATCACATGTTTCCTACTCATTGATCAATTGTGAATCACATGTCCCCTATTCATGGATAATGTTCTAAAAGCCCAATAAGGTTGTGTTCCAAAGTTCCAATAGTGGTTATACTCATGTATCTTGTTCATTGATTATTGTCCAATAGTTCCAATAGTGTTATATTTCCACAAAGGCTATGTTTCCAATAATGTTTATTTACATGTCTCTTGCTCATTGGTTATTGTTCCAAATCTTCCAACAATGTTATGGCGACAAAAGTATCAATCCCTCATAAGCCAAGGGTATCCTATTTCCGGATATCAATTATGGTTCATCACATGTTCTTTGTGCATTGATCAAATGTCATTCATATGTCTCATATGCATTGACTAATGTTCCAAAGATTCTATGGTTCCACCAATGTTATGTTCCAAAGTTCAAAGTGATATTATGACTATCATTGTATAAATCTCAAAGTATCAATCTCAAAGTAAAGATTAAAGTAATGCAAATGTGGTCAATGATCAAGTACGGGTGGCAAGTCTAGGGGCATAAGCCTAGCTCGACTCGATCCCGAGATATGTATTTATGGGTGGCAAGTCTAGGGGCGTAAGCCTAGCTCGACTCGATCCCGAGATGTATGATTTATGGGTGGCAAGTCTAGGGGCGTAAGCCTAGCTCGACTCGATCCCGATGTATTGATTTATGGGTGGCAAGTCTAGGGGCATAAGCCTAGCTCGACTTGATCCCAATATGATGTTATGATATGAAAAGACCCACTGATCAGTAGGGGCCTGGGTACATTGTTATCATTGAGCATTGATATAAAGAAAGCAAATAAAGTAAAGAAAGCAATCCACATGGTTTCCCAAAATACCAAATGGTGATTTATGCACATTGATTATTCATATGTTTTGAGTTCATTGAAATATTCATGTATTGTACAGTTTCATCTGAGCCTTGCATACTCAGTACTTATTTCGTACTGACCCCTCTCGGGGAATTTACCTTACTTGCTGCAGGCGCAGGTCCCAGTAGGCCTCCTCAGTAGATTGCCAGTGTTAGCGGTTCTTTGGTGAGTTCCAGCTCATTCGGGGCTTCTCCGAGTCAGAGTATATACATGTTTTGGTTTTGTACATAATGTGTAAAGCGGGGACTTGTCCCATGGTTCTTTTTGGTCAATGCTCTGTTAGAGGCTTTTGTAGACCGATGTGGGTGTATCAGTGTAAAGGACATATGTTGTTTTGACTGGATGGCCTCAACGGCCAAGTTTCATATGTATGTATCAATATGTCCCATGCTTTACTTTATTCGTCTTTCATGTTCTTATGAAATGGTGGTTATGATTATGAGATGCATATGCTTGAACATAGGCAAAGGTTGGTTCTCTCGGGACTTATCGGCTATGGGTGCCAATCATGTCTCGATGGGATTCGGGGCGTGACAAAAGTGGTATCAGAGCAGTCGGTCTAAGGATGTCTACAAAGCCGTGTCTGAGTAGAGTCTTACTTATCGATGTGTTGTGCACCACATTTATAAGTAGGAGGCTACGGGACATTTAGGATGTTGTTTCTTTCCTTCATTCTAGATCGTGCACTAGAGCTAATGTTGTCAGTTGCATTGTATCTGATCTTGGTAATTGTTTTTTTCTTTGGTATAGTCAAAATGCCGAACACTAGAAGAGGAAGAGTAAAAGGTAAAAGTAAGCTGATAGATAGACTTGCTGAAGGAACAAGTAGACCACCACCTGACCAAGTTGATCAAGGTGGGGCTGGAACTGAGTTCGCAACGCGAGCTTCTTCTACTTCTTCAGCTCCAGAAGAGCCGAGAAGAAGGGAAGTGCCCGTGGAACCACCGACAAATGCCACAGATCAGGACCTTAGGAATGCTGTACAGATGTTGACACAGTTAGTGGCGGCACAAAGCCAGGGAAGAGCTGGTGCCATGGCACATGATGATGATGCGGCTAGAATGGCAAGTCGCAGAACGCAGGATTTCTTGAAACTGGACCCTCCTATATTCACAGGGTCCGATCCAAAAGCAGATCCACAGGACTTCGTGGATCAAATTCAGAGGGACTTGGAAGTTATGCATGTGACAGGGGTAGAGACAGTGGAACTTGCTGCGTATAGGTTGAAAGGAGAGGCAATACTGTGGTATGAGGATTGGAAGAAATCCCGTGACATTGGTGTAGATTCACCGACATGGGAAGAGTTTAAAGTGGCTTTCCTTGATCATTATCTTCCGTATGAGGTTCGGGAAGCACGTGCAGATCAGTTCCTGAATTTGCGTCAAGGGAATATGAGTGTTCGGGAATATAGTTTGCAATTTAACTCCTTGGCTCGATATGCACCAAATGTTGTGGCTACGATGACAGACAGGGTCCATAGATACGTGGACAGACTAGAGCCATATTTGGTAAGAGATTGCACTATTGCGGCCTTGAATAGGGACATGGACATTGCTCGCATACAAGCCTTCGCCCAGATAATGGAAGATCAAAGACAGAGGCGAAGGGTACATGAATTTGATAGGGGACAGTCCAAAAGGGCTAGACCTATGGGACCACCTATGATGTCCCAAGGAGGATCTAGGCCCCGCATGTTTCCTAGACCACCTAGACCGTCATTCTCTTATTCCACAGGGAGTGCTTATTCTCAGTCTCGAGGGTTTAGAGGTGGTTCAGCTGGGCAGAGTAGTGGGGGTCATGGATCACAGGCAGCAGGTTTCCTTCGTCAGCAGTGTCAGCACTGCGGGCATATGCACACAGGTACATGTCGGACAGGGACGAATGCCTGCTTTTGGTGTGGTATGCCGGGACATATAGCGAGAGAGTGTCCACAGCGAAGCATGGGTGGTATAGCACGACCAGCTGGGTCGGCTGTTGCGTCTTCAGCATCGGTTCCTTCACAGGGCCGAGGGGTGAAGCCTATTGGTCATGGTAGAGGTGCCAGAGGAGGAGCCAGTACTAGCGGGGTCTAGAATCGTACTTATGCTTTGGTGGACCGCCAGAATTCAGAGGCTTCCCCAGATGTCGTCACAGGTACATTATCCATATTCTCACATAATGTATATGCACTAATTGACCCAGGCTCTACATTTTCCTATATTACTCCATTGGTTGCTGCGAAATTTGCAAAGGCACCGGAATTATTAATTAAATCAATTGAAGTGTCTACACCGGTTGGTGAATATATTATTGCAAAGAGAGTGTATCGTAACTCTGTGGTAACTGTGTGTGGTCATGATACGTTGGCCGATCTCATTGAATTGGACATGGTGAATTTTGATGTAATTATGGGAATGGATTGGTTGGCTTCGTGTTATGCTACGGTAGATTGCCGGGCCAAGAAGGTACAATTTTGTTTTCCACAGGAAAATGTTCTAGAATGGCAGGGTAAGGTAGGGGCACCACGAGGAAGATTTATTTCCTATTTGAAAGCTAGAAAAATGATTGCCAAGGGATACATATGTCATTTGGTACGAGTGAAAGATAATGAGGTGGAACCATTAACTCCACAGTCAGTACCGGTAGTCAATGAATTTCTAGATGTATTCCCAGAGTATCTTCCAGGTTTACCCCCAGAACGAGAAGTGGAATTCGGTATTGATGTGATTCCAGGCACTCAGCCTATTTCTATCCCTCCATATAGAATGGCTCCAGCGGAACTGCGTGAATTGAAGGAGCAGTTGAAAGATTTGCTGGATAAAGGCTTCATTAGGCCTAGTATGTCCCCGTGGGGTGCACCGGTATTATTTGTGCGAAAGAAAGATGGCACCTTGAGAATGTGCATCGACTATCGGCAACTGAATAAAGTAATGATCAAGAACAAATATCCCCTCCCTCGCATTGATGATTTGTTTGATCAGTTACAGGGTGCCAGGTGTTTTTCAAAGATTGACTTGAGGTCGGGTTACCATCAAGTCAGAGTTAGAGAGGAGGATGTACCCAAGACAGCTTTTCGAACACGGTATGGCCATTATGAATTTTTAGTTATGTCATTTGGACTAACAAATGCACCGGCTGTGTTTATGGATTTGATGAACAGGGTGTTTAAGCCATTCCTAGACGTGTTCGTGACAGTATTTATAGATGACATCCTTGTTTATTCAAGATCACCATAAGACCATGCTTATCACTTACAGCAAGTGTTGCAAATTCTCCGTGAGCGTAAGTTGTATGCAAAATTCTCCAAATATGAGTTTTGGTTAAAATCAGTCGCGTTCTTGGGTCACATTGTATCAGATAAAGGCATACAGGTTGATACCCAAAAGATAGAGGCAGTGAAAAATTGGCCAAGACCTACAACACCCACAGAGATTCGCAGTTTTTTGGGTTTGGCAGGTTATTACCGAAGATTTGTAGAAGGGTTTGCTTCTATTGCGGCACCATTGACAAAGTTAACTCACAAGGCAATTAAATTTCAATGGAATGATGCATGTGAAAAAGGGTTCCAAAAATTGAAAGATAAGTTGACTTCCACACCAGTGTTAGTTCTTCCTGAAGGCACAGAGGGCTATGCAGTGTATTGTGATGCTTCCGGGATTGGTCTCAGATGTGTGTTGATGCAGCATGGTAGGGTGATAACATATGCCTCACGACAGTTGCGGCCACATGAGAAAAACTATCCCACACATGATCTTGAATTGGCAGCGGTAGTTTTTGCTTTAAAGATATGGCGTCATTATTTATATGGGGTTCATGTTGACATCTATACGGATCACAAAAGCTTGCAATATCTTTTTAAACAGAAGGAACTCAATTTGAGGCAACGAAGGTGGTTAGAGCTTTTAAAAGACTATGACATTGATATTCTTTATCACCCAGGCAAAGCAAATGTAGTAGCTGATGCATTGAGCCGTAAGGCAGTAGAAAGCACTAGTGGTCGGTTGGATGAAAAGCATGAGATAATCAAAGATTTGAATCAATTAGCCAGCTTGGGAGTTCGCCTTATTGAAACCTCAGATGATAGAGTTAAGGTGCAGAATGCGGCAGAATCGTCCTTGATAGCTGAAGTGAAAGAGAAGCAATTTGCGGATTCTACTTTATTACAGCTAAAGGAAAATGTGCAGCAGAATTTGACCAAGGCATTTGATATTACACCAGAAGGAGTGCTTCAATGTCAAGGGAGGTTATGTGTACCGGACGTAGATGAACTGAGGACACGAATAATGACAGAGGCGCACCATTCGCGCTATTCCATTCATCCGGGTGCTACTAAAATGTACCATGAATTGAAAGAGGTGTATTGGTGGGGCAACATGAAAAAGAACATTGCGGAATTTGTCGCGCAATGCCCGAATTGTCAACAAGTGAAAGTGGAACATCAGAAACCGGGAGGTTACATGCAATGTATCAATCTTCCAGTCTGGAAGTGGGATATGATTAATATGGATTTTATTACGGGTTTGCCTCGCACATTGCGGAAGTTTGATTCGATATGGGTCATAGTGGACCGACTTACCAAAGCAGCGCATTTTCTACCGGTCAAGACGACCTATACAACTGAGGATTATGCGAAGTTGTATGTGAAAGAGATAGTACGATTGCATGGTATTCCACTTTCCATTATATCAGACAGAGGAGCACAGTTCACAGCACACTTTTGGAAATCTTTTCAGCGGAGTTTGGGTACTCAGGTGAATTTGAGTACGGCTTTCCATCCTCAGACTGATGGACAAGCCGAACGTACTATTCAGACACTTGAAGATATGCTACGAGCATGTACGTTGGATTTTCAAGGCAGTTGGGATGACCATTCGCCTCTTATTGAATTTGCTTATAACAATAGCTATCATTCAAGTATTCAGATGGCACCTTATGAAGCTTTGTACGGAAGAAAATGTAGATCACCAATTGGGTGGTTTGAAGCAGGTGAAACTGCTTTACTTGGGCCGGATATGGTGCACCAGGCTATGGAGAAAGTCAAAGTGATCCAACAGAGATTACAAATGGCTCAAAGTCGTCACAAGTCATATGCCGATGTTAGAAGAAGAGGGCTTGAATTCGCCATAGGTGATTGGGTGTTTTTAAAGGTTTCACCAATGAAAGGGGTAATGCGGTTCGGAAAGAAAGGAAAATTGAGTCCACGTTACATAGGACCATATGAAATCATTAGAAGATTTGGGCAAGTCGCATATGAATTAGCCTTACCTCAAAAACTTTCCTCAGTCCATCCGGTATTTCATGTGCCGATGCTTCGGAAATGCATAGGAAATCCATCTCGTATTGTTCCCGTAGAGGATGTTCAAGTTACAGAGGATCTCACTTATGAAGAAGTGCCCATTGCTATCCTAGATCGACAAGTAAAGATATTGAGGAATAAAGACATAGCATCCGTAAAAGTCCTTTGGAGAAACCAAAACGTAGAGGAGATCACATGGGAAGCGGAAGAAATGATGAAATCCAAGTATCCCCATTTATTTATGGACCAAGAAGTACACAGTGCGGAGGTGGAACAATAACAAGTAAGTCTTTAAGAGTTTTATGTATATAGGTATGTTAAAGTAAAGATGCATTTGTTGTGTATAAGACATGTTGTTAACATTCGAGGACGAATGTTTCTAAGGGGGGAAGAATGTAACACCCCGTACTTTATAACCTCACTTGATACCTTGGGATCATATCTACATAGGTGTTGAGATGCCATGCATATGTGTTTTATAGTGTTATTGGTGAAACATTTGATATCGGACTTAACATGTGCGATTAGATCTTCGTAGGAGGTGTGTTGTGATTTCGTAGAGCATTTGGGTAAGAACTCGTACACATTCAAACCTCATTTGGTGACTTTAAGTCATGTTTAATTGATGGTTAAGATCACTAAGTAAGTATTTTGTAGTGTTTTGATAAGGGATTGGACGATACGTAAACATTGGATAAGTGGCCGGAAATTTCAGCAAAGTGCTGAGACTTGCGCCACTACCCTGTTTCAGGGGTGTGGCGCAAGCCACCTGCAGCCCAAAACTTCAGATAAGTCCATATTCTTGCGCCACTACCCTGTTTCAGGGGGTGTGGCGCAAGGCACAACACTTATGCCCTTTCCGGCGTCGTTTCGTAACGCAATTCTACGACGATTTCTAGATGGTTTCTTTTGATTCTTTGGAGTTAATTGAGCATTGTTAAAGCTTCAAACACTTCAATATACTCCTACATACTCCTACATGATCAAATCATGAAATGTGAATAGTGATCCAAAATGTCCAATGAAACCAAGGGCGACTAGAATGCCTATTTTTGCGATCGAAAGGACGAATGAGAATCTTTTAAGGGAATATTGTCGTGACCTTATGGAATTATGTAAACATGAGATATATGGTGAATAATAAATGAAATGTGATGGATATGTATAATTGGGCCCAAAATTAGGCCCAAAATGAAATAAAAGACTTGGCCCAAATGGGTCATTTGACCCATTCTTGCCATGACCATTCCATTATTGCTCCCAAATGGCTAAGGATGACTTGAGCACTATATAAGGGACCCAAAAATCAGATTTATTGAGGCAAAACACACATGCCTTTTCATTCTTTTTCTAGAAAAATCTCAAGAACACCTCTTGGACTCCCAAAAACCCTAAGGCATTTTTGGACAAGATCATCCTATTCCAAGCTTTGGTAAGTGTTTATTTTAATGGATTAACATATTATATGCATGGGAGATTATGTATATTATGCTAGTTGTGTTGGCAAGGTGATGAATAGTGTATTTTTGCCTTTGGTGAAAGATGTGTCATCTTGGTAATTTGAACTTGAATTAGTCCTTGTGCCTTTGATAAAAAAGCATGGTATGGACAAAATATGAACATGTATGGTGTTATTTTTGGCATTAAACTTGTTCTTGTCTAAAAGTGGAAATTATGAGATTTTGGCCGATATGTGTTATGAGTTGAATTAAGGTGCTTTGATGGATTATTTGGGATGTGTTATGGCTAAGAAAGTGTAAAGGAGGAGTATTGTGGTGAAATGTATTGATTTTCATGTATTGGTCAATGTTGGGAATATTATGGAATTTTTGGAATAATAGTAGGAACAATGGTTTTGTCAAGGGGAAGTGGCATGTTTAAGGACACATGTATGACTCATTGATGTTACATGCATTTGAAGAGTAATTGGTGGTTAATGTGAATTCCGTATTGTATTTATGTTGTAGAGTGACACATAAACAAGGAGCGGGCTTATTGTATACACATCAAAGGTTGTATATTCGTATTGTGAATCCAAGGTATGTAAGGTTACTTTGTCCGCATCTTTCCGCGGCAAATAGTGTTCACATTGACATGTCACTTGTTCTATCCCGAAATGTGCTAAGGTATTCCATATCCCGTTACCAATGGTTATTATCACATGTTTCCTACTCATTGATCAATTGTGAATCACATGTCCCCTATTCATGGATAATGTTCTAAAAGCCCAATAAGGTTGTGTTCCAAAGTTCCAATAGTGGTTATACTCATGTATCTTGTTCATTGATTATTGTCCAATAGTTCCAATAGTGTTATGTTTCCACAAAGGCTATGTTTCCAATAATGTTTATTTACATGTCTCTTGCTCATTGGTTATTGTTCCAAAGCTTCCAACAATGTTATGGCCACAAAAGTATCAATCTCTCATAAGCCAAGGGTATCCTATTTTCGGATATCAATTATGGTTCATCAC
Source organism: Capsicum rhomboideum (assembly GCA_031232105.1). Lineage (NCBI taxonomy): Eukaryota > Viridiplantae > Streptophyta > Magnoliopsida > Solanales > Solanaceae > Capsicum > Capsicum rhomboideum. The sequence goes on from CP124711.1 coordinate 108,677,865, forward strand.
ATGTTCTTTGTGCATTGATCAAATGTCATTCATATGTCTCATATGCATTGACTAATGTTCCAAAGATTCTATGGTTCCACCAATGTTATGTTCTAAAGTTCAAAGTGATATTATGACTATCATTGTATAAATCTCAAAGTATCAATCTCAAAGTAAAGATTAAAGTAATGCAAATGTGGTCAATGATCAAGTACGGGTGGCAAGTCTAGGGGCATAAGCCTAGCTCGACTCGATCCCGAGATATGGATTTATGGGTGGCAAGTCTAGGGGCGTAAGCCTAGCTCGACTCGATCCCGAGATGTATGATTTATGGGTGGCAAGTCTAGGGGCGTAAGCCTAGCTCGACTCGATCCCGATGTATTGATTTATGGGTGGCAAGTCTAGGGGCATAAGCCTAGCTCGACTCGATCCCAATATGATGTTATGATATGAAAAGACCCACTGATCAGTAGGGGCCCGGGTACATTGTTATCATTGAGCATTGAGATAAAGAAAGCAAATAAAGTAATGAAAGCAATCCACATGGTTTCCCAAAATACCAAATGGTGATTTATGCACATTGATTATTCATATGTTTTGAGTTCATTGAAATATTCATGTATTGTGCAGTTTCATCTGAGCCTTGCATACTCAGTACTTATTTCGTACTGACCCCTCTCGGGGAATTTACCTTACTTGCTGCAGGCGCAGGTCCCAGTAGGCCTCCTCAGTAGATTGCCAGTGTTAGCGGTTCTTTGGTGAGCTCCAGCTCATTCGGGGCTTCTCCGAGTCAGAGTATATACATGTTTTGGTTTTGTACATAATGTGTAAAGCGGGGACTTGTCCCGACTTATGGTTCTTTTTGGTCAATGCTCTGTTAGAGGCTTTTGTAGACCGATGTGGGTGTATCAGTGTAAAAGACATATGTTGTTTTGACTGGATGGCCTCAACGGCCAAGTTTCATATGTATGTATCAATATGTCCCATGCTTTCCTTTATTCGTCTTTCATGTTCTTATGAAATGGTGGTTATGATTATGAGATGCATATGCTTGAACATAGGCAAAGGTTGGTTCTCTCGGGACTTATCGGCTACGGGTGCCAATCATGTCTCGATGGGATTCGGGGCGTGACATTCCAACTTGCCTGTTACTTCTTTACTTTCTGATTCCTTTTCTTCTTCTAACTCTTTCACTAATGATGTTAGTTTTACTTGGCATAACAGACTTGGGCACTTGCCTTTTGCTAAAATGAAGTCTATTTCTTCACTTATGTCTCTTTTACCTGCTAAATAATCTTTTCATTGTTCTATTTTCCCCATGGCAAGACAACAAAGGCTACCATTTCCTGAGAGTACTATTCATTCCACTACACCTTTTCAATTGATCCATATTGATCTTTGGGGACCATATCACACTCAAACCTACATAAGTCATAGATATTTTTTGACTATTGTAGATGATTTCACTAGGTTGTACTTGGGCTCATTTGTTGTCTACCAAATCTAATGCTTTTCCCATGATCAAAACTTTTTTTTTCTATGTCCAAAATTAGTTCAAAGTCAATATACAAACTGTAAGGTCGGATAATGCTTTTGAACTTGGTTCTAGTTCTGAGGCTATCCAATTTTTCTCCTCTCATGGGATTTTCCATCAAGCTTCTTGTCCTCACACCCCTCAACAAAATGGGGTGGTGGAAAGAAAACACACGCATTTGTTGGAAACATCCAGGGCACTCCTTTTTCAATCCAAATTGCCAATAAAGTATTGGGGGAAGTGTGTGCTTACTGCCACTTTTCTTATCAATAGGTTCCCTTCTCCTCTTTTACATAATAAAACTCCTTTTGAACTTCTTCATGGGTTTCTTCCCTCTTACTCTCATCTCAAAGCCTTTGGATGTCTTTGCTATGCTTCAGTTCCTATTCCTCAAAGGGATAAATTTCAATCTAGGTCTATTCCTTCTATTTTTTTTGGTTACAATACTGGAAAAAAGGGTTACAAGCTGCTATCTCTATCGTCACACAAAGTGTTCTATTCTAAGGATGTTATTTTCCATGAATCCATATTTCCTTATGCTTCACCTCCTGATGCTTCACTGTTTCCCTCTATTCCTCCTCATCCTTTTGATGTTTCTATTTCTTCATCTCCTTTTCCTTTATTTCCTACACCACTTTTTCCTCCCAGAAGATCCGCCAGAACTTCTTCTACCCCCGCTTACCTTTCCGATTATGTTTGTTCTTCCATATACCCCTCCAAGGATTTTTCTGCATCTGCTGGGAATGATTTGCTTGAACCTAAATATTATCAATAAGTTGTTGGTCACCCTGCCTGGCAGGCAGCAATGTTACAAGAATTGCATGCCCTAGAGGCTAATCATACTTGGGATATAGTCCCTTTGCCACCTAGTAAGCGAGCCATTCCTTCTAAATGGGTATATAAAATTAAGCACCGGGCTGATGGATCCATTGAAAGGTATAAAGCTAGATTGGTTATTAGAGGGGATAATCAACAAGATGGGGTTGATTATAATGAAACTTTTTCCCCGGTTGTCAAAATGTCCACTATTAAATGTCTTCTTGCTGTGGCTGTTAAACGTCATTGGAAAGTCTATCAACTTGATGTTAACAACGCTTTCCTCCATGGCAATCTCTTAGAGGAAGTATATATGAAAATTCCTCAAGGTCTTGAGGTTTCTTTGCCTGATCCTTCCACCTCTCTTGTGTGCAAACTCAACAAATCACTGTATGGGCTGAAACAAGCCTCTCGCCAGTGGTATGCAAAATTATCTACAGCTTTGCAATCTATGGGTTTCATCTCCAGTCCTAATGATTATTCTCTCTTTTCTTAAGTTTCGGGTGATCTCATTACTATTGTGGTTGTTTATGTTGATGATATTCTATTGGTTGGCAATGATTCCACCCAAATTATCTCTCTTAAACAGTGTCTTGATGACTGTTTTAAGATAAAAGACTTGGGGGAAGCTCATTATTTTCTTGGCCTAGAAATTGTTAAACAGTCTTCAGGATTACTAGTTACTGAACATAAATTCACTATGGATCTCTTGACTGATTTCAACTGTTTGGATCTGACTCCTGTAGCCCGTCCTTTGGATCTATATAGTAAGTTGTCTGCTAATTTTGGGGATCCATGTCCTGATCCGAGTGTATATCACAAATTGGTTGGGAAATTGAATTTCCTTCAACACGCTCGCCCGGATATTTCATTTGCCGTACAACATCTTAGTCAATTTTTGCATTGTCCTCGTGTGCCTCACCTGGAAGCTGGCCTTCATGTTTTGAGATATCTTGCTGGTTCACCCGGACTGGGTCTTTTTCTTACTGACTCTGATGATTTTTCTTTAACTGGATATTGTGATTCTGATTGGGCTGGGTGCATTCAATCACGGAGATCTGTTACGGGTTTCTTTATCTTGTTTGGTGGTTCTACTGTGTCTTGGAAATCTAAAAGGCAGCCTACTATTGCTCTTTCTTCAGCTGACGCTGAATATAGAGCTCTTCAAAAAATTATGGCTGAAGTGTCTTGGCTGGTTTGTTTATTTGCAGATTTGGTGTTTCTAATTTGTCTCCTGTTCAGGTGCTTTTTGACAACCAAGCTGCCTTGTATATTGCCAAAAATTCAGTTTTTCACGAACGCACTAAACACATCGAGATCGATTGTCATTTTGTTCCCAAAAAATTGAAAGACGGCTTGATGTCGCTGCAGTATGTTCCCACTGCTCAACAGTTGGCAGATCTTCTCACTAAGACTTTGACAGGGGTTCAGCATCGCAGTCTCTTGTCCAAGCTGGGTTTGGGCTCCAGCTTAAGAGGGGATGTTAGGAATGGGCCTATCCCGATTGGGCCTCCGCCTTAGTTTCTTATTATTATTGGGTTTTTGTATAGGCAGCCCATCTTATTATTTAAAGTCGGTTTTACTCTTGTATATAAGCACTAGGCCTTTTAATTGTTGGTACTTTTGTCATTTTCATTTTCCCTTTACACAGAAATGAGAATCTTTTCTCTCTCTACGATTTAGGGTTTTCATTAGTTCTTTTGCTTTGCTTCCGCGATTATGAAAGTTTTCATACATCAATAATCATTGTTTGTTTGACTTCGACTTACATATACTCATATAATAAAAAATTATGACTTCCACACTTTTCATTTTCAAGGGTGGCTAAAAGCCTAAAATGTTGTAGTGTCTCTTCAATCATTAAGGTTCACTTCTTTACCTTCTTATGATTTTATTTTTTCAGTTGTTCAAGTCTAATTCTAGTTTACTTGGAGTTTACTTTTGTTGATAATGCGAGTTTTTGTCCATAATTCCCTTTTCTATCAACAAATAAAGAAAAGTCACTCTTTACTCTTGGAATTGATCTTTAATATTGTTGTGATTCAACCTTTAACTAGTTCTTCTTTTTTTTTTTTTTTAAAATAGATGATGGCTATCCATTGTGCTTAGTTTGTTAATATCTATATTTCATGATCATACCTATATTTTAAAATTATGAAATGCATAAATTAACCATGGTGTATTAGGGCTATCGTGACTCGGTCTTTGTCTTCTTTTTTTCTCCTTCCTTATATCTTTATCAGATGGAATTTACAACCTTCTATTTGTAGTAGTACAACAACATGAAGTGTCCAAATCCCTTCCGCAGTCAAATATTCAATTATGAGCAAATGAATTAACACACCAATCAAGAGAGATACTAAGAGCCATTTGATCATTAAGCTCTATCTAAGTATTTTTAAGATTAATTTTGACACAAGTATATGTAATTTTTCAGTACCGTGAAAAAAATTATTGGGAGACTTTAGAAATATTATACACAGTCATCATAAGTAACTAATAAAGGTTCAATGTTCAAAATAGCAAGAGCAATCTCCCTGCACAAACTAATCTTTAATTGTACATTAGCATTAGGTGGAAAAAGGCATCTTAATCCTCCACAGATAAACCACCTCCTTCATTTATAAATAATGATTTCTATGTTTTCTAAAGTTCTTTAATCGGAAAAGAAGAAAAAATCTCCCTTGTAACTCTTCAACCATATAACATATTGATGAGGAGGACATCTGAAGTCAAAAGTCACATATAGCTTGTTCTTTATTGTATTTGGCATATATCTCATGTGAAATTAATTATTGTCTTCTAAATCCAAGTTGATTGATGACCTGCTCATGAAAGCTGACTCTTTAAATAACTATTCGGATGTATAACTTTGAATTTGATTTAATTTGTTGTAAGATACACCCTCCGTTGCTTTTTACTTGTAACGTTTCGTTTCTCAAGAGTCAAACTGCATGAACTTTGACCAACATTTTAAGATATATTTTTTCATCATATTAATATGAGAGGGATTGCAACTTATAGTATTTTTCATATAGTTTTCGAATATATAGTTTATATTTTAAATCTAAAATATTGAGTTATTCTAATTTAATTTAGCTCTGAAGATTAGTCAAGTTGACTTTCGTAAAGCGAATTGTAACAAGTAAAAAGGAATGAAGACAGTAATTATCTTGGTAAATCAATTGTTGTTTGATTCTCATGACCAATATAGTGTAGTTCAAATACCTGCAGGGATTTTTGTGTTGCTAATTAGATGAACAAATACGATTTGGTGAGTTTTATTGTAGTTACCAGTCACAAAATGATCCTTCTTTAGATGATAGTTGCAAGAATTTTTTATTTGCAGTACTCTTGATAACTTCCTAGATGTTTCATCAAAGGAAGAAACTTGTAGGATGGATAAGATATCCTGTAATCTCAATCTACCGGGCAATTTTAATTCAGCAAATTCAATTTAATGTTTTACTGACAGGCTGATGAATAATGAAAATATGCACTTAATAATTAGTATTGAATAACAATTGCTTGTTTTCTGCATCATTTCTTTTTTTGGGATGATGAATTAAGGAGCTCTCATAATCTTAATACTCCCTCCGTTTGGATTCACTTGCCACTATTTTCCTAATTTGATTTTCATTTTTACTTGTCATTTTTGACAAATCAAGAAAAAATAATTTTTTTCATGTTTTACCCTTGGCATTAATTACTTATTCTACAAATCATTTTTCAATACTTATTACTCTCTTAGTCTCATATTAGTTGGTCATTTTACTTAAAATAGTTGTCTCATATTAGTTGGTCACCTTACTAAATCAAGAAAACATTAATTAAATTTTTTCATGTTACCTTGCAATTAATTCTTTTTGAAAGTGTTCACACTTGCTTGTAAAGTTCCCAAGAAGTCTTTTAAGGGGTGAATTAGTAAAATTACATTCTTATTTATGGCTTCTTAATCACCGTATAAAATAGAATGTACCCAACTAATATGGGACGGAGGGAGTACTAAACATCAATTAATATGAGTAATATGGTAAGTTACTATATCAATCATTATTTTTTCAATAGGTGTGTCAAGTCAAAATGTGACAAGTAAATCCGAATGGAGGGAGTAAAAGATTTGGAATGGTGTAGAAAACAAGGTTATGCCATCCCAGTGCCATCAACTCCGGGAAGGCCAATGTGTTGCAATTGTCATAAAGTCAATTTATTTTCATACTCCCTTCATCTATTTTACTTATCCATATTCGACTTGACATATCCCTTACGAAATAATAAATAAATAATTAGTTTTACTATTTCGCTCCTATTTATTGTAAATCATCTAAATGTTGAGAAATGAATAGTATTTAATAATAAAGGTAAAATAGATATAAAATAGTAAATTATCTCTTGATTTTTCAAACTGGACAAATAAAGTTGAGCAACTATTTTAAATATACTGGACAAACAAAAATGGATGGAGGGAGAAGCAAAGTCGTTGTCTTAATTTGCTATTTACATGGTGATATATAAGCCTTCGTTGGGGCAAACATTAAAAGATATCAATTGAAACTTGCTAATCTATGATTGTACTTTTCTTTACATGGTAATGTATCACTTCAAAGTTGTTGAGCTAGCTGAATGATTGCCCCATGGTCGATTATCAACAAGTGGCCGCTCAATTGGTTTATCTTAAATTGGGTTTCATTAGAAGAAGCCAACTTGGTTTTGTTTAAATTTGATTTAGAGTGGCGACTTGATCAATTAAATTTTTTTCTATCAACTAGTAGTCACCCAGAGTGTGTTTTCAATTTTCTCATGTTTGGTTGGCTTAAATATTTTGAAAAATGTTTTCCAAATAAACATATTTTTGTCAAATTTAAAGAAAATGGCTTCCCTTCAAAGAGTAAGGACAATATTTTTCAAAATTCTCTCAACCTCACACCCAACTTTCCACCCTAATGCGAGTCTCGAGTACTGATTACTGGCACAGACCCGAGATCTTACTCCCAATTCTCAACTCGGGACCCGATGTTGTGATCCAGCTATACACGCAAGTGCACGTGATCGTTCAAGTAATACAATGGCTCCTTTAAAAGAGTCGGATATCGAACCCTAGGGACTTTCGTCAACAGAAGTCAATTTTAGACGTCAAACAATAATTAAAAACTCGTGTTGCGAAAAGGACAAGGGATTTGTTACTCAAAATTAAATGTTTGCAGAATATAAACTACTATTTTCGCTACCATAACTTCGGTTTTTGTAAATATGATATAAAAGTCAAGAAAAAGTAAGTTTTCAGGGTCAAGGCACTCAGAACATTATCTCTAGAACATGAATATTACCGGTTTAAGCAATTTGAGTCGTTTATCTTGGTTATTGATCACGAGGTTAATATTATGATTATATTCGTCTCCAAACTATAACCTTCTATTAGAAATTGGAAAACTAACTACATCGTTGAGCGGGGATAGATTTAACCAATTCTAACGCCTTTAAGCAATCTTCTCGTATTTGAACAAGCGCGGCAAATTAGGTACCTCTCGGTCCTAACCGCATATCAATCTCTTGGAATGTCTTCCTCGAGTAAATATCACGCTCCTTATATTCCACGTTCTATCTCTCAGTTTCTCTCTCGAGCTCCTCTCAAGACAATAAATTTATTTCAATGGTGATCAAGCATTAAAATAGTAAAATCAAGAATATAAGAATAACCAATAATTGATAAACTCCAGCAAAAACCAATAAAGTTCAACTCTAGAGATTCATGTTCATCGCCTCAACCCCAAGAATTAGGGATTTTAGCCACTCATACCGTGAATTAACATCATACTTTGATCAAAATTCATAAAAATAAAATAAAAGCTGAAAAGAAGAAGTATGAAACCTAATTTCAATGCCAAAAATGACCCAAAGTAGTCTAACAATGATGGAATCCTGATATAACAATCCAAAAGCCCTATTTATAGGCAAAAATTGCCAAAAAAAGGGCCCGACACGCCCCTGGTTGCGCCTGACACTTAGACAATTTTTTGCCTCTGAAAGGTAGTGCATGAGCGGCCCGGCACGCCCCTGGGCGCGCCTGGCACTTAGACTCTAATTTTCTTCCTTCTTTGACTTTTCTTTGCGGATTTGGTTGGATTCTTCAAGTTCAAATCTTTGGCTTGCCTCTTATCTTCAATATACTTCGCTCGTAGCTCCTCCAAGCCTTGCTTTCCACACCAAAAATGCTCCAAATAGTCGTAAATTTCACCTCCAAGGGTCTAATCACATTTATTAGCACAATATCAAATATTCCATCACAACAATACAAAATACATAATTATTGCTCTCAAAACTAAGGTAAACATAGGTCAAAGTCGGCAATAAGGCATATAAATACGCCTTAGATCACCAACCCACACTTAAACCTTTGTTCGTCCTTGAACAATAACCACACTCAACCCAAGGCGACTTTAGACAATCACAACCAATAGGCATTCAAGCATAGCTACACAACTACCTTCTTCACATTATGCAACTAACATGCTAATATCACCAACAAGTGAATAGCAAATTGAAACGACCTATCCTCACAAAACAACTCTACTAGTTGCAAATTCATGCATGACACATTATCAATAGATCACCACACTTTGCTAAACATGAGCCCTCACCACAAGAGAATCACCCAATATCTCACTCAATTCATTCAAAGTAATGATTAAATGGGTGCATGAATAAAAATTCTCTCACTCTCGAAAAGAATACACATTCAACATAAGATGAACCATAAGCTTGCCCTTAGTGTAGTACTCCACTAATAGTAGAATGTCAAAGCTCAAGATCAAGTAGGACTTTAAGGGTTGTAATGTAGGCTACGGGACGGGTAGGAACTATTTGGTTAAGAATAGTGACTATCTTCCCTAAGCGCTTTAATACACTACAATTTACTTAAAGATCACCTCTAACCAGCCTATTTTTCACCACTTTTTTCTTTCCAATTCTCTCTTTGTTTTGCCCCATCTCTTTAAGCTAGCTTACACATATTAGGCAAGGAGTATTTGCTATCAACACATGATTCACTTCTTTTGGTCAATCAATTTTTTTTTTAATTCTTTTCACTACATTACTCCCTACCAACAACACAGAAACTTTTTCACACACCAAAAGCTATTTACTTGGGGCTTCAACTTAACTTTTTTCTTTTTCAATTTTTACACTACTTAATATCTTCTTTTCTCAACTAAAGCGCTTGGGAGTTTTGGATCAAATTACTGTTAATTGAAAGAAAAGGATTAAGTTACATATAAGGCTACCAAAGAATAGGCTAAAGGCTCAACGGGGCCAACTAAGATCATGCAAAAAGGGTAGATAAAGTAGGTATAAAACATGGCTATCAAAGAAATGCCTATATCATATCCTAAACTCAACACCCTTGATTTCTTTTTGCGAACACACCGGGCAAGTTCTAGACATCAATATACATATGGAATATCACAAAAACCTCACTCACACATATAACATGATTAACTCAAGCAGGCTCATATAATTTATACAAAGTCATGCACGATTTCAATATTAAGCAACATATCAAGTCGACTAAGTGAGCATTAGATGTCTCAACACTTGCTATTGTATATCTTAGCATGTTCCACAATTATACAGGACGTATATGCTTAATTACATAGCACGCAAGAACACCCAACAATAACATAACTAATTTGCTCTTAAGACGGTCCTCATCCATCCATCATAGAGCAAAGCTCCTAATACTATGACTAAAAGATAATCAATCTAAAAAAAGTAAAATCTTTTTGTGCTTTTCTACGGTTCAAAGGGACTATTCTTAGTAAAAGAACTGAAAACAAAGGCTAAGGAACCCAAAATAAAATAACTAAAAACACACATATACATATATAAAAGGCCCATAACACCCTACCCCACACTTAAAAGATAAGCATTGTCCCCAATGCTACATAAATTAAACAAGTCAAGAGTAGGGTGTAAGGAGCTCTCTGGTCAATCGAGGAAATCGTCATCCTCCGGGCCACATACTGCTAAAGGTGTATCATCCGCTTCCACCTCGTCCTCATCGAATTTGAGGTTGAGGTCATTCTCATCTGTGGGGACATCATCATCCACATGCTCAACAAAATCTGGTCCAATCCGCAACAATGCCATGGCATGCTCATTTAGAGGATAATCCCTCTCAACCTAGCTTAGCTCATCTGTCGTAGACGGCCTACCCCCAGTATTTTGGCGTAGCATCTCCAAACCATACATACGGGCTAAGATCCCATCATCACGAGCGTGATGATCTGCCAATGTGAGAGTGGGGCCGAGCGCATCAGGCACTCTGGTTTGGTGACGTCAATAGGTGCCATCATTAAAGGAGAATGATAATCAAATGCTTCTTTCGGCACGTCGAATGCTCTCATTAATTTAGTCAATACACCTCCAAATACATATCAAAAGCCTTCCTATAGACGAGCTTGGCGCATAGGCGACAGCACCACAAAACCCACATTAATTTCAACATCAATCTTTAAAGCATAAACCAAACAAACTCAGTCCCTAGTGACCTCCGTCATGTGGCTACCCGAAATTAAGCAACAACAAACAATCTTCAACTAAATTCGTGTTTCTTTGTTGAACTGAGCATAGGGTAAACTCATGTGGTACCCTCTTTTATGGTATCGAAGCCACCTTATCATCGAAAGTTAGCCACAAAGTGTGTGTCTAATCTGTGCATAGGGAGGCCGAACATTCAGCTTATGCAATTCATGGGGACTAGCACCAGTGTGTCCTCCGAATAACCCATTTAGGCCTAGGGAATCAAGTATGACATCTGACCCTCGCACAACCACCGAGCTGGTAGGTGCATCTAGGTTCCAATTAGCATATAATTCCCTTACAAGATAAAGGTTGCAATCAGTTGGTTTTGTAAAGATGAAACCCATACCCACTTGCATAATGTGCTCCAATATTTTCGGGTTAGTCCGAGCTAGACTGGCCCGATCAATACACTCTTTCGCAAAGTATTTCGCCTCGGGGTGACTCTTGTACCAATTCTTTCTGGCACTAGAGACAACATTTAACCCATATTTTGTTTTCTAGACTTTCGGGATTAGGGGAGCCGCTGGAACCTTATTTCCTGATCGTCTTCACTTGTGTGAACTTGAGGCTGGTGACAAAGTTCCAGCAAGTATGTCAATTTCCCATCCAAAGATAGCTAAACAACTCAATCTGTGTTGGCTTTAAGGACCACCCCACACTTAGTTGATTAGCATCAATTCAAAGTTTATGGGTGTAAGGGTACTTAGACTTCCCCTTCTTACTTAACACCCAACCAAGAATTCCAACCCACATTCAAGTTCATCATCCTAAACAAGTTCCACATTCCCATGAATATGATTATAATGGATTACTTGTTTTACTCAAGAATTCAAACAAGTTTCATGCAAATTCAACAATATATGGGTTATATCAAGTGACTTTAACAAGCAATTTGCTCAACTACCACCATTTAAACTAAACCCACTTGCAAGTTGTTCAACTAAAAACATGATTAATTAGAACGCTTTCACTTGAACTTCAAGTTCTTATTAATGACACCCCATAAATTCCAACTCTAGCATAATAATCAATTCAAATGACAAAGAAAATAAAGGGCACCCAAAAATTCAAAGTACATCATCCCCAAATTTCTCAATATTCACATAGCAATCTAGAGAGAGAAAGTTTAAAGAAAACATACCTTGGTAGCTCTAATAGAGTCTTGCAATCACAATCTATGGATGAGAAGGGGAGAGGCATGATTTATGATGGAAGAAGAAGAGAAAATTAAGAGAGAAATTTGAATTTGTGGGGAGAAAATCAGGTATGGGTATAGGAGTTGTGAGGAATTGAAAGAGAATTGGGGATTTTAATAGTTGAAGGGTGGGTGGGTCGGGTCCCCTTTCTTTAACACTTAGCCTAAAAAAATTCAAAGGGTAGCAGCCAGCACACTAGGTGCCGCGCTACCCCACTGCCAAAGGCCAAAAATTTTTGGGCAGGAGCGGCTTGGTACGCTACCTGGCACGCCTGCTCACTGCCAAAGGGAAGAAAATTCTGGGCATGAGCGGCCTGGCGCGCCTGCTCACTGGCCATGCCCAAAAATTCTGGGCCAAGGTGGCCTGGCCCGCCTTATACTTTAATTCATACCTAAGTGGTGTTTTGCATTTTTTGACATATCTCGGGGCTTTTTCAAGTCCCAATACTCAAAAACTTTATCTCAACACATTCCTTACCTTTCCGACACCTTCAAAAGATCATCAATCCTCCAATTTACCTTTTCTTCTTGGATTTCCTTGGCAAACACTCTGTGTACCTCTGTATAAACAATAAATCCTAGAACTAAGTTAGAAAAAAAAATTTTTAAAAGAAATGGTTTGCCTCCCATCAAGCGTCTTAGTTTGATCGTGGCACGACTCTTCTTTTGTATATATATATATATTTTTTACTTTATAATTCCTAACCATTACAATACAAAGAAATGGGTTGCATCCCATCAAGCGCCTTATTTAATGTCACGGCTCGACCAAGCTTGTCTTACTCATCATCAAGGTGAAACACGTCCTCCTTACGCTTCTTATCTTTACTAAAATAGTGTTTCAATCTTTGGCCATTCACAAGAAATTTAGTACCATCACCTTTATTCATGATTTCCACCGCACCATGAGGAGTTGTACGAACTTACCTCAAAAGACCACTCCACTTAGATCTTAGCTTGCCCGGAAACAACCTAAGTCTAGAATTAAACAGTAGTACCGATTGGACTGGCTCGAAAGTGCGTTGGTGAATATGTTTGTCGTGCCATCGCTTCATTTTCTCCTTATAAATCTTTGCATTTTCATACACATGAAAACGAAACTCTTCCAACTCATGTAGTTGCAACAACCTCCTTTGACCAGCCAACTCCGGATCTAGGTTCAACTTATTCACCGCCCAATATGCTCGGTGCTCAAGCTCAACCGGGAGGTGACATACTTTCCCAAAGACAAGATGATATGGAGAAGTCCCTATAGGTGTTTTATATGCAGTTCTATAAGCCCTAAGAGCATCATCTAGCTTAAGCGACCAATCTTTTCTCTAAGTATTCACAGTCTTTTGCAAGATTTGTTTTATCTCGTGATTAGACACTTCAACTTGGCCACTTGTTTGGGGATGATACGCTGTTTAAACCTTGTGTTTAACACCATATTTAGCCAACACACTCTTCACCCAATAGTTTATAAAGTGTGAACCTCCATCGCTAATAATAGCTCTTGGAGTTACAAACCTTGTGAAGATTTGTTTTTGAAGGAAATTCACCCCAACTTTAGAATCATTTGTAGAAAGAGCAACAACCTCAACCCACTTAGACACATAATCCACTGCTACAAGTATGTATTGATTTCCATTTCACTTTGGAAAAGGGCCCATAAAATCTATCCCCCACACATCAAAAATTTCAACTTCATGGATGTTAGTTAAGGGAATATCATGTCTTCTTGAAATCATCCCCATACATTGTCACTGGTCATAAATTTTCACAAACTCAAGTGCATCTTTAAATAGAGAAGGCCAAAAGAAACCTGATTGTAGAATTTTGCGGGCTGTACGTTCACCACCATGATGACCACTATAAGGTGATGTGTGGAAACTATCCAATACATGCTTCACCTCCAAATCCGTAGTACATCTTATCACCACTTGATCAGGCCCCTACTTGAATAAATAAGGCTCATCCCAAATATAAGAACGTGCCTCAAACGATAGCTTCTTCTTTTGTTGAGGGCTCAAATAGGAGGAAATAGCCCACTCACCAATAGATTCACAATATCCGCATACCATGGCAACTCGTCAACCTCTAATACTAGCAATTGCTTATTTGGAAATTCCTCATAGATACGCCCATCATTAGCTACATGTGTCGAGCTCTCAAGTCTAGAAAGGTGGTCGACAATCTAATTTTTTGACCCCTTTCTATCTTTAATTTCCAAATCAAACTCTTGCAATAATAAAATCCATCGAATCAATCGTGGCTTAGCATTTTTTTTACTAAACAAATAACGTATGGCAGCATGATCTGTGTATACAATGACGCTAGTGCCCACGAAATATGATCTAAATTTATCAAAGGCGTACACCAAAGCTAGCATCTCCTTTTCAGTCACCATGTAATTCACGTGGCTATATCAAGAGTTTTACTCGCATAATAAATAGAGTGAAATACCTTGTTCTTTCGCTGGCCAAGAACCGCACCTACTGCAGCATCACTCGTGTCACACATAAGCTCAAATGGTAGATACCAATCCGGAGCAATAACAATGGGTGCTTCAACCAAATTCCTCTTCAAGATCTCAATTGCCTTCATACATGACTCGCAAAATACAAATTTAACATCTTTCTCTAAGAGTGTGCACATGGGTCATGCAATCTTGGAAAAATCTTGAATGAACCGTCTATAGAAACCAACATATCCCAAGAAGCTACGTACCCCTTTCACCGACACAGGTGGAGGCAATTTCTCGATAACTTCAATCTTTGCTCTATCAACTTTGAGCCCTTGATTTGACACTTTATGTCCAAGAACTATACCTTCCGTCACAAGAAAATGACATTTTTCCCAATTGAGAACAAGATTAGTTTCTTCACACCGAGCAAGGACTCTATCTAGGTTTTGCAAACATACCTCTAAAGAGTTACCGAAGACCGAAAAATCATCCATAAAAATCTCCACGAACTCCTCCACCATGTCATAGAAAATTTCCATCATGCAATACTGAAAAGTAGTCGGTGCGTTGCAAAATCCAAAGGGTATACGCTTGAACGCATAAGTGTTGTAAGGACATGTAAATGTAGTCTTCTCTTGATCTTGCGGATCTATAGCAATTTGATTATACTCGAAATATCCATCAAGAAAGCAATAATATTCCTTCCCGGCCAACCCATACAATAATTGATCAATAAAAAGGATCGGATAATGATCTTTCCTCGTGGAATCATTTAGTTTTTGATAATCCATGCAAATAAGCCACCCGATCACAGTTCTTGTAGGAATTAACTCATTTTTGTTAGTTGTGATTACCGTCATACCACGCTTTTTTGGGACACACTGTACTGGACTAACCCATGTACTGTCAGAGATAGGGTAGACAATGCCCGAATCTAACCATCTAATTACCTCTTTCCTTACCACCTTTTTCATTATTGGATTCAAGTGTCATTGGTGTTGCACATTTGGCTTATGCCCTTCCTCCATGTAAATTTTATGCATACACAAACCTGGATTAATAGCATGGATGTCATACATTTGCCATCCAATAGCCTTCTTACTTCGTTTGAGTATCCCCAATGTTGCATCGACTTGTTCCCTTGATAAATTTGCTGCAAAAATAATGGGAAGAGTCTCATTGTCACCTAAGAAAGCATATTGAAGATGAGATGGAATTTTTTTCAATTCAAGCTTTGGGGCCTCCTCAATTGATGGCTTGGGTGGAGGTCCGAGTGGACGATTTAAAGGTTCCCATCCACCCTCTTTTGCACAGATGCCCATAAAATTAAGGAACTGCACCATTTCATTAGCTTCCGCATCACCAAAAATATCTTGCCCCATCAAAACTCTTTCCAAGGGATCTGTTGAAAAAGTGTAGATGCTTTCAGCCACCAAATCTATAGCCGTGATAGCTGGCAAGTTCTCATAAATTTTTGGTAGCTTCAAAGCCCTATATACATCAAAGACCTCAAACTTATCATGAGCTCGCATAGTCAATTTTCCTGCTGCTACATCAATGATCGCACCCCCTGTAGCCAAAAATGGACGCCCAAAAATAAATAGAACTTCCGGATCAGGCTCAAAATTAAGCACCACAAAATCAATCAAAAAGATCAATGAACCCACTTAAACCAGAACATCCTCAACAATACCATCCGTTCTAGTCACGGATCGGTCTGCCAGCTGCAAAATTATAGTAGTAGGTTTAGGACAACCTAAACCCAACTCCTTGAAAATTAAAGTGGGCATCAGATTAATACTAGCCCTCAAATCGCACAACCCACGAACACAAACACGATCCCCAGAGTAATTTTTACAGTGAAGCTTCCGGGATCTTTCAACTTGGTGGGTAACCGATTTTGAATGGAGAGCTGCACTCCTCAGTAAGTGCAACTGTGGAATACTTAATCAATCTACTTTTGTTTGTCACAATATCTTTCACAAACTTAGCATACTTTGGAATACCCTATAAGATATCCACAAGTGGTAAATTAATGTGCACTTGCGTAAGTAATTCAATGAACTTACCAAAGCACTCATCTTCCTTCTTCTTTCTAAACTTCTGAGGAAAAGAAGAAGGAAAGTTTGCACTTTGGACCACTTTCTCAACTTTGGAGCTTTTGTCAAACTCAACTTGTTCATTTTCAACCACAAAATCTTTCGGCTCCAATTCTTCTGTTGGTGGAACTGTATCCTCTAACTGCTTACCACTATGAGTAACAATAGAACTCACTTGCCTCGGATTAGGATTAGTATCACTTGGAAGACCTCCTTGAGGCCTTGTATTCTGTGCATTTGCTAACTGACCAATTTGCTTCTCCAAATTTTGAATAGCCAACTGATTGTTCCTCACATCTGCTGCCAGCTTAGCTTGCTCTGCCATAATCTGCTTCAACATATCTTCCATGCTTATATTGCCAGGCTTAGAACCCATTTGATTACCTTGACCACCCTATTGTTAGTTGTATTGTGGTGCATATCCTTAAGGCCTATTGTCACTACCCAAATTCCAATGAGGAAGACTGGCACCCGAAGCCGATATGGCCCGAGAGAACCAATCTTTGCTCATGTACATTCATAAGCATATCCTCGTATGAATCTTATTATACCTCATGCAACTATGCAGAAGTCATGGACATGGAAACATATGCCATATATATATATATATATATATATATATATATAACTTGGCCGTTGGGGCCATCAAGTCAAAATGGACAATCATCTCTTACATTCATGTACCCACATATGTCTACAAAAGCATCTAACAGATGACTCTACAAGACTGACTGAGAGTCGGGACAAGTCCCCGCTTTATACAATATGTAAAATATCAAAACACATATATAACTGCGACTCGAAAAGCTCCGAACCAACTGGAGCTCACCCAAGATCCGCGAATGTCTGGCAACCTACAATGGAGGCCTACTCGTACCTGCGCCTGCAGCAATTAAAGTAAGTCCCCCAAGAGGGGTCAGTACGAAGAATGTACTGAGTATGTAAGGCTCATAAGAACTGTATCATACATAATAACAACAACAATGGAGTCAATATAAGAGAAATATTCAATGTGAATAAACCATCTTTTTGTATGTGAGGAATTATGTACATTACATTCTTTACTTCTTTTGCATTCACATTTATTCATCTTTATTGTTCTACCCATGCTAAGCTGTTCTGTCGCCCCTAGGATGAGATTAACCCATGCTAGGTACTTTGACCCCTGGGATGTTATATTAACCCATGCTAGACTTTCGTGTCGCCCCTGGGATGTACTGTCATAACCCATGCTAGGTACAGTGATCCCTGGGATGTTATATTAACCCATGCTAGGCTTTCGTGTCGCCCCTGGGATGTTATATTAACCCATGCTAGGCTTTCATGTCGCCCCTGGGATGTACTGTGATAACCCATGCTAGGTACTATGACCCCTGGGATGTTATATTAACCCATGCTAGGCTTTCGTGTAGCCCCTGGGGTGTACTGTGATAACCCATGCTAGGTACTGTGACCCTGGGATGTTATTATTGATATATTGGGATTGACCTATGCTAGGTGTTTCTTCCACCCCTGGGATTCCACCCAAGAATACTCATCAATTAAATATTACTTATTTCTTTCATTTTAAGAGTGATACCTTTGTGATTGAAACATTCTTGAACTTGAAACACATACATACATTATTCACGTCTATACTCTTATAAGATTGATATCTTTACTTGTAAGGGATAGATACATTAACTTGCACATTACTTCCTTCATTACTCTTATGAGATCTTATGAGATTGGTACTTTTACTTGTGAGAGATTGGTACAAAGATAATCATAATATTATTGAACTTGGGAACATGCCATGATTGGAAATGTTATTCAAGAATAAATACACTCTCTGTACATCATTACTCTCTTTGAGATAGTTCTTTTAGAAATTACAACATTATGACAGCTTTGGATTTTCAGTCAATGAATAAGAGAAAAGTGAATCATAATTCATCTAGGAATAGGACACATGTGAATATCAATAGATGTCAACCTGAATTGAGATACTTTAGAACACTTCGAACATGAGTAAGTACCATAACAAGGTGAATACTCTATGCTGCAGAAAGATACGGAGAAAGTAACCTTACATACATTGTCGTATCACTATGAATACACAAGTCTATATGGGGATACAATAGTCCAGCTTCCTCCTTTACGTTTCACTCTACAACACAAGTATATAACGGCGTACGTTAACAATCAACTACCTTACAAATGTATAAGTGTCACAATGAGTTACGTGACTGCTATATAGAATCATTTCATCCTTCACAATACAATCCATTGCATTATCATACCAACAACACCATAACATACCACACATCGACCAAGACATCATAAACCAATAACATTTCACACCACGGTTACCCTTTACGCTTCCTTATTATCATTCCGTCACAATTGCCCTATCAAATTGCCTCATCACAACTTATGAACAATAATACATACTTAATATAGTCCAACATACCACCATACGACCCTTTAAAGTCATTAAAACGGCATCACAAGTTGATAATTACATCCAAAAAGGGTATAGGGGCCTTCGGGGGTCAAATAGATGTGAAAACATACAAAACCGAACCTGGGGCTGACCTGTGAAGCCAAATGCGCCTGAAGGTGGCTGAGGTGTGCCCACAGGTGGCCTTTGATAAATGCCATAGGCACCTGCATTGGCATCTGCACCCGCAGGTGCCCTCGTCTGCGGGTGCGGATGCCCGTTTTGGTCCAAATTGGTCTCTTTTGGGTATTTTAATGCAATGAATGGTACATGATCATAACTAAACTTATTTTAACATATTTTTGATAATCTTTAATGCCAATAATCAGCCATGGTCTCACAACACACATAAACAACACTTCTCGGTCAATACATCACCAAATCCATAACCAATTTCACAATAACAATCCCAAACATTATACACAATTATAAAAAAAGGTAAGACTATAATCATATCTCACATGACAATATTGAATCCATAAAGTTCACCTCCTTCAAGACCACAAGTCCATGTTCGAGTTTACAAGGCAAAACCTCTTCCGATTTAGCAAACATGTAACATTACACACATAGTGAACTTCTCAATACTCCACCAACATAACCAACATCATATAGGCACCATCTCATGCACATATTATATTAAACCATAAGCATAAACACTTACCAAGTCTTGCAAGATGATGATCTTGGCCACAAAGATGACTTAGGGTTCTTGAGAGCCAAAAAGAAAATGTTGTGACTATTCTAGAAAAGGCATGGGTGTCACAATGAAATAAAAATATGATTTTGTGCCCTTTTTATAGTCCCTTTAAGTCTCTTTGATATGATACTGGGGATCCTTGTGTGGTCCGATCTTTGATATTTATATTTGAGCTTGAAGTGCTATTAGTTTATCCTTGTGTGAATAATCTAGTTAGTAAGTTGGCTTTCTGATGATACATTAATAAGTGATTGGTTGAATTGATATGAATTTAGTGCTTTCACAAAACCTTGGTGATTGGAACATAGGTGAATTATGTAGTTGATGTCACTAGTGCAAGGTAAATGGACTAGGTATATAAAATTGGTTGCTCCCTGTAATATGATAAGGGGAGGTGGTAATAATGATTTTACTTGATATGGGTAAGTTGAACCTTAATAGCATGATTGACAATTATGTAGCTTATTTGGTTAAGTAACTGGAATGATCTTATGAGGGTAAGGGCATTGATGTCCTAAAGGTAGACTAACTAGTTGTACAAAACCCATGGTGGATATGAATGAATATAATGGGTTAAGTTTTAAGTATGCGAATAAAGTGATAGTTGAATAATGTTCATAGGCTTAGTGAGGAGGCAGGGCTACTAGACTAACCTTGTAGTTAGTTGATTATGGACTGATACTGCGTTTGTGCTTAGTCTATGGGAATAATTATCAATGGACCGTATCCCTTGAATGTATTGTAGTTGAGAAATAAGTTAGCGTGATTTTGGTTGGTGATCTTCAGTTGTAGGGTCGATTGAGGGAGTAGAATTATTAGATGAGCTTTGGCATATTAATATCTCTCTTGTTGTTACATGGTAACCTTTGGTTGGTATTGCCCCTTGAGTGGTTAAGGTATGTTATAGGATCGAATAGACTAATATGAGTTGTGGTGGAGAATATATGTGATAGTGAAAACCCACAGTGCTGTGATTGGTGTTGTTGTTATGTTATAGAATTGGTTAGGGTGTTAGTACCCCACTAAACTCTTTCCTAGTATAAGGATGACAACCTTAGGGTAGTGTGGTTTTGGTTAAAAATCTTGCATTGTGTGAAGTAATGTTGAATGGTAGATCACAGTGTATTGATTGGTGTTTTTTTAGTTGTTAATGTGTTAGATGACGAATTCAGTAAGTCGTAGAAACTTTTGATGCATTAGACGAGTTGGCAGAACTCCGTTTAGAGCTATTACCGTGAAAGGGTTAGTTTGTAATGTTGAATTCTTAGAAGTGTATTGTGAAATGGTCTGAACTAGTACCAAGTCCAAAGTTACTACCTCGGGCCACTGCATCCGTTAAAGAACCGCTGCACCGGTACACAGTTTCAATCCCCCTCCCCCCAATGTTATCTTTGCTGTCGTCTCAAATATTTGTGCACTGTAATATCGTGTGGTGTTACGGGTATTGTAGATGAATCATTACATATATTTTATTACAAATTGTATTCTTTAAGTTAAAGTGGTCATGCTTTGTGCCTAGAGCATAGTGGTCTGTGGTGTGAAGTCTAGTTGGCATTATTATGGGATGGCAGTTTGGTAAGTGTTATCAAATTGTGTTAGAAGTTGATGGGAGGTTGCATTAGTTTCATAACCCTTATGTATGATGAACTCTGAGAATCATTTTAAAAACTCTCCTTTCCACCAATGACCGTTCGAGGATGAATGGTGGCTAAATTGGTATCTAATGTAACGATTAGTTCTATCGTTAATGAAAATATTCATGGAAAAATCATAATAAAAACTATCATCATAAGTTATAGGACTAATTCTTTAGTATGGGAGTGTATTGGACATGTGCTAAGGTCATACAATACCCCTAGCACAAAGTTAAGTTGAAAGTGTTCTTACCGATTTAGTTTCGAGCTAAGTTTAAACTAGGGTCAATTTCAAACGAGCTTATCTCCTATAATACAAAGAGTTATGGGTCCAAATACCCACCAAATTAAAGATCTTTGAGTCTTCTTTCCAATGCATCCAACCGTTCATTAATCCGCCTTTGGAGTAAAAAGTTATGGCTGTTTTATCGAACATTGTCTGAGCCTAGAAGTTAACCGCCGTAGCAGTACCGCTGCAGTGGTAACTAGGCAGTATTTTAAGTCAGTTTTGATGGGTTTTTGGGTTTGAACTCCAAAACATTGTCCCAAATCCCTAAAGGGGCGATTTTCCAACTTCTTGGGTGGAAATTCTTCGTTGAGGTAATTTTTTTCCGTCATCTTCTTTATTGTTCAATCCTTTGACTTCCTAGAATTGTTAGAACAACCTTTAATGGTGGAATTCTTGGGCGTTTGAACCCTAAGTTCATAGTATTTTGGGTAAAACCTATGGGTTGGGGTAATATCACCTAGAATTACTCCTGGATTGCAATTTAATGATTCCTAGCATGAATAAGGATATAATTAGTGGGTTGAATTCTCAAATTAGTTATTCGAAGAGTAATTGCTTAATTATTCTTATAATTGTTTAATTTTTAGATATTTAGGCTAATGGAATCATGAAGGAAAGGAAAGAGCAATTTTGGTGTGGCTTGATTGCTCTAAAATATTCGGTCGAGGTAGGTTATGGTTTAATGTGTAGTAGATTGAGATTAGTTGCATGTAATAATTGTTGTTGATAGGAGATTTCATGTCTAGGCCTACAGGCATGGTGTTTGGATGGATAAAATATGGAATTAATGTGATGATAATATAATTGTGTGATATTGTGTGATGTGTGGATCCCTTGATGGGTGTTTGTGTTTATATGACTTACTTGATGATTGATAAAATTTAATATGTGAAGGTGTGTAATAATAGAAGAATTAGGTGATCTTCTAATCTATAGAGCTAGTCATACTACCTTAAAAAGGGTGAACCCAACATTGCGTATAGTTTAAATATGAGATATCCTTGCTACAAGATTGATAGGAGGATTAATTGTGATAAGAGGAGGTAATGATATAACTTAAGAATCTAAAGTTAAGTTTGGCTAAATGCTAGGAAGTGAGATGTGTAAAGGTGTATGATTCTAGCTAAAATTGTAAGTTGAACAGAACCTATTTGTTGAATGATCGACTAACGGGGGATAATGCGTTGAATTTAGTGATGACTTAAGTGTAGGGGTTACTAGTTAGTAACTAAATTTACCTTTTTGAATATGAATGAAAGAGGGTTAAATTGGTGAAAGAAATAGGAGGATGATTTAGAGTGTACATATCGATCTTGGTGGAATGTGAAGTCCTAAAATGGATACTTGATTGATTGGTCTTCAAACATATTTTGTGATTGATGATTGAGTTAAGTGGTGAATTGGCTTTCGGGCATACTTGTGATTTCCTCTATTATAGGATAATTGGTGTACTTGGAATGATAAATTTGTGATTATTGACTGCATTTAATTGGTTGTCATTAATTATAAGCTCTATTTCGATCGTTGTTGTTTGCATCTGATTTCGATTGGGTGTTTGCAATTCGCCTTCAGGAATTACTTGTATTTATTGGCTGCATCTTGCATTTACATTGATGATGATAAGATGATGATGATGGGTAGGGTACCATGTCGATACGGATATGATATGCTGTGGTAAAGGGTCGGGTACCACGCCAGTACTAATATGATATGTTGTGATAAAAGATCGGGTACCACGTTGGTACGTTATGACGTTGTTGGTGATAAGTTAAGAAGGGGAAGAGAAGTTGTGCATCTTGCATACATACATTCATCATATGCATTTGAATGCACATTTATATTCATAGGTTGTTGATGGTTCCTTGAGTGGACCGAGTTATGTTGATGATGTATTATGATTACTTGTGTGGACCGACTGTTTGATGAGATATTATGGTTTCTTGAGTGGACTAATTACACCAATGGTTGTGATTGTCATTGCAGCAGAATGTGAATACAAGGTATGTTTTGGATTGTGTTTAAATATTATCCCCCCATGTGTATAGTTATATATATGAGGTATATTGTAATGCCTTTCTTTGTAAGGTTGCTGATATTATCTATTGTCTTGGTGGTTGCAATTCCAATGATTAATGGTAGTATAATAAAGACTGGGAGTTGCCCAATAAGAAGATTAATGAGAAGGAGAGAGATAAGTATATAGAGTTATTGTAATAAGGTAATGCATAAGAATTGTGGTATTGATTAATTCCTAGAATATAGTTAGTTAATCACACCCTAAGGGCAAAATAATATTGCTCAAACAAACAAAGGATGGTAGATTTTTGAAAGTTGAAGTATGTTCAGATATTAACCTGTATACTTGTCATGATCTCTTCTTATTTTTTATATGTTGTTATATATTTCTAACCCTGGTCGGCCGATGATACTTACCAGTACATGTGGTTTGTACTGATACTACACTTACTATATCTCTATTTGGGGATATAACCATGTTGCAGGTCAGTTGGAGTTTCTATAGGTACAACGGTGATTATTCTTCAGCAGAACCAGTCAATCTACTCATATATGGATGATATGTCTTGGGTCATCTTTCCATTTGTTTAGAGCTCTTGTACCAGTTTAGACTAGGTTCTGGAAAGTTGTTTAGTAGAAATCCGCAATGTACTTTTTGTAAAGTTTTGTTTTGAATTGAAGGTTTATTTAATTATTTATACTTGAGGCTATTGTAAATATCTTCCCCAATGATTGAATGGTTAGGTGGTAAGGGTTCTCCTATCTAGGATAGAGTTGGTAGGTGCCCGGGACGATCCACGATTTGGGTCGTGACATAGAGAATGCACGCTTCATTCCTTGCAGGATCTATTGTTCTAACACTTCCCAAAAGGAAGTTTAACACTTTACGATGATCTTGAATTTGTTTTTACAGTTTCCCCATTTCGGCAGCAATTCCAGAAAGCTTATTTGCAGTATCCATAGTCATATGTGATAGCACTCAATTTCTTTGATTTAAATTTGATGAAGTGAGGACACTTATTGATCCTCCATTTATAGAGTGCTAGAGTAATTTTGCCATACATCACGAACTTGATGATAGAGTTTTCCACAGTTGAGTACTATCATGACTCATTGATGAAAAACCTAACTACCTTGCGGAGCAAACAAAAGATCCCAAAAATCACACTGTATGAACAAACAAACTTTGCACAACCAGCTTACATAGAAAAGATTCCATATTCTATTCCAATAGATTCGTGACATCCATGTACTGAGTCATCAAATGAGCCATGTTAAGAAAGCCCAAGCTTATACGCATTGGCCCATATCCTAAAACCTATTCTTCCCTAAATCTATCAAAAATAAATCTATAACAAGTTTTAAGGAACTATGTAACAAGCTAAGGTTCCTAATCAAGCAAGTTCATCAAGTATATCTTGTCAAGTGTTTGTCTTTATTCAGGTACGCAAGATTTTAGTGATGAATTCCTTTCATCCTCACGCCCAAGTACTTTTAAGATATATGCTATTATGATTTAATGTTAGGGTTTATGCCCAATTTACTAAAAATTTATTCTTTACTTGTTTAACATGATTTCAACGAACAAGATTTTCTCATGAACTTATGATTTCCATCTAAACTATGATGTGTGCATCAAGATTCATGCTTTACTATTTCTTTATGAACTAGGAACTCTATTTTAGAATCTATCAAGTTATATATATTTTAAGTAATTTTTTTATGATTTATGCAATAAACATGATTTACACTACATGTTCAGATACATGATTATCAACATATGATTTATGACATGACATGGAGCTTAGGGTCACAGTAGTAAGATTTAAGAACAAATAGGACATCCAAATATGTTCATTATGATTTATGATCAATTTTAACATCCATATATGTCAGATGATATTATACAGAGCACTAGTATATTTTGGGATGATTATTTAGCACCGAGAGAACAAGGGTTCAGATAACTCAAGACCCGTAACTACATTGATACCGTAGTATTTTTTCCCCTTTGAGGCATAATTTCAGGATCCTTATGTACATGATTCTAACTTTGATCGGTGAGAACAATTTTTCCAGTATGGATGTATGACGCTGGGCATCAAGAGCCCGCATGGTATTTGTGTTATAAGAAACTCCATAAATTGCATAAACTTTATAGAATTTATTATCTATGTACTCATGAGATATTTTATGCAGATTTTAGCTATCATGATTTTCCCACATGACTATACTTTATGAAAACTTCTATTTACATATTCATAAAATACTTTTATGCATGACTTCAATTATCATGATTTTACATAGATTTATGACTTTATGATCTCAATATACATATAATAAAGAAAGAAGTGTTGTAAAATAATATTTATGTGGATGTCCATAACTTCTAACAAGTTACTCCTACCATTCTTCTACTTAATGTATAGTTAATCCTCCACAACTCCGCAACCACCATTATGGATATAACTAGGGGTGGTAATTAGGCGGGTAGGGTAAAATTTGGGTGGGTTAAAATAGGTCAAGACCCAACCCGACTCAAATTTATTTGGGTCAAAACGGGTTAGGTAACGGGTTATAACCCAACCCGTCCAATTCTTACTAAGTTTTAATTGCTTTATTTATTCTTTTATAAATTTTTTTAGTACCGAATAAAATTATTTTTTTCTTTATTGTGACTATATATAACATATCAAATAAAAAAAAAGTCTTTTTAAAATATCTTAACAAGATTTCTCAAAAATCAATTCGGGTTACATATTAACCCAAATTTTAACAGGTTGAAATGGGTTGGGTTGATATGGGTTGAACTAATAATTGAGCGGGTCAATAACCAACCCAAACTTAAACAGGTTGGGTCGGGTTGGGTTTGAATTTGCCACCTCTAGATATAACACTCATTCTTTAACCTCCCCCATATTCTTCTTCTTTAATGTAATGTTATGACAACCTTTGTATGCCTCTATGTAACACTATAAATAGAGACATAAGGGTTCAAATTGTGTACACTTGAGCACTTTGATACTTTGAAGAAATAAAAATACTCTCCTCTCTTGTCTCTCTATATTTCTGGTCTACTTTCATGTTTCATATTGTTATTCTTTTAGCTAATTTTAAAACACGTTATCAGCACGAAGCTCTAATCTTCTCAACTTCGTCTTAAATTTTTCTATCCATGAGTTGGTGTTTGGTAATGATAAACTTGGGTATTTGTGGACTGTTTACATATGTAAATTGGCCACCTCAAGTTCATGGTTTTGAACAACAAAAGGCTAACTGCCAGACAAATATATTGAGGCAATGGAAGCTCGATCACGTCAGATTATTTTTATGTCCAGGGAGTGTTATTTTCAATTTTACCATGGATTTTTATTCTAAACTATTCTGAAATTTAAGAATTGATACTATTAATACTACACGCTGATATTTGTGCAGGAAAATGAGTGTTGAACCACAACTACCATATGTAAGTTTGTGATGCAGGATTTACTTACCTTGAGTTATGGTATGATGGTAATGTTAAAGCCAAGGTACATCTGAGGGCAAGTTTTGGTACATTTGCCCTATTATGTCATTGGTTGAGGGTAAGACGGTGGATTCAAGTTCCGTCACACCAATAGAATAATAATATACTTTTGACTATAAGTCATGAAATTCACCTAATTGATTTGCTCCATTCTCTTATGTGAATGTGGTAGCAGTGTATAATATATATGTTTGAAAGATGACAAGTGGTTTAATGTATATGGATTTAAAGAAATAAAATTATATTAATCATTATTGTGGTAATATAAAAGGAAGAACACTATGGGTTACGTTCTCCAAATTGTCCTTCAAAATATGAAGGTACTTTTTATCATCAAAAGTGATATGAAAAGTCATTAGACATGTGGTTATTGTGCGACCTAATTTGATTGGTTTTACAAATCCTCCATCAAAATAAAGAAATATAAAGTAGTGGTACACTTGATATTTCAAAGTGATGTTGAGATGAGTCATATAAATATGGCAAGTGTCAAGGCATGACAATGAGCTTATAAAGTAAATTATAAAGTACATATGATTATAGTCCTTTTCTTGAAGAGAATGTGACTTGTAATAAGCATAGTAAATACTCGACCATTCTTCAAAATGGATGAGTCTATATATGTTAAAGGTTATGAATATTGATGTGCTTATAATGGTTAGATAAATACCATAATTCACCTCAACGAGAGGTTTGAGAAAAACAAATATTTGATATTAACTGTCATTGGTCAAGTACTTTTAGTACATAAAAAAAATATTGTGGTATGTTTTATTATGAACTATCGAAGGGCAAAAGAAAGAAATAATTCTTTCATATAAAGGTTATGACTATGACCAGGGTAAATGTTATTATGTGGCTACACAAATTTTTCATTGGTTGTATACCTATGGTACGTTAAAATATTTTGTCAGATTTAATAAAAGGAAAAGGGTATTAAAGGCAAAAGTAAAGCAGGAAACAAGTCTTGCCTGTAATGATTTGACCATGACAATAATAAGATAATTTTCTTATTGAAGGAGATGATCGTCATACAAATGGTGTTTTGGAATATGAGGTAGTATTTGATAGCTTTGAAAAAAGCTAATGTGTTACTACATGGAGGAATGAAATTATTTATGATATTGGGATTGTAGTAAGTCTCCGAAAGAAACTTTTTATGTTTCAAGAAAATTGACAAGAAAAAATTTTTACTATTATTTTGAGACTATAAATTATGAAAAGATTGTATGTCTTCAAATTACTACAATCGAAACGGGTTACAAATACTCATGTGAAAGGATGCCCGTTTTCCTCCTGTTTGTTGATACAAATATGGGCATGGTGATGGAATCACATTGATAGTAAACTAAAAGTTTACAGAAAATATATAAGTTGGCTTGAACGATTGAACATTCCGGTAACAAATATGATGCAAAAAGATAATAATTGAGAATTCATGTGGTTATATATTGAAGAAATAAATGATTCTTCAAGAATTCTCTTATGTTGCTTGTTCTTACAATAAAATATTATATCAGTTAAGATTGGGGTTATATCCCTAATTTTTTGGAACGTATAACAAGGTGAATATGGGTTCACCTGCCATGTGAACTTTTTACTATGAAATGAGATGCATCTATGGCTGGTCACATGTGCTTTGCTATCAACTTGCAATTTGATTTTTGCAAGTTTGTTTGCTCAAATTATTAGAATAATAGCATGGTTCCAAACTATAAAAATTGATAATGCTGATTGATTGAGCATAAATTGTGTGTCTCCAATTATAGTTGAACCATTGGTTATGAGAACAAATCTCCCAAAAGAAAATTTGGTATGAGATGTGTTTATGCAACATTATTTGTATGCTTCATGCCAACAAGGTTCTCCTATATTGTTGGTTCGGGATCAGAAACTAAATGATTCTCATCCAAAAATTTGAATGTGTGGTATCTGATTTAATTGCTCCACCACGCACAAGGATGGGTCCCGAAAATGAGGTTGGGGTAAATGTTAGATTCTTTAACATTAGGGGGAGATATGATTAACATCTGAAATGGGTGGAATGAATTATCTAGATCCTCATAAAACAAATGTGAACTTGAAGTTCAAGTGATAATTCATTTGCAAAATGTTGCAAATAATTGCCAGATGTATTTACTGACCCGATGTTATAATTCAGCTGTAAATGCTTAAATGGGAAGTCCTTGAAGGATAGAGTCTATGGCAATGCCTGAAGCATAATAGACCAATCGATTTCAAACGTAAAAGTTTTTGAAGAAGGAGAGGAGCAAATAATAAAGTGGTCAATGAAAATGAGGCAAGTGCTTTATAAAGAGCACCATGATATAACACTTCATAATACCTTGGCAAAGGTTCAAGTACCTGAAAATGATGAAAAATTAAGAGATCTCGATAAGTTATGTCGTATTGGAATCGATATCAAATAACTGTCGATGGTATTTTGATATAATGTAGTGCTTACCATTATAATTGGTAACGAGGATCTTGAATTTAAATCTGTCAAATAGTATGGACAGATAAAATATGCAATTCAAGTATATTTTATTTCACTTGAAAAGTGATGGTATGGACTTAGTGTATAGACTAAGGTATAATGCCAGTGGGGTATACTGAATTGTTGTGCGAAAAGTAAAATCGTAAGATATAAAGTATGGCTTGTGTCTTGAGCCATAAAGATTTTTCGCAAAGTCCTGACATTATTTTATGGAGATGTACTCTCCCGTGGTAGATACAATAAGGTTCTTTTCAGTCTGGCAATACTGAAAATCTTGTAAACGTATAATGAATGGTTGTCATGTCTAGTTAGATGATGAAGTTTATATGAAAATCCCTGAAGGATTTAAAAGATTTTTAAGTGATTCGATCCATTGAATACCCCAATGATTGCGAGATCGCTCAACATAAAAAAAGATTAGAAAGTATCATGTATTAGTGCAATTGGTGCACCTATATATCATGTTATTTCTATACATATGATCATATTTTATTAATGTGCAAAAAAGATATAATTTTACTTTTATGTGAATTTGAGTGAAATCAAATATTATTGCTATGAATTTATTATTTCTAACAACTATTGTCAAAGAATTGTTGGTTATGCAAATGCAGGAAGGTTAGTTGATCTATAGTCAATTTTAATATCATGCAAATAGAAGTATCCACAACTTGATTGTTGCTACGAACAAGTTCAATGTGCAAGTGGCTTGTGACAATGAGGTCATGAATAAAGTGATTGTCAAGAATGTATTTGGCTGAGTTCAAAGGATTAACATATCCAAGAAACATGAAAATGATATATCAGAATGAATTTAACAATTAATGCAACATCTTCATGAATGTGATTTAATCACAAAGACATTATCAATATCAAAATTTGAAAGCTGGAATATAAGATTGGGATGTGCCGTCTTCGAGAAGTGAAATGATGTTTGCATCAGGGGGAGTAAAATACGCACTACACTCTTTTTATCTTGGCCTAGGTTTTGTCCCAATGAATTTTTCTGGCAAGGTTTTTAACGAGGCAGCAAACAAAACGTATTATAAGATATGTGTGCTCTTTTTTCTTCTCTAGAAATTTTTTTCCACAAGAATTTTTCCTAGTAAGGTTTTAGCATGGCACATTATCTATGGACATCCATGGGAGAGTGTTGTAAAATAATATTTATGTGGATGTCCATAACTCCTAAGAAGTTACTCCCACAATTCTTCTCCTTAAAGTATAGTTAATCCTCCACTACACCACAACCACCTTTATGGATATAATTCTCATCCTTTAACCTCCCCCATATTCTTCTTGTTTAATGTGATGTTATGACAACCTTTTATATGCCTCTATGTAATACTATAAATAGAGGCATAAGAGTTCATATTGTGTACACTTGAACACTTTGATACTAGGAAGAAATAAGAATACTCTCCTCTCTTGTCTCTCTACATTTCTTGTCTACTTTTATGTTTCATATTGTTATTCTTTTAGCTAATTTTAAAAGAAGAAGCTTTTATTCAAGGTTTTTAACCGTCGGGTTCTCATTAGATTTTCAACATTTTAAAAATGTCTTAAAGGCTTTTCACAAGATTCATAATTAAGACTTTACTCTTATTTCAAGAACTTTACTCTCATGTTATCATGCTCATCGTTCATCTTTATATAATATATATATATATATACATAATATGTTTTTGTATTAATATTGTATAAATATTATGTAATATAACGATTATAATGTTATTTTTATTTCTCTTAACATTTAGGACTTTCAAATTAACTAACTATGATTATCCTATTTGTGGTTATGTTTACAATAATTTTTTTAATTGATTCGTTTCACCCTTTATTGATATTGAAAGAGGAAAACATTTAGAGGGAGGATCATGTGCCCTCCCTTTCTATACTATGAGAGATTGACAGATCAATCCCACTGCAATTTTGATTACCAGCTAATAGGACTCTCACGCTATCAAAAAATACATTTAAGCTAAGGTGGATCGAAACATATTTCTGTCTTTCAACTGCCAAATTCTGAAGGACACCATGTCCACCTTGTCTAGCTACACAAGACCCCGGACCACTCTTGGTAGACTATCAAAACTCGTGAAAATTAGCTTTTTTTGGTGAGCATGACTATATGTTGCAATCTTGCCTGCTACTCGGTTTTCTTCTCTAAAGCAATGGTGAACTTTAATTCCCTTTTCCTCCACTCTCTTCTTTATATTATCTACTGTGTATGTCATTTACCATGGAATTGTGTCTTCTCCTTTAATGCACATTGTCAGTAGTTGTGAATCCGCATCTACTAGCTTAACATCAACCTCATATTCCACTCCCAATCGGAGCCCAATTAGCATAGCGTGTTGTAGTTGACCCTAGGCAGGGGCAGCTCAACCATAGTAGTGGCCCAATGTTAAAATCAAACGGAGGCCTTAACTTTATAGGAAAAATTAATGATTTTATAAAGTTTATTTTAAAATTTCTTGAGATGCAAAGTGTTGTTAATAGTTTTTATATAATCGATCTCTTCTAATAATTCTTTTTTAATTAATCATATAACCAACGTATTTAATCTTTCTTGAGACTTAGTACTCTAA
Source organism: Capsicum rhomboideum (assembly GCA_031232105.1). Lineage (NCBI taxonomy): Eukaryota > Viridiplantae > Streptophyta > Magnoliopsida > Solanales > Solanaceae > Capsicum > Capsicum rhomboideum. The sequence continues at coordinate 108,710,249 of CP124711.1, forward strand.
ATATATCAACTTATACTAGTAATTCTTTCCTTTTATATATATATATATATATATATATATATAAAAAAAAATTCCTACAAATAGTATTTAATTGTTTTAAAACTAAGCTAAAAGAGACAATATGAAAAAGAAAGTAGACAAGAATACGAGCTCAAGAGAAGAGAGTTTTCTATTCTTCCAATTGTTCAAGTGTGTACAATACAAATTCTTATGCCTCTATTTATATTATTACATAGAGGCATATAAAAGGTTGTCATAAACATGACATTAACAATGAAGATTATGGGGGAGGTTAAAGGGTGTAAGAGTTACATCCATAATGGTGAGGGTAGTGGATGATTAACTACACATCATGGAGAAGATGGATGTAGTGACTTAATTCTTAAGAGTTATGGACATCCACTATCAACATATTATTTTATAACACTCCCCCTTGGATGTCCATAGATAATGTGCCTCATTAAAACCTTACTAGGAAAAAAAAAAAACCTGTGGGAAAAAAATTTCTAGTGAAGGAAAAAGAGTACACATATCTTATAATACGCGTTGTTTGCTGCCTCGTTAAAAACCTTGCCAGGAAAACCCATTAGGACAAAACCTAGGCCAAGGGAAAAAGAGTGCAGCGCGTATTTTACTCCCCCTAATGCAAACATCATTTTGCTTCTCAAAGACGACGCGTCCCAATCTTATATGTCAGCTTTCAAATGTTGATATTGACATTGTCTTTGTGATCAAATCACATTCATGAAGAATTTGCATTCTTAAAATCATCCTGATATATAATTTGTCTTGTAATTTCTTGGATATGTTTAAGCCTTTGAACTCAGCCAAATACATTCTTGACAATCACTTTATTCGTGACCTCATTGTTGCAAGACACTTGTACATTGAACTTGTTTGTAGCAACAATCAAGTTGTTGATACTTTCATTTGCATGATATTAAAAGTGACTGTAGATCAAATAATCTTCCTGCATTTGCATAATCAATAATCCTTTGACAATAATTGTTAGAAATAATAAATCCATGTCAATAATATTTGATTTCACTCTGATTCACATAAAAGTGAAATTATGCCTTTCCTGCACAATGGTAAAAATTATTATCTCATGTATAGAAATAACAGGATATATAAGTGCATCAATTGCACAAATACATGGTACTTTCTAACCATGTTCATGAGATCGAAATAGATCTTTCTTTATGTTAAGCGATATTGCAACCATTGGGGTACTATTTCAATGGAATCGCTTATAGAATTTTTAAATCCTTCAAGAATTTTCATATAACATTTACCATCTAGATAGTTTTCATATAACATTTATCGTCTAGCTAGACATGACAATCATTCATGATACGCATTCAAGTTTTTCTCATTCATTGCCAGATTTAAAGAAACCTTATTGCATCCACCGCAGGAGAATACATCTCCAAAAAATAATGTCAGGACTTTTGCGAATAACATTTATGCCTCAAGGCACAAGTCGTACTTTATATCTTACGATTTTACTTTTCGCACAATTAACTATTTGTACCCCACTGACATTATACCTTAGTCTATAGACTAAGTACATACCATCACTTTTCAAGTGAAATAAAATATACTTGAATTGCGTATTTTATCTGTCAATACTATTTGACAGATTTAAATTCAAGATCCTCGTTACTAATTATAATGGTGAGCACTACATTATACCAAAAATATCGTCGACGGTTATTTGATATCGGTTCCAATGCGACATAACTTATAGAGATCTCTTCAATTTTCATCATTTCCAGGTACTTGAACCTTTGTCAAGGTTTTATGAATAGTTATATCATGGTGCTCTTTTAAAGCACTTGCCTCATTATCAAGACCATCTTAAACATTTGCTCCTCTCCTTCTTTAAGGAGTTTTACATTTGGAACCAATTGGTCTATCATGTTTCAAATGTGCCATAGACTCTACCCTTCAAGGACTTTTTATTGGAGCATTTACAGCTGAATTATAACATAGGATCAGTCTGGCAATGAACTTGCAACATTTTGCAAATCATGAATTATCTCTTGAACTTCAGGTTCTTTTTTTTTTTTACGAGGATCTAGATAATTCATTCCATGCATTTCAGCTTTTAATCATATCTCCCCCTAATGTTAGAAAATCTAACATTCACCCCAACCTTATTTTGGGGATCCATCTTTGTGCATGGTGGATGTTACACATTCAAATTTTTAGATGGATTTATTTGGTTCCTGATCCTGAACCAACAATATAGGGGAACCTTGTTGGCTTGATGCATACAAATATTGCTACATTAAATAAACTCGTCTCACACCAAATTTTCTTTTTGGGAGATTTGTTCTCATAACCAATGGTTTAGCTATAATTGGAGGCACACACTTTCTGCTAAACCAATCAACATTATCAACTTTTATAGTTTGGAACCATGCTCTTAATTTAACAATTTGAGCAAACAACCTTGCAAAAATCAAATTGCAAGTTGATAACAAAGTGCATGTGACCAACCATAGATGCATCTTATTCATAGTAAACAGTCCACATGGCAGGTGAACGGGTACATAATCACCTTGTTATATGTTCCAAAGGGATACAATCCCAACCTTCGCCGATATAATATTTTATCATGAGAACAAGCAACATAGGAGAATTCTTGAAGAATCTTTTATTTCTTCAATGTATAATCACATGAATTCTCAATTATTTTTGCATCACATTTGAACCGGGATGGTCAACCGATCACGCCAACTTATATATTTTCTGTAAAATTTTAGTTTACTATCACATGTGATTCCATCACCATGCCCATATTTATATCATCAAATAGGAGGAAAACGGGTAACCTTTCATATTTATAACCCGTTTCGATTGTAGTAATATGAAGATATAAAAATCTTTCCATAATTTATAGTCTCAAAATAACAATAATTTTTTTCTTGTCAATTTTCTTGAAACTTAAAAGTTTCTTTTGGAGACTTACTACAATCTCAATATCATGAACAATTTCATTCCTCCATGTAGTAACACATTAGCTTTTTCGAAGCTATCAAATACTTGTGTATTACCTCATATTCCAAAACACCACACATGTGGTAAACATCTCCTTTTAAGGAGAAAATTATATGTACCAAATCAATGACAAATTTGTGTAGCCACACAATAACATTCATTTTTGGTCATGGTCACAACCTTTATATGAAAGAATTATTTCTTTCCTTTGTCATTCGATAGTTCATAATAAAACATATCATATCATATTTGACAAGACTTATTTCTTACTGTACAGTTTGATAATCAAAGACTCAAACCTCCCATAGAGGTGAGTTGTGGTATTTATCCAATCCATGATCACATTCTTATTCACAATTTTTATCACATATTGACACATTCATTTTCAAGAATGGCCTAGCATTTACTATTCTAATCACAAGTCACATTCTCTTCAAGAAATGGACTATAATCATATATGTTTTATAATTTATTTTATAAGCTCATTGTCATGCCTTGACATTTGTCATATTTATATGACCCATCTCAATATCATTTTGAAAGATCAAGAGTGCCTTCAATTTATTTGTTTTCATTTGATGGAGGATTTAGAAAACTTTTCAAATTAGGTTGCACGACAACCGCGTGTCAAATATATACCTTTTATACCAAATTGATGGTAAAAAACTACCTTCACCTTTTAAAGGACTATTTGGAGAACCCATAGTGTTCTTCCTTTTAGAATTACCACAATGATGACTATATTATTATTTTGTTCTTCCTTGCCCATATTCATATATTCATATATTCAACCATTGTCTTCTTTCGGACATATTATACATTGCTACCACATTCACGTATAAGAGAATAGAGCAAATCAATTGGGCGAATTTCATGACTTTTTATCAAAATTTTGCCTTAGTCATCATTATATACTCACTATGGCGCATTAGGACTTAAACCCAACGTCTTACCCATATAAAGGCGTCTTAGGCCATAATTTCATGGGACTCGAACCCAATACCTTATCATCATTGGTGCATCGGGACTTTAACCCAATGTCTTACCCTTTTTGGTGCGATAGAACTTGAATCCACCGTCTTACCCTTAAGCAATAACATAAATCAAAGTACCTTGTGTACATCCGTAAGTCATAATTTTGACTTGTTACATTCTTTACCGGCCTGCTACAGTGTACATATCATATGATAATTTGTATCATGTCCAATATTGGCATTCCAACCTTAAAGATAAACAACTAGTAGCAGACAGTAATCACTTGTATTAAAAAACAATGGAGAGATTTTCTCACCATTCTAATTAAACTCATTATTTTGATTTCAATAGCATTATATCCCGCACTTAAAAAAATTAACATGACAATTTGCCTCTTTATTCTTCAATCATTTTCTGAAGCAAAAATTGTTAGCATAACATAAACCAATATATAAAGTTGTAAAAATTAAAACAGATCAGTGTATCCCCCCTCTTCATATAACACATTTAATAAAATAAATTACTAATATAGGAGAAATATAATGTTGGGATCAAACAGAGGGTTGAAGTGATTTTTATATATTATTATCATAGTTAAAATAGTGTTAGACAACTTTTTCAAGCTAAAAACTTTTTTCAGTCATCAACTCCCTTGCAAGGAGAGTTCAATAATATATGGCTGTACAGAAAGTAATGTGATAGCATAAATCAAATTCAAACGTGATTTACCTTGACTCGAGATTTTGACCTTCTTTATTTCAATGCCACAATTCTTCAAAGGTATATAAAACTTACCAATACTTACCTTTATTTTGTGAGCTTCGTGCTGATAACGTGTTTTAAAACTAAGCTAAAAGAGACAATATGAAAAAGAAAGTAGACAATAATAAGAGCTCAAGAGAAGAGAGTTTTCTATTCTTCCAATTGTTCAAGTGTGTACAATACAAATTCTTATGCCTCTATTTATATTATTACATAGAGGCATATAAAAGGTTGTCATAAACATGACATTAACAATGAAGATTATGGGGGAGGTTAAAGGGTGTAAGAGTTACATCCATAATAGTGAGGGTAGTGGATGATTAACTACACATCATGGAGAAGATGGATGTAGTGACTTAATTCTTAAGAGTTATGGACATCCACTATCAACATATTATTTTATAACATTAATATCATTTTATGAAAAACCTATAAACTATTATTGGTAAAAAAAATAAAAATAAGGCCCCTCAAATCTGGAGGCCTAAGGCGGTTGCCCTTTTTTTTTTTTCAAAAGTATAGAGTCGGCACTGCTCCAATTCCACCAAATATTTGGCCAATCAAGTCAAATAGGTTTTTTCAGACAAAAATTTCTGACCTATCAATGGATGCTTTCTCCGATCCATATTTCGCTTTCTTCCTCGATCTCCATAGCTTCCTTGTCATTACATCGGGTAGAATCTTAGCTATAAAGGCTGCCACCGGATTCAACATATTACATTTTGCATCAGGATTTGGTTGAACTGAAGCCCACTACTTGTATCCCAAATAAATGAGAAAATTTGGTCCTGATTCTTTGCGAGAAACGCCGAGTTGAAGACATGGTCAGCATTTTCTATGCTTGTGATAGGAGGGGAGAAACATTAGCACGTTGGGGGTGACGTTGATGCCAAACTTGCCCACTCTATCGTCTGTTGGCAGCCTATTGTGCAAAACTCTCCATGACTCAAAGTCTCAAACGCCATTTTGAATGGTGTTAGTTTGTGCCATATGTGAGAGTTTAAAATATTATGAATGCCCCATATTTATCCCACAAATATCAAAATTGCTCGGTTTAGCTCTCTATGCACTTATTTTACGTTGCTTCTTTGGGTTTTCCATCTATGTAGTTGAATTTGCAAAATATTAGAGTCAATAAATAATTTTATTTAATTTTATTTTATTCATAATAAATCATGCAAAATAGTATCTTCTTGTGATATTCTAAAGATTCAAATCCGACAGCATCAACCCAAAATATTGACACTAATCAAACCTCTAAACTTTCAACTTTCAAATCAAGACTCAAAATAAAATTTAAATAATTCTATAAGAAAGACTTAAGCCAAATATTTCTAGGATAAAATTACAAATTGACCAAACAAAAGCATTCAATTATATAGAACCTTTCGAACAACTTAATAAGTAAGCATCATCTAGATTAACATTTACTGTCAAGAGCAGAGATAATTTATATAATCCAAACGTTTGATTTTGTAATAAATTTAAGTTTTAAAATATACTCTCTTTGTTCACTTTTACTTGTCACTGTTTCGCTTTTCGAGGTCAAACTTTATGAATTTTAATCAATATTTTATGATGTATAATTTAATATTTCAAATTTAAAACTTAGATGATCGAAAACTATACGAAAAATGTTATAAGTTGCAATCTTTCTAGTATTAATATGATGAAAAATACATTTTAAAATATTGGCCAAAGTTCATGCAGATTGACCTCGAAAAGCAAAATAATAATAAGTAAAAGTGAACGGAGAAAGTACTGTCAAAAGTTAGTATTTTCGTGTAAGCCATAACTTCTGTGAATAAAGTCAAAAGGCATACTATTTGATGACTTTATTGCCATTCTTCTAGCCATCAAGCTATGTATTTAATTCTGTGCAGCCCTTTTTTTGAAATTTGATTGCTCCAATTGACCATAAAGCAATATTGCAGGTCAACTTTATCTTCCGCACCGGCTATAATAAAATCAATTGCGCCTCGATATACTTATTTTCTCATAGTTGATATCTTCTCTGAAATATTATTGAAGCCTCACTTTTATTTTTAATTTTGATTATCTCATGCGTAGAGTCATCGATTGCATAAATGTGTTATAACTATAATAATACTTTAAAAGCCTAAAAAAACAACTACCAAAAAAAATAATTATATGATACAGTAATGTAAAATAAAATCCATAGCTCCAATTTATTTCTTATAGGTCGATTAGCTTAAGACAAACAATAACTTCGTTGACAAGATATTGATAGGTGAAATCTTTCTGGTGTAAATCTAGAAAATTATAAAAGCTAATATTTGTTCATTCATAATTTCAGCAATAAAAAAGAAAGCAAAGGGAATTTAAATATTTATCTCCATTAATTAAATGTAATTGTTGCACATTACCTGTAACAATGTGTGTATCGCATTCTTTGAATTGATCTCTTGCCCTCTTTATTCTTTAATTGTTTAATGGATGTGCCTATATTTATCTTCTGTTAAAATGGATGTTCATGTCCAGAATAAGCAAAACTTATTAAAGTTAATCTATTAAGAGGATATCTGGAATTAATTTGAATGTAATCAATCAACTATACCTTCTTTTCTAAGTTGATCAGTTAGTTTTGAATGGACCAATGCAAGTTAGGAGAAGTATTAAATGCTCTATCAGTATTGAATATTTTTTCAAAATTTTTTTCAGAGATATCAACATCATTTGATTTTTCAAGTAAAGTAAAAAAAATAAAATTAAGAAATGCCGAGAGATTTTGAAATATTTATGTGCATAATCATCAATTGCATCATCAAAAATACACAGAGAATGAAAAATTAAATTTGAACTCACAGTCTATTAAGAATAAGAGGGTTTATATTTCTGGTGAAAAATAAAGAATTGCTCAAAATTGAAGTCACAAGAAGAAATGAAGAATAGACTCCATAATGCAAAAGATTTAATGAAAAATGGACTCTATCTCACTCTTGGGAATACATGTATAGCAGGGATGTTCTCTAAATGAGGATGAGTGATATTACTTATTATTAGGAGTATTTATTTGAAAGACACATCCCTTTAGATATGACACTTAAATTAGAAGGTAACTTTTCATGAGAGCAAATGAAGCAACTCTTCCTAAGAGCACCGCTTGTGGGTATTTATTATTTTTTTTAAGAAAAAGAATATTTTTACGTTATTTTAGTAATTTCACTATAAGTTTAGAGAGTTCATGCTTTTAAGGTAGTACAAATATATTGCATACCAATACATTGTTGCGTCCAAATACACACGTAAGCGTACACGGTCATGCAAGTAATAAAATGGCTCTTGCGAGCAGGATGTCGAACCCACAGGGAGTTGTGACTTAGCAAACAATCCAATTCAAGTAATACTATAAGATTAAACAAGTGTGATTTGTAAGCAAAATATTTGTTGGATTTTGGTGATTCTAAGGGCCCGTTTGGCCATGTGAGATGAAATCATGATTTTAAATCATGATATGAAATCATATAAGATGAAGTTGAAGTTTTGTTTGGACATGCAATTTGGGATTCTTAAGTTGTATTTTTTTTTTATAAACATAAAACCCCCATAAGGTTTGAAAACTATCAAAATTACCTCAATTCTTCATACAATCTTACCAAATAAGCAAAAGTTCATAACAAAAGTATAATACACTATTACAAAAATATTCTTAAAAAAAATACAACATTTATTGATCAAACTTTATCTTAAAAATTAAGTAAAATTGAACATGTGATGGAAATGAGATAGCTTTGTGTAAAGCTATGAAATTCGTAATTTGATATACATAAAAAAAAATAATGTTGGTGAAAGTAATGGTTATATGAGATAAAATAGCTTAAAGATTGATAAGAGTAATAATGGTGGGGCTTTTTTTACAAAATATAAACTTGTGGATAAATTTTTGTATTTAAAAAAATTTCAACTCCTGATATGAAATTCCAAATCACACTTTTTGGAGAATTTGAGATTTCATATCATGATATTAAATCACGAGATGAAATCACATGTCGAAACACTAATTTTATCTCATGATTTCAAATTTTGAACTTCATATCGCATGTCCAAACGCCTACTAAAAGTAAACTGTAAAAGCTAGTACGTAGTTGAAAGAGTTGTAAACAATATTGAGGAGGATTCTAGGGTCAAGGATTAATTCAAAATCATGTATAACAATAATTTATTGTCGGCTAAGTTGTTTATCTTGGTAGTTGATTCCAGGATTGATAATATGATTATGGTCTTCCGAGCCTCTAATCATCTACCTAAACTAGCCTCACAACTACATCGTTGAGCAGAGATGTGAGGATCTAATTCAAATGCATTTATATATCTTCCCATACTAGAACCAAATAAGACGTTCTAAGTATATTACTATCTTAGATGCTAATCAAATCTTTACTTCTAAAGATAAATACTCATCCCTCACATTCTTCGTTCTATCCTAGTATTTATCCATCCGGGCTCATACAAGAATTAAAGATGTATTTTAATAGTCGCGAAATGTTTAAATAGTAATGAATCTAATGTCAAGACCCGATTTCTCAGATCATGATGACACCTACTATATTCCACCAGTAGGTAAGCCAACCCATAATTCGGAATAATGAGTAACAGACTATCAAGAGAAAAGAAGAATAGCAGCGAAAAAGAATTTAATCAAAAGTCTATTATAGATATATAACCCCAAAACCTGGTGAAGTCAATACAACAGGAGTAAAAGGTGAAATACAGAGTAAATATATACAAATCCGTCTCTGAAATACAAAATAGAGATCAAACTAACAATATGAGGGAGAGCAGAAATACTCCGAACGTAAGGAGCTCACCCCAAATCTCCGATCCATGGCTGCTCCGGACGATGTACACATCAACTGCAAGAACTCATACCATGATCTGCATGCTGCAGAAGTGTAGTATGAGTACAAAACACGTGGTATAAAGTAGGCATCGGCCGGCTGAGCTCCAAAGATAATGCAAGCATAAATAACATGTAAATCAGGAATATAACTACAAGCAACTATCCAAGAAACTAAACATAATAATGCTAATGGAGCAATAAGGAAAAACTATCCTATTCTAACAGTATTCATGAACTAAAGTGCAATACCGTATATCACTAGCCAATATACAACTGAAGAGTGAAAGAAGGATATATAGTAGTAATACAAGGTCAAAGGATACATATACAATATAAATAAATAAAGAAAGAGAGGTATATATAGTTATATCATATGTGTATATATATATTCATGTATACGACTAAACTCAAAGATAATATCATGAGGGAGCCAACCAAACATCTCGAGGGTCATAACCAAGAAAGAATGCTAATACTTAATTGAGGTCTCTAACCGAGATGAGACTAATCATGAGATAACCTAACAACAGCTTATCTTACTACAATAGAGTAAAAGAATCAGAAACGTACCCATAATCTTGGGTACCAGTCCATAACAATCCTGCCATGAACTAACCAACATAAATAATAATAAAGTAACCGGCTAGTCTAGATAAACAATAACCTAACCGGGCCCCCATAAGACCAAAAGGTTCAAGAAAGAACACAGCATATAGCAAGCATAACCTATACCTATACAGCCCCCCATAAGACTGATAGATATAAGTGTCAAACAATTATACTGGTGATAGGCAATGCATATGAATGAATGAATCCAACATAAATCGATAATACCATATCCAATCTGAGTACCATAACATGCTAAGTATATACAACTCCTCCAGCTCAGTAGCTCGCAAAAGCATGACCTACGGAGACTATCCTTCTCCGGCACTGTAGCTTATGGATAAAGGGGCCCATAGGGGACTCGAGATATCCGTATAAACTGCCTAGTCCTGAACCAGGACTTCCAGTAACCATCATAGTCAATCTACTCCATCCAGTAGCAGAGAAATATATATAAGTATAATAAGTGCTCATACTCGAACTGAGACAAAAAATTATAAATCTGTAAATCCATTACCCGAGATTGAGTTCGGGACTAAATCGGCATAATAATGTAGAAAGGGTCGAAATCTCCTTTGATAGAAGTAAATAGTAGTGGTAAAAGAGTGGATTAATAACGGACCAGAATCAACCTTTGCCTAATTTTCCAAAGTAATACGTTTCGTTTTAAAAGTTCATAAAGCCTTAATAAAGGTGGTAAGACTTCCGTTGTAAAAAAATAGATTTTAAAGTGAAAAGTGGGAAAAAAATCCCTTTTTAGAAAAAAGTAGTAAAATCAATGTTTTGATTGGAATCGTACCACTAAATGATCATAAATGCGCCTAAAAGAATGCATGACATCACCAGTATCCAAAAAATACAACCATAAGGGCCTAAGCGTTTATAATCTAGAACCACATCCTTTCAAAGGATAGAATACTAATCTGGTATCCAACAGGTATCGTAACTATGACCTCGGGCCCAACAATACATAATTAGCATGCTAATAGCAACAAAATTTGGGAAACTACGGTCCAAATCACTAAGTCAAATGGTATGTCTATACTGAAGGATCCTTAACATCAATCTATGGCTAACATGTCTATAATCAAGGATAATAGGATTCTATGGCCATAACAAGTATCCTATGCTAAGGTTCGAGTCACATTTCTATCCCAAATACCCTAAATAGGTTAAATCATGATATACTAGTTGTAATCCCCTCCTATAATCCCTACCTAGCATTCAATCTATACAATACATAATCTCATAGAGAAAAGAAGATTGAAGCCTACCTCATTGCCGAACTGCAATCTTGAATCGCTCGTCCTTTCTCCACAATCCCAAAATATTGCCATGCTATTAAAATAATACTTTACATATTAATAGAAGTAAGATGATACCCATATTATAATATAAAACTCCGGCCCCAATATCGGGTCAAAAATGGGTCGGTGGGGCCCATAAATGAAATTCCAAAATTTAATATGTCATGAGATCCCTTGAAAGAAAAGGAATATGTTCTCAAAAGTTTAGCATAAACAAAGCACAAATTGTGGCTCAAATCAGGCCACAAAGTTGAGGAATTTAAGACCTAAATTATAGGAATTAACAAGCAAAAAGATGGAATTTGATGGGAAAAATAATGGAAAATGATCAAGAGGAGTTAAATTAACTTACCTTAGCCCCAAAGATGATTTCCCACAAATTTCCTTGCTCAATAGTCCTTTAATGGCGTGTTAGGGTTGAGAAAATAAAGAAAAATTACGGAGAAAGCGATTATATACTACCTAGGAATCGACCTTCACGAAAATTACCCTTCGCGAACACGAGCAATGTGTCGTGAATGCAAAGGTAGGCGGATCAGACTATAGGGAATACTACACTAATAGTCGCGGTCACGAAGAAGAAGAGGGATTTGGGCCAATGCCGACCTTCATCGCGAATATGAGAGAGAAAGATAGTGACCGTGATAGTCAAGAACTTGACCCTTCGCGGACGTGTCCAGCTCCTCGTAACCCAAAGAGCAAAAGGGCTGCACCAGATTGCTGGAAAACCAACAATTTTCCAAAGTCCCAACGGACTCCAACTAAGTGCTTGGGATTCGTTCGGTACCCCGTGCACGCAAACAAACTATGCTACCATATCAAATTCAACATTCCGGACTCAACGAAATTATCAAAACTTTCATTTTTGATCATTTTGATTAAATATGGGTCCCATATCTAGTTCCATTTTAACTAAATTCTATCCAATAGCCCAAAATGAGCTCGAAAACCTTAGGACACAGACCAAGGGTCCCCATAGAATAAAATCAATGTTCCGGAGCTAACGGGGTTGTCAAAATTTCCATCTAAGACCGTTTATTAGAAATTTTGGTCTGAGACCAATTCCTTAATAGCCAAAGCTCCAAAATAGGAAAATGAGCTTAAAACCCAAACGAACTGTCCGATAACAAAACCAATAGTTTTCATAAGTCATAAATGATCTGTGGCCACTCTAAGAAGGCTCAAAATGCCAAAAATGCATGGAAATCGATAAAGTGACCTGGAGGTCATTACAATATCCACTACTAAAAGGACTTTCATCCACAAAAGTCAATAGATCGAAGGAGCCCAAAAGATTGAAAGGATGAGGTACTGGGCCCGCATGCTCTGAGAAAAATTCCCTAGATAATATCTAAGGCAAACCAATGCTTTCATGGGATTTCACCAAAGGTATCCCTTTTTTGCCAACTTCCTTACTTCACTTTTCGAAATGCCACAAACTCATTCTCAACAACCAACTGACCTCCAACTGAACTGAACACGACTGAAGTACGTAAACCAAACCACATGCACTGACATCGTACCAAAACAAGCACAATCAATAAGATACTCGACCAAGCTAAAGACAACCCAAGGCATGAACCATACGACCAACTCCAAACTCCAAATCTAACATTTTCTTACCTTTCCAAACCTGATGTCAACTCTGAGTTATCCTAAAATATTTCCAACATCATCTGAGTCCTCTCTGTATAATCTCCTCACACTAATCTCGAAAGACTAAAGCTGATCCTTTAAAATCCGCATGGACTAGAATAAGAATCAAACCTATAATGCTCTTCTTGAATACTCAAATGGCGATGACTAATGTCTGCGATCTTTGCCAAGAAACCAACTTTTTCAGATGACCCTTGAAACTGATAGTCATGAGTCTGAAACACAATCTCTTAAAACTGAATAGTCCGCTCTAGAATGTCCTACCGACTATGGGTGAAACCATGCTAAACCCAACTCGAGTACACTTCTTCCGCAGAGAAGCCATTCAGAATTTCTGATAAAAACTGAGAATCCAAGCCAAAAGCAGTAAAATCCAATACCATGTGCCAACAAACTATCCTTCAAGCATTTATCAAAGTTAATCTATCTGAATTGGAGAAAACTAAACTGGTAGGCAAAAAGTAGGCTTAGTCAGCTTTTCAATGAATGCTCAACTAAATCAAATCTTGAAATGGAGGCCTCAACCAAGTTATGCAATCCATAGCTATAATCTCAACACTGAAGCTGAACTACTCAATCTTATTTATCCAAACCGATCCTGTTAGCGAGTAAGCATCCATGCTCCAAAATCAATCACAGCTTCCAAGTCGTCATTCAAATGAGTCAAAAAACACAACTGGAGCCAACAAGTTTTCACTAAGATCAAACATCCAAATCAATCTTACCATCCAAAATCAAGCATATACCCAAAGGTTCTAGCAAGGGTTGAAACTGAAATATTATCGAAGAGTATAATCACAATTGAAGAAAACCACAGGCTAAAGATATGAGCAATCAAACCCACATCCACCTAAGGCATAACACACCAAGTCATAACCCAGAATCCACCAAGGCTGCAAAGAGCACGAATAGTAGCCAAATCTTGAGCAACTAAAAAAGATACGATCTTAGCCTGAATTTGGTCAAAATAATACTCAATCTAAGACAACGAAGACATACTTCAAATAGACATCCGTTTTGGTTACCAACAACTAATACACAGGCATATATCACCAAGCAGGAGCATTTCATAAAGTCATATTCGACCGAACAAATCTCGAAATGAGAAATTTCTAAATTTTCCCATTTAAACCAACCTTAATTCAACTGAACCATAAACCACATTAAAGAAAGAATGGAGTACCCAACTCAACAGAAACACCAAGATCAAGAATCCTACCTGGAGATAAACCCAACAAACCAGAATGCAAGCCTCAATCTTATCAATGACATGAGCAGGCTATAAAAACGAATTGCCCAAGCTAGAATCACGATGAAACCATGGAAGGCCAAACCTTCTTTCACTTTCACAACCCGCTCAACAATCGACCTAACTAACAAAAAAAGGAAAGCTAACCAATCAAGGTAGCCATCTAAGCCAAATAGACAAGAATTACAAGAAAAGAGGTACTAACTAGATAACGCTTGTCTAGCCATCTATCAAGCAAAAATCAATCAAAGTTTAAACAATACCAAAAGTAACGACAGTAATAATAGAATCACAAGTATAAGGTGCAAATGGTACAAAATGAGAAACACAACTAGTATAACTCAAAGATCACAACAAGGCCAAAATACCAAAGGAAAGGGACTTTAACCCAAAAGTTGCACCCTAAGGAAATCACAAAACTGATCCAACCAATCCACTACTAATAAAATTAATCTACGGGGGTAGTCATATATGCATAAATCTACATGAAGGCTTACAATAATCATTCTAGTAACGTCAAGTCATATGAACACCGATGGGTATGAAAACCCCAACTCAATCTAAGTAGAACTGAAAGGATAGAAAAAATAGTGCACCTATCTGATGGAATCCAAAGTCATAGTCCCTGACATGCCCAAAGAAGTACGAATCTGAACGATCAACTGAAATACTAAGGACACCGTCTCTAAATGAAGGTGCCATAACACTAAGAGACTAATCTGGCTACACTAACTGCCCAATAATCCCATGTCGTGGACACTCTCGAGACCAATGGTCGATCTCTTTACAGTAATAACAAAACCCTGAAGCTCTAACCTGACGAGAAACATAAGCTGACCCCAACTGACTAACCAAATGATGCCTGGGGAACTTCCTAGACCAATGACAAATCTCACCACAATCAAAGCATGACCCTGGGACTCTCTGATGCACTGTACCTTCTGACCCAGAATGACAGCCATAGCCTAAAGACCTAGACCAAATACCCCATGATGTATGACCAGAACCCTGTCTATTATGACCACCATGACCTACCTGAGAGTCACTTATAATCTGAGGTGCTAACTATACACTCCTGGTAGTCTGTAAATGATGCTTACCTCTACTGAGAAGATCCTGACCTCCAGACAGAATACTACTAACATTGTACTTTGAATATAGCCTCTTACCGCCACCTCCATTTGTCTTCATATAGGCCATCTATATGGTCCTCACATGATCAACAACCTGAAGTAAAGTATACCCAACTGCTATTAAATGCTCTGACGCCAAGCAGATTGATATAGTCAATACTCTAACAAATCCCCGCACCAACTCATGCTCTGTAGAAAATAACATAGGAGTATATCTGGCTCACTTGAGAAACCCACTCATACTTTAAAACTGATAAAGAGCCCTACTAAACATAAACAAACCCAACTCTGGCATGAGGATAACTCGCTGTGCCAACCACTATAACTGGTTGCGAAACATCTATAAAAAGGCTCGAAATCCCCAATATTGAATCCTATAAAGCTGAGGCGGTCACAAACTCAATCAGAGACTGGGCTAGCCCTATATACTCTTGTTGTCGCTGAATATCCTCGATATTAATCACTAATCCCTAGCCCGATGCTGGGTTGAAACCCTGGTAACACTTACAAAAGTCCCATCCACATATATCAATAACCTTGTGCTATCTATTAGGAAAAGAGTAGTGTCAAAGTTGTATTTAGATGTTCATAGAAATATGGACACATGATAAAGAATCAAGGAATAAAATTTCCTAAGAATGCCCTATAGTCTCTCGAAGATAGGATATAGACGTCTCCGTACCAATTCGCAGGACTCTATATGTAATGACCAAATTTATCATTATTAGGAAACACCTCAATATTAATATAGAGTTTGAAAATTATTGAAATATTATTCAAAAGCTTATATGGGACCACGAGTATTTAAATTTAGAAAGTTAAGCAAGTGGGTCAGGCTGACGTCTACCCGCTATAGCGGGACTTATTTTGCTATAGCAGTACCGCTATAGTGGTGAGCCTACTGCTATAGTGGGGAGATGCAGTCCAAAATTCCACTTAAGCGAGATTTATTTCCCTTCTCCCTTTTGGCTGAAATAAATAATGTGGGATGCTCCAAAAACCCTAAGGGCTGCCTCCCATGTCTTAAAGTGAAGGAGAAAGGGGTACAGATGAGTGCAAACCTAGGAATTTTCAAGGATTAACGCATCCGTGATCACGACTTCAGACTAGAATTTCATTGATTCAACCTTCCTACAACTGGATGAGATCCAGGTAAGCTAAGGTTAATTGAGTAGCTTACACCCAGGTTAGAGAGCATGCTTATAATATAGATGGATGGGAGATTTTATGTCTAGGTCTTCGGTCACAGAGTTGGGATGGCTAAAATTGGTTAAGTTTGGGTAACGTGTTCTATTTAGGCTGTCCAAATATCTATCATGTTTATGCAATACTTGTGTTATAGGTTGGATGATTCACGATTGTGTACTTTTTTTTAGTATAGTGAAATGGTAATCTACTAGTTATTGGTTGACCCTTAAGGTAATTTAATTATACCAAGTAGGGTAATAGTGAACCTCTAAAGATTCTAAGGTGGAAGTCATTGGGGTGGCCTTAGGAGCGTAGCAGTGGGGGTGTGTCATGGCTAAGGCCCTAGCCAGTAGTGTAGGTGATGATATTATAGCTTAACCCAACTCGTATTATTTGTGCATGTTAACTACTTTGTAGTGTGGCTGGTTAATACTTGTTATTTGGTGGGGTCAATGCAATGATTTTACTTTCTTATTGATTTAACCTTCCTTATTTCTAAAATGTGGAATGTTTTGGTATTTGGTACGTTTCCACAGGTTATTAATGAAATAAGGTTGGCAGACACTTATGTCTGGGGTTTTAGTACATGGATGGTATTTGTCCCCTGTAGGTCATGTCTAGAGGGTGGATGTATCACCCATAACGTGTATGTATGTATGAGGGTCAGGTGTGTTTGACAGTCCCATGAGTGGATTGGGGAATACATTTATATGCTAATGTATGTTTAGGATTCTTGTATGGTCTGGGTTTGGTTATATATATTTGGGGATTTTTTGGTAATGGAGTCATGGTATTTTGACATTGATCATACAATTAAATATAATCCTTCAACTGGTATTTATGAAATAGATTTCTATTTGTATTGGAATGCCTTGGATATTGTATTTATCTATGCCTGATAATGGTATACGTGTCTTGACTTGACTTGTCTGTACTTGACTTAGTAACATTTGTTGACTTATTGGTATTATCCCTTAAATGCCTTTGTTGCTTGTTATACAAAATGCATGTTGGTTTTGAGTCTGGATAAACTTGTTGTTCTATAATTCAGTTAAGGGATGGATGGTTCGTAGTGTAATTCTTAATCTATCTATTGTCTTGGCTCATTAAATTGCATCGGTGGTGGAATGACCAAGAAGTGTGGGGAAGAGGGGGTTTGGGTAAGGAATCTTATGCTTGTAGGATAGAGAGAAAATCGGGTGTCGGTTAAGGATTAATTCTGATGTAGTATTCGGGCTGAAAGGACAGGTTACATGTTCGATGAGTCTTCTCCAGGCATGCTATGCTACTCACTGAATCAAGGATTCAAGCCTAGGATTTCTTATCATAGTTGTCTTATGAAGTTAGGGTAATCCCCGATATGAGGTAAGACTTAGAGGTTCAGGGGAGGTAGAATCATAAAGGGAGGTGTTGTACTTTGGGGCTCATGACTAGAGTATTTGTAATGGGAATGGGGTAGTCCTAAGGTTTCGAAAATGAGATTAAAGAAATGCATGTTTTTTTTTGGCTATGTTTGTTGTATTAGGGTAATCCAATTAGAGTCAACCAATGAGCCTTACCAGTACGTGTGGTTTGTACTGATGCTACTTTTGTTATACCCTTTTTGAGGTATAGTCTTTTGGAAGATTCATTGTTGGTTTCTTGACTATTGTGGTAGTAATGATTTAGTATTTCTCTCTCTCTCTCTCCCATTCATGGTGGATACTGTGGCTGGACTATTTTCTATTAGCAACTCTTGTACCTATTTAGACTAGGTCCCAAGAGTAGTTTTCATTTTTATATTTTCATTTCTCTAAGACTGTTATAATAAAAGCTGGTTATTTTCAATGATTAAAGACTTTTGTATGTAAGTTGGTTGGGTGGTAAGGGGTTCTCCTATCTAGGTGATTTAGAATAGGTGCCCTCACGATTTGATAAATTGGGTCATGACAATTTAGTGTCAGAGCCTAGGTTACAAGTCTCTCAGTACAAGAGCAAATGTCCAGTAGAGTCCTGTGGATTGGTATGTTGACGTCCACATCTAAGCTTCAGGAAGCTATGGGGAATTATAGCAAACTATTTCACTTCCTTCTTTCTTTTCCTGCGAATGTTCAATTGTTGTATAGGTTGAATCCAATTGGTATCTTGACATTCTAATTGGTATCTTGGCTAAGGAAGTGGATGTCACTTAACTCCGTTTGAAGTGACATGAGCGATGCAAATTAGAATCAGGAAGGTCCCAACTAGTATCTGGCCCTCCGGGCCATGTAATTATGTTATACAACCCACTTGGGGTCGTCACATGCACAGTTAGGTGTTGTATTATTAAGGCTTAGACAAGTGATGTTTGATTTTGTCTTTCCTTGATTTTATATGTGGTGATTGTAGCTGTTTGATTTGCTTGAGTCTATGCTATATGAATGCTGTGAATTGTTATGTGCTGTGTGGTGGTAGGTAATCTTAAACTATGATGGTACTATTGGTTGATAGTTTTATAAGAGTTTAAACTAGTGCCTAAGGATAAGAAACAGAGGTGCTTATGCAAAATTCATACCTGTTTGAGATAAGGCAGAAGGTGTCATTATACAGAATCTAACTTTTTGTTGTTGTTGAACACCGGGAAACCTGTGCTAAGCTTGGTTAAACGCATAGAATTCGCGTGGTTGTTCATTGTTGACAAGGTTAAATTTCTTGATGTGAAAAACAAGGTTCGGAATTCACAATAGCGGGGTTAGTTTATAAAGGATTATATTGTGTATTTATGTTTTCGTGAAACATTATGTGTTATAATGTAAGGTTATGGCTGATTTTTAGTCAGTTAAAACTCGTTCCGGGAAAATTAACAAGGTCTCAACTCTTTCGATTAGCATTATAAGTACTAAGGACCTGGGGAAGAAAACATAGGAAAAGTTGTTTAAAATTCTGGGCAACCCCTATTCGGGCCACCATAGCAGCGTGAAGCACCGCTATAGCGGTAATGCTACTATAATAGGAATTTCTCTGCTATAGCGATACTGCTATAGCGGAGGGCATGCCGCTATAGTGGTATAGGCAGGGTAGTGACCCTGCCCTATTTTCCCCCAATTTTTGACTTTTGTGTTTGTTTGATTATTTTGGACATTCAGGGTACGAGACATTTCATGAATATAAAAATTGCATAAATACCATATAAACATTTTTATTACTTATTAATGCGGGAATAAAATAGCATCCATGCGCGGGAAATAATAGAGAGAAAGGTGAAATGTCTAGTACATACACCAAACGGAGGCAACCCAAATAATCATAAAAATAAAGGAGGGGGGGGGGGAAAGGAACCAAGATGGATGCCCTGTCACTTGCGGGCTGCTGGGGCAGGGTCATCTCCTTCTACATCACTCAGGAAGGGAAACTCTCTCAAATCTTCGGGATCCAGCTCGGGGAGCTAGGAGCTCATGCTTAGGAGCTATGCACCTGAATATCACCCTCATAGTCTTCTATATGTGGGCAAGTAGCTGATCTCGGGAGCGTCTCTTCTGCCTGTCCTCATCGAGCTCTCGGCGGAGTGCTGCGATATCCTGGGCAAAGGATAGGGTTGTAGAACTAGAGGTGTGTTGTTCCATATACCTCCTAACAATGGCCATGTTTGACTCTAGCTGACTGCTAGAGATCGAGTGCTGGGACTGGGAGGGAGGGACATTGTCATCATCATCATCATCCGCTTCAGGGACCTCCTCCGCTGCTCTACTACTCTTCGCCCCATCGGTCCTCCTCTTTTTCCTCTTCTAGGATGAGGGCACTCTCACCAAGAAAGGGTGAAGGGAATGTCTATCTCTACCGCCATATCATTGGGATTCTCTGGTACACTCGCCTATCGGCACAACTCTGACACCAGTCGAAGAAGAAAGGGAGCTCTCTAATGGCCCTGGTAGAAATCTTTTCACTCCATCACAATCTTCTCCCCCACATTTAGTCGAACACCCCTAATAGCACCGACCACTACCAAGGACCTAAGATAGGTCACGTTAGGGGTATTGTTGGATGGAATAATCCTTTGGGTCACCAGGTTTAGCCACTTCCTAGCATCGATTGAAAAATAGGTACCGGTGATGCCATTAGTCGAGGGCTAGTATACTCGATCCCTGAACTCCTCTGAAATCAGAATGTCCCTCTGCCACACCATGTCCATCTCCCGGGCCTTGGTTATGTAGTTGGCATTGGAGATGTGGGGTACTTCGAGAACCTTATTAATGGTGCGAGAGTCAATTAGGACGTCCACTCCCTGAATACAGATGGAGGGGATGGAGGAATCCTAGAGCACGGTAGGGAGTATGGCAAAGAACTACCTTGTCCAAATCACAACCCTGTCAGGGGGAGCTAACACCAGTGGGCCCTAATCAAACTCCTACAGCCGGTTGTAGAACTCTGGCTCTTTCTGCTCCACCTTTGTTATGTGAAAGCCTTGCTCAAAACAAAGCCCCAATCGCCGGTACTCCCAAAATTGTTCCACACAAGCCTCGTCGAGAAATCTTTCGTAGGCTGGGGCATTAGCTTAGTTTCCGACCATTTTATATGACAACCTACAAAGTTTGACAACAAAAACTCGTTAGCATTCATCAAGCGTCAAGCAAGGATCGAGCAAAAAAATTCAAAAATTCTAATTTTAACAGGGAGGCCACTGCCTGCGGCCTCCCACTATAGCGGTAGGTCTTCCGCTATTGCGGCACCACTATAGCAGAAATTTCTCTGCTATAGCAGTACCGCTATAGAGATAAAGACTGCTATAACATCCTTCATCATCCCCAACAGTCAAGGGGTGCATCAATGGCGCCCCTTTACTCAAATTTTCCCATTTTCAAATTTTGTACTTAGATTAGTGTTCCAGAAATTTCCTAGAACTAGTTTATACAAAATTTTGGGCATGATAACTCCTAAACCATGCCCAAATCGACTTCAAACACCGAAAAGACCCTTCAAATCCTCTTATGTTTCAAGCCACTTTAGGTAGTAACCTTTGAGTTTCTTATGGATAGAACACAATAGAAGCATTGTGAACGTAAGGGAAGCAACCATGCTTCGAATTTTCAACACTACCAAGCCCCAAAGATCAAAAAATTGAAATTAACTCAAACTCTCTTTTCCAACGTAAAATCTAGCCTAATGTATCCAATCTCACGAGTAACGAAGTAGTGGAGTGTAAAAGAGTCAAATATTTACCTTTTTTCGATGATGAGATGAAGTGATCAGGAGAGGGGGAGAGTAAATTTTTGAGTAGAGAAGGGAAAATGGGAAATGAAACCATTTTCCCTTCTATATTCTACTTTGAACCACTATAGCAGGGTGATGGCCGCGATAGTGCAACCACTATAGCAGGGTAATGACCACCATAGCAAGGTCCCGCTTCGAGCTCCAAAGACTTTTGAGTTACAATCAAAGACTTTTGAGTTACAATCCTTTAACACCCCGTTCGATGATCGTAATTCTACTAGTTTAGGGTAATTTTTGGCCTTCGGAGGGTAATGCAATTAGTGAATCGGGGTTTGGGCGATTTTGGTTTGATAAAATTTTTCAAATTTTGAATTGGGTTTCAGGTAGTAGTATCTAGTGGCGTACAATCTTACAGGGAGGATGTTAAGTCCAAACTATCTAAACTCTGCCCGTTCCTTCTTTTGGGTCATTCGGGGATGAACGATGGGTAAATTGGTATTTGTTGTAATGATCGAATCCGTCGTTATTAGCAAACACCTCGATATTAGTGCTGAGTTTGGAAATTATTGGGATATTATTAGAAAGCTTTCATGGGACCATGAATATTTAAATTTGGAGACATAAACAAGTGGGTCGAGGTGACATCAACTCGCTATAGCGGGACTTATTTCTCCATAGCGGTACAACTATAGCAGAGAGCCTACCGCTATTATGGAGAGATGCGGTCAAGAATCCCACTTAAGTAGGATTTATTTCCCTTCTCCCTTTTGGGTGAAATAAACAACATGGAAGGCTCCAAAAACCCAAAGGGCTGCCTCCCATGTCTTGAAGCCATGGAGTGAAGGAGAAAGGGGTGCGGATAGGTGTAAACCTATCGATTTTTGAGGATTAGCACATCCGTGATCTCGACATTAGACTAGAATTTCATTGATTCATCCCTCCTACAGCTGGATGACATCTAGGTAAGCTAAAGTTAAGTAAGTAGCTTAGACCCCGATTAGAGAGCATATTTATAACGTAGATGGATAGGAGATTTTATGTGTAGGCCTTCAGGAATGGAGTGGAGATGGCTAAAATTGGTTTTGTTTGGGTAAAGTGTTATTTTTGGGCTGTCCAAATATCTATCATGTTTATGCTATACTTGTGTTATAGGTTGGATGATTCACAGTTGTATACTTTTTTTTGGTATAGTGAAATGGTAATATACCGATTATTGGTTGACCCTTAAGGTAATTTAACTATACCAAGTAAGGTAATAGTGAACCTCCAAAGATTCTAAGGTAGAAGTCCTAGGGGTGGTGTTAGGAGTGTAGCAGTGTAGGTGTGTCATGGCTAAGCCCCTAGCCGCTAGTGTAGATGATGGTATTGTAGTTTTACCCAAATCGTATTATATGAGCATATTAACTACTTTGTAGTATGGCTGGTTAATACATGTTGTTTGGTGTGGTCAATGCAATGATTTTTCTTGCTTATCAATTTGACCTGCCTTATTTCTAAAATGTGGAATGTTTCAGTATTTGGGACATTCCCACGGGTTATTGGTGAAAAAAGGTTGGTAGACACTTATGTTTGGGGTTTAAGTGCATGAACGGTATTTGTCCCCTGCAGGTTATGTCTAGAGGGTGGATGCATCACCCATAGTTTAAATATACGAGGGTTAGGTGAGTTTAACAGTTTCATGATTGGACCGAGAAATATATTTATATGCTAATGTATGTTTGGGATTCTCTCATGGTCCAGGTTTGGTTATACAAATTTTGGGATTTTTTTGTTAATGGAGATATGGTATGTTGACATTGATCATGGTATTAAATATATTCCTTCAACTGGTATTTATGGAATAGATTTCTATGTTGTATTGGAATGCCCTAGATGTTGCATTTATTTATGCTTGATAATGCTATACGTGTCTTGACTGTACTTGACTTAGTTAAATTTGTTGCCTTGTTGGTATGATCTCCTAAATACCTTTGTTGCTTGTTATACTAAATGTGTGTTAGTTTCGGGGCTGGATTAAATTATTGTTCTGTAATGTTGTTAAGGGGTGGCCGGTTTATAGTGTAATTCTTAATTTGTCTATTCTCTTGGCTTACTAAATTGCATCGGGTAGTGGAATGATCAAGAAGTGAGAGAAGGAGGGTTGGGTAAGGAATCTTATGCTAGTAGGATAGGGAGAAGACCGGGTGCAAGTTAAGGATTAATTCTAATGTAGTATTCGGGCCGAAAGGACAGGATACACGTCCGGCAAGTCTTCTCCAGGCATTCTATGCGATTAACTAAATCAAGGATTCACGCCAAGGATTTCTTGTCGTAGTTGTATTTTGAAGTTAGGGTAATCCCCGGTAAGAGGTCATACTTAGAGGTTCAGGGGAGGTAAAGTCGTAAGGGGAGGTGTTGTACTTCGGGGCTCATGACTAGAGCATTAGTAATGGGAATGGGTTGGTCCTAAGGTTTTGGAAATGAGAGTAAAGGAATCCATGTTTCTTTTAGTTATATGTTGTATTCGTGTAATCCAATTCGGGTCAACTGATGAGGCTTTCCAATACGTACGATTTTTACTGATGCTACTCTTACTATACCCTTTTAGGGGTATAGTATTTTGTATGATTCAGTGTTGGTTTCTTGATTGTCGCGGTAGTGATCATTCAGCAACCCTCACTCTCCTATTTATAGTGGAAGTTGTGTCTTTCTTATTTCCATTTAGCAGCTCTTGTACCTGTTTAGACTAGGCCCTAGGGTAGTTTCCATTTCTGTATTTTCATTCCTTTAACACTATTGTACTAAAGGCTGGTTATTTTTAATGATTAAAAACTTTCGTATATATATCAGTTGGGTGGTAAGGAGTTCTCCTATATAGATAGTTTCGAATAAGTGCCCTGACGATCCGATAAATTGGATCGTGACACTACTAATCCCCTATCTCTTGTACAACCAACACCGGTGAACCTAGTCTCCGATACCAATTTTTCACAATGCAATTTCTTATGTCATGATGGAACCTACTATATCCCACCAGTAGGAAATCCAACCCATGATCCGGAACAGCGAGTAACTGACTATCAAGAGAAAAGAAGAACATCAGCAGAAAAGAATTTAATCAAAAGTCTATTATGGATATATAAACCCAAAACCTGGTGAAGTCGGTACAAGAGCTTCATACAATAGGAGTACAAGGTGAAATAGAGAGTAAATATATACAAATCCATCTCTGAAATATAAAATAGAGATCAAACTAACAATATAAGGGAGAGACGAAAATACTCCAAACGTCAGGAGCTCACCCTAAATCTCCGATCCATGACTGCTCCGCATGATGTACACATCAATGACGAGAAGACGTACTATGATTTGCAGGCTACAGAAGTGTAGTATGAGTACCAAACACGTGATACTCAGTAGGCATCCGCCAACTGATATTCAAAGATAATGGAAGAATAAATAATATGTAAAGAAGGAATATAACTACAGACAGCTATCCAAGAAACTAAACATAATAATGCTAATGGAGCAATAAGGATAAACTATCCTATTCTAACAGTATTCAGGAACTAAAGTGAAGTACTATATATCACTAGCCAATATACAACTGAAGAGTGAAAGAAGGATATATAGTAGAAATACATGGCCAAAGGATACATATACAATATAAATAAATAAGGAAAGAGAGGGATATACGGTAATATCATATGTATATATATACATGTATAGGACTAAACTCAAAGGTAATATCCTGAGGGAGCCAACCTAACATCTCGAGGGTCATAACCAAGAAGAAAAGCTAATACTAGTCTAATCGAGATGAGACTAATCATGAGATAATCTAACAATAACTTATCTTGCTACAATAGAGAAAAGGAATCAGAAACGTACCGATGATCTCGGGTACCAGTCCATAACCATCCTGCCACGAACTAACCATAATAAATAATAATAAAGTAACTGACTAGTCTGGACAAACAATAACCTAACCAGGTCCCATAAGCCCGAAAGGTTCAAGAAAACACTCAGTATATAGAAACCATAATCTATACCTTTACATCCCCCCATAAGACGGATAAATATAAGTTCCAAACAATTATACTGGTGATAGGTGATGCATATAAATGAATGAATGCAACATGAATCGATAATACCGTATCCAATCTGAGTTTCATAACATACCAAGTGTGTACACCTCCTCCAGCTCAATAGCTTGCAAAGGCAGGACCTGCGATGAGTATCTTTCTCTGGAACTGTGGCTCACGGATGAAAGGGATCGTAGGGGACGCCAGATATCCGTATACACTGCCTGGTCCTAAACTAGGACTTTCAGTAACCATCATAATCAATCTACTCCATCCAGTAGCGAAGATATATATATATAGGTATAATAAGTGCTCAGACTTAAACCGAGACTAAAAAAGTATAAATTTGTAAATCCATTGCCCGAGATTGAGTTCGGGACTAAATCGGCATAATAACATAGAAAGGGTCGAAATCTCCCTTGACCGAAGTAAATAGTAGTGGTAAAGTTTGGATTAATAATGGACCGAAATCAACCTCGGTCTAATTTTCCAAAGTAATACATTTAGTTTTAAAAGATCATAAACCATTAATAAAGGTGGTATGACTTCCGTTGTAAAAGAATAAATTTTAAAGTGAAAAGTGGGAATAAATCCCTTTTTATAAAACAGTAGTAAAATCAATGTTTCGATTGTAATCATACCACTAAATGAGCATAAATGGGCCTAAAAGTATGCATGACATCACCAGTATCCAAACAATACAACCATAATCTCATAAGCGTCTATAATCTAGAACCACGTCCTTTCAAAGGATAGAATACTAATGTGGTATCCAACTGGTATCGTAACCACAACCTCGGGCCCAATAATACATAATTAGCATCTAATAGCACCATAATTCGGGAAACTATGGTCCAAATCACTAAGTGAAATGATATGTCTTATACTGAAGGATTCTTAACATCAATCTATGGCTAACATGTCTATAATCAAGGATAATAGGATTCTATGGCCATAACGAGTATCCTATGCTAAGGTCCGGGTCACATTTCTATCCCAAATTCCCTAAATAGGTTAAGTCATAATAGACTAGTCGTAATCCCTTCCTATAATCCCTACCTAGCATGCAATCTATACAATGCACAATCTCATAGAGAAAAGTATACCGAAGCCTACCTCATTGCCTAACCGCAATCTTGAATCTCCCATGAATCGCTCATCCTTTATCCACAATCCCAAAATTTTGCCATACTATCAAATAATACTTTACACGTTAATAGGAGTAAAACGATACCCATATTGCAATCTAAACTTTTGGCCCCAAAATCGGGTCAAAAATGGACCCGTGAGGCCCGCAAATGAAATTACAAAATTGAATCCTTCAAAAGATACCTTGAAGGACAAGGAATGTGTTCTCAAAAGTTGATCACAAACGGAGCACAAATTGGATCTCAAATCAGCCCACAAAGTTGAGGAATTTTAGACCTAAATTATAGGAATTAACAAGGAAAAAGATGGAATTTGACGGGGAAAATAATGGGAAATGATCAAGAGGTGTTAAATTAACTTAACTTAGTCCCAAATATGATTTCCCACAAATTTCCTTGCTCTATGGTCCTTCAATGGCGAGTTAGGGTTGAGAAAATAAAGAAAAATTACGGAAAAGGAGAGTATATACTGCCAGGGAATTGGCCTTCGCGATCGCAAGGGCCAAAGGTCGCGAATATGAAAACCAAGAAAATTACCCTTCGCCAACGCAGACAATGAGTCGTGAACAGAAAGGTAGGCAGATCAGACTATCGCAAACGCAACACTAATGGTCGCGATCGCGAAGAAGAAGAGGGATTTGGGCCAATGTCGACCTTCATCGCGAATGCGAGAGAGAAAGATCGTGATCGCTATGGTTAAGAACTTTACCCTTTGCATACACATCCAGCTCCTAGCTACCCGAAGAGCAAAAGGGCTGCACCAGATTGCTGGATAACAAGTAATTTTTCTAAGTCCCAACAGACTCTGAGTAGGTGCTCGAGATTTGTTCAGAACCCCGTACGTGCAAACAAACTATGATACAATATCAAATTTAACATTCCAGACTCAACAGAACCATCAGAACTTTCATTCGTGATCATTTCGATTAAATATGGGTCCCACACCTAGTTTCATTTTAACCAATATCTACCCAATAGACTAAAAGGAGTTTGGAAGCCTTGGGACACAGACCAAGGATCCCCCTAGCCTAAAATTAATGGTTCGGAGCTAATGACATTGTTGAAATTTTCATCCGAGACCATTTATTAGGAGTTTTGGTCTGAGACCGATTCCTTAACAACCAAAGCTCCAAAATAGGGAAATGAGCTTAAAACCCAAACGAACTGTCCGATAACAAAACAAATAGTTTTGATAAGTAAAAAATGATCTGTGGCTGCTGTGGGAAGGCTCGAAATGCCACAAATGCATGGAAATCGATAAACTGACCTGGAGGGTCATTACAATATCCACTATTAAAAGGACTTTTATCCGCAAAAGTCAATGGATCAAAAGAGCACAAAAGCTTGAAAGGATGAGGTACTGGGCCCACATGGTTCAAGAAAAACTTCCCAGATAATCTCTAAGGCAAACCAATAC
The DNA here is from genome assembly GCA_031232105.1 of Capsicum rhomboideum. NCBI lineage: Eukaryota > Viridiplantae > Streptophyta > Magnoliopsida > Solanales > Solanaceae > Capsicum > Capsicum rhomboideum. The sequence continues at coordinate 108,738,787 of CP124711.1, forward strand.
TTTGATGGGATTTTACCAGAGGTATCCCATTTTTGCCAACTTTCTTACTTCGTTTTTCAAAATACCACAAACTCATTCTCAATAACCAATTGGCCTCCAACTGAACCGAACATGACTGAAGCACGCAAACCCAAACCACATGCATTGACATCACACCAAAACAAGCACAACCAACAAGCTCCTCAACAAAGCTAAAGACAACCCAAGGCATGAACCATCTGACCAAATCCAAACACCAAATCTAACATTTTCTTACCTTCCCAAACCTGATGTAAACTCTGAATTATCCTAAAATCTTCCCAACATTATTCGAGTCCTGTCAAATATATATCACAACTTCCAAGCCATCATTCAAACGAGTCAAAAACCACAACTGGAGCAACAAGTCTTCACGAAGATCAAACTTCCAAATCAATCTTACCAACCAAAATCAAGCATATACCAAATGGTTCTCACAAGGGTTGAAACTAAAATATTGTCGAAGAGTATAATCACAACTGAAAAAAACCACAGGCTAAAGATATGAGCAATCAAACCCACATACACCTAAGGCATAACACACCAAGTCATAACCCAAAATCCACCAAGGCTGCAAAGAGAACTAATAGTATCCAAACCTTGAGAAACTCAGAAAGATATGATGTTAGCCTGAATTTGGTAAAAATGATACTCAATCTATGGCAATGAATACACACTTCAAACAGACACCCACTTTGGTTAACAACAACTGATAAACAGACATATATCACCAAGCAAGAACATTCTATGAAGTCATATTCGAGCGAACAAATGCCAAAATGAGAAATTTCTAAATTTTCCCGTTTAAACCAACCTTAATTCAACTGAACCATAAACCATAGTAAAGAAAGAACGGAGTACCCAAATCAACACCAACTCCATGATCAAGACTCCTACCAGGAGATAATCCCAACAAACCAGAATGCAAGCCTCAGACTTATCAATGACAGAAACAGGCTGTAAAAAAGAATTGCCCAAGCTTGAATCACGATGAAACCATGGAAGGCCAAACCTTATTTCACTTTTACAACCATCTCAACAATCGACCTAACTAACAAAAAAAGTAAAGCTACCCAACCAAGGTAGCCATCTAAGCCAAACAAACAAGAATCACACAAAAGAAGGTACTAACTAGATAACGCTAGTCTAGCCGTCTATCAAGCAAAAATAAATCAAAGTTTAAACAATTCCAAAAGTAACAACAATAATAATAGAATCACAAGTATAAGGTGCAAGTGGTACAAAATCAAAAACACAAATAGTACCACTCTAAGATCACAATAAGACCAAAATGTCAAAGGAAAGAGACTTTAACCCAAAAGTTGCACCCTAAGGAAATCAAAATAATAATCCAACCAATGCACTACTAAAAGAATTCATCTATGAGGGTAGTCATATATGCATAAATCTACACGAAGACTTACAACAATCAATCTAGTAATATCAAGGCATATGAACATCGATGGGTATGAAAACCCCAACTCAATCTAAGTAGAACTAAAAGGATAGAAAAAAAAGCACACCTATCTAATGGAATCTAAAGGCATAATCCCTGACATTCTTAAAGAAGTATGAATCTGAATGATTAACTTAAATACTAAGGACACCATCTCTAAACGAAGGTTCCATAACACTAAGAGACTAATCTTGCTGTACTGAATGCCCAATAATCCCACATTGAGGAAACTCTCGGGACCAATGGTCGGTCTCTCTATAGTTATAACAAACCCCTAAAGCTCTAACCTGATGAAAAACATAAATTGACCCCAACTAACTAACCAACTGATGAATAGGGAACTTCCTAGACCAATGGCCAACCTCAGTACAATCAAAGCATGACCCTGGGACTATCTGATGCACTCTACCTGCTGATCCAGAATGGCTGCCATAGGCTAAAGACCTAGACTGAATACCCCATGATATCTGACTAGAACCCTGTCCAATGTAACCACCATGACCTATCTGAGAGTCATTTATAATATGAGGTGCTAACTGTATGGTCCTGATAGGTTGCAAATGATGCTTACCTCTTATGGAAGGATCCCGACCTCCAAATAGAATACTACTAACACTGTACTGCAGATATCTCCTCTTACTACCACTTCTATTTATTTCCATAAAGGACATCTATGTGGTCCTCACTTGATCAACAACTTGAAGGAAAGTAGACGCGACTGCTATTAAATGCTCCCACACCAAGCGGAGTGGTACAGTTAATGCTCTGACAAATCCCTACACCAACTCATATTCTATAGGAAATAACATAAGAGTATATCTGTCCCACTTGAGAAACCCAATCTCATACTCTAAAATTGATAAAGTGCCCTGCTGAACACCAACAAACCCAACTCTGGCGTGAGGATAACTCATTGTACCAAACACCATCACTGGTTGTGAAGCATCCATAAAATGGCTCAAAATCCCCAATACTAAATCCTGAAAAGCTGAGGTGGTCACAAACTCTATCAAAGACTGGGCTGGCCCCAAACCCTCTTAATGTCGCTGAATATCCTTAATATCAATCACTAACTCCCTAGCCCGATGTTGGGTTGAAACTCTAGTAACACGCACAGAAGTCCCATCCGTATCTATCGATAACTTTTTGCTATCTATCAAGGAAAGAGTAGAGTCAAAGGAGTATTTAGAGGTTCATAGAAGTATGAATATATGATAAAGAATCAAGGAATATAATTTTCTAAGAATTTCCTATAGCCTCTCGAAGATAGGATATAGACATCTCCGTACCGATTTGCAAGACTTTACTTGTAATGAAGAAATTTTTCATTATTAGGAAACACCTAGATATTAGTCCAGAGTTTGGAAATTACTGGGATTTTATTCAAAAGCTTATGTGGGACGATGAGTATTTAATTTTGAGATTTAAGCAAGTGGGTCGGCTGACGTCTTCTCTCTATAGCGGGACTTATTCTGCTATAGCGGTATCATTATAGCAGTGAGCATACTGCAATAGCAGGGAGACGCGGTCCAGAATACAACTTAAGTGGGATTTATTTCCCTTCTCCTATTTGGCAGAAATAAACAACATGAGAGGCTCAAAAAACCCTAAAGGTTGTCTCCCATGTCTTAAAGTCATGGAGTGAAGGTGAAAGGGGTATGAATGGGTGTAAACCTATGAATTTTCAAGGATTAACAAAACCTATGAATTTTCAAGGATTAACACATCCGTGATCTTGACATCAGACTAAAATTCCATTGTTTCATCCTTCTTACAGTTGGATGAGATCCAGGTAAGCTAAGATTAATTGAGTAGCTTAGACCTGGGCTAGAGAGCATGCTTATACCATAGATGGATGGGATATTTCATTTCTAGGCATTCAGGCACGGAGTTGGGATGGCTAAGATTGGTTAAGTTTGGGTAAAGTGTTATGTTTGGGCTGTCCAAATATCTATCATGTTTATGCTATACTTGTGTTGTTGGTTAGATGATTCATGATCGTATACTTGTTTTTGGTATAGTGAAATGGTAATCTACTGGTTATTGGTTGACCATTAAGGTAATTTAATTATACCAAGTAAGGTAATAGTGAACCTCCAAAGATTCTAAGGTGGAAGTCCTTTGGGGTGGTCTTAGGAGAATAACAGTGGGGGTGTGTCATGGATAAGGCCCTAGTTGGTAGTGTAGGTGATGATATTGTAGTTTAATCCAACTCATATTATTTATGCAAGTTAACTACTTTGTAGTTTGGCTGGTTAATACGTATTGTTTGGTGGGGTCAATGTAATGATTTTACTTACTTTTGATTTGACCTGCCTTATGTCTAAAATGTGGAATGTTTTGGTATTTAGGACTTCCCATAGGTTATTAGTGAAATAAGGTTGTCAGATACTTCTGTCTGGGGTTTTAGTACATAGACAATATTTGTCCCCTACAGGTCATATCTAGAGGGTGGATGCATCACCCATAGTGTGTATGAACGAGGGTCAGGTGAGTTTGATGGTCCCATGAGTGGACTAGGGAATACATTTATATACTAATGTATGTTTGGGATTTTTGAATGGTTCGGGTTTGGTTATATATATTTGGGGATTTTTTGGTAATGGAGTCATGGTATGTTGACATTGATCATGGAATTAAATATAATCCTTCAACTAGTATTTATGTAGTAGATTTATATGTTGTATTGGAATACAATGGATGTTGTATTTATCTATGCTTGATAATGGTATACGTCTCTTGATTTGACTTGACTGTACTTGACTTAGTGACATTGGTTGACTTGTTGGTATGATCCCTTAAATGCCTTTATTGCTTGTTATACATAATGTGTGTTGGTTTTGGGTCTGGATTAACTTGTTGTTCTATAATGTTGTTAAGGGATGGCCGATTTACAGTGTAATTCTAATTCTTCTATTGTCTTGGCTCATTAAATTTCATCTGGTAGTGGAATGACCAAGAAGTGTGGGTTTGGGGGGGGGGGGGGAGGGGAGGAGTAGGGGTTTGGGTAAGGAATTTTATGCTAGCAGGATAGGGAGAAGATCGGGTGCGGGTTAAGGATTAATTCCAATGTAGTATTTGGGCCAAAAGGACATGTTACATGTCCGACAAGTCTTCTCCAGGCGTACTATGCGACTTACTTAATCAAGGATTCAGGCCTAGGATTTCTTCTCGTAGTTGTCTTTCGAAGTTAGGGTAATCCCCGGTATAAGGTAAGACTTAGAGGTTCATGGGAGGTAGAATCGTAAGGGGAGGTATTGTACTTTGGGGCTCATGACTAGATTATTAGTAAAGGGAATGGTGTGGTCCTAAGGTTTTGAAAATAAGAGTAAAAAATTACATGTTTTTTTTGGATATTTATGTTGTATTAGGGTAATCCAATTCGGGTCAACTGATGAAGTTTACCAGTATATGTTGTTTGTACTGATGCTACTCTTGTTATAACCTTTTCAGGGTATAGTAATTTGCAGGATTCAGTGTTGGTTTCTTGGTTGTCGCGGTAGTGATGATTTAGCAGCTCTCACTTTCCCATTCCTGGTGGAAGCTATGTCTTGACTATTTTCTTTTAGCAGCTCTTGTACCTTTTTAAACTAGGTCCTAGGGAAGTTTCCATTTTCGTATTTTCATTTCTTTAACATCGTTGTAATAAAGGCTGGTTATTTCCAATGATTAAAGACTTTCGTATGTATGTTGGTTGGGTGGTAAGGAATTCTACTATCTAGTTGGTTTAGAATAGGTGCCATCACAATTTGGTAAATTGGGTCATGGCAATTTGGTATCAGAGCCTAGGTTACCAGTCTCCTAATACAAGAGCAAATGTCGAGTAGAGTCATGCGGATTAGCGTGTTGACATCCATATCTAAGCTTCGAGAAGCTATGGGGCATTGTAGGAAATTGTTTCACTTCCTTCTTTCTTTTCGTGCTAATATTCAGTTGTTGTATGGGTTGAATCCAATTGGTATCTTGGCTAACCAAGTGGATGTCACTTGAATCAATTTGAAGTGACATGAGCGATGCAAATTAGAACCGGGAAGGTCCCAACTAGTATCTGGCCCTCTGGGCCATGTAATTATATTAGACAACCTACTTGGGGTGGTCGTCACATGCACAGTTAGGTGTTGTACTATTAAGGCTTAGGAAAGAGATGTTTGATTCTGTCTTTCCTTGATTTTATATCTGATGATTGTAGTTACTTGATTTGCTTGAGTCTATGCTATATGAATGCTGTGAATTATTATGTGTTGTGTGGTGGTAGGTAATCTTAGACTATGATAGTACTGTTGGTTGATAGTGTTAGAAGAGTTTAAATTGGTACCTAAGGAGAAGGAACGGAGTTGCTTATGCAAAATTCATACCTGTTTGAAGTAGGGCAGAAAGTGTCATTATACATAATTTAACTTCATGTTGTTGTTGTTGAACATTGGGAAACTTGTGCTAAGCTTGGTTAAACACATGGAATTTGCATGGCTGTTTGTTGTTGATAAGGTTAAATTTCTTGATGCGTAAAATAAGTTTTGGAATTCGCAATAGCGGGGTTAGTTTATAAAGGATTATCTCGTGTATTTATGTTTTCGTGAAACATTATGTGTTATAATGTAAGGTTATGGCTGATTTTTAGTCGATTAAAACTTGTTCTGAGAAAATTAACAAGGTCTCAGCTTTTTCGGGTTGCATTTTGAGTACTAAGGAGCTGGGGAAGAAAACGTAGGAAAAGTTGTTTAAAATTTTAGGTAGCCCCTGTTCGGGCCTCCATAGCAGCATGAAGCACCGCTATAGCGGTAACGCCGCTATAATAGGAATTTCTGTACTATAGCAGTACTACTATGGTGGAGGGCATGCCAGTATAGCGGTATAAGAGGGGCAGTATCCTTGCCCTATTTTTCTTTCATGCTTGTTTGATTATTTTCGACATTTAGAGTGTGAGACATTGCATTAATATAAAAATTACAAAAATACCATATAAACATGTTTATTACTTATTAATGCGGGAATAAAAATAACATCCATGTGTGGGAAATAAAAGAGAGAAAGGTGTAATGTCTAGTGCATACCGCAAATGGAGGCAACCCAAATAATCATAAAAATAAAAGAGGGTGAAACGAACCAAGATGGATGCCCTGTCAGTCGTGGGCTGCTGGGGCAGGGTCGTCTCCTTCCGCATAACTTAGGAAGGAAAACTCCCTCAGATACTTCGGCTCCAACTCGGGGAGCTCCTTGTTAGGTGCTACGTACCCGAACATCACCCTCACAATCTTCCACATGCGGGCAAAAAACCGGCCCCGGGATCTCGTCTTCTGCCTCTCCCAATCGAGCTCTCGATAGAGAGCTGCGATATCCTGGGCAGATAGGAGTGTAAAACTGGAGGGGTGTTGTTCCATATACCTCCTAACAGCGGCCATGTCTGACTCCAGTTGACTGCTAGAGATCGAGGGCTAGGACTTTGAGGGAGGGACATTGTAATCATCACCCTCGTCCGCCTTAGAGACCTCCTCCACTGCTCTACTACTCTCTGCCCCATCGGTCCTTCTCTTTTTTTTCTTTTGGGAGAGGGAACTTTCACCAAGAGAGGGTGGAAGGGAATGTCCATCTCCATCACCATATCATTGGGCTCCTGTAAAACCCCGCCCATTGGCACAACTCCGATACCAGCCCGAGAAGGAAGGGACCTCTCCTAGGCCCCGATAGAAGTCTTTCCCCTCCATCACAATCTTCTCCCCCAAGTTCAGTCGAACGCCCCTAATAGCACCGGCCACTACAAAGGCCTGAAGATAGGTCACGTCAGTCGTATTGTTCGACCGATTAATCCTTCGGGTCACCAGGTTCAGCCATCTCCTAGCATCGGCTGAAAAATAGGTACCTATGATGCCTTCAGTCGAGGGCTAATATAATAGATCCCTGAACTCCTCCGAAATTAAGCGTCCCTCAGCCACACCATGTCCATCTCCCGGGCCTTGGTTATGTAGTTGGTATTGGAGATGTGGGGTACCCTAACCACCTCATTAATGGTATGAGAGTCAATGGGACGTCCACTCCCTAAATACAAATGGCGGGGCTGGGGGAATCCCAGAGCATGGTAGGGAGTATGGCAAAGAACTCCCTTATCAAAGTTGCAACCCCGTCGTGGGAGCTAACACTAGTGGGCCCCACTCAAACTCATGCAGCCGGTTGTAGAACTTCGGCGATTTCTGCTCCACCTTTGTTATGTGAAAGCCTCGCTCAAAGCAAGGCCCTAATCACCGATACTTCCGAAATCGTTCTAGACAAGCCTCGTCGAGAAATCTTTCATAGGCGGGGGCGTTAGCATGGTTTTCGGCCATTTTATATGATAACCTGCAAAATTTTATATAAAAACTCATTGGCATTCATCAAGTGTCAAGGAAGGATCAAACGAAAAAATTCAAAAATTCTAATTTTAATAGGGAGGCCACTGCCTGCGGCCTCCCGCTATAGCGGTAGATATACCGCTATAGAGGGAATTTCTCTTCTATAGTGGCAACGCTATAGCGATGAAGACAGCTATAACGACCTTCATTGTCCCCAACAGTCAAGTGGTGCATCAATGGCGCCCCTTTACTCAAATTTTTCCATTTTGAAATTTTGGACTCAGATCAGTGTTCCATCAATGTCCTAGATCATGCCCAAATCGCCATTTCAAACCTAAGAAAGACACTTCAAATTCTCTTATGTTTAAAGCCCGTTTAGGCCGTAAACTTTGAATTTATTATGCCTAGAACACAATAGAAGCATTGTGAATGTAAAGGAAGCAGCCATGCTTTGAATTTTCAACACTACCAAGCCCCAAAGATCAAAAATTTGAAACTAACTTTTTGAGGAAGGGAGAGAGTAAATTTTTGAGTAGAGAAGGGAAAATGGGAAATGAAACCATTTTCCCCTTTATATTCTACTTCAGACCGCTATGGTGAGGTGATGACCGCTATAGCAGGGTAATGCCCACTATAGCAAGGTCCCATTTTAGGCTCTGCAGACTTTTGAGTTTGAATCCTTTAACACCCCATTAGATGTTTGTAATTCGACTGGTTTAGGGTAATTTTTGGCCTTTGGAGGGTAATTCCTTATTTGCATGTAATTAGTGAATTAGGGTTTGGGTAGTTGTGGTTTGATAAAATTTATCTAGTAGTTTGAATTTTGAATTGGGTTCCAGGTAGTAGTAATTAGTGGCATACAATCTTACGGGGAGGATGTTAAGTCCAAACTATCTAGACTCCAATCGTTCCTTCTTTTGGGTCATTCAGGGAAAAATGATGGGTAAATTGGTATCTGTTGTAATGATCAAATCTATAGTTATTAGGAAACACCTCGATATTTGTGCCGAGTTCAAACATTATTGGGATATTATTTGAAAGTTTACATGGTACCATACATATTTAAATTTGGAGACTTAAACATGTGGGTTGGGTTGGGCTGACGTCAACCCGCTATAGTGGTACTTATTCTGTTATAGCGGCACCGCTATAGCAGAGAGCCTAGCTACCGCTATAGTAGGGAGACACAGTCCAGAATCCTACTTAAGTAGGATTTATTTTCCTTCTCCCTTTTGGGTGAAATAAACAACGTGGGAGTTTCCAAAAACCCAAAGGTCTACCTCTCATGTCTTAAAGCTATGGAGTTAAGGAGAAAGGTGTGCGGATAGGTGCAAACCCATGGATTTTTTAGGATTTGCGCATCCGTGATCTCGACTTCAGAATAGAATTTCATTGATTCATCCTTCTTACAGCTGGATGACATCCAGGTAAGCTAAGGTTAATTGAGTAGCTTAGACTCTAGTTAGAGATCATATTTATAACATAGATGAATGGGAGATTTCATGTGTAGGCCTTCGGGCATAGAGTTGGGATGGCTAAAATTAGCTTAGTTTGGGTAAAGTGTTATTTTTGGGCTGTCCAAATATCATCATGTTTATGCTATACTTGTGTTATAGGTTGGAGGTTCACAGTTGTATACTTGTTTTTGGTATAGTGAAATGGTAATCTACCGGTTATTGGTTGACCCTTAACGTAATTTAACTATGCCAAGTAAGGTAATAGTGAACCTCCAAAGATTCTAAGGTGGAAGTCCTTGGGGTGGTCTTAGGAGCGTAGCAATGGCGGTGTGTCATGGCTAAGGCCCTAGCCACTAGTATAGGTGATGATATTGTAGTTTAACCCAACTCATATTATATATGCATGTTAACTACTTTATAGTGTAGCTGGTTAATACATGTTGTATTGTGTGGTCAATGCAATGATTTAACTTGCTTATCAATTTACCTGCCTTATTTCTAAAATGTGGAATGTTTCGATATTTGGGACATTCCCATGGGTTATTGGTGAAATAAGGTTGGCAGACACTTATGTTTGGGGTTTTAGTGCATGGATGGTGTTTGTGCCCTGCAGGTCATGTCTAGAGGGTGGATGTATCACCCATAATATGAATATACAATGGTTAGGTGAGGTTAACGATCTCATCAGTGGAATAAGGAATACATTTATATACAAATGTATGTTTGGGATTCTCGTACGGTTCGGGGCTGGTTATATATATTCAAGGATTCATGGTATGTTGACATTGATCATGGAATTAAATATAATCCTTCAACTGGTATTTATGGAATATATTTCTATGTTGTATTGGAATGCCCTATATGTTGCATTTATCTATGCTTGATAATGCTATACGTGTCTTGACTTGAATTGATTGTTCTTGACTTAGTGAAATTTGTTGACTTGTTAGTATGATCCCCTAAATTCCTTTATTTCTTGTTATACTAAATGTGTGTTGGTTTTGGGTCTGGATTAACTTGCTGTTCTGTAATATGGTTAAGGGGTGGCCGATTTATAGTGTAATTCTTAATTCGTCTATTGTCTTGGCGCATTAAATTTCATCGGGTAGTGTAATGACAAATAAGTAGGGGAAGGGGGGGTGGGGGGGTTTGGGTAAGGAATCTTATGCTAGCAGGATAGGGAGAAGATCAGGTATGGGTTAAGGATTAATTCTGATGTAGTATTCGATCGGAAGGACATGCTACATGTCCAACAAGTCTTTTCCAGGCATTCTATGCGACTCACTAAATCAAGGATTTAGGCCTAGGATTTCTTTTCATAGTTGTCTTCCGAAGTTAGTGTAATCCCCGGTATGAGGTCAGACTTAGAGGTTCAGGAGAGATAAATTAGTAAAGGGAGGTGTTGTAGTTCGGGCTCATGACTAGAGTATGAGTAATGGGAAGTGGGTGGTCCTAAGGTTTTGGAAATGAGAGTAAAAGAATGCATGTTTCTTTTGGTTATTTACGTTGTATTCATGTAATCCAATTCGGGTCAACCGATGAGGCTTACCAGTACGTCTGGTTTGTACTGATGCTACTCTTACTATACCCTTTTAGGGGTATAGTCTTTTGTAGGATTTAGTGTTGGTTTCTTGAAAGTTACGGTAGTGATCATTCAACATCCCTCACTCTCCCATTCATGGTGGAAGCTGTGTCTTGCTTATTTCCATTTAACAGCTCTTGTACCTGTTTAGACTAGGTCCTAGGGTAGTTTCCATTTCCGCATTTTCATTCCTTTAACACTGTTGTAATAAAGGCTGGTTATTTCCAAAGATTAAAGACTTCCGTAAGTATGTTGGTTGGGTGGTAAGGGGTTTTCCTATCTAGGTGGTTTAGAATAAGTGCCCTCACGATCTGGTAAATTGGGTCATGGCACTACTAAGCCCCAAGCTCTTGTACAACCAACACCGGTGAACCTAAACTCTGATACCAATTTTTCACGACCCAATTTCTCAGGTCATGATGACACCTACTATATCCCACCAGTAGATAAGACAACTTATAATCTGGAACAGCGAGTAGCTAACTATCAAGAGAAAAGAAGAACATCAGTGGAAAATAATTTAATCAAAAGTCTATTATAGATATATAATCTCAAAACCTAGTGAAGTGGGTACAACAACTTCTAATACAACAGGAGTACAAGGTGAAATACAGAGTAAATATATACAAATCCGTCTCTAAAATACAAAATAGAGATCAAACTAACAATATGAGGGAGAGCAGAAATACTCCAAACGTCAGGAGCTCACCCTAAATCTCCGATCCATGGCTGCTCCGCACGATGCACACATCAACGGCGAGAACTCATACTATGATTTGCAGGCTACAGAAGTGTAGTATGAGTACAAAATACGTGGTACACAGTAAGCATCGGCCAACTGAGATCCAAAGATAATGGAAGAATAAATAATATGTAAAGAAGGAATATAACTACAGGAAACTATTCAAGAAACTAAACATAAAAATGCTAATGGAGCAATAAGGATAAAATATCCTATTCTAAAAGTATTCAGGAACTAAATTGCAATACCGTATATCACTAGCCAATATACAACTGAAGAGTGAAACAAGGATATATAGTAGTAATACAAGGCCAAAGGATACATGTACAATATAAATAAATAAGGAAAGCGAGGGATATACGGTAATATCATATGTATATATATACATGTATAGGACTAAACTCAAAGGCAATATCCTGAGGGAGTCAACCTAACATCTCGAGGGTCAAAACCAAAAAGGAAAGCTAATACTAGCCTAATTGAGGTCTCTAACTTAGATGAGACTAATCATGAGATAATTTAACAATATTTTATCTTACTACAATAGAGAAAAGGAATCAGAAACGTACCGATAATCTTGGATACCAGTCCATAACCATCCTACCATGAACTAACCATAATAAAAAATAATAAAGTAACAGGTTAGTCTGAACAAACAATAACCTAACCGGGTCCGCATAAGCCCAGAAGGTTCAAGAATGCACTCAACATATAGCAACCATAACCTATACCTATACAGCCCCCCATAACACTGATAGATATAAGTGCCAAACAATTATAGTAGTGATAGGCCATGAATATGAATGAATGAATGCAACATAAGTCGATAGTACCACATCCAATCCTAGTGCCATAATATACCAAGTGTATTCATCTCCTCCATCTCAGTAGCTTGCAAAGGAAGGACCTACGGTGACTATCCTTCTCAGGCACTATGGCTCACGGATGAAAGGGATCGTAGGGGACGCCAGATATCCGTATACACTGCCTGGTCCTAAACTAGGACTTTCAGTAACCATCATAATCAATCTACTACATCCAGTATCAGAGAAATATATATAAGTATAATATGTGCTCACACTCAAACCGAGACTTAGCAAGTATAAATCTGTAAATCCATTGCCCGAGATTGAGTTCGGGACTAAATCGGCATAAAAATGTAGAAAGGTTTGGAATCTTCCCCGACCGAAGTAAATAGTAGTGGTAAAAGAGTGGATTAATAACGGACCAGAATCAACCTTGGTATTATTTTTCAAAGTAATACGTGTAGTTTTAATAGCTCATAAACCATTAGTAAAGTTGGTACGACTTCCATTGTAAAATAATAAATTTTAAAGTGAAAAGCAGGAATAAATCCCTTTTTAGAAAATAGTAGTAAAATATAGGTTTTTATTGGAATCATACCACTAAATGAGCATAAATGCACCTAAAATAATGCATGACCTCGCTAGTATCCAAACAATACAACCATAAGCGCCTAAGCGTCTATAATCTAGAACCACGTCCTTTCAAAGGATTGAATACTAACCTGGTGTTTAAATGGTATCGTAACTACGACCTAGAGCCCAACAATACATAATTAGCATGCTAATAGCACGACAATCTGGGAAACTAAATCATTAAGTCAAACAGGATGTCTTATACTAAAGGAAAACATTAATCTATGGCTACCATAGCTATAATCAAGGATAATAGGATTCTATGGCCATAACAAGTATCCTAAGCTAAGGTTTGGGTCACGTTTCTATCCCAAATTCCCTAAATAGGTTAAGTCATGATATAATAATCGTAATCCTCTCCTATAATCCCTACCTAGCATGCAATTTATACAATACACAATCTCATAGAGAAAAGTAGACCGAGGTCTACCTCATTGCCGAACCGCAATCTTGAATTTCCCATGAATCGCTCGTCCTTGATCCAAAATACCAAAATATTTCCATACTATCAGAATTGTCACAACCCAAAATCCCATTCGGGCCGGACTAGCACCCGAAGTCGGTATGGGCCGAGAGAACCAATCTTTGCTCATGAACCTTCGTATACGTATCCTCATATGAATCTTATTATTCCTCATGCAAATATGTGGAAAACATAATTGTGGAGACATATGCTATATACATATTTAGGAAACTTGGCCGTTGGGGCCATCAAGTCAAAACAGACATTTATCTTTTACATATTCGTCCCTTACATCCATATACCCACATATGTCTACAACAGATGCATAAACCAGACCAACTTACAGCCTCTAACAGATGCATCAACCAGACCAACTTACTGTCGGGACAAGTCCCTGCTTTATACAACATTTACAATATCAAAACAAATACACAACTATGACCTAGAAAGCTCCGAACCGAGTGAAGCTCACCAAATATCTGCAAATGATCCCCAGTCTACCGAGGAAGTCTACTAATGCCTGCACCTGCAACATGTAAGGTAAGTTCCCCTGAGGGGGTCAGTACGAAGAATGTACTGAGTATGTAAGGCTCATAAAAAATCATCATACATCATAACAACAATAATGGAGTCAACATAAGAGGAATAGTAATATGAATGAATCCCTTTCTGTATGTTAGGAACCATGAATATTTCTACGGTTATTGTAATTTACCATCCTCTATATACCCCCTTATTCGAGAGAGAGTTACTTTTACTCAAGAGACTAGCCTTAAAGAGATTCTTTATACGCAATAGATTCTTTCTTGATTTTACGCTCATCATCATTATTATTCATCTTTTTGGTTAACTACATCCACTCTTTGGTGGGTGAATTACTACATCCACTCTTTTGTGGGTGAATTAGTACATCCACTCTTTGGTGGGTTAACTACATCCACTCTTTGGTGGGTGAATTGCGATATCCACTCTTTGGTGGGTGAATTACTACATCCACTCTTTGGTGGGTTAGAAATGTTATAGCATAATATAGGGATTATTCCATATTGAACTTATACCCCCTTTACATATTTATGAGAGTGACAAGTTAAAGAACATGACATTAAAGCACACACTTATATATACATCTCACTTCACTCCTTTACTTCAGGAGATTGACATCTTCACTTATGAGGAATAATTATACTAACTTGCACATCACCTCTTTTATTTCTCTTATGAGATTGGTACTTTTATTTTTGAAAGATTGGTACAAGGATAATCATCATACTATAGGACTTTGGAACAAGACATGATTGGAATATGCCATCCAAGATTAAATAGATTCTCTTACGTTATTACTCTCTTGAAATAGTTCTCCTCGAAATTTCAATGTTATGACATCCTTGGAACTTCAATAAATGAACAAGATCTAAGTGAATCATAAGTCATCTAAGAATAGGACACGTATGGATAACAATATACGTCAACCGGAATTGATATACTTCAAGCCTCTCGGAATTGAAACAAGTCCAATGTCAATATGAACAACATGTTGCAGAAGGATATAGAAAAAGAAACCTTACATACCTTGTATTCTCAATACAATTCTACAATCTTAAGTGTGCATACAATAGTACCGCTCCGTCCTTATGTTTCACGCTACAACACAAGTACATAACGTAACCAACATTAACCACCAATTACCTTACAATGGTATACAATAACAATAAGTCATATGTTTGGCTTTACCATGTCATTTACCCCTTGACAATACCCTTTATGAAATTATTGTACCAATAATCCCACAATATTCCATACATTGAACAATACATTATAACCAATAGCATGTCACACCAAGTTCATACTTTCCACTCTCCATCATCACAACATCACAATTATGCCATCAATTTACTTCAATACACCTCACAACAACAAATCGGCCAAAATCCCATAATTTACACTTATAGAAAAATAAGAAGTTTAGGACCATCATAACACCATACATGTTGTTATTTCATCCATACCATTCTCTTTCATCAAAACCACAAGTCATATTTCAAGTTACAATCCCATGGATTTCACATCTTTTAACAAAAACCAAAAGTGCCATGTCCAACACTTCCAAGCATAACCAACATGATCTACATAATTTATCATGCTCATAATATGTTAAAGTACAATAATAATCACTTACCCAAGCTTGAAAGATGATGATCTTGCTCCAAAAGTGCCTTAGGGTTTTGAGAGCAAAAGAGGTGTTCTTGGAATTGTCTAGAAAACAAGATAGAAAAACATGTGTGTTTGTGATAATAAAATCAGATTTTTGGTCCCTTATATAAGCCCTCAATTTCATACTTATCCACTCTTAGAATTTAATGCTATGTGTTGGCTTGGTCAATGAAAGAATGGGTCATTTGACCCATTCTTGGCCCATGTTTTCTTTCACATTTTGGGCCCTTTTTGAGCCCAATTCACTTAACCCAATAGAATCAATAATTCCTCATGTTTAAATCATTTCATACGCGTTACGATGATATTCCCACTCACGGGATTTATACTCATGGCCTCAATCCCCAAAACAAGCAATTCTAGCCACGTATGGCCTATTTTAACCAAAAGGGTAAAATAGTCATTTTGATGCCAAATTTGTTCACGAGTAATTTTATCATACCAATATAATATTTTACTCATTTCATGTATATGCTCATGGTTGTAGAAGAAACGTGGCAAAAATCGGCTCAATACGTCCCCGGGCACCCTTGGGACTTAAGAAAATTTCCAACTTTGAAAAGTGGCCAAAACCAGCGTGGCATGCCCTTGGGCGCTCCAGCTTACTGCCTCTGGGCACAAAAATTTGGCACAAAGCGGCATGGCACTCCCCACACTTAGTTTTTCAAAAAAAATCCATTTTTTGACTTTTCTTTGCGGGTTGGGTTAGATACTTCAAGTTCTATTCTTTAACTTACTTCTTAGCCTTAATATACTTTGTTTAGAGGTCCTCTTAGCCTCATTTTGAACCCCACAAATGCGCCACAAAACACCTCTTATGAAGGGCTTATCACATGTACGAGGCCAACTTTTAATTTTCTCATCCCTAGCCTTACCAAACACATACTTATGGCATCTCGACACCTAAGTAACCATTATTCAACGTTGTCACATTGGGTTTGGAAGGTACGTGGTGTTACAAGAATTATACTCTATATATTAATAGGAGTAAAATGATACCTATATGGTAATATAAAACTCTGGCCCTAAAATCGGGTCAAAAATGGGTCCATGGGGCCTGTAAACAAAATTCCAAAATTGAATCCATCACGAGGTCTCTCAAAGTACAAGGAATATGTGCTCAAAAGTTGAGCACAAACAGAGCACAAATCGGGGCTTAAATCAGCCCTCAAAGTTGAGGAATTTAAGACCTAAATTCTATGAATTAATAAGGAAAAATATGGAATTTGATGAGGAAAACAATGGGAAATGATCAAAAGGTGTTAAATTAACTTACCTTATCCCTAAATACAATTTCCCATAAATTTTCTTGCTCACTGGTTCATTGATGGAGAGTTAGTGTTGAGAAAATGAAGAAAAATCTCAAAGAAGGAGATTATATACTGCCAGGGAATTGGCCTTTGAGATCGCGAGGGCCAAAGGTCGTGAATGCGACAATAAATAAAATTACACTTCACGAACGCGAGTAATGAGTCATGAATGAGAAGGTAGGCGGATCAGACTATCGCGAATACGACACTAATGGTTGCGATCGCGAAGAAAAAGAGGGATTTGGGTCAATACCAAACTTCATCATGTATGCGAGAGAGATGGCTCACGATGATGATGTTCAAGAAATTGACCCTTTGCAGACGTGGCCAGATCCTCGCGAATGCGAAGAGCAAAAGGGTTGCACCAGATTGCTGGAAAACTAGCAGTTTTCTTAAGTCCCAACGGACTCCGATCGGGTGATCGGGATTTGTTTGGAATCCTGTGTACACAAATAAACTATGATAACATACCAAATTCGACATTTTGAACTCAATGGAACCATCCAAACTTTCATCCAAGATTATTTCGATAAAATATAGGTCCCACATATAGTTCCATTTTAATTAAATTCTACCCAAAAGCCCAAAATGAGTCTGAAAACCTTGGGACCCTTAACAAGGGTCCCCCTAGTCTAAAATCAATGTTCCAGAGCTAACTACACTATCAAAATTTCCATCCGAGGCCATTTATTAGAAGTTTTGGTCCGAGACCAATTTCTTAACTTCGAAAGCTCCAAAATATGGAAATGAGTTTAAAACCCAAACGAACTGTCAGATAACTGAAATAAAAATTTTGACAAGTCATAAATAACCTATGGCCACTGTAGGAAGACTCGAAATGAAAAAAAAGGTACGAAAATCGAGAAAAAGACCCGGAGCTCATTACATATAAGAACAACAAAATATGATTAACCAACTCAAAATTAAGCTATACAATTATGTTTGCATCCCCAACCCTAAAATTAGGGTTCTTAGCAACTCATGCTGATAACACAAACACAAGAATTTCATGTTTTCATCAACAGAAAAGACTAAGAAATTAAAGAGAAAAGAAACCTAATGGAGAACTTTGTTCTCTATTTTGTGCCTCCAAAAATAATGAACCACCCCCTCAAAAATGTGGAGATGGGGTTTATATAGTAGTGAGAAAATAGCCCCCATCCTATTATGTTTCATATTGAATAAACAAGCTGAAAAATTCGGGTCGGATACCCCTTGGCTCGTCGCGCCTACCATAGACCCAACTTTGGTCATCTAGAGTTTGGGAACTGGCAAAGGCACCTATCATAGCCCCAACTTTGGTGTTCAGGAGTTTTGGCTCTGTGGCAGGGCGTCTACCATTGCCCCAACTTGGGTTTTGCTTGAAAACTTATCCAAAGTTGCTCCAAAAGATCTGAACCGTCCTTCATGCTTCCATGGGTTTATTTCCACCACTATTTCCTACAAAACACCTAATCACATTGGTTAGTTTGTTGTCCAAAATATTCAATCAATACAAGCAATTATATGTCATTAGCATTCTCAAAACTCAGCCAAATGTACGTAAAACACGATAAGCGGGCATACAAATATGCCCAAGATCACCACCCCTACTATTAAAGCCTTGTTCATCCTCGAATAAATGTTTTATGTCCCATGCTATATGGAAAGCTTTAACGTCACCATTCGACATAAGATCACATAGGTTAAGGCTATGATGATAACATAGATTACAATCTCTTAGCACACATGTTTTATTCAACAAATCCACTTATGAACAACTACATCAAAACCTCCTAGCCTCAAAAACTAACTCAATGATATTAGCAAAATCATTCAAGTCACCCAAAAAAGAAATAAAATACATCACCTTTCTTTTATCACCCATGTGCCCTTACAACAATAGAGTTCCCTATATTCACTCACAAGTATAGAATTTATCATAAAAATGGGTATAAGAATTAAATTACGCTCACTCTTACAAAGACGTTCACATGCCGCATACGATGAACCATAAGATTGACCTTAGTGTACTAACGCCACTAATATAAGAAAATCAATGTTTAAGATCAATTAGGACTTTTTTAATTCTAATGTAGGCTAAGGGAAGGGTAGGAACTATTTTGGCCAGTAATAGTGACTATCTTCCCTAAGCGCTTTAATGCATCACAGTCTTATCGTTAACCACCTTCTTCTATCAACTAACTTCTTCCTATACTCTTCACATCCACAGACTTTCTTTGTTTTCCCATATCTTTAAGCAAGTTTTCATGTCACTAGTAAGTAGTCCTCAATTATCAAACATTTTATTCTTTTTTTGCATTCTTTTTTTCTACTCCCTACCAATAACATATGAATTTGTAATCACTTGCACCCTTAATCTTTTCTACAGGCTTTCCAATCAACTATCTCTCTTTTTCAATTCTTTACTCCCTTTAACTCATATTTTTCAATTAAAGTGCTTGGGAGTTTGGGTCAAATTAATGGGCAATTGAAAAAAATGGAATAAGCTGCATATGTGGCTATCAAAAAATAAACTAAAGGATCAATGGGGATAACTAGGATCATTAATTGTGGGTAGGTAAAGCAAAGAATAAAATAGGATTAATCAAAGAAATGCCTAGATCATCTCCTAAACTCAATGTTCTTCATTTTGCTTTGCAAACATACCAGACAAGTTCTAGAACTGAATATGAAATCATGGAATATCATAAATACCTAACACTCTTGGCGCATGTTCAAATCAAAAAAGATCCATATATACTATCAATCGAGCAAACACAAAAGTTCAAATTTAAGCCAACATGATATAAGGGTCAGATAAAAGAACCTAGGTGTCTCAACCGAAGTCATTTAATTTTCACAACATGCTTTTGAATTCAAAACCAACTTGCATCAATCATTCATATGTAGAACCTAGCAAGAATACCTATCATCACATTTGTGAATGATTCTACTTATTCCTAATGACTAATTTTTCCTCAAGACTGTCGTCATCCATATATCATTGGGAAAAGTCCCTAACTATGATTGAAAAATAAAAAAATTACTCCTAAAAAGGAAAAAGGATACTAGGTTTAAAGGGATTCCCCTTGGAAAAGAACTGAAAAGATAAATCAAGGAGTGGGTGAAGTGTGCCTTTGCTAAAGACTAAATAAAAAACTAAAACCAACTAAAACTATTCTAATCTAAAGAACAAAAATAAAATCTTTTTGTGTTTTCAAATTTTTTCAATTTTTTGCTTTTTAATGCAAGTAGCTAGGGAAGTAAAAGAAAATTCTATAGCACACTTTACCCTAAACAAATCAGAAGATTCCCACCCGATACTTCAAAAATGATGCTATGTCCCCAACACATAAATCAAAATTAAGAACAAGGGTTAGGAATAATCTCTGAAGCCTCTAGGACTAGCTAATAGCATGTTGCTCTCTAAAATTTCCATCATAGGGGCCAAGGATCCCACACTTATACTTTGTCCATGCTCCTTAGCTTAGATTTCGGGTACTCAGACTTTCCTAATATGAAAAACAAACAAAAATAAAAAAAAGGCGACACTATAAAAACAAAAGAAAAACAACCTCTATTACAACTTGGGTTGCCTCCCAAGTAGTGCCTGATTTAACGCTGTGGCACGACTCATATCATAACCAAATTCAAGACTCTCTCAACCTATGTTTCCCTTTTTGACACAACTTTCTTCTTTTCTTCAACCTATTCAGCCTCTTTGTTATTTTCTCACCCCATTTAGGCTCCTCTAACAGCTTATGAGTTTTTTCTTATCGCACCTTAGGCTATTTGATAAGAGATTCTAAAGGATGAATTTTTGGTAGCTCATACTCCACCCCACACTCATCTTCTTTCACCTCTATGATCATGCATAAATTTTGGTAGTGTGAAGAGGTGTTGAGTGCTTTGTACACTCTAAAAGTTACCTCTTCATCATGCCCTCTCATCTTCAAGTTGCCCTCACTCATATCAATTAATGCTCCATAAGTGGCTAAAAATGGACTTCCCAATATGATTGGCACCCTGTCATCTACTTCATAGTCAAGAATGATAAAATCAGCAGGAATTACAAAACTTACCAACTTTAATAAGCACATTCTCAATGATTCCATTAAGAGCTACTCTCGATCTATCCACAAGCTGTAGAACTACTTTAGAAGGCCTAGGTTTCCCTAAGCCAAGAGTATTGAACACAGATAGGGGCATCAAATTTATTCTTGCCTCCAAGTCACACAACGCCTGCATCAGCTCTCTTTTACCAACTTTTATAGGGAGGGTGAAACTACCAGGGTCTTTGAGCATTTTGGGAAGTTTGCTCATCACCCTAGAACTGCACTCCTCAGTGAGTGCCACAGTCTCTAAGTCTACCAACCACTTCTTGGTTGTTACCACATCATTTAGATACTCAGCATATTTAAGTGTTCCTTGCAAAACATCAAGTAGAAGAAGATGATCTATGTGTAATTCTCTGAACATGTAAAAGAACTTTGTAAAACATACATCTTATTTGATTTTCTAGAGCATTTGCAAGAATAGTGGTGGTAGTCTCTTATTTTCTGATGGTTTATCCATATTTTCCATAACTTTCTTTTGTGGATCCTACTCTATAGTGAGGCTTTGTCTAGTCAATTTTGCTTGTACCTCATGATCTTTCTAATTTTTAAGTACTTCCTCTAAATCCTGCCCACTTCTCAAAGTGATTTCCATTACTTGACTGGGATTTGGTTCTATGTCTCTTGGCAAACCTCCTTGAAGTCTTGTATTCTGAGCCTCAGCTAAAAACCATTTTCTTTTCCAAATTCTTTTGAGCCGTTTGCTAATTCTTTATTTCTACATCCATTTGATCTTAGTTAATCATAATATTTTTTAGCATCTCTTTTATCTTCCCATACTGAGAACTAGCATTACTTTCTTAAGCTTGTTGTTGAAAATTAATACTCTGCCCTTGGTTGCCACCCCATGAGAAATTTGGATGACTCTGCCAGTTGCGATTGTAGGAGTTACCAAAGTTTGAATTTATTTTTTTGTGTATTACCTATAAAATTCACCAACTCTGGATTTGTTCCATACAAGTCTACAAAATGACTACTACCTCAATAGATTTCACACCAAGTCTGAGCCTACTTAACTGCATTAACAGGGGTCTGAGTCTAAGCCACACTCAACTTGTTAAACTGGACTATAATCTGGTTTTGAAATGAAGCCGACTATGAAGCTAATGTTGTGATACTATCCACCTCTAACATACCTGCTGGCTTCTTTACCGAAGCCCCAGTTGCATCACTATGTAAATTAGGATTATCTTGTACAATAGGGTTAAGAAGAGTATATAGCTCATTATAGGTTTTCTCTAATGCATGACTACCTATAGCTGAGTCTAGTAAAATCTTTGTGTTATGGTCAAAAATATCAACAAAGGTATAGGCTAATACCTTATTCGTCTGTTGGTGGTGTAGGCAATCTCTGAGAAGAGACTTGAATCTATCCCATGAATGATATAGATTTTTGTCTGGCTTCTATTTAAAACTCAAGATTTCACTCCTTAACCTTGTTGTTTTGCCAGACAAAAAAAATCAAATCAGGAACTTTCTAGCTTGTTCATCCTAAGTAGTGATCAAATTTGAAGGTTCTTCTTTCAACCATCTCCTTGCTTCTCCCAATAATGAGAATGGGAAAAGTGTGAGCTTCACATAGTCTATGGAGACTCTAGTGGGAATAAATGTGTCATTGATCTCTAGAAAGTTCTGCAAATGTTTTTGTAGATCCTCATGTGACAAGCCTGTAAACTTTCCATTAGTGTGCAACAACTGCACCATATTTTGCTTCAATTAAAATTTACCTCCCGATTATGGTCTGCAGATACTGGAAGTAACATTAGTTGAGAGTGGGATTGCCACTTTGTGCACTACCTTTTGGGCTGGTTGCTCATCACCCATATCAGTAGGAGTAGTCTCACCCTGCTGAACCTACGGATTGGATAAAGAGTGGTTGTTTCTCTTCTTAATTGGTGTAACTATCACCCAGGTGTAGGATGTGGTTCAACTAAATCCCTTACTAGCAAAGGCGCCAAAACATTGTTGCATCCAAATGAACACGCAAGTGTAAGCGATCATACAAGTAATAAAATTACTCTTGCAAGTTAGATGTCGAACCCACAGGGTCTTGTGACTTAACAAACAATCCAATTCAAGTAATACTATAAGATTTAGCAAGTGCGATTTGTAATCAAAGAGTTTTTTGGTTTTTGGTGATTCTAAAAGTAAATACTAAAAGCTAGTACATAATTGAAAGAGTTGTAAATAATATTGAGGAGGATTCTAGGGTTAAGGCATAATTCAAAATCATGTTTAATAATAATTTATCATTGGCTATGTTGTTTATCTTGGTTTTTGATTCTAGAGTTGATAATATGATTATGGTCTTTTGAGCCTCTAATCGTCTACCTAAACTAGCCTCACACATATATCATTGAGCGAAGATATGAAGATTTGATTCAAATGCATTTATATATCTTCCCGTATTTGAACCAAATGAGGCGTTCTAAGTATATTCCTATGTTAGATGCTAATCAAATCTTCCCTTTTAAAGATAAGAACTCATCCCTCACATTTTTCATTCTATCCTAGTATTTCTCCTTCCGGGCTCACACAAGAATTAAATATATATTTTAATGGTCGCGAATCATTTAAATAACAATTGTAAGAATGTAAGAACAACAAAATATGATTAAAAAAATATAAAACAACTCAAATCTTTACTTTTAAAGATAAGAACTCATCCCTCACATTTTTCATTCTATCCTAGTATTTCTCCTTCCGGGCTCACACAAGAATTAAATATATATTTTAATGGTCTTAAATCATTTAAATAACAATTGTAAGAATGTAAGAACAACAAAATATGATTAAAAAAATATAAAACAACTCAAAATTAAGCTATACAATCATGTTTGTAGCATCAACCCTAGAATTAGGGATCTTATCCAATTATGCTAATAAGAAAAACACAAGAATTAGATGTTTTCATCAAAAGAAGAGACTAAGAAATTAAATCGAAAAGAAACCTAATGGCGATATTTGTTCTCTATTTTATGCCTCCAAAAATAATGAACCACCCCTTCAAAAATATGGAGAAGGGGTTTGTATAGTAGTGAGAAAATAGCCCCCATCATATCAGGTTTTGAATTGAAAAAAAGCTGAAAGATCTGGGTCAGATACCCCTTGGCGCATCGTGCATACCATAGCCTTAAATTTGGTGTTATGGAGTTCGGTCTCTGGGGAAAGGTGCCTACCATAGCCCCAACTTTGGTGTTCTGGAGTTTTGGCTCTGGGGTAGGGCACGTACCATAGCCCCAACTTGGGTTTTTGTCCAGAAACTTATCCAAAGTTGCTCCAAAAGCTTCAAGCCTTCCTTCATGCTTCCATGTGTATATTTTCACCATAATTTCCTACAATACACCTAATAACATTATTTAGTTTGCTATCCAAAATATTCAATCAAAACAAGCAACTACTTGTCATTATCATTCTCCAAACTTGGCCAAATACGGGTAAAGCACGACAAACGTGCGTACAAATACACCCAAGATCATACATTCAATTATATTGATTGCATTGCACTACATTTTTCATACGATGTTGATCTAGGTACTCAAACTTAAGGGTTCTTCTATACATTTGGTAGAAACTGACATTCAGCGAATTAGTGAGCGCTCCTATCTTTCAGGAGGCTTAAAGAAGTTTTCCGTCTTTTTCTCAGTTTAGGTTAGACTTTTGTTTAAATAAAGGTCATGGGGTCTTTTCCTATTTGACTATCATGTTTAATAGCAGAGGCTTCATTAGAAAACAACTGTTTAGTAGTTGACAGTCTTCTATTTATTTCCAATTATGTCTTAATAAAAATTGTTTCTTTTTAGATTTATCCCACTATCGTTGTCTATGTTTTTGCATTAATTTTATTTTTTGACTTTTTCTATTGATATTCTATGCCAAGGGTCCCACCGAACCACTAATGAGTAGCTAGATATGGCTCACACCTAGGGGGTAGTCTTGGGTTGTAATAAACTTGGTATCAGAGTAATAGGTTTATGTATCATAGGGAGTCTATGAAGCCGTGTCAGTAGGATCTTATTCATTGTTGTGAGGGACCCACTTTTATGAATAAGGGACTACAGACATTTAAAAAAAGTTTTCCATTCTTTCATACTCTAGATTGTTCAATAGAGTTGTCCTTTATGAAACTTATGTAGATTCGTGCATTGCACCAGGTTCCTCTGACTACACCTCATCTTTAAAGTGATAGAGATAGTAAAGCTCAGATCCTTACCAGAGCCATCAAAATGTTCAGATATGGCACAAGGGCTTAACAAAAGCTTAGGGGTGCATTAAATCTTATTTTATTTGAAAAGATACACCTTTATTCTTTTTCAACATGAATAACGCATTAAGCCAAAGTATGATATGCTCTCAGACCTCTTGAGGAAAATTATTATTGATGATACCTTTAAGGGGCAAGTATGTCTTGTAATGCTTGGGTGGGTATTTTCACTCAAAAGATAGTATGATTTGCAGTGTTATGATCTTGGAGTGGTAGAATGATCAAGAGATAGACGTATAGTAGACAATAGAACAGGGATATTATTTGACGCCAAGAGATAGAAGTATAGTAGCCAATAGAACAGGGATATTGTTTGACTAAATCAAGTAGCTAGAGCCATGTATCCTTTAAGTAAGTAGTGAGGTGAGATGTCCTTAGGTGTTGGTTTACGTGTAATATATTTGTATGGACTTCATGGTATTACGTAGAGAAGGGGTTTCTGGTTAAGATGGCTTAGAGTATGTCATTGTGGTAGGAAAGATCAAGTTTATATTATGAACGAAAGTTTAGAGTGGTTAAGATATTGGTAGATTTAGGATATACCTTATTAGTTAAAGAGAGGACCCATGTTTTCTGCATGGTTATGAACTCAGTTTAGGAAAAAAGAGATGTACAATAAGATAGTAAGAAAGAGTATTAATGCTATGAACAAGAGTATGCTTATAGGTCGGAGTGGGTAGGAGGAGTGTTGAGATTGATTATTATTTTGTCATAAATTTTTAGTGGACTAGTGTCTCCTACCCCTTACATGTAGCTGTAATCCTATGAAGTATGAGAGATGTAGTGTTGCTATCCGTGTTTAGTACTAGCCAATAATCTTGAACTGTGGATGATCATTAGGGTGGAGAAAGTGATAGTTTGGGGATGGTGATGCTAATTTTATGGAATTGATCTAGTGTGCAGGAATTTAAGGTTGTCTAATTTGCATTAAATGAATAGAGACTAACTCTTTATATAAATGAGAGATTTAAACATTATAAAGATAGGTGTGTACCCAAGGTAGTATGTGGCTGCATGATATTCTAAGATTACCAAGTGTTGTGTGTCCTTAGTTAGTATACCCTTGAGTTTCTAAGTGTAGAAAAGGATAATTATATAGTATATGATATTCTTAATAACTAAATTTAGGGATTATAGATAGTAAATATTGAGTCTCTTAATATAGTTTCAGATTCCATTAATCTAGGTGGATATGAGGTTAGAGGTATATGCTAATAGGCTAAGAAGAGAAGGTCATATTTTTAAGTGTTAGAGAAGCGGATATGTTCACCAATAAGAGTAGGAGCTATAGAATGATGATAGTAGAGGCTAGAAGAAGTCAATATAAGTATTTTAGAAGAAAGTCCTAGCAAGGATTTTGTATCTATAACTATTGTCTAGCGGGGAGAGAGTTTAGCATTAATGTATGTAGTGATGACCCGACCCAGTAGAGTATTGTATGTACAACCCAGATTAGGGAGTAGTTCCCTATACTTAGAACAATGACCTTCAGCCTAAGGGGGAGATGAAAGTGGTTTCCATAGAAGAGTCATGAAGAGGCAACAATACATTCTTATTCCAGCCTACCCCTTGCATGTCAGTCATTAGGACACTCTACTCATGTCTTACGCGATAGCATCATGCCTATGACCCAGGTTCGTAAAAATTCCTATAGATTCATATTCATGCTTAGTTTTCAGAAAAAGGAAGCAATAGCCTCAAGCAACAGTTCTTGTCTTACTCCATGGACCCATAAGTTTCAGCCCTATGTCATGTATGTAGATCATGTCCGATATAAGTTTTTTTGCCCATGCTAGACCATGCTCACATAACTCAAGCTTTTTCATTCCTTAAAGTTGGTTGTTAAACCCTTATTATTAGTGCGATATAAGTTTATTCTCGCTGGTGAGTCTAATTCTAGACAAGAAACAAAAATCAGTCCCATTTCATTCCATACATTTTCTTTTAGCCGAGATTAGTGTTCAAGGACACTTGTGTAGTTCCATCTTTATGTTCGAGCTCACATGCTCAATACTCAAGTTCTAAGCCATAATATGCTTTTGTTTAGCTCATGATGGTTCCTTCCATTATTAGATTCTATCCTTAGTTTTCATTTGAGGTCCAATGATCCCAATGGTGAGATATTGTAACACCTTTGATTCCAAACCTATGAATATTTAACAATTAGTATAAAAAAACAAAAACTTGAGACTTGAAGTCCCCAACCACCATGAATCAAAGTACAAAACGGTACAATGGGACCATGACTTGTGGTATCAAATACCAACTTATTCCTAAGTTACAAAGGCACCATGACTCATATCACAAGTTGTGGAGTGGTTCTTGAGCCATATTGTGGACTCGTAGAACCACGCTAAAGACTTAATAGAATTTTCTTAAAACTACTACTCAGTATACGAGTCGTAGAGTCATGTATGGGTCATGAAATTATCCTTTGTAAGCCATGATTACTTCAATCCATACATTTCTTTCTAGTCCATAATCTTCATTTTGGAATGAATAATCCTAAGGGAAAAAATACTATAACACCCTAAATTTTTGAGCTAAGAATTTAACTATTCTAAGTATATAGTTATACCTGACACCATTGAGTTTTAATTATACCTAGGTTTAAATGCCAATTTTTAAGTGTGGTAAGAGTACTGCATGTGTCTCAAGGTCATAAGAAACCCCTAACACAAAGTCGAGTAGAAAACTCCTCTACCGAATATGTTCTCGTGTAAGATTTTTCTAGAGTCAATTTCAAATGATCATTACTCCTAGATTATGAAGTGTTATATGGCCCTAAAGATACCAAACTAAAGGGTTTTGAGTCTTCTTTCCTACGCCACAGATCGTTTGTCAATCCAAGTTTGGACCAAAGAGCTATGACATTATAGTGGAGCACTATCAGTGACTATGACTCATAGTATAAGTCATACTATCTATGTATGGATCGTGGGTTGGGAGTAAGAATCCTTCACTAGAAAATTCAACAATATCTCATTAAGGGCAATTTGACTTTTCCTTATCTTTAAGCCCTTTCCCATGATGTTTTGGTCACAAAAACCTAGATATATTAGATCCTAAAGCCTATTCTTTCCTAAATTACTCAAGAACAAGTCTAAGGATAGATCTAACAAGCAAGGGTTCCTAATCAAGCAAGTTCATCAAGCTTATCTTGTCAAGTAAGATTTTAGTAATGAATTTCTTTCATGCTCATGCCCAAGTACTTTTAAGATATGTGCTATTATGATTTAATGCTAGGGTTTATGATGCCTAATTTACTAAAGATTGATTGTTAACTTATTTTACATGATTTCTATGAACAAGGTTTTCTCATGAACTTATGATTTCCTAGAAAAAATTCGAGACTAGAAATAAAGTCGTAGCATGTGATTTTAGGGGCTGCCACATTGGATAGCTTCGTGATGTCCTAAGTATATGATTTGTATTATAAAATGGGGGTAGACTGAGATTATCCCTGGGTTACTGGTTAAGAGCCACTTCAGCGGTGGGATTTCTCGCTGCAATGAGACTACCGTAGCGATCGGAGCTCTGCCATAGCAGGCCAAGGGAATGTCATCAGAGGCCACTGTAGCGAGCCCCATTTTACCACATCATTTACTCAGCAATGAAAAATGGGTCAGTAGTAAAAGACGCAAGGCAAAATACATGTTTAAGTGTTATATTCTATCTTTTATTTCACTAACTCCCAAACTTCATTCAAAAGCTCTATCGAGGCAATTTTTCCAAGGATAGGGTGAATTTTCTTATTGAGGTAAGTAATTTCATCCATCCTTTCATGCTATAATCCATTAACATCCTAGAATCGTTAGGAAGATTATGATGGTGGATTTATGGATTAAAATCCTAGGTTATGAAAATTATGGGAAAAGCTTATGGGTAGATGTAAAATCATCTAGAATTACCTCTAGAGCATAAGGTAACTCTTTTTAACATGACTTTATCGTTCGTAAACATGAATTAGAGTACCTGAGAACCTTGAGTTCCATAAAGATGAGGTAATAAGCATAAAACTCCATGAATTAAGATAATGTGAGTATTTTCTCACATAAAGTACTCTCCTAGAGGCAATTTTCTCTCTCTCTAAAAATTCAGAACCCTAGCCACATCACTTCTATCGACATGGATGGAACTGACACTAGTCAGTCTATCATAGCTGGCCAAGTGTTTTCTCTTAGTTCCCCTACAATTTCCAAGAGTTATATCATGCTAATTCTCCTAAAACTCCATGTTTTCCTAACGAGCCTACGAGATTGCCTAGCATTGACAATCTTGAGGGACAAAGTGTTAATGAGGATGTGAATAAATCCAAAGTGAAGTACGTTGGCCTTATAAAGCCTAATTCCAATGCACAACATGATAACAAACTTGTACATGACTCAATTGTGATGAAACTGATAGAATATAAGAATGGGGTACCACGAGTCGCATGGATGGAAGAAGAGGTTCAAAAAAAGAATGTGATTGAGGATTTACTACTTGCAGTGATGGGTAAATTTTCTTATGGATGGCCAAAATTGGAAGATCTTAGAATCTAAATACCAAAGTAATGTAAGGTGAAGGGTTACTGCAAAATTGGATTGCTTAGGCATAGACATATTTTGATGAGATTTAATCTAATGGAGGACCTTGTAAACATGATGTCTAAAAATGTCTATTATATTACTGCGAAAGATAGAGTGGCATATTAAATAAGACCCTCATTTATGATGCCAAGTTTAAACAGAGTGAAGAGACAACCAAAGTAATGGCTTGAATATCTTTTCCTGATCTCTTGCCCACCTTTTTTGTAAAGGAATCATTATTATTATTAACTGATGTTGTGAGAAAGCCTGTCCACCTAGATATAGCCACAATAAATAAGACCCATCCCAGATGTGCAAGGGTTAAGGTCCAAGTAGACTTGGATGTGAAGTTACTGAATTATGTAGAGCTTGATGTACTGAATACCAAAACCAATAAAGCAAAAGTTCAAAAGATAAAGATATAGTATGATTTGCTGCCAAAATATTGTCATACTTGTAAACTACAGGGACATGAGGAAATTGAATGCAGAAGCTTACGTCCTGAATTAAAAAAGGTATTTGAGGAAGAATGACATGAAGAGGAACAAGGCAAAGATGAGGAGAAAACAACAGTCCCTATAAAAAGGAGATTAATAAATAGCAAGATTGAATCCCACCAATCGAAGGTTTAAAATAGACAAAGGTACCACTAAATTGATTACTGAGGAACATGGGAAGGCTATGATGAATAACAAAGGGGTTATCATAGCAAACTCTTTTGATTCACTAAAGGATGATGAGGTGGAGGATGGAGTAGATAGAGTAGATGACAGGGTGGTGAATGCAGATAATAAAAAGCAGTAATGAAAACAAGTGTTTACAATCCTCTATAGATGAGGAACTTGTAGTCATTAATTAGGTCACCAATGAGTTAGAGCATCCACGTGAAAGCAAAAATACAACAACAGATGTAACAAAGAGCAGTAATGAAATCAAGTATGTACAGTCCACTAAAGATGAGGAACTTGCATTCATTAATTAGGTCACCAAGGAGTCTGCAAGAGCAGACTTCTGTAGTAGAAAGGCTAAAGAACTAGAGGAGAAAGCAGGCTAAAAAATGCAAGTATCACCTATAGTCAACAACACAACAATCATGGAAATCAGTCAAGAGGAGATAGACATAAGGAGAGAGTTAGCATAAGCCACTTACCATGAACCTTTATAGAGGGATCATAGAAATGCTTTTGATATAATAGGGGGATTGATAAGTTCATATCCAGCTACTGAGTTCAACAATTTATTGTTGGATCACTTTTCAAATAAAGGAGAAGGGATGCCTCATGAGTTAGAACAGCTTCCACAAAATCAACACCAATTAGAGCTTTACATAAATTATATAATCACAGGTTTCATAGTAGAGAGAACCAGGAGAAGATAAAGAGGAGGAAAATAGTCTTAAGAAGAAACTGCAAGTGTTGAATAATGTTGATATTTCACTACAATTAGTGTCAAAATCAATCAAAGGGAAGATAAAGGGGGAGAATATGCTTACAAGGGTTAATCCCAAAAGGAGTGTTAAATCAAGTTTTAAATAAAAATGAAAGCACTGTTTTAGAATGTGAGGTTTTTAAGGAACAAAAATTTATTCCATAGAATTCAAATACTACACAGATACCACAAATTCTCCATTATTACCTTAATGGAGCCTTTTCAAGACACTAGCCAAATTCAAAAATACAAAAGGAGGTTGGGGATGAATTATTCAAACTACAACCTGATTGAAAAGATATGTATGTTTATTTAGGATCACATACATGTAGAGGTAATTTTAGATTCAGATCAATAGCTTTCCTTGCAGTTGAAGTTCCAAGAATCAGGTCAATGTTTAATTATCACTATGGTATATGCTAAGTGTGATGACCATGAGAGAGTAAGTTTATGGGAAGACATTTACTCTATCAGTATGGATACCATACTCCCTTGGTTAGTTGTGGGTGACTTTAATGTCATCTTGAATGATGAAAAAAAGATAAGGGCCTTCCAGTATATCCTCAAGAATATGAAGATTTTGCATTTTGTGTTAATTCTTGTAATTTTCTTGATCTCTATTTCAAAGGTAGCCCATTTATAGATGATAAATGCATTCTTAAAAGCTTAGATAGACTGTTGGTCAATCAAGTCTTTTTGGGTATGTATGGGCAGGTAGAAGTAGAATAATTAACAAGGACTAGATCATATTATGCTCCTCTATTGATCTAATATGGAAGCCAGTGTGGTAATGTGAGAACAACTTTCAGATTTCTCAAATTCTGGTCAGAAGAGGCATATTTTTAGCAGGTGGTGAGGTCTAATTTGGTTTCCTATGAACCTGATATATTCATCATCCTCAAGCAGAAAATGAAGCAAACTAAGACTGCTTTATCTAGTTAGAGTAGAGAAATATTTGGAGATATCTTCAAGCAGCTTATCATCAGGAAGGAAATTATTAATCTCAAGGAAGACATTTTTAAGGAAAATCCTACTGCTTTGAATAGAATGGTACTGCAAAGGTCTCAAGCTGAATTGAAATAGTATATTTATTATAAGGAAGAGTTCTAGAGGCAAAGAGCAGGCATAATATGGTTTTCAGAAGGGGAAAGAAACACCATATTATTCCATAATTTAGTCAATAGAAGGAGGAAGAGGTTGTCTATTTGTAAACTTCTCAAAGAAGATGGTTCATGGGATAGGGGTGCTGAACAGGTGGCAGAAGAGGCATTATCCTTTTTTTAAGATTAATTCTTAAAGTTTGCTGGAGATATAGGGCTTTCTCTATTCAAGAACATCCCTTCTTTAGTCATTGATGATTTGAATAATGCCGTTAGTGAATTTCCTACCCTGGAGGAGGTAAAAAAAAATGGTATTTGAATTAAATAAGGAAAGTGCTAGTGACCTTGATCGGTTTACTGGCAATTATTTCCAAAGCTATTGGGACATAGT
Organism: Capsicum rhomboideum; assembly: GCA_031232105.1. Taxonomy (NCBI): domain Eukaryota; kingdom Viridiplantae; phylum Streptophyta; class Magnoliopsida; order Solanales; family Solanaceae; genus Capsicum; species Capsicum rhomboideum. Next base: position 108,771,639 of record CP124711.1, read on the forward strand.
AGGTGAGAACATTTTTAGAGTGGTGAATGCATTCTTTGAGGGTTGTACTCTTCCTAAATCCATCAATCATACTAGTTTGGTCCTCTTGCCTAAAAAAGATATTGCGCAATCTTTTTCTGACATGAGGCAAATTTGCTTGAGTAATTTCTTGAATACAGTAGTTTCAAGAGTAGTTCATGAAAAAATGGAAGATTTACTACCTATTCTAATTTCAAAGAAGAAGTCAGGGTTTGTGAAAGGGAAGAACATTACTAAAAATGTGTTGTGGGCACAAGAGATTATTTCTAACATCAAAATAAGGGGAAAACCAGAGAATGTGATGCTCAAACTAGATATGGCAAAGGCTTATGATAGGGTGAATTGGAATTTTTTGATTAAAGTGATAGAAAAAATGGATTTTGATAATGTTGTGGTGGATAAAATCTGGAGACTTATTGCAAACAACTAGTATTCTATTCTCATTAATAGTCAAGCCCATGATTTTTTTCATTCTACAAGGGGAGTAAAGCAAGGGAATCCTCTATCTCCAACTTTGTTTATATTCAGTAGAGGTTTTATCTAGAGCTTTAAATTTATTATTTCAGGAAGTAGAAGTAAAATATTATGGCATGGCTAAGTGGAGTGAGAACATTAACCATTTAGCATATGTTGATTTACCATTATATTTGTCTCTGTTGACAGGAAATCCTTATAAATAATGATGGATGTACTGAAGAATTATGAGGCACAATCTGGTTAGTTGATTAACAAGGAAAAGAGTGATTTTCTTATTTATCACAAGACAACTCATGTTCATATCAGAGTGGTGGAAGAGTGCACTGGTTTTAATAGAAGAAAATTTCCTCTAATCTATTTGGGTTGCCCTATTGGTCATGCAAAGAAGAAAAAGGTCCATTTTTTAGAATTAATGAAGAAGGTGAATAACAAGTTACGAGCATGGAAAGGGAAGATGCTTTCATTTGGTGGTAAGGTTGTTTTAATTAACAATTTGTTGAATGGCATCCCCATTTATTTATTGTTTGCTATTTATCCTCCTAAGTGTGTTATATATGATTTGCATAGAATCTTTGCTAGATTCCTATGGAACATTAAAGAGGTTGGCAAAAATAAATATTAGGTAGCTTGGACTGATATTTGTATCCCTAAAGAGGAAGGTGATTTGGGTTTTAGGTCCTTCTTTATGTGTCAAAAGCAATTTTTTCTAAGTTGTGGTGGATTTTTAGGACTCAAAAATCTCCGTGGACCAACTTTATACGGAACAAGTACTGTAAGAAGGTGAGACCTCAAATGGTAGAATAAAAAGGGGGCACTATAACATGGAAGTATATGCTGGAGTCCAGGAAAAAATTCAATCAGGGGATATGGTGGGAGCCTAAATGTGGTCACTTAAGTGTTTGGTATGACAATTGTACTCAATTAGGTGTACTTCATTATTATTTACCACTCAGTAGTAACAATAAGCACCAATTAGAGGATGTGAGTCGATTTTATTTAAATGGGAGATGGAATGAAGAACCATTGCAACAGGCCTCTAATGAAGAGGTGTACAATCATGTGACAATGAATGTGAATTATGAGAAGGACTCAGAGTAATAGGATAGACCCTGGTGGATGTTGAGTCGTTCAGGAAAATTTACAGCAAAGTCTTCTTGGGAATGCCTAAGACAAGGAGGAGAGGTACAATTAATTTTAAAGAAAATATGGTTGAAAAGTGTTCCATTTAAAATGTCTTTCTTTATAAGGAGCTTATGGAAGAAAAGGCTGCCTGTTGGGGAAATTCTCATAAGAAACAAAATTTTTGATGATGTAATTTGTTGTTGTTGTGGCGATGGGGTACAAGAGAGTATTGAACACTGCTTATGACTTTCTTTACTACTAATTCTTTATGGAATTATTTTTCAGCTGTAGCAAGGGTGGCTAGACCTTTTTTCCAAATCAAGGACTGTGTTTTTAAGTGATGGAACACTATAACAATTCCAAAACTTAATTTGATCTATAAGCTTGTGCCAATGTTTTTACTGTGGAAGATTTGGAAGAGAAGGAATGCTATAAAGCATGGAGGAAGAATGTCTACTAGTAGCATGAGAATGAATATTACCAGAAACCTTGCCTATATGGCTAAATTTTTATACCCTAGGATGCTAAAAATCCCTGATTCCTGGCCTGAACTTGTGAAGTTTTTGAATGATTACACACCTAGTATTGGTCATAAGGTGGTGTACTGGAAGGTTCCTAGGGTGAGAGATTTTAAATGCAATTCATATGGTGTATCTAAAGATAATCCTAGACCAAGTTCAAGTGCTTTTTATGTCCGAGATGATATAGGCAATGCGGTATATGCTGAAAGTAGGAGACTTGGTGATAAAACTAATCTGGTGGCTGAAGTAATAGCACTAAGGTTGGGATTACAAGCCTGCATTGCTAGGAATTATAATCCTTTATACCTAGAAACTGACTCATTGTTTGTGAAAAAATATTTTGGACAACAGTTGGGATATTTCTTAGTGTGTTGCAGTGGAAATCAAAAGGATAAACTCTTTGATAGAGAAGAGGGATGTGGTGGTGGAGCATACCTACAGAGAGGGTAACTAGCTAGCTGAATTTCTTGTTAACTATGTTTTGTCTTTTGTAGGGACTGATAGAATAATTTTTTCAAATGAATCTCAGTTACTAAGGGAATCTAAAATAATACAGAACATGGACATACAACATTTACCAAACCTAAAAATAAGAAAGCTCCAAAATGGAGCTTTTAACAATCAGGGAAGGTGATAGTAGAAATAGCTGGTCATAAATATGAATACAAGCAAGCACAGAAGAACAACAATCATGAAGGAAAGTGAGTTAATTTCAAAAAAGAACCAATAGCAGAATATGATAAAGGCTATAAGTAGTTCAAACCATAATCTTGTTGAGTATCATATGGTGAATTGCAGCAAACATGGTGAGATAAAAGGGTTATCAACAACTTTGCATATAAGACAAGAATGGTACGAAAGAACAACATTCTGAAAGAGTAAGGGATAGTCCATAACTGATATGGTTGTTAATGGATCTTTAGTTTCTTCTTCCTTAGACAGTGGTATTAGCTCCTTATTGAGCTCAACTTATCAAGGAAGACAAGTTAAGAAGAAATTGATAGTCAAAATCGAACAACACAAGAACTAAGCATGTTGCTGAGTACTTATCTTGGTAAATAGAGGTTAGATCTGGGGTATATTGAGTTGAAAATTTCTTCATTTGGAATGATTCTAGGGGCATTTGTGAGACATGTAAATGCCCGATGTGAAAACACCCAAAACTCAATTTCACTCTTAGATATTGCATCTTTATGACAACTAGATGGGTAAAGCTGAACAATTTCCTTAGTAGGAAGATCTACATTAAGCTGGAGATGATAAATTTGTTTGGCAGTGATTCTTGAGTGGATTAAGAGTGTAGAACTCTCTATAGCTTCTGATTTTTGTATTTTCCTTTTTTTCTTTTGTTTTTTTTTAATCTAAATATGGCCTTTTGCCGAATTCTTGACATGTGCTTATATGAAGAAGCTTATGATTGTTAAAGCCTATATTTAAATGATTTGCAAGAATGACATACATTTATTATATTTGTGTACTTGTGATATTAACCTGAGAGATAGTTGATTTTGAGAACATACTGAGATATGTTGGAAAGTTGAGAATATGCATTCTATTCTAATTATTGAGTGGCTTGAGTATGATGTGAGCTTACGTACTATAAATTATGATTTGGAGTGGGTACCATGTTGGTACGGTCAATGGACCCTAGATTGTCCCCTACAGGTCAAGACTAATTGGGTAGAAATAAGACCGTTTAGCATGTATGCACAAATTTATATTTCTTGTAAGTTCTAGTTTGATACAGGGTGAGATTGATAAGATACAAAAGCTATAAAGTTGTGAATACAATATAGACATGATCCCTATTTTTTGATATGACTGCTTATACTTTCAATGTTATAATGACTTGATATGTCTTATTTGATGACTTATATGTGTTTTGTTTTTTATATTGATATATTTGTTTATGACTAGATGGGCATTATGTTATTGTTATTGATGAGTCTGGAAATTGAATGACTTATCTGCTTGATGGAATTATTGATTATGTATTTATGTGCACGTCTACTTATTTCAATGGTAATGAGATATACTTGCCACTAGTATGAGTAGGCCTATGATTCCTTCCAATACATAGTGTTTGTACTAATACTACTCATGTACTCTTTTTCTTGAGTGAAGAATGTATTTAAGAGACTTCGATGAGACCTCATATCTAGAAATTCCAGTTGATCGGTTCAAGGGTAAGCTACTCTTATTTAGGCTACCACAGATCTTCATAGTTACATTTGTTCCTTTTCTGAACAAAATATTGATTAGATATTTTTGGATTGTTCTAGATTATGTTTATTTAATGTTCTATGTATGATGACTTTTAAATTTTTAGGATTTAATAGTAAGACTTCCACATATTTTATTTATTTAAGTTGACATTTATTATTGTATTTTCCGCATTACATTAAATGAATTGGTTAAGGCTTGGGTTAGAGGGTTCTCCCACAGGAGAGTTAGTGCGGGTACAACTCAAGACCATTTGGGTCATGACACTTACTTCAAGAAGAATTTCCCAATTCTTTAATTCTTTGGCTAGTTTATTATATTCATCAATAATCTTTTGAAGATCACTAGTAACTAAATTAAGAGAAGTTTAAAGATCCGAACAATTTAGGCAGTTCAAAGATCTTACCTAGCTTGACTTACTGATTACCTTAAAGCATATATTGGTTATCTTAGTTTGCTCTACATCAGATTCATCATCATCACTCCATGCTTTGAAATTCTTCAAGTTGGTTTGGTTCTGAGGTGCTCATTTATTTAAGTCTGGACAATCTGGCCATATCTGTCTGTGTTTACCAAAATGATAACATCGATTGTCATTGATTTTTTGAATATCATTATTTTTGTAACTAGGTTGTGCTTTCTATTTTCTTTGTCTCAAAATATATTTGACTCCATGATTGATCAAGGCTTGTCCTTTGTTGTTTTCTTTATCTTCTACTTCCTTGTTTTCATGAGTAATAACTTGGAAGGTGACAATCTTATTCTTCTCTTGTTTTGAATACCTTTTAATATGGTTTCGCTCATAATTCATAAGGTTACCTCGTAGTTCATGGTAGTTCGGGTTTTCTAGATCAAATTCTTAAATAATGGTATCTTTTGTCTCCCAAGCCTTTAGCGACTTCTGAGAAGTTTTTTGACTTGTAGTCCATTTGAGTAGATCATTCTAAGAGATTTGAGTGCCCTTACAATATTGATAAAATTCAAGAACATGGATTCAACAGTTTTATTGTCTGTCATTTTGAACAACTCGTATTCATTCACTGGAGAACCAATCCTTACTTCATTTACAATGATGGTACCTTTATAAGTTACCTCAAGTTTGTTCTACATTTTCTTTGTAGTGTTGCAGGTTGATATTTTTTCTATTCTATTCCACCTATTGCACAATAAACTAAACTAATAGCTCTAGCATTAGTTTGAAGCACCTCTTGATACTCTTTCATAACTTCGAATGTTTCAAGATTGATTTTGCTAGTTGAATCCTTTGAAGTGATTAGAGGTAAGATTAGAACCATTCTTCAAGTACATGTAGAACCAAACTTCATGTTTTGGTGTTGTGGGAAGTGATTTCGACATGCATTAAAACCACAAGCAACTCCTAGCTCATAGTCAAGTTAAAACCCTCCTTACCGGTTGTTTTCTTGTGAAGAATCTCCCTATAGTCAACTTCAAATGAGCATAACTCCTATATTTTGCATCAGTTTTTAGCTCAATACCTACCAAATTAAATTTCATTGAGTCTTCTTTCTAATGCATCCAATTTTTTGTTAATCCAGTTTCGTAGCTAAGAGTTATGGACATTTTAGTGAAGCACTATCCAGCAGTGAGATAGTACAAATGAAACCATGATCTTGGTTAGATTGTATGATTGTAAAATGCTCTCATCTGAAAGAAACATCCCTAAAAACCTGAAATTAGATAAATCTACCTCCCAACCATGATAGGCTTCCACAATCATGGTTTGAAACCATGATCTTAGGTACGATCATGAGTCCTAAAGTTGAATCGACTTGAACTTCCAACCTACAAACCATGGTACGATCGTGGGTGGGTTCCACGAGTCATACCATGGCTCATCTGATGAATTCCATAGAAGACTCAATCAAACCACCTAACCATGAGCACCACCCATGATCATAGATAGGTTCCACGATCGTGGGATGGTCCGTATGTCATGCTGTGTAGCTTTTTCAGTTATGTTTTTTAAAGGGAATTTTAGTCTTTTACAACTATTTAGACCCCTATACTATGTCATTTAAGCTATCCCAAAGCTGATTATTAAGTCTAATATTACCCTAAGTTCCTCATTACTTAAAATTCACTTGACACGTAGCAAACAAACAAGAAAGAAGAGGCAATTTCTTCCTCCAAGGCAATAACTAGGGTTCATCTCCTTCAAGCTCCAATTTCAAAGAATTCACCAAGGTTTCCATCTCCAGGTATGTGGGATTTCATCAATGGGTTTTATTTCACCCATTGAGTCCCAAATTTATTTCAAAATCTCATTTTAATTCATCTTTCAAAGCCTAGGGTTTCATCAAAAGTATGAATTCTTTTATATTTCAGTTCATCTTCAGAGTGATATTCAAATCCATTTTTCATTAAAAATTTAGTACCTTTACATGCTTATAATTCATGATTCCTCAGTATATTAAATAATTCATGATTTTGGGCTTGAGTTATTAAATTTCCTACTCTATTCAGTTTATGGAAATTGTCATGAGTAGTTGCATTCTTCAGAGATGGAAGATTATGAACATCCAATGACCTAGGATTTAATGGATATGCTAATGAATACTCAGTACTCCATGTTTACATGATGTATAATGCTTTCCAAATAAAGCGCCTACTATTTTAGTCTTAGATATCAGTATTGTAAGCCTGTCAGTTATGCAGTTTAATGAACTATACAATTATCAGCTGTTATTCAGTTAGGAGTAGTACTTAGCTCTGAGTGGACTTATGGATGAAGGCTTACCCACCAAATAGGCTGAGACCTTTAGTAGAAGTCCCTAAATCCAGAACTATGACGCCACCATAAGTTCTAAAGGGTGACCCATCAGACTAGGCTTGACACCTTAGTCCTTTTGGACATTAGTTTAGTGGATCTACATTAGTCAGTGTTCGTACCCTTAGCAAGGTACAGAGCACCTACCAACAGGGGTTACAGGTTGGACCTCGGTTAGCTCAGACTGGGGTATGTTGATTAACGGTAACTCCCACAGTCCACAGTTCAGATTCATATATTTGCATGACTTTGTATTCAGTTTGTTCAACTATTATACCACCACATGTTTATTACTTGGTCATTGTATTAGCTTGCTTGTCTCAGTTTCATGTTTAGTTTACCATGTTACATTCAACATACTCATCTTATATTAGATCCTGCATATCTTACATGCCTAGTACATTCAAAGTACTGACTACGTACTTTTGTTTGTGCTATATTGTCTTATAATATGGGTTCTGACATTTATCATCTCGTTCGAGGCTAGTATGATTTGGAATCATATCATCAGTAGTGTTTTGGTGAGTCCTGATCATTCGAGGACCAATTATTAGTATTTCCTTTTAGTTTTATTTTAGTTTTAGACAGTTGGAGTTAGTTGGGGGCATGTCCCAACAACTCATCTACTTAGAAGCTTTTCAGATAGACAGTTAAATTTTTAGCATGTTTGTTATATTAGACAGTGTTAGCCTTGACTTTCAGTATTAGTTTTACTTATGATTATATAATTTTAGTTTATCTTCTTCTTAGTATTTCATAACTTATTTCAGTATACTTAGTGTTATGTCAGGCCATTGGTTAGCTTGGGGTCACTTGTGACTCTACGCATCGTATTACAACTAATCAGTTATCACAAGTCATGACAAACTTGGTATCAGGGCATCCGGTGTAAATTGTCCTAGGGTGTCTGAAAGCCGTGTTAAGTAGAGTCTTATTCATGGGTGTGAAACGTGCCATACTTATGAGTGAGAAGCTATGAAATATTTTAAGAAAAGTTTCACTTCTTTCATGTTCATATCGCGCGATAGAGTGTGAACTCTACTAAAATCTTATTCTAAATTATTCTCTATGTATTTACAAAAAATGCCTCCTAGAAGAGCCAATAGAAGGAGAAATAGAAATGGAAATGGTAACAGGAATGGGAACCAACAAGTACCACCAGCACCAACGGACCCTTTGAATGAGCAAGTCTCTCATGGTGAGTACAGGGTTGCTTTCACGGTGCTAGCTTAGGATATGACCACTCAGGCTAATTAGTAGGTATTTTCCCCCATCAATTCCACTAGCACCACAACAACTGCTATAGCCCAGAACTTTACTCGGACGAATCCTCCTGGATTCCATGGTTATAAGACTGAGGAATATTCGTAAGATTTTTTTAATGAGATTCAAAATGTTACTGAAATTATGTGTGTCACTTGAGTTGATAATACTGACTTGGTTGCTTATCAGTAGAAGAGAGTAGCTCACACTTGGTGCAAACAGTGGAAGGAGGATAGAGGTATGGATGCAGGTCCAATAAGATGTGATAAGTTTGTCGCTGCTTTTCTGGATATGTTCTTCCCGCTTGAGCTAAGGGAATCCAAGGTTTAGAAATTTATAAATTTGAAGCAGTACAATATGAGTGTGAAGGAGTATTCTCTTAAGTTTACTCAACTTGAAAAGTATGCTCCAGGAATGGTTGCTGACTCCACAGCCTGCATGAGTAAGTTTATGATAGGTGTTTTCGAGGATGTAGTTAAGGAGTGTAGGACTACTAAGTTGGTTAAAAAGACGGACATCTCTAGGTTGATGGTTCATGCCTAATAAATTGAAGAGGAAAATACCAACGAGAGAGAAAGGGAGAACAAAAAGGCCAAAATAGTTAGTTTTAACTTCTCTCAACAGTGGTCAGATGGTGGTAATCATTCTCAGTTCCATCAAAAATCTTCAGCTTCAGCCCCATCATCTTCTAGTGTTCCAGTGACCAAGTTTAGGCAGGATAATTGGGATAGGGCACCAGGCTCTAATTCCTAAGATAATGTTACTAGTGGTCATACTCACCTGGTGTGTAAAAAGCATGGAAAGAACCACAAAGGTTAGTGTATGGCCGGCAGTGGAAATTATTTTAGGTGTGGTAATCCAGGTCATACACTGAGGGAGTGTCCAGTGTCTTCACAGAGGGGTAGAGAAGCCCGCGAGCAGAATCAGACTAACTCTTCAACAGGTTGCCCAATGCAGCAGGGTATCGTATCTAGTGCAACTGGCAGACAACATCAGAATAGGTTCTATGCCCTTCAGACTCAACAGGATTAAGAGGGTTCTCCAGATGTAGTCATTGGTACGTTATAGGTATTTCATATTCATGTCTATGCATTGTTAGATCCTAGAGCCATACTTTCTTTTGTGACTTCTTACATAGCAGTAGGCTTCATTGTCAGTCCCAAAATCCTCTTAGAGCCCTTCTCAGTCTCTACTCTAGTCGGTGATTCAGTCATAGCTAGATAGGCATATAGAAATTGCCCACTTACAATTTCTCAGAAAGTCACCTCAGTTTATCTTGTAGAGTTAGACATGACAAATTTTGATGTTATTCTTGGCATAGATTGGATCCACTCTTGCTATGCCTCAATTGATTGTAGAAACATAGTAGTTTAGCTTTAGTTTCCAAATGAGAAAGTCATAGAGTGGAAGGATAGTACCTCAGTACCTATATGACGGTTTCTCTTACCTAAGGCTAGAAAAATGATTTCCAAAGGGTGAATCTATTATCTTGTTCAGGTTAAGAATCCAAAGTCAGAGACCACAACTCCTGAGTCAGTTCCTTTTGTTTATGAATTTCCAGAAGTTTTTCCCAAAGATATTCCCGGAGTTTCTCCTGAACAGGAAATTGATTTTAGAATAGATTTCCTTCTAGATACCCAACCCATTTTAATTCCACCTTACAGAATGGTTCCAGCCAAGCTTAAGGAATTAAAGGAGAAATTGAATGTTCTCCTAGACAAGGGTTTGATCAGACCCAACATCTCTCCATGGGGTGCTTTAGTTCTTTTTGTGTGCAAGAAAGATGGTTTTCTCAGAATGTGCATCAACTACCATTAGTTCAACAAAGTCACAATAAAGAATAAGTATCCCATTCCCAGGATTGTTGAGTTATTCAACAAGATTTAGGGTTCCAATTACTTCTCTAAGATAGACATCAGATTTGTCTATCATTAGGTCAGAGTCATAGAATGTGACATTCCGAAGACAACCTTCAAAACTCGGTATGGGCATTTCGAATTTGTTGTTATGTCTTTTGTACAAATGAATGCTCTTGCAACTTTTATGTACTTGATGAATAGGGTTTTCAAGCAATACTTGGACGTGTTCTTCATTATCTTTATTGATCACATCCTCGTTTATTCTCAGAGTAAGGATGAATATGCGGACCATTTGAGGATTGTCTTACAGACTCTAAAAAATTGCCAGATATTTGCTACACTCTACAAGTGTGAATTTTGGTTTCAATCAATAGCATTTCTTGGTCATATCATTTTTCGGTGAAGGTATTCAGGTTGATCCTCAAAAGACTGAAACTGTTAGGAATTGGCCTAGACCTATCTCTCCATTAGATTTCAAGAGTTTCTTTGTTTTAGATGGTTACTATAGGTAGTTTGTTGAGGGATTTTACTCTATTGCTTCCCTTATGTCTAGACTGACTTAGAAGAGTTTCAGTGGTCCGATTCTTGCGAGAAGAGTTTTCAGGAGTTCATGACTCGACTCACCTCTGCTTTAGTTTTGACTCTATCGGAGGGTTCAGATGGTTTTGTGGTTTATTGTTATGCTTCCAGAGCTAGCCTTAGTTGTGTGTTGATACAGTATGGCATGATTATAACATATGCCTCTAGACAACTTAAGCCGTATGAAAAGAATTACCCGACTCATGATCTTGAGTTGGCGGCAGTAGTTTTTGCCTTAAATATTTGGAGGTATTATCTATATGGGGTTCATGTAGATGTGTTCACGAACCACAATAGCCTTCAATATGTGTTTAGTCAGAAAGATCTAAATCTTTGTCAGAAGAGATGGTTAGAGTTATTGAAGGATTATGACATGAGTGTCTTGTACTATTCGGGTAAATCCAATGTTATGGATTAAGATCTTAGTAGGTTGTCCATGAGAAGTGTTGCTCATATAAAGGAAGAGAAGAAATTATTAGCTCGAGAGGTTCATCGGCTTGCTAGATTGGGAGTTCGGTTGGTTGATTCAACCGAAGGTAATAACTTGGTTTAGAATGGTTCAAAATCTTCATTGATAGCTGAGGCGAAAGAAAAGCAAGATAGTGATCCCATTTTTCGTAAGTTGAAGGAAGTGGTCTAGAGTTAGAAGGTTGAGGTTTTCTCCCAAGAGGGAGATGGTGTTCTTCATTGTCAGGGTAGACTATGTGTTCCAAATATGGATGACTTAAGGTAGCAGATGCTAATAGAAGCTTATAGTTCTTGGTACTCTATTCATCCAGGAGCCACTAAGATGTACCGTGATCTATGGAAAGTCTATTGGTGGAATGGTATAAAGAAGGATATCGCAAAATTTATGGCTAAGTGTTTGAATTGCCAGCAGGTTATGGTTGAGCACCAGAGACTTAGTGGTATTCTTTAGGATAATAGTATTCTTACTTGGAAGTGGGAAGTGGTGAATATGGACTTCATCACAGGGTTGCCTCGTACTCGCCAACAACATGTTTCCATTTGGGGTCATTATAGACCGAATGACTAAATCAACTCATTTCTTGCCAGTTAACACTTCAGATTCATCCGAGGATTATGCTAGACTCTACCTTAGAGAGTTGGTGAAATTCCATGGAGTCCCTTTGACTATCATCTCCAATAGGGGTACTTAGTTTACCTTTCCGTTTTGGAAGACATTTTCAAAGGGTCTTGGTATCCAAGTTCATCTCAGTACAACTTTTTATCTGTAGACAAATGGTCAGGCAGAGCAAACTATGTAGACATTAGAGGATATGTTATGAGTGTGTGTGATCGATTTCAAGGGCAGTTGGGATGATCATTTACCTTTGATTGAGTTTGCTTATAACAACAACTATCACTCCAGTATTCAGTCGGCCCCATTCGAAGCACTTTATGGTAGGATGTGTATATCTCCTATTGGTTGGTTTATCTCCTATTGGTTGGTTTAAAGTTGGTGAAACTACCTTGATAGGGCCAGATTCAGTTCATAAGGCTATGGAAAAAGTTCAGCTAATTAGAGAAAGGCTGAAAACAACTCAGAGCCGGCAGAAGTCTTATACAAATATAATGAGAAAGGAACTTGAGTTTGCTATTGGTGATTTTGTCCACTTGAAAGTTTTGCCTATGAAAGGGGTGAAGAGATTTGGTAAGAAAGGACAGCTCAGTCCCCGCTGTGTTAGTTCCTATAAGATTGTGGGTTGTTTTGGCAATGTATCCTATGAGTTGGATTTTCCTCTAGACTTAGCATCAGTGCATCCAGTTTTACATATGTCCTTATTAAAGAAATACATTGGTGATCCCGCATCGGCTGTGCGTTTAGAGAGTGTGGGTGTGAAATATAGTCTCTCTTACGAAGAGCTCCCAGTTGAGATTCTTAACCGTCAGGTTCGTAAGTTAAGGAAAAAAAAGGTTGCTTCAGTAAAACTTCTTTGGCCTAATTAGCTGGTTAAGGGAGCTACCTAGGAATTAAAAGCCGATATGATGACCAAGTACCCCCATATTTTCTCTTCAAAATCATTTCCATCTTGAGGTAATAGTTTCCCCTTAATTAATTCTTTTTGGCTCATGTCACTAAGTTAATCTCATGTCACAGCATGCATTCATAGGTCCAGTCTAGTCCATGTTTCAGCTATAGATTCAGTTGTCATGTTCGTATTCAACTCTTAGAAATTCAGTGTTGTGATTGTAGATCTGTCCCTACCATTTCAGCTTAGTTAGTTTTCATTCGGGGACGAATGACCCCAAGGGGGAGATATTGTAACACCCCAAAAATCCAGGTAAGATTAGAACCAAGCTTCAAGTCCATCTTGAACCAAACTTCATGTTTTGGTAGTGTGGTAAATGATTTAGACATATATTAAGGCCACAAGCAACTCCTAGATCATAGCCAAGTTGAAACCTTTCTTACCGATTGTTTTCTTGCAAAGAATCTCCCTATAGTCAACTTCAAATGAGAATAACTCATAGATTCTAAAGTATTTTTGAGCTCAAGACCCACCAAATGAGAGGTATTTGAGTCTTCTTTCCAACATATCCAATTTTTTGTTAATCTGGTTCCGGAGCTAAGAGTTATGGCTACTAACAAAGATCTTGGTTAGATTGTATGATCGTACAATGCTCTCGTCAGCATGAAACAACCCCCAAAACCTGAAAGTTAATAAATCTACATCCCAATCACGAGGTGCTTCCATGATTTTGGTTTGAAACAATGATCTTAGGTATGATCTTGAGTCCTAAAGCTGATTCGGCTGGGACTTCCAACCTACGAATCAAGGTATGATCATGGGTGGGTCCCAGGAGTCTTATCATGACTTATTTGATGAAGTACAGAGAAGCCTCAATCCATCCACCCAACTACGATCACCACCCACGATCATAGGTGGGTCCATGATTATGGGATAATCTGTACGTCATTCTCTGCAGCTTTTTTAGTTACATTTGATAAGGGGCATTGCAGTATTTTCCCATAATTTAGACCCCCATACTATGTCGTTTAAGCTATCTCAAAGCTAATTATTAAGTCTAATATTATCCTATGTCCCTAATTACTCAAAATTCATTCGACACTTAGCAAAAAGCAAGAGAGAGGAGGCGATTTCTTCCTCCAAGGAAATAACTAATGTTCATCTCCTTCAAGCTCCAAGATCAATTAATTTACCAAGGTTTCTATCTCCAGGCATGTGGGTTTTCGTTCATGGGTTTCTTTTCACCCATTGAGTCCCAACGTTATTTCAAAATCTCAGTTTAATTTATCTTTCAGAGCCTAGGGTTTCATGAAAGTATGAATTCCTTTATATTTCAGCTCGTCTTCAGAATGATCTTTGTATCCTTATTTCCCTTGAGAATTCAGTACCTTTACATGTTTATAATTCATGATTCCTCAGTATATTGACTAATTTATGATTTTGGGCTTGAGTTATGAAATTCCCTACTCTATTCAGTTTATGGAAATTGTCATTATTAGTTGCTTTCTTCTCGTATTGTGACTAGGGGTTAGTTTCCGGTTGTGACACTACCCATGCACTACTAATTAAATTAACCCGAGAAAAAATAATTCCCTAAAACCGATCACTTGTGGTCGGTAATAACAAAAAAATAAATTAAATAATTATTTCAAAATTCTTTTTAAATTTTTATACAAAATATATTTTTGTTTATAAAATTGAAGGTATGATTTGTTTTATATATTAATTACTTGGTATATGAACGTTGAAAAAGCTTTGTGAAGTGAAAGATATTACAACTTCAGATAAATAATGATGCAGATCCATATGATATATAAGAATAATGTCACGATCCAAATGGTAGAAAGTACACCCGCACTAATCCTTCGATGAGAGAACCATCTAACCCAAAACATAAATCGAACACTTAGCCATTTTAAGCAATAATAAGAAATTCTCGACTAGTAGAATAATAAATTCAAATAAAACAATAGATAGAAATAAAGTGTGAAAAAACAACTACCTACTACAAATATCCCAAAGACCCAAAAGTCATCGTACAAAAACTTCTAAACAAAAATCGATGTCTACTATAAATATCTAATAACTAGTAACAAAAGTGTATCATTGTCCGAAAGGATGGACATGATCTAATAAGAATGATCCATGGATGCCTGAAGGTAGAGGCTCACCCATGGATCAAAAGCTGCAGCTCACACACTATATCCGAGGTCTCGTCTTAATCTCTGGAACACTGTCTGCACTCAAAAAAAAAAGACCACAGGTAGTATCTATATGAACGCTATGTACTAGTAGGTATCATAGTCTGACATAACTCAGACCCATATTTAAACATATATCTAATATGAGTAAATTAGCAATCAACACATAACAAGTAATTTCAATCAACAATTACCATCCATACATATAGCCTCTTAGTCAAACAATAACCGCAACAAGACCAGCCTGCACCCTATCAATAAATACCATCAGTGAAACCACCCCAAAACATCTCACAAGAGTAGACTTATGCCACCTAAATTGAATACAACACTTTATGAAATGCAAAAGAGCAATCAAATGACTATGAATATGTAGCAATACATCACAACCATTTTACAACATCCTCTCAATCTGTAGAGACATACTAAGAGGACTTATAAACCCAATAGTCATGACATGCAAGGGACGAGCTTCTTCCATGTATCGTACTAGTGTGGTACCTGATTCTTCGAATATCAATAGGTAAGTAACATGTACTTGTGTGGTATCCGACCCTATGAATGTCAATAGATAAGTAGCATGTATCGATGTGGTGCCTGATCCTTCAAATATCACAATATAAGATATCAAAATCAATTATCATTCATGATAAAATGCAGTGCACTAATAATGCAAATACACATTAATCTAGACACTTAGTCAAATTCAATCATCATGATTTTACGTATACAACCAATAACAACTAACTCACCAATTACAAGTATGTCCAAAGTCCAATTCGAAGAAATTTAACTTACGTATAGGCACGGAAACCCAAATCAAGTCTATAACTACTATTTAAACCATAACCTAACTCAAATTCAATCCCTAATGCACTAATCCACCAAATCCTTGCCTTTTCTTGCAGCTTCAGATCATTCTCGCTCTAAAAATATTAAACAAGGAGTAATTAACAACTTACTCTCCACTTCTAGGCATTAGGAACCAAATCATATTGATTTCACCCTAGTTCATAGCTTAAAATACCAAATTGAGTTTTTTAACCCATTAATTTGCCCAAATTCCAAATAATTTACGCTAACAAAGAAGGATTATACATTAAGAAGTAAGGTCTAATAACCTAGAACCATTTACAATTGATTTTACGACTATCCATTGGCAATTCTCATATGTTCATCAATTTTTAGGGCTTAACCCACAAATTTCTTCCTAACACTTGATTCTAATGATTCTACGGATTAGTATGAATTAATATTTGTTAGAATGATGGAATAAACTTATCTCAAGAATAGAAATCACGTAAATCAGAAGAAAATCACCTCACACAAGCTTTAGGTCGAAATTGATTTTTTTGGGAGAAATTGTGTCACTACTGAGAGAACATACATTTAACTGCCAATAATCACTGCAACAGACACTTGCCCGCTACAATGGTCCCACTATAGAGAGAAATTATCTACTACAGCGGTTCCATTATGGTGAGAAATTGCCTGCTACAACAATCCCGAGTAAATCCTCACCAACCCTACTGTGGTCGGATACCCGCTCCATTAGACCTGCTACAATGATAGAGGTCCTACTATAGCGGTCACAAGCAGTAAGTCATTGGAGGTTCCAAAACTCCCCAATTTCGCAACACCACCTTAGCTTTTCGATTACATAGAAATGCCATATTTGCAGTAAAAACCATAATTGGAGTCTTACAAACAATAATACCATCCCAAAATTTTCTATAGGTTACTAAACCTCTTATCTATTATGTCACACCCACCAAACCATCAGACGTAACACCATAAGACATAAAGGATCTCTAACCCATATAACACTCGATTTTCATCTAAACTCACCCTAGCATGAGATTTTCACAACTCTCATCCTAGAGAAAACTCTACTTTGACTCTTATACTGCTAACAATGTTATAACGACAAAATGGATCATTACATTTGATACAAATTAAATAACCATTCATCTCCAAATGACAACTAGAAGAACAAGAGAAAAAAACAAGCAATAATTACTCAAATCAGCGAACAACTAAGGATATCTCATGCACATGACCACTTCAGTCTCCCAAGTGGCTTCCTCAATAGGATGATTCTTCTACTAGACTTTCACATATGGAATCTCTTTAGTTCTTAACTTCGTGACATCCCACTCCTTCAACAGATCGGTGTCGTAAGATCTCACTTCATAAACATCAAAGAAACCAATGGGAGATCTATACCTCCTCCCTTACAAAGCCTCAAAAGAAGCTATGTCAATACTTGAGTGGTAACTATTATTATATGCAAACTCTTATAATGGTAGAAACGGGTCCCAATGACCAAAAAAAGCATAACACATGTCCGGAGCATGTCCTCCAACACCTGAATCATCTACTTAGACTGACTATCGATCAGAGGGTGAAAATTCATACTCAAAATCAATCTAGTGCCCAACTTTTCATGCAGTTTTTCCTAAAAGTTAGAAAGAAACTGCATACCCCTATCAGAAACAATGAAAATGAGGACTTCATGAAGCCTAACAATCTCCTTGAGATAAACTTTGGCCAACTTAGATGTATTATTAGTCAGCTACTCCAGAATGAAGTATGCAGACTTAGTCAGTTGGTCTACAATCACCCATATCAAATCGTACATCCCCAAAGTCTTGGGAAGATCAAGAACAAAATCCATGGCTATCCTCTCCCACTTTCATTTAGGAATTGACATTCTTTAAAGAGTACTACCAGGCTTCTGATGTTCATAATTCACCTGCTACCAATTCTGATACTTAGCCAAAAAATGCACTATATCTCTCTTCATTCGGCGCTATCAATAATAATGCCTCAAATCATGGTACATCTTGGTTGCATCAGGATGTAAGGAGTATCTCAAACAATGCACCTCAACATGTATGGTCAGAATTAAGTCATCCACATGTGGTACACAAACTCATCTCCTAATCCTCAAAACACCTTCATCATTAAGAATGGCCTCTTTGGCCTCACCTTGCAACTTACAAATCTTACTCAACTTTAAAGCTTCAATATGCTTAGGTTTAATTTGTTCAAGAAATGTAGACCTTGCCTCTATATTAGCTAGCGGTCCTTATCTCTCTCGGCCACCTGAAGTCTCATAAAGTTGTTAGCTAAGGTCTGAACCTCTCTAGCCAACAAGCATCTAGAAACGTCCAAACATACCAAACTACCCATACACTTCGCCTTTTGACTAAATTCATCCACTACCACATTGGCCTTACCTGGATAATAAAGAATAAAAATATCATAACCCTTGAGTAGTTCCATCTATCTACGCTGTCTCAAATTCAGATCTCTCTGAGTAATGATAAGTTGCAAACTACGATAATAAGTGAATACTTCACACTTCACCCCATACAAATAGTGTCTCCATATCTTAACTGCAACCACCACAGCAGCCAACTCTAAGTCATGGGTGGGATAGTTCTTCTCATAAACTTTTAGCTGCCTGAAAGCATATGCAAACATGTTTTTTTTTTGCATAAAAAAAACACCTAAACCAGAACATTAGGCATCACAAAATATAATAAAGTCCTTACCCTCAATCGACAAGGCAAGGATAGGAGCAGAGGTCAGCAAAGTCTTAATATTTTGGAAGCTCTCTTCACACTCATTGGTCCATACAAAAGTCACCTTTTTCTGAGTTAATCAAGTCAAATATGAAGCAATAGAATCAAACCCCTTCACGAACCTATGGTACTAACTAGACAACCCCATAAAGCTGCAAATTTCTGTCATGGAGGTAGGCCTAATCCAATTCTTAACCGCCTCAATCTTTTGTGGGTCTACCATAACCCATTCTTTTATAACTACGTGCCCTAAGGAAACTGAAGACAACCAAAACTCACATTTATAATATTTGGCATAGCATTTCATCTTCTAATGTAACCCCAACATAATACACTAGTGAGCCTCATGCTCTTCTCTACTCTTGGAGTACACAAGTATATCATCGATAAACATAATAACAAAAGAATCCAAATAGGGATTTGACACCTCATTCATTAACCCCATAAAACTAATAGGGGCATTAGTTAAACCAAAGTACATTACCAAAAAATCATAAAGCCCATAATAGGTCCAAAATAAAGTCCTAGGTATGTCCGGAGCATGAATCTTGAGCTGGTGATACCCGGACGTCAAGTCAATTTTGGAAAACACCAAAGCACATATAACTGATCAAACAAATCATCTATCTTGGGAAATGGGAACTTGTTATGAATCATAAATTTTTTCAACTGCCGATAGTCTATGCACATATATAGACTACAATCCCTCTTCTTAACAAAAAAGATGAGTACAGCCCACAGAGAAGGACTTGGGAAAATGAACCCCCTTACCCATAAATTCCTATTACTGAGCCTTTATCTCCCTTAGCTCACTTAGTGCCATTCTATAAAGAGGGATGTAGATGGAATGAGCACCTGACTCTATGTTATGCAAAAGTCGATGTCACGATCAGGAGGAATACAAAGCAGATCATTAGATAATACCTTTAAGAACTCACATACTATTGGAACTAATGCATTAGGAGGAACCTCAATACTAGTATCCCGAAGATGAGCAAGAAAAGCCTGACACCCCTTCCCAGCTAACTTCTTGGTGCTAATAAAAGAGATAAGTCTCAGAGGAGCAAGCTTATAATCACCCTCCCACTCCAACCTATCCATTCTTGGCATTGCCACAGTAACTGTCTTGGCATAATAGTCAAGAATTGTACGGTAAGGAGACAACTAACCCATCCCCAAGATAAGGTCAAAATACACCATGTCTAGACTTACCAACTCAACCCAAGTCTAATATCCCATAAATAATATAGAACAAGCCCGAAAAACCTATTCAACAGCTATTGACTAACCCCAATTGGTGTAGAAATATACATAAGAGTATCAAGTATTTCATATACCATATTAAGACCTAAGGCAAACTTAACAAAAATATATGAGAATATGGAACCCGAAATAAACAAAACAGTTGCCATGCAGTCACAAATAAGAATATAACTTGTGATCACCACATTAGAAGCTTTGGACTCGGGCCTACCTAGAAAAGTGTCACAACCCGAGACTACCCCCTAGTTATAACACGGTGCTTAGAGTCACAAGTGACCCCAAGCTAACCCATGGCTTAGCATGACACTAAGAATATTTAAATAACTGATAAAAATACTGGGTGGAAGTTGAACTAAATGATGAAATAATAATAAAAAACATCAACAATATTTGAATATTAAAACCACAAAGCTGAACATCTAACTATATGTCTAAAATTCTTTACTAAGATGAGTTGCTGGGACAAGCCCCTAGCTAACTCTAACTATCTGAAAACTGAAAGGAGCATAAATGAAAATTACTGATAACTAGTCCTTGAATGATGAGGACTCACCAAAGTACTGCTGCTGATGTAGTAGGAGATCATACTATGCGCGATTGGGAAGCTGAATGTCACAACCTATATTATAAGACAATATAGCGCAAAGGAAAGTATGCGGTCAGTACTTTGAATATACTAAGCATGTGAGATATACACTACACTATATATGTTAATACTTATAAAATGAACTGAATATGGAGTGAGGAACGTAAACTGATGCAAAAACCAATTAAAGTAAAAATGTAACATAATAATAATAAAATATTGAGTAATCTGAATACAAGGGCATTCTGAAGCCCTAACGGGATATACAAACTAACGTGCTGATGATGGTATATTTAAATCAAAAGTAATACTGGGGTATACTAAGATGTATGGATCCATCCGGATAATCATAAATACTGAGTGCATGAATATTTTGATATAACTGAGATACTATGAATTGGACTGAGATGAGGGTCATGCAAAAGCCAAAGTTTGATAGTGTGGGAGATACTATTAACAGATATATAACCATGTGAGAAAACATGGACTTCAATGTACAATCCCATTCGAAGAGGGCCCAATATACCTTGCCAGGGTGTGAAGGCTGAGTTGATCTGATATAGTATAAATAAACCTATGGTGGCACATAGTTTTGTGACTCAGGATCAACTACTAAAGGTATCATCCTAGCGGGCGGGTGAACCTTCATCCTCTCATCTGCTCGGTGCTAAGTAATTCTCCTAACTAAACATAATTGATAGCTCGATGAGATGACATATTTGGATGTCAACCTGAGATGACATATGTGGATGTTAACCTATCCAAAATCATGGATGCCATACCTGACTTCCATACTACTAGTGAACTATATTTTTATAAGAAACCTGATCCACGATCATTAATAGCCTTCTGGATACCATACAAATCGGGAACTTACTTTAGAGAAAAGGTATTCAAAAACATTGATGGCATATCTGGATGTCATACATATCATGTATCGTACTGTTATGAGCCGAAGCTTTTGATTATGATATGAGAACTCATATGTATATAAATCATGTATTTATAAATACTTTGACTTGTAAGTCTATGGGAGACATAAGATGGCTGGAGTAAATGCATAAAGGAATCCTATGAGGATTAAGGTTTGGGAGGAAATTATTAAGCTGGACTTGAGCCCTGAATTCTGACTCATGGAGATGCTAATAGTCTAATAGTATGTATTATCTAAAAATATTGTTTAGAATGTATTTTGTTGAAAAGTCACTCTAAGGGTCTGTTAAACTAATAATACTGAAGTTTACTGATTCTGACATCTAAGACTGAGTGAGAGACACTACATATGAAGATATCCTAAAACATGTGAAACTGAAGGACTGAGTATTTAATTATTAATGCATGAAATCCTAATTCATCGGGGGTTCATAACCCACCATCTCTGAAGAATGCAACTATTCATAATAATACTATAATTTGACTGTAATAAGAAATTTCATAGCTCAAACCCAAACTCAGGAATTTATCATTATAATGAGAGTTCGTAGTCATGAGTATGTAATGATGATAAAACTTATGGGAAAACACATATTCATGGTTTATTCAAAGCAAGGGGTTGAAAGATAGTGATTTCACCCTTTTCATAGAAACCCTAAACTTGGAGAATGAATTAAACTTGAGGAATTGAGTAAACTTTGGGACTCAATGGGTGAAAGGAAAACCATTGATGAAATCTCACATACCTACAGATGAAAACCTTGAAGAAATCTTTTAAATTATACCCTGAGATTGGAGAACTAGTTTACCCTGAAGAGGAGGAAAATCGCCTCTTTCTCTTGTTTCTGACTAAGTGTGGAATGTTTTTTGAGTTAATGTGGAATTTGGGGAATTTAAGGCTTGTACTGGTAGTCATCATCGGCTGATATAACTCAGACTCACACTTAAACATATATCAAATACGAGTTAATTAGCAATCATTGGATAACAAGTATTTTCAATCAGCAATAACCATCCACAAATAACCTTTTAGTCAAACAATAACAACTAGACCAACCTTTACCCTATCACTGATTTCACAATTACAATCACAAGTATAAGTTTAATAACAAAAGGAAAGGGTATATGACTTCTATAAATACCACCAGTGTAAACACCCCAAAACATCTCACAAGAGTAGACTTATGCCACCTAAAATTTAATACAACACTTTATGAAATGCAAAAAAGTAATCAAATAACTATGAATATGTAACAATGCATCAAAACAATTTTACAACATCCTCTCAGTTTGTACTCACATACTAAGGGGACTTAAATGCCCCATAGTCATGAAAAGAAGGGAAGCACTTTTGACCAAATACCATACTAGCGGGGTACCTAACCTTATGAATATTAATAGATAAGTAACATATACAAGTGAGGTACCCGACCTTCCGAATATTACAATATAAGATATCAAAATCAATTTTAATTCAGGATAAAATGCAGTGCACTAATAATATAAGTACACACTTTATCTAGATACTTAGTCAAGTTCATTGTTCATCCTTTCATGTATACAACTAATATCAACCAACTCAACAATCACAAGTATGCCCGAAGGATAATTCACAAACATTTAACTTACAAATAGGCATGGAAACCCAAATCAATTCTATAACTACCATTTATACCAAGCCTACCCCAAAAGCAAGCCCGAATGCACTAATCCACCAAAGACTTTCCTGTTTTTGGACCTTTAGATTGCTCTCAATCTAAAATAACAATCAAGGAGTAATTAACAACTTGCTCTCCACTTCTAGGCATTAGGAACCAAAACTCATTTATTTCACCCTAGTTCATAGTCTAAAACACCAATTCAAATTTTTCCACTCCTTAATTCACCTAAATTCACCATAATTCACATTACCAGGAAAACATTCTAAATTGGGAAGTAAAGTCTAACAATCTAGAACTGTTTACAATTAATTTTATGACTACCCATAGACAATTCTCATCAGTTCATCAATTTTGAGAGCTTAACCCTCAAATTTCTTCCTAACACTTAATTATAGTGATTCTATGGATTAATATGAATTAATTTATTAGAATGATGGAATAAACTAACCACAAGATTAGAAATCACCGAAAGCATAAGAAAATTGCCTCAAACAAGCCTTAGGTTGAAATTGGGATGATTTTTGGAGAAATAACGTCAAAACTCAAAAAACATGCATTTAACTGGTGATGACCACTGCAGTGGAAACTTTCCCTCTATAGTGAGTAACTACACACTCTGGTGGTCTCAATAAAATCCTCACTGACCGCTAAGACGATCGGCTGCCTATTACAGCGAGAGGGGTCCCGCTATAGTGGCCACTGGCAGTGAGTCGGGAGAGGTTCCAAAACTCCCCCATTTTGTAATACCCCCTTGATTTTTTGACAACACAAAAACACCCTATCATGGTAAAAGCCATAATCAAAGTTCTACAAACCCAAATACCATTTCGAAAGTTTCTATGGCTCACTAAAGCTCTTATCTATTATGCCACATCCACTAAACTATGAAACATAACACCATAAGACACATACACTATCTAACCTACATAACACTCAATTTCTATTTGAACTCACCCTAGCTTGAGATTTTCATAACTCTCATCCTAGGAAAAACTCTACCCGAGCTCTTACACTGAACAATATTATCATGACAATGGGTGTTTACAGATAAATGATAAGGATAGCCCAAAATAATTATACATATCACAACTTTTACAACTTATTGGGTTTGTTGGATTTGAGGGAACGTAATTGGTTCGGAAATTTTTATGCTTTAAATTAGTTCCTGAAGAACAATATTGTTATATGAGATGGATTTGAGTCTCATATTATTAAGAGGGTAAGACATTAGGTTAGGGTCCCGGTGCACCATGATGACAAGATATTGAGTTCAAGTCCCATTGATTTATGGTCTAAGATGCCTTTATATGGGTAAGACATCAGGTTCAAGTCTCAATGCACTATATTGATAATATAATAATGACTAAAGTAAAATAATGTGTTTTGGTGAAAAGTCATGAAACTTGTCCCATTAAATATGCTCTATTTTCTGAAGTGAATGTGGTAGCAGTATATGATAAGTCTTAAAATGACAATGTAATTATTGTGATTATAAAAAAAGATATGGCAGAGAAAAATTCTCTAGATCATATGTATGCCTCTATTTGATCCTGAAGTAGAAATATCTTGAAAAATGTTCTAACCTATCATATTTTGATAGTCTTAAGGCACGTCTAGATAATTATGTTCCATTCGCAAAATATGAGAATTTTTGATAAATGTTACAACTACATATTCATTCTCTGAGGTGAATGTGACAAGTGTTTAGTAAAACTTATAAATACGAATGTGGTATTGGTTGTGAAGATATCATGACCCACTTCCTGAAGAGGTAGAATAATTGAGGAGAAATATCCTAAATATTTTTGGTTCTATTCCTACTCCTGGAGTAGTAACTCTAAAATTTACTCTAAAATAATAAATACTCTTGAACTTAATCCCGAAGTTGTAAGACTATGCAATATTAAATTTTTGCAAACTACTCCCAAAGTAGAAAAACTCTTAAATTTACTAAAGTAAATTACACATATCGTGGTAAACTTGAAGTTTACTAGTATAAAATATTTTATCTATTTGCATGATCGATTTTGTCATCTCAAAGATATAGATATTGAGTAATAGACATATACTAAAGAACTAGAAGATTCTTCAAAAATTATTATTTGTTCACATGATAAGTTGATTAGATCAACTAATATTGGGACTAAATCCCCTAAATTTTGGAAAGTATAAAAGGTGAATATGTGCTCGTTCACTTGTAATGTGATTTGTTGAATAAGATGCATCAATAAGATGATCACATGTGCATTTATTATCAACCAATAGTTTGACATTTGCAAAATTACTAGTGTAAAATAATTGAGTTAAAATCACAACTTCCAGATTATGTAATAAGGATAATTACTCTTGATAATGTCAGTTTGTAATCAAGTTGGTTTAACAACGAAGTCTACCAATATTTAAATAGATGAATCATTGCTTATGAGAACAAATTATATGTGTTGGTCTATGATATTATATATTATATGCAACAACACTTTTATGCATCATACTAATAAATTATGATAAATTTTCCTCCTCAATTGCTTTGGGGTTAGAAACCAAATATTTTCCATCTAATAGATTTTAATATGTCATATATGATTGATGGTTGTACCATGATGCAAAAGATGGATTCTCCAAAGTAAATTGAGGATATATGTTAATTTTTCTAACATAAGAGGGAGAGAATAAGCAGTTATGTAATATGTTATGAATTATCATCAGTATGATCCTCATTTAAAATATAAGTCAAGTCAAATGCTAGAAGCATTTGCTAATGCAAAATTAATTTCATATTTAGATGCAAATGCTCCTATTGGATATCCATGAAGGAAAAAGTCTACGACGTGCATGAAGAATGGTATACAAATCGACTCCAAATGTAATAATCTTTGAAAAAGAAAAAAATGAGCAAATGATCATAATAAGGAGGCAATGTGCTTTGCATGAGCCTACGATATAACACGTCACGAAACCTCATGAGAGATTTAGGTACATAAGAAACGTAAATGAAGTAATGAGGTTGATTTAAGGCATATTTATATGCCTTAGTAGCGACTTTAACCCATGATTACCTTAGTTTTGAGAACAATACTTGTGTATTATATAAGTTTTTGATGGAAAATGGGATAATGTGCTAACCAATATGATTAGACTCTTGTAGGTGGAATTTGCGACTTTTTGGAGCATGTTTGGCATGGAAAGTGAGGCTTGGAGGAGCTACGAGTGAAGAATATTGAAGATAAGAGACAAGCCAAAGAGTTGATCTTGAAGAATCCATCCAAATCCGTGAAGAGAAGTCGACGAAAGCAAAAAAATTACAAAAAAAGGGGCCTGGTGCCCTAGGCAGGTTGCCAGGCCGCGTTTGGCAAAAATTTCACCTGTCTAGGCAGTGCCCAGGCATGCTGGCTAGCGTGCCACGCCGCCTGGGAGCACCTTTTTTTGCTGAGGCAAAATCTGCCTAAGTGCTAGGCCCGCCCAATGGCGTGCCGGGCCGCTTTTTGGCCGATTTTTGCCTCGACTTGGGTCTATAAATAGGGCTTTTGAGTTATTGTATCACATTCCATCATCCTTAGAATATTTTGGGCGTTTTTGGGCATCTCAATTAGGTTCCTTTCCTCTCCTTTTCAGTTTTTAATTCTTTTTCAGAATATTTATTACTTTTGGAGGTTCATAAACATTATGAGTGGCTAAAATCCCTCATTCTTGGGGTTAAGGCCAAGAACATGAATCTCTTGGGTTAATTGTATTGGTTTTTGCTGGAGTTTATTATAAAGTGGTTATTAATATATTCTAAAATTCATTATTTTGATGTTTGATCACCATTGGACTATATTTCTTGTCTTGAAGTAAGCTCGAGAGAGAAACTGAGAGATAGAACTTGAATATATGAAGTGTGGTCTGTCTCGGAGGAGTAATTCTAAGGGATTGACATGTGGTTAGGACCGAGAGGTACCTAACCACCCACACTTGGTCAATTACAAGAAGAAAGTTTGAATGCTCTAGAATTGGTTAACCTTATCACCACTCACGGATGTAGGTAGGCTTCTAAGTTCTAGTAGACAATTATAATTTGGAGACGAATATAGTTGTAAAATTAACCTTGGGATCGATAACCACGATAAACTACTCAAAATGCTTAAACCAGCAACAATTATGCTCAAGAGATGATGTTCAGGGTGCCTTAACCCTGGGAATTCACTTTTTACTGATTTTTCAAGCATATTTGCGGAAACCAAAGTTACGGTAGTGAAGATAGGAGTTCTCAGTCCGCAGTCATTTAATTTTTAGCACCCAATCGCTTGTCGTTTTCGCAACACTAGTTTTTTAATTATAGTTTGACGTCCATAGTTGATTTCTGTTGACGAAAGTTCCTTGGGTTCGATATTCGGCTCTTTAAAAGGAGCCACTTTATTACTTGCACGATCACGTACACTTGCGTGTATAGATGGGTCACAACAGAGGTCTCAATAAGTTATTTCCCATTGTAACATGATACAACTGATATTGCGTCGATAATATCTTTGACACAATTTGGTACAATATTGTAAAAGATCATGAGGATCCGAGTTCTACATTTATTAAAGCATGTTGACATAGAAATATTTATCAAGTTACATGAAAGAATGCATTTAGGTAAGCATAAATCTTATTTGATTTGCAGTCCAAACACTAGAAGATATCACACATTTAATGCTGAATATTGTCATTTGACAAAATCTATATAAGAATCCTTGAATGATTGAATGTTACATCTCAGATTTTGAGCTTACATATATTCGGTACTTAGCATAAAAATAAGACAAAAAATTAAGTTTTCCAAATTCCCGCGGGTAGGTTCATGACATATGAAATAGGACCACAGCTCATGAATCTAACTGTGGAAACTATCAAAAAGTCCTTAGAATTTTACCAGTGTTTGTTGAGTCAGATCGAAAGCCTATGGTTGGTCAAAACCCACAGTGAAATTAGTCTAGGGATGTTAAAAACTTTTCCCAAAAGGTGACGGCTCAACCAAATGGTCTGTAAAACAGTCAATGGCCCATCAATCTGAATCTTTAAAATGGACCAGAGACCTAGAGAAATCCCTTTCGAAATCAACATCTCGGGCCACGATCCGTGAAGCTTTCCATGGCCCACGAGGCAAAATGTATGACGAAAATTCCTACAAATTTTAAAGATGTTTATATAGGCATTTCCATCTATTCCTTGTTCTAACATTTTATCTCGTGATGTTTAAACTTCTTTAGAGAGGTTATATATTAAAAACAATCGACCACCCTTCATTATTCTTGTCCAACTCCACGTATTTAGGGTTTTAATCAATCAAAGTGTAGAGTCTCATTCAAGCCAGTCACGTTCTTCCTCAAAATTCTTATTCTTCTCAGGTATGTAAGAATTCAGTGAGGAATTTCTTCCATCATTATGCCTTCAGTTTCAACATATATTTATTACAAGTTTAAAGTTGGGTTTAAAACTAAAATCCATAGTTTCTCTTATTTTATAATTTGAGTTGATTTTATTGATGCTTAACTTTGTAAAGCTAACGAAATACATGAAAGTTGATGTCTTTTCACCTAGTGATATTCTAGTGTGTTTGTAAGAGTTTATGAATTTAAAAGGTTCACATTGTAGTTCCTTTCAAATATAGCTATATTCCTCATGAAATTCCCTTGAATCTTAGTTCACATCATGTTTTAAGAAAAAAAATAGTTATCATGAAGCTCAAGACTTGATATAGACTTATAGAAGAGTTGATCATGAGAATAGTTCTTGAAAAGATAATTTTGAGTAAAGATTTATACTTTAACTTTAGATAGATAGAACTATATACATTTTATGAGCATATGATTTTATAATTGATTTTAGAAGGATTATTTAGCATCGAAAGGATAGGGGATTAGCTAACCCAAATACCATAACGACGTGCCAATGTAGGATTTATGGTCGTACCATAAGGCGGTTGATCACTCTTAGCCTAAAACACTAATTTTTAGTGGATCCATGTATAGAAAGATAGGTTTTATACCCTTGAAAGGTATGGGGTAGTCCTTCCAACAAGTTTAGACATTGGACATTATAAGCTCAGTTGATGTATGTTAGTTGTAAGAAATTCCCACCTGAAGACTTAACTTTACTTGGAAATCTTACTTGATATGGTCACTTTTCAATTACAAATAGTATGATGAGCTTGGCACTCAGGATAAATGCCAGGCCTCCATATTCTGAAATTCGACACACTCTGTGCGGCCCACGTTCAACTGTGAGGTGGCTTCACCATCACCAACGAGGATACCACAAGAGTCTACCCTTTGCCCATCTCAACAAAGAGTCTAGGATTTGGCTAAAGATTGTGTGTTGTTTTTTAATTCCGGGGAGCCACATGACGGAAGTTACAAGAGATCGCGTCTGTCTGGTATATGCTCTCATGACTGATGCAGAGATTGATGTTGGTTCTATTTTGTTGTCAGCAATGCGGCGAGCTCGCCTTCATGGAGGTCTTCGATATGCTTTCGGTGGACTATTGACCAAATTAATGCGAGCATTCAAAGTGCCCGAAGAAAATTTTGATTATCATCCTCCTTTGACGACAACGCCTGTGGATGTCACCCAGACTAAGGCGCCAGATTCACTCGGCCGTACTTTTACATTAGCAGAGCGTCATGCTTGAGATGATGGGATTTTAGCCCGCATGTATGGATTGGAGATGCTGCGACACAGAACTGGGGGTAGACCCTCCACGGCGGATGAGCTGAGCCAGGTAGAGAGAGATTATCCTCTAAATGAGCATGCCATGGCCTTATTGAGGATTGGTCCTGACTTTGTGGAGCCTGTGGACGATGATGTCCCCACAGATGAAGAGGACCTCCGGAGTGGTTCTGAGGATGAGGAAGCTGAGGCAGATGATCCACTGTTAGAGGTCAGTGGGCCAGAGGACGACGACTACCTCGACTGACCAGGGAGCTCCTTACATCCTACTCTTGCTTTGTTTATTTTGGTAGCATTGGGGACAGTGCTAATATTTTAAGTGTGGTGTGGGGTGTGATGGACTTCCCTTGTATGTGTGCTGCTGTATGCTTTTATTTTGGGTTCCTTAGCGTTTGTTTTCAGTTCTTTTACTAAGGAGAGTCCCTTTGAACCGTACAAAAAAAAAAATTGTTAAATTTTGGATTTTTGATGTTATTTTGTGTTGTTTTGGGGGTTTATTACTTTTGAGTCGCCTTAGTCAGAGGACTAAGGGATTTGCTCTATGATGGTTGGATGACGACCGTCTTAAGAGCAAATTAATCATGTAGTGTCGTGTCGGGTGTTCTTGCTTGCTATACAATTGTTCTTACACATGTGAAACATGCCCGGATATATAATAGCAAGTGTTGAGATGCCTAATTCTCACTTAGTTGACTTGCTAAATTGCTTAATATTGAATTTATGCATGATTTCGGAGGTTTTATGGTGAACCTGTTGAGCTGAACATGTGCCATGTGTGAGTAAGGTTTTGTATGATATTCCATGTGCATAATGATGTCTAGAACTTGCCCGGGGTGTATGCAAAGAGAAATAAGAGATGTTAAGTTTAGGAGATAATATAGGCATTTCTTTGATAGCCATATTTTAGACCTACTTTACCTACCCTCTGTGCATAATCCTAGTTAGCCCCGTTGAGCCTTTAGCCTTTTCCTTGTTAGCTTTACATGTAACTCAATCCGCTTCTTTCAGTGAACCAGAATTTGATCCAATAACTCCTAAGCGCTTTAATTCGGAAAACAAGAGGTGAAGGAGTACGAGAGTTTGGAAGAAGGAAAGAGTTAAGTTAAAGCCTCAAGCATGTCTCATAGAGGTGTGTGAAAAAGTTTGTGCGTGTTGGTGGGGAACATATATAAAATAATTAAAAAAAAAAAAGAAATAAATAAATAAAAATTGTTGTTGGAATCAATGGGTGATAACAGTATTCCTTATCCAGTGTGCGGAAGCTAGTTTAAAGTTATGGGGCAAAACAAAGAAAAGTTGGGAAGAGAAAAGTAGTGGAAAATAGGTTGGTTGAATGTGCTCTGAATGCAATTTGTAGTGTAATAAAGCGCTCAGGAAAGATAGTCACTATTCTTGACCAAATAGTTCCTACCCGTCCTTGTGCTTACATTACAACCCCTACAAAGTCCTACTTGATCTTGAGCTTTAACATTTTAACATTAGTGAAGTACTACACTAAGGGCAAGCCTATGGTTCATCTTTGTGTTGCATGTGAATTCTTTTTGAGAGTGAGTGACTTTCATTCATGCACCCGGTTAGTAATTACGTTGTAGAATTGAGGGGTGATTCTCTTGTTGTGAGGGCACATGGTTAGTGAAGTTTGGTGATCTATTAATAATGTGTCACGCATGAATTTGCAACTAGTAAGTTGTTTTGTGAGGGTAGGCTGTTTCAACTTGTTATTTAATTGAGTAATATCCTAGTATGTGGTGCATAAGTTGATCAACGTGGTTGTGTAAGCTATGCAAGAATGCTCATTTTGTGTCTATTGTTTAAAGTCGCCCAGAGTTGAGTGTGATTAATTGTTCGAGGACAAACAAAGGGTTAAGTGTGGGGTGGTGATCTAAGGCGTATTTATATGCCTTAGTAGCGACTTTAACCCATGATTACCTTAGTTTTGAGAACAATACTTGTGTATTATATAAGTTTTTGATGGAAAATGGGATAATGTGCTAACCAATATGATTAGACTCTTGTAGGTGGAATTTGCGACTTTTTGGAGCATGTTTGGCATGGAAAGTGAGGCTTGGAGGAGCTACGAGTGAAGAATATTGAAGATAAGAGAAAAGCCAAAGAGTTGATCTTGAAGAATCCATCCAAATCCGTGAAGAGAAGTCGACGAAAGCAAAAAAATTTCAAAAAAAAGGGCCTGGCGCGCTAGGCAGCGTGCCAGGCCACGTTTGGCAAAAATTTCACCTGTCTAGGCAGTGCCCAGGCGTGCTGGCCAGCGTGCCACGCCGCCTGGGAGCACCTTTTTTTGCTGAGGCAAAATCTGCCTAAGTGCTAGGCGCGCCCAATGGCGTGCCGGGCCGCTTTTTGGCCGATTTTTTGCCTCGACTTAGGTCTATAAATAGGGCTTTTGAGTTATTGTATCACATTCCATCATCCTTAGAATATTTTGGGCGTTTTTGGGCATCTCAATTAGGTTCCTTTCCTCTCCTTTTCAGTTTTTAATTCTTTTTCAGAATATTTATTACTTTTGGAGGTTCATAAACATTATGAGTGGCTAAAATCCCTCATTCTTGGGGTTAAGGCCAAGAACATGAATCTCTTGGGTTAATTGTATTGGTTTTTGCTGGAGTTTATTATAAAGTGGTTATTCATATATTCTAAAATTCATTATTTTGATGTTTGATCACCATTGGACTATATTTCTTGTCTTGAAGTGAGCTCGAGAGAGAAACTGAGAGATAGAACTTGAATATATGAAGTGTGGTCTGTCTCGGAGGAGTAATTCTAAGGGATTGACATGTGGTTAGGACCGAGAGGTACCTAACCACCCACACTTGGTCAATTACAAGAAGAAAGTTTGAATGCTCTAGAATTGGTTAACCTTATCACCACTCACGGATGTAGGTAGGCTTCTAAGTTCTAGTAGACAATTATAATTTGGAGACGAATATAGTTGTAAAATTAACCTTGGGATCGATAACCACGATAAACTACTCAAAATGCTTAAACCAACAACAATTATGCTCAAGAGATGATGTTCAGGGTGCCTTAACCCTGGGAATTCACTTTTTATTGATTTTTCAAGCATATTTGCGGAAACCAAAGTTACGGTAGCGAATATAGGAGTTCTCAGTCCGCAGTCATTTAATTTTTAGCACCCAATCACTTGTCGTTTTTGCAACACTAGTTTTTTAATTATAGTTTGACGTCCAGAGTTGATTTCTATTGACGAAAGTCCCTTGGGTTCGATATCCGGCTCTTTAAAAGGAGCCACTTTATTACTTGCACGATCACGTACACTTGCGTATATAGCTGGGTCGCAACAGAGGTCTCAATAAGTTATGTCCCATTGTAAAATGATACAACTGATATTGCGTCGATAATATCTTTGACACAATTTGGTACAATATTGTAAAAGATCATGAGGATCCGAGTTCTACATTTATTAAAGCATGTTGACATAGAAATATTTATCAAGTTACATGAAAGAATGAATTTAGGTAAGCATGAATCTTATTTGATTTGCAGTCCAGACACTAGAAGATGTCACACATTTAATGCTGAATATTGTCATTTGACAAAATCTATATAAGAACCCTTGAATGATTGAATGTTACATCTCAGATTTTGAGCTTACATATATTCGGTACTTAGCATAAAAATAAGACAAAAAATTAAGTTTTCCAAATTCCCACGGGTAGGTTCATGACATATGAAATAGGACCACAGCTCATGAATCTAACTGTGGAAACTATCCAAAAGTCCTTAGAATTTTACCAGTGTTTTGTTGAGTCTGATCAAAAGCCTATGGTTGGTCAAAACCCACAGTGAAATTAGTGTAGGGATGTTAAAAACTTTTCCCAAAAGGTGATGGCTCAACCAAATGGTCTGTAAAACAGTCAATGGCCCATCAATCTGAATCTTGAAAATGGACCAGAGACCTAGAGAAATCCCTTTCGAAATCAACAGCTCGGGCCACGATCCGTGAACCTTTCTATGGCCCACGGGGAAAAATGTATGACGAAAATTCCTACAAAGTTTAAAGATGTTTATATAGGCATTTCCATCTATTCCTTGTTCTAAGATTTTATCTCATGATGTTTAAACTTCTTTAGAGAGGTTATATATTAAAAACAATCGACCACCCTTCATTATTCTTGTCCAACTCCACGTATTTAGGGTTTTAATCAATCAAAGTGTAGAGTCTCATTCAAGCCAGTCACGTTCTTCCTCAAAATTCTTATTCTTCTCAGGTATGTAAGAATTCAGTGAGGAATTTCTTCCATCATTATGCCATCAGTTTCAACATATATTTATTAGAAGTTTAAAGTTGGGTTTAAAACTAATATCCATAGTTTCTCTTATTTTATAATTTGAGTTGATTTTATTGATGCTTAACTTTGTAAAGCTAACGAAATACATGAAAGTTGATGTCTTTTCACCTAGTGATATTCTAGTGTGTTTGTAAGAGTTTATGAATTTAAAAGGTTCACATTGTAGTTCCTTTCAAATATAGCTATATTCCTCATGAAATTCCCTTGAATCTTAGTTCACATCATGTTTTAAGAAAAAAAATAGTTATCATGAAGCTCAAGATTTGATATAGACTTATAGAAGAGTTGATCATGAGAATAGTTCTTGAAAAGATAATTTTGAGTAAAGATTTATACTTTAACTTTAGATAGATAGAACTATATACATTTTATGAGCATATGATTTTATAATTGATTTTAGAAGGATTATTTAGCATCGAAAGGATAGGGGATTAGCTAACCCAAATACCATAACGACGTGCCAATGTAGGATTTATGGTCGTACCATAAGGCGGTTGATCACTCTTAGCCTAAAACACTAATTTTTAGTGGATCCATGTATAGAAAGATAGGTTTTATACCCTTGAAAGGTATGGGGTAGTCCTTCCAACTAGTTTAGACATTGGACATTATAAGCTCAGTTGATGTATGTTAGTTGTAAGAAATTCCCACCTGAAGACTTAACTTTACTTGGAAAGCTTACCTAATATGGTAACTTTTCAATTACAAATAGTATGACTTCTGATATGCATTCTCAAATATGTTTTAGTTCATAAAAGTTCTTTCTCAAAAATCCTTATTTTATGGTTTTAACTACATTTACTCTTATTTCATTGATTGTACTTATGGGAATCTTATTTAGTTTCTAAAAGTTAGTTTGTAGACATGATTTTAAATTGTTTAGTATTAATCTTACATACTCAATACCTTTTCTATATTGACTGTATACTTTCCTTGTGCTACATCTTTTAATTGACGTAGATTCTGGTGCTCGTTCTCAAGATCGTGGCTAGATAGTTGTGGATTCCTAATTAGTAGTTTGTTGAGTTTTCTTCATTTGGGGTTGTACTACAGTTTGGCTTTGTAGTTTTTTTTTTAGTTCAAACACTATTTTCATTTTATCAATAAGACCGGGGCCTTGTCTCGGCAAACTTATTTTATTCAGTTATAAGAGGCTTGTTAGACATTAGTTATTTTATTTGTGATGGATTTTTAGTACTTGCCTTTATAGACATTCTTATTTAAAAATCAAGTCCATTATTTTATTTTAGAGCTTCCGCATCAGTTTTGGCATATTCTTGTTATATAGATATGTAATGCCAAGAGTACGTTTGGGGTTACTTATGGTTCCAAGTGTAAGCCACATCTAGGGCGTAGTATCATATCATGATGGACTTGGTATCAGAGTATAAGGTTCAAGAGACCTAGGATGTTTGGAAAGCCACGTTTAATAGAGTCCTCCTTATAAGTGTGAAGCACGCCATACTTAAAATGGAGAGGCTACTGATATTTATGAAATATTACCCTTATTTCACTCTCTAATTCACGCAATAGAGTTTAAATTTATGTATCTCTTCTAACTCATGATTACATATGTTTCAGCTTATACCTCCAAAGAGAACTATCAGTCATACGATGAGGACCATAAATAGAGCATGTCCCACTAGTTAGAATGAAAACCCTTAGGTGCTCGCCATTCTAATTAGACTAAGGGGTCCTAATGCACTTGTTGTTCAACCACCTGTTGCTAATGTTATTAATGCTGAGTTTTTAATGCCATTTAGATGCTTGCTCAAGCGATAACAAATCAGTTTAACCATTAAGGAGCAACTCCTGCAGATCGTCAGGGTGTCCCAGTCACTTCTTAGATCCATGAATATTTTTAGAATGAATCCAACTGAGTTCACAGGATCAAAACTTAATGAGGATCCAAAAAATATTTTTGACGAGGTTCAGAAGATCTTTCAAGTGATAAGTGTTAATGACACTTAAAGTGTTGAGGTTGCCTCCTACTAGCTTAAGGATGTCACAAGTCTGTGGTATGATCAATGGAAGAGGATTAGAGGTGAAGATGATGCACCTCCAGAATGGGGTGTCTTTGAGGATGCATTCTTGGGGCATTTCTTTCCTGAAGAATTGAGGAAGGCTATGACTGAAAAACTTATTAATCTAGAGCAGGGTACTATGAGTGTGAGGGAGTAAAACCTTAAGTTCAATTAGTTTTCTCTCTATTCTCTAGATATGGTGGTTGATATGAGGAATGGGATGAACATGTTTGTGTTAAGACTTCCCATCTTTTGATTAAAGAGGGGAGGGTGGTCACGTTAATTGGAGACATAGACATAGACAGGCTTATGATTTATATGAACTAAGTTGAGAAAGATAAGTTTAGAGAAAGGGAGGAGTTTTAAAATAAGAGGGACAAACCATCAAATCATGAGTTTAGTCAGTAAAGGACTGGTAATGGGAATCGATTATCCTTCCAGAAGAGGTTATCCAAACCAAATCTAGCTTTAGCCACCACACCTGTATTAAGGCCCAGGTATGATCCAAAAGTTAGATGTCAAGCACTCGATCTTAGGGTAGTGTTGCAGGAGGGTTCACAACTTAGCTTACTAGCAACAAGTGTTGAAATAATCATCTCGTGAATGTCTTTATGGTAGAGTGGGTTTCTGCAAGTATGGTCAGACAATTTATATGCTTATGGATTGCCCATCTTCTAGGAAGGGAAATGATGCTAAAAGAACGCAATCCACTACACCATTAACTCCAGGAGGCTGAAATGCTAAGAAAGGTACCACTTCAGGTAAAAGAAGTAGTCAGAACTGCTTCTATGCCTTGTATTCTCGTCAGGATTAGGATAGTTCCCTAGATGCCATTATGGGTATGTTAATTTTTTTCTCTCTTAGCTTTTTTGATTGTTAGACCCTGGAGATATTTTGTCTTTTGAAACCCCTTATACTGTTGTGAAGTTCGGAGTCAGTCCTGAATAAATTCTAGAACTCTTTTTGGTTTCCAATCTAGTCAAAGAGCCAACTGCAACTAGAAAAATCAATAGAAGTTACATCATTTCAATCCATCATAAATATACCACAACTGATCTAGTAGAGTTAGATATGGTAGACTTTAATGTTATTCTAGGCATGCACTAATTATATTGTTGTTTTACTTCAATTTATTGTAGGACTAGAGTTGTAAAATTTTAGTGCTTCCCAATGATCCTGTCTTAGAGTAGAAGGATAGTCCTATCATACCTAAGGGTCGTCTTATTTCATGCCTTAAAGCTAGAAAGATGATCTTAAAGGGGTGTATTTACCATCTAGTGTGGGTTAAGGATTAAAATTTTGAGACCTCATTTCTTAGATTAGTTCCAGTAGTCAATGAGTTTCTAGAAATCTTCCCCGATGATCTTCCTAGAGTTCCTCTTGATAGGGAGATAGATTTTGGGATACACATTCTTACAACTATTCAGCCTATCTCTATTCTGCCATATAGAATGGATCCAACTGAGTTAAGAGAGTTAAGATAGTAGTTGAAAAACCATCTTTATAAGGGATTTATTAGACCATGTATCTTTCCTTAGGGTTCCCCAGTACTCTTCGTGCGTAAGAAAGATAGTCCCCTTAGAATGTGTATTGATTACCGTTAGTTGAACAAGGTCACAATTAAGAATAAATATCTCATTTCCAAAATTGATGACCTATTAGACCAAATTCAGGGTGCCATTAATTTCTTTAAGATTGATCTAGGGTCCGGGTACTATTAGTTGAAAGTTAGAGAATGTGCCATTTTGAAGATAACTTTTTGGATTCGGTAAGGTCAATATGTGTTTCTTATTATGTCTTTCGGACGAACAAATGCTCATGTAGCTTTTATTGATCTCATAAATAGAGCGTTCAAGAATTAGCTAGACATGTTTATGGTTGTCTTCATACATGATATTTTGGTTTTCTCCCAGAGTGAGAAGGAGCATGCTGATCACCTTAAAATTATACTGTAGACTCATAGGGACCATCAATTATATGCAATGTTCTCTAAATGCAAATTTTGGTTGAAGTCTGTGCTTTTCATGGGCATATCATTTCTAGTACAGTTATTTAGGTTGACGCACAAAATATTGAGGTAGTCAAGAGCTGGCCTAGACCTACCATCTAGTTTGACATAAGAAGTTTCTTGGGGTTAGTTAACTACTACAAGAGATTTGTAGATGTTTTCTCATCTATTTTTACCCCGTTGACTAGGTTGACTCAGAAAAAGGTTAAATTTCAGTGATCAGAGGTTTGTGAGGAGAGCTTTCTAAAGTTGAAACACTGTTTGATTTCTACACCAGTGTTAACCTTGCCAAAAGGGTCAGATAGTTAAGTAATTAATTATGATATTTCTAGAGTTGTCCTTGGTTGTGTTTTTGATACGAGCATGATTAGATTAATTTGTGCTAGACCCATACCTCGAGCTACACAAGCGATGATGATATCTTGGATAGATCTTATGGGGCACATTAGGAGGAGATTTCATTTATGAATGATAGCTTGGATCCCGGAGGAATCCATAGAGAATTAAATATACAAGGTTAGGGGTGATCAAGATATCATTTGGGCAATCAAGAAGGCCCCTTGTGGGTTATTTCTTGAATAGCCATTTTTGGGCTATTTTTATTTTTCGTGTAAAGAAAATAACTATAAATAGTTGCCTTAGCCATTTTCTTTACTTAGACTTTGATAATTTTGGAATTGAACTCCTTTGATAGTGTAGGGTGGAATCCCTTTCCTGTAGCTATAGTGTTTGGTGAGGTTAGTTGATGGGTGGATTATCATTGATTGATTGAAAACTTCTTTACCTTGATTTCATATTGAGTTTCTCATTTGTAGATTTCAATTAGATTTCTTTTTTATTGAATTCAAGTCAATTCTCGCTTCATCTATTTGTGGATTCAATTATACCTTCCTTTTGTTTTACTTATCATCTCAATTTCTTCTAATTCTCGTCTCAGTTTATTGTCTATCCTTATTTTTTTGTTATTGGATTCTGTGTTTTGATATCGATTTTAGTCACTTTATTGAGATCATTATCATTTTTGGTATCATAGTTCGATTTTAAGATTTGTTCCATTAATTTTTATGTCCTAGGTTCATAAATTTAAAAATTCAAATTAAAAAAATTGGGTCAAAAATTCAAAAATAAAAAAAAACTATTCGATTCATGTTTTTGTTTGAGTTTCCAACACTAGATTTGTGTTTCTCTAGTGTTTAGGAGCCTACATCTAATATTAGGGTTGGTTTGGAGGTGTTTGAAAATTTCACCATTGCTGAAGGTCAAAAAGTTTGAAGAAGAAGAAAGTGGGTATGTTGATCTTGGTGAAATTGGAGGATTATTTGTATTGGGCTTTGTTCTTCTTATCACAAGGAATATGAATCTTGAATTTATTTTTAATTTCAAGTTGGATTTGATAAGGTTCATGATTTATTGAGGGCTAAAAATTATTGAGGTTTGTTCTTGGTGTTGAAAGGAGCTCGTGTTTAAAATTTCATGAAAATTGGAGTTAAATTGAGTGAGTTATAAGTTTTTGAAGTTCATCAACGTTCATGGTGTTTATCATGAAATTCATATCTTCTTAAGGAGAATCTTCCAAAAAACTGGTGTTTAATCAACAAAGAAAAACGAAGGAGAAAGTGTTAAGATGTGTGTGTGGGCCCAAAGGAGTACAAAAAATAATCTAATTTTTTTAAAAAAAGGAATGTAAATACTTATCTGCGCCCAATCAGGAACTGCCACTTGTCCAAAAGGGCCCACTCATCATCAGCACTACATCAGGTACGTGTCAGCACATGTCCAGCTCATTGGTCGAGTGGAAAAGAATCGGCTTCTGAATCAGCTCGCTGCCTAGTATCTGGCTTCCATCCCAAGCCAAGCAGAAAATGGCTTCAGCCCTCAGCTCAGTGAATTTCAGCAGCCTTCCAACGATCTTTAAGGCTGTTTTTAAGATTTTTTCCACTTTTCGTAGCATTTTCTCCACAGATTTCAACAAAATTTCTTATCAAATAATTTGTTAAGTCCAAATCATGATAAATTAATATTTTTAAATTAATTTTACCGTTTATTTGGCTTCTTAACTTGATTTTAATTAGTAGATTAGCCTACTAAATATTATCAAGTTCTTTGAGTTTGATTTTTTTTTTTTTGTGCTTTTCTTTGTATGCTTTTCTAGTTCTATTTCATTGTTAATTTCTTGATTCAAGTCTATTAGCTTTAATTGAGTCGTTTGTTCTTCTTTGAACAAAAATTCATTCCTCCAAAAAAATAAGTAACCTTGTGAATTGATTGGACAAAGGTAACTCTATCAACTTCGAGAAGACATTTTAGGTGAGTTTAAAGTTTCCACATATGAGAGGCATGACGAATTTTGCTATTAAATTGTTTATTGAGTTTTTCATGTAGGATAGATGTCTTAATATGCCATAAAAGTGAAGTAAACTCAATGTTTCAAAATATGTATGTTCCAAACAAACGAGTTCTTGAAACAAAAATGATCATTTGCGAAAAATCAGAGATTGAACTAAACTTGTAATGGATGATTATAGTGTTCTCAACTCTATAACCCCCTTAATGGTCAGCTTGCTCGGGTTGTCACATTCTAAAACAAAATCCTTTTGTTACTCGAATTGGATATTTTATTCATAGGAGAATTAAGGTACCTATTTCACTTGGGAATTATCAAGGGGAGGTTTAGGGTGATGTCGTGCCCCCGTGGATTCTTTTCAAATATGTTTGGGAATTCTATTGTTCCAAAGTCATGGACTTCCATATACACGAGATTGGTACTATTACATCATGGATCTCCAAAGGCAACTTCTCTTTTCTCCAACATGCTCTAATGAAGTGGATGCAAGTGAAACAATTTCTGAGATGAGGACAGATTGTACTTCTGTAATGACCCAAACTGTCATTACGTGTGAAAATGCCCTAAAAATAATTTACAATAAATAATAGGCTCAAAATGAACCTGGGAAAATTTAAATCGAGGAGAAAAATTGATGCGAAAGGGAATTAGGCCAAGAGGCCCAATTATGGACTGGGCTGGCTTGCCGGTAACCGCTGCCACAGTCGGATAACTGTTGCAGCGGTAAAAGTTTTGCTGCAATGGTAAAAGC
This sequence comes from Capsicum rhomboideum, assembly GCA_031232105.1. NCBI lineage: Eukaryota > Viridiplantae > Streptophyta > Magnoliopsida > Solanales > Solanaceae > Capsicum > Capsicum rhomboideum. The sequence continues at coordinate 108,812,838 of CP124711.1, forward strand.
AGTAGCCCAGTCGAGATATTTTTAAAAATCCTCTTTATTTTTATTGCCCTAGGTCGCCCCCTTTCACCAAAAATGCTCTTAAAAACCCTATCTCTCCAACCATAAGATTTCTAAGGTCAAAGTTCATGAGAGTGGTTTTGAGATACACCTAGAGGGAACCCAGCGTGTGAATATATCTAGCACATGTGGGAAAATGCACTCCTCTCCGTACCAGTATGTTGCCTAAGAGGTAAGCTAAGGTTAATTTTGTAGCAACTAGACTTAGGCTAGATGCATTTAATGGTAATGTTAGACATCATGCATTAGGCCTTCGTGTATGGAGTTGGACGGGTGGACACTTTAAAATACGGTTAGGCATAAATATGATTGTACAACTGTACATTATGTTGATATTTCAATTGTGATAAGAGACGGATAGAATGGTGGAGTGAGTATGCGTAGTTTAATATATTTCAGGGCTTAAATATAGTGGGAAATTAAATAAGACAACATGGAATAGTAAAAAGTGGAGATTACAAAAGTCAATGAATTCTAAATGTCGTAATTGTACAGATTACACTAAAGGAAGTGAATAAAAGGTGAGGTATGGCTAGTTGGGGGTTAGTAATTAGTATAAGTGAATTTCGTGATTGATGAATGAACATAAAAGGGTAATACTATGAAGTAAGGAATAGAATCCCAATTAAAAATAGTTAGAAAAGATTAGGGGTTAATATGAAATGTATGCGGTTAGGGATATGGATAGAGTTAAAGTGTACGATAAGCGTGAACTTAGGCTACGACATCCCATAAGGATGTATGACACATGATGGTTGTGGACGTATGTATGTACAGACAAAGGTCACTGATTTAAAATGTGCTAGATGATAGATGTAATATTTGGACTGACTTGGCCTGTGTTTGTTGTGAACTGAACATCTACAAATGTCTTAGCATGACTTATGAATTATTGATTGTAAGCACACATCCATATGCATTGTGATGATGTTGTTGTGATATGGGTTGGGTACTACACCGGTACGAATACAATTTATAGTGATATGGGTCGAGTTCCACATTGGTACAAATATGATTTATTATGATATGGGTCGGGTTCCATACCGGTATGAGATGACGTTGATGATGGTGCTGAGACTGATGAGAAGTGGCGAGGAGAGATAATGCACACATCTTTCATACATGCATTCATTTATATATTTTAGATGTGATTCTATTTGTTTTTATTTTATATATGTTCTTATATGTGTTTTCATAATGGTAAATGTTGAAAGAGGGTTTACGAATGTATGTTAGGTCCCTTGTACGGACCGGGTTAGAGGTAAGATTCTACGGCCCCCTGAACGGATCGGTTATGGGAAATTATGGTTTGTAGTTTCTATTTCTTCATGGGAGGTTGCACTGTGATGTCTTATGATAGAGAGTACCAAGAGGACTTGGGTGGATGTAGATTAAAGAATTGTAGGTACCATAAGCATGAGTCGGTATGGGAGGAAAAGGTATAGGTTGGAATAGGTAGTTAAAGGACAAAGATATATGAAAATGTTAAGTCAAAGGACAAAGATATATGAAAATGTTAAATGATAGGTAGGTCACAGAGATGCTAAGATGATATATTGGGGATTCTTTAATTGGGGATTTAGAACCGGAACTTTACTTGATGTTATGATTTTTCCATATTAATTATTGATGTTATTTATTTCTAACCTTGGTCAGATGATGATGCTTGCCAGTACGTGTGGTTGTACTTATGATACACTTACTATACCTCCACTCTAGGGTATAGCGATGGTGCAGGTCAGTTGGAGTTTCTCTAGCAGCGATGCCAATCACTTAGTAGCAGCTCCTATTATTTCTATTTTACATGGATGTTGTGTCTTGAAGGTCCCTACTCCTTGTCTAGTGCTCTTGTACCAGTTTAGGCTAGGTTTTGGTGAGTCACTTGTAATTGTTTTCTAGATTTATTTTTCATAGTTGTTGTATTGAATACAAGTTATGGAACAAATTAATTTAATACTCATTTTTGAACTGTTGAGTTGTTATTAATGTGATAGACAATATTGATTAAGTGAACATTGCAGTAACTTACCCATTGGATTAGTGGTGGGATATTCAGGGTTCTCATAGCTAGAGTAGATGTAGGTAGGTACTCGACATGATCCGATGGGTTGGGTTGTGACAAAGATGGTATCAAATCCCAGGTCATCGGTCTCCCAATACAAAAGTAAATATTGAGTAGAGTCCTACGGATTGGTATTTTGACGTCCATATCAAATCTGTAGGGGCTACAAGGCATCTAGGAATCTATCTCACTTTCTTCTTTCCTATCGTGCCATCTTAATATAATATCCCCAAGTTGAGTCCAATTGGAATCTAGTCGATTTTAATTGGTATCTCAATCATCACAATAGGACTAGTTGGTTCCAATTGGTATCTCTTAATACGAAAGTGTCGGAACTAAAAATTCAACCAATAGAGGCCAATAAGAAAAATAAAAAGCAGATTGTTATGCTTTGTTAGATATGGTGTTAAGTACTTGTGGTGAGGTAATGATGTGCAAAAAAAATATGCTATATGGATTGTTGTTAATAGTGACGTATGGTAATTTGCTTTGTGATGGTAATTTGCTTTGTGATGCTTAAACTGTCAAACATGATTTGTTGACAATGTGTGTGTGGTTGTGTGATGTGTAGCCAAGTAGATCGGTGGATGTAAGGACCAGGTTTGAACTTGAGAGTGTCTTCATTTCTGCGACTTGAGCTACGACTCATCTCTCCATGATTTGGACTACTACTTGACTTCTATCCGAACTCGTACGAACCACCCAGGTGCCTGGCTGTTGTTGGAACACTTTTGGGGATAGTGTATTAAGTAAGAAAATTGATGAAAGTATAGCACCATTTAATTGAATAGATATAAAATTGTGTTGGTTGTGGTTCAAAAGCAAGGGAAATGTGAATTCCATTACATTACGTATAAACAAGAGGTTATTACGCTAATAAAGCATGAATAAAAAAGAGTATTGTGTAGAAAAGGGGCGTGGGATTGGGTAAGAAAATGAAAGGAGGAGCTATTGGAGGCTACCGTTGCAGTGGATCTTTTACCACTGCAGTGGATCTAGGAAGTACCCTGCCAGGTGTTTCTCCTGTTTTTGCAATTTTTCAATTTTGCAAGGCAGTCTTGTTTCGAAGTAATAAAATGATGGAAAACCATCCAACACGCAGTATAAGCAAATATGACTATTATTAAGTGGGTGGGGAGGAAAAATGTATTTAAAAATGTGGGAAATAAAAAGTGTAATTGTTTGTTACAAGCCCCAAACGGGGGAAACCCAAATCCAAAAGCTTAAAACATAAAAAAGTGGGGAAAGAAACACCTAGCTGGTAGTGTTGTCCCTAAGGCTTGCAGCATTTGCGCCCTCCTCATCTACTCTACCGAGGAAGGAAAACTCCTCGGTGTACTCCTTACTCAGCTTCGAGAGCACCTTATCTGGGAAGGTGCATGCAAACATGACTCGTATGGACTTCCACATCCTCACCAGCATACGGTCTCTGGAGCGACATTTCTTCTTCTTCTTGTCCAGCTCTCTTCGTAGCTCAATATAAGATCGAGCCAGATCAATTAGGGTAGTAGAACTTCAAGGAGACAACCCCAGCTAGGATGTATGGGTCCTCTCCATGTAACCTTGCATAACAGCAAAGTTGGCTACCCAATAACTAGGAGGAACAGTTGTCTGAGAGTAGGGAGCATCTCCACTCCCACCAGCTCTACAGTACTAACCATCCTCTCTTATATTTCTCTTCTTCTCGCCTCCACCTCAGATACTCCTTTTAATAAGAGGGTTATACGACACGTTGGACTCCTCTCAGATATCATGGTCTGCCTGGGGAACACCCACTCGATTGCAAAACTCTGTAATTAATGAAAGTAAGAAAAGGTCCCTTGTCAACCTCTCTCTAGCATAGAAGCACTGCCACTCGTCCATAATTTGTGCCCCCACATTCACCTTGATCCCAGCCATAGCGTACGCCACCACCATAACCCGGTGGAATACTACATCCATAACATTTCCAAAAGGATGGATCCTCCAAGACACCAGCTGCAACCAAATCTTAGCCTCAACCGAGAAGTAGTCACTCTTAGTACCCTTCTGATTGGACCACTTCACTTCATTAGCCTTACCCTTGGGTGTTAAATATTTCACTGCCCACCTCAAGTTTGACTCCCGAATCTTGGCCTCAAAGGCTACATTAGAGGGGTTGGGAACCCCCCCAAGATCTCATTGATTGTAGTGGAATCCATGGTCACATTCTTTCCCCGGATCAAGATGGTAGGGAGAGGTACTGACCACTCCATCATAGGAAGTATAGCATAAAATTTCCGAACCCAGGCCAGGTTGCACTTTGGGACTGTCTTGGTCAGTATCTCCTACACAAAAACTTTCAGCTGCTTGCTGAATTTTGGGAGCCAGTCCTCCACACTCACTGAGAAAGTTCCTATTATGCTGCCCCTCCTCATACCAAGTACAGCTAGCGGTGTTGGGGAATATACGATAAGTAGGTTATTGGGATATGATGATCTTGTAAAGGCCACCCAAAACTAAGATTAGAACCATATAGGAACACCAAAGGAGAAAAGGAAAACTTAAAATTTTGAAAAATGCAAAATTCGGTGGTGGGGTTACTATCTAGTACCACAACAACAATTAATTACCCACTGCAGCGGTACCACTGCGGTGAAACCTATCACTGTTGCAATACCTCTTCAGCGGTTCGTCGTCTTCAAACCATCAGCCTCCCCTCACATGATGGATTTTTGACTTTTCTCTGTAATTTCAAAAATCTACTATAGATCAGGCTTGGAAAAGTGAGTGTGAAACTTTTTATACTAAAATTGGGGTGTGAAACACCCGAAATCCAACCCAACCCAAATCGATGAAAAATTATTGGAGATGATGACTCTTCACCTTTCACCCCTCCCATGATTGAAATCTACCATGAACTACGTTAATCTTATGTCCCAAATGTTGTAGGAGCATTGAAAATATAAGAGAACTTAGCATGTCAATTAGAATGCTCAAAACACCACCAAACTCAAGTTCAACAAGTTACACTCAAAACCAATCAAATTCTCTTTATTCTAACGTGATCCTATAATTCTATAACGTGAAATATATAGAGTAAGCAGAGGAGATAAAAAAATACCTTGAGTTCATCATCGTAGAGGGACTTCACAGAGAGAGTTGAGAGAATAGAGCGAAAATAGGGAAAATGAAATTTTCCCCTTACATGACTGCCACGAACCGCTGCAGCAGTAAAAAATTTTTTAAATCAATTCCGTCCTAACTTTTTGTGCGTTGTGGTGTCATACCATGTTGAGGTAATCATATTTGGAAGTTATCTCACAAATTAATTGTGTACATAAACTGGGGGAAAAACGTGGGAATAACCATCAAGCCTAGATTAGGCGATACTTTAGTGGTCGTACACCGGGGTGGAGGGATTATAACGAGCTAGTATGTGTTAAAATAATTCCCCTAAGATCTTATTGTATTAAAATCCATCGAGCACTCATGAAATTGTACAGACCTCACCCTTAGGACCATTCGGGGATGAATGGAGGGTAAATAGGTTTCTAATGCAATGACCCAAATGGTTTTTACGTGTGAAAATACCCCCAAAATAATTTACAATAAATAATAGGCTCAAAATAGATCGGAAAAAATTTAAATCTGCGAGAAAAATTGGGGCCTAAGGGAATTCGGCCAAGAGGCCCAATTATGGACAGGGCTGGACTGCCGGTAACCGCTGTCGCGATTGAATAACCATTGCAGCAATAAAAAGTAGTAGCCCAGCTGAGGGATTTTTAAAAACCCTCTATCTTTTAATTTCCCTAGGTCACCCCTTTTTTCTATAAAAACTCTGAAAAACCTTATCTTCCTAACTATGAGATTTTAAAGGCCATGGTTCATGAGAGCGGTTTTGAGACACACTAGAGGGAACCCAACATAGGAATATGTATAGCTCACGAGGGACAATTCACTCCTCTCCATAGCAGTATGCTTCACCTAAGAGGTAAGCTAAGGCTTAGTTTGTAGCAACTAGACTTGGGCAAGATGCATTTAACGTTAATGGTAATATCAGAGATATCATACATTAGGCGTTCAGGCACGAGGTTGTACAAGTGGACACTTTGAAATATGTTTAGGCTTAAATATGATTGTATAATTGTACATTATATTGATATTTCAATTGTGATAAGAGACAGATAGAATGGTGGAGTAAGTATGCATAGTTTAATATATTTCATGGCTTGAATATAGTGGGAAATTGAATGAAACAACACAGAATAGTAAAAATTGGAAATTACGGAACTCAATGAATTCTAAATGTCTTAATTGTTAAGATTAAGGAAGTGGATAAAATTTGAGGTATGTCTATTGGGGGTTAGTAATTATTATGAGTGAATTAGATGATTGATGAATGAACATAAAAGGGTAATACTGTAAAGTAAAGAATAGAATCCCCATTAAAGACAGTTAGAAAATATTAGGGGTTAATGTGAAACATGTTGGGTTAGAGATATGGACAAAGAGAAAGTGTATGATAAGTGTGAACTTGGGCAACGACAACCCGTAAGGATGTACAACACATGATGGTTGTAGATGTATGTATATATAGACCAAGGTCACTGATTTAAAGTATGTTAGACGGTCGATGTAACATTTAGACTGGCTTGGCCTTTGTTTGTTGTGAACTGGACATCTGTAAATGTCTATACATGACTTATGAATTATTGATTATACACAAACATCTATAAGCATTGTGATTATGTTTTTGTTATATGGGTCAGGTACCATGCTGTTACAAATACAATTTATTATGCATGGGTCAGGTACCATGCCGGTATGGATATTATTTATTATGCTATTCGTATGAGATGGTGTTGATGAGGTTGATAAGAAGGGGTGAGGAGAGATGATGTGCACATCTTCCATAAATACATTCCTTTATATATTTTGAATGTGATTCTATTTTATATATGTTCTCATACGTGTTTTCGTTGTGGTAAATGGTGAAAGAGGGTTTACGAATGTACATTAGGTCCCTTGTACGGATCGGGTTAGCTGTGAGATTCTACGGCCGCCCTAGAGGAGCGGTTTTGGTAAATTATGGTTGGTAGTTTTTGATTTTTCATGGGAGGTGGTACTGTGATGTTTTGTGATAGAGAGTATCGAGAGGACTTGGGTGGATATAGATTAAAGAATTTTAGGTACCATAAGAATGAGTCGGTATGGGAGGAAAAGGTATAGGTTAGAATAGGTAGTCAAAGGACAAAGATATAAGAAATTGTTAAGTCAAAGGACAAGGACATATGAAAATGTTAAATGACAGGTAGTTCACAGTGATGCTAAGATGAAATGCTGAGGATTCTTTAATTGGGTATTTAGAACAAAAACTTTACCTAATGTTAAGATTTTTTCGTATTTATTATTGATGTTATTTTTTTCTAACCTGGTCAGTCGACGATGCTTAAAAGTACGTGTCTTTGTACAGATGCTACACTTATTATACATCCACTCTAGGGTATAGACATGGTGTAGGTTAGTTATAGTTTCTATAGCAGCTTTGTCGATCACTCAACAACAGCTCCTACTATTTTTATTCTATATGCATGTTGTGTCGTGGAGGTCTCTACTCCTTATCTAGTGCTCTTGTACTGATTTAGGCTAGGTTCTAGGGAGTTACTTGTATTGTTTTCTGCCTTTGTTTTTCATATCTGATTTATTAAAAATAAGTTTTGGATCGAATTGATTTAATAATTTTTTTTAAACTGTTGAGTTGTTATTAATGTGATAGACAATATTGATTAAGTGAACATTGTAGTAACTTCCGTATTGGTTTAATGGTGGGATATTTAGGGTTATTTTATCTGGAGTAGGTGTAGGTAGGTGTCTGGCACGATCCAGTGGGCTGGGTTAGTGTGACAACTTCATTGAGAAAATATTATGCTTTATTGAGAGAAAAGATGGGTGGTTGCTCTCGACTATTGAAAAAGCAAAGTCAATATTCCAAATGAGGCAAGCTACTCATCAAGAAGCTGAACCTAGGGAGTTACCGTTGGAAGCAAGCTACTCATTGTGAGGCTGGTGCTAGGGAGTTGAACATGCAAGTAGACACATACCCTTCTTATGCACCAATGTGGAAGCTAAAGTTGAAGGGAGCTCCAAACCCTTTACAAGGGATCCTTAACACTTGTCTGAACTCCAATAAAATTGGGCGACAAAAGATTAAAACGAGTAAGGGTGTGATATGTTACAACTCTAGAGTGAAAAAGGAGAGGTTGTGTGAGTGATATGAGAGGGTTGTCACAACGTTATACTAACTTTTGTAAACTCTCTTTCTTTTCTAGTTGTCTATTCTTGTGCAGATATGCTTGGAAACAAGCCTAGTTAGGCACCTGGAGCAATGAAGAATCATAAGTTGTTAGAAAGTTTACCAAAGGAGAAAATGTTCTCTAATGTTTTAAAGCAAGGTGAATGCAATACTTCCTATGTGCTACAAGGTAACAAAGGTAAACCTTACACTTTTCAAAAGTAGAAGATACTTGTGTGGCTAGTAGATAGTTAAGTGTAAGTAATGACTTGTATATGTGTGATCCTACAGATTCTTTTCCTTGGGATGATCTTGATGGCACCTTATCGCATGATGATAATACTATTATTGTGATTGCCCATACACTAGTTGATCCTATAGACGACCGAATTGATATTTCTAGTAAGATCAATTTGTTTCCACCTAGTGTTAGCACTTGTGACTTGAGTAAAAAATATATTGTCATGTAATTGGGGTAGTCAAATGCTATTTGGCTATAATGGATGTAATCAGATGCCTGATTCTTTTGAGCTTGACATGCTACCAACTAGTGTTAATTATGGTGATGACCAATTTACTTGTAAACATGACCTACTAATTAAGGAGTTCTATGATGTGATAAATGAACCTCAATTTATTGATAGTAATGATATAGCTGGTCATGTAGGATCCCTACTTAGAGGTGAAGATTCCTTCGGAGTTGATTACATTTCTTATTCTTGTCATGAAGATCTTCAGGTGGAGTATGAACTTATGGATAATCTCTGATTCAATGATGACATGACTAATGTGAATGCTGAACATAGTAGTGTGTCTTATAATTTTGGAGGTGTAACCACTTTTGAAGGCTACCAATTGTTTTAAAATCCATTATGGTGTGATGAAACACTTTTCGATGGAGGTGAGGATTGTGCTAAAATTATCCTTTCATCTTTATGTGTTTCTATTCTTGGTCAAGGCCTTAATGTGCTTGAATCAACGAGTGAACCTTCTCATGAGAATACATTAGATGAAACTGACTTGTGTGGCACCTTTCTATTTTATTTGATTGAATATAATGATACCCATGCCTTTGAGTGGAGTATGTTATGTGTAGATAAGAGTGCTAATGGGGCATACGAGTATTTTCTTAACCCATTTTTATGGAATCTCTTTCCATTTGACCCTAGTAATTAAATGGAATATGGCACTTGTGATGTGTTGCTTTTTAGTCATGATGACAAGCAAGTTGTGACTTGGAAGAGTCCATGGATGTTCAAGACCTCTTGTAACCTTCATATGGTTAGACAATTTGAAGTATCTTGGAAGCATGCTTAATATCATGAATAGAGGGAACCCAAATTCTTAGGAGGACCATTTATTTTTGATTGAATTGGTTTATAACCAATTCCTCAACACCTCTAGTGGCAAGACTCCATTTGTGAACTCAATTCACGTGGGAAGTTTTCTTGAAAGGCAGGGTAATGTGTACCAAAATGTCATGATTCCATCCTTTGGTGTTCTAACTTTTAGTGATTTTCTTGCTAGCTCTCTTGAGCATGTTTGTACTCTTGTAAATGGTAACACCTTGGATGAGTCTCATATTCGTGTTTCCTTTCTCTACTAGCTCTTTGTATATGTTGATGTCCATGTTTGTTTTAGATTTGTTTTATATAGAGGTAGGGGTTTCTTGGGTTGGTCCATTTGCTTTTGTGACCAAACTATATGGGTCTTTCATATCATTCACCTCGATAAATGCTTATGGGTGTATGAACCAATGGTAATACCATCTATGGTATAATTTTATGGCAGAACAGGGAAACAATTATGTCTTAGGACCTTTGTAGTTTCTTTGTACAATAATATTTCTTATAGCCTGATCCGTTGTATGTTTTACAATGCATTGCTCTTATTCAACACAAAGGATTCATGGTTATATTTCAAATTTGTACCTCCACGGTGTTGCGTCCAAACGCACACGCAAGAGTACGTGGTCAAACAAGTAGTAAAGTGACTCTTTTGTGAGCCGGGTTGTCATACCCAAGGGAATTGAAGTTAGTTATTCACCAATTCTAAGTATAATTTTCAATTTAATGAGTGCGAGTTTGTAACAAGAATATAGTTTTGTAATTATAAACTAAGTAACAAAAATGGCAACGATATGAAACTTGGATTGTAAACAATATATACAGATTTTCAGGGTTGAGGCATTTACTTCACATTCATGCATAACTATGGTTTCTAACCGGTATTGGCATTTATCGTGATTATTGATTTACAAGGTTGATGATATCACTCGGGGATGGTCACCCTCTAAGTCATCTACCCAAATTAGTCTCACAACTACATCGTTGAGCGGGGATGTGAGTCTCTAATTCAAATGCACTACGATATCTTCCCGTTTCATTAACCGAGCGGGGCGTTTAGGTATATCTCCATCCTAACCGCAAATCATACTCTAACAATTAGTATTTAATCCATTAAAGATATGATCAAAACTCCCTACTTTATTCATTACTTCCCTCCACTCCTATGATCAATTCGTTTTGGGACTTGGATTTATCCTAAAGTTCATGACTCTTTAGAATAGTAAACCAAGAATGCAAGAATAATCACATTACTTGATAAACATATGCACCAACAAATAAAACATCATTAAAAAATCATGTTGTAGCCTAAACCCTATAAAGAGGGTGTTTAGACACTCATATTCATACAAAAAATCTCCATAGATGAGTTCATAAATTCAAACTACAATAAAGAAAAGTAAAAGAAGAAAGAACCCTAGTTTGAGCTCCTTAATGTCTGCTTCTCCTCTCCAATTTGTGTAGCCCCCCAGAATGTGTTTAAATGTGGATAATTACTCCTTTTATAGCCCAAAAGTTTGTCCATAATCAGCCCTACACGATACTATACACATTGATTCCTTTGCCCTTACTAAAAATAGGCAGAAAACCAAATCCTAGTCGATTTAGGAGTGTGTGTGTGTTCATTTCGTGTGGTGGAATGTACCCACGTGTTCCATCATACATTGTAGCTCATTTACAGATTCAAATGTCACCCAATGCACCTCCATTATCCTGCTGCACATGGTCATAACAACCATTATAGAATACAATGGTTTACGCTCATTAAAAACACTCAAAAATAAGCACAACTCAAGCTTGGTTTGACTAGTTAACTTGTCTAGCCTTGCCTTTGTTGTTTTTACTCTTGAATTGATTAAAATGTACCTTAAACCATCTAAATAGGAGGATTATCATACAAATACACCAATATCACTAATTATTTACATAATTATGCTAAGTTATCCTCAAAACTTAGCTAAACGCGCGTAGATAATGACACTTAGGTGTATAATACGCCTAAGATCATCACCCCACACTTAAATACTTGTTCATCCTCGAACAACTCTTTACATTAACCACCATCAAGGAAAACTTTATCATCACTACTTGACATAATACACTCAAGCTATAACTACAACGACTACATGAATAGCAAGTTCAACATTAGGCATGTCACATTCCAATTGAAAACACATGAATACTACTTCAAGACTTCCTAGCCTCAAGAATTGACTCTACCCAGTTAGCAAACTCATGCACAATACTCAACAAAGGGATCATATAAGTCTCATATCAATCATTAAACATGTGCCCTCACCACAAGAGTATCACCCTTATTCACACACATATATGCAATTTATAACAGGAATGGGTGCAAAAATCAAATTCCACTCACTTTCACAAAGAATTCACATGTCACATGAGATGAACCATAGGATTTCCCTTAGTGTAGTACTCCACTAATATCATAATATCAAAGTTCAAGATCAAGTAGGACTTAAAGGGTTGTAATGTAGGCTAAGGGACGGGTAGCAACTATTCTGGCTAGTAATAGTGACTACCTTTCCTAAGCTCTTTAGTACACTACACTTTACATTAAAACTTATCTCCAACTAACCCATTTTCCACCACTTTCATATTTCCATCTCTCTTCTGTTTTACCCCATCTCTTTAAGCTAGCTCACAAATATTTAGAAGGGAGTTTTTGCGATCAACACATGATTCACTTCTTTTGATCAATTATCTTTTCATTACATTACTCCCAAACAACAACATATAAACTTTTTAACACACCAAAATATATTTCCTTGGGGCATCACTTTCACTTTTTTCTTCTTTAATTTTGCCCTCCTGAACATCTTAATTTTTCAACTAAAGCACTTAGGAGTTTTAAATCAAATTATAGTCAATTGAAAGTAGGGAACAAGATATATATAAGGCTACCAAAGAATAGGTTAAAGGCTCAACTGGTCTAACTAAGATCATGCAGAAAGGGTGGATAAAGAAGGTATAAAACATAGCTATCAACGAAATTCCTATATCATCTCCTAAACTCAACATTCTTTATTTTGTTTTGCAATCACATCGGGCAAGTTCTAGACATCACTATACAAACATGGAATATAATAAAATTCTCACACACATGGAACATGTTCAAATCAAGGAGGATCCCTGTAGACTCTCACCCAAGCACATGCAAGAATTCACAATTAAGCTAATATCACACAAGGGTTAAATAAATGAGCCTAGGTGTCTCAAAGAAGTCATTCAACTCATTACACATACTTCCACATTCAAAACCAACTTGCATCATGTAATCATGTATAACACCTAGCAAGAGCATCTTTATTTATTCCAAATGAAAAAAAATTTAAATTACTCCTAAAAATCAAAAAGAATACTGGGTTCAAAGGGCTCCCCCTCAGAAAAAAACAGAAAAGAAAAATCGAGAGGTGGGTGAAGTGTGCTCCTAAAAAATAAAAGATAAAAAGAGAATAAAACTAAAATTACTAAAAGAAATTTTTTTGAGTGTGTTTTCAAATTTTTCAGCACATAACCAAATAACCAAAAGACTCCTATAGCATACTATACCCTGAGCATAAATTGGAAGATTCCCCACCCCACACTTAAAATCATACATTATCCCCAAAGTATAATCAAATAATAAGTGCCCGTTTGGATTGGCTTTTGGATTCTGACTTATAAGCCAGAAGCCATAAGTTAGAAATTCCAACTTATGGTTTATGGCTTATTTTTAGCATTTTAATCCAAAAGCCATAAGTTAGGATTTCTAACTTATGACTTTTGGCTTATTTTTAGCATTTTAGCTTAAAACTAAGTGCTTATAAGCACTTTTTAAATTTACCCAAACACTTCAAAAGTGCTTAAAAGTCATTTTTGACTTAAAAGAACTTAAAATAAGCCAACCCAATTGGGCACTAAGAATAGAAATGCTCCCTGAGGCCTCTCGGCCTAGCTAGTGGCATCATATTCATCAAGGGGATCCTCCAGACCCCACACATTGCTTTTGTCATGCTCCTTAGCTAAGATCTCAGGTACTCAGACTTCCCTTCAACCTGTCAACATAAAACAAAACCAAAACCAAAGGTGTTACTAAAGAAAAACTATAAAATAAAAATAACTACCTTATCTTGGGTTGCCTCCCAAGCAACGCCTAATTTATTGTCGCGGCATGACTCACATCACAACTATTATCCACAGTATCTCATCGTTTTCCTTTCTTTTGGCGCCCATTTTCTCCTTCTTTTATGAAATCTTGAGTGCTCACACTCAAGGTCTGCAAATTCTTCTATATTCACCTTTTTAGTAGTCTGCAAATTCTTCTACATTCACCTTTTTAGTAGTGCATTCAAACTTTTCAGGCTCAGACTTAGTCCTTAGTTTGGGCAACTCCATGAGATAGTCTGAAGAGGTAGTGAGAAGTTTGTACTCCTCCACCCACACTCATCCACTTCTATATTTGTGATCATGCATTGATCTCTGTAGTGTGAGGGTGTGTTGAGTGTTTTGTACACTCTGAAGACCACCTCTTCATCATTCAATCTCATCTTGAGTGTGCCCTCTCTAACATCTATCAAAGCTCCAGTGGTAGCCAAGAATGGATGTCCCAATATGATTGGTACCCTGACATTTGTATCATAGTCAAGAACAATAAAATTAGCAGAAATATTGAACTTATCAACCTTAGTGAGAATATCCTCTATAATTCCTTCGGGGACCACTCTAGTTTTGTCCGTTATGTGTAGCACAACGGATGAAGGCCTTAGCTTCCCCAACCCAGGAGTATTAAGTACGAAAAGGGGCATCAAGTTAATTCTTGCCCCCAAATAACTCAGAGCTTGAACAATATCACTTTCACCAAATTGTATGGGGAGCGTGAAACTCCCAAGGTGTTTGAGATTTTTGGGTATCTTGCTCATAACCACAGAACTGGACTCTTTAATAAGTGCCACAGTCTTAATATCACCAAGCCTCCATCTTTTCTCTACCATATCTTTCAAGTACTTAGAATATTTGGGCATTCCCTACAAAACATCTAACAAAGGAAGGTTAATGTTAAGTTCTCTGACCGTGTCAAAGAACTTCTTAAAAAAATCATCTTCTTTGGATTTTTTAAGCTTTTGAAGGATTGATGGTGGTGGTTTGTTTTGAGATTGATCAATTGAATTTTCATTCGGGTACTCTGACTTCCCCGTTTTATCAGCTTCTTTGGATTTAACTTGCTTTTTCGGCTGCTTAGACGTGCCTAATTTTTATTACACCTCATGATTTATCTTTGGAGGTGCATCATCCAAATCTCTACCACTCCATCACTTGCTTTGGATATTTTGTATCACTAGGCAAACCCCTTTGAGGTCTTGTGTTTTGCATCTGACCCAACTTACCCACCTGCATATCTAAGTTATTTTGAGCCATTTGCTGATTTTTTATATCCATAGCCATTTGTTCTTGATTGGCCAAAATCTTTTTCAAAGTCTAACCTATATTATTGGCCTAAGTTTTAGTCTATGTACCTTGTTGTTGCTGAAACTGTGGATGTTGGACCTGATTATTACCCCAAGTTGAATTGGGTTGTGTCTGCCAAGTTCGATTGTAGGTTTCACCATAAGCTTGATTACGTCTCGGTGCATTTGCCTACTAAATTGACTGACTCCGGATTAGCATCGCACAGGTCTGCATAATGATCATTTTCTCCATAGACTTGACACAAAATCCGAGCTTGCTAAACTTGTTGCACTAATTTCATAACATTGGATAGAGCTTGGCCCTAAGTCATACTCAATTTATTCAACTGGATTATCATCTAATTTTTTATGCTAACCACTTACGCAGTCAATACTGTGATGGCATCGCTTTCTGATGTACTTGAAACATGCTTCACTGCAGCTCTGTAAGCATTACTATACCAATTTGGGTGACTCTGCCCAAGTTTGTTCAATAAAGTGTAAAGCTCATCATAAGTTTTCTCCAAAGCTTGACCACCTGCAGCTAAATCTAACAAAATTTTAGTATTTAGGTCAAGACTTTCAACAAAAGTGTGAGCTAACACTTTATATAAAAATTGAAGATGAGGGCAATCTCTAAGAAGCCAATTAAATCGCTCCCAATCCTGGTACAAATTTTCTTCGGCCTTCTGAGTGAAACCCACTATTTCACTTCTTAATTTTGCAATCTTACCAAATGAAAAGAATCGGATGAGGAATTTTTCACAAGATCATTCCCTGATGTTATGGAATTTGTAGGCTCTCCATTTAACAACTTCTTAGCATCTCCCAAAAGTGAGAATGGGAAAAGTGTAAGTCTTACATAATCCATAGAGACCCCTGCAGGAATGAACATGTCATGATCTCTAAGAAATTTTGAATATGAACCTGTGGGTCCTCATGAGTCCGACCAGTAAACTATATGCTTGAGTGTATTAATTGCACCATATTCTATTTTGGTTCAAAGCTACCTCCAGGTTTTGGTTCATGGATGGCGGAAGTAACATTAGTTGCGAGTGCGATTGTCACATTATGCATTGTCCTTTATGCTACCATGACTTCAGGAACAACCTCGACCTACTTCTCCTGATCAACCTACGGTATTAGGTACAGAAGTGTTGCTTCTCTTCTCAATCGGTGTAAGCGACGCTCAGGTTCAGGATCTGGTTAGACCAAATCCTTGTGATTTGCTAGCTTACTAGTGTCACAAACGTGTGCCTGTAAGATGACTAGATAATACCAAGTTGTTAGCACTTATCAAATAAAATAACAAACTTAAAACTAGATATTTACAAATCTTAAGTCCCCAGCAACGACACCAAAAACTTGTTGTATCAAAGCACACACATAAGCGAACGTGGTCAAACAAGTAGTTAAGTGACTCTTTTTGAGAGCCGGATTGTCATATCCAAGGTACTTGAAGTTTGTTATTCACCAATTCTATGTATATTTTTCAATTTAATGAGTGAGAGTTTGTAACAAGAATATAGTTTTATAATTATAAACTAAGTAAGAAAAATGAAAATGATATGAAACCTAGATTGTAAACAATATATGGAGATTTCCAGGGTTGAGTCATTTACTTCATATTCATGCATAACTATGGTTTCTAACTGGTGTTGGTGTTTATAGTGATTAATGATTTACGAGGTTGATAATATAACTCAGGAATGGTCACTCTCTAAGTCATCTACCCAAATTAATCTCACAACTACATCTTGAGCAGGGATATGAGTCTCTAATTCGAATGCATTACGATAACTTCCCGTTTCATTAACCAAATGGGTTATTAAGGTATATCTCTATCCTAACCGCAAATCATCCTTTAACAATTAGTATGTAATACATTAAAGATATGATCCACACTCCCTATGTTCTTCATTTCATCCCTCCACTCCTATGGTCAATTCATTTTGGGACTTGGATTTATCCTAAAGTTCATGACTCTTTAGAATAGTAAAACAAGAACGCAAGAATAATCACATTACATGACAAATATATGCACCAACCAATAAAGCATCATTAAACAATCATGTTGTAGCCTCAACCCTCGAAATAGGGTGTTTAGACACTCATATTCATACAATAAATCTCCATAGATGAGTTCATAAATTCAAACTACATGAAACGAAAGTAAACGAAGAAAAAACCCTAGTTTAAGCTCCTTGATGTCTACTTCTCCTCTCCAATTCGTGTATCCCCACAGAATGTATGTAAATGTGGCTAAGTACTCCTTTTATAGCCCAAAATTTCGTCCATAATCAGTCCTACAGGAAAATATACACATTGACCTCTTTGCCCTCAGTTAAATAGGTAGAAAACCAAATCCTAGTCAATTTAGAAGTATGAGTGTGTTAATTTCATGTGGTGGAATGCTCCCACGTGTTACCAACACCTTTTATGCATTTTAAGATGTTTATAAGACTCCAAGCCGTTCTACACAAGTGTCATGCCTCAAATCCCATTATGGCGGACATGGCACCCGAAGCCGTTAAGGCCCGAGAGAACCATTCTATACGTTCACATACTTGTCGTCAATGGGCTAGCATTCAATCACTTATGGTCACAACATATCAATAATAGAAATCCAATAAGAATATTTATATAAACATGAGACATGGCTGTTAGAGCCATATGGTTAAAAAAGTACAACGTTTCTTCCTTTAACTGTACAACGTCTACAAAGCCTCTAACAGATACAAAACCAAAAATATAGTCGGGACAATTTCCCACTTTATATACAATGATTATGAAGTACCAAAACCACATATACATATGACTCAGAAAGCCCCGAACCGAACTGGAGCTCACCAATGTTATGTAGATGACCCGCAGCCTACTGAGGAGGTCTACTAGTACCTGTGCCTGCAGCAAATAAGGTAAGTCCCCCAAGGGACGTCAGTACGAAAGAATGTACTGAGTATGTAAGGCTATAAGTAACTGTATGAAATATAAGAACTTTAATGGAATTAAGCACAAGTGAACGAACAATATAAATAAACTACCATATGGTATATGTGTGGAATCATGTACATTGCTTTCTTTACTTTATTGTACTATACTTTACTTTACTTTACTATATTATACATCATCAATCATCAATCATATCATGCCCTAGCCCAACTGATTAGTGGGAAATAACACAATAATCGGGATCGTCATCCATGCGGATGTTCCTTTCATCCCATGGGATACCACCCATAATAATGGGATCGACATTAATGCAAGTGTTTCTTTCACTCCATGAGGTACCACCCATGCTATAATAATCAGGATCGACTTTAATGCGGATGTCCCTTTAATCCCATGAGATACCACCCATTCTCAACATTAACCATTACACAATTACTCACATTACTTCACTCTTTAGCTATAAGAGTGATACATTGATAGTTGTGCTTTATTGGAACTTTAGAACTTTAGAACGTAACATTATTGGAACGTTAGAGCCATGTTCAATGAATGAGAGATAAGTGAATAACAAGTAATACTAACTCTGAAATGAGATACTCTAAACCATTTAGAGGAAGGATACAGTGTACAACCCTTTGGGGATAGGACAAGTGTTATGATAATATGAACAATAGATGCTGTAGAAGAATGCAGAATAGAATAACCTTACATACCTTATCTTCCCAACATGTAACTATAATGATTCAGCCCCTTCCTTATGTTTTAATCTACAACAAAAGTACATAATGGAGCGAACATTAATGGCAAACTACATTACAAGTTCACAAGACGGTAAGTAGGTGCTTAACGGAAAGTAAAAACCGTCCAACCTCCAAAACACATGGTGCATCACTACAACCTTCATTATACTACCAAATAACATTATTCCACCACATTACACTATAAATTACTGCTTTTACAAAACACCACCACCAAATCAGTCCACACATCACCAAAACAGTCCACACATCAACGTAGGCATAGCGAACCGATAGAATTTTACACCAAGTTTCTACTTTACATTTCCACCTAAATACAACTCCACATATTTATTCCATCCAGTCACATAAATACCTTCCTCAACAATATACCAAAAACAGTCCACAATAGTTCCAAAATTCAGTTTAACATACCAAGAGAGTATTCTCTTTTCACTACACCAAACGTTCCATTTACAAACACGTATAAACATTACCATCAAGCCATACATAAAAGGAACGATTTAGGGGCTTAACCACACTTTAATATACAGAAACTTTATCCTCCTAACTATATTTCTTCAACACCTTAAGCCCCTATACAAGACCAAACCACAAGGAAAACAAATTCATCAAAACTAACACAAGTGGACTGCCAACTAATTAAGGGACTGCCCTATACATTTTAAACATAATCAATCTGCCTTCCACACTTTCTTATACATATATTACATTAATATACAAGGTTAAACACTTACAAAGGCTTGCAAAGTGGAGGATTCACCCAAGTACCCTAGGGAAATTTGGGGCGGCTAATTGGGGTTTGAGAGAGGAGAGAGTGTTTTAATTTTCTGGACAGTTTTTCAGCAGTGAAATAAATGGAAAAATGAGCTGAAATGAGACCTATATACTCCCTATTTAACTGCCTATTTTTGGTCCATTCTTATCCAATTTTTGCTCATAAATAGTCCAAGTAGGTGATGCACCTACTTGGCTATATAAGCTGTTCAAAACAGTCCACTTACTTGGGCTTATTCTAGTTGGATCATGCCATGTTGGGCCCTAGTTATATTTAGGTGTTGGGCTGGTCATCTTCCCCATTTTATGTACTTAATTTGGGCCTCAATTAGTCCATTAATATATGTTCAAATGCAACCCAATAGCTTAAGCAGGTAATACACCTCTTTGGAATATTTAACTTGGCCCAAATCTGATCCATAATCTTGGGTCCATTAACTTGGTCCAGATATCTCAAGTAGGTGAGTCACCTACTATCTTAATTAAGTCAAGCAAGCACCTCAATAGTTAATTTTATTTTCGGTTCTTAATCCCTTTAATTTTACTTACAGCTTGTGTACATTTGGTCACTTTAAACTTTAGATCCAAATACCTACTCACGATCCCAAGTTTAAATAATTGCACCGACGTTAACTTAGTCATGTCACATTGACTTATATTAAGTGACACATAAGTGGAACTAGTATACTTAGGATACGGGGTGTTACATCCTCCCCCCCTTAGGATCATTCGTCCTCGAATGTTAGCATTATTATCCAACCTAAACAAGTTCAAGCCCAAGTTTAACATAACATTTATATATAGATATACTTACTTGTTATTGCTCCAATTCAGAATCTAAGGCTTCCTCTTTGGTTTCAAATAACTGAGGATACTTAGATTTCATCATTTCCTCAGCTTCTTATGTAATCTCTTCTACCTGCTGATTCCTCCAAAGTACTTTTATGGAAGCTACTTCTTTATTTCTTAACTTCTTAACTTGTCGATCCAGAATAGCAATAGGTATCTCTTCATAGGTAAGATCCTCCGTAACTTGTACATCCTTAATGGGAGTAACACGAGATGGATCTCCTATGCATTTTCAAAGCATCGAAACATGAAATATCGGATGAACAGTGGAGAGTTCTTGGGGTAGTGCCAACTCATACGCAACTTGCCTAAATCTTCTAATAATTTCATATGAGCCTATATAACGTGGACTCAATTTTCCTTTCTTTCTGAATCGCATTACCCCTTTCATCGGTGACACTTTCAAAAATACCCAATCACCTATGGCAAATTCGAGCCCTCTTCTTCTAACATCAGCATATGACTTATGGCGGCTTTGGGCTGTCTGTATTCGCTGCTGTATCACCTTAACTTTATCCATAGCTTGATGGACGAGATTCGGTCCAAATAAGGCAGTTTCACCTACTTCAAACCATCTGATAGGTAACCTATACTTCCTCCCATATAATGCTTCGTAATGAGCCATCTTGATACTTGAATGATAGCTATTATTGTAGGCAAATTCAACAAGAGGTAAATTATCATCCCAATTGCCTTTAAAGTCTAATGTGCACGCTTGTAGCATATCTTCAAGCGTCTAGATAGTACGTTCTGCTTGTCCATCCATCTGAGGATGGAAAGCCGTACTCAAATTTACCAGTGTACCCAAGCTCTTCTGAAATGATTTCCAAAAATATGCAGTAAATTGTGCTCCCCTATCTGATATAATGGAGACCGTAATTCCATGTAATCGCACTATCTCTTTAACATACAATCTTGCATAATCTTCTGTTGTATAGGTGGTCTTGACTGGTAGGAAATGCACTGACTTAGTAAGCCTGTCAACTATGACCCATATAGAATCAAATTTCAGTAGTGTACGAGGCAAACCTGAGATGAAGTCCATATTAATCATATCCCATTTCCAAACTGGAAGATTGATACATTGCATGTAACCTCCAGGTTTCTGATGCTCAATTTAACTTGTTGACAATTTGGGCATTGAGCTACAAATTCGGCAATGTCCTTCTTCATATTTCCCCACCAATACACTTCTTTTAAATCATGGTACATTTTGGTAGCTCCTGGATGAATAGAATATCGTGAATGATGTGCCTCTGTCATAATTCGTTTCCTCAGCTCGTCAACATTCGGTACATATAATCTACCTTGGCATTGAAGTACTCCTTCCTGCGTAAGATCAAGTGCCTTTGTAAAACATTGTTGTACATTTTCTTTTAACTGAAATAACATAGGATCCGCAAACTGCTTCTCTTTCACTTCAGCTATGAGTAGAGATTCTGTCGCATTTTGTACAATAACCCCTTCATCGGAGGATTCAAGAAGACGAACCCCCAAGCTGGCTAATTAATGTACATCTTGGACTATATCTTGCTTTTCCGTCAACTGGCCACTAGTGCCTCCCATTTCCTTGCGGCTCAACGCATCAGCTACTATATTTGCTTTTTTTGGATGATATAGGATATCAATGTCATAATCTTTCAATAGCTCTATCCACCTTCGTTGCCTTAAATTGAGCTCCTTCTTCTTAACGATATATTGCAAACTTTTGTGATCAGAATAGATATAAACATGAACTCCGTACAAATAATGACGCCATATCTTTAAAGCAAATACCACAGCTGCTAACTCAAGATCATGAATGGGATAATTTCTTTTGTGTGGCCGCAACTGTCGTGAAGCATACGCTGTGACATTATCGTGCTACATCAATACACACCCTAGGACAACTATGGAAGCATCACAATATACTGCATACCCCTCTATGCCTTCCGAAAGTACCAATACAGGTGTAGAAGTCAATTTATCTTTCAGTTCTTGGAAACTTCTCTCACATGCATCATTCCACTGAAATTTGACTGCCTTGTGTGTAAGCTTCATTAAAGGTGCAGCAATGGAACAAAACCCTTCAACAAACCTTTGATAATAACCTGCCAACCCAAGGAAGCTATGAATTTTCGTAGGTGTCGTAGGGCTTGGCCAATTTTTCACCGCTTCAATCTTTTGCGTATCAACCCTTATCCCTTCATCTGATACAATATGACCCAATAATGCCACGGACTTCAACCAAAATTCACATTTAGAGAGCTTTTCATACAATTTACGCTCATGGAGGATTTGTAACACTTGCCGAAAGTGATTAGCATGGTCCTCTTGTGATCTTGAATAAACCAGGATGTCATCTATAAATACCATCACAAACACGTCTAGGAATGGATTAAACACCCTATTCATCAAATCCATGAACACAGCTGGTGCATTTGTTAGTCCGAATGACATAACTAAAAATTCATAATGGCCATAATGTGTTCGGAAAGCTGTTTTGGGTACATCTTTTTCTCTAACTCTGACTTGATGGTAACCCGACCTCTACTCAATCTTTGAAAAACACTTGGCGCCCTATAACTGATCAAACAAATCATCAATTCTAGGGAGGGGATATTTGTTCTTGATTGTTACCTTATTCAATTGCCGATAGTCAATGCACATTCTCAATGTGCCATCTTTCTTCCATACAAATAATACCAGTGCAACCCACGGGGATATACTAGGCCTGATGAAGCCCTTGTCCAGCAAATCTTTCAATTTCTCCTTCAATTCACGCAATTCTGCTGGAGCCATTCTATACGGGGGAATAAATATAGGTTGAGTGCCTGGATTTACATCGATACCAAACTCTACTTCCCGCTCTGGGGGAAAACCTGGAAGATCCTCTAGAAATACGTCAAGAAATTTATTGACCACTGGAACCGATTGAGGAGTTGGTGGTTTCGCATCAATATCATGCACTCTCACTAAGTGTCATATATATCCCTTGGATATCATTTTCCTAGCCTTAAGATAGGAAATAAATTTTCCTCTCAGTGCTCCTACATTACCTTTCCATTCAAGAACATCCTTTTGTGGAAAATGGAATTGTACCCTCTTGGCTCAACAATATACCGTGGCATAACAAGAAGCTAGCCAATCCATTCCCATTATAACATCAAAATCTATCATGTCTAGCTCAACAAGATCAACCAACGTATCATGACCACCAACAGTGACTATACAATCACGATAAACTCTCTTTGCTATAATAGATTCACCAACCGGTGTAGCTACTTCAATTGATTTAACTAATAATTCCGGCGTTCTTTTTAATTTTTCAGCAATCAAAGGAGTAACATATGATAATGTAGAACCCGGATCAATCAATGTATATACATTATGTGAGAATATGGACAAGATACCTGTAACTACATCAGGAGATGCCTCCGAATTCTGATGGTCCGCTAAAGTATAAATGTGATTTTGAGTTCCGCTAGAACTAGTTGCTCCTCTAGCACCTCTACCGCGTCCAATAGGTTGCACTCCTCTACCTAAGGAAGGCACCAATGATGATGATGCCACAGTGGATCCTGCAGGTCGTACCATGTGTCACGCCCCAAATCCCATTGAGGCGGGACTGGCACCCGAAACCGACAAGGCCCGAGAGAACCAATATGTGCTCACGAACATTCATATGCATGCCTCTGTAACAACATCACTGTATCTCATAAATTATGCGGAAGTCATAGAAACATGTACTATATGTATATGAAACTTGGCCGGTAGGGCCATCAAGTCAAACAAGACATACATCTCTTACATTCCTCATCCCACATATGTCTACAAAGCCTCTACAGATACATATACATAGCCAAACTAGAGTCGGGATAAGTCCCCGCTTTATACAGCATTTACAATACCAAAATCAATATACACTATGACTCGAAAAGCCTCGACCAACCAGAGCTCACCAAAAACTGCAAATGACCCGCACTCTACTGTAGAGGTCTAGTAACACCTGTGCCTACAACAAGTAAGGTAAATCCCCCCAAGGGGGTCAGTACGAAGAATGTACTGAGTATGTAAGGCTCATAAGAAACTGTATGATACATAAATACGTCAATAACTTCAACTACAAATTAATAACCAATATGGATAAGTTAACATTCTGTATGTTGGGAACTATGTATATTGCTTTCATTACATTCTTTGCTTCTTTACTTCCATTCTTATTCATCATTACTTGTGTCACAATGTACTCGGGCCCCAACTGATCAGTGGGTCTTAACATAACATAATGTTATGTTGGGATCGACTCGAGCTAGGCTTATGCCTCTAGAGCTACCACCCATGAATCAATATATCAGGCTCAGCTCAAGCAAGGTTATTACCTCTAGAGCTGCCACCCATAAGCCAACATATCAGGTTCGGCTCGAGCTAGGTTATTACCTCTAGAACTACCACCTGTCAGGATCGGCCTGAGCTAGGCTTATGCCTCTAGGACTGCCCCTTGATCCAGTAATCTGGGGATCGGCTCAAGCTAGGCTAATGCCTCTAGAGCTAGCACTCGTACTCTTACAACCAACAATATGCATTACTTCCTTTCTTTACTTTTGAGAGATTAATACCTTTACTTGTGAGAGATTGATACATTCACTTGACATAACATTATTGGAAGCATTGGACAATAATCAATGAATAAGAGAAATGTGTATAAACACTATTGGAACTTTGGAACATTAGTCAACGAATATGGGACATGTGAATCACAATTGATCATGTCAGTAACACTATATGACAACCTGTAATGAGATACCTTTGAACATTTTGGAATGGAACAGGTACAATGACTGTGTGAACAATAGGTGTTGTAAAAGGATACGGAAAGAGTAACCTTACATGCCTTATTTTCTCAATATGAATACACAGTCCTATACATGAATATAGTAATCCATCTCCTTCCTTACGTTTCACTCTACAACACAAGTACATAATGGGCATACGTTAACAATCAACTACTTTACAAGTGTATAAGTGTCACAGTGAGTTACGTGACTGCTATATAGCATCATTTCGTCCTTAACAATACAATCCACTAGATTAACATACCAACAACACCACATACCATACATTGACCAATACATCATAAACCAATAACATTTCACACCACGTTTACCCTTTACGCTTCCTCATTATCATTCCGTCACAATTATCCATCAAATTATCCCATAACAACATATGAACAATAATCCATAATTAATACAATCCAACATGCCTCTATATGACCCCTTAACATCATTTAAAAGGTATCATAAGTTGATAATTACATCCATAAAGGGTATAGGGGTCTTCGGGGATCAATGGGAGACAAAAACACCTGAAACGGAGTTCTGTTGCGACATGTGAAGCCACCTACGCCTGAAGGTGGCTTAAATGCAGCTACATATGGCCCTAGTTAGTGACCAGGGGCACCTGCATTGGCATCTGCGCCCGCAGGTGCCTTCGTCTGTGGGGCCGGATGCCCAAATCGGCCAAATAGGATCTCTTTTTGGTCCTTTTGTGCAATAAATGGTCCAAAGACATAATTAAGCTTTTATTTAAATATTTTAGGTCACTTGGACACCAACAAACCATCATGGTTCTATAACGCACATAAACAACACCAAAACTACACTTCCCTTTCAATACGTCACCAAATCCATAACCAATTTCACAATAACGATTCCAAACATTGTACACAAGGGTAAAACAAGTTAAGACTATAATAACATCTTACATGTCAATATTGAATCCATCAAGTTCACTTCCTTCAATACCACAAGTCCATTTTCAAGTTTACAAGGCAAAACCCGTCTCTGATTAAGCAAAAGTGCACTGTTTTACACATAGAGACTGCCCAACACTGTGCCAACATAACCAACATTATTTATACATAATATTGAGTGCATTATATAGTAAACCATGAGAATAAATACTTACCAAAGCTTGCAAGGTGATGATTTTGGCCAAAGAGACTAGTTGCTTAGGGTTGTGTAAGAGAGAGAATGTTGGAGAAAATTCTAGAAAAAGGCATGTGTGCTTGTATGAATAAAATCTGTTTTTTTTTGTATTATATAGTCCCTTCTTAATCATCCTTATCCACACATTCGATGTGTTTACTTGGTCAATGGAAGAATGGGTCAAATTCCATTTTGGGCCATGTCCTCTTATGAATTTTGGGCCTCAATTGGGCCCAATGGCACAAGACTCATTGAAGTCCAACAAATTAATACATAAATCACCAATTCTCTCATGTTTAAAGAATTCTCTAAATATTTTGGTAATTAACTAAGTTCGGAAACATACGGGGTGTTACACCATGCTTCTCGAGCCTCTTCGTAGGCATTCCCTCATCATGTGCCCCGTCATACCACACCAATAACAAAGATTAATCCCCAATCGGCATTAACCTAAATTATATCATCTATAATTCTAACACGATGATCGAGAAAACCCTGCTGTCTGTGAACCACGACTCCCACTACTTTGCTCGGCTTGATTACCTCTAAACCTTCAGAATTGAGATGAAGTGCCTGCCATGGAATGAGAAAATGATGGCTTAGGCGGTCTATTAAAACTTCGAGTCCTGAACTCTCCTTGGGATGCCATAGACTGTCTCGTAGATCTAGCTCTCTTCGACGACCCTTCTTCAAACCCTTGTGTTCTTCTCTATTGCCTCTGATCTTCCATTTTCTGGGCAAAGTCCTGTATTCTAGCTATGTCCATATCCCTGTTCAATGCAGCAATAGTGTAATCTCGAACAAAATATGGCTCCAGTCTGTCCACATACCAATGAACTCTATCAGTCATCGTAGCTACCACATTCAGAGCATACCGAGCCAAAGAGTTAAATCGAAGGCTATATTCTCGTACGTTCATGTTACCCTGCCGTAGATTCAAGAACTGGTCCGCACGAGACTCTTGGACCTCATATGGGAGATAGTGATCAAGGAATGCCATTTTAAATTCTTCCCAACCAGCTGGGAGTACATTAATACCCCTCGACTATTTTCAATCTTCATACCATAAAATAGCCTCGCCCTTCAATCTATAGGCCGAAAGCTCAACCATTTCCACACCGGACACATGCATAACCTCCAAAGCCCTTTGAATTTGATCTATAAAATCTTGAGGGTCCTCATTTGGATCTGATACAGTGAATGTGGGAGGATCTAACTTCAGAAAATCCTGTGTCCGTCGACTAGCTGCTCTAGTTGCACTATCATTACTTGTCGTTGGACCACCTTGTCCCTGAACTTGTGCAACAACTATTTGGGTCAACATTTGCACTGCATTCTTTAAATCCTGGTCAGTAGTATTTATTGGTGGTTCTGCAGGTACTTCTCTTCCTCTTGACTCTTCTGACAATGGAAGAGTGGAAGAAGCCTGTGATGCAAACTCATTTTCAGTTTCACCTTGATTAGCTTGTTTAGGTGGTGATTTACTGGTTCCTTCTCTAGCAGCCATGTCTACCTTCTTACTTTTACCCTTGTTTCTCCTTATAAACGTCATTTTGCTATATTGAGGAACAAAAACATAAAACAAATTCAGTGATCAGATATGATTCCACCTACAACTTTTAGCTCTATTGCATGATCTAGGAGATAAAGAAAAGAGACAACTCCTAAATGTCCCGTAGTCTCCTACGTATAAATGTGGTGCACAACACATCCATAAGCAAGATTCTACTCAAACACCACTTTGTAGACACCCTAGGACAACCCACTCTGATACCACTTTTTGTCACACCTCAAATCCTATTGGGGCAGACATGGCACCCGATGCCGTTAAGGCCTGAGAGAACCATTCTATACGTTCACATACTTGTCGTCAATGGGCTAGCATTCAATCACTTATGGTCACAACATATCAATAATATAAATCCAATAAGAACATTTATATAAACATGAGACATGGCCGTTAGAGCCATATGGTCAAAAAAGTACAACGTCTACAAAGCCTCTAAAAGATACAAAAGCAATAATATAGTCGGGACAATTTCCCACTTTATATACAATGCTTATGCAGTACCAAAACCACATATACATATGTATCGAAAAGCCACGAACCGAACTGGAGCTCACCAATGTTCTGTAGATGACCCGCAGCCTACTGAGGAGGTCTACTAGTACCTGTGCCTGCAGCAAATAAGGTAAGTCCCCCAAGGGACGTCAGTACGAAAGAATGTACTGAGTATGTAAGGCTATAAGTAACTGTATGAAATATAAGAACTTTAATAGAATTAAGTACAAGTGAACGAACAATATAAATAAACTACCATATGGTATATGTGTGGAATCATGTACATTGCTTTCTTTACTTTATTGTACTTTACTTTACTTTACTATACTGTACATCATCAATTAACAATCATATCATGCCCAGGCCCAATTGATCAGTGGGAAATAACATAATAATCGGGATCTTCATCCATGCGGATGTTCCTTTCAACCCATGGGATACCACCCATAATAATGGGATCAACATTAATGCAAGTGTTTCTTTCACTCCATGAGATACCACCCATGCTATAATAATAGGGATCGACATTCATGCGGATGCTCCTTTCATACCATGAGATACCACCCATTCTCAACATTAACCATTACACAATTACTCACATTACTTCATTCTTTAGCTATAAGAGTGATACATTGATAACTATGCTTTACTGGAACTTTAGAACGTAACATTATTGGAACGTTAGAACCATGTTCAATGAATGATATATAAGTGAATAACCAGTACTACTAACTGTGAAATGAGATACTCTAAACCATTTAGAGGAAGGAGACATTGTACAACCCTTTGGGGATAGGACAAGTGTTATGATAATATGAACAATAGATGCTGCAGAAGAATGCGGAAAAGAATAACCTTACATACCTTATCTTCCCAACATGTAACTATAATGATTCAGCTCCTTCCTTATGTGTTACTCTACAAAAAAAGTACATAATGTAGCGAACATTTACGGCAAACTACTTTACAACTTCACAAGACGGTAAGTAGGTGCTTAACGGAAAGTAAAAACCGTCCAACCTCCAAAACACATGGTGCATCACTCCCACCTTCATTATACTACCAAATAACATTATTCCGCCACATTACACTATAACTTACTGATTTTGCAAAACAACACCACCAAATCAGTCCACACATCACCAAAATAGCCCACACATCAACGTAGGAATCGCAAACCGATAGAATTTTACACCAAGTTTCTACTTTACATTTCCGCCTAAATACAACTCCACATATTTATTCCATCGAGTCACATAAATACCTTCCTCAACAATATACCAAAAAAAGTCCACAATAGTTCCAAAATTCAGTTTAACATACCAAGAGAGTATTCTCTTTTCACTACACCAAACGTTCCATTTACAAACACGTATAAACATTACCATCAAGCCATACATAAAAGGAACAATTTAGGGGCAGAACCACACTTTAATATACTGAAATTTCATCCTCCTAACTTAATTTCTTCAACACCTTAAACCCCTATACGAGTCCAAACCACAAGGAAGACAAATTTATCAAAACTGACACAAGTGGACTGCCAACTAATTAAGGGACTTCCTTATACATTATAAACATAACCAACCTACCTTACACACTTTATTATACATATATTACATTAATATACAAGGGTAAACAGTTACCAAGGCTTAAATAGTGGAGGATTCACCCAAGAACCCTAGGGAAATTTGGGGCGGCTGATTGGGGTTTGAGAGAGGAGAGAGTGTTTTAATTTTTTGGACAGTTTTTCAGCAGTGAAATAAATGGAAAAATGAGCTGAAATGAGACCTACTTGGCTATATAAGCTATCCAAAACAGTCCACTTACTTGGGCTAATTCTTGTTGGATAATGCCATGTTGGGACTTAGTTATATTTAGGTGTTGGGCTGGTCATCTTCCCCATTTTATGTACTTAATTTGGGCCTCAATTAAGTCCATTAATATATGTTCAAATGCAGCCCAATAGCTTAAGTAGGTAATACACCTCTTTGGAACATTTGACTTGGCCCAAATCTGATCCATAATCTTGGGTCCATTAACTTGGTCCATATATCTCAAGTAGGTGAGTCACCTACTAGCTTAATTAAGTCAAGCAAGAACCTCAATAGTTAATTTCATTTTTGACTCTTAATCCCTTTAATTTAACTTACAGCTTGTGTACACTTGGTCACTTTAAACTTTAGATCCAAATACCTACTCACGATCCCAAGGTTAAATAACTGCACC
The DNA here is from genome assembly GCA_031232105.1 of Capsicum rhomboideum. Classification (NCBI taxonomy): domain Eukaryota; kingdom Viridiplantae; phylum Streptophyta; class Magnoliopsida; order Solanales; family Solanaceae; genus Capsicum; species Capsicum rhomboideum. The sequence continues at coordinate 108,843,599 of CP124711.1, forward strand.
GATGTTAACTTAGTCGTGTCACATTTCCTTATATTAAATGACACATAAGTGGAACTAGTATATGTAGGATACGGGGTGTTACAACAAGTACTATAAGGATTAGGAACAATTACCATACGTTTCCTACTCAAACTAAGACTTTAGGACCGACTTAGCTAGCCTCTAGAAACCTCCGCTCCACGGAGCTTGTTGTATTGAATGGGTGTTGCGGCACAAGGCTTATAGGATTTTAACTACCAATTCGAGTATCTCAATCCATATAATAGGGTGGTTCATGGCTGGGAACCTTGGTAGGTTGCGTGGTGCAGATGGGGCATCAACTGGGCATAAATTCGCCCGATTTTATCCCTTATTGCCCGTCGAACTTGATCCTTGTTCCATCATCCATTGTAGCTCATTCTCAAATGTTACCCAATTCACCTCCATTAACCTCCTACACATGGTCATAAAAACCATTAGAGAATACAATGGTTTACGCTTGAGTGCAATAATTTCACCATATTCTATTTTGGTTCAAAGCTACCTCCAGGTTTTGGTTTGTGGATGGCAGAGGTAACATTAGTTGCGAGTAGAATTGTCACATTATACATTTTCCTTGGTGCTGCCATGACTTCTGGAACAACCTTGACCTACCGATCCTGATCAACCTACGGTATTAGGTAGAGATGTGTTGCTTCTCTTCTAAATTGGTGTAAGCGGCGTTCAGGTTCAGGATCTGGTTAGACCAAATCCTAGTGATTTTACAACTTACTAGTGTCACAAACGTGTGCCTGTAAGATGAGTAGATACTACCAAGTTTTTAGCACTTAACAAATAAAATAGCAAACTTAAAACTAGAAATTTACAAATCTTAAGTCCCCAGCAACGACACCAAAAACTTGTTGTATCCAAGCGCACACATAATATAACATGGGCAAACAAGTAGTTAAGTGACTCTTTTTGAGAGCCAGGTTGTCATACCCAAGGTACTTGAAGTTACTTATTCACCAATTCTATGTATACTTTTCAATTTAATGAGTGAGAGTTTGTAACAAGAATGTAGTTTTGTAATTATAAACTAAGTAAGAAAAATGAAAATTATATGAAACCTGGATTGTAAACAATATATGGAGATTTCCAGGGTTGAGTCATTTACTTCATATTCATGCATAACTATGGTTTCTAACCTGTTATGGTGTTTATAGTGATTAATGATTTACGAGCTTGATAATATCACTCACGAATGGTCACCCTCTAAGTCATCTACCCAAATTAGTCTCACAACTACATCGTTGAACAGGGATATGAGTCTCGAATTCGAATGTGTTACAATAACTTCCCATTTCATTAACCAAACGGGTTATTAAGCTATATCTCTATCCTAGCCGCAAATCATCCTTTAACAATTAGTATGTAATCCATTAAGGATATGATCCACACTCCCTACGTTCTTCATTCCATCCCTCCACTCCTATGGTCAATTCGTTTTGGGACTTGGATTTATCCTAAAGTTCATGACTCTTTAGAATAGTAAAACAAGAACACAAGAATAATCACATTACTTGACGAATATATGCACCAACCAATAAAGCATCATTAAAAAATCATGTTGTAGCCTCAACCCTCGAAATAGGGTGTTTAGACACTCATACTCATACAATAAATCTCCTTAGATGAGTTCATAAATTCAAACTACAAGAAAGGAAAGTAAACGAAGAAAAAACCCTAGTTTGAGCTCCTTGATGTCTGCTTCTCCTCTCCAATTCGTGTAGCCCCACATAATGTATGTAAATGTGTCTAAGTACTCCTTTTATAGCCCAGAATTTCGTCCATAATCAGTCCTACACGAAAATATACACATTGACCTCTTTGCCCTCACTTAAATAGGTAGAAAACCAAATCCTAGTCGATTTAGAAGTATGTGTGTGTTAATTTAATGTGGTGGAATGCTCCCACATGTTCCCAACTCCTTTTCAGCATTTTAAGATGTTTATATAGACTCCAAGACATTCTATACAAGTACTATAAGGATTATGAACAATTACTGTACGTTTCCTACTCAAACTAGAACTTTAGGACCGACTTAGCTAGCCTCTAGAAACCTCTAAGCCGCGGGTCTTGTTGTATTGAATGGGTTCTACGGCACAAGGCTTATAGGATTTTAATTACCAATTCCAGTATCTCAATCCATTTTTTAGGGCGGTTCATGGCTGGGAGCCTTGGTAGGCTGCGCGGTGCAGATGGGGCATCAACTGGGCATAAATTCTCCCGATTTTATCCCTTATTGCCCATCGAACTTGGTCCTTGTTCCATCATCCATTGTAGCTCATTCGTAAATCTTAACCAATTCACCTCCGTTAACCTCCTATACATGGTCATAAAAACCATTAGAGAATAAAATGGTTTACGCTTATCAAAATCACTCAAAAATAAGCACAACTCAAGCTTGGTTTGACTAGTTAACTCGTCTAGCCTTGCCTTTGTTGTTTTTACTCTTGAATTGATCCATATGTACCTTAAACCACCTAAAAATGAGTATAAGCACCCAAATACACTAATATCACTAATTATTCACATAAGTAGGCTAAGTTATCCTCACAACTAAGCTAAATGCGCATAGATAATGACACTTAGGTGTATAAATATGCCTAAGATCACATGGCATGATGATATTGGTGTTAAACCTTGTGCTAATCCTCGTACTATGAGGATTTTTTGGTTTCTTTTCCTTCTTATATTCTTGCAGGTTTTTATTCGAGGATGAATCCTTTTGTAGAAGGGGAGGATGATACAAGCATGGTTAGCTCAATTCGTGCTAGACGTATACCTTGAACTGGACAAGTCATGATGATATCTGGGACGAATATTATGAAGCACATTAGGAGGGTATTTCTCACATGGATTATAGCTTGGGTCCCTGAGAAAGCCATGGAGCAACAAATACATAAGGCCTTGGGCCATCAAGATGTAAATTGGGCAATTAAGAAGGGCCCTAGCGGGTTATTTTCTTAATAGCCACTTTTGGGCTATTTTTGTTATACATTATTTGTGTAATGGCAATAACTTTAAATATTTGCCTTAGCCATTTTCTTTAGTTATACTTTGATGATATGGGAATTGATCTCCATTAAGAGTGTAGGGTAAAATCCCTGTAGTGTAGCTATAGTGTTAGTGAGATTAGTTAATAGATGGATTCTCATTGATTGATTCAAAACTCTGTTACCTTGATTTCATATTGTGTTGCTCATTTGTGGATTTTAATTGGGTTTCTCTTGCATTGAATTAAAGTCATTTCTTGCTTGGTCTATTTGTGGATTCCATTATACCTTTCTTTTTCTTCTATTTCTCAGATAAATTTCTTCTAATTCTCATTTCAATTTCTTATCTATCATTATTTTTGTGTTGCTGGATTTCGTATTTCGATATCAATTTGAGTTAATTGATTGAGATCATTATCAGTTATGATATAGAATGGTAAGGTTATTGCTTTTTCTTCTAGACAGCTAAAGACTCATGAGAAGAACTACCCCACTCATAATCTTGAGTTAATGGTTTTTTGTTTGCTTTTAAAATTTAGCGTCATAACCTTTATAATGTTTGTTAATGTTTTCACAGATCATAAGAGCCTGCGATATATTTTTAGTCTGAAAGAGTTAAACCTTTGGTAGAGAAGATGGGTTGAAATTCTCAAGGATTATGATATAAGTATGTTATACCATCCATGTAAGTCTAATGTTGTTATTGATGCTCTTTATAGGTTATTTATGGGAATGTTGCTCATATAGAGGATGATTAAAAAAGAACTTCTGAAGGATGTTCGTAGACTCGCTAATTTGGAAGTCCGTCGTACATATTTTGATGATGGGGCTATAATAGTGTAGAATGGTTTCGTGTCCTCATTAGTGATTGAAGTAAAATAGAAGCAAGATAATGATCCCCTATTGCTCCAGCTAAAAGATGCGGTCATTAAGAACAAAATTGAGATTTTCTCCCAGAGGAGGAGGTATTCTTTGATATCAAGGTAGATTATATGTTCTAGATTTATATGGATTGAGAGAGCAGATTCTGACAGAGGCTTACAGTTCAATATATTCTATTCATCCTGGTTCCACCAAGATGTACCATGATTTGAGAGAAGTCTTTTGGTGGAGTGTTATGAAAAAGGACATTGCAAATTTTGTAGCAAAGTGTCCTAACTATCAACAAGTAAAGGTTGAACACCAAAGGTCTGATGGTAAGTCTCAAGATATAAGCATTCCTACATGTAAATAGGAGATGACAAACATGGATTTCATAACAAGCCTACCACGTACGCATTCATCAACATGATTTGATTTGGGTGACTATAGACAGAATGACTAAGTTAGATTACTTATTTCCATTCAAGACTACTGATTCAATAGAGGATTATACTAGATTTTATATTCGGAAGTTATTAAGACTATATGGATGTAACACCCCGTACCTTTTCGAACTTATTTGACTGCCTTAACATTTATGGAATTATTTAAACTTGAGATAGTTAGTGAATTACCCACTAACTTTGTCGGGCTAAATTAATATTGTGCTAATGGGCTCAATTGAGGCCCAAAAAAAATTAGTAAATAAGACATGGCCCAAAAAGGAAATGATCCATTCTAGATTTGACCAAGTAAACACCTCATCTTTGATCAAACGTTTTGCTAAGGATGACCATAAAGAGAGGTGTTTAGGAGGGACTATATAAGGCTAAAAATCAGCTATTAATCACCATAATACACTTGCAAAATTCCAAATTTTTCCAAGAGATATTTCTCCTCTCCCAAACCCTAAGCAACAACCCCTTTGGACAAGATCTTCCCTTTGCAAGCCTTGGTTAGTGTTTACACTTATGGTTTTATATATTATATGCATGAGGGGTTGTATAGATCATGTTGGTTATGTTTAAAAGGTGTTGTGAAGCAATCCACTTTTGCTTCTTTATTAAAGGATTTGCCTTCTATGTGGTTTAAACTTGAAAGGGGACTTAAAGTCTTGAAGAAAGTGAATTAGATGGATGATATTTCAACATGCTAAGATGTGGTTATGTGCCTACCTTGTTTCCTCTTTGTGTATGACTTGTGGAAATGTGGTTATGAAATTGTGCATGGAACCGGTGGTGTAGTGAAAGGAGAATATAGTTTGGTGATGTTCATGTGCATTTTGAAACCATAATTGTTCATTGGCATCAAAGTGAACCTAAAATATGAAAAGAGAAGCTCACTTATGGCCATGGACCATTTATTACAAAGATGGACCCAAAAATGACTCATTTTAGCCAATTCGGGCATCCGCCTTCGCGGATGAGCCACCTGCTCGCACAGGTGACTTTACAGGTGGCCTTGGACAGGGCCAAAAGGGTACCTGTGGCCGTACCTCATCACGTGCGGGCGCAGGTTTCTCCACATGTCCTTCCATAACCACTTTTGGCTTGTTTTTGCATCTCTTTGACCCTCCAAGGCCCCTCTACCCTTCTTAGATGCATTCACCAACTCATGGTACCCTTTGGAAAGCTCTAACGGGGTAGTTCGGAGGCATTTTGGATTGTACCAATTGTGGATTATTTTTAATGTGTTGTTGTGAAAGGTATTTAAGTGACTTGATGGAGTAAATGTGACGATGTGTTGAGGAGGAAATGTAAAGTATAAGCTTGGTGTGAATTCCTATCGGTTTGTGATATCTAAGTTTATATGTAGACTGGTTTGGTGTTGTTGGTATGGTGAGGCAGTAAATTGTATTGTAGAAGGGTGGAATGAAGTTATATGACAGTCAGGTAGTTTATTACCACCTTGTGAACTTGTAATGTAGTTGACTTTTAATGTAAGCTCCATTATGTATTTGTATTGTAGAGTAACACTTTAAGGAAAAGCTGAACTGTTATAGTCACACGTTGGAAGGATAAGGTATTTAAGGATACTCTTTCCGTATCCTTTGGCAACACCTATTTTTCTCATTGTTATCGAACTTGTTTCCACTCCGAAATGTTCTAAAGTATCTCATTTCAGGTTGTTTGGAATTGTTATTCACGTATCTCTTATACATTGACTATTATCCCAAAGCTCAATAATGTTATGACCACCAATGTATTGATCTCAAAAAGTAAATAATAAAGTAATGCATATATGGTTGATTGTTGAGTACAGGGGACAGCTCTGCGGGCGAAAGCCTAGCTTGAGCCAAATCTGATTTATTGGATACAGGGGGTAGCTGTGGGGGTGAAAACCTTGCTCGGGCCGAACCTGCTTTATTAATTATGGGTGGCAGCTCTGGGGGCATAAGCCTAGCTCGAGCCGATCCCAATGTTATTTACCACTGATCAGTTGGTCCCGGGCATTGTATTATTAATAGTGATATTGATATGAATGTAAAAAGGAATGGAATGAATGTAATGTACATGGTTCCACATATACAGTACGGTGGTTTATCCATATTATCTACTCACTTGTATTTGATTCCATTTGAGTTCCTATATTTCATACAGTTACTTATAGCCGTACATACTCAGTACATTCTTTCGTACTGACGTCCCATGGGGGGGACCTACCTTACTTGCTGCAGGCACCGGAGCTAGTAGACCTTCACAGTAGGACACGGGTCATCTGTATACTATTGGTGAGCTCCAGATTGGTTCGAGGCTTTTCGAGACACTTTTATACACTTGTTTTGGTACTGTGTAATTGTTGTATAAAGCGGGGACTTGTCCCGACTTTAGGCTTTGTTATGTATATGTTATAGGCATTGTAGACATTGTAAGTTAAATGTCTTACCCTTTTGACGTGGTGGCCCTAACGGCCAAGTTTCATATCTATTTGAATGTCTTTCCATGACTTCAGTCATTGATATCTTTTATCTATATGTAACAGAATGTTGTTCATTTTGTGACTTGCATATGAATGTATTCGATCATAGGTTTGTTCTCTCGGTCCTTAACGGCTTCGGGGCCAGTCCGCCCCAATGGGTTTTGAGGTGTGACAAAAGTGGTATTAGAGAAGGTCGTCCTATGGTGTCTACAAAGCCGTGTATGAGTAGAGTCTTGCTTATGGATGTGTTATGCATCACATTTATAATTAGGAGGCTATGGGACATTTAGGAGTTGTTTCTGTTCTTCATTTCCTTGATCGTGCAATAGAACAAAAGTTGTAGGTGGAATCATATCTGACCACTAAAATTGTTGTTTTTTTTCGTTATAGCAAAATGTCGATTACAAGAAGAGGTAGGGGTAGAGGTAAGAAGGTAGACATGATTGCCGAAGAAGGAACCATTAAATCACAACCTGAGCAAGTTAATCAAGGTGAGGCTGAAGATGAGTTTGCATCCCGGGCTTCTTCTACCCTTCCATTTCCACGAGAACCAGGAAGGAGAAGAGTATCACAAGAACCACCTGTTAATGCTACTAAGCAGGATTTAAGGAATGCGGTGCAAATGTTGACTCTTATAATTACTGCACAAAAATCAAGGACAAGCTGGTGCAACTGCAAGTAATGACGGTATGGATAGGGCAGCTAGTCGTCGGACACAGGATTTTCTAAAATTAGACCCTCCACATTCACCGGGTCAGATCTTAATGAAGACCCACAAGACTTCATGGACCAAATTCAAAGGGCTTTAGATGTTATGCATGTGTCTGGTATAAAAACAGTTGAGCTTGCAGTATATAGACTAAAAGGAGAGGCTATATTATGGTACGAAGATTGGAAACGATATAGGGGTAATGGTGCACTTCCAGTTAGTTAGGAAGAATTCAAAGTGGCATTCCTTGATCATTATCTTCCATATGAGATTCGAGAGGCTCGTGCAGACCAGTTCTTAAATCTTCGTCAAGGTAATATGAACGTCAGAGAGTATAGTCTTTGGTTTAACTCTTTGGCCAAGTATGCTCCTAATGTGGTAGCTACTATGGACGATAGAGTTCACCGGTATGTGGATAGATTGGACCCATATTTTGTTAGGGATTGTACTATTGCTGCTTTGAATAGAGATATAGATATATCTAGGATACAAGCTTTTGCACAGAAGACGGAGGATCAGAGACAAAGGAGAAGGACGCAAGAGTTTGAAAGAGGATCGTCAAAGAGGGCTAAACCTATGGGACAGTTCATAGCATCCCAAGGAGAATTTAGGCCTCGGATTTTTAATAGTCCGCCTAGACTCTCATTTTCTTATCCTACAGCAGGTACTCCATCCCAATTTTGAGGGTTTAGAGGTAGTCAAGTTGGGCAAAGTAGTAGGATTTGAGGTTCACAGACAGCGGGGTATCGAGAACAAGGAAGTATGAGCCAATCGAGGTTTTCTCATCAGCCATGTCAGCATTCCGGGAAGTTTTATTTGGGAGAATGCCGGTTTGGGATGAATGTTTGCTTTTGGTGCGGTATGTCAGGGCACATGATCAGAGAGTGCCCACAGAGGGGCACGGGTAGTATGGCACGACCTACTGGATCAATCGTTGCATCATCCTCATTGGGTGTACAACCTACTGGGCATAGTAGAGGTGTTCGAGGAGTAGCTAATTCTAGTGGAGTCTAGAACCGTACCTATGCCTTAGCGGATCGTCAGAATTCGGAGGCTTCTCCTGATGTAGTTACAGGTACATTATCTATATTTTCACATAATGTATATGCATTGATTGATGGATCAACAAGTTAAGAGGTTAAGAAATAAAGAAGTAGCTTCTATAAAAGTGCTTTGGAAAAATCAGCAAGTAGAAGAAATCACATGGAAAGCTGAGGAAATGATGAAATCTAGGTATCAGCATTTATTTCAAACTGAAGAGAAAGTTCAAGATGTGGAATTGGAGCACTAACAAGTAAGTATATATAAGTATTATGTGTATGTGATAATATGAAGAGTGAACTTAGACTTGAACTTGTTTAAATTGGATAATGTTACTAACATTCGAGGACGAATGTTCCTAAGGGGGGAAGGATGTAACACCCTGTACCTTTCCAAACTTATTTGACTGCCTTAATATTTATGGAATTATTTAAACTTGAGATAGTTAGTGAATTACCCACTAACTTTATTGGGCTAAATTAATATTGTGCTAATGGGCTCAATTGAGACCCAAAAAATTAGTAAATAAGACATGGCACAAAAAGGAAATGATCCATTCTAGATTTGACCAAGTAAATACCTCATCTTTGACCAAAGGTTTGGCTAAGGATGACCATAAAGAAAGGTGTTTTGGAGGGACTAGATAAAGCTAAAATAAGAAATTAATCACCATAATACACTTGCGAAATTCCAGATTTTGCCAAGAGATATTTCTCCTCTCCCAAACCCTAAGCAACAACCCCTTTGGAAAAGATCTTCCCTTTGTAAGCCTTGATAAGTGTTTACTCTTATGTTTTAATATATTATATGCATGAGTGGTTGTTTAGATTATGTTGGTTATGTTTAATAGGTGTTGTGAAGCAATCCACTTTTGCTTCTTTATTAAAGGATTTGCCTTCTATGTGGTTTAAACTTGAAAGGGGACTTAAAGCCTACCACGTACGCATTCATCAACATGATTTGATTTGGGTGACTATAGACAGAATGACTAAGTTAGATTACTTATTTCCATTCAAGACTACTGATTCAATAGAGGATTATACTAGATTTTATATTCGGAAGTTATTAAGACTATATGGATGTAACACCCCGTACCTTTTCGAACTTATTTGACTGCCTTAACATTTATGGAATTATTTAAACTTGAGATAGTTAGTGAATTACCCACTAACTTTGTCGGGCTAAATTAATATTGTGCTAATGGGCTCAATTGAGGCCCAAAAAAAATTAGTAAATAAGACATGGCCCAAAAAGGAAATGATCCATTCTAGATTTGACCAAGTAAACACCTCATCTTTGATCAAACGTTTTGCTAAGGATGACCATAAAGAGAGGTGTTTAGGAGGGACTATATAAGGCTAAAAATCAGCTATTAATCACCATAATACACTTGCAAAATTCCAAATTTTTCCAAGAGATATTTCTCCTCTCCCAAACCCTAAGCAACAACCCCTTTGGACAAGATCTTCCCTTTGCAAGCCTTGGTTAGTGTTTACACTTATGGTTTTATATATTATATGCATGAGGGGTTGTATAGATCATGTTGGTTATGTTTAAAAGGTGTTGTGAAGCAATCCACTTTTGCTTCTTTATTAAAGGATTTGCCTTCTATGTGGTTTAAACTTGAAAGGGGACTTAAAGTCTTGAAGAAAGTGAATTAGATGGATGATATTTCAACATGCTAAGATGTGGTTATGTGCCTACCTTGTTTCCTCTTTGTGTATGACTTGTGGAAATGTGGTTATGAAATTGTGCATGGAACCGGTGGTGTAGTGAAAGGAGAATATAGTTTGGTGATGTTCATGTGCATTTTGAAACCATAATTGTTCATTGGCATCAAAGTGAACCTAAAATATGAAAAGAGAATCTCACTTATGGCCATGGACCATTTATTACAAAGATGGACCCAAAAATGACTCATTTTAGCCAATTCGGGCATCCGCCTTTGCGGATGAGCCACCTGCCCGCACAGGTGACTTCGCAGGTGGCCCTGGACAGGGCCAAACGAGCACTTGTGACCGTACCTCATCACGTGCAGATGAAGGTTGCTCTGCAGGTCCTTCCAGAACCACTTTTGGCTTATTTTTGCATCTCTTTGACCCTCCAAGGCCCCTCTACCCTTCTAAGAGGCATTTTGGATTGTACCAATTATGGATTGTTTTTAATGTGTTGTTGTGAAGGGTATTTAAGTGAATTGATGGAGTAAATGTGACGATGTGTTGAGGAGGAAATGTAAAGTATAAGCTTGGTATGAATTCCTATAGATTTGTGATATCTAAGTTGATATGTGGACTAGTTTTTGGTGTTGTTGGTATGGTAAAACTAGTAAATTGTATTCTAGAAGGGTATTATGAAGTTATATGGCAGTTGGGTAGTTTATTACCACCTTGTGAACTTTTAATGTAGTTGACTTTTAATATAAGCTCCATTACGTATTCGTATTGTAGAGTAACGCTATAAGGAAGAGATGAATTATTATAGTCACACATTGGAAGGATAAGGTATGTAAGGTTACTCTTTCTGTATCCTTTGGCAGCACCTATTCTTCTCATTGTTATTGAATTTTTTTCCTCTCCAAAATGTTCTAAAGTATCTCATTTTAGTTTGTTAGCAATTGTTATTCACGTGTCTCTTATTCATTGACTATTGTCCAAAAGCTCCAATAATGTTATGACCACCAATGTATCGATCTCAAAAAGTAAAGAATGAAGTAATGCATATATGATTGATTGTTGAGTACAGAGGGCAACTCTGAGGGAGAAAGCCTAGCTCGAGCCAAACCTGATTTATTGGATACAGGGGACAGCTCTGGGGGTGAAAACCTAGCTCGAGCCGAACCTGCTTTATTGATTATGGGTGGCAGCTCTGGGGGCATAAGCCTAGCTCGAGCCGATCCCAATGTTATTTGCCACTGACATTGGTCCCAGGCATTGTATGATTGATTTTGATATTGATATGAACGTAAAAAAGAAAGGAATGAATGTAATGTACATGGTTCCACATATACAGTATGGTGGCTTATCCATATTAACTACTCACTTGTATTTGATTCCATTTGAGTTCCCATATTTCATACAGTTACTTATAGCCTTAAATACTCAGTACATTCTTTCATAATGACGTCCCTTGGGGGGACATACCTTACTTACTGCAGGCACAGGAGCTAGTAGACCTTCACAGTAGGACACGGGTCATCTGCATACTGTTGGTGAGCTCCATATTGGTTCGGGGCTTTTTGAGTCACTTGTATACACTTGTTTTGGTGCTGTGTAACTGTTGTATAAAACGGGGACTTATCCCGATTTTAGGATTGGTTATGTATCTGTTAGACGCTTTGTAGACGTTTTAAGTTAAACGAAGAAATGTCTTACCCTATTGATGTGGTGTCCCTAACGGTCAAGTTTCATATCTATTTGAATGTCTTTCCATGACTTCCGTCATTGATATCTTGTATCTATATATAGCAGAATGTTGTTCATTTGGTGACTAGCACGTTAATGTACTCGATCATAGGTTGGTTCTCTCGAGCCTTAACGGCTTCGGGTGCAAGTCCGCCCCAATGGATTTGTGGTGTGACAATGGAGTTCCCTTGTCTACCATTTTTGGAAGGGGTGCTCAATTCACTGCTCACTTTTGGAAGTCATTTTAGAAGGGTTTGGGCACCCGTGTAGACCTAAGTATAACTTTCCATCCACAAACTGATGGGCAGTGAGAGTGCATTATTCAGACTCTTGAGGATATTGAGGGCCTATGTGGTTGAATTCAAAGGTAATTAGGATGACCACCTACCTCTTATTAAATTTTTCTATAATAACAATTACCACTCCAGTATTCAGATGACCCCATTTGAGGTACTTTATGGGCAGAGATATAGGTCTTCTATTGGTTAAATCGAGGTGGGTAAGGCTCTTCTAATAGGGCCAAACATAGTCCATCAATCCATGGAGAAAGTTACATTGATTAAAGAGAGCTTATAAACTTATTAGAGCCAACAGAAATGTAATTATGATGTAAGGCAAAGAGACATAGAGTTTGAGGTTGAGGATTGAGTTTTCTTAAGAGTATTACCTATGAAGGGGGTGATGCAATTTGGAAAAAATGGAAACTTAATCCCCAACACATTGGTCCACAAACTCTTAATGGTGATCTGTCGCTTGTTATGTAACACCCCACAAACTCTTAGCTAAGTTTCTAACTATTTGTCATATGCTTATAGACCCAAAACAAATTATTTCTAGCCATACATAAGTGTCATCATCATTTACCTAGTGTGGTGAGTATTTTCGATGCGAATCATTGTCATAAGAAACATTTAGCGCAAAGTTGAGTTGAGAGCATTTTTATCGGTTGAGTTTTAGTGTACGATCTTACTTGGGTCAAGTTCTAATGATCATTACTCATAAAATATGAAGAATTTCATGGCCTAACACCCACCAAATTAATGGTCTTCGAGTATTCTTTTTAATGCCACTAACCATTTGTCAATCCCTTTCCCGAGCTAAAAGTTACGAGATTTTTAGTGGTGGTGCATGGAAGCAACTGCCAAACCAGTAAGCCTCCATGATATCTCCATGTCACGGAGCTTAGGATCCACGATAACCACTGTGACATGGATTTTAAGCTCTATAATGGTCCCATGACACCCAAGGATCCCCCTATGCATGCCAACTTTGTTTTTTTTCCATTTTTACAAGGGTATATGGGTATTTTGACCCCAAAACACTCTTATAACTGATTATATCCCTATTTCCCCCAACACTATCAGATTAAACCCCCGTTCTTTCTCCTCTCAACTCTCAAGTAACTCAAGAAAAGGTTTTCTTCCCAAAACTTAAATTCCAAGGCTCTAGATCAAGATTCCACTTTAATAAATCAAGTTCGGGTATGTGGGTATTCAATAAGGGATTCCTTTCACCCTAAGTCCAAAACCTAGTTGTAAATACGAATTTCAATTATGATTTTTATGAACTCATGATCTAGGGTTCACACCCAATTATTCCAAATTCTTAAATCTCAATTCCCTCGTGTTATTTTATCATTATGGTTCCCAGTAAAAGTTGTTATGCATAATTTCCATTGCTTTAACGCAGTTATCTTAATACGTGAAGAATAATTCATGTTTTATGGACTTCAGCCTCTTTTATAATGAATTATGCATGATTTGATGGATTTCAGTCTATATTAGTTTGACATGACATTTTTTTCATGTAATTTAGTACCTTTATAGACATGTCATTTTATGGATCCTCGGTATATTGATCGTCGGTAGTTTGGGACTTGTATTTTTATGAATTTTTAATCTATCAAGAATATAGAAATTTTCATGAATAATTGTATATATCAAAGATGGTGGGTTATGAACACCCGATGACATAGCTTTCCATAAAATGTTAGTTTAGTATTCAGTCTTTCAGTTCCATAGATTTTAGAATGCTTTCAGAAAAAGCATTTCTTATTCAGTCTCAGAACATCATCCTTATTGAGCTATTAAATATATAAGTTTATTTCATTTGGGAGTAGTATTTAGCATCGAGTGGACTATCATGACCTGAGACTACCCCCTAGTCGTAACACGGTACTTAGAGTCACAAGTGACCCCAAGCTAACTCATGGTCTGGCATGGCACTATGATGTTGTAACAAACTAAATAATACTGAGCAGAAAAAGGAAGTCTAAATAATATAATATTATTCAAAATAAAACCAACACTGAGTTAATACGAAAAACATCTGACAAACCGCAAAAGCTAAAAAACACTAGTATATCTGTCTAAAAGCCTCTACTAAGATGTGTTGCTGGGAAAAGCCCCTAGCTAACTCTAACTGTCTAAAACTGAAATAGTAAGGAAATAAGAATAATAAAAACTAGTCCTCAAATGATAAGGACTCATCAAACTCTGTTGCTGAGGTACTGTGGGATTGTGCTAACCGCGAGATGGATGTTGAACGTTTGAACCTATAATATAAGACAATATAGCCCAAAAGAAAGTATATGGTTAGTACTTTGAATGTACTGAGGATGTGAGATATGCACTATGATATATGAAACTGAACATACTAATCATGAGAAAATAAACTTTGCATGAAGCTGTGGAACATAACTGATGCAATAACTAAGTAAGCAAACATGTAAAAAAACAATAATGTGCTAAATAAACTGAATACGAGGTTATGCAATATTGAGTCTAAACTGTGGGAGCTACTATAAACCGACATACCCCATATGAGCTAAATAGGGCCCTATAACCCCAGCTAGAAGGGTATTTTTTACCTTTCCAAGGGTAAAAACACTGACTGACGTAGATCCACTAAACTGATGTCCAATAAGCACTAAGGTGTCAACCCTGTTCTGATGGATGAACCTTTAACACCTACGGTGGCACCATAGTTCTAGGACTTAGGGACTTTTACAAAAGGTCTTAGCCAAACTGATAGTGAGCCTTCATCCTGGCATCCGTTTGGTGCTAAGTACTACTCCCAACTGAATTATATTGAATTACTTATAAGCTCGTTTATACTAAATTTTGAGGCTGAAATATAATCGATTTGTCTGAAAGAATCCTAGACACATGTAAAACTAAAAAACTAAATACTGAACTATCAATTTAGGGAATGATAAGTCATCGGGTGTTCATAACCCGCCATCTTGAAAGTGTACAACTATTCTTGACACATGTAGAAGCATGAGATCATGGGGTTTAATCATGTCAATGATTTATATCATAATATTATCATGTAATGAGTATTAAAACATGGGATTTCAGGTCAAAACCAACTAGTCATAAAGAATACGATTTAACAAGTGAATTGAGCCATACTTAAACCATAAGGTCATGAATTTAGTAGGAATGTATAAATAATTTCATAAGGAGGCATAAAGTTAATGCTCATGAGAATTATGTTTTGAACCCTAGTTGCTAGATTCATAATAATTCAAGAAGACGATATTTTGGGCACAAGGATGAAACAAAGACCTTGTTGAAACACCACATACCTAATTTTGTTGATTTCTTGAAGGGAAACTTGAACCTTGAAGCTTGGAAGTTGAAGTTCGGAGAGAAAACCCTTATTTGTTTTCTTGAGGGAGAAGAGGGGAATGAGTGATTAATTTTGTTATGTATTGATGGGAAAACATTTATACATCAGTTAAAAGGTTATTTGGGGTAAAAAATACTAGATCTCTCTTGAAAAATCATAAGTAAAATAGAGGAATCACATCGCCAGGGCCACTGGCGTGGTACGGCCAAATCTCGCCAAACCAGCAGCATGGCATGAAGCCATCACGCTGCTAGGGCAGCGTGACACAGACATATCATGCCAGTCCACTAGTTTTGGAACTTGGGTCGTTCCTAGCCTTCATGTCATGACCCTAACGTGCATGCCCACTATTTTGGTGATGCACTTAACCCCAAAACTCATCCTAAAAATCCCAAAACACTTCCTAATGGTCCCGTTGCCCCTCCTAATCATCAAACAACCTCAAAGTCACATTAAACCACACACGAGATATCAAAATAAAATCATAGAACTCGTGGGGTATAACAATATTGACCCCTTGGGATCATTCATCCCTGAATAAAAACTATCTAAGCTGAAATAATAGGGAAAGAGATGTAATCCTAATATTGATTTCTAAGAGCTGGTTACTGACATTATAACATAATCTATAACTGAAACATGAACTGACTGAACTCATGAATAGATACCAAGACATGTGAGCAACTAAATGACATAAAACTGAGAGGAGTACTAAAGAGGAACTATTACTTTAAGAGGGAACAAAATTCGAAGGGAAAAAGTGAGGATACATGGTCATCATGTCATATTACGCTTCCCAAGTAGGTCCCTCAACTAGATTATTCCTCCAAAGAACCTTGAATGAAGCAACTTCCTTATTTTTCAACTTACAAACCTAACGGTTAAAAATTTCAATAGGGGCCTCTTTATAAGAGAGACTATCTTTCAAACCCAAACTTTCCAAGGATGAAACAGAAGTTGGATCACCAATACATTTCTTGAAAAGAGATATATGAAAGACTGGATGCACTGATGATAAGTTTGCACGCAAGTCTAACTTATAGGCCATATTGTCAATGTGACTCATAAGGACCAACGTAGAAGGGACTGAGTTTCCCTTTCTTGCCAAATATCATTACCCCTTCCACGGGTTAAACCTTCAAGTAAACCAAATCGCCAATTGTGAACTCAAGTTCTCTTCTTCTCACATTTATATAAGAATTTTGGCAACTCTGTGTTGTTTTCAACCTTTCTCTAATTAGCTTAACTTTTTCCATAGCCTCATGGACTGAATCAGACCCTATCAAGGTAGCTTCACCAACCTCAAACCAACCAATAGGAGATCTACACCACCTACCATACAGCACATCAAACGAGGCCATCTAAATACTGGAGTGGAAGTTATTACTATAGGCAAACTCAATCAAAGGCAAGTGACCATCCCAACTGCCCTTAAAATCATTCACATAATCTCTTAATGTGTCCTCTAAGGTCCAAATAGTCCACTTTACCTGACCATCTTTTTGTGGATGAAAAGATATGCTAAGATGAACTTGGGTACCAAAACCCTTCTGAAATGACTTCCAAAATTGGGAAGTAAACTGAGTACCCCTATCTAAGATGATAGTCAAAGGGACTCTATGCAACTTCACAAAATCTATAAGGTAAAGTCTGGCATAATTCTCAGCTAAATCTGATATGTTAACTGGCAGGAAATGTGCTGACTTAGTCATCCGATCAATAATAACCCAAATAGAATCATGCTATTGGCAAGTACGATAAAACCCTATAAAAAAGTTCATATTCACCACTTCCCACTTTCAAGTAGGAATACTGATATCCTGAAGCATACCACCAAGTCTCGGGTTCTCAACCTTAACCTATTGGTAATTCGGACACTTAGCTAGAAATTCTGCAATATCCTTGTTCATGCTATTCCACCAATAGACTTCCTGTAGGTCACGGTACATCTTAGTGGCTTCTGGGTATAGAATATTGAGAAGTGTGAGCTTCTGTTAGCATCCTCTATCTCACGTCATCCATATTTGGGACACAATGTCTGCCCTAATAATAAAGAACACCATCTCCCCCTTGGGAGAAAACCTCAACTTTCTGACTTTGGACGACTTCATTCAACTTAAGAAAAATAGGATCAGTATCATTCTTTTCTTTCACCTCTGCTATTAAAGAAGATTTTGAACCAAGATACTACCTTCAATTGAATTAACCAACCAAACTCCTAATCTATCAAGCCTGCGAACCTCGCGAACCAACTCTTTCTTCTCATCTTCTACATTAGTGACACTTCTTATAGACATCCTACTAAAAGTGTCAGCCACAACATTCGCCTTACCTGAATAGTATAAGGCACTCATATCATAGTCCTTTAATAACTCTAGCAATCTTCTCTGATTGAGATTTAGATCTTTCTAACAAAACACATACTATAGGCTCTCATGATGCATGAACTCCATAAAGATAGTGCCTCTAAATCTTTAAGGCAAAAACAATTAGTGCTAGCTCAAGATCATGAGTCGGGTAATTCTTCTCATGAGGCTTGAACTGTATAGAGGAATATGCTATAACCTTACCATGTTGCATCAACACACAACCAAGACCAAATCCTGAGGCATCACAATAAACTACAAGCCTATCTAAACCCTCTAGCAGAGTCAAAACTAAAGTAGAGGTGAGTCGAGTCTTCAACTCCTAAAAACTCTTCTCACAAGCATCAAACCACATAAATTTAACTTTCTTTTAAGTTAATATTGACATAGGAGAAGCAATATATGAAACTCATTCAACAAACCATCGGTAGTAACCAGCTAAATCCAAGAAACTCTGGATATCTGATGAAGAGATGGGTCTAGGCCAATTCCTAACAGCTTTGCTCTTATGAGGATCAACATGAATGCCCTCACCAGAAATGATATGATAAAGGAATGCTACTTATTTAAACCATAATTCACACTTGTTGAACTTATCAAATAACTGGCAATATTTGAGAGTCTACAAGATAATCCACAAGTGGTCTCCATGTTCATCCTCACTTCGAGAATAAACGAGTATCTCATCTATAAAGACAATGACGAATATGTTCAAATACTGCTTGAACATCCTATTCATCAAGTCCATAAAAGTTGTAGGAGCATTCATTAGTCCAAAATACATAACTACAAATTCAAAGTGACCATACCAACTTCTGAAGGCTATCTTCGGAATGTCACGTTCTCTAACTCTGAATTGATGATAGCCAGATCTGAGTCTATCTTAGAAAAACAACTGGCATCCTTAAACTGAAGCACCCAATGGAGAGATGTTGGGCTTGATAAAACCTTTATCTAAAAGATCTTTCAGTTGATCCTTAAATTCCTTAAGCTCGGTTGGAGCCATTTTGTAAGGTTGAATTAAAATAGGCTGGGTATCTAGAATGAGGTCTATTACAAAGTCAATTTCTCATTCGGGAGGAACTTTAGGCAAATCTTCTAGAAACACTTCTAGAAACTTGTTAACCACTAGAACTGACTGAAAAGTTATGTTCACAGACCTTAAATCCTTAACTCAAACCATCTGATAGATGCTCCCTTTGGAAAACATTTTTTGGACCTTAAGGTAAGAGAGAAATCGACCTATAGGCATTGAAGTACTACCCCTACACTCTAAAACTAGTTCATTTGGAAACTGAAACTGGAGTACTCTATTGCTATAACATGATGCAGCCAATACATGCCAAGAACAACATTAAAGTCAGTCATATCTAACTCTACAAGATCAATTACGGTGACTTTCTAAGAAACTTTGATAGCGCAATTTTTGTATACCCGTCTGGCTATGACAAAATCACCAATAGGAGTAGAGACCGAGAAAGGTTCTAAGAGAATTTTGGGACTGACATCGAAGTCTACTACTATGTAAGAAGTTATGAAAGATAGTGTGGCTTCAAGACATAATAATGTATAGACATTACTATGAAAGATTTTTAACATACCAGTGACTAAATCAGGGGAACCTTTCTGATCCTATCAGGTCTGAAGTGCAGAAAACCTATTCTAATGCTGACAACTACCTACACTAGATGAGGCACCCTTATGAGTTGAGCGACCTACTAGAGCTGCTGAAGTGTTGTATTGAGTTTGTTGACAAACATCTCCGCCCCTTCGTGAGGCCACTGGGAACTCCCTCATTCAATGTCCTAGCTTACCACACACAAAGCTCATACACTTGCCTTGGTAGTTCTTATTATACTTCTTGCAAACCAGATAAGTGCTTCTACTAGTGACAGTGCCCTAGGACTTAGAGCCCGGTGCTCTATCCCGATACTCCTATCTGAACTTAGGTTCTAGAGCACTAACATAAGATGGAGATGTAGCAAAGTACTTTTGACAAAAACTGAGAACGATTACTACCATCTGACCTATGCTAAGAAAAGTTAAAACTACCAGTTCTAGCCTCTTATTCTCTCTTTCCTTCTTCTTGATCTTTTCCTTCTCAATGTATTGGGCATGAGTCATCAACCTTGAGATGTCTATATCCTTGACCAATATAGAAGTCATACACTCTTTAACTACATCCTTAGAAACACCCGATACAAACTTACTCATGTGGGCTTTAGAATTTTCCACCATTGTCGGAGCATACTTTGAAAGCTGAGTAAACTTAAGAGAATACTTTTTCACAGTCACGTTACCCTATTTCAGATTTACAAACTCCTAAAACTTGGCCTCCCTTAACTTAGGTGGGAAGAACCTATCCAAAAAAGTAGCTACCAACTCAACCCAATCAACTAGACCTATATCTGCACTCCGATCTTTCTCCTATTTCTTGCACAAAGTGTAAGCCACTTTCTTCAACTAATAAGAGGCCAAATTTGCACTCTCAATTGGAGTGACACTCATGATTTCAGTGACCTTCTGAATGTCATTAAAGAACTCCTGCTATTCCTCCTCAGCCTTAGAAGCATAGAACTGTGGAGGATTTATCCGAGTAAATTCCTAGACTTTAGCCACCATTGTACCACCATTCGAGATGACCAAAGCAATGACCTGTTGATTTACCTGGGTAGTTATTGCCTGAGCTAGCACCTAAAAAGACACACTAAACTCATCATATGAGATCTATTTTTTCAAAGGGTCTGCTGGAGCTAGTGGTGCTGTTTGGTTCCCTTTTCCGTTTCTCCTTTTGTTAGATCCATTCCTGTTCACACTCTGTCACACGACATGAACATAAAAAAATAAAACTTTTCCTAAAATAATTCATAGCCTCTAATTCATAAGTGTGGAATACTTTTCACCCATGAATAAGACTTTACTTAACGCGACATTTAGACACCCTAGGACACTTTAAACCTGATACTTTGATACCATATTTGTCACGACCCAAGAATACCCCCTAGTCATAACACGGTACTTTGAGTCAAAAGTGACCCCAAGCTAACCCATGGCCTAGCATGACATTATTATTCTATAACAAAATGCATAATACTGAGTGGCAACTAGAAGTCTGAATAATATAATATTAGTCAAATGAGAACCAACACTAGGTTAATATGGAAAATATTTAACAAACCACAAAGCTAAAAAAACACTAGCATATCTATCTAAAAGCCTCTACTAAGTTGAGTTCTTGGGACAAGCGTCCAGCTAACTCTAACTGTATGAAACACAAATAGAAAGGAAATAAGAATACTAAAAATAAATCCTCGAATGATAAGAACTGAACAAACTCTGTTGCTGAGGTTTTGTGGGATCGTGTTAACCTTCAGCTAGATGTTAAACATCTTAACCTTTATTATAACATGATATAGCACAAACGAAAGTATACAATCAGTATTTTGAATGTATTAAGTATGTGAGGTATACACTATGATATATGAAACTGAAAATACTGATAATGAGAAGATAAACTATGTATAAAGCAGAGGAACTTAACAGATGCAATTACCAAGTAAATAAAGATGTAACTGAACAATAATATGTTGAATAAATTGAATACAAGGTCATGAAATACTAAGTCAAAATGGTGGGAGCTATTATTGACCGACATATCCTGTTTGAGCTTAATAGGGCCTACCTACAACCCCAGCTGGAAGGGTGCTCTATACCTTGCCAAAGGTACGAACACTGACTGACATGAATCTACTAAACTAATGTCCAATAACAAAATAAGGTGTCAAGCCTATTCTGAGGGATTATCCTTTAAAACCTACGATGGTGTCGTAGTTTTGGGACTTTGGAACTTCTACTAAAGGTCTCAGCTTAACTGATGGGTGAGCCTTCATCCCTACATCCACTCGATGCTAAGTTTTACTCCCAGCTGAATTATATTGAATAAATGATAAGCTTATTTATACTGAATTCTATGACAAAAATATAGATGTTTTATCTGAAAGCATCCAAGAGACATATGAAACTGAAAAATTGAATACTAAACTATCAATTTTTGGAATGATAAGTCATAGGGTGTTCATAACCCACTATCTTGAAAGTATACAACCATTCTTGACACATGTACAAGCATGAGATCATGGCGTATAATCATGTCAATTGATTCACATCATAATATCATCACGTAATGAGTACTAAATCATCGTATTTCATATCAAAACCAACTAGTCATGAAGAATACAATTTAACAAGTGAATTGAGACATATTTAAACCATAATGTCATGAATTTAGTAGGTATGTATAAATAGTTACATAAGGAGGCATAAAGTTCATGTTCACAAGAATTGGGTTTTGAACCCTAGTTGCTAGATTCATAAATCATTCAAGAAGATGATGTTTTAGGCACAAGGATGAAAGAAAGTCCTTGTTGAAATCCCACATACCTGGTTTTGTTGATTTCTGGAAGGAAAACTTAAACCTTGAAGCTTGGAAGTTAAAGTTTGGAGAGAAAACCCTTTTTTGTTTTCTTAAGAGAAGAGAGGGGAATGAGCAATGAATTTTCCTAAGTATTGAGGGGAAAATGTTTATAAACTAGTTAAAAGGTCATTTGGGGTGAAAAATACTACATTTTCGATGAAAAATCTTATGAAAATGGATGATTTACGTAGCTAAGGCCACTGGCGTGCCACGGCGAAATGGTATCTGGCCAGCAGCATGGCAAGGGGCTATCACGCTGCCTGGGTAGTGTGGCATGGTCATACTGCACCAAGCCACTGTTTTTGGAACTTGGATCGCACCTAGCCTTCATGGCACTGCCCTTACATAGACCCCCCTATTTTAGTGATGCATTTGACCCTGAAACTCATCCTAAAAATCCTGAAACACTTCCTAATGGCATTGTTTCCTCTCCTAATCATCAAACAACCTCAAAGTTAGATTAAACCATATGGGAGCTATCAAAATAAAATCATAGAACTCGTGGGGTATAACACGGACTCAAGGATGAAGCCTCACCCATTAGTTAGGCTGAGACCTTTAGTATTAGCCCATAATTCATAAAACTATGTTGCCACCGTAGGTTCTAAAAGGTCACCTGCCAGATTAGTCTGACACCTTAGTCTTTTTTGGAGATCAGTTTAGTAGATGCACATCAGTCAGTGTTCACACCCTTCGTAAGGTATAGAGCACCATTCCAGCAGGGGTTATAGGTTGGGACGCATTTAACTCGGATGGGGTATGTCGGTTAATAGTAGCTCCCACAGTTTTAGACTCAGTATTTGTACATGACCCTCAGTTCAGTTTTACTTGCTTTTATACTATGACTTTTTAGATCATATTTTCATATCAATAGATATATGTATTTCCTATAGGGTCATTGTACTACAGTTCAACTCTTTATATTAAGTTTGCATTTAGTTTGGTTTCACAACATGTTCAGCACTAGTTTAAATCATATGAAATAATTATGCTCCTACAACTTTCTAGTTTTAAGAAAAGTTTTACCTCATGATTCAGAGATTTCACTATGTCCCACATCTTTTTAGTACAAACGAATTTAAATGTAAATTTTAGTAAATGGTTTATGCCCTCAGTTTTTAAAGCATGTTTTAAGTGTTTTTCATGATTTTTGCATATCTCACATGCTCAGTACATTCAAAGTACTAACCGCATACCTTTTCTACCTATATTTTTCATGTGATATAGATTCAGGTGCTTACTACCGGGATCATAGTCAGGTAGATCACATCTTCCAGTCAGTTGGTGATGAGTTCTCTTTATTTAAAGACTCAAGTCAGTTTGTAGTTCTAGTATTTTATTTATATTCATTTGTATTGATTAGGGATAGCTGGGGGTTATGTACCGGCTATGTATAGTCAGTATTAGTAGAGGATTTATAGATAGTCAGTCAGAGTTGTTATATTTAGTTCCAATTTCTATTTCTTTCAGATTACAGTTCTTGTAAAAATTTTAGCAGTGATGTATTGAACCAGTTTATTTCATGATTAATCTCCCTCTCAGTCATTTTAGCTCTTATACATATTTATATTTAGTTGCTCATGCACTATGCCAATATCAACGGTTAGCTTGGGATCACTTGTGGTTCTAAGCATCATGTTACTTCTATGGTGTAGACTTAGCTCATGACAAACTTGGTATCATATCACAGACCTCAAGTGTCCTAGGGTTTCTATGAAGTCATGCCTAGTAGAGTCTTTCAGAATGGTACAGAGACGTCTATACTTTTGTTTGAGAGGCTACAAGAAATTTAGGAATTATTTCCTTTATTTAATATTCTAGATCATGCTGTAAAGCTATTCTCGACCACATATATGCATATATAAGCATTGCTATATTTTTGCTGACTATGCCTCAATTTCTAGTTAATAGAAACAGGCATGCTTAAATCTCTACCTATAAAGTTTTCTTAGTTAGAGCCTATAGATCGTTATGAGACTGCACAAGGGGTATAGAGTAGCCTACTAGTACTTTTATGTTCAGTGATTCAAAAGAATCCACTTTTGTTCATGCGAATTATGCGTGGAGCCAAAGTCAGATATGCTCTCATATCCCTTCTCAGAACCTTATTGTAGGTGACACCTAAGTAGGAAGAAGTATGTATCTAGATTAAATTCTTTAGCAGTGTTATCCCAAGAAATATTATAACTTTAGGTGTTATGAGCCATAAGTAGTGGAATGGCCCCATAGTTAGAAATGTGTATCAAGAAGTGCAGTAACTTAAGGAGTGGGGATAGTGATTGGTTCAAGTAAGAAGCTAAAGTCATGTACCCATTGATTTGCTAATGAGAAGGTAGCAAGAGTAGTAGTGTTATAGAGAAGAGTGCATTGGTAGGCTGAATTTTGGTAGAGAGTATGGTTAAGGTTATTGTTCGATTATTTTTTTTAATGGACTACTATTTTCAGTTAGAATCCTTGAGTTGAAAAGAATAGAGAAGGTAAATTATGTAATATATGGTTTTTTTGATGGTTGAATTGAGAGATATTATAAATAGATGATGACGAGCTCCCCAGGTATAAGTTTGGATCCCATTTATTTAGGTGCAGGTAAAGTTAGAGGTGTGAATTTAGTAGACTAAGAAGAGAAGATTTGGTTACCAAGTTTAGAGAAAGAGATTATGTATGCCAGTAAGAGGAGGAGTTATGTTAAATAATTATGACTATAGAAGCTCGAGAAAGTTAAGAGATTTTCCAAAAGAAGCCCTAGTAAGAGTATTATATCTACAAATATAGTCTATCCGGGGGAGTTAAGCATTAATGTGTATATTGATGCCCCAACCAGTAAGAATAATGTGCATATAGCTCCATTTAAATAATAGGTCTACAAACTTGGAATGTTTTCTATTGATCTAAGGGACAGATGATAGAGGGTAGAACCAGTCAGGTTTTGAGATTTAAGTAGTAAGGTTAGTGAGTTCTAAAGAAGAGTTAAGGGAATGTATAAACCTATTCCCATCTTAAAAACTTCAGCGTGCTTCTGTCATTACAACACTCTTCTCTTATTTTACATGTTGGCATCATGATCATACTTTTTCTACTCATGCACTTCATGCAGATTTATGTGTAGTATCAAATTCCATTGTTCCTAACATGAGAAGTCAATATCTTCATTAGTACAAGCCATACTCCATGAATTCATGAATTTCAGTCCCACGTCATACAACTCATGACTCATGCACCCATGATTTCTTAGTATGTTTAGCTCTATGAACTCATTATACACCCTTAAATACTAGTGAAATCATATTATGCCATGTATGTCCTCAGGTTTGATATCTGTAAGGATCCATACCTATGATACTCTATTTCTCAAGGCCCAGTTATGTGTCAAAGTTATGTATAGTATTCTTTCTTGCTCTAGGTCCTTATGTTCTAGGCCCTTAGTAACCCTCCTTATATTACGATAGTGGGGTTGATAACAGTTAAATGATAGGTGTGAATGTATTTGTTGAAATACTTGTGGATGAGGACTACCAAGAAGGAATGTATTTTGAAAGTGATAGCTCCTAGTAGATGTAGACTTCAGTTCCCCCTAGTTGAGACTAGCGTGTTTACCTTATGGATAGTACTTTGTACCTTTGAGTTAGGCTTGAAAAGAGTGAGATCATCCTGTTAGACTTAGCCTTCAGCAACCTTAAGTAGTGTGCCCTTAAGAGAACTTGAAGTTGAAGTAGATAAAGTGTAGTTTTTCATAAGAAAGATCATGCTTGAGAAGTATTGATAAGCTTGAAAGTTAACAGTTGCATCGCTTAAGGCATAGAAATCCTATTCTTGCTTATTTGCTAGATTCCCATATTCCATGTTATATAGTTTCAGCAAGAGGATGTCTCATGTTTGAGTCTATATCGTCTCTATTATATGAACCTGTATCAACAGACTAGGATAATTAGACCATGTTGGGATTCTTTATTTGGATACCTTACCCAGATATTGCTCGAAACTCTTTCCCCAAAATGTTATTAGAAATTATGATAAGGGACTTCTAAGTAAACAAATATTCCTTTCTTTGTAACTCCTAGAAATGTCATCATGTTATCTATTATTTCACAGTTCTATGTGTACGTTCGTGCCATGGATGTTTAGGTCGAGTTCTAAAATCTTAGAATGAATCAGTTCCTTATAGCCGAGCAAGTCAGTTTAGAAATTAGACAGATAGATCCAGTAATTTCACCTCTTTCCTCCATGTTTTACTCTTATAAATTTAATTCTATGCCCATTCCATGAATACCTCATTTGCAATCATGCTATGTGTGATTCAGTTGAATCATTATTCACAGTCTAAACTAGCCCCAACCATAATAAATACTCAATTTTAGAAAATAGTTTCATGTTAGTGGGTATTATCTTTTCAGCCAAGCCATATCCTTTATTAGTAGACATGATGGCCAAGTACCCTTATTTTTTCACTCCTAACATAGATTCTACAGGAGTAATAGATCTCCCTCCTAGTATTACTCTATTTTAGTTTTATGTCTACATTGTTCCATATGATTCCTGTGTATGTGTTCATGTTACATATGTCTTAGTGGAGTCAGTACTCTACCAAAAAGCGATTCCAATTATTATAAATGATTAGTTTTAGAATGTTATTTCATGTTAGTAACTCCATTCTTTTCAGCCCAATCATAGTCTTCATTTGAGGTCGAATGATCCCAATGGTGGATATTCAAAAAACTCATAAACTCTTAGCTAAGCTTCTAACCATTTGTCATATATTTATACACCCAAAAGCAATTATTTCTAACAATAGATAAGTTTCATGATCATTTACCTAGTGTGGTGAGTGATTTTGATATGAGCCATGGTCATAAAAAATATTTGGTGCAAAGTTTAGTTGAGAGCATTTCTATCGGTTGAGTTTTAATATACAATCTTACTTGGGTAAACTTCTAATGAATACTACTCCTAAAATATGAAGTATTTCATGGCCTAAAACCAACCAAATGAAAGGTCTTTGATTAATCTTTCCAACGTGGTTGACCGTTTGTTAATCCCTTTTCGAAGTTAAAAATTATGGGCTTTTCAGCAGGGGTACGCACACGCAGTTGGCAAACCAGTAGGCCTCCATGATATCTCTATGCCACGGAGCTTAGTCTCCATGATAGCCACTGTTCCACGGATTTTAAGCTCCATGATGATTTTTTAACACCCCAAAAGGGGCCCAGGCATCCCAACTTCATTTTTCATCCATTTTTGCAAGGGTAAATGGGTATTTTTACCCCCCCAAAACTCCTATAACTTATGGTTCTAACCACCATGTTACTCCCAGGGTGTAGACTCCGGTCATTACATGTAGGTCCTTTAGAAAGTATTGGGGTGAAATACATCATGTCATATTAAGAGGTTCTGATTAAGATCTTAGATCATCAGGTTCGCTACTTGAGAACAAAGGAGGTAGCTTCAGTTAAGGTTTTGAGGAGAAGTCAAGCAGTTAAGGAAGCTACCTTGGAGGCCGAAAAAGGTATAAATGTTAAGTATCCACATCTATTCAATCCCTCAAATGATAGAATAGGTGAAGATTCACCACTATCTGCTGCTGAGAGGGTACCGAATCGTACTACTCATGGGACTGATTCTGAACGTCAGAACCTATATCATAATACGATACATCATAAAAGAGAGTGTGTTCGATATTTTGAATTTACTAATTATGTGAGATATGTAACTGTAAAATAAGCTGAGCATGTTGTTGAATATTGATATACTAAACTAAAATGCAATACTAGATTCAATGTTGAACTGTAGTACAATGACCCTATTTAAATGCATATAAATTGGTGTGAAAGGTAAAGCTATAGAATCATAGTTTAAAACTAAATAAAACTGAACTGAAGGTCATGTACCAATACTAAGTTTGAATCTATTTACGATCCTATTAACCGACATAAACTACATCATCTAAATGTGGAGTCTAATGTATACAACCTATAGATGGAGACTAACGTATACACCCTATAAAAAGGGTCCAATATACCTTGCCAGGGTATAAAGGCATGGCTGGAATGATCATTAAACTGATACCCAACTAGGAGGGCTAAATAACCTATGATGGCGCATAGTTCTAGGACTTGGGCGCACAAAACCCCAATCTAACTTGAAGCAAGTACTACTCATATACTGGTTTACACTGATAGCTCATAAACTAATATACTGAAAATGAGTCAAAACATACTTTATCTGAAAGTATTTTGAAATACTATAAATCATATCAACTAGTAAAAATAACAGAATACTGAGTCATTCTAGGTGTAAAGTCATGAGAAACATGTAATCAAAATATAAGAACCATAAGAGACTGAAATAAAAAGTGAATTCATAAACTCAATGAGAAACTTAACTTTGATTCATGGTAAAACTAAGAATTTTTGAGTTTTTTAGGACTCAATGGTCTAAGGATACCCATTGATGAAATCCCACACACCTGGAAGGTGAATTATTGCTACGAACTTGAGAAATTTTGAACATGCAAAGGAACCCTAGTTTTCTGCCTTTGAGAGAGTTCAATTGATCTTTTCTTTTGTCTAAGATGATTTAAAATAAGTGAAGGGAAAGAATCCCGTAAAAGTATTTTTAACTTCCTATTAGAAGGTCCTTAAACAACATAGTTTAGGAGTAGAAAATAAGGAAAAGATGAAAACACCCTTTTAAAATCATAATTGTTCTGCTCTACCCAGTCATCACAGGTTAACAGGAGGAGTCGACGTGTCTCACTATGAATCATTGTTGGACTCATCATGATTGGGTAGGATTTATAGTCCTAGGAATGACTAGGACACAACGGTTTGTCGTTACTGATAACGAGTCATTATGTGGAATTTTTACTTCTAGACCTCAATATCATCTCTCAGGTCCCCATTAGAATGAGGGACCTGACTAGTCTTCTGGGGTGACAATGACTCATCCTATGGATTGTGTTAACTGGGGGAGAAAATTCAAGTTTTAGGACTTGGTTTGGGGCTGCTCAAAAAGTGTGATAGGATGGTTTTTCCTATCTCGCAATGGGTTGTTATGATACGTTGTTATTATTGTGTGAAAATTCAACTTTCAGGACTTTTTGGCTACTACTCATGATGAGTCACCTATGGTTTGTTTGCACTGACCATGACTCATTGTGTGGGTTGTTCTGTGAGGGAAAATTTCCTATTTCAAACATATTTTCTGTGCTAAGCCTAAGATATGCTCTTAGAGACTTTTAGGGTGTTACAATATCTCCTCCTTGGGAACATTCATTCTTGAATGAAGACTAATTGGTCAAAAAATATAGGGAAGAAGCAGCAATCCCAACACTGAGTTCTAAAAGATGAATACTGACATAATAACTAATTTTTTTGACAAAAAGATAATCTGAACTGAATTCATGAAACATGCATGCACACTAACACATCAAATCAATTGAGGGACATAAAACTAAATGGAATACTAAGGAGGAACTATTACCTCTAGCAGGAACTGAACTAGAAGGAAATAGGTGAGAGTACTTGGTCATAATATCTTCTTCTGCTTCCCAAGTAGCTACATCAAATAGCTGATTCCTCCAAAGAACTTTCACTGAAGTGAGTTCTTTGTTCTTCAACTTACGAACTTGAAGGTCAAAAATCTTAACTGGGACCTCTTCGTAAGAGAGGCTATCCTTCACGCCCACACTATCTATTGGCACAACTAAAGTTGGATAACCAATGCATTTCTTGAATAGGGATGCATGGAAGACTGAATGCACTGATGTTAAATCTGCAGGAAACTCTAACTCATAGGCCATATTGCCAATCCGCCTCAAAATCCTATAAGGACCAACATATCGGGGACTAACTTTCCCTTTCATACCAAACCTCATCACCCCTTTCATGGGTGAAATTTTAAAGTAAACCTAATCATCAACTGCAAACTCAAGCTCCCTTATTCTCATATTTGTGTAGGGTTTTTGACGGCTCTGAGTTGTTTTCAGACTTTCTCTAATCAGATGAACATTTTTTATAGCCTCATGAACTGAATCAGGCCCTATAAAGGTAGCAATTCCAGTTACAATACGTGATCAATTTTATAATTTTGTTTCATGTTAGTAACTCCATTCTATTCAGCCCAATCATAGTCTTTATTCGAGGATGAATGATCCCAAGGGAGGGATATTGTAACACCCGACAAACTCTTAGCGAAGCTTCTAACCATTTGTCATATGTTTATTGGCCCAAAAGAAATTATTTATAACCATAGATAAGTGTCATGATCATTTACCTAGTGTAGAGAGTGTTTCTTATATGAGTCATGGTCATAAGAAATAATTAGTGCAAAGTTGAGTTGAGAGCATTTCTATCGGTAGATTTTTAGTATACGATCTTACTTGGGTCAACTTCTAATGATCACTAATCCTAAAATATGAAGAATTTCATGGACTAACACCCACCAAATGAAAGGTATTTGAGTATTCTTTCCAACACCACTAACTATTTATCAATCCCTTTTTGGAGCTAAGTGTTATAGGCTTTTCAGTAGTGGTGCGTGCACATAGTTGCCAAACCAGTAGGCCTCCGTGATATCTCTGTGCCACATAGCTTAGGATCCATGATAGACACTGTTCTATAAATTTTAAGCTCTGTGATGGTACCGTGACACTCCAGGGGTCCCCAGGCATCCCAAGTTCATTTTTCATCCATTTTTCCAAGGGTAATGGGTATTTTGACCCCAAACACTCCTATAACTTGTGGTTCTAAGTACCATGTTAATTCCAGGGTGTAGACTCAGGTCGTGAAATATAGCTCTTTAGAAAGTGTTGGGGTGAAAGAAAGCCTATCATATGAAGAGGTTCCTATTGAGATCTTAGATCGTCAGGTTCACAAATTGAGAACAAAGAAGGTAGTATAGTTAAGGTCTTGTGGAGAAGTCAAGCAGTTAAGGAAGCTACCTTGGATGTCGAAGACGATATAAAAGATAAGTATCCACATCTATTCAGTCCGACAAATGATAGCGCTTGAGGTAATTGCTTTCTCCTATAGTGACTCTTAGAAGTTCCATATTATGGTCTATCACCTTGTAGTGTTATGTGTACAATCTGGCCATACGTTGTCACTACACGAGCCTACACCCTGAATGTAACACGATACTTAGAGTCACAAGTTACCCCAAGCTAAGCCAAGGCATGGCATAATACTAAAAATACTAAAATAACTGAATCACTGGTGGAAGTTAGCTGAATATAAGAATGATTTATCTGAAATCAATCTAAGTTTGAATAATCACTGCAATAAATAATGTGTCTGACATAAACCATAAAATTGAAACATATATTGTCTATATGTTGGAAAGCCTCTACTAACTGACGAGTAGTTGGGACAATTCCCCAGCTAACTCTAAATGTCTGAAATTTAAAAGAAACAATACTGAAAATTGCTCATCGAATGATGAGGAGTCACCACTATGTGTTGTTGAGAGAGTATTGGATTGCACTACTCATGGGACTGATGCTGAATGTCAGAACCTATATCATAAGACAATAAATCGTAAAAGATATTATACGATCAATATTTTTTTAATGTACTGAGTATGTGAGATATGCAACTGTAAAATAAGTTGAGCATGTTGTTAAATATCGATATGATGAACTAAAACACAATACTAGATGCAAAGTTGAATTGTAGTACAATGACCCTATTATAAATTAATATAAACTGGTATGAAAGGTAAAGCTATGAAATCATAGTTTAAAAGGAAATAAAATTGAACTGAGGGTTATGTACCAATACTAAGTCTAAATCTATGTAATATCCTATGAACCGACATACACCACATTAGCTAAACATGGAGTCTAATGCATACATCTCATCGAAAGGGTCTAATATACCTTACCATGGTATAAAGGCATGGCTGGAATGATCACTAAACTGACGCCCAACTAGGAGGGCTAAAAAAACATACGATGGCATATAGTTCTGGGACTTGGGTGCACTGAACCCCAGTCCAACTCAAAGCTAAGTACTACTTCTATTGCTACCAGAAAGAGAAATGCAGAAGATAAAAGCACAAAGGAAACAAAGAAATAAGATAAACAAAAGATAAAAGTGATAGAAATGTAAACACAAAAATAGAATCAAAGGCAACCAATACTTTATTAAAGTAAATACCTCCTTCAAATAACTAAATAAGCAACTAAACCTATGAGAAAGACCTCAAGGTAATTAGATTCCCAAGCAACCCTTCCTTCTAAAATTGAAACAATCAAAAGCTTCAACAAGCTCTCAAACTCTCAAAAGAGTTTTTAGTTTTTCATATTCAATCAACATCAAAATAATCTACCTCTATAATGAGCTATGCTCCACTATTTATAAACTAGGCTACTAATTTCAAAAATACCCTTAATGAATTAAGGGTCTTCTTAGTCAAGTGGCTTGCATTTAAATAATAGCCACTTTGCGTCTACAACCTCTTTTCCTTTCTGCAAGTAGTCTTCCATGTGCAGCCTTGTACTTTCATTTTAGCACATTCCTAAGCTTCAACCCTTTGTTCCAAACTCTTTCCAAGCCTCCAAAGTATTGACTCAAGTCAAAGCTTTTGAACTTTTTATCTTGGCTTGGCGTGCATCATTCTCCCTTTCTTGAAAAGGATTCGTCCTCGAATCCAAACCTAGCAAAACCATAGGGAAAACAAACAACAACAAGATGGTTAGTGTTAGTGGAAACAATTCTACCAACACACCAAGGATTCACAAACTTATTATATAGCCCAGCATCAATTATTCTCATTAATAACAATCTTTCAAAAGTACCATGAAATACTTGGCTATTCCAAAAATTGAGAAATAAGGATATCACAAAAGAACCAGTGGTTTTAAAATAGCATGCAGGAAATGTCACATTGTTTCTATTAGACATGTAACTAACCTGATCCTCTATTTCCAACTTAGACCACCTCCAAGATAGCACCATGGCAAATCACACACTTTCAAAGTGTCTCTGAGGTCAAAAGGAAAGAATATACATGCATCTTGATAAAGAATACAACCATTTTCCCCAAATAAACTCCTATCAAAATACAATGTACCCTCCCTGCAAGCATGAGAATCATCATATACAAATAGGTAGTAATTAAAGGTATCACACAAAATAACTTCATCTATGGTGTCCTTACATTTAAGATCACTAAAAGACTCACGAATATCAAGCATATTATCAAGAATTGGATCACTCAAAGAAGAAGTAGCAATTGGAAAACCTACACCACCTTCCAACTCAACATCCCATAGTGGGTTACCATAAAAAGTATAGCCCTCAAGAAGAGATACATTACAATAACCATTTACACCACTAGGAACCAAACTAAGAATGATATCATCATCATCAAACAAGACATTATACTTAAAGAGAGAAGAATCAATGAAAGATTGGAAATTAAAGCATTTAATCTCATTCTCAAAAAGATAAATGTAATATTTTAAGGTGGTTTCAATCACATGAGTTCGATGAGCAAAACAAGCAATAGGATATTCAATAAGAGATATGCTCAAAGAAACACTCCTTTTCAAATGACCAACTTTATCAATGGCATCACTAATTTGAGGCTCAATAATCAAATAACAAAATCCCTCAATTAGTGAAGCAGAATCTCAAAAAAGTTGATCAACACAAATTTCACAGACAACGTTTCATCAATCAAATCACAAGTGCAAACACTAGATGGACACATATCGATCTTGCAAGAAGAATCAATTCATTCATCAATAGGATCAATTAGTATATGAACACTCACAACAGATACATTATAAATATATGGAAAAGAATCACTTGACAATATACTATCATTCAAGGCACAAGTGTCAACACTAGGTGGACACAAATTGATGTTGCAAGAAGAATCAATCGATCATCAATAGGATCAACTAGTGTATGAACACTCTCAACAAATACATTATCACTATGTGGAAAAGAATCATGAAGCTCACATGAAGACAAAATATCACTCACACTTTGTTTATTAGTAAATTTTAAAGTGTCGAGTTTAGCAATTTTACCTTAAAGCTCACACGAAAGATCCAATTTGCCTTGTATTCCTCCATTTGACATGTTTGTACCTATACAAGAGTCCTTACAAAGAGAAGGAGTGCCTAAAGTTCCTTGATGAGAATTAGGGAAAGTAGGTGGAAAGAGAAGTTGCAATCCATTTATTCGAGTACTCAATCGATCCAACCATCCTTCCATTCAGGTAAAGAGAGTAGTAAACAAGTTTAACAATTCACCCAAAGTTGGTTCCCCAGTGGGAACTTTACTTTCCTTTTAATGACCCACCATTGGTACCTATTTAATACACTCAACCAAAGAAATCAAACATGTTAGGTTAGTTTATAAAAAAAGGCCCACAATCACTCAAGAAATCACACCTTTGTTTGCCTCAGAAATTGCTTTGGCCAATGACTGTATGTTATTTAGTCGGATGAGTTGCAAGGGCTCAATCTCTACTTGAGGTCAAGAAGGGATTATTGTTGACCCGAGAAAGAATGCTCAAAATCTAATGGGCGTAAGCAAAGAAATTTTAATGAAAATAAGCAAGAAAAGATAAAGAAAAAATAATGGCACAAAAAAAATTGGACTCAAGAACTAATTAGCAAGCAAGTAGAAAGAATTACTTGATGTTAATTAGTTTATATAATTAATGAAATGATATGAGGATTAGAAACTATTTAACAAGTAATTAAAATGATAATTAGATGTTAATTAGTTGAAAAATTAAAAAAAAATGAGTTTAGGAGAAGAAACGGACCAATTTTGACACTTAAAAAAACTTTTAGGGGCTGAAATTGACACTTAGAATTATTGGAGGCTGAAAATCAAGTTGTTAATTGTTGTTGTTGACTGAGTACGTGGCTGCTGATGTGGCGCCTACGTGAAAAAAATTCAAATTTTGAATTTTGAATTTTTTTTTTCAGATTTCCAAAAACATTTTCAACTAATTTCCACTTAGAGCCACAAACACTTTGACCAACTTTGACTTGGAAAATTTAGATCAAAGTGTACCTTTTTCCCCTTTTTCTGCAAGAACTCCTTGATGAACACCAAGAACACACACTAATTGCCAACACCTCCAAATCAACTCAAAATTGGCTAAAAATCTAGGATTAGCTTTCCCACGACTTAGGGAACAAACCCTAATGGTTTTTACTCTCCAATTACTCCCCAATCAACACACCCACTTTTCATGTTTGAAAAGTTCAAAAGCTTGAAAACCCTTTAGAGTGTGTTTGGTATGAAGGAAAATATTTTCTGCAAAATATTTTCCAATTTTCTCATGTTTGGTTGGCTTAGAAGTTTTGGAAAATATTTTCCAAAAGAACTTATTTTACTCTAATTTAAGGAAATGACTTCCCTTCAAAAAGCAAGAAAAACATTTTCCAAAACTCTCTTTCAACCTCACGCCTCAACTTTTCACCCTAACCCAAGTCTAAGGTATCGATTCCCGACATTAACTCAGGATCTGACTCTAGACTCTACCTCTCGATTCTAAACTCGGGACCTGACTCTCGACCTCGATTTGGGATCCAACTCCCAACCTGACACCAGACTCCTGACCTGAGACCTAATTCTCAACCCTGATCCAAAACACAGGACTTGGGGTCCGACCTCGACTTGAGACCCGACTCCCAAAATTGACTTAGGTTCAGATGCTTGACCTCGGCTCGAGACCCAAGCCTCGACCCAACACTGAACTCAATTCGAGAACAATACCTGCACCAATTTGGAATCCAACATCGAGATGGAAATTAGGGTCTGATCTCAACCTGACTCCAAACCTCCGACTCCGACTTTGACTTCCACCGAAACTCTGGACCTGTCACCCTACCCCAACCCTGACTCAATAACCATTTTAGAAATTGGATATTAATATTAGGGTAGGGTCTCGATTTGAGTGTCGGGTCGCAGGTCGAGAGTCGGGGTCGGGTCCCAGGTCAGGAGTCGAGGTCAGGTCCTGAGTTGAAGGTTAGGGTTGGGTCCTAGATCAGGTGTAGGGTGTAAAGTCTTGAATTGGGTCTCAGTTTTGAGTCTTGGGTCGAGTATCAGGATAGTTTTTAGGTTCGGGTGTCGAGGTTGGGTCCCGAATTGGGAGTCTAGGTCGGGTTCCAGGGCAGGTTTCATTTTAGGTGTCGGGGTTGTGCCTCGTGTTAGGAAGCAGGGTCGGGACCCAATTCAGGTGTCAAGTTTTGGGTCAATATTTAGGGTCGGGTTCTTGATCATGTGTTGGGTCTCCATTCGGGGTTGGATTTTGAGTTTCGAGTCAAGAGTCTAGAGTCAGGGTTGAGCCTCGATTAGAGTATCGAGTCTCGGGTCGAGATTCGAGGTTGAGTCTCGAATCGGGTGTTGGGTCTCAGATCAGGAGTCTAGGTTGGGTCCTGAGTAGAGAGTCAGGGTTGGATCCTAGATCGATTGTCGGGTCGGGTGTCAGGGTCGGTTCCTTAATCAGGTGTTGGGGTTTGGAGTCATGGTCAGATATCAGGGTTGGGTCCCTGATTTGGTGTAGGGGCTGGGTCACAGATCGGTCGTCGGGGTTGCTTCATTAGTCAGAAACTATTTTTCTAAAAAGTAATTTTTGCTCTATAGCCAAGAACTAAAAGATATTTTCTAGAAAATATTTTTCATTCTCCAACCAAACACTAGAAAATATTTTCTGGAAAAATATTTTTCACTCACCAACCAAACATGAGAAAATAAGTAAGAAACCAACTAGTTTTCCATGAAAACATTTTCTAGGAAAATATTTTCCATGGAAACATTTTCCTTCATACCAAACACTCCCATAATGTCAACTTCTTTTCTACAACTCCAAATGAATTCAAATTTTTGGAGTAGTTGCCCCTCAACCTAGAGAACAAACCCCACTAAATATTAAGTTTCAATTCAAACTCAATTGAAAAACTCATTTACCAAATCTTCAAAGTTTCAAAGCTTCAACCTCTTTTATGGTGAAATCTTCTCCAAAATTCAAAATTGAATGAAATTTGCGGATTTGGACTCAAAAAACACTAGAGAAAAAGGATCTAGTGTCAAAAACAACAAATCAAACAAAAAAAATTAGTGTTTTTTTGAATAATTTCGATTATTCTTTTTGAAGATATCAACTTCCCAAGACTAGATTTGTGAAAACCATCCTATTCCAAAGCTATGATAAATGAAACCATAAACAGAAACTCAAAAAAAAAAAAGAACAAAGGAAACAACGAAACAAGATAAACAAAAGATAAAAGGGATAGAAAGGTAGACACAAAAATAGAATCGAAGGCAACCAATACTTTATTAAAGTAAAGACCTCCCTCAAATAACAAATAAGCCCCTAAACCTATGAGAAAAACCTAAAGGGAATTAGATTCCCAAGCAAATTCTAAAGTTGAAACAATCAAAAGCTTCAACAAGCTCTCAAACTCTCAAAGGAATATTTAGTTTTTCATATTCAATCAACATCAAAATAATCTACCTCTAAAATGAGCTATGCTCCACTATTTATAGACTAGGCTACTAATTATAAAAATACCCTTAATGAACTAAGGGTCTTCTTAGTCAAGAGGTTTGCATTTAAATAATAGCCATTTTACGTCCATAGCCTCTTTCCTTTCTCCATGAAGTCTTCCACGTGTAGCCTTGTACTTATATTTTAGCACATTCATAAGCTTTAACCCTTTGTTCCAAACTCTTTCCAAGACTTCAAAGTATTGACTCAAG
The DNA here is from genome assembly GCA_031232105.1 of Capsicum rhomboideum. Lineage (NCBI taxonomy): Eukaryota > Viridiplantae > Streptophyta > Magnoliopsida > Solanales > Solanaceae > Capsicum > Capsicum rhomboideum. The sequence continues at coordinate 108,881,751 of CP124711.1, forward strand.
TCAAAGCTTTTGAACTCTTTATCTTTGCTTGGCGTGCATGCATCACCTATACTAGTTTACACTGATAGTTCATAAACTGATATACTAAAAGTGAGTCAAAACTTACATTATCTAAAAGTATTTTGAAAGTATGAATAACTAAAGTTATGTTGTAGGTCTGTAAACTGAGACTAATTAACTTATTCATGATAAAATCAACAATTAATAATATCGTGTGTTCATAACACGCAAACATTTTTGAAAACATAGCTAAATTATATGGAAATACTATAAATCATATCAACTAGTAAAATAATGGAATACTAAGTCATGCTAGGTGTAAATTCATGAGAAACATGTAATCAAAATATAAGAACCATAAGAGACTGAAATAAAAAGAGAAATCATAAACTTAATGAGAACCCTAACTTTCGTTCATGTTAAAACTGAGAATTTCTGAGTTGTTTGGGACTCAATGGTTCAAAGGATACCCATTGATTAAATCCCACATACCTGAAAGGTGAATTCATGCTAAGAACTTGAGAATTTCTAAACTTGCAAAGGAACCTTAGTTTTCTTCCTTCGAGAGAGTTTAATCGATCTTTTCTTTTGTCTGAGATAATTTGAGAGAAGTGAAGCGAAAGAATCCCCTAAGAGTGTTATTAACTTCCCTTTAGAAAGTCCTTAAACTACATAGTTTAGGTGTAGAAAATAAGGAAAGAATGAAAACACCCTTCTAAAATCATATTTGTTTTGATGTACCTAGTCGTCACGGGTTAACAAGATGATTCATTGTGTATCACCATGACTCATTATTGAACGCATCGTGACTAGGTAGGATTTATGGGCCTGGGAATGACTGGGACACAACGGCTTGTCGTTACTGATAACGAGTCATTGTGTGGATTTTTTGCTTCTACACCTCAACATCAACTCACCGGTCCCCATTCGAATGAGTAACCTAATGAGTCTTCTGGGGTAACAACGACTCATTCTATGGATCGTGTTAACTGGGGGAGAAAATTCAAGTTTCAAGACTTGGTTTGGGGCTGCTCAGAATGTGTGATAGGACAACTTGTCCGATCTCACAATGTATCTTTGTCACTGTGTAAAAATTCAACCTTCAAAATTTTTTGGGTCCTACTCAGGATGAGTCACCTATAGTTTGTTGGTACTAACCACGACTTATTGTGTGGGTCATTCTGTGAGGGAAAATTTTTGGTTTCCAACATATTTTCTGTGTTAAGTCTGAGATATGATCTTAGATACTTTTGGGGTGTTACAATATATCCTTCTTGGTAACATTCGTCCTTGAATAAAAACTAACTAGGCGAAAAATATAGGGAAGAAGCTGCAATCCTAACACTGAAAAAGCTGAATACTGACATAATAACTAATTTTTTTGACCGAAAGATAAGCTGAACTAAATTCATGACACATGCATGAACATTAAAACATGAAAGCAAATGAGGGACATGAAAGTTAATGGAATACTAAGGAGGAAACTATTACCTCTAGTAGGAACTGAATTAGAAGGGAATAGGTGAGGGTACTTGGTCATCATAGCTTCTTCTACTTCCCAAGTAGCTCCTTCAACTAGATGATTCCTCCAAAGAACTTTCACTGAAGCAACTTAGTTGTTCCTCAACTTATGAACTTGAAGGTCAAGAATCTTAACTGGGACCTCTTCGTAAGAGAGACTATCCTTCATGCCCACACTCTCTATTGGCACAACTAAAGCTGGATAACCAATGCATTTCTTCAATAGGGATGCTTGGAAGACTTAATACTCTAATGCTAAATCTGCAGGAAACTCTAAATCATATGCCATATGTCCAATGAGCCTCAAAATCCTATAAGGACAGACATATCAGGGACTAAGTTACCATTTCTTACCAAACCTCATCACCCCTTTTAAGGGCAAAATTTTCAAGTAAACCCAATCATTAACTTCAAAGTCAAGGTCTCTTCTTCTATATTTCCATAGGATTTTTGACAACTCTAAGGTGTTTTCAAACTCTCTCTAATTAGCTGAACCTTTTCCATAGACTCATGAATTAAATCAGGCCCTATTAAGATAGCTTCACCAACCGATAGGAGATCTATAGTACCTACCATTAAGTGCCTCAAGATGAGCCATCTAAATGTTGATGTGATAATTGTTATTATAAGCAAACTCAATAAGAGGCAATTAATCATCCCAAATACCCTTAAAGTCATTCACGCAAGCTCTCAACATATCCTCTAAGGTCTGAATGGTTCGATCTGCCTGACCATCTATCTATGGGTGAAACAATGTGCTAAGAAGAACCTGGGTACCTAGACCCTTCTTAAAGAACTTCCAAAATTGTGAAGTAAACTGAGTTCCCCTATCCAAACTAATATTCAAAGGGATTCCATGCAACTTGACCAACTCTCTAAGACCGAGTCTAGCATAATCCTAAGCTAAATCTATAGTATTATCTGGCAGGAAATGTGCTGACTTATTCATCAGGTCAATAATAACCCATATAAAATCATGTTGCAGGAGAGTATGGGGTAACCCTGTACTGACATCCATATTAACTTCTTCCTACTTCCAAGTAATAATGTTGATATTCTGTCATACCGCTGGGTCTCTAGTGCTCAACCTTAACTTGTTGGTAATTTGGACACTTAGGCACAAATTCTGCAATATCCTTCTTCATGCCATTCCAATAATAGACTTCCCATATGCCACAATACATCTCGGTGGCACCTGGGAGAATAGGATACCGAGAATTGTCATCTTTTGTCAACATTCGCTATCTCAAGTCGTCTATATTTGGAACACATAATCTGCCCTAACAATGAAGAACATCATCGGCCCCTTTGGAGAAAACCTCCCCTTTTGACTTTGGACTACTTCCTTCAAATTAAGAAAAATAGGATTGCTATCTTGATTCGCCTTCAGTTCTTCCACTAAAGAAGATTTCGAACCATACTGAACCATAACACTACCTTATGCTGAATCAACTAAAAGAACTCCCAATCTAGTAAGTCGATGAATATCACAAACTAATTTTTTCTTCTCATCCTATACATGGGCGACACTTTCCATTGAAAGTCTGCTAAGAGAATCAGCCACTACATTGTCTTTACCCGAATGGTACAAAACACTCATGTCATAATACTTAAATAATTCTACCCATCTCCTCTAATGAAGATTATGATCTTTCTAATTGAACACATACTGAAGGATCTTATGATCGGTGACACATCCATATTTACTCCATAAGGATGGTGCCTCCAAATCTTTAAGGCAAAAGCTACGACTGTCAACTCAAGATAATGAGTCGGGTAGTTCTTCTTATGAAGTTTGAGCTGTCTAGAGGCATAAACCATAACCTTACAATTACACATTAACACACATCTGAGGCATACTAAGAAGGCATCAAAGTAAACAACAAACCTATTTGGACCCTTTGGTAGAGTCAAAACTGGATTAAAAGTGAATCAAATGTTAAACTCTTAAAAACTCTTCTCACAAGCGTCGGACCACTTAAATTTGACTTTCTTCTGAGTTAATCTAGACATAGGAGAAGAAACAAGTGAAAAATATTCAATAAATTGTAATGACCCTTTTTCTCATTACGGTGAAGTCTAGCGTGCCAAAATTTTGGTTAAGTTTCTCCCCGAATAATGAGTTAGAAATTTTAGGCTAAGCTAATCTTGGATGAAACAAAGTATGGTATGGTATAGGATAATCTGGGAATAGATTAGTTATTGGTTAAGAATTTTGGGGTTATTTGTGATATCTAAGGCGATAAGGGATCCATAGAAACTTTCAAAAGTGAATTTGGATTAGTAAAACTTTGATTATCGTATTTGATGTAAAAGGGGATAGTTTGGGATGTCAATATTCAGGAGTGTGTTGTGAAATGGGAAAATTTTATGGGTTTATGTACTTTTTTCCTCCACCCAAGCTGTAATGTGGGAGGTCGGCTGCTACCACTGGCTCGCTATAGCGGAAATATTCTCGCTATAGCAAAAATATTCTCACAATAGTGGGAGTTAGAGTTGGCCAATCCCTGCATATCGGGTGAATCCCTCTATAGCAATGCTTAAATAGTGGGAATTATCTCTCTATAGTGGGATAAATTCTAATTAATGTAGAAAATATCCCAAAAATGTATTTTTATTCCAAATACGGTTAAGGGCGGAAGAGGGAAAATTTTGGTGAATTTCATTAGTTTTCCACCAATTTCCTTCGTTAAGGTAAGTAAATACATTCCACTAACTAATTTATTGATGATTAATCCCACTAACTAGTTTATGGATGATTAATCCTTAGAATTAATAGTTTTTGGGTATGGGGAAGGATTGGACTTGACCTAGGTGAATTTCTGGGGCAATTAGATGATTTTGGGTTGAAAATCCTTGGGTTTTGGTCAAGGGTTATTTAATTATGATTGAATGCTCAGAATTCATCTTTATAATCATGAAATTGGTAGAATTAAAATGGAATGATGGTAGAAAAATCCTAGAATAAGGGAATGATTATGAATTTGACCTTGGGGTTGAGGGATGAGATTATAATCCTTGAACTTGTTAGGTCATTATTTGAATTATAGCTACATTGTTGTTTTTAGACCATAACAAAGTTGAGATTGCAAGAATGGAAAGACTAATTTTTGTTAGAGTGGTGCGATGTTTGGATTGAGGTAGGTGATTGTTAAACATAGTTGAAAATCCAACTTGGTTTATGTGTGCATATTAATTATTTCTTCGTATACTTGTTACAATGCATGTTTTAAGAAGAGTAATTGTTGAATGATATTGAAAGTGTTAATTATATATAATGAGGTTATATTAAAGTCTTGATGGTTGTATAAGAGTGGTTGACTTATTCCCATTATGTTTGTGATTGTTGTGACATTCTTTGTTATAATAAGATAAGATGGTAAAGGACATCATCATGAGATTTGTTATTATTATGTGATGATCCAGTAAAGGACATCATCACGGGATAGGTTTGGGATAAAAGTGGCAGATACTAAATTTCTGGAATGTTTGGTACATGGACTAAAGCTCGTCCCATGCAGGTCATGGCTAGTGGGCAACCATAAGACCCTTAGCATAAATGTATAAGGTATTGGTGAGTTTGATGGGTCCTTGAGTGGACCGGGTTTATGGTTATTGATATTTTAGGTTCCTTGAGTGAACTGGTTGATATTATTGTTGTTATATTTGATCCTTGAGAGGTCCGATCTAGGAGTACAAATGAATGGTATATTTTCTATTGAGGTCTAATTACTTATGTATTTGAGACAAGGTGTAACTTATTATTTTGAGTCTTGGTTTTGTTGAGTTGGTCTATTATCGGTAGTCATGGTCTTGACTTGGTATATTGTCTATATTGATGTACGCATGACTGAATTCTTTAGTGTCACTATGAAAGGATAAGTGGTACATATTTGGATTGAAGGTAATTGTTAGGTGTTTATGATTGTACTTGATTTCGAGGTTATGGTTATTTGTTCACATTTATTATTTTGGGTTGGCCGACCCTACCTGTACATACTAGTTTTGTACTGATAATACATGTGTTCTTCTTTTTGTTGAATACAGAGCACCTTCCAGTGACTATATCAAGCCCTCAACTTTAAATCGAGACACATATCAAATAAAAGATGAGCTACATTCTTCGAGCAGCTATGATTCATCTAGCTTAGTTCTTGTCTTCTTATTTCAGACATGGATACTTTTATTTTATTTTGGGTTGAACCTATTATTGATAATTGTTAGTGTTTTGGTGTAATGACTTTCAGTTGTTGCGGTATTTTAGACCTTTTATATTTTCTGCATCAATTTTGTTATTAGAATATTTGAGATAATGGTTTATTAATAGAATAATTAGAGCTCTTAAAATTTACTTAGTGTCAGTATTGGCTAAATTGGGTTAAATGGTTCTCCCACCAAAGGGTTAGTGTGGGTGCCATTCACAATGGGTTTGGGGCTGTGACAAAGTTGGTATCAGAGCCCTAGGTTCATTGATCTTATTGTACCAAAATGGGTCCAGTATAGTCTTGCAGAATAGTACAAAGACAACTATACTTTTCTTTTGGAGGCTGGAATTTATCATATTTTTCTTCTTTCATGCTATAACTTGATTTCAATTGGCATTTGGTGATCCAAATTAGTATTTGATCCCTTCATTCTTTTATCTACAAATGGTGAATATGAGAGACAATAGATCTAGAGAAGCAACCCCGCACCAGCAGTTCTAGCTATGGAATCGACTGTTAGAGGAAGAGGAAGGGGTAGGGGAAGAAGAAGAGGTAGAGCAACACCCGTCAGGAGTGGAGCTCAGGCTGCAGCTCATCTAGCCTAGTAAAGATATGAGACACCTCTCCCACCCCAGGATCAGCATGATAAGGTTGTGAATAAGGAAGTCTTAGAGCATGAGGAGGTAGTTCCAGGTCTAGTAGGTGTAGTTCCTCCACCGATGTTGTCTCAGGTGATTCAACATGTTTTTGTTTTTCTATATGGGTTGGTAGGTACTGGAGCCATGCCTGAAATACCTGTTTATTAGTTTCTAGGTGTTCAACCTGCTGCTACTTTTGCTCTTAGAATTGATGAGGCCTTGGGTACTAAGATCTTCCCTCTTCTGGTGTTAGGTCCTATCATGATTGGGACTAAATATGATATGTTGGCTAAAGTTTTGAAGATGAAACCTTCTACATTTGTTGGTTCTGAGACAGAGGATGCGTTCGAGTTCATAGGTCATTGTTATGAGAGGTTGAGTAAAATGGGAATTGTAGAGCAGCATGGTGTTGAGTTTGTAACCTTCCAACTATAGGGTGATGTAAAGCAATGGTGGAGGGCTTATGTGGAATGTTGGTCTCCAGCTTTACCTCCCTTGACATGGACTCAGTTCCATACACTATTTTGGGAGAAATATGTACCCTGTATTCTTCATGATAGTAAGAAGGATGAGTTTTTACCCATTGATGAGGGTAGTATATCTGTTGCATCCTATGAGGCTAAGTTTCATACACTATCCCTATATGCTACCCAGTTGGTCAGTACTGAAGAGGAAAGGATCTGGCTTTTTGTGAAAGATTTGAACACTGACTTATAGGTTTGAATTGTGCAAACAACTTCTACTAGAAAGACCTTTAATGATGTTGCTGATTATGTGAAGAAGGTAGAAGGAGTCAAATAGGTTGTCCAAGTCAATGTTGTAGCAAAGAAATCCCAAAATGCAGGTAACTTTAGTAGTTGTTACTGGGGTTATGGTCATCAGGCTTATCAAGCTCGCCCTATTCAGTCAGCTTTTCCAGAATCTATAATGGGTCCTTTCGGGACCACTCAGTAGTCTTCAGTTGTGAGAAGCCAAGGGGCTTCTTATTCTTCTGCTAGTAGGCCTTCCTTATGTCGAGGTTGCTTTACTTGTGGTGTTGTGAGGCAATTCAAGAGAGATTCTCCTCATATATTGGTTGGTTTTCAGGGGAAGCAATAGACTAGGGTTGTGGTTCCTACTAGTAGAGGTGGCGGAGGTAATGGTAGAGGTCATCCATGGGGTTCTCAAGGTAATCATCACAGAGGCTATGGTGGAAATTGAGGTGGTGGTAATGCAGGGAAAGGCGGTGTGCATCCTGTTAGAGAGGTTGCCTATATTGATGATAGAGCTCATTATTATGCCTTCCCAGGCAAATCCAAGGTAGAGGCTTCAGATGCTGTCATTATAGGTATTATTCTCATCTAGGCTATGGTTTTGTTTGATCCAAGTCCTACTTATTCTTATGTATATGCTAAATTTGCCTTGGAATTAGACATGGTTTGTGATATGCTTGACTTACCTGTGTATGTATCTACTCTGATTGGATACTCTATGGTAGTGACTCAAGTGTATCGTACTTGTTCTATTATATTTATGGGTTTCCAAAATTGGGTTGATTTTATGATTTTGGATATGCTTAATTTTGATATCATCCTGGTTATGACTTGGCTATCTCCGTATCACATTGTTCTGAATTGTAATGCTAAGACTGTGACCTTAAAGATTCCTGGGATGAATAATTTAGAATGGAAAGGTGTGTATAAGTCTGTACATGTGAAAAGTATATCTTTTATTCTAGCTAAGAAGCTAGTTGGGGAGGGGGTGGGGTGTGTTTGACCTTTCTGGCACATCTTCGGGATGTAAGTGCAGAGGTACCCTCTATTGAGCCAGTTCTTGTCGTGTCAGAGTTTCAGGATGTATTTCCCACCGACTTGACTGGTATGCCTCTGGATCAAGACATTGACTTTTTCATTAATTTGAAGCGAGGAACTAGATGTCACTCCTAAGCGCACACGCAAGTGTACGTGGTCGTGTAAGTAATATAGTGGCTCTTGCTAGCCGAATGTCGATTCCACAGGGAATTGGTGTTTAGCAGACGATCCAACTTAAGTATTACAATTGAAGTTAAACAAGTGTGATTTATAACCAAAGAGAGTTAGAGTTTTATTTTTATAAACTAAATGATAAAAGTAACAACGATATGAAATTCGGATTGTAAACAATGTATGGAGAGTTCTAGGGTTGAGGCAATTACTTCAGATTCATGCATAACTATGGTTTCTAGTCGGTGTTGGTGCCTATCATAATTTTTGATCTATGGGGTTGATTTTACAATTTGAGAATGGTCATCCTCTAAGTCATCTACCCAAATTAATCTCACAACTACCTCATTGAGCGGTGATATGAGTCTTTAATTTGGATGCATTAAACTATCTTCCCGTTTCATTAATCAAGTGGGGCGATTAGGTATATCGCTATCCTAACCGCAAATCATCCTGTAAAAATCAATATCTAACCATTAAAAAAATGATCGAAACTCCTTACGTTCTTCATTCATTCCCTCAACTCCTATGGTCAATTTGTTTTGAGACTAAGATTTATCCTAAAGTTCATGACGCTTAAGAATAGCACAACAAGAACGCAAGAACAATCACATGACTTGAAAAAACAAATAAAACAACTAGAAAACCTTAATTAATCATTCATGTTGTAGGCTCAACCCTATAATGAGGGTGTTTATCCACTCAAATTCATACAAACAATCTCCATAAAAGAGTTCAGAACTTCAAACTATAAGAATGAAAAGTAAAAGAAGAAAGAACCCTAGTTTGAGCTCCTTGATGTCTCCTTTGCTCTCCAATTCGTGTGCAATTGTGTCTAAGTCCTCCTTTTATAGTGTTTTAGGTCGTACATGGGGTTCCCCACACGAATTATATGTATTTACAACCTTGCCCCCACTAAAAACAAGTTAAAAACCAACTTCTGGACGTCTTGGGGGCTTGGTGCGTCTCATGGCCATCGCACGCCTATTCCAGTAGCCATAAGTGATGGGGGTGAGATTAAGGCATTATATTGTGCCTTTTGAGGTGCGTAACGTGGCTCCCTCCCTTTATTTGGGAGGTACGGCTCATGGCCCCTCCAAAGTGAGAGGATGCGCTCGTTTCTTCGTCGTCTCTTCTCGTGCACTTGTCCCTTGTTTCCATACTTCTTGTGGCTTGTTTGTAGGATTCATTTAGCTTCCATAGATCATCCATAGGTCTCCTAAAATATCTAATAACAAACATATACCTATACAACACAATAGAACTCATCAAAGTACACTATAACAAGCATAGCTCAAGCTAGCGACACTAATTTTCACTTCTCCGTGCTATTAATCCTTTTGTCTCTAGACTTGTTTCAAATGCACCTTAAAAACCATAAACATGTAATTTAACACAAAAATCATGTATACACACTTTATTACTCAATAATCACCTCAAGTTATGCTCAAAACTAAGCTAAAAGCGCATAGATAATGACACTTAGGAGTACAAATATGCCTAAGATCACCAACCCATACTTGAAGCCTTGTTCGTCCTTGAACAACTCTTTAAATTAATCACCATAAAGGAATACTCTAACAACATTACTAAAACTTAGACACTCAAGCTAGAACTACACAAACCACATAAATAGCAAGTGTTAAAATGTAACACCCCGTACCTTCCCAACCTTACTTGACGACATTAAAACAAATGTTTACCTAGGTGTCGAGAGCCATACCTATGTATTTTTTAATGCTATTGATGAGATAATTGAATTTGGACCTCGTATATGTGATTAAACCTTCGTAGGAGGTGTTTTGTGATTTTCGTGGAGCATTTTTGGGGTTCAAAACGAGTCTAAGAGGACCTCTAAACAAAGGATATTAAGGTTAAGAAGTAAGTTAAAGAATAGGACTTGAAGTATCTAACCAAACCCGCGAAGAAAAGTCGAAAAAATGGAATTTTTTGAAAAACTAAGTGTGGGGTATGCCAGAGGACGTTACACGCTGCTTTGGGCCAAATTTTTGTGCCCAGAAGCAGTAAGATGGTACGCCCAAGGGCGTGCCACGCTGGTTTTTCCATTTTTTGAAAGTTGGAAATTTTCTAAGTCCTAAGGGTACCCGGGGTCGTACCGAGGCCGATTTTTGCCACGTTTCTTCTAAAACCATGAGTATATACATGAAATGAGTCAATTATTATATTGGTATGATAAAATTAGTCGAGAACGAATTTGGCATCAAAATGACGATTTTACCCTTTTGATCAAAATAGGCCATACGTGGCTAGAATCACTTGTTTTGGGGATTGAGGCTATGGATATGAATAGCGTGAGTGGGAATATTGTTGTAACATGTATTATATGATTTAAATACGAGAAATTATTGATTTTATTGACTTAAGTGAATTGGGCCCAAAAAGGACCCAAAAATAAAAAGAAAACATAGCCCAAAAATGGGTCAAAAGACCCATTCTTGCTTCGACCTTCTAGAAACCAATATTAAATGCTAAAGAGTGGCTAAGTATGGAATTGATAGACTATATAAATGGAAATAAAATATGATTTTTATTCTACACAAGTCTCATGATTTTTTAGACCAAAAGAAGATATTTGCTCTCAAACCCTAAAGAACTCAAAGTCAGTTTTGGAGCAAGATCATCACTTTTCAATCTTGGGTAAGTGATTATTGTTATGAATTAATATATTATATGCATGGCAGAGTATGTAAATCATGTTGGACATGGTACTTTGTGTTTTTATATAAGATTTGTGATCCATGAGGTTCAAGCTTGAATTATGACTTGTGCCTTTGATGAAAGAGCATGGTATGGATAAAATATGGACATGTATGGTGTGTTTTGTTATTTAACTTGTTATTTTTCTATAAGTGTCAATTGTGGTATTTTGGCCGATATGTGCTATGAGGTATATTAAGGTAAGTTGATGGATTATTTGTGATGTGGTGTGGATAAGAAAGTGTAAAGGAGAAGTGTTGTGGTGAAATGTATTAATTATCATGTATTGGTCAATGTTGCGAATATTGTGGGATTTTTGGAATAATAATTTCATCAATGGTTTTGTCAAGGGGAAATGACATGTTTAAAGGCAAACATGTAACCCATTGATGTTATATGCATTTGTAAAGTAATTGATGGTTAATGTGAATCCCGTTATATATTTGTGTTGTACAGTGACACATAAATAAGGAGCGGGACTATTGTATGCACATCTAGGATTGTATATTCGTATTGGGAATACAAGGTATGTAAGGTTACTCTGTCCGTATCTTTCTGCGGTAAATAATATTCACATTGACATTAAGCTTGTTTCATCCCGAAATGTGCTAAGGTATCCCATATCCGGTTATCCATGGTCATTGTCATACATTTCCTACTCATTGATCATTTGTGAATCTCATGTCTCATATTCATGGTTAATGTTCCAAAAGCTCAAATAAGGTTATGTTCCAATTTTTCTAATAGTGATTATACTTATGTCTCTTGTTCATGGATTATTATCCAATGGTTCCTATGGTGTTATGGTTCTAATAATGTTATGTTGCCAAGTTATTCACATGTCTCTCACTTGTTGGTTAATGATCCAAAGTTTCAAGTAAAGTTATGACTTTCATGGTATCAATATCAAAGTAATGGATAAAGTAATGCATATATGGTCAATGATCAAGTATGGGTGGCAGCTTTGGGGGAAAAATGCCTAGCCCAAGTCAATCCCAAATCGGGGGGCAGTCCTAGGGGTATAAGCCTAGCTCGGATCGATCCTGACAGGGGGCAGCTCTAGAGGTACTAACCTAGCTTGATCCGAACCTTAAATGTTGTATGGGTGGCAGCTCTAGAGGTACTAACCTAGATCTTCATAGGGTGGCAGCTCTAGGGGCATAAGCCTAGCTCGAGCCGATCCCAACATAACGATATGTTATGTTTAAAGCCCACTGTTCAGTCAGGGCCCGGGTATCATAGGTCACAAGCAAAGATGAATAATCATTGAATTAAAGATACAAAGAAAGTAACGAAAGCAATATACATGGTTTCCAAAGTACAGAATAGTGACTCATCTAGATTGTGACTTATCTATATTGGTGATGCATTTGAACTTGAGTTCTTTGAAATATTTACATATCTTATGAGTTTCATATGGCCTTACATACTCAGTACATTCTTCGTACTGACCCCTCTTGGGGAATTTACGTTACTTGCTGCAGGCGCAGGTACTATTAGGACTCCTCAGTAGGTTCCCAGTTGTTGCAGATCTTTGGTGAGCTCCAGTTAGTTCGGGGCTTCTCCGAGTCACTGTAGTACATATGTTTTGGTGTTGTACATGTTGTATAAAGCGGGTACTTATACCGACTTTTAGTTCATTTTGGTCAATGCATTTGTTAGAGGCTTTTGTAGACGGTTGTGGGTGTATAAATGTAAAAGGTATATGTCGTTTTTGACTTGGTGGCCTCAACATCCAAGTTTCGCATGTGTATATATATATCATGTTCCATGAATTCCATAGTTGGTATCTAAAGCTATTATGTGATTATGGGTTTCTTATGGCATGCATGTGATGGAATAGAGGCAAAACTTGGTTCTCTCGGGCCTTGTCGGCTATGAGTGCCAATCCATCCCGATGGGATTTGGGGCATGACAAAAGTGGTATCAGAGCAGGTCGTTCTAAGGGTGTCTACAAAGCCGTGTCTGAATAGAGTCTTACTTATTGATTTGTTGTGCACCACATTTATAAGTAGGAGGCTATGGGACATTTAGGATGTTGTTTCTTTTCTTCACTTCTAGATTGTGCAATAGAGTCAGTATTGTAAGTTGAATTGAATCTGATCATGGTGATTGTTTTTCTTTGGTATAGTCAAAATTCCAATTACGAGAAGAGGTAGAGGTAAAGGGAAGCAGGTAGATGTGCCTGCTGAAGAAGGAATAAGTAGACTACCACCTGACCAAGCTAGTCAAGGTGGAGCAAATGCTAAAATTTCATCGCGGTCTTCGTCTACTTTCCTAGCTCCAGAGGAGCCAATTGGTAGAGAAGTACCCGCGGAACCACCAATGAATTCCACAGATCAGGATCTTAAAAATGCAGTTCATATGTTGACACAGTTAGTGGCAGCCCAGAGTCAAGGACGAACTGGTCCAATTACACATGATGATGATGCGGCTAGAGTGGCGAGTCGCATAACACAGGATTTCTTGAAATTGGACCCTCCTATATTCACTGGGTCAGATCCGAAAGCAGATCCACAGGACTTCGTGGATCAAATTCAGAGGGCCTTGGAAGTTATGCTTGTGATAGGGGTAGAGACAGTTGAACTTGCTGCATATAGATTGAAAGGAGATGCAATATTATGGTACGAGGATTGGAAGAAATCCCGTGATATTGGTGCAAATCCACCTACGTGGGAAGAGTTTAAAGTGGCTTTCCTTGATCATTACTTGCCCTATGAGATCCGTGAGGCATGTGCCGATCAGTTTCTAAATCTCCATCAAGGAAATTTGAGTGTCAGAGAATATAGATTGCAATTTAATTCCTTGGCTCGATATGCGCCAAATGTTGTGGCTACGATGACAGACAGAGTCCATAGATACGTGGATAGACTAGAGCCATATTTTGTAAGGGATTGCACCATTGCTGCCTTGAACAAGGACATGGACATAGCAAGAATCCAGGCCTTCGCCTAGAAAATGGAAGATCAAAGGCAGAGACGAAGGGTACATGAATTTGACAGGGGACGGTCCAAAAGGGATAGACCTATGGGACCACCTATGATGTCCCAAGGAGGATCTAGGCCCCGCGTGTTTTTGAGACCACCTAGACCATCGTTCTATTATTCCACAGGGGGTGCTCACTCACAGTTTTGAGGGTCTAGGGGTGGTCTATCTGGGCAGAGTAGTGGAGTTCACGGATCACAAGCAGTAGGTTTTCCTCGTCAGCAGTGTCAGCACTGCCGGCGTATTCATGCAGGTACATACAGAGTGGGGACAAATGCTTGTTTCTGGTGCGACATGACAGGACACATGATGAGAGAGTGTCCCCAGAGGAGTATGGGTGGTGTAGCACGACCGACAGGATCGGCCGCTGCGTCGTCATCATAGGTTCCTTCAATGGGCCGAGGTGTGCAACCTGTTGGCCATAGTAGGGGTGCCAGAAGAGCAGCCAGTACTAGTGGGGTCCAGAATAGCACTTATGCTTTAGTGGACCGACAGAATTAAGAGGCTTCCCCTGATGTCGTCACAGGTACATTATCCATATTCTCATATAATGTATATGCATAAATTGACCCCGGTTCTACATTTTCCTATGTTACTCCATTGGTTGCGGCGAAATTTGCAAAGGCACCAGAATTATTAATTAAATCAATTGAAGTGTCTACACCGGTCGGTGAATATATTATTGCAAAGAGAGTATATCGTAACTGTGTGGTAACTGTGTGTGGTCATGATACGTTGGCCGATATCATTGAATTAAACATGGTTGATTTTGATGTGATCATGGGAATAGATTGGTTGGCCTCTTGTTATGCCATGGTAGATTGTCGGGCCAAGAAGGTACAATTTTATTTTCCCCAAGAAAATGTTCTTGAATGGACGGGTAATGTAGGGGCACCACGAGGAAGATTTATTTCCTATTTGAAAGCCAGAAAAATGATTGCTAAGGGTTATATATGTCATTTAGTACGGGTGAAAGATAATGAAGTGGAACCACTAACTCCGCAGTCGGTTCCAGTGGTCAATGAATTTCTGGATGTCTTTCCAGAGGATCTTCCAGGCTTACCCCCAGAATGGGAAGTAGAATTTGGCATTGATGTGATTCCGGGCACCCGGCCTATTTCTATTCCCCCATATAGAATGGCTCCAGCAGAATTGCGTGAATTAAAGGAGCAATTGAAAGATTTGCTGGACAAAGGCTTCATTAGGCCTAGTATGTCCCTGTGGGGTGCACCGGTATTATTTGTACGGAAGAAAGATGGCACATTGAGAATGTGCATCGACTATTGACAACTGAATAAGGTAACGATCAAGAACAAATATCCCCTCCCTCGCATTGATGATTTGTTTGATCAGTTACAGGGTGCCAACTGTTTTTCAAAGATTGACTTGAGGTCGGGTTACCATCAAGTCAGAGTTAGAGAAGAAGATGTACCCAAGATAGCTTTCCGAACACGGTATGGCCATTATGAATTTTTAGTTATGTCATTTGGACTAACAAATGCACCAGCTGTTTTCATGGATTTGATGAATAGGGTGTTTAAGCCATTTCTGGACGTGTTCGTCATGGTATTTATAGATGACATCCTAGTTTATTCAAGATCACCGGAGGACCATGCTAATCACTTACGAAAAGTGTTAAAGATTCTCCGTGAGCGTAAGTTGTATGCCAAGTTCTCCAAATGTGAGTTTTGGTTAAAATCAGTTGCATTATTGGGTCACATTGTGTCAGATGAAGGGATACAAGTTGATACACAGAAGATTGAAGCAGTGAAAAATTGGCCAAGACCTACGCCACCCACAGAATTCCGTAGTTTTCTTGGACTGGCAGGTTATTACAGAAGATTTGTGGAAGGTTTTTCCTCCATTGCTGCACCGTTAACGAAGCTTACATATAAGGCAGTGAAATTTCAGTGGAATGATGCATGTGAGTAAAGCTTCCAAAAGTTGAAAGATAAATTAACCTCCACACCAGTTTTAGTGCTTCCCGAAGGTACCGAAGGTTATGTAGTGTATTGTGATGCTTCTGGAGTTGGCCTCGGATATGTGTTGATGCAACACGGTAATGTAATAGCATATGCCTCACGATAGTTGTGGCCACATGAGAAAAATTACCCTACACATGATCTTGAATTGGCAGCGGTAGTTTTTGCTTTAAAGATATGGTGTCATTATTTATATGGAGTCCATGTTGATATCTACACGGATCACAAAAGTTTACAATATCTCTTTAAGCAGACGGAACTCAATTTGAGGCAACGAAGGTTGTTAGAGCTCTTAAAAGACTATGATATTGATATTCTTTATCATCCGGGCAAAGCAAATGTAGTAGCCGATGCATTGAGCTGCAAGGTAGTGGAAAGCACTAGTGGTCAGTTGACTGAAAACCAAGAAATAATCAATGATTTATATCAGCTAGCCAGCTTGGGAGTTCGCCTTATAGAATCTCCAAGTGAAGGGGTTATTGTGCAAAATGCAGTGAAATCGTCCTTAATAACTGAAGTGAAAGAGAAACAGTTTGTGGATTCTATGTTATTGCAGCTAAAGGAAAATGTACAACAGAATTTGACAAAGGCATTTGATCTTACACAGGAAGGGGTACTTCAATGTCAAGGGAGATTATGTGTACCGGACGTAGATGAGCTGAGGACATGAATTATGACAGAGGCGCATCATTCGCGCTATTCTATTCATCCTGGTGCTACTAAAATGTACCACGACTTGAAAGAAGTGTACTGGTGGGGAAATATGAAAAAGAACATTGCAGAATTTGTCGCACAATTCCCGAATTGTCAACAAGTGAATGTAGAACATCAGAAATCGGGAGGTTATATGCAATGTATCAATCTTCCAGTCTGGAAGTGGGATATGATTAATATGGACTTCATTACAGGTTTGCCTCGTACATTATGAAAATATGATTCTATTCGGGTTATAGTGGACAGGCTTACCAAATCAGCACATTTTCTACCAGTCAAGACCACCTATACAGCTGAAGAGTATGCAAAATTGTATGTTAGAGAAATAGTGCGGGTGCATGGTATTCCACTTTCTATTATATCAGACAGAGGAGCACAGTTCACAGCGCACTTTTGGCAATCTTTTCAGCAGAGTTTGGGCACACGGGTGAATTTGAGTATGGCTTTCCATCCTCAGACTGATGGACAAGCAAAACGTACTATTCAGACACTTGAAGATATGCTACGAGCGTGTACGTTAGATTTTCAAAGCAATTGGGATGACCATTTGCCTCTTATTGAATTTGCTTACAACAATAGCTATCATTCAAGTATTAAAATGGCAACTTATGAAGCCTTGTACGGAAGGAAATGTAGATCACCAATTGGATGGTTTGAAGAGGGTGAAACTGCTTTACTTGGGCCCGATATTGTTCATCAGGCTATGGAGAAAGTTAAAGTGATCCAACAGCGGTTACAAACGGCCCAAAGTCGCCACAAGTCATATGCCGATGTTAGAAGAAGAGGGATTGAATTTGCCATAGGTGATTGGGTGTTTTTAAAGGTGTCACAGATGAAAGGGGTAATGCAGTTCAGAAAGAAAGGGAAATTGAGTCCACGTTACATAGGCCCATATGAAATCATTAGAAGATTTGGGCAAGTTGCTTATGAATTAGCACTACCTCAAGAACTTTCCTCAGTCCACCCAGTATTTCATGTTTCGATGCTTCGAAAATGCATAGGAGATCCATATCGTATTGTTCCAATTGAAGATTTCCAAGTTACGGAGGATCTTACTTATGAAGAGGTACCCGTTGCTATTCTAGATCGACAAGTAAAGAGATTGAGGAATAAATACATAGCTTCCGTAAAGGTATTATGGCGAAATCAACAAGTAGAGGAAATCACATGGGAAGCTGAGGAAATGATAAAATCAAAATACCCATATCTATTTCAAATGGACCAAGAAGTTCAAAGCGCGGGAGTGGAGCAATAAAAAGTAAGTATCCATGAGCCTTAAGTGTTTATGTATATGTATGCTAGTATGGAGATGCATTCATCGTAATAGAAGCGATACTATTAACATTCGAGGATGAATGTTCCTAAGGGGGGAAGAATGTAACACCCCATACCTTCCCAACCCTACTTGATGACATTAAAAAAAATGTTTACCTAGGTGTCGAGAGCCATACGTATGTATTTTGTAATGCTATTGATGAGATAATTGAATTTGGCCCTCATATATGTGATTAAACCTTCGTAGGAGGTGTTTTGTGATTTTAGTGGAGCATTTGTGGGTTTCAAAACGAGGCTAAGAGGACCTCTAAACAAAGGATATTAAGGTTAAGAAGTAAGTTAAAGAATAGGACTTGAAGTATCTAACCAAACCCGCGAAGAAAAGTCAAAAAATGGAATTTTTTGAAAAACTAAGTGTGGGGCATGCCAGAGGGAGTGCCACGCCACTTTGGGCCAAATTTGTGTGCCCAGAGGTAGTAAGATGGTGCGCCCAAGGGTGTGCCACGCTGGTTTTTCCATTTTTTGAAAGTTGGAAATTTTCTAAGTCCCAAGGGTACCCGGGGTCGTACCGAGCCGATTTTTGCCAAGTTTCTTCTATAACCATGAGTATATACATGAAATGAGTAAATTATTATATTGGTATGATAAAATTACTCGAAAACAAATTTGGCGTCAAAATGATGATTTTACCCTTTTGGTCAAAATAGGCCATACGTGGCTAGAATCACTTGTTTTTGGGATTGAGGATATGGATACGAATAGCGTGAGTGGGACTATTGTTTTAACACGTATGAGATTATTTAAAAAAGATAAAGTATTTATTTTATTGAGTCAAGTGAATTGGACCCAAAAAGGACCCAAAAATGAAAAGAAAACATGGCCCAAAAATGGGTCAAAAGACCCATTCTTGCCTTGACCTTCTAGAACCCAATATTAAATGCTAAAGAGTGGATAAGGATGGACTTGAGGGACTATATAAAGGGCAATAAAATCTGATTTTTATCCTACACAAGTCTCATGCCTTTTTAGACCAAAAGAAGATATTTTCTCTCAAACCCTAAAGAACTCCAAGTCAATTTTGGAGCAAGATCATCACTTTTCAAGCTTGGGTAAGTGATTATTGTTATGGATTAATATATTATATGCATGAGAGAGTATTTAAATCATGTTGGTTATGCTTGGAAATGTTGGACATGGTACTTTGTGTTTTTATATAAGATTTGTGATCCATGAGGTTCAAGCTTGAATTATGACTTGTGCCTTTGATGAAAGAGCATGGTATGGATAAAGTATGGACATGTATGGTGTGTTTTGCTATTTAACTTGTTATTTTTCTATAAGTGTCAATTGTGGGATTTTGGCCGATATGTGCTATGAGGTGTATTAAGGTAAGTTGATGGATTATTTGTGATGTGGTGTGGATAAGAAAGTGTAAAGGAGAAGTGTTGTGGTGAAATGTATTGATTATCATGTATTGGTCAATGTTGGGACTATTGTGGGATTTTTGGAATAATAATTTCATCAATGGTTTTGTCAAGGGGAAATGACATGTTTAAAGGCAAACATGTAACCCGTTGATGTTATATGCATTTGTAAAGTAATTGATGGTTAATGTGAATCCCGTTATATATTTGTGTTGTAGAGTGACACATAAATAAGGAGCGGGACTATTGTATGCACATCTAGGATTGTATATTCGTATTGGGAATACAAGGTATGTAAGGTTACTCTGTCCGTATCTTTCTGTGGCAACTAGTATTCACATTGACATTACGCCTGTTCCATCCCTAAATGTGCTAAGGTATCCCATATCCGGTTATCCATGGTCATTGTCATATATTTCCTACTCATTGATCATTTGTGAATCTCATGTCTCATATTCATGGTTAATGTTCCAAAAGCTCAAATAAGGTTATGTTCCAGTGTTTCCAATAGTGATTATACTTATGTATCTTGTTCATGGATTACTGTCCAATGGTTCCCATGGTGTTATGGTTATAATAATGTTATGTTGCCAAGTTATTCACATGTCTCTCACCCGTTGGTTAATGATCCAAAGTTTCAAGTAAAGTTATGACTTTTATGTTATCAATCTCAAAGTAATGGGTAAAGTAATGCATATGTGGTCAATGATCAAGTATGGGTGGCAGCTTTGGGGGCAAAATGCCTAGCTCAAATCAATCCCAAATCAGGGGGTAGTCCTAGGGGCATAAGCCTTGCTCGAATCGATCCTGACAGGGAGCAGCTCTAGAGGTACTAACCTAGCTCGAGCCGAACCTGAAATGTTGTATGGGTGGCAGCTCTAGAGGTACTAACCTAGCTCGAGTCGATCCCGATATATACATTGATTCATAGGGTGGCAGCTCTAGGGGAATAAGCCTAGCTCGAGACGATCCTAACATAACGCTATGTTATGTTTAAAACCCACTGTTCAGTCGGGGCCCGGGTATCATAGGTCACAGGCAAAGATGAATAATCATTGAATTAAAGATACAAAGAAAGTAAGGAAAGCAATAGACATGGTTTCCAAAGTACAGAATAGTGACTCATCTACATTGTGACTTATCTATATTGGTGATGCATTTGAACTTGAGTTCTTTGAGATATTTACATATCTTATGAGTTTAATATGGCCTTACATACTTAATACATTCTTTGTGCTGACCCCTCTTTGGGAATTTACCTTACTTGCTGTAGGCGCAGGTACTAGTAGGCCTCCTCAGTAGGTTGCCAATTGTTGCAGATCTTTGGTGAGCTCCAGTTAGTTCGGGGCTTCTCCGAGTCACTATAGTACATATGTTTTGGTGTTGTACATGTTGTATAAAGCGGGGACTTGTACCGACTTTTAGTTCATTTTGGTCAATGCATTTGTTAGAGGCTTTTGTAGACGGTTGTGGGTGTATAAATGTAAAAGGTATATGTCGTTTTTGACTTGGTGGCCTCAACGGCCAAGTTTCGCATATGTATATATATATCATGTTCCATGAATTCCATAGTTGGTATTTAAAGCTATTATGTGATTATGGGTTTCTTATGGTATGTATGTGATGGAATAGAGGCAAAGCTTGGTTCTCTCGGCCCTTGTCGGCGACGAGTGCCAATCTGTCCCGATGGGATCCGGGGCGTGACATAAACTCAGCATGTTATCTTACAACTTGAAATGCATGAAGACTATTTTGAAACTTCCTATCCTCAAGACTTAACTCTACCATGTTGGAAAACCCATACATATTACTCAATAAAAAGATCATATAAGTCACCTATCTATCATCAAAAAAGCTCCCTCACTATGAGAGATTCACCCATATTCACTAACAAATATGCAATTTATCACAAGAATAGGTGTAAGAATCAAACTTCCCTCACTCACACAAAGAATTCACATGCGATATTAGAAGAACCATATGCTTTCCCTTAGTGCAGTACTCCAATAATATAAGAATGTCAAAGCTCAAGATCAAGTAGGACTTTAAGAGTTGTAATGTAGGCTAAGGGACGGGTAGGGACTATTTGGTCAAGAATAGTGACTATCTTCCCAAAGTGCTTTAATACATCACAATTTCCACTAAGCTCATCTCCAACCAACCTATTTTACACCACTATCATCTTTCCAACTCTCTTTTGTTTTGCCCAATATCTTTAAGCTAGCTTACACATCTTTAGCATGGAGTATTTGCTCTCAACACATGATTCACTTCTTTAGATAAATTTCTCTTTTCATTACATTACTACCTACCAACAATACATACACTTTTTTAACACTCCAAAAGTTGTTTACTTGGGAAATCAAATTCACTTTTTCCTTCTTAAATTCTTACACTCCTTAACATCTTAATATCTCAACTAAAGCGCTTAGAAATTTTGGATCAAATTGCGGGCAATTGAAGGAAAAGGAATAAGCCACATATAAGGCTACCAAAAAAATAGGCTATAGGCTCAACGGGGCTAACTAAGATCATCCAAAAAGGGTAGATAAGGTGGGTATAAAATATGGCTATCAAAGAAATGCCTATATCATCTCCTAAACTCAACATTTTTTATTTCGCTTTGCAAACACACCGGGCAAGTTCTAGACATCACTATGTAACATGGAATATAACAAAATCTCACTCAGACATGGAACATGTTTAAGTAAAGAAGGATCCCTATAGACTCTCACCCAACCAATAGCAAGAATTCTATATTAAGCCAATGTCTCACAAGAGTCAAACAAATGAGCCTAAGTGTTTCACAGTAGTCATTCAATTCACTACACATGCTTCGACATTCAAAACCTACTTGCATGATGCAATCATACGTAGCATCTAACTAGAGCATCTCTAAAATTTTAAAATTACTCCTAAAAATTAAAAAGGATACTGGGCTCCCCCTCGAAAAAAAAATGAAAATAAAAACCAAGGGGTGGATGAAGTGTGCTCCTAAATATAACTAAAAATTACAAAAAGAAAATCTTTTTGTATTTTTCAAATTTTCAGCAACATAAGCAAAAAGCAAATAACCAAAAGACTCCTATAGCACACTCCACCCTAATTAAATCTAAAGATTCTCCACCCCACACTTAAAATTACACTTTGTACCCAAAGTATAAATTAATAGTAAGGATAGAAATACTCCCTGAGGCCTCTAGGCCTAGCCATTAGCATCATATTTATCAAGGAGGTCTGGAGGACCCCACAATCATTTTTTTCCATGCTCCTTAGCTAAGATCTCGGGTACTCAGACTTTCCCTCAACCTATTAACTCAAAACAAAAAAACAAAAATAAAGGTGATACTAAAGAAAAATTAAGAAAAATTAAAATAACTACCTTAACTTGGGTTGCCTCCCAAGCAATGCCTGCTTTATTGTCACGGCACGACTTACATCACCACTTCATCATCCATATTCTCTCATACTATTCCTCCTACTTGGAGCCCATTTTCTCCTTCTTTTTTGACCTCTCAAATGCTCATGATCGAGGTCTGCCACTCTTCTTACACCTACCTTTTCAGCATGTCATTCAAGTAGTGCGGGTTTAGGCTTAATGGTCGATTCAGGAAAATTCATGAGAGTGTTCAAAAAGGTAATTGGTGGTTTGAACTCTTCCACCACACACTCACCCACTTCCATAGCTATGATAAAACATAGATCTCTATAGTGTGAGGGTGTTTTGAGTGTTTTGTACACCCTGAAGAACACCTCTTAATCATTCAATGTCATCTTGAGTGTGCCCTCTCTCAAGTCTATCAATGCTCCACCAGTAGCTAAGAATAGATGTCCCAATATTATTGGTAACTTGTCATCTGCATCATAATAAAGAACAATAAAGTCAGCAGAAATAATAAACTTACCAAACATAATGAGAACATTCTCTATGATTACTTCGGGGACCACTCTCGTTCTGTCTGTCATTTGTAAGACCACTGAAGTGGGCCTTGGCTTTCCCAAACCAAGAGTATTAAAAATTGAAAGGGGCATCAAGTTGATGCTTTCCCCTAAATCACTCAAAGCATGGACAACGTCACTTTCACCAATTTGTATGGGGAGGGTGAAACTCCCAGGGTCCTTGAGCTATTTGGGAATCTTACTCATGACTACAAAACTTCACTCTTCCATAATTGCGACAGTCTCAATATCGCCAAGCCTCTTTTTATTTGTGACCACTTCCTTTAAGTACTTTACATACTTCAACATTCCCTGCAAAACATTTACAAGAGGAAGGTTAATATGAAGTTCTCTGAATATATCAAAGAACTTCTTAAAACAAGCATCTTTTTTTGCTTTATTGAGCCTTTGAGGGAAAGATAGTGGTAGTCTATTTCGAGGTTTCTCAATTTGCTTTTCATTAGGGTACTCAGACTTCCCTTTTTTGTCAGCTTCTTTAGACTCACCTTGATTTTCTGTTTGCTCAGGTGTGATCAATTCAGCTTGTACCTCATGATTTTTCTTTGAAGGTGCATCACCCAAATATCTACCGCTCCTCAATGTGATTGCCATAACTTGATTTAGAGCTTGCTCTGTATCACCAGGTATACCCCCTTGAGGTGTTGAGTTCTTCGCCTGATCTAACTGACCCATTTGTATCTCCAAATTCTTTTAGGCAAGTTGCTGAGTTTTTATTTTCGCAGCCATTTGTTCTTGGTTGGCAAGTATCTTTTTTCAAGTCTCCTCTATATTGTTGGCCTGAGCATTATTATGAATACCTTGCTACTATTGAAATTGTTAAGGTTGAGCCTGATTATTTCCCCATGAGTGGTTGGGCTTACTCTACCAATTGCGGTTGTAGGCATTACCTTAACTTTGATTACCTCTTTACGCTTTGCCCACAAAATTCACAGACTTTAGATTTGCCCTAAAATAGTCTAAAAAATGACCACTATTACCATAAGTTTCACCCCAAGTCTGAATTTACTGAACCACATTAACTTGCGCCTAAGGTTGAGCCACTCTCAACTTGTTGAACTGAGCCATCATCTGGTTTTGAAAATTTGCCAACTGTGCAGCCAATGGGGTGACACTATCCACCTCAATCATACCTGTTGGCTTCTTTACCATGCTTCTAGACTTATCACCAATAAAATATGGATTACCCTATGCAATTCTATAGGAGAGTGTACAACTCATCATAAGTTTTCTTCAAAGCCTAACCACCTGCCGTTGAATTTAACAAAAATTTTATATTATGGTCAAAACCTTCAACAAAAGTATGAGATAATACCTCATTAGTCTGTTGGTGATGTGGAAAATCTCTGAGAAGTGACTTGAATTTCTCTCATGCATGATACAGATTCTCATCCAGCTTTTACTTGAAACTCAGAATCTCACTCCTCAACCTTGTAGTTTTTCCCAAAGGAAAGAATCATATGAAGAACTTCTTTGCCAAATCGTCCTAAGTTGTAATTGAGCTTGAAGGTTCTGCCTTCAACCATTTCTTCACTTCTCCCAAAATTAAGAATGGGAAAAGTGTGAGCCTCACATAGTCTGTGGAGACTCCAAAGGGAATAAGAGTATCACTAATCTCCAAAAAGTTTTGTAGATCAACCTGTGGATCCTCATGTGATAGCCTTGTAAACTGCCCACTTGTATGCAACAATTGCACCATGTTCTGCTTCAGCTCAAATCTACCTCCTGGGCTGGATTTTGAATACAAATGGTCATATTAGTTGCGAGTGGGATTGTCACTTCGCGCACTATCTTATGGGCTGGTTGTTTATCACCATTACTGTGGGAACGGTCTTGTCTTGATGAACTTGAGGGATTGGGTAGAGAAGTGTTGATTCTCTCCTTAATTAGTGCAAACATCGCTCAAGTTTGAGATGTGGTTCAACCAATTCCTTTTCCCATGCCAGCTTGCTCAAGATTAAAACTTGTACCTACAAATTTAGTAGCAAAGACCAAGTTGTTAGTACTTATAAAACAAAGTAGTAAAACTAGAAATTAGAAGGTTGCTAATTCTTAAGTCCCCGGCAATAGCGCCAAAAACTTGCCACTTCTAAACACACAAAAGTGTACATGGTCGTGCAAGTAATATAGTGGCTCTTGCCAGCCAAATATCGATTCCACAGGGACTTGGTATTTAGCAGACGATCTAACTTAAGTATAACTATTGAAGTTAAACAAGTACGATTCGTAACCAGAGAGAGTTTGAGTTTTGTATTTATAACTAAATGATAAAAGTAACAATGATATGAAATTAGGATTGTAAACAATATATAGAGAGTTCCATGGTTGAGGTAACTACTTCACATTCATGCATGACTATGGTTTCTAATCGGTGTTGGTGCTTACCATGATTGTTGATCTATGGGGTTGATGTTACAACTTGGGAATGTTCATCCTCTAAGTCATATACCAAATTAATCTGACAACTACCTCATTGAGCGGTGATATGAGTCTTTAATTCGGATGCACTAAACAATCTTCCTGTTTCATTAACCAAATGTGGTGTTTAGGTATATCACTATCCTAACCGCAAATCATCCTTTAAAAATCAATATATAACCATTAAAAAAATGATCCACACTCCTTATATTATTCATTCCATCCCTCCACCCCTATGGTCAATTTGTTTCAAGACAAAGATTTATCCTAAAGTTCATGACGCTTAAGAATGGTATAACAGGAACTCAAGAACAATCATATGACTTGATAAACAAATAAATTAACTATAAAACCATAATTAAGAAATCATGTTGTAGACTTAAACCTATAATTAGGGTGTTTATCCACTCATATTCATACAAAGAATCTTCATAAATGAGTTAAACTACAAGAAAGAAAAGTAAAAGAAGAAAGAACACTAGTTTGAGCTCCTTGATGTATCCTTTTCTATCCAATTCATGTGCAATAAAAATATGTGTGTAATTTTGGCTAACTACTACTTTTATTGTGTTTTAGGTAGTCCATGATCTTCCCCACAAGAATTATATGAATTTACAACCTTGCCCCCCACTTAAAACAAGTTAAAAACCAACGTTTGAACGTTTTGGGAGCTTAGTGCGTCGCATGGTTATCGCACACCCATTAAAGTAGCCATCCGTGATGGAGGGTACGATTCAGTCATTATATTGTGCCTTTGGAGGTGTGGGGAATGTGCCCCTCCCTTTCTTTGGGAGGTGCAGCGCATGGGCCCCTCCAAAGTGAGAGGGTGCACTCGTTTCTTCGTCGTCTATTCTTGTGCACTTGTCCCTTGTTTCCATACTTCTTGTATCTTTTTGTAGTCTTAATTTATCTTACATATCTCCTACATATGTATCCTAAAACATCTCATAACAAACATAAGTCCATACAACATAATAGAACTCATCAAAGTACACAAGCACAAGCATAGCTCAAGCTAGCGACACTAGTTTTCTCTTCTAAGTTCTATTTGTTACTTTTGACTCTAGACTTGTTTCAAATGCACCTTAAACACCATAAACATGTTATTTAACACACAAATACACTTATACATACTTTATTACTCAATAATAACCTCAAGTTATCCTCAAAACTAAGCTAAAAGCACATAGATAATGACACTTAGGAGTATAAATACGCTTAAGATCACTAGCCCAATTTCTATTCCTCCCTATTGAATGGCTTCAGATAAAATGAGAGAACTCAAGACTTAGTTGCAGGATTTATTTGATAAGGGATTCATTCATCTCAGTGCTTCACCTTGTGGTGCTCTGGTGTTGTTCGTTAAGAAAAAGGATGGTAGCATGAGAATGAGTACTGACTATAGGTAGTTGAATCAGGTTACCATCAGGAATAAGTATACTTTTCCCCTAATAGATGATATTTTCAACCAGTTGTAGGGTGCTTCAATTTTCTTCAATATAGACTTGAGTTCAAGGTATCATCTGTCAAAGATTTGACCTGAGGATATACCCAATATAGCTTTCAGGACTCGGTATGGGCATTATGAGTTCTTAGTATTGTCCTTTGGGTTAACCAATGTGTGGGAAGCATTCATGAGTTTGATGAATTGTATTTTCAAGTCTTTCTTAGATTCATTTGTGATTTTCTTTATTGATGACATTTTGGTTTACTCTAAGAGTAAGAAAGAACATACAGGTCATCATCGTATTATTTTGGAAAATTTAAAAGAAAAGCAGATCTATGCTAAGTTCTCTAAATATGATCTTTGAACGTCTTCTGTGGACTTTTTAAGGCATGTGGTTTCATAGAAAGGGGTGATGGTAGATCCTCAGAATATTAAGGCTATCAAGAGTTGAGTTTGGCCTAGCTTTGTGACTAAGGTTTGAAGTTTTATCGGTCTTGCTAGTAACTATTATAGGTTTGCCAAGAAATTTGCCTCCATTGCTTCTCATTTGACAAGATTGACTCAGAAAAAGGTGCCATTACTATGGTTTGGAAAGTGTAAAGAAAGCTTTCAAAAGGTTAGTCTCTTTTGACCACAACTCTCATTTTTGCCTTTCCAGTTGAAGGTAAGGACCTTATTGTGTTTTGTGATGCTTCATGTTGTGTTTTTGGGGTCGTATTGATGTAGGATAGGAATGTTATTACCTATGCTTCAATGCACTTAAAGCCTCATGAAAAGAATTATCTGACCCATTATTTAGAGTTGGCAGCGGTGGTTTTTGTACTTAAGATATAGAGACACGACCTCTATGGTGTCAAGTGTGAGGTGTTTATAGACCAACCCAGTTTGCAGCATGTTCTTGCCCAAAAGGATTTGAACTTGAGGTAGATGTGGAGAATGGAATTGTTTAAAGAATACAATGTGATCATCCAATACTATTCGGGAAAGGCTAATATGGTGGCATACACATTGAGCTGGAAATTAGTAAGTATGCGTAGTTTGGCCTTTTAAAGAGTGTCAAGGCAGCCTTTGGATAGAGAGATTCAAACTCTAGCATCATAGTTTATACAATTTGGTGTGTCTAAAAAGGATGGAGTATTGGTTGGTGTAGAGGTAAGGTCAACATTCCTTGATCAAATCAGGGCCAGACAATTTGAGGCCTCTAGGCCTAGCCAGTAGCATTATATTAATCAAGGAGGTCTGGGGGACCCCATACTCAGTTTGTTTGATGCTTCTTAGCTATGATCTCGGGTACTCAGACTTCCCCTTAACCTGTCAACTCAAAACAAAAAAACAAAAATAAAGGTGATACTAAAGAAAAACTAAAAAACATAAAATAAATACCTTAACTTGGGTTACCTCCCTAGCAATGCCTGATTTATTGTCACGGCATGACTCACATCACAACTTTATCATCCAAATTTTCTCATCCTGTTCCTCCTGCTTGGAGCTAATATTCTCCTTCTTGTTTAACCTCTCAGATGGTCATGATCGAGGTTTGCCACTCTTTTTACACCTACCTTTTCAGCATGCCATTCAAGAAGTTTGGGTTTAGGCTTAATGGTCGAATTAGGCAACTTCATGAAAGTGTCCAAAGAGGTAGTTAGTGGTTTGAACTCTTCCACCCCATACTCACCCACTTCCATAGCTATGATCAAACATAGATCTCTATAGTCTGAGGGTGTTTTGTGTGTTTTGTACACCCTGAAGACCACCTATTCATCATTTATTCTCATCTTGAGTGTGCCCTCTCTCAAGTCTATCAATGCTCTACCAGTAGCTAAGAATAGACGTCCCAATATGATTGGTACCTTGTCATCTGTATCATAATCAAGAACGATAAAGTCAACAAGAAAAATAAACTTACCAATCTTTATGAGAACATCCTCTATGATTCCTTCAAGGACCTCTCTCATTCTATCCGTCATTTGTAACACCACTGAGATGGACCTTGGCTTTCCAAACCAAGAGTATTAAAAACTGAAAAGGGCATCAAGTTGATGCTTGCCCCAAAATCACTCAAAGCAAGGAAAAAGTCACTTTAACTAATATGTATGGGGAGGGTGAAACTCCCAGGGTCCTTGAGCTTTTTAGGCCTCTTTCCCAAGATTACAAAACTTCACTCTTTTGTAAGTGCCACAGTCTCAATATTGCCAAGCCTTTTTTTATTTGTGACCACGTCCTTTAAGTACTTTGCATGCTTTATCATTCCCTTCAAAACATCTACAAGAGGAAGGTTAATGTGAAGTTCTCTGAATATGTCAAAGAACTTCTTCAAATAAACATCTTCTTTTGCTTTATTGAGCCTTTGAGGGAAAGGTGGTGGTAGTCTATTTTGAGGTTGATCAATTGGATTTTCATTAGGGTACTCGGACTTCCCCTTTTTGTCTTCTTCTTTAGACTCAACTTGCTTTTGTGTTTGCTCAGGTGTGATCAATTCAGCTTGTACCTCATATTTTTCTTTGAAGCTGCATCACCTAAATCTCTACCGCTCTTCAATGTGATTTCCATAACTTGCTTTAGAACTTTCTATGTATCACCTGGTAGACCCCCTTAAGGTGTTGAGCTCTTCGCCTGAGCTAACTGACCCATTTGTATCTCCAAATTCTTTTAGGCAAGTTGCTGATTTTTTATTTCCTCAGCCATTTGTTCTTGGTTGGATAGTATATTTTCAAAGTCTCCTCTCTATTGTTGGCCTGAGCATTATTATGAATACCTTGCTACTATTGAAATTGATGAGGTTTATCCATATTATTTCCCCGTGAGTGATTGGGCTAACTCTGCCAATTGTGATTGTAGGCATTACCATAACTTTGATTACCTCTTTGCGCATTGCCCACAAAATTCAGAGACTTCGGATTTGCCCTACAATAGCCTGAATAATGGCAACTATTACCACAAGTTTCACACCAAGCCTAAATTTGTTGAACCACATTAACTTGTGCCTGAGGCAGATCCACACTCAATTTGTTGAACTGAGCTATCATCTGGTTTTGAAAATTGGCCAACTGTGCGGCCAATGTTGTGACACTATCCACCTCAATCTTACCTGTCGGCTTCTTCACCATGATTCTTGAATTATCACCATTCTAAGCTGGATTACCTTGTGAAATTTTATATAGGAGAGTGTACAACTCATCATAAGTTTTCTCCAAAGTCTGACCACCTGCCGCAGAATGTAACAAAATTATTGTATTATGGTCAAGACCTTCAACAAAAGTTTGAGCTAATACCTCATTGGTTTGTTGGTGATGTGGAAAATATCTGATAAATGACTTGAATCTCTCCCATGCATGATAGAGATTCTTATCTGGCTTTTACTTGAAACTTATAATCTCACTCCTCAACCTTGCAGTTTTGCTCGAAAGAAAGAATCGTATGAGTAGCTTCTTTTCTAAATCGTCCTAAGTTGAAATTGATCTTGAAAGTTCCGCCTTCAACCATTTCTTGACTTCTCCCAAAAGTGAGAATGGGAAAAGTCTGAGCCTCACATAGTCTGTGGAGACTCCAGCAAGAATAAGAGTATCACAGATCTCTAACAGGTTTTGTAGATGAACTTGTGGATCCTCATGTGATAAGCTTGTAAACTACCCACTTGTGTACAATAATTGCACCATGTTCTGCTTCAGCTCAAATCTTCCTCCTGTGGCTATCTTTTGAATATAGGAGGTCATATTAGTTGTGAGTGGGATTTCCACTTCGCGCACTATCTTGCAGGCTGGCTTTTCATCATTATTGTTTTAGGAACGGTATCGTCTTGATGAACTTAAGGGATTGGGTTGAGAAGTAATGATTCTCTCCTTAATTGGTGCAAATTTCGCTCAAGTTTGAGAAGTGGTTCAACTAATTCCCTTTCCCATGCCAGCTTTCTCAAGATTCAAACTTTTACATGTAAATTTAGTTGCTAAGACCAAGTTTTTAGCACTTATCAAACAAAGTAGAAAAACTAGAAATTAGAGGGTTGCTAATTCTCAAGTCCCCAACAACGGCGCCAAAAACTTATCGCTCCTAAGCGGACAGGCAGGTGTACGTGGTCATGCAAGAAATATAGTGGCTCTTGCAAGTCAAATATCGATCCCACAGGGACTTGGTATTTTGCAAACAATCCAACTTAAGTATTACTATTGAAGTTAAACAAGTGCGATTCGTAACCAAAGAGAGTTTGAGTTTTGTCTTTATAACTAAATGATAAAATTAACAATGATATGAAATTCGAATTGTAAACAATAAATGTAGAGTTCCAGGATCGAGGCAATTACTTCACATTCATGCATAACTATGGTTTCTAGTCGGTGTTAGTGCTTACCGTGATTGTTGATTTATGGGGTTGATGTTATAACTTGGGAATGGTCATCCTCTAAGTAATCTAACCAAATTATTCTCATAACTACCTCATTTAGTGGTGATATGAGTCTTTAAATCGGATGCATTATACAATCTTCTTGTTTCATTAACCAACCGGGGCATTTAAGTATATCACTATCCTAAACGCAAATCATCCTTTAAAAATCAATATATAACCATTAAAAAAATGATTGAAACTCCTTACGTTATTTATTCCATCCCTCCACTCCTATGGTCAATTCGTTTCAAGACTAAGATTTATCCTAAAGTTCATGACGCTTAAGAATAGTACAACAAGAACGCAAGAACAATCATATGACTTGATAAACAAATAAACCAACCATAAAACCATAATTAAGAAATCATTTTTTAGCCTCAACCTATAATGAGGATGTTTAACCACTCATATTCATACAAACAGTATTCATAAAAGAGTTCATAACTTCAAACTATAAGAATGAAAAGTAAAAGAAGAAAGAACCCTAGTTTGAGCTCTTTGATGTCTCATTTGCTCACCAATTCATGTGTAATCCAAAGATGTGTGTAATTATGGAATATTCCTCCTTTTATTGAGTTTTAGGTAGTCCATGAGCTAACCCACAAGAATTATATGTATTTACAACCTTGCCCCCCACTTAAAACAAGTTAAAAACCAACGTTTGAACGTTTTGGGAGCTTAGTGCGTCGCATGGTTATCGCACACCCATTAAAGTAGCCATCCGTGATGAAGGGTACGATTCAGGCATTATATTGTGCCTTTGGAGGTGTGGGGTATGTCCCCCTCCCTTTCTTTGGGAGGTACGGCGCATGGCCCCCTCCAAAGTTAGAGGGTGCACTCGTTTCTTCATCGTCTCTTCTCGTGCACTTGTCCCTTGTTTCCATACTTCTTGTATTTTTTTGTAGTCTTAATTTATATTACATATCTCCTACATATGTCTCCTAAAACATCTCATAACAAAAATAATTCCACACAACACAATAGAACTCATCAAAGTACACTAGAACAATCATAGCTCAAGCTAGCGCACTAGTTTTCTCTTCTAAGTTTTATTTGATCCTTTTGACTCTAGACTTGTTTCAAATGTACCTTAAACACCATAAAAATGTACCTTAACACACAAATAAACGTATACACACTTTATTACTCAGTAAAAACCTCAAGTTATCCTCAAAATTAAGCTAAAAGCACATAGATAATGACACTTAGGAGTATAAATACACTTAAGATCACTAGCCCAATTTCTATTCCTCCCTATCACATAGCTTTAGCTAAGATGAGAGAACTCAAGACTCAATTTCAAGAGATATTTAATAAGGGATTCATTCATCTCAGTGCTTTACCTTGGGGTGCTCTGGTGTTGTTCGTTAAGAAAAAGGATGGTGGCATGAGAATGAGTATTGACTATAGGTAGTTGAATAAGGTTAACATCGGGAATAATTATCCTTTGCCCCTAATATATGATATTTTTAACTAGTTGTAGGGTGCTTCAGTTTTCCCCAACAGAAACTTGAGGTCAAGGTATCATCTGTCAGAGATTCAGCCTGAGGATATACTCAATATAGCTTTCAGTACTCGGTATGGGCATTATGAGTTCTTAGTGATGTCCTTTGGTTTAACCAATGTGCGGGCAACATTCATGAGTTTGATGAATGGAATTTTTAAGTCTTTCTTATATTCATCTGTGATTGTCTTTATTGATGACATTTTGGTTTACTCTAAGAGTAAGGAAGAACATGCAGGTCATCATCTTATTGTTTTGAAAAATTTGAAAGAAAAGTAGATCTATGCTAAGTTCTCTAAATATGATCTTTGAATGTATTTTGTGGAATTTTTGAGGCATGCGGTTTCAGAGAAAGGGGTGATGGTAGAACCTCGGAAGATTGAGCCTATCAAGAGTTGAGTTTGGCCTAGCTATGTGACCAAGGTTTGAAGTTTTGTCGGTCTTGCTAGTAAATATTATAGGTTTGCCAAGAAATTTTCCTCCATTGCAACTCATTTGACAAGATTGACTCAAAAAAAAGTGCCATTAGTATGGTCTGGAAAGTGTTAAGAAAGCTTTCAAAAGCTGAAGTATCTTTTAACCACAACTCTCATTCTTGCCTTTATGCTGTGGTTTATTGTGTTTTGTGATGCTTCATGCTGTGGTTTGGGAGTTGTATTGATGCAGGATAGGAATGTGATTACCTATGCTTCAATGCAATTAAAGCCTCATGAAAAGAATTATCTAACCCATCATTTAGATTTGGCAGTGGTAGTTTTTGTACTTAAGATATAGAGACATTACCTCTATGGTGTCAAGTGTGAGGTTTTTACAGACCAACCCAGTTTGCAGCATATTCTTACCCAAAAGGATTTGAACTTGAGGCAGTCGTGGAGAATGGAATTTTTTAAAAAATATGAAGTGATCATCCAATACCATTCGGGCAAGGCTTATATGGTGGCATACGCACTGAGCTGGAAATTAGTAAGTATAGGTAGTTTGGACTTTTTAAGAGTGTCAAGGTGGCATTTGGATAGAGAGATTCAAACTCTAGCATAATAGTTCATACAATTTTATGTGTCTAAAAGTGGTGGAGTGTTGGTTGGTATAGAGGTAAGGTCAACATTCCTTGATCAAATTAGGGCTAGACAATTTGAGGATGCCAAATTGAATAAAATTTGGAATAAAGTGGTATGTAGTGAAGCTTATGATGCCACACTTGATGCATGTGTAGTGTTGAGGGTGAGAGTACTCATGTGCATGCCTCAAGTTGCTGACGTACTCTAACTTATTTAAGGAGACTACTTGGGAAACCAAAAAGGACATGCGAGACAAGTACTCTCACTTATTTAAGGATTTAGGTACTTTCTTATTTCCTTCTTATCTCATTATTCTTGTTGATCTTTCAGATATAAATGATGGGTAAATTGGTATCTATTGTAATGACCTTTTCCATCATTATGGTGAAGTCTAGCATGCTGATGAGCCATGGTCACATGGCACTTTCGATGCTTAAAACAATGAAAATATGCAATAACTTGGGTGTATTTGGTTGGTATGATGTGTTTTCTGTCCTACATTGCAGGAAAACAGGTTTTGAAGACAAATGATCAAAAATAAAGAATCACGCCCAAAAATTAAGTATCGAAAGACAACATAATAAGGAACTGCACCAGAAGAGTGACCCACGACAGCACTCACGTGGCGTGAGTGGCTGCCGTGAGTCATCTATAGAGATGCTGAATATTGTCTGATTCCCATGACAGGCAATTACGTGGCGTGACTGGGTGGCGTGATTCAACTTTTGAAGATGTCTATTTGAGCCTGATTCCCACGACACTCACCAACGTGGCGTGACTTGGTACCACGACACTAAGTCACGATACCATGGAATATTGCCGACTCTGTTCTCCTATTTTGATTAGGATAGGATTAGCCTTGTATCTATAAATACCCATGTATTGTCCTATGTTCAGGAGTTAGTAATTACATTATTTTGAGATAGTTTTTCATTATTTTGAGTTTAGAAACACATTATTGGTTTTGTAATATTGGGATATTGATTCTAGAGTTTTATTCATCATTGAGATTTCAGTTTTTCTTCATTATTGTGAGTTTACAATTATGTCTTCATCTTTGAATTATGATTGTGCTCTTGCAAAAATGAGTAGCTAAACTCATTAAATAGGGCTGTGTGAACCATGAGGAATTAACGAAATGGGTTAAGTGCAAAGAAATTCTGAACCAGTGTGAATGCATGTATTATTATTTTCTTCGTTGTGATTGATATTCTAACGATTGTAAATGTTAGAAACTTGCCTGTATTCTAGACTTGCTCGAGAGGGGGTAGAGATTGGGAAAAGAAAATAACAACAGAGATTTGAAGATATCAACCTTCATCTAATAACTTGAGCCTTAGCAGGAATAGTTATCTGAGATCCAGGACAAGGGTTAGTAGTGCGACGCTCGAAACCTGAGAGAAGAAGAGTGAAATTTGTCTAACCAAGGTCGAGAGATGTTTAGATGAACATAACTTGTTAGATTTTTCATGCAACGCAGCGGGACAGTTTTGCCAACACCAATAATCGGTAGAGTTAAGGAATCATTGGGGATCACAGTCCTAGTATATTTCTCATATTGAAAACAACTTCAAAGAATCAACACTTCTTACGATCACTACTAGTTACAAATATTTCCCCTTTTTTACTTATTTTCCAACTACTCGAACAAGAACTCAACCTACTTCCATCCTATTCCTTGTGGGATAGACCCCAACCTAGTTGGGTTCTATATTTGATTCAGAGACCGCTTTATACTTCTTAGGAGGCATATTTTGGGCAACATCAAATTTAAGCGCCGTTGTAGGGGAATATGATTACGGAGTTGATTGGTATTGTTTTTCTATACTTTTAAGGGTACACGCCGATGTATGCCCAATACTAGGAGTCAAGGCAATCCCCTGATTCCACTTGATCTTGAAATAGAAAGGACTCTTTGGGCTAATCGAAGAATGGTGAATACCGATGAAGTTCAGGATCCTGCTCCCATGGGAGACGTTCATAATCAACCAATTTAGTCGGTGGTCATGAAACAACGGATCAAACTACTGCTCGATTGACACGAGAAGAGCATGCTAGACAAGCTGCTCTTAGACAAGCAGAGAGAGATAATCGAGCTATGCAAGAGGCAGCTCAACGACTGGCTGAGGCTGAAGAGAGACAAAGAAGATTGAGAGCTCAACAACCACTTCAAATACCGCATGTGCTAGTTTATACTGATCTTTAGGAAGAATATGTGGCCTATTTTGAGCCAATAGAGGCTGGTGCCATTATTTTACCTGAGTTACCTCTAGGCACTAAGTTTGACATTACCAGTGCCATGATTCACCTGCTAAACTTGAAGGGTGTATTTGACGGTATTCCTACTGATGATCCAAACATGCACGTTATGAATTTTGTGGGGGTTTGCACCACATATAATCTACCTGGAGTTGACCAAGAGGCTATTCGATTGAGATTGTTTCCATTCTCTCTAACAGGAGAAACGACCTTGTGGTTGGCAGAATTACCAAAAGGATCCATTACTACTTGGCAAGAATTGAGAAATCAATTTCTGGAGAGGTTTTTCCCACCTTCCAAGATATTGCAGTTGAAGGATGAGATCTACAACTTCAGACAACTACATTCCGAAGCACTTTATGAGACATAAATAAGGTTCAAGAAGAAGCTGCAGAATGTGCCAAATCATAGGATGAGTGGTAGAAACTTACTTGAAATCTTCTACAGGGATTTAAACGTCAATTCTAAGGCTATAGCAATACTATCACTGGTGGAGCATTTATGAATCTGAGGTGGGAACAAACTTCAAAAATATTAGATCGTATCACTAAAACAAACCAAGGATGGCATACTCGGGAAGAAGATATGTCAGCGGGCACATATGCTATTGGAGCCTCAGTAGCAAAATGGGCTTTGGAAAAATTTATAGCTCAAGAGGTCGCGCAGTTGAGGGCTGAAATTGGTCTTCTGGCTAAATAGATGGCGGCTAGAGATGCTTAACAGTTGCATGCTGTAGGTGCACAATGTAAAACGTCTAGACATGAAGATTATGAATCTGATGAAGAGGTGAAGTATCTGGATCAAGAAGTGAAGAGTTTCCGAGCCAAGGGCCAAGGGTCTAACCAAGACTCCTGGAACTCAAGGCAAGGGAATAAAGGTTGGAACTACTAGAGGGACAGTTATAATAAGTCGGGATATAGAGATAGAGAACGAGACCAACTGGCATTTGGTCTCTACCTTCTTCGTTCTTATGCTTGATACCCCATTGCCTATGAATCATGAATTTTACTTCTTTGCCAAATCGACTGTCTCTAAACCCTTGGGATCGAGGTAGAACATTTACTATAGATTAAAGAAATAATGATTTAGGCGGTCTGCTAATCATCCAAGACCTCAATTCTCCTTGGGACGCCATGAACTGTCCCCATAGATCTAGCCATCTTGAACGACCCTTTGTCAAATAGTTGTGTCCTTTTCTGGTGCCTCTGGTCTTTCATTATTGTGTGTAAAATGCCTATATCCATTGTACAATCCATCTGTCTCTATACTGATGCACTCTATCTGTCATAACAGTTATCACGTTTGGAGCATATCTAGTCAAATTATGACACTAAAAACTGTACTTCCTGACACTTATAGCCCTTTGGCAAAATTTTTTTTTTTTTTCTTCTTAACAATTGGTCCACATAAGCTTTACCGACCTCATATGGGAGGTACTAGTCACAGAATGCCATTTTACATTCCTCCCAACTATCTGAAAATACATCAGTAGATCAGTCATATGCATGTCCTATGGGTCTTCATTCAAATCTGACCCCGTAAACGTAGGAGGGTATGATTTATGAAAATCCTGTGTTTGACGACTATCTACCCTAGCCGCACCATCATTACTCGACATCAGGCCATATCGCCCGTGACATTGTACAACAACTATCTGAGTCAACATATGCACTACATTTCTTAAATCCTGTTCAGTGACATTGATAGATGGTTCTACAGGTACTCCTCTATCTTTCGGCTACGAGAGACCCGTATAACAATTTCCATATCAGCTTCACCTTGACTAACTTGGTCAAGTGGTGATTTACTCATTTCTACTTCGGCAGGCATATCATCCTACTCACCTTTGCCCTTATCTTGTCTGATACTCAGCATTTGACTATATAAAAGAAAACGAATGTCAATACGTACATATGTTTCCACCTACAACTTTGGCTCTACTGCACGATCTAGAAGTGAAGAAAAGAAACAACTCCTAAATGTCCCATGGCCTCCTGCTTATCAATGTGGCGCGCAACACATCCGTAAGCAAGACTCTACTCAGACATGGCTTTGTAGACACCCTTAGAACGACCCGCTCTGATACCACTTTTGTCACACCCCGAATCCCAACGAGGCGTGATTGGCACCAGAAGTCGATAAGGCCCAAGAGAACCAAGATTTGCTTTTATTCCTTCATATACATGTCTTAGGAAACACTACTATCCCATAGGAATAGGAAATACTAAAATCAGAAATCATAGAACATGTGACGTATATACATATGAGAAACTCGGCCGTTGAGGCCATCAAGTCAAAATGTCATATACCATCTTACATTTGTATACCCACATACGTCTACAAAAGCCTCTAACAGATGCATTGACCAAAACTAACTGAAAGTCGGGACAAGTCCCCGCTTTATACACTATGTATAATATCAAAACATTCGAACAACTGTGACTCGGAGAAGCCCCGAACTAACTGGAGCTCACCAATGATCTGCAATTACTGTCATCCTACGGTGGAGGTCTACTAGTGCCTGCACCTGCAACATGTAAGGTAAATTTCCCAAAAGGGGTCAGTACGAAGAATGTACTGAGTATGTAAGGCTCAAATGAAACTATACAACACATGAATAGTTCAATGAACTCAATGGAACTCAAATGCATATGCATAATCCGATGAATAAGTAACCATTTTGCACTTTGGAAACCATGTGTATTACTTTCATTGATTTCATCGCTTTCATGCTTCTTTACTTCAATGTCATTACATATGTCACAATGTACCCGGGCCCCTACTGATCAGTGGGTCTTTACATGACTTATCGTCATGTTGGGATCGGGTCGAGCTAGGCTTGTGCCCGTAGACCTGCCACCCAGGGATCGGGTTGAGCTAGGCTTATGCCCCTAGACCTGCCACCCATAAATCATACATCGGGATCGAGTCAAGCTAGGCTTATGCCCCTAGACTTGCCACCCATAAATCAACACATCGGGATCGAGTCGAGTTAGGCTTATGCCCCTAGACTTGCCACCCATACTTGATCATTGACCACATTTGTATTACTTTATTTATTACTTTGAGATTGATACTAGGATAGTCATAACATCACTTGAAACTTTGGATCATTAGCCAATGAGTGAGAGACATATGAGATTGGTACATTCACCTGTGAGAGATTGACATATTCATGTGACATAGCATATTTGGAAACTTGGAACCATAATCAAAATAGAAGACATGTGAATAAATATTATTGGAAACATGACACCATTGGAACCATTGGACAATCATTCATAACAAGATGCATGAGCATAACCACTATTGGAACATTGGACCATAACCTTGTTTGAGCTTTTGGAACATTAACCATGATAATGAGACATGAGACTCACAAAGGATCCATGAGTAGGAAAGATATGACAATGACTATTGATAAACGGATATAGGATACCTTAGCACATTTCGGGATAGGACTAGTGAAATAGCAATGTGGATACTATTTTTCGTAGAAAGATACGGACAGAGTAACCTTACATACCTTGTACTCTCAATACGGATAGCCAATCCTAGATGTGCATACAATAGTCCCGCTCCTTATTTATGTGTCATTCTACAACTCAAATACATAACGGGATTCACATTAACCAACAACTACTTTACAATTGCATAAAACATTAATGGGGTACATGTTTGCCTTGAACATGTCATTTTCCCTTGACAAAACCATTGATAAAATTATTATTACAAAAATTCCATAATATTCCCAACATTGACCAATATATTATAATTGACACATTTTACCACAACACTTCTCCTTTCCACTTTCTTATCCATACCACATCACAAATAATCCATCAACTTCCCTTAATACGACTCATAACACATATCGGCCAAAATCCCACAATTTCCACTTATAGACAATAACAAGTTTAATACCAAAAATAACACCATACATGTTCATATTTTATCCATACCATGATCTTTCATCAAAGGCACAAGCCATAATTCAAGTTCAAATCTCATGGATGGCACATCTTGTACAAAAACCCAAAGTACTATGTTCAACTTTTTCAAGCATAACCAACAAGATTCACATACTATCCCATGCATATTATATATTAATCCATGACAATAATCACTTACCTAGGCTTGGAAGATGTTGATCTTGCTCCAAAGTTTGGCTTTGAACTCTTAGGGTTTGAAGAAAATACCTTGGATATTTGTCTAAAAGGCATGAGCCTTTGTAAGCAATAAAAATCAGATTTCTTGCCCTTTTTATAGGCTCTCAAGTCCATGCTTATCCACTTTGATTCAATAATTGATGTGTATGACTTAGTCAAATGGAAGAATGGGTCTTGTGACCCATTGGGCAATGTTTTCTTTTCATTTTTGGGCCCAATTTACTTAACCCAATAAAATCAATAATTTCTCGTGGTTTCATTATCTCATATGTGTTACGACAATATTCCTACTCATGTCATTCACATCCGTAGCCTCAATCCCAAAAACAAGTGATTCTAGCCACGTATGGCCTATTTTGCCCCAAAGGGTAAAATCGTCATTTTGACCCCAATTTCGTTCTCGAGTAAATTTATCATACCAATATAATATGTCATTTATTTCATGTATATACTCATGGTTGTAGAAGAAACGTGGTAAAAATCAGCTCGGTACGCCCCCGGATACCCTTGGGACTTAAGAAAAATTTCAACTTTGAAAAAGTGAAAAACCCAAGGTGGCACGCCCCTGGGCGCGCCAACTCACTGCCTATGGACTAAAAATTTTAGTCTAGAGCAGCGTGGCACGCTACCCAATGCGCCCTTCCCTTAAATTTTTCAAAAATTTCATTTTTCGACTTTTCTTCGCGGGTTTGGTTAGATACTTCAAATCCTATTCTTGAACTTACTTCTTAACCTTAATATCCTTTGTTTAGAGGTTCTCTTAGCCTCGTTTTGAACCCGACAAATGCTCCATGAAGATCATAAAACACCTCCTACGCAAGGTTAAGCATATGTACAAGGCCAAATTTCAATTTTTCCATCACTAACATTACCAAATACATACTTATAGCTCTCGACACCTAAGTAAACATTGTTCATCGTCATCACATTGGGTTAGGAAGGTACGGGGTGTTACAAATTAGTTCTCTTAAAATTTACTAAGACGGGGTGTTACAAATTAGTTCTCTTAAAATTTACTAAGTGTCGGTATTGGCTAAATTGGGTTAAATAGTTCTCCCATAAGAGGGTTAGTATGGGTACCACTCACAACGGGTTTGGGGTCGTGACACAAATCATCTGTAGTAACCTGCTAAATCCAAAAAACTCCTAATGTCTAATAGAGAGATGGGCTAGGCCAGTTCCTGACTACTTCGTTCTTTTTGAGGATCAACCTGGATGCCCTTACTGGAAATGATATGGCCAAGGAATACTATTGATTTCAACTAGAATTCACACCTACTTATTTAGCGAATAGTAGCCGATCTTTAAGATTCTAC
The DNA here is from genome assembly GCA_031232105.1 of Capsicum rhomboideum. Taxonomy (NCBI): domain Eukaryota; kingdom Viridiplantae; phylum Streptophyta; class Magnoliopsida; order Solanales; family Solanaceae; genus Capsicum; species Capsicum rhomboideum. Next base: position 108,923,683 of record CP124711.1, read on the forward strand.
AAGACAATCCTTAAATGGTAGGCATTTTCATCCTTACTCCATGAATAGACGAGGATGTCACCTATGAAAAAAATGATGAACATGTCTAAGTACTGCTTGAACACCCTATTCATCAAGTCCATAAAAGCTACCGGAGCGTTCGTTCTTCTAAAAGATAAAGCAACAAATTCATTATAACCATACTAAGTTCTGAAGGTTGTCTTCGAAATGTCACATTCTCTGACTCTAAGCTGATGATAGATGGATCTGAGGTCTATCATTGAAAAGCAACTGGAACCCTAAAGCTGGTCGAAAAAGTCATCAATCCTAGGAATAGGATATTTATTGTTGATTGTGACTTTGTTCAACTGATGGTAGTGATGTGTCGGCTAATGATGGCATATATTACGCTTTTAACTAAGAAGAATTGTGAGTTTTTAAGCAACTTTTGGTAGTTTTGATGTCTTTTTGTGTTGAATTACAGGGATGTTAACTAAAAACCAAAAGGAGTATATCTGGGCTAAAAAGGCTAAGTGGTGGTTCACTTGATGAACTGCCAATAGAGTGATAGGTTGTCACATCATCCGTCATGGTAAACCAGAATGATTGCCTAACTAAAGCTAAGAACTGATGCTAAGAAGGTGGCTAGATGATGGCTCAATTGGTGAACCATCAGGGAATTGGCGAGCCATCACCCCAACTACCAGGCCAAAGCAGTATGTAAGTCAAGTTGAAGTCGAGTGACGGTTCAGCTGACGAACCATCATGAGCCCGATGAACCATTAGAGTAGCCATCAGAGTGAAAGCGGCATCCCACTTTGAATTTTAAATTCCCACTTTCTTGGAAACTATAAATACCTAGTCTAGGGTATAGAATAGATATCTTTTGACACTTAGAATATTTTCACATCTTGTTTTCTCTGGAGGAATGATATTGTGCTGTTAAAAATGTTACTTTGTGCAATTTTTCCAAGGATTGAAAGATTAAATTTCTTCTTTGTAAGCTTCAACTTTTACATTATGAAATCTATTGCTTTTATTTTCTTCTTTACTATGAGTGACTAAAAACCCCATACCTAGGGTTGTGGAATTCTTGGTTGAATACCGATTCTAGGGTTAATGTTAGTGTGAATTTGAATTATACTTGTAATTGTATAGTAACTTCTTCAATTTTACAGCTTTCTAATGGTTGTAGACATAAGAACAAACCTAGATTAACTTGCTTGAATAAAGAGGTTAAAACTAGAAAAAGGAGTTAACAATGAGAATTCAGAGTTTCCAACCTCCGTCCAATGAAGAATGCTTTATTGAGATTATTCACTTGAAGTTAAAATTGAGTTATATTTCATCGCTTTAAGTTTGAAAGAATTAAAGAGATAATCACCTATTTAGGTTGAGAAACACTTAGGTAAACATTAGGATTTGATTGCTTTATAATTACTTGTATTGATCTAAATTTACCATTGACTTGACCTAGATTTGATAGGAAGCCAAGATGAACACAATCCTAGTTCATCTCTCTATTGACTAAAAGTTGTGAATTTAACTTGGACTACTTTAAATAGGTTGAAATTGAATTTGAAATCTACTTATAAGAACCCCCCATTTCATGGAAATCATCGACTAATTTCCACATAAGTTGCATACAACTTAAGTTTTCACCATATTCCCTGTGGTATTTTACCAATCTTTGTTAGGTTATATATTTGACAAGGACCACTTATACTTCCTTAAGGGAGTTGTAGTTTGGGCGTATCAAATTTTGGCGCTGTTGCTGGAGAATACGGTTGTCAATCAAGTTGTTATGTTTATTTGAATTTAGTCCTTTTTAATAATTTTACTTTATTTGTTGTTTTTGTAATTTGTAGGGTACAGGTAGTGCATGTCAAGTACTCATCGTTCGGGTGAACCAGTATTACCTTACAATCCCGATCTTGCAAGAACTTTGGGAAGAAACATGAATGCACAACTTCTTGCACAATAACAGAATGCAGCAAGGCTTGTTTCCCTCGCTGCTACCCGAGTTAATCAATAGAATCTGAATGCACCTGGTCATTTTTCAAATGCTAATAATGAGAACTTAGGTGATGTTGGATGATGTTGTTGATGGTAAACATGTTGAAAATATTGTTCCAGCCAATCAGAATCAGTGATAAAGAGGTAGAGAGTGTCGCCAACCTGCTGTGAACTTTGCTATTGATGATGATGATGATGATGATGATTTAGATGGGGTTGGTGCTACTGGATCCATTATCTTACCACCACTATCTACTGAGAGAAAGTTTAATATCACCAGCACGATGATTTAGTTATTGAACCTTATGGGTTTACTTAGAAGGCTGCCTGGTGATGATCCAAATATGCATTTGGTCAACTTCATAAACATACGCTCCTTTGTTTATCCTGGAGTTAGTAAAAAGTGATTCGGTTGAGGTTGATTTCGTTGTCTCTGTCTGGGGAGGAAACTTTATGGTTAACAGAGCAGGCACATGATTCTATAACAAACTGGAGGCAGTTGAAAGGAGCTTTCCTAGAAAGGTTCTTTTCGCCTTCCAGAATGTTACAGTTGAGGGATGAGATTAGCAACTTCAGGCAGCTACTGAATGAGGCAGTACATGTGACCTGGCTTAGGTTCAAGAAGAATCTCACCCAATGTCCTAATCATAAGTTGACTGATGAGAATTTGATGGAGACATTTTACAGGTCTTTGAACTCGAACACTAAGCCAACGATTGACAACGTAGTTGTAGGTGCCTTTATAGTGCACACTTTCACATATGCAACCATGATACTTGATAGGCTGACCAAAAATAGTAAAGTTTGGCATACCAGGGATTCTGAGGTAGAAAACAATACATATGTGGTTGGTATGTCATCCAAACAACACCGAAGAAAAGAATAACGTGACCCGAAGATGGCGCACATGAAAACTCAGATGGATTTGCTAAAAAAACATTGGTTAGCCGGTGGTGTTAAGAAGGTAAAGGTAGTTAGTTCTCATAGTAGAGCAACTAAATCAGATTCTGAGGAAAAAGTGAATAATTTGAATAACCAAGGGGGTTTCTGGGCCAATGGCAAAGGAAACCAAGGTCGGAACTATCAAAGAGACAATTACTATAACAAAGCTGGTTACAAAGATCTTGAGAAAGGGAACTGGAAGAACAATATCGACAGAAGTAGGTTGTATGTCCTACCAGGGAGTCGTGATAATGCTACAAATGATTCGGGGAAACCTTTGATGGAAGCTATGATGGCGAAGTTGCTGAAAGGAGTGGAATTCACTGATGTAGGTATTAAAGAAATGAAGACTAACTTGTCTTCAATGAGTCAGTTATTCCATTCCCACTCCACTTCTATCAAGCAATTGGAGTACCAGATTGGGCAGTTGTTCGTAGCTTTTAATCAGTGGAAGAATGGGACTTTGCCAAGTGATAAGGTGAAGAATCTGAGAAATGATGGGAGTTGTTTAGATATCACCACGAGAAGTGGTAAATTTCTACCTAAACCACAGTTGATGATTCAGACACAGATGGAAGATTTATCCAATGATTATGAAATGGTAGATGATGACGTTGGTGTTGATGAGATTTTGGCCGAAGATGGAAAGCCGAAAGATGTTAATGATAGAAAAGTGGATGCGAAAGGGTCTACTAAGGTGAGGAGGATGGTGATGTGAACAAAAAAAGGGTAAAGAGGTTGCAAAACCTCCCACTCAGATTCCTAGACCTCCCCTTCCATTTTCATATAGAGTTAGGAAGAAAGTGGAGGATGGTAAGTTGTATAAGTTCCTTTCCATGTTAAAGTAGTTGTTAATGAATATCCCATTGGTTGAGGCCCTTGAACAAATGTTGGGATACACTAAGTTCATAAAGGACTTAGTCACTAAAAAAAGGATGATGAGCTTTAAACCAGCTGATAATCTCCATCATTGCAGTGCAATCGCCTCGTGATCGTTAGTCCAGAAGAAATCAAATCCAGGTGCATTTACCATTCCTTGCACATTTGGTGCAATTAGCTTAGCTAAGGCATTATATTATCTTAGTGCTAGCATCAACTAGATGCCTCTAGCCATTTACCAGCAGTTGGGCTTAGGAGCCCCAAAGCTGACTTCTATGCAGTTATTGATGGCGGACCATTCAGTCAAACAACCAGTGGGAATATTATATGATGTGTTTGTGAAGTTGAAAAACTTTATATTTCCAGCAAACTTTCTAATTCTTGATTGTGAGGTGGATATGGAGGTACCCATAATCTTGGATAGACCTTTCCTAGATACTAGAGAAGTGTTGGTTGACATGGAGTTCAATGAGCTGAAATTTAGGTTGAATGACAAAGAGGTGAAGTTCAATATTTACCAATCGATAAATCAACTGAGGGATATGATTGTTGTTTCGGTTATTGACGTTATTAATGAGATTGATATTGAGGTGCCAGTTGAAGAAAGGTTTGTTGTAGATAGTTAGGTTGCGGTTTTAATGAATTCGATGAGGAGGACATCGATGAGTATGATGAGACAGTTTATAAGTTGGCTAGAATGAGGTCATATTTTTATGCTCTAAAGAAGTTGGACCTGGACTTGAAAAATAGGCCAACTCCTTTAGCAAAACCATCTATAGAGGAACCACTTGTGTTAGAGTTGAAAGAGTTGCCAGGCCATCAGAGGTACATGTTTTTAGGAGAGAAGAACCCTTTTATCAGTGATTATTGATATAGACTTTGTAGAATGGCAAGTAGAAGCACTTGTTTCTATATTGTGGAAGTACAAAAGGGCTATTGGGTGGACAATTACAGACATCATTGAAATTCCACCGAGCATTTGTACACATAAAATTTAGTTAGAAGAAGATTGTGTTCCCACCATTAAGAATCAAAGTAAACTTAACCCATCAATGCAAAGGGTAGTAAATAAAGAGATAATTAAGTGGCTTGATGCAGGAGTTGTTTACTCAATATCAAACAATAAGTGAGCAAGTCCAGTTCAGTGTGTCCCTAAGAAGGGAGTTATCACTGTTGTGGCAAATGAGAAGAATGAATTAATCCTGTTTATACCTGTCACTGGCAGGAGAGTGTGTATAGATTACAAAAATCTTAACTCTTGGACTCTTCATGACTATTTTCCAATGCCCTTCATGGATCAAATGCTCGATCGATTAGCAGGAAAGGGTTGGTACTATTTCCTGGATAGTTATTCGAGGTATATCAAATATACATTGCACCAAAACACCAAGAAAAGACTATATTTACCTGACCCTATGGGACATTCACCTTCAAACGGATGCCCTTTGGGTTATTTAATGCTCCGGCGACTTTCCATAGGTGTATGATGTCATTTTTCTCGGATATGGTAGAAGACACCTTGGAAGTGCTCATGGATGAATTTTTTTAAGTATGTGATTCTTTTGATGACTGTTTGCCAAACTTGATCAATGCCTTGCAGCATTGCGAAGAGTTCAATCTAGTGCTCAATTGGTAAAAATACAACTTTATGTTCAAAGAGGTCATCGTGTTAGGACACAAGATTTCTGAAAAAGGAATTGAAGTTTACAGAGCGAAGATAGAGGTGATCGAAAAGCTACCTCCACCAATCTAGGTAAAAGGAGTTAGAAGTTTCCTCGATCATGAGGGTTTTTACCGGAGATTTATTAAGGACTTCTCCAAGATTGCCAACCCACTGTGCAAACAGTTATAGAAAAAAGTCAAGTTCATATTTAATCATGATTGCTTGAAGGAATTTCAGTGCCTTAAAGAAAAATTAGTAGTTGCTCCTATTATTATCATTGCTCCGGATTGATCTAAACTGTTTGAAGTGATGTATGATGCAAATAGGGTTGTACTGGGAGATGTTCTTGGGTAGAAATGAGAGAAACTTTTTCACCCTATTTATTATGCAAGCAAGGTACTGAATAGGGCACAAAAGAATTATACGATTACTAAACAGGAGTTACTAGATGTTATCTATGCCTTTGAGAAGTTTGGGGCGTATGTGTTGGGCACTAAGGTTGTACTTCATATGGATTATGCTGCTTTAAGGTATTTAATGTAAAAGATGCCAAGCCTCAATTGATTAGATGGGTGTTGTTGCTACAAGAGTTTGACTTTAAAGTCAAGGACAAAAAAGGTGTGAGAATCAAGTAGACGACCACTTGTCTAGACTTGAAAATGAGGCAAAGCGACTGGATGAGCAAGAGATTGATGACTCATTCCCGGATGAATAGGTTTTTGTGTCTACCCTTAACCTTGTGCCTTAGTATACATATTTTGCTAACTACCTAGTTAGTGACATAATACCAGAAGACTTGAGCTTCTATCAAAAAAACAAATTTCTTTATGATGTGAGCAATTACTTTTGGGATGAGTTGTATCTTTTTCGACTATGTACTGACAATATCATTAGAAGATATGTACTGGAGGCGGAAATGCTGAGTATTTTGTAGGGTTATCACTCGTCCCCGGTAGGAGGCATCTACAGGTGATCGCACGGCTAGAAATATATTTCAATATGGGCATTATTAGCCCACCATTCATAAGGATGCCCATGACTTTGTCAAAGCTTGTGATTAGTGTCAACGGAAAGGTTCAATCTCTAAAAATCAAGAAATTTCCATGTCCAAAATATTGGAGGAGGAATTGTTTGACGTGTGGGGAAAAGATTTCATGGGCCCATTTTTGATATCTTATGGTCACAACTATATTCTGGTAATAGTGGACTATATGTCCAAATGGGTAGAAGTTGTAGCCTTAGCAGATAATGAAGGGAAGAGTGTGGTTACGTTTTTGAAAAGAAACATTTTCTCTGGTTTGGTACTCCTCGAACGATTATAAGTGATGGAGGATCCTACTTTTGCAACAAGGTATTCCATGCAGCTCTAACTAAAGATAGAGTAAAACAACACAAAGTGGCCACTCCCTATCATCCACAAACCAGTGGTCAAGTAGAAGTATAGAACTGAGAGATCAAGATGATATTGGATAAATCTGTAAATGCTAACGAAAGCGATTGGTCCCAGGAAATTAATGATGCTTTATGGGTTTATCACACTGCTTTCAAGATGCCAATAGGTATCTCTACTTACCAACTACTCTTTGGGGGCTCAAAAAGCTTAATTTAAGTTGGAAGGAGGTTGTTGACTTGAGGTTGGATCAATTAAACGAAATGGAGGAGTTTTGACTTTGTGCTTATGAGAAAGTTGCTCTCTATAAGGAGAGAATAAAGTTGTATCACGACAGGAGGATTGAAAAGAGAGATTTCAAAGTGGTTGATTTAGTGTTATTGTTCAACTCAAGGTTTAAGTTGTTCCCGGGCAAGCTGAAATCCAAATGGTCTGGAGTATTCAAAGTGACTCAAGTGTTCCCGTCTTGAGTAGCTGAGTTGGAAAACAAAGATGGGAAGATGTTTAAGGTAATGGTCAACGGGTCAAGATATATATGGGTTTGCTAGAAGAGGTAAAGTTATTGTCACTAGTGTATCTTAATAAAGTCTGAGTAGTCAAGATGCATGAGTCGTGCCGCGATGTTAAATCAGGCGCTAGCGGGAGGAAACCCACATTTTTGTGTTGTAAAAATATAGAATAGGTTTTTTATTGTTGAGCATGGTTGATTTGTGAGCTAAGTGTGTAAGAAAAGGTATTGCAGATGAAGAAGAAGATGACTAGACAGTGCTTAAGGTTGATGGTTCACCTGACCAACCATCAGTGACCTGATGAACCGTCAACCTGAGTCATCACGGAGCACAAGAAAATTGATCATTTTGGTTAAGGTTTGATGGGAGACTCGATGAGCCATCAAAGCTCTGACGGGCCATCAACCAATCGTCATAAAAGGTCAATTAAGGAGTCATTCTAATTAAGGGTTGATAGTTCACTCGGTGAACCATCAGGTTCCTAACGACCCATCAAACCAACCGCCAAAGGTGACTCAATCTGGGTATAAACTATCTGAACTTGACGGTTTACATGGCTAATCGTCAGGTTCTTGACGGACTATCAGGAGGAGCATCACAGGTAAGTATACTTATCCTTTTAATTTTTAGCCAACAATTTAAACCCACACTCGATCCGACCCAATTTACACCAATACCCGATCCAACCACTATTAAAACCCAAGGGATTTAAGAATACCAATTCAAACTTTTTGATTTCTCTTCTAAGTGCCCTCCTTTTCTACGTAACTCCCTACTACCAAATACCATAACTCCCATAAACTATCAATCACCCACGACTTTGAAGAATTCACTATTATTACTCGAACCAAAGCAATACAATACAAACGCAAGCTCCCCAATACCTACGCCTTCAAATAATTCTTGTAACCTTGTGCTCAATATCTTCAATAGAAGTTTTTCTTATTTATTTTTCTTTTCAAGAACACTCATATTAAATTTGCTCTACCTTTAGTAGTTTGTTTATTCTTTTCTACTAGTAGTTAGTTGATAGTTAATTGGAGACAACACAACCATTTCTTTTTGTGTATATTTGTGTAAACGGTTGTGTTGTGCTCCAAGTTACTTTTTGATAAAACCAAGTGGGTGAATTCTAAGCAACCCAGGTCAAATAAGTGAAATGGGGAAATTGATAGTGTAAAATATGATTAAATTTACAAGGAGTTAGAAAGAAGTAATGGGCGTACACCAAGTATTTGATAAAATGCCTAAGTAAATGAACTTTTCACTTGAAAGCCCTGACGACTCAGGTGACGATCCATCACACAGGTGACGGATCGCCAAGTCAAATCGTTAAGTGGGAGAAAGTTATGAGTATTTTGTTCTAGACTGACGGTTCATCTAAAGAACTGTTAGCGATCTGTCAAAGCTAACCGTCATATGTGATGAATAAACTTGAAAGAATTGACGAAAAGGGTTGACAAGACGTTACTAACATGACAAACCATCACCCTTAACCATCAAGAAGAAGCAGTGTTACTATAATGTAATATTACTTGATGTTTTTTCTTTGGTGCAATGCCTAATTATTTCCCTCTACATGTATCATGCCTCAAAAGCTTCAAACAACAAGAGGTGGAGCAAGAAAAAGGCAAGCAAAAGATACCTCAACTTGAAGGCTTAGAGACTAACCAGAAAATGAGGTTGAGGAAATGAAGGCACCACCTTACAACACTAGACAGAGTGAAAAGAAATATGCTCATACCTCTCAGACTGAAGAGGATAATAAGTTGTCAAGTGAAGAGTCTAGCAGCAATGAAGAAAGCAGTGATAGCACAAGTCCCAATCGGAATGATGATAGTGGTACTGAGGCCACTAAAAGTCCAAAAATTAATCCTACACAAGAGAGGTGAATTGTTCCACACAAAAGCCCCAGGTGTTAGAGGTGCTCTTCATTGGAATATTAAGGGGAAGAGAAAAATTATCAAGATGGACTCCTCCCGACAAAGTCAAGAAGTTTGAAAAGGCTTTTTGCTGAAAAAGTTTCAGATCATCACTACTGAATTGACTGAATACCCGAACATTGAACGATGATTCCACGAGTATAATTTAAGTTGGATGAGTACACCTCCTGGGGAATACTATCCTGTCATGGTTTAGGAATTCTACGTAAACTAATTGTCCATCCTTGAGAAGCTCTATGAGAAGGGACAAAAGCTTTCTGACACAAGATTATTGGTACATGTTCTGATTCGAGGAGTTTCATTAAACATCTCCGATCATACAATCAACTGGATTCTATTTGGTCAACTCTATGAACCTCTAGCTATCACTCTTGAGTACGAACATTAGATTTTATAGTGGTGAACCTTCATGGATGAAGAATAAGAAAGAAAGAATGTCCAAATCTTTGCTAAAATTTGCAGCTAAATTTGGGTAGGCAGCTGTACGATTAAGATTAATGCCAATAGGCGGAGATGTTAATCTAGATGAACTTAGAGCATTTGTGGTTGACTCTATAATAGAGGGGTTCAAGATGAACTTTGGTCAAATAATGAACTCTAGAGATGATGCTAAATTTGAGTTGAGGGTACATAGGACTCCTTCATATGGACTCAATATTAGACTACTCCAGAAGTATCGGGCAATACTTCAGGTACTCCCCTTGCTATTTTGACTATTAATCCACAGGTTACGTCTGCTACATCTGAAGCTGAGGTTGTTGCTCCTAATACTGATACTACAGACACTGCATCCATGCTACCTACTTATTTAGAATATTAGTTCACCTCTAAGAACTCTATGAAAGTTGTCAAGAGGCAAAAGAAATTTGAAAAGCAGTTGAATGCTTGGGCTAAACAGTCTAAGTCGTTCATGCATGAAGTTGTTGTGGAGACTTTAAAATTGTATGCTAATCTATATGCCCATATGGATGACATAGAGGAGAGGGTGAATAACAGGCTAGGAGAGTTGTCAATTCCAAATTTGTCTAAGTTCACAGCCAAACTAAAGAAGGCCCAAGATGATATTTTCACATTAAAGAAGCCCCCCACTATTAGATTCTCTGATCCCATGATTATTGAATCGGATGATGATGACCACATTATTGATTTAATGGGGCTTTCTCTTAAGGATAAAGGTAAGGTACCAAGTGAAGGTGAAGAAAAGAAGAAGTCCAAGAATAGGAAGCATTGTGATAAGACACCCAAAGAGAGGAACTTAAGAAAAGCTGTGAAATCCTCCAGGAGAGATGAGAAGTTGAGGCAGAAACGTGAACAGGATAAGCTCACGGGAGTTTCTTCTAGCTTGACACCTGGAGTTGCACCCACACCAACGGTGTTGCCTACTCCCACACCAACGGTCACTGTTACAAATTCTGAGGCTTCTAAGGCCTCCAAAGACTTGACAGACTCTGAAGCCTAAGGGCTTCATAGGTATTCCTTCCTCTCAATTCTTATTTATTAGTTAATGCATTAGGTACAATGCATGTTGCTTTTAATGGGGCTAGGGGTACCTGAGAGTGTGTCACCACTCGAGAGTTTTTGTTGTCATGTATCGTTTCACTAGGGTGCCATCTTGTAGAACTGGCATGTGTAGGTTTGTTGCTTTTGTAATGATTAAGTTAAACTGTTAGCAATCAAATATGTTGGTTTTGTGATCTTTTGCAAATTTTCTAAAAAAATAGAGACCCCTCTAAAAATATATTACACTGTGGGCATGTCTTCTTATGGTTGACTGTTTAGATCTTCGAATATCATTAGCATATATGGATGTAACAATATTGCTTAAGCTTAATTGCTATTAGGATAGTGAGTATTAACATGTGTTCTTGTGTTCCTAGTGTGTGTGAGCTATTTTACATTTTTTGGACTTTGTTTTTGTACCTAAAACTTGTCTGGACTATTCAGTTTAAGTTATAAGTCATCGATTAGGAAAGGATCACAGGCCCTATTTGAATCTAGACCACTTAGATTAAATAACTGTCCAAATGATGTTAGTAATTCCCTTGATCCCTGTTTAAGATTTTTAGACTTCTTCATTCAACACATGCTCCCCTTCCTTCTTGTATTGTTGAACCTCTATCTTGGCCCTGGTCCCTCCTTGGACATCGTGCACCTCAACTCAGGCAAATTACCCAAGATGAGGGTGGCTACTGAAGATGTGTTTGATGAATGTAAAAAAGGTATGAATAGAATGGTTGTGGACAAAAGAAGAGCCTATGAGTGCTCACAAAGAAAGAAAAAGAATGAAAAAGATATAGAAAGTAAGAAAAAGAATGAAAAAGAAAAGAAAAAAATCCAAAAAATATACCACACTCGGTAATGGAAATTTTGGATAGGTTGAGTCTAATAAGGATGAAATCCCAAGTTAAGTGGAATTTAGTGCAAGTTCATGTCAAGGAGGGCTGAGTCACTAATCCCGAAATGCATCCTACCATCACCTAAGCCCTCATTATAAGCCTAGGAAACCTCTGTAGTGATCTTGATCCACATTCTAAAAAACTGAGCTAGGATAGTAAAGAAAAACCTATGGGTTCATGTTTGCATTATTGGAAACTTTCTTGTGAGTGTGAGTTACTCTTCCCTGTCCCTGAGTAAAATTACATATGTGTGTGGGACTTCTTTTTAGCAAGGGCATCATAAGGCACTGTTGATCTTTTATTAGCTTGATAGTGATTACGGTTCATGATAATTGTTCATTGATATTGTAATGACATGCTTAAATCCGAACTTGTTGACATATTGAATGACGGATATATGCTAGTTTGAAAAAGGTTGACAATGGGGTGAGTTTTGGAAAGGCACTAAAAACTTCAAAATGATTATTGGAGGATAATTTAATTGTCGTGTGTTTAAAGTGTCTTGTAATTAGGTTTTGTGTTGTTGCTTGAGGACAAGCGAACATTCTAAGTTAAGGGTGTTGATGTGCCGGCTAATGATGACACAATTTATGCTTTTAACTAAGAAGAATCGTGAAATTTTAAGAAACTTTTAGTAGTATTGATATCTTTCTATGTTTAATTGCAGGGAAGTTAACTAACAACCAAAAGGAGTGAATCTGGTCTAAAAAGGCTAGGTGGTGTTTCACTTGACGAACCGCCAAAAGAGTGGCAGGCGGTCACACCATTCGTCAAGGGAAACTAGAATGAGTGCCTAACTGAAGTCAGGTAATAGCTCAGCTGTCGACCCGTTAGAGCCTTATCAAGCCATCACCTAATCTGTCAATCCTAAACATAATTGATGCTAAGAAGGAGTCTAGGTGATAGCTCAATTGGTGACCCATCAGGGAATTGGCGAACCGTCACCCCAACTACCAGGCCAAAGCAGTATGTAAATCAAGTTGAAGTCGAGTGATGGTTCAGCTGATGAATCATCACAAGCTCCATGAACTGTCAGAATAGCTGTCATAGTAAAAGCGGCACCGCAGTTTGAATTTTAAATTTCCACTTTCTTGGAAACTATAAACACCTAGTGTAGGGTTTAGAATAGGTATCTTTTAACACTTAGAATATTTTCACATCTTGTTTTCTATGGAGGAATGATATTGTGGTGTTAAAATGTTACTTTGTGCAATTTTGCCAAGGATTGAAAGATTAAATTTCTTCTTTGTAAGATTCAACTTTTACATTATGAAATTTATTGCTTTCATTTTCTATATTACTATGAGTGGCTAAAAATCTCATAACTAAGGTTGTAGAATTCTTGGCTGAATACTGATTCTAGGGTTAATGTTGGTATGAATTTGGATTATACTTGTAATTGTATTGTAACTTCTTCAATTTTACAGTTTTCTAATGGTTGCAAACATTAGAACTATCCTAGGTCAACTTGCTTGAATAAAGAGGTTTAAACCTGGAAAAGGAGTTATCAACGATAATTCAGAGTTTCTAGCCTCCATCTAATGAAGAATGCTCTAACGCGATTATTCACTTGAAGTTATAATTGATTTATATTTCCATTACTTTAAGCTCGAAAGAAATAAAGATATAATCACCTATTTAGGTTGAGAAACACTTAGGTGAACATTTGGATTCGATTGCTTTACTATTACTTGTATTGATCTAAATTTACCATTGACTTAACCCGAAATTGATAGGAAGCCAAGATGAACACAATCCTAGTTCATCTCTCTATTGAGTAAAAATTGAGAATTTAACTTGGACTACTTGAAAGAGTTTGAAATTTAATTTGAAAATTACTTATAAAAATCCCCCATTTCATGGAAAACTTTGACTAACTGTCACATAAGCCGTATACAACTTAAGTTTTCATCATATTCCCTATGGCATTTGACCCTACCCTTTGTTTAGTTATATATTTTACAACAACCGCTTACTCTTCCTTAAGGGAATTGTAGTTTGGGCGTATCAGGTAATTGATGCACATTGTGAGGGAACCATTTTTTTTATGCACGAAGAGCACTAGAGTACCCCATAGAGAGATATTGGGTCTGATGAAACCTTCATCTAAAAGGTCCTTTAACTATTCTTTAAATTTATTAAGCTCAACTAGAGCCATTTTATATGGAGGAATTGAGATATGCTAGGTATCTGGAAGAATGTCTCTTCCAAAATCTATCTCCCAGGTGGGACGGCCTCAGGCTAGGTCATCAGGAAACATATCTGAAAACAAATTTACAACTAGATTGACTATAGAGTTGGTGTTTTGGATTTGGAATCCTTAACCTGAACTAGATGGTGGAGGGGTGTAACACCCCGTACGTTCCCAACCCTACTTGACGACACAAAATAATATGTACTTCGGTATCGAGAGCTATAGGTATGCATTTGATAATGCTATTGGTGAGATAATTGAATTTGGCTCATGTTATGTGATTAAACCTTCATAGGAGGTGTTTTATGATTTTTGTGGAACATTTGTGAGGTTCAAAACGAGGCTAAGAAGACCTCTAAACAAAGTATATTAAGGTTAAGAAGTGAGTTAAAGAATAGGACTTGAAGTATCTAACCAAACCCGCGAAGAGAAGTCGAAAAATGAAATTTTCGAAAAAACTAAGTAAGGGGCACATTTGGTACAGTTCCACACCGCTCTGGGCTAAAATTTTTAGCCCAGAGGCAGTACCTTGGGTTTTCCATTTTTTCGAAAGTTGGAAATTCTAAGTCCCAAGGGTATCCGGGGTCGTATTGAGCCTATTTTTGCCACGTTTCTTCTACAACCACGAATATATACATGGAATGAATGACATATTATATTGGTATGATAAAATTACTCAAGAATGAATTTGGTGTCAAAATGACAGTTTTGCCCTTAAGGTCAAAATAAGCCAAACGTGGCTAGAATCACTTGTTTTTGGGATTGAGGCTACGGATATGAATAGCATGAGTGGGAATATTATTGTAATATGTATAATATGACTTAAACATGAGAAATTATTGATTTTATTGGGTTAACTGAATTGGGCCCAAAAAGGAAAAGAACACATGGCCCAAAATGGGTCAAATGACCCATTCTTTCAAAGACCTTCTAGACTTAGCATTGAATGCTATAAATATGGCTAAGGATGGAAATAAAGAATTATATAAAGGACCACAAAATCTGAGTTTTATTTCACTTGAACTCTCATGCTTTCTAGACATTTCTCAACATTTTACTTGTTCCAAAACCCTAAAACAAATAGTTCCTTTGGACTCTTTGGAGCAAGATCCTCCTATTCCAAGCCTTGGTAAGTATTTATTCTCATGGATTACCATATTATATGCATGGTATATTATGTATATTATGCTAGTTATGTTGGCAAGGTGGTGAATAGTGTATTTTTGCTTTTGATGGAAGATGTGCCATCTTGGTGATTTGAACTTGAATTATGGCTTGTACCTTTGATGAAAGATCATGGTATGGATACAATATGAACGTGTATGGTGTTATTTTGTTATTTAACTTGTTATTTTTCTATAAGTGCAAATTGTGGGATTTTGGCCGATTTGTACTATGAAGTGTATTAAGGTGAATTGATGGATTGTTTGTGATGTGGTGTGGATAAGAAGGTGTAAAAGAGAAGTGTTATGGTGAAATGTATTGATTATCATGTATTGGTCAATATTGGGAATATTGGAGGATTTTTGGAATCATGATTCTATCAATGGTTTTGTCAAGGGGAAATGACATGTTTCAAGGCAAACATTTACCGCATTGATGTTATATGCATTTGTAAAGTAGTTGTTGGTTAATGTGAATTTTGTTATGTATTTGTGTTGTAGAGTAACACATAAATAAGGAGCGGGACTATTGTATGCACAACTAGGATTGTATATCCGTATTGAGAGTACAAGGTATGTAAGGTTACTCTGTCTGTATCTTTTTGCGGCAAATAGTATCCACATTGCTATTTCACTAGTATTATCCCGAAATGTGCTAAGGTATCCTATATCCATTTATCAATAGTCATTGTCATATATTTCCTACTCATGGATCATTAGTGAGTCTCATGTCTTATAATCATGGTTAATGTTCCAAAATCTCAAACAAAGTTATGTTCCAATATTCCAATAGTGATTATGCTTATGTCTTTTGTTCATAGATTATTGTACAATAGTTCCCATGGTGTTATGATTCTAATAATGTTATGTTGCCAAGTTATTCACATGTTTCTCACTCATTGGTTAATGATCCAAAGTTTCCAATAATGTTATATTCCAAAGTTCAAAGTGATGTTATGACTATCCTAGTATCAATCTCAAAGTAATGAATGAAGTAATGCAAATGTGGTCAATGATCAAGTATGGGTGGAAAGTCTAGGGTCATAATCCTAGCTCGACCCAATCCCGAGGCATTGATTTATGGGTGGTAGGTCTTAGGGGCGTAAGCCTAGCTCGACCCGATGCCGATGCATTGATTTATGGGTGGCAAGTCTAGGGGCATAAGCCTAGCTCGACTCGATCCCAACATGACGATAGTCATGTAAAGACCCACTGATCAGTAGGGGCCCGGGTACATTGTGACATATGTATTGACAAGTGAGCATTGAATGTAAAGAAAGTAATGAAAGTAATCAAAGCAATTCACATGGTTTCCCAAAATGCAAAATGGTGACTTATCTACATTGATTATTCATATGTTTTGACTTCATTGAAATATTCATGTATTGTACAGTTTCATATGATCCTTGCATACTCAGTACTTATTTCGTACTAACTCTTTTGGGGAATTTACCTTACTTACTGCAGGAGCAGGTACCAGTAGGCCTCCCCAGTAGATTGCCAGTGTTAGCGGTTCTTTGGTGAGCTCCATCTAATTCGGGGATTCTCCGAGTCAGAGTGTCTATATGTTTTGGTGATGTACATATTGTGTAAAGCGGGGACTTGTCCCGACTTATGGTTCATTTTGGTCAATGCTCTTGTTAGAGGCTTTTGTAGACGGATGTGGGTGTATCAATGTAAAAGGAATATGTTGTTTTGACTGGAAGGCCTCAACGGCCAAGTTTCATATGTATGTATAAATATGTCCCATGTTTTGCTTTATTCATCTTTCATGTTCTTACGTAATAGTGGTTATGATTATGATATGCATATGATTGAACATAGGCGAAGGTTGGTTCTCTCGGGCCTTATTGGGTACGGATGCCAATCATGTCTCGATGGGATTCGGGGCGTGACAAAAATGGTATCAGAGCAGGTCGTTCTAAGGGTGTCTACAAAGCCGTGTCTGAGTAGAGTCTTACTTATCAATGTGTTGTGCACCACATTTATAAGTAGGAGGCTATGGTACATATAGGATGTTGTTCCTGTTCTTCACTCCTAGATCGTACAATAGAGCCACTATTGTTAGTTGAAGTGTGTTTGATCATGGTATTTGTTTTTCTTTGGTATAGTAAAAATGCCAATCATGAGAGGTAGAGGTAAAGGGAAGCAGGTAGATGTGCCTGCTGGAGAAGGAATGAGCAGATTACCACCTGACCAAGCTAGTCAAGGTGGAGTGAATGCTGAAATATCATCGCGGTCTTCATCTACCTTCCCAGTTCCGGAAGAACCAATTGGTAGAGAAGTACCTGTAGAGCCACCGATGAATGCCACGGATCAGGATCTTAGGAATGCTGTACATATGTTGACACAGTTAGTGGAGGCACAAAGCCAGGGACGAGCTGGTACAATGACACATGATGATGATGCGGCTAGGGTGGAAAGTCGCAGAACACAGGATTTCCTAAAACTTGACCCTCCTATTTTCACTGGGTCAGATCTAAAAGCAGATCCACAGGACTTCGTGGATCAAATTCAGAGGGCCTTGGAAGTTATGCATGTGACAGGGTCGAAACAGTTGAACTTGCTGCGTATAGGTTGAATGGAGAGGCAATATTGTGGTACGAGGATTGGAAGAAATCCCGTGATATTGGTGTAACTCCACCTACGTGGAAAGAGTTTAAAATTGCTTTCCTTGATCATTACTTGCCCTATGAGATCCGTGAGGCACGTGCGGATCAATTCCTAAATCTCCGTCAAGGAAATTTGAGCGTGAGGGAATATAGCTTGCAATTTAATTCCTTGGCTCGATATGCGCCAAATGTTGTGGCTACGATGACAGACAGGTTCCATAGATATGTGGACAGACTAGAGCTATATTTGGTACGGGATTGCACTATTGCTGCCTTGAATAAAGACATGGACATTGCTCGAATACAAGCCTTCGCTCGAAAATGGAAGACCAACGACAGAGAAGAAGAGTGCATGAATTTGATAGGGGACAATCCAAAAGGGCTAGACCTATGGGACTACCTATGATGTCCCATGGAAGATCTAGGCCCCGCATGTTTCCTTGACCACCTAGACCGTCGTTCTCTTATTCCACGGGGGGTGCTCATTCACAGTTTTGAGGTTCTAGGGGTGGTCCATCAGGGCAGAGTAGCGGAGTTCATGGGTCACAGGCAGTAGGTTTTCCTCGTCAGCAGTGTCAGCACTGCGGGCGTATGCACACAGGTACATGTCGGTCAGGGATGAATGTCTGCTTTTGGTGTGGTATGCCGGGGCATATAGCAAGGGATTTTCCATGGCGGAGCATGGGTGGTATAGCACGACCAGCTGGGTCGGCTGTTGTGTCATTAGCATTGGTTCCTTCACAGGGCCGAGGGGTGCAGTCTATTGGCGGTGGTAGGGGTGCCAGAGGAGCAGCCAGTACTAGTGGGGTCTAGAATCGCACTTATGCTTTGATGGACCACCAGAATTCAAAGGCTTCCCCTGATGTTTTCACAGGTACATTATCCATATTCTCACATAATGTATATGCACTGATTGACCCAGGTTCTACATTTTCCTATATTACCCCATTGATTGCTGCAAAATTTGCAAAGGCACCAGAATTATTAATTAAATCAATTGAAGTGTCTACACCACTTGGTGAATATATTGTTGCAAAGAGGGTATATCATCACTGTGTGGTAACTGTGTGTGGTCATGATACATTAGCCGATCTCATTGAACTAGACATGGTGGATTTTGATGTGATCATGGGAATGGATTGGTTGGCCTCTTGTTATGCTACGGTAGATTACCGGGCCAAGAAGGTACAATTTTGTTTTCCGCAAGAACATGTTCTAGAATGGCAGGGTAATGTAGGGGCACCACGAGGAAGATTTATTTCCTATTTGAAAGCCAGAAAAATGATTGCCAAGGGATACATATGTCACCTAGTACGGGTGACAGATAATGATGTGGAACCACTGACTCCACAGTCGGTTCTAGTAGTCAATGAATTTCTTGATGTATTCCCAGAGGATATTCCAGGCTTACCCCCAGTACAGGAAGTGGAATTTGGCATTGATGTGATTCCAGGCACTCGGCCTATTTCTATTCCTCCGTATAGGATGGCTCCAGCCGAACTGCATGAATTAAAGGAGCAATTGAAGGATTTTCTAGACAAGGGTTTTATTAGGCCTAGTATGTCCCCGTGGGGTGTACCGGTATTATTTGTGCGAAAGAAAGATGGCACCTTAATAATGTGCATTGACTATCGGCAATTGAATAAGGTAACGATCAAGAACAAATATCCCCTCCCTCGCATTGATGATTTGTTTGATCAGTCAGAGTTAGAGAAGAAGATGTACCCAAGACAGCTTTTCGAACATGGTATGGCCATTATGAATTTTTAGTTATGTCATTTGGACTAACAAATGCTCCAGCTGTGTTCATGGATTTGATGAATAGGGTGTTTAAGCCATTTTTGGACGTTTTCATCACGGTATTTATAGATGACATCCTAGTTTATTCAAGATCACCAGAGGACTATGCTAATCACTTACGACAAGTGTTACGGATTCTCCGTGAACGTAAGTTGTATGCAAAGTTCTACAAATGTGAGTTTTGGTTGAAATCAGTCGCGTTCTTGGGTTACATTGTATTAGATGAAGGAATACAGGTTGATACACAAAAGATTGAAGCAGTGAAAAAGTGGCCAAGACCTACGACACCCACAGAAATTCATAGTTTTCTTGGACTGGCAAGGTATTACAGAAGATTTGTGGAAGGGTTTTCCTCTATTGCAGCACCGTTAACAAAGCTTACACATAAGGCGGCAAAATTTCAGTGGAATGACGCATGTGAGAAAAGCTTCCAAAAGTTGAAAGATAAATTAACCTCCACACCAGTTTTAGTGCTTCCCGAAGGTACCGAAGGTTATGTAGTGTATTGTGATGCTTTCGGGGTTGGCCTCGGATGTGTATTAATGCAACACGGTAATGCCATAGCCTATGCTTCACGACAGTTGCGGCCACATGAGAAAAACTATCCCACACATGATCTTGAATTGGCAGCGGTAGTTTTTGCTTTAAAGATATGGCGTCATTATTTATATGGGGTTCATGTTGACATCCATACGGATCACAAAAGCTTTCAATATCTTTTTAAGCAGAAGGAACTCAATTTGAGGAAACGAAGGCGGTTGGAGCTTTTAAAAGATTATGACATTGATATTCTTTATCACCCAGGCAAAGCAAATGTAGTAGCTGATGCATTGAGCCGTAAGGCAGTAGAAAGCACTAGTGGTCAGTTAAATGAAAAGCGTGAGATAATCAAAGATTTGAATCAATTAGCCAGCTTTGGAGTTAACCTTATGGAAACCTCAGATGATAGAGTTATGGTGCAGAATGCAGCAGAATCCTCCTTGATAACTGAAGTGAAAGAGAAGCAATTTGCGAATTCTATTTTATTGCAGCTAAAGGAAAATGTGCAGCAGAATTTGACCAAGGCATTTGATATTACACCGGAAGGGGTGCTTCAATGTCAAGGGAGACTATGCGTACCGGACGTAGATGAGCTGAGGACACGAATAATGACAGAGGCACATCATTCGCGCTATTCTATCCATTCGGGTGCTACTAAAATGTACCATGAATTGAAGGAAGTGTATTGGTGGGGAAATATGAAGAAGAACATTGCAGAGTTTGTTGCTCAATGCCCGAATTGTCAACAAGTGAAAGTAGAGCATCAGAAACCAGGAGGTTACATGCAATGTATCCATCTTCCTGTCTGGAAATGGGATATGATTAACATGGATTTCATTACGGGTTTTCCTCGTACAGTGCCAAAGTTTGATTCTATATGGGTCATAGTGGACAGGATTACCAAGTCAGCGCATTTTCTACCGGTCAAGACAACCTATACAGCTGAGGATTATGCGAAGTTGTATGTGAAAGAGATAGTATGATTGCATGGTATTCCACTTTCCATTATATCAAACAGAGGAGCACAGTTCACAGCGCACTTTTGGAGGTCTTTCCAGCAGAGTTTGGGTACACGGGTGAATTTGAGTATGGCTTTCCATCCTCAGACTGATAGACAAGCAGAACGTACTATTCAGACACTTGAAGATATGCTACGAGCTTGTACATTAGATTTTCAAGGCAGTTGGGACGACCATTTGCCTCTTATTTAATTTGCATATAACAATAGCTATCATTCAAGTATTAAAATGGCACCTTATGAAGCTTTGTACGGAAGGAAATGTAGATCACCAATAGGATGGTTTAAAGCAGGTGAAACTGCTTTACTTGGGCCAGATATCATTTATCAGGCTATGGAAAAGGTTAAGGTGATCCAACAGCGGTTACAAATGGCTCAAAGTTGTCACAAGTCATATACGGATGTTAGAAGAAGAGGTCTTGAATTCGTCATAGGTGATTGGGTGTTTTTAAAGGTGTCACCGATGAAAGAGGTAATGCGGTTCGGAAAGAAAGGGAAATTGAGTCCACGTTACATAGGCCCATATGAAGTTATTAGAAGATTTGGGCAAGTTGCTTATGAATTAGCACTACCTCAAGAACTTTCTTCAGTCCATCCGGTATTTCATGTTTCGATGCTTCGAAAATGCATAGGAGATTCATCTCGTATTGTTCCCATTGAAGATGTTCAAGTTACAGAGGATCTTACTTATGAAGAGGTACCCATTGCTATCTTAGATCGACAAGTGAAAAGATTGAGGAATAAAGACATAGCTTTCATGAAAGTCCTTTGGCGAAATCAACAAGTAGAGGAGGTCACATGTGAAGCGGAAGAGATGATGAAATCCAAATATCCCCATATATTTCAAATGGATCAAGAAGTTCAAAATGCGGAAGTGGAGCAATAACAAGTAAGTCTCCATGAGCCTTAAAAGTTTATGTATATGTATGCTAATGTAGAGATGCATTTGTTGTAAATGAAACGATATTGTTAACATTCGAGGACGAATGTTCCTAAGGGGGGAAGAATGTAACACCCCGTACATTCCCAACCCTACTTGATGACACTAAATAATATGTACTTCGGTATCGAGAGCTATAGGTATGCATTTGATAATGCTATTGGTAAGATAATTGAATTTGGCTCTTGTTATTTGATTAAACCTTCATAGGAGGTGTTTTATGATTTTTGTGGAACATTTGTGAGGTTCAAAACGAGGCTAACAATACCTCTAAAAAAGTATATTAAGGTTAAGAAGTGATTTAAAGAATAGGACTTGAAGTATCTAACCAAACCCGCGAAGAGAGGTCGAAAAACGAAATTTTCGAAAAAACTAAGATAGGGGTGCATTTGGGACCGTTCCATGCCGCTCTGGGCTAAAATTTTTAACCCATAGGCAGTAAGTTGGCGCTCCCAGGGGCATGCCACCTTGGGTTTTCCATTTTTTCGAAAGTTGGAAATTCTAAGTCCCAAGGGTATCCGGGGTCGTATTGAGCCTATTTTTGCCACTTTTCTTCTACAACCACGAATATAAACATGGAATGAATGAAATATTATATTGGTATGATAAAATTACTCAAGAACGAATTCGGGGTCAAAATGACAGTTTTGCCCTTAAGGTCAAAATAAGCCAAACGTGGCTAGAATCACTTGTTTTGGGGATTGAGGCTACGGATATGAATAGCATGAGTGGGAATATTATTGTAATATGTATAAGATGACTTAAACATGAGAAATTATTGATTTTATTAGGTTAAGTGAATTGGGCCCAAAAAGGACCCAAAAAGGAAAAGAACACATGGCCCAAAATGGGTCAAATGACCCATTCTTTCAAAGACCTTCTAGACTTAGCATTAAATGATATAAATGTGGATAAGGATGGAAATAAAGAATTATATAAAGGACCACAAAATCTGATTTTTATTTCACTTGAACTCTCATGCTTTCTAGACATTTCTCAACATTTCTCTTGTTCCAAAACCCTAAAACAAATAGTTCCTTTGGACTCTTTGGAGAAAGATCATCCTATTCCAAGCCTTGGTAAGTATTTATTCTCATGGATTACCATATTATATGCATGGGATATTATGTATATTATGCTAGTTATGTTGGCAAGGTGGTGAATAGTGTATTTTTGTTTTTGATGGAAGATGTGCCATCTCGGTGATTTGAACTTGAATTATGGCTTCTGCCTTTGATGAAAGATCATGGTATGGATAAAATATGAACGTGTATGGTTTTATTTTATTATTTAACTTTTTATTTTTCTATAAGTGCAAATCGTGGGATTTTGGCCGATTTGTGCTATGAAGTGTATTAAGGTGAATTGATGGATTGTTTGTGATGTGGTGTGCATAAGAAGGTGTAAAAGAGAAGTGTTATGGTGAAATGTATTGATTATAATGTATTGGTCAATGTTGGGAATATTGGAGGATTTTTGGAATCATGATTCTATCAATGGTTTTGTCAAGGGGAAATGACATGTTTCAAGGCAAACATTTACCCCATTGATGTTATATGCATTTGTAAAGTAGTTGTTGGTTAATGTGAATTCCGTTATGCATTTGTGTTGTAGAGTAGCACATAAAGAAGAAGCGGGACCATTGTAGCACAACTAGGATTGTATATCCGTATTGAGAGTACAAGGTATGTAAGGTTACTCTGTCCGTATCTTTCTGCGGCAAATAGTATCCACATTGCTATTTCACTAGTCTTATACCAAAATGTGCTATGGTATCCTATATCCGTTTATCAATAGTCATTGTCATATATTTCCTACTCATGGATCATTGGTGAGTCTCATGTCTTATAATCATGGTTAATGCTTCAAAAGCTCAAACAAAGTTATGTTCCAATATTCCAATAGTGATTATGCTTATGTATTTGGTTCATAGATTATTGTCCAATAGTTCCCATGGTGTTATGATTCTAATAATGTTATGTTGCCAAGTTATTCACATCTCTCTCACTCATTGGTTAATGATCCAAAGTTTCCAATAATGTTATATTCCAAAGTTCAAAGTGATGTTATGACTATCCTAGTATCAATCTCAAAGTAATGAATAAAGTAATGCAAATGTGGTCAATGATCAAGTATGGGTGTCAAGTCTAGGGGCATAAGCCTAGCTCGACCAGATCCCGACGCATTGATTTATGGGTGGTAGGTCTTAGGGGCGTAAGCCTAGCTCGACCCGATCCCGATGCATTGATTTATGGGTGGCAAGTCTTAGGGCATAAGCCTAGCTCGACTCGATCCCAACATGACGATAAGTCATGTAAAGAACCACTGATCAGTAGGGGCCCGGGTACATTGTGACATATTTATTGACAAGTGAGCATTGAATGTAAAGAAAGTAATCAAAGCAATTCACAGGGTTTCCGAAAATGCAAAATGGTGACTTATCTACATTGATTATTCGTATGTTTTGAGTTCATTGAAATATTCATGTATTGTACAGTTTCATCTGAGCCTTGCATACTCAGTACTTATTTCGTACTGACCCCTTTTGGGGAATTTACCTTACTTGTTGCAGGCGCAGGTACCAGTAGGCCTCCCCAGTAGATTGCCAGTGTTAGCGGTTCTTTGGTGAGCTTCAGCTAATTTGGGGCTTCTCCAAGTCTTAGTATCTATATGTTTTGGTGATGTACATATTGTGTAAAGTGGGGACTTGTCCCGACTTATGGTTCATTTTGGTCAATGCTCTTGTTAGAGGCTTTTGTAGACGGATGTGGGTGTATCAATGTAAAAGGCATATGTTGTTTTGACTGGATGGCCTCAACGGCCAAGTTTCATATGTATGTATAAATATGTCCCATGTTTTCCTTTATTCGTCTTTCATGTTCTTACGTAACGGTGGTTATGATTATGATATGCATATGATTGAACATAGGCAAAGGTTGGTTCTCTCGGGCCTTATCAGCTACGGGTGCCAATCATGTCTCGATGGGATTCGGGGCGTGACAGGATGAAACCCTTTGAGTTCATTTTCCCATCCTTAAGGTAAGAAACAAACTGACCTATAGGCATTGAAGTACTACCCTTCCATTCTAAGATTGGTTCATTCAAAAACTAAAACTTAACGACTTTATTTCTACAGTCGACTGAGGCATAACAGGAATGTAACCAATCCATGCCAACAATGATAACAAAATCAGTCATCTCTAATTCTACTAGATCAGCTATGGTGAATTTTTGGGAAACTGTGACTGGCCAGTTTATGTATATCGCTTAGCTATAATTGAGTCACTAACAAGAGTAGAGACTAAGAAGTGTTCTAAAAGGGTTTAGGGACTGAAACCGAAATGTATTTCAATATAAGGAGTCATAAAGGAAAGTGTGGCTTTGGGATCTATCAATGCATATACATCAACATAGAAGACTCGCAATGTTCCAGTGACTACATTAGGGGAACCCCCCTTATCCTGTCCAGTCTGTAGAGCATAGAACCTGTTTTGGTAGTGCCCGCTACCTGCATCTAAAGGAGCACCCTATTGGGTTAGGCGACATGAAGGGGCTGCTAAAGTAGTAGACTAAGCCTTATTATCCTTATTTCCATGCCTGATAGAAGGGAACTGTCTCAACCTGTGTCTCACTTGACCACATCCGAAACAACCCTCCTTGACTAGATAGCATTCACCTGGATGGTTTTTACTACAACTAGGACATACTGGAAAAGTGCGGTTGCCTGTAACACTGACTTGAGACTTAGAGCTTGATGCTCTATTTGTCTAATCATAACGAGGCCAAGGGGATGGTGCACAAACTGAAGAAGGTGTTGGAGAAGAACACCTCTGTTGAAACTAAGAATGGTTACCACCACCCGACCTCTACTGAGAGTAGTCAAAGTTACCTGTTCTAGCTCTCTTAGTCTCCTTTTCCTTCTCATTTATCTTCTCTTCCTCAATCTATTGGGCATAAGTTAAAAGCCTGGAGATATCCATATCCCCAATAGGCATAGTGGTCGTACACTCCTTGACCATTGACTCAGGAACACCGGAAACAAACTTACTCATTCTAGCCCTTGGCTCTGCAACCATCTCTGGAGCATACCTGGAGAGTTGGTTAAACCTTATAGAATATTCCTTTATCGACACCCTACTTCAAGTTGATGAACTCTTCAACCTTAGCTTCCCTCTACTCATGGGGAAAGAATTTGTCCATAAAAGCAGTCACAAACTTGTTCTAATCCTAATCAATTGGGCTTGCATCCATACGTCAACCCTCTTTCCACTGCTTGAATTAAAACCAAACCACTCCTTTCAACTAATAAGTGGCCAAATCTTCACTCTCAACTAAAGTAATGCCCATAATCTGAGTGATCTTTTAAACTTTATCAAGAAAATCTTGTAGATCTTCATCTACCTTCGAACCATGAAACTCCGAAGGATTCATCCGAGTGAAGTCTAGGATTCTCATAGCAACTGCATTTCCATAGGGATTAGCAGGTGCAACATCTTGATAGTTGACATGGTTGGTCATTTCCTAAGCAAGCACTTAGAAAGTAGCCCTGAATTCGACATGAATGGATTGCTTGTTCAGGGGATCTACTGGAGTTGGCGGAGCTTGCTGGCTACTGTTTCTTCATCTGTTAGCTTGTCTGGGAGGCATTTTTTGTAAACATGTAAAGCATAAATTAGAAGGAGATTAATTAGAGTTTACACTCTATCACATGATATAAACATGAAAGAAGTGAGACCTTCCTAAAATATTTCATAGAATATCCCTCATAAGTGTGGCACACTTCACACCCATGAATGAGACTCTACTTAATATAGCTTTCAGTCACCCTAGGAAACTTTAAACCTAATGCTCTTATTCCATGTTTGTCGCCACCCGATCCTACACCCTGGACGTAATATAGTACTTAGAGCCACAAGTGACTCCAAGCTAACCCATGGCCTGGTATAATACTAAAAATACTGAAATCACTAAATCACTGGTGCAGAAGCTAACTGAATTAAAGAATTTTTTATTTGAAATCAATATAAGTATGAATGATCGTTAAAACAAATAATGTGCCTGACACAAACTATAAAACTGAAACATCTATTATTTGTATGTTTGAAATCCTCTACTAACTGACGAGTTGCTAGGACAGGTTCCCAGCTAACTATAAAAGTCTAAAACTAAAAAGAAATACTAAAAGGAAACAATACTAAAAATTGGTCCTCAAATGATGAGGACTCACCACTATCTCCTGTTAAGAGGGTACCAGATCACACTATTCATGGGACTGATAGTGAACATCAGAACCTATATCATAAAACAATACATCATAAAAGAGTGTATGCAATCAATATTTTGAATGTACTGAGTATGTGAGATATGCAACTGTAAAATAAGATGATCATGCTATTGAATACTGATATGTTGAACTAAAATACAATACTAGATTCAAAGCTAAACTATAGTACAATGACCCTATTATAAAGGCATGTAAACTGATATGATAGGTAAAGCTGTAAAATCATAGTTTAAAAGTAAATAGAACTGAACTGAAGTTCATGTACCAATACTAAGTCAAAATCTGTGGGAAAGCCTGTCAACCAACATAAATCACATCAGCTAAATGTGGATTCTGATATACATACCCCATTGAAAGGGTCTAATATACCCTGCCAGGATATAAAGGCACATCAATAAACTGATACCAAACTAGGAGGGCTAAATAACCTGCAGTACCACATAGTTTTGGGACTTAGGTGCGCTGAAACATAGTCCAACTCGATGCCAAGTACTACTCCCATACTTGTTTACATTGATGGCTCTTAAACTGATATAGTGAAACAGAGTCAAAACATACTTTATCTAAAAGTTTTCTTAAAGTCTGAATAAATGAAGTTATGTTGTAGGTTTGTAAACTAAGACTAATTATTTTATTCATTCTAAAATCAACAATTATGGGTATCGTGTGTTCATAACATGCCAACATTTTTGAAACATAGCTTAATCATTTGGAAATACTATAAATCATATCAACTAGTAAAATAATAGAATATTGGGTCATGCTAGGAGTAAAGTCTTGGGAAACATGCAATCAATATATAATAACCATAAGAGGCTGAAATAAAAAGTGAAATCATAAACTGAATGAGAACCCTAACTTTGATTCATCATAAAACTGAGAATTTCTAAGTTGTTTGGGACTCAATGGTTGAAAGGATACCCATTGATGAAATCCCACATACTTGGAAGGTGAATTCTTGCTAATAACTTAAGAGATTTTGAACTTGCAAAGGAACCCTAGTTTTCTACCTTTGAGAGAGTTCAATCGATCTTTTCTTTTGTCTGAGATGATTTTGGAGAAGTGAAGAGAAAGAATCCCTTATGAGCTTTTTTAACTTCCTTTAGTAGGTCCCAAAACTATATAGTTTAGGTGTAGTAAATAAGAAAATGATAAAAACACCCTTTAAAATCATAATTGTTCTGATGTACCCAGTCATCATAGGTCAACAGGACATGTCATCATGTCTCACCATGACTCATCATTGGATTCATCGTGATTGGGCAGGATTTTTGGCCTGGGCACAACTAGGACACAACAGCTCATCATCACTGATGATCAGTCGTTGTGTGGAATCGTTGCTTTTGGACCTCAATATCAACTCCCAGGTTCCTATTAGAATGAGTGACTTGATGATTCATCTGGGATAATAATGATTTCTTATCTAGTCGTGGTCACGGGGGAGAAAATTCAAGTTTCAGTACTTGGTTTGGGGATGCTCAAAATGATTGATAGGCCAATGAACTTTTGGTTTGGGGATCTCAAAATGAGGGATTGGACTAGGGTTCAACACACCCAAGTCCCAAAACTACGAGCCACCGTATGGTATTTTGCCCTCCCAGTTGGGCATTAATTTAGTGATTATGCCACCCATGCCTTCATACCCTGGTAAGGTATATTTGGCCATTTAATGGTTTATATTCATCAGACTCCACATTTAGGTCACTTGGTTTATGTCAGTTAGCAGGCTTTGCCATAGATTCAAACTTAGTATTTGTACATGACTCTCAGTTCAGTTTTATTTACTTTTAAACTATGACTTTTCAACTTTATATTTCATACCAGTTTATATGCATCAATAATAGGGTTATTATACTGCAGTTTAGGTTTGCATTCAGTAGTGTATTTCAATTCAGCATAGCAGCAGTCTCCAGCATGTTCAATTATTTTATAGTTGCATATTTCAGATGCTCAGTACATTTAACATACAAATCACATACTTTCCTTTGCAATATATTATCTCATGATATAGGTTCGGATGCTCAGCATCAGCCCCGCAATTAGTTCGCTCCCATGACACCTCAACAGCTGTCAGTGGTGAGTCCCCATCATTCGAGGATGATATTTATAATTTATTTTCCTTTTAGTATTATGTTTTCACAAATATTTAGAGTTAGCTGGGGGTTTGTCTCAGCAGCTCATTTATCAGTAGAGTCTTTCAGACATAGAGGCAGATATTCAACTTGTCCAGTTTTAGTATTTCCTTATCGACTTGGTTTTCCAATATTAGTATTTATGTTTTATCCAAACTTGACATTGTTATCAAAAAATTAGTTAGCTTTTCCATCAGCTAATCATCTATTCTTAGTGTTATTGGTGTCATGCCATGCCATGGGTTAGCTTGGGGTCACTTGTGGCTCTAAGCATTGTGCTACATCCAGGGTGTAGGCTTGGGTTGTGACAAACTTGGTATCAAAGTATCAGGTTTAAAGTATCCTTGTGTGTCGAAAGCCGCATTATGTAGAATCTCATTAATGGGTGTGAAGTGTGCAACCCTTATGAGGGATAGGCTACAAAACATTTTAGAAAAGTCTCCCTTCTTTCATTTTTATATCATACGATAGAGTGTAAACTCTATTGAATCTTCTTCTAATTTATACTCTATGCATTTACAAAAAATGCCTCCCGAAAGATCTAACGGATGAAGAAATGGCAACAGTAACCAGTAGGCTTCACCAGCTCTAGCAGATACCCTGAATGAGTAAGTTTCTCATGCCGAATTTAGGGCTACTTTCAAGTGCCTTCTCAGGTTATGACCAACTAGGTCAATTAGCAAGTTTTTACTCTAACTAATCTGAATGGAAATGTAACTGCCATCAGAGTCCGGGACTTCACTTAGATGAATCCCCTGAAATTCGATGGTTTGAAGGTGGATGAAGACCCATAGAATTTCATTGATAAATTAAAAGTACAGATTTATCCACTTATTAGTTGAAGGGGTGGCTCAGACTTGGTTCAAGCAGTGGAAAGATAGTAGACGTCTGGATATAGGCCCAGTTGATTTAGCAGCTTATCAGTTGAAAGGGGTGGCTCAGACTTGGTTTAAGCAATGAAAAGATGGTAGACGCGTGGATGCAGGCCCAGTTGATTGGGATGAGTTTGTGATTACTTTTATGGATAGGTTCTTTCCCCATGAGTTGAGGGAAGCTAAGGTTGAAGAGTTTATCAAATTCAAGTAGGGTAATATGTCTGGGAAGGAATACTCTTTGAAGTTTACTTAGCTCTCCAGGTATGCCCCAGAGATGGTTACAGAGCTAAGGGTTCAAATGAGTAAGTTTGTTTCAGGTGTTTCCAAGTCAGTGATCAAGGAGTGCAGGACTGATATTCTCACTAAGGATATGGACATCTCCAAGCTTATGACTCATGCCTAGTAGATTGAGGAGAAGGAGATAAAGGAGAAGGAAAAGGAGACTAAGAGAGCTAGGACAGGTAACTTTGACTATTCTTAGCAGAGGTCGGGTGGTGGAAATCATTCTCAGTTTTAGTAAAGATCTTTAGTTCTAGCACCTTTTTCAGCCAGTGCACCATCCCTTAGGCCCTGTCATGTTTAGAAGGATAGAGCATCAGGCTCAAAGTCTCAAAGCAGTATTATAAGGAGCTGTACTTTTCCAGCATGCCTAAAGTATGGTAAGAACCATTCAGGTAAGTGTCATCTTGGAAAGAAGGGTTATTTGGATATGGTTATATAGGCTACAGGTTGAGACAATGCACTTCTATCGAGTGTGGAAATTGGGGTAACAAGGCTCAGTCTTCTACTTCTGAAGCCCCTTCAGGTCATGCAACTAAGAAGGGTGCTTCTTCAGGTGTGGGCAGTGGTCAGTGCTAGAACTATTTCTATGCCTTGTCATCTTGTCAGGATTAGGAAATCTCATTAGATGTAGTCATTGGTACGTTGCGAGTCTTTTATATGGATGTTTATGCATTGTTAGATTTGGAGCCACACTTTTCTTTGAAACTTCTTACATCGTTATAGATTTTGGTGTCAGTCTCAAAACCCTCTCAGAACTCTTTTCAGTCTCTACTCCTGTTGATGACTCAGTTATAGCTAAATGGGTATATAGAAATTGCTTTGTCATAATTTCCCATAAAACCACCACAGTTAATCTAGTAAAACTAGAAATGACTGATTTTGATGTCATTCTAGCATGGATTGGTTACATTCCTATTATGCCTTAGTGGACTGTAGAACTAGAGTTGCTAAGTTTAAGTTTCCAAATGAACCAGTTTTAGAATGGAAGGGTAGTAATTTAGCTCCTATACATCGATTTGTCTGTTACCTTAATATTAGAAAAATAAACTCTAAGAGTTGTATCTACCATCTAGTTTAGGTCAAGGATTCCAAGTCTAAAACCCTAACTTTTTAGTCAGTTCAAGCTGTAAATGAGTTTCCATAATTGTTTTTTGAAGATTCCGAGTGGTAGATAGACTTTAGAATAGACATTCTTCCAAATACCCAGCCTCTCTCAATTGCTCTTTACAAAATGGCTCTAGCTGAGCTTAAGGAATTAAAGGTTAAGTTAAATAACCTCTTAGACAAAGGCTTCATTAGACCTAGCATCTCTCCATAAGGTGCTCCAAT
This sequence comes from Capsicum rhomboideum, assembly GCA_031232105.1. Lineage (NCBI taxonomy): Eukaryota > Viridiplantae > Streptophyta > Magnoliopsida > Solanales > Solanaceae > Capsicum > Capsicum rhomboideum. The sequence goes on from CP124711.1 coordinate 108,955,569, forward strand.
TCTCTTCGTACGTAAGAAAGACGATTTCCTCATAATGTGCATTGATTACCTTCAGTTGAACAAAGTCACAATCAAGAATAAGTATCCCATACCTATGATTGATGACTTTTTCAACTAGCTTCAAGGTGTCAATTAATTTTCAAAGATAAACCTCAAATTCAGCTATAATCGGCTTAGAGTTAGAGAATGTGACATTTTAAAGGGATTCTTCAGAAACCAGTATAGTCACTATGAATTTGTTATTATGTCTTTTGGACTAATGAATGATCCAGCAGTTTTTATGGACTTGATAAACAGAGTTCTCAAGCATTACTTGGACATGTTCGTCATTGTCTTCATAGATGACATCCTCATTTATTCTCAGAGTGAGGATGAACATGCAGACCTTTTGAGGATTGCCTTGAAGACTCTTAAAGATCACCATTTATTTGCTATGTTTAGAAAGTGTGAATTCTAGTTGAAATCAGTATCATTCCTTGGTCACATCACTTCCTGTCATGCCTCAAATCCCATTGGGGCGGATAGGCACCCGTAGCCAAAAAGGCCCGAGAGAACCAACCTACGATCATATACTTCTTATGTATGTAATTGAGCTAACAAATGTGCTGCAGTGTATGGACATGATGCATCAATAAAGTAACCCAGATAGGTAAGTACAAAATAGATATACAAGACTTGGCCGTTGGGGCCGCAATTTCTAAGAGACAAGATACTACCATGCTTGACTTTACAATGTCTACAAAGCCTCTAAAAGATACATAGACTTAGTTAAGGTCGGGATAGGTCCCTGCTTTACACATAACTACTACACAATACCAAAAATATATACAACTAACTCGGAAAGCCCTGAATCAACCTGGAGCTCACCAATAGCCTTTAGATGTCATGTACTCCTACTGGAGAGATCTACTAGCTCATGTGCCTGCAGTATGAAAAGCAGGTCCCCCAAGAGGGATGTCAATATGAACGAATGTACTGAGTATATAAGGCTAAAATTAACTATACATAACATAAGAGCTCAAATAAAATCAGGTACAAGTGAAGAGATAATGCTAATAAACCACCTTCGTTGGTATCTGTGGAACCAAGTACATTACATTCACTTCTTTCCTTTTTCCTTTATAATCTTAATAAGCCATGCCATATACGTACCCAACTAATCAGTGGTAAGATAAACTAGGATCGGCTCCTGCTAGGCTTTCACCCCTAGAGCTGCCACCCATAAGTAACAAATTGAGATCGGCTTATGCTAGGTTTTTTGCCCCTAGAGCTGCCACCCGTACAACCATATTGAGTTGCTTAATGGTTTTAATCTTCGAAGTTGTTATAGTGGTGGTTATAACATTATTGAATATTTTTGGAACAACAAAAGAGAACACTTGGAACTTGATAGTAAACATGTATTGAGGTACTTTAGAACATTTCGGAGTGGAAACAAGGTCATTAACTATGTGGACAGTATACGATGCCAAAGGATACAGAAAAGAGTAAACTTACATACCTTATCTTCTCACTATGCGGCTACAATGATTCAGCTCCTTCCTTATGTGTTACTATACAACTCAAGTACGTAACGGAGCTAACATTAAAAGCTAATTACATTACAAGTTTGCAAGACGGTAATTAGTTACTTAACGGGAAGTAAAAACCGTCCAACCTCCTAAACACATGGTGTATCACTCCCCACTTATTTATACTGCCATATAACCTTATTCCAACCTCTTACACTATAACTTACTGCCTTACCAAGACAACACCACCAAAACAGTCCACAAACCAACATAAACATTACAAACCGATAAAATTTCCCACCAAGTTCATACTTCACATTTTTACCTCAATGCAACTCCACATATTTATTCCATCAAGTCACATAAATACCATCCACAACAATATACCAAAAACAGTCCACACAGTTTCAGAATTCACTTTAACATAACAAGAAAGTATTCTCTTTTCACTACATCAAACATTCAGCATACAAACACATATAAACATTTCCACCAAACCATAGACAAAGAGGACGAATTAGGGACAGAACAACACATTAATATACTGAAATTTCATCCTTTTAAATTAATTTCCTTAATAACTTAAGTCCCTTTTCAAGGTTAAACCACATAGAAGACAAATCCTTTAGAAACTAAACAAAAGTGGACTACCACATAAAAAGTGGACTGCCCTATACCTTTTAAACATCACCAACATGATTTCCACAACCTCTTATGCATATATTACATTAAGCTATAAGGTTAAACACTTACCAAGGCTTGTAAAGTGGAGGATTTTGTCCAAAGGGGCGGTTGGTTAGGGTTTGAGAGAGGAGAGAGTGTTTAATTAAAATCTGGAATTTTGGCAAGTGAATTGTGTAGAAAATGACCTGAATTTCAGCTTTATATACCCCCTCTAAATCGCCTCTCAGTAATCCATCCTTAGCCAAATTTTTGGTCAAAAAGTCCAAGTATATAATGTATTCACTTGGTCCATTCCTACATGGATCATATCATTTTGGGCCCATTTCTTATTTACTTAGTTTGGGCCTCAATTGAGTCCATAAACATGTGCCTTAATTCAGCCCAATAATTTAGTAGATGATTAACCTACTATAGTCGCATAAGATCAAAAATGTACAGGGTGTTACACTCGCCTAAATAAAATATTAAGTCCATTACCTATTACCACAAATCTGTACCAAGTTCCATATAAGTAGAATTAGTGCATATAAAATAGGGGGTGTTACATCCTTCCCCCCTAAGGAACATTCGTCCTCGAATGTTAGTAACATTATCCAATCTAAGCAAATTCAAGCCTACATTTAATATTCATGCGACTACATACACATAATATCTATATATACTTACTTGTTATTGCTCCAATTCAGCATCTTGGACTTTCTCTTCGGTTTGAAATAAATGTGGGTATTTAGACTGCATCACTTCCTCAGCTTCCCATGTGATTTCTTCTACCTGTTGGTTCCTCCAAATCACTTTTATAAAAGCTACTTCTTTATTTCTTAACCTCAATACAGAATAGCAATAGGTACTTCTTCATAAGTGAGATCTTTCGTAACTTGTATATCGTCAGCAAGAGCAATACGAGATGGATCTCTTGTGCATTTTTTAAGCATTGAGACATGAAACACTGGATGAACTGTGGAGAGTTCTTAGGGTAGCTCCAATTCATATGCAACTTGTAAAAATCTTCGGACAATCTTATATAGCCCTATATAATGCGGAAGCAGCTTTCCCTTTTTTCCAAATATCATTACCCCTTTCACTGGTGATACTTTCAAGAATACCCAATCACCTATATCAAACTCTAGCCCCCTTCTTCTAACATCGGCATATGATTTGTGTCGACTTTGGGTTGTTCCTAGCCGTTGTTGTATCACCTTAACCTTTTCCATGGCTTGATGAACAAGATCTGGTCCAAATAAAACAGTCTCACCTACTTCAAACCATCCAATCTGTGACCTACATTTTCTCTCGTATAAGGCTTCATAAGGCGCCATCTTGATGCTTGAATGATAGCTATTATTTTAGGTGAACTCAATAAGATATAAATGATCATCCCAACTACCTTTAAAGTCTAATACACAAGCTCACAGCATATCTTCAAGTGTTTGTATGGTACGTTCTGCCTGTTCATCCATCTGAGGGTGAAAATTTGTACTTAAATTCACTTATGTACCCAAACTCCTTAGAAAATACTTCCAAAAATTTGCAGTAAATTGAGCTCCTTTGTTCGATATAATAGAGATTGGAATTCTGTGCAATCGAACTATCTCCTTAATCTACAATCTCACATACTCTTTAGCTGTGTAAGTAGTCTTAACCAGTAGGAAGTGTGCTGATTTGGTAAGTCTGTCAACTATCACCCATATGGAATTAAATTTCCGAAATGTATGAGGCAAACCAGTGATGAAATCCATGTTAATCATGTCCCACTTCCAAACTGGAAGATCCATACATTGCATATAACCTCTAGGCTTCTGATGCTCTACTTTTACTTGTTGATAATTTGGACATTGGGCTACGAATTCTGTAATGTTCTTTTTCATGTTACCCCACAAATACACTCCTTTCAAATCATGGTATATTTTGGTTGATCCCGGGTGAGCAGAATACCTTGTATGATGTGCCTCTGTCATAATCCTTTTTCTCAGCTCATCTACATTAGGTACACACAACCTATTTTGGCACTGAAGTACTCCCTCTTGTATAAGATTAAATGCCTTTGTCAAACCTTGTTGAACAATCTCCTTAAGCTGTAACAAAATAGGATCCACATACTACTTTTCTTTTACTTCAGTTACTAACAAGGATTCTGCCGCATTTTGTACTACAACTCCTTCATTTGGAGTTTCATGAAGGTGAACCCCTAAGCTAGCTAGTTGATGTAGATCTTTGATTATTCCTTGTCTTTCTGTGGACTGGCCATGATTGCTCCCCATTGCCTTACGACTTAATGCATCAGCTACCACATTTGCTTTCCTCGGATGATATAAAATATCAATGTCATAATTTTTTAATAGTTCAAGCCACCTTCGTTGCCTCAGATTTAGGTCCTTCTTCTTAAAGATATATTGCAAACTCTTATGGTCGGTATATATGTCAACATGAACCCCATACAAATAGTGGCGCCATATCTTTAAAGCAAATATTACTGCTGCTAGCTCAAGATCATGTGTCGAATAATTTTTCTCATGTGGACGCAATTTTCTTAAGGCATAAGCTATCACTTTACCATACTGCATCAATACACATCCCAAACCAACTCCTGAAGCATCATAATACGCCGCATACCCTTCTGTACCTGAAGTACCAATACGGGTGTAGAAGTCAACTTACTCTTCAGATTTTGGAAACTCTTTTCACATGCATAGTTTCATTGAAACTTGGTTGCCTTGTGTGTTAGCTTTGTCAAAGGTGCAGCAATAGAAGAAAATCCTTCAACAAACCTTATGTAATAACCTACCAACCCAAGGAAACTATGAATCTCTATAGGCGTTGTAGGTCTTGGCTAGTTCTTCACAGTGTAGGTCTTGGCTAGTTCTTCACAGCTTCTATGTTTTGAGTATCAACCCTTATTCCTTCATCCGACATAATATGACCCAAGAATGCTACAGATTTTAACCAAAATTCACATTTAGAGAACTTTGCATATAACTTACGATCACGAAGAATCTGTAACACCTATCATAAGTTATTAGCATGGTCTTCTTTTGATCTTGAATAGACCAGAATATCATCTACAAACACTGTCACGAACACATCTAAGAACGGCTTGAACACCTTATTCATCAAATCCATAAAAATCACTGGTGCATTCGTTAACCCAAATGACATAACTAAAAACTCATAATGACCATACCGTGTTCGGAAAGCTATATTGGGTATATCTTTCTCTCTAACCCTTACTTGGTGGTAGCCCGACCTCAAGTCAATCTATGAGAAACATTTAGAACCTTGTAATTGATCAAATAAATCATCAATTCTAGGGAGGGGATATTTGTTCTTAATTATCACCTTATTTAATTATCGGTAATCAATACACATTCTCAACATACCATCTTTCTTGCGTACAAATAACACTGGTGTACCCCACAGGGACATACTAGGCCTTATGAATCCCTTTTCTAACAAGTCTTTTAATTGCTCCTTCAATTCCCGTAATTCTGTCAGGGCCATTCTATATGGAGGAATAGAAATATGTTGAGTACCTGGAATCACATCAATACCACACTCTACTTCTCATTCTGGGGCAAACCCGAGAGATCTTCAGGAAATACATCAAGAAATTCATTTACCACTGGAACAGATTGAAGAGTCGGTGGCTCCACATCTGTATCTTTCATCCTTACTAGGTGACATATGTACCCCTTGGATATCATTTTCTTCACCTTAAGATAAGAAATAAACTTACCTTTTGGCGCTCCAACATTACCTCTCCATTCAAGGACTGTCTCTTTTGGGAAACGAAAACGTACCTTCTTCATTCGGCAATCTACTGTGGCATAACAAGAAGCCAACCAATCCATACCCATTATAACATCCAAATCTACCATCTCTAGCTCAACAAGATCAGCCAACGTATCATGATCACAAACAGTTACTATGCAATTACGATAGACTCTCTTAGCTATAATAAATTCACCAACTGGTGTGGATACTTCAAATGGCTTAACTAATAATTTTGGTGTTCTTACAAATTTTTCAGCAATCAATGGAGTGACATACGATAGTGTATAAATTGAATCAATTAATGCATATACATTATGTGAAAAGATGGCTAATGTACCTGTAACCACATCAGGATAAGCCTCAGAATTCTACTGATCCGCTAAAGCATAGGTACGGTTCTGTACTCCACTAGAATTAGTTGCTCCTCTAACACCTCTACCATGCCTAATAGGCTGTACACCCGATGATAATAATGCAACAGCTGATCCCGTAGGTCGCGCCATACTACCCGTGCCTCTTTGTGGGCACTCTCTCATCATGTGCCCCGACATACCACACCAAAAGCATGCATCCGTCCCAAACCGACATACACTTAAATGAAGTTTTTTGCATTTCTTTCATGGCTAATGAGGAGGTCTGGATTGGGTCATACTTCCTTGTGCTTGATACCCCGCTGTCCGTGAACCCTGAATCTAACTTCTTTGCCCGAAATGTTTTCCTCTAAACCCTTGGAATCGGGGTGGAGCATTTACTGTAGATTAAGAAAATGATGGTCTAGGCGGTCTACTAAAATCTCGAGGCCTAAACTCTCCTTGGGATGCCATGAACTGCCCCATAGGTTTAGCCCTCTTAGAAGGTCCTTTTTCAAATTCTTGTGTTCTTCTCCTTTGCCTCTGACCCTCCATTTTCTGTTCAAAAGTTTGTATCCTTGCTATATCCATGTCTCTATTCAAAGCAGAAATAGTACAATCCCTTACCAAATACGGATCCAGTCTATCCACATATCGATGAACTCTATCATCCATAGTAGCTACTACATTAGGAGCATACCTAGCCAAAGAGTTAAATCGAAGACTGTACTCCCTCACACTCATATTACCTTGGCAAAGATTTAAGAACTGATCTGCACGAGCCTCTCGGATCTCAAATGAAAGGTAATGACCAAGGAATGCCATTTTAAACTCATCCCAACTAGCCGAAGGTGCACTGGTACCTCTAGATATTTTCCAATCTCCATACCATAAGATAGCCTCCCCTTTTAATCTATATGCTGCAAGTTCAACTGTCTCTGCACCAGATACATGCATGACATCCAAAGCCCTTTGGAATTGATCCATAAAATCTTGCGAGTCTTCATTAAGATCTGATTCGGTAAATGTGGGAGGATCTAATTTAAGGAAATTCTGTGTCCGAAGACTAGCTGCCTATCTGCACCAGTGGTACCTGTAGTTAGACCAGTTTGTCCTTGACCTTGTGCAGTAACAATATGAGTCAACAATTGCACCGCATTTCTTAAATCCTGCTGTAACACCTCGTACATTATAACTTAGTCCACCCTCTTACACTATAACTTACTGTAACACCCCGTACATTTCTGAACTCATGCGACTACCGTAATGTTCATGGAATTACTTAAGTTGTGATAGTTGATATATTATTCATGGAAGTTATTGGGCTAAACTAATCTTGAGCAAATGGGCTTAATTTAAGGCCCAATAATTAAGAAAAAGACGTGGCCCAAATGGGAAAATGACCCATTCTACCTTTGACTAAGTAAACCCTCAATTATTGACCCAAGTTTGGCTAAGGATGACAATTAAGGGACTATAAAAGGCAACAAAAATTAGATTTTATTCATTGAAATACACATGCCATTTCTAGAATTTTCCACAATATTCTCTCTTCTCCCACAAACCCTAAGCAACTATCTCTTTGGATAAGATCACTCTTTTGAAAGCTTTGGTAAGTGTTTACTCTCATGGTTTAGTATATTATATGCTTAATATGGTGTATAAATCATGTTGGTTATGTTGGCAAAGTGTTGAACAGTTCACTATGTGTAAAACAGTCTACTTTTGCTTAATCGATAAAGGGCTTTGCCTTATAAACTTGAAAGTGGAATTGTGGTATTGAAGTAAGTGAACTTGATGGATGAAATATCAACATGTATGATGTTTTTATGTCCTTAATTTGATTCTCTCTGTGTATAACATTTGGAATTGTTGTTGCAAAATTGTGCATAGAATGGGTGAAGTATTGAAAGGAAAATGTAGTTTTGGTGATGTTCATGTGCATGTTGAAACCATGGATGATCATTAGCATCAAGTTGACTTAAAATATTAAACGAGAAATTTAATTATGACCATGGACCATTCATTGCGAAAAAGGACCCTAAAATGTCCCCTGAAAGCTGAAACGGGCACCCGCCCTCGCAGATGGGGCACCTGCGGGTGCAGATGCCAATGCAGGTGGCCCTGGACAGGGCCAGATGGTCACCTGCGGCCTCATTTCACCCACCTGCGGGTGCAGGTGACCCCACAGGTCCCTCCAGGACCCTATTTTGCATGTTTGTGTCTCTCTTTGATCCCCGAAACCCCTATACCCTTCTTGGATGCAATTATCAACTTATGGTGCCTTTTGAATAACTTTAAAGGAGTAGCCCTGAGGTATTTTGAATGGTATCAATTATTTATTGCCTTTAATATGTTGTTGTGAAAGGTGTTTACGTGACGTAGTGAGGTAAATGTGACATTGTATTGAAGAGAAAATGTAAAGTATAAACTTGGTATGAAATGCTATTGGTTTATGATATCTTTGTGGATGTGTGGCATGATGTGCTGTTGTTGGTATTGTGATGCAATAAATTGTATTATAAGAGGGTGTAATGACGTTATATGGCAGTCACGTAGTTCATTGTAGTCTTATGCACTTGTAATATAGTTAGTTGTTAACGTGAGCTCCGTTATGTACTTGTGTTGTAGAGTACCACGTAAGGAAGGAGCGGGTCTGTTGTATTCACATATAGAATTGTTGTATTCATATTGGGAAGATAAGGTATGTAAGGTTACTCTTTCCGTATCCTTTGGCAGCATATCTTGCTCTCATCGTTACCGTACTTGTTCCACTTCGAAATGTTCCAAAGTATCTCATTTAGGTTTGACATTTATTGTTATTCACATGTTTCTTATTCATTGACCAATTGGGGATCACATGTCTTTAATTCATGGACTAATGTTCCAAAACTCCAATAATGATGGTATAACCACTAATGTATGAAGCTCCAATAATGATATTATGAATACTAAGGTATCAATCGCACACAAGTAAAGGAATGAAGTAATGTGTATATATATATGTTATGGCCCACCGATAAGGTGGATGATTGTTGATGTAATACATTATATTATATTATGGCCCACTGATAAGGTGGATGATTGTTTATATAATATATTATATTATGCTATGGCCCACTGATCAACTAGATGAATGGTAATGATGATGAACGTAAAAGCAAAGAAAGTAATAAATGTAATGTACATGGTTCCACACATATACAGAACGGTGATTTATCCATAATGCTCATTCACTTGTATTTGATTCCATCTGAGATCCTATGTTTCATATAGTTTCTTATAGCCTTACATACTCAGTACATTCTTCGTACTTACGTCCCTTGGAGGACTTACCTTACTTGCTACAGGCACAGGTGCTAGTATACCTCCACAGTAGGATACAGATCATCTGTAAAGTGTTGGTGAGCTCCAGTTTGGTTCGGGGCTTTTCGAGTCATGTGTGCATTGTTTTGGTACTGTGTAACAAATGTTGTATAAAGAGGGGACTTTTCCCGACTTTAAGCTTGGTTATGTGTCTGTTAGAGGCTTATGTAGATGTTGTGGGACAAATGAAGGGATGTAAGGAATGTATGCTTTTAATGTGATGGCCCTAACGGCCAAGTTTTATATCTATTGAATGTTTTTCCATGACTTCCGCCATGGGTATATTTTAGCCATTTGTGATAGAGTATTGTTCATTTAATGACATGCATATGAGTGTACATTAATGAAGTTTGGTTCTCTCGGGCCTTATCAGCTTCATGTGCCAGTCTTCCCCGTTGGAATTCGAGGCGTGACAAAAGTGGTATCAGAGCAGGTCATCCTAAGGGTGTCTACAAAGCCGTGTCTGAGTAGAGTCTTGTTTATGGATGTTTTGCGCGCCATATTTATAAGTAGGAGGCTAAGGGACATTTAGGAGTTGTTTCTTTTCTTCATTTCTTAGATCGTGCATTAGAGCCAATGTTGTAGGTGGAATCATATCTGACCATTGAAGTTGGTTTTCTTTGTTACAGTAAAATGCCGAGTACAAGACCTCGGGGCAAAGGTAAAAAGGTATACATGCTTACTGGAGAAGGAACTAGTCAATCACCACCTGACCAAGCTAGTCAAGGTGGGACTGAAACTGAGTTTGTATCGCAGGCTTCTTCTACTTTTCCAGCTCCAGAAGAGCTGAGAAGGAGAGAAGAACCCGCAGAACCACCTGTGAATGATACTGAACGGGATCTAAGAAATGCGGTGCAATTGTTGACTCGTATAGTTGCTACACTGAGTCAAGGATAAGTTGGTCCAACGACAAGTAGTGATGGTGTGGATAGGGTAGCTAGTCGGCGGACACAGGATTTTCTTAAATTAGACCCTCCCACGTTCACCAGGTCAGATCTGAATGAAGACCCACTGGACTTTGTGGACCAAATCAAAAGGGCTCTGGATGTTATGCATGTGACTGGAATAGAAACGGTGGAGCTTGCAGCATATAGACTAAAAGGCGAGTCTATATTGTGGTACGAAGATTGGAAACGATCTAAGGGTATAGGTGCACCTCCAGCTAGTTGGGAGGAATTCAAAATGGCATTTCTTGATCATTATCTCCCATATGAGATCTGAGAGGCTCGTACGGATCAGTTTTTAAATCTTCGTCAAGGGAATATGAGTGTCAGAGAGTACAGTCTTTGGTTTAACTCGTTGGCTCGATATACCCCTAATATAGTAGCCAAGATGGAGGACAGAGTCCATCGGTATGTGTATAGATTGGAGCCATATTTAGTGAGGGACTGTACCATTGCTTCCTTGAATAGATATATGCATATAGCCAGAATACAAGCCTTTGCACAGAAAATGGAGGATCAGAGGCAAAGGACAAGGGCGTACGAAGTTGAAAGAGGGTCGTCAAAGAGGGCTTGACCTATGGGACAGTTCATGGTGTCCCAAGGAGAATTTAGGCCTCGAGTTTTTCCTAGACCTCCTAGGCCATCTTACCCTACAGAAGGTACTCCATCTCAATTTCGAGGGTTTAGAGGCAGTCAAGCTGGGCAGAGTAGTGGAATACGGGGTTCACAGACAGAGGGGTATCAAGAATAAGAAAGTATGAGCCAATCGAGGTCTTTTCGTCAGCTGTGCCAGCACTGCAGGAAGTTTTATTCAGGTGAATGCTGGTTTAGAGTGAATGTTTGCTTTTAGTGTGGTAGGTCAGGGTACATGATGAGAGAGTACCCACAGAGGGGCACGGGTAGTATGACACGACCTACGGGATCAGCCGTTTCATTATCATCATCAGGTGTACAACCTGCTGGTCGTGGCAGAGGTGCTAGAGGAGCAGCTAGTTCTAGTGGAGTACAGAACCGTACCTATGCTCTAGCGGATCGAAAGAATTTGGAGGCTTCTCCGGATGTAGTTACAAGTACATTATCTGTCTTTTCACATAATGTATGTGCATTGATTGATTCGGGTTCTACCTTATCATATGTTAATCTATTGAATTCTAAACAAAAAAATTCAAAAGAACAACAAAATTATTAGTTAAGCCACTTGAAGTATCTACACCTGTTGGTGAATCTATTATAGTTAAGAGAGTATATCATAATTGTATAGTAACGATTGGTGATCATGATATGTTGGTTGATTTTATAGAGCTAGACATGGTAGATTTTGATGTTATAATGGGTATGGATTGGTTGGCTTCTTGTTATGCCACGGTAGATTGCCAAGCTAAGAAGGTACATTTACAATTCCTACAAAAGATCGTCCTTGAATGGAGGAGTAATATTGGAGTACCGAGGGGTAAATTTATTTCCTATCTTAAGGCAAGGAAAATGATATCCAAGGGGATTCATAAGGCCTAGTATGTTCCCTTGGGGTGCACCAGTGTTATTTGTACGAAAGAAAGTATTATCGGTAACTGAATAAGGTGACAATCAAGGATAAATATCCCCTCCCCAGAATTGGTGATTTGGTTGACCAATTACAGGGTGCCACTATTTCTCAAAGATTGACCTAAGATCGGGATATCATTAGGTAAGGGTTAGAGAAAAAGATATACCCAAGACAATTTTTCGAACACGGTATAGTCACTATGAATTTTTTGTTATGTCATTGGGGCTAAAAAATGCACCACCTGTTTTATGGATTTGATAAATAGGGTGTCCAAGCGATTTCTAGACTTGTTCGTGACAATGTTTATAGATGATATTTTGATTCACTCAAAATCACAAGAAGACCATGCTAATCACTTATGGCAGGTGTTACAGATTCTTCGCGATCGTAAGTTATATGCAATGTTCTTTAAACGTGAGTTTGGTTAAAATTTGTAGCATGTTTAGTTCACATTGTATCAGATTAAGGAATAAGGGTTGATACACAAAAGATAGAAGCGGTGAAGAATTGGCCAAGACCTACGACGTCTACAGAGATTCGTAGTTTTCTTGGATTAGCAAGTTATTATCGAAGGTTTGTTGAAGGGTTTTCTTCTATCTCTACACCTTTAACAAACCTAACACATAAGACAACCAAGTTTCAGTGGAATGAGGCAAATGAGAAGAGTTTCCAGGAACTGAAGGAGAAATTGATGACTACACTTGTATTGGTACTTCCAGAAGGTACAGAAAGGTATGCAGTATATTTCGATACTTCAGGGGTTAGCCTAGGATGTGTATAGATGCAGCACGGTAATGTAATAGCGTATGACTCACGACAGTTGCGACCACATGAGAGGAATAATCCCACACATGATCTTGAGCTAGCAGCTGTGATATTTGCTTTAAAGATTTGGCGCCACTATACTGATCATAAAAGTTTGCACTACACTTCTGAGCAGAAGGACCTACATTTGATGTAGCGGAGGTGGCTGGAACTCCTAAGAGATTATGACATTGATATCTTATATCATCCGGGGAAAGCAAATGTGGTAGCTGATGCAATAAGCTGCAAAGCAATAGGAAGCACTAATAGCCAGTTGACAGATCTACATCAATTAGTCAGTTGGGAGTTCGTCTTCTTGAAACTCCAAATGAAGCAATTATAGTGCCAAAGTGCAGCAGAATATTCACTAGTAGCTAAAGTAAAAGAGAAGCAGTATGCGGATCCTATGTTACTACAATTGAAAGAAAATGTACAACAAGGTTTGACAAAGGCATTTGCTCTTACGTAAGAAGGAGTGCATCAGTGTCAGAATAGATTGTGTGTACCTGATGTAGATGAACTAAAAAGGTGGATTATGATAGGGGCACATCATTCATGGGGCACATCATTCATGGTATTCTATTCATCCGGGAGCTACCAAAATGTACCATGATTTGAAAGAAATGTATTGGTGGGGAAACATGAAGAAGAACATTGTAGAATTTGTAACCCAATGTCCAAATTATCAACAAGTAAATGTAGAGCATCAGAAACCTGGAGGTTATATGCAATGTATCAATCTTCCGATCTAGAAGTGGGATATGATTAACATGGATTTCATCATAGGTTTACCTCGTGCATTACGGAAATTTGATTCCATATGGGTACTAGTTGACAGGATTACCAAGTCAGCGCATTTCCTACTAGTCAAGACCACCTATACAGCGGAAGATTATGCACGATTGTATGTTAAAGAGATAGTACGACTACACGGGATTCCAATCTCTGTTATATCAGACAGAGGAGCTCAATTTACTATACACGTTTGGAAATTTTTTCAGAAGAGTTTGGTCGAAAATTCATAAGAGATCTATCTTGTATTGCTCCCATTAAAGATGTACAAGTTATGGAGGATCTCACTTGTGAAAGAGATACCTATGGCCATTCTGGATTGACAAGTGAAGAGGTCAAGGAATAAATAAGTAGCTTCCGTAAAAGTACTTTAGATAAATCAACAAGTAGAAAAAAAATCACATGGGAAACCGAAGAAATGATAAAGTCGAAGTACCCATATTTTGTTTCAAACAGAAGACAAAGTTCAAGGTGGAGAATCGAAGCAATAACAAGTAAGTCTTTACAAGTATTATGTGTATATGATAACATGAAGGATAAACTTAGACTTAACTTTTTTAAAATGGGATAATGTTACTAATATTCAAGGACGAATGTTCCTAAGGGGGGAAGGATGTAACACCCCGTACATTTCTGAACTCATGTGACTACCCTAATGTCCATGGAATTACTTAAGTTGTGATAGTTGGTATATTATTCATGGAAGTTATTGGGCTAAACTAATCTTGAGCAAATAGGCTCAATTTAAGGCCCAATAACTAAGCAAAAGACATAGCCCAAATGGGAAAATGACCCATTCTACCTTTGACTAAGTAAACCCTCAATTATTGACCCAAGTTTGGCTAACGATGACCATTAAGGGACTATAAAAGGCAACAAAAATCAGATTTTATTCATTGAAACAGACATGCCATTTCTAAAATTTTCCACAATATTCTCTCTTCTCCCACAAACCCTAAGCAACTATCTCTTTGGACAAGATCACTCTTTTGTAAGCTTTGGTATGCGTTTAATCTTATGGTTTATTATATTATATGCTTAACATGGTGTATAAATCATGTTGTTTATGTTGGCAAAGTATTAGACAGTTCACTATGTGTAAAACAGTCTAGTTTTGCTTAATCGGTAAAGGGTTTTGCCTTATAAACTTGAAAGTGGACTTGTGGTATTGAAGGAAGTGAACTTTATGGATGATATATCAACATGTATGATGTTTTTATGTACTTAATTTGATTTCTCTCTTTGTATAACATTTGGAATTGTTGTTACAAAATTGTGCATGAAATGGGTGACGTATTGAAAGAAAACTGTAGTTTTGGTGATGTTCATGTGCATAATGAAACCATGGTTGATCAATAGCATCAAGTTGACCTAAAATATAAAAATATAAGCTTAATTATGACCATGGACCATTCATTGCGAAAAAGGACCCTAAAATGACCCCTGGAAGCAGAAACGGGCACCTGCCCTCGCGAACGGGGCACCTGCGGGAGCAGATGCCAACGCAGGTGGCCCTGGACAGGGCCAGATGGTCACCTGCGGCCACATTTCACCCACCTTCGGGAACAGGTGACCCCACAAGTCCCTCCAGGACCCCATTTTGCATGTTTGTGTCTCTCTTTGATCCCCGAAACCCCTATACCCTTCTTGGATGCAATTATCAACTTATGGTACCTTTTGAATGACTTTAAAGGAGTAGAACAGAGGTATTTTGAATGGTATCAATTATTTATTATCCTTAATGTGTTGTTGTGAAAGGTGTTTATGTGACGTAGTGAGGTAAATGTGACATTGTATTGAAGAGGAAATGTAGAGTATAAACTTGGTATGAAATGCTATTGGTTTATGATGTCTTGGTGGATGTGTGGCATGATGTGGTGTTGTTGGTATGGTGATGCAATAAATGGTATTATAAGAGGGTGAAATGATGTTATATGGCAGTCACGTAGTTCATTGTTGTCTTATGCACTTGTAATATAGTTAGTTGTTAACGTGAGCTCCGTTATGTACTTGTGTTGTAGAGTACCACGTAAGGAAGGAGCGGGACTGTTGTATTCACATATAGAATTGTTGTATTCGTATTAGGAAGATAATGTGTGTAAGGTTACTCTTTCTGTATCCTTTGACAGCATCTCTTGCTCTCATCATTTTCGTACTTGTTCCATTTTGAAATGTTCCAAAGTATCTCATTCAGGTTTGACATATATTGTTATTCACATGTTTCTTATTCATTGACCAATTGGGGATCACATGTCTTTAATTCATGGACTAATGTTCCAAAACTCCAATAATGACGTTATAACCACTAATGTATGAAGCTCCAATAATGATATTATGACCACCAAGGTATCAATCGCACACAAGTAAAGGAATGAAGTATTGTATATATATATATATATATATATATATATATATGTTATGGCCCACCGATAAGGTGGATGCTTGTTGATATAATACATTATATTATATTATGGCCCACCAATAAGGTGGATGATTGTTGATATAATACATTATATTATATTACCGCCCACCGATAAGGTGGATGATTGTTGATATAATACATTATATTATGGTATGGCCCGCTAATCAACTGGATGAATGGTAATGATGATGAACGTAAAAGCAAAGAAAGTAATGAATGTAATGTACATGGTTCCACACATATACAGAACGGTGATTTATCCATAATGCTCATTCACTTGTATTTGATTCCATCTGAGATTCTATGTTTCATACAGTTTCTTATAGCCTTACATACTCAGTACATTGTTCATACTGACGTACCTTGGGGGACTTACCTTACTTGCTACAGGAACAGGTGCTAGTAGACCTCCATAGTAGGATACGGATCATCTGCAAAGTGTTGGTGAGCTTCAGTTTGGTTCGGGGCTTTTCGAGTCATGTGTACATTATTTTGGTACTGTGTAACAAATGTTGTATAGAGCGGGGACTTGTCCCGACTTTAAGCTTGGTTATATGTCTGTTAGAGGATTTTGTAGACGTTATGGGACAAATGAAGGGATGTAAGGAACATATGCTTTTGATGTGATGGCCCTAACGGCCAAGTTTCATATCTATTGAATGTTTTTCCATGACTTCCGCCATTGGTATCTTTTAGCCATATGTGATAGAGTGTTGTTCATTTAATGACATGCATATGAGTGTACATGAATGAAGGTTGGTTCTCTCTGGCCTTATCGGCTTCGGGTGCCAGTCTGCCCCGTTGGAATTCGCGGCATGACACTTACTGCCTTACTAAGACAACACCACCAAAATAGTCCACAAACCAACATAAACATTACAAACTGATAAGATTTCCCACCAAGTTCATACTTCACATTTTTAACTCAATGCAACTCCACATATTTATTCCATCAAGTCACATAAGTTCCTTCCACAACAATATACCAAAAACAGTCCACACAATTTTAGAATTCACTTTAACAGAACAAGAAAGCATTCTCTTTTCACTACACCAAACGTTCTGCATACAAACACATATAAATATTTAACCATAGACAAAGAGGACGAATTATAGAACAGCACATTAATATACTAAAATTTCATCCTTCTAAATTAATTTCCTCAATACCTTAAGTCCTTTTTCAAGGTTAAACCACATAGAAGACAAATCCTTTAGAAACTAAACAAAAGTGGTCTGCCACATAAAAAGTGGACTGCCTTATACCTTTTAAACATCACCAACATGATTTACACAACCTCTTATGCATATATTACATTAAGCTATAAGGGTAAACACTTACCAAGGCTTGTAAAGTGTAGGATTTTGTCCAAAGGGGCGGTTGGTTAGGCTTTGAGAGAGGAGAGAGTGTTTAATTAAAATTTGGAATTTTGGCAAGTGAATTGTGTAGAAAATGAGTTGAATTTCAGCTTTATATAACCCCTCTAAATCGCCTCTCAATAGTCCATCCTTAGCCAAATTCTTTATCAAAAAGTCCAAGTAGATGATGTATTCACTTGGTCCATTCCTACATGGATCATATCATTTTGGGCCCATTTCTTATTTACTTAGTTTGGGCCTCAATTGAGTCCATAAACATGTGCCTTAATTCAGCCCTTAGTAGAGGATTCACCTACTATAGTCGCATAAGTTCAAAAATGTACAGGCTGTTACACTCGCATAAATAAAATATTAAGTCCATTACCTATTACCACAAAGTCATACCAAGTTCCATATAAGTAGAATTAGTGTATATAAAATACACTTACACTTCCAGTTAGAGCATTTAGGTTGATCCTTAAAACACCAAAGTAGTTAGAAACTAGCCTAGACCATCTCTTCATTAGATATTAGGAGTTTTATGGGTTTAGCCAATTACTCTAGATGGTTTGTGGATGAATTTTCTTCTATTGCTTCCCCATGTCAAGATTGGCTCAGAAAAAAGTCAAATTTTAGTGGTACGATGCTTACGAAGGAGTTTTTAGGAGTAAAAGACTCGACTCACTTCAGCTCCAATTTTGACTCTACTAGAGGGTCCATATGGGTTTGTTGTTTACGTTGATGCCTCCAGGGTTGACCTCAATTATATGTTGATGCAGCATGATAAGGTCATAGTATATACCTCTAGACAGCTCAAAGTTCATGAGAGAATTACTCGACTTATGATCTTGAGTTGGCAGCAGTTGTTTTTGCCTTAAAAAATTGAAGGGACTATCTTTATAGAGTTCATGTAGATTTGTTCACCAATCACAAGAGCCTTCAGTATGTGTTCAGTCAGAAATATCTAAATCTTCACCATAGGAGATGGCTTGAATCATTGAAGGATTATAATATGAGTGTCTTGTACCACCTGAGTAAAGCCAATGTAGTGGTTGATGCTCTTAGCAGGCTTTCAATGGGTAGTGTTACTTATGTGGAGGATGAAAAGAAAGAATTAGTTTGTGATGTTCATCGACTTGCTAAATAGGGAGTTAGTCTAGTTGACTCAGCTAAAGGTAGTGTTATGGTTTAGAATAGTTCAGAATCTTCTTTAGTGGTAGAGGTAAAGGCAAAGCAAGATAGCGGCCCTATTTTTCTTAAGTTGAAGAAAATAGTCCAAAGGCAGAAGGTGGAGGTTTTCTCCTAAGGGGGAGATGGTGTTCTTTATTGTTAGGGTCGATTATGTGTTCCAAATCTAGATGACTTGAGACCACAAATGTTGATAAAAGCTCACAGTTCTTGACATTCCACTCACCTAGGTTCCACCAAGATGTACCGTGACTTACGGGAAGTCTATTAGTAGAATGGCATGAAGAAGGATATTGCAGAATTTATGCCTAAGTGTCCAAATTACTAGCAGGTTAAGGTTGAGCACCATATACCTAGTGGTATGACTCAGAATATCAGTATTCCTACTTAGAAGTGGGAAGAGTTAAATATTGACTTCATTAAAGGGTTACCTCAAACGCACCGATTGTGTGATCCTATATGGGTTATTATTGACCAAATGACCTGGTCAGCATATTTCCTGCTAGTTAAGACTGCAGATTCAACTGAGGATTATGCTGACTCTATATTAGAGAGTTGTTCAAGTTGTATGGAGTCCCTTTGACTATTATTTGGGATAGGGGCACTCAATTTACTTTACAGTTTTGGAAGTCCTTTTAGAAGGGTCTTGGTATACCCAGGCTTATCTCAGCATAGCTTTTCATCCACAGATAGATGGTAAGGACAAAAAGACCATTGAAACCTTAGAGGATATGTTGAGATCTTGTGTGATCAACTTTAAGGGTATTTGGGATGAGCACTTACCTCTTATTAAGTTTTCTTATAATAAGAGTTATCACTCCATTATTTAGATGGCTCTGTTTGAGGCACTTTATGGTAGAAGGTGTCGATCTCCTTTTGGTTTGTTTGAGTTTGCTGAATCTACCGTGATAGGGCATGACTCAGTTCATGATATGATGGAGAAAGTTCAGTTGATTATACAAAGGTTGAAAATAGCCTAGAGTCATCAAAAATTCTATTGCAGCTATGAGGAGAAGAGAGCTTAACTTTGTAGTTGATGATTGGGTTTACTTGAAAATTTCACCCATGAAAGGGGTGATGAGGTTTTCAAGAAAAAGAAACTCAGTCCCTGATATATTGGCCCTTATAAGATTTTGAGGCGTATTGGCAACATGGCTTATGAGTTAGAATTACCTACAGATTTATCATCGGTGCTTCCAGTCTTCCATGTGTCCTTATTAAAGAAATACATTGGTGATCTAGGTTTAGCTGTGCCATTAGAGTGTGTGGGCGTGTAAGATAGTCTCTTTAATGAAGAGGTCCCAGTTGAGATTCTTGACTGTCAGGTTTGTAAGTTAAAGAATAAGGAAGCCGCTTTAGTGAAAGTTCTATGGAGGAATCAGCTAGTTGAGTCGCCCAAAATATACCTTCGAAAAAGTATAATGCGGTCGTTGTATCAAATATAGAAACCAACTAGGTTGGGGTCGATCCCACAGGGAATAGGTCGAAGTTGTTTAGAATACTAGACTGAGTAATTGGTGAGTAATTAAAACTGGGAGGTTTTGCGAATAAATAGTAACAGTAACAATTGCTAACTGTATCAAGTTTGTAGACAATAAGGGAAATACACTAGGACTGTGATCCCCAATGATTCCTTAACTCCACTGGTTACTTGTGCTAACAAAACTGTCCCGCTATGTTGCATGCAAAATCTGACAAGATATGTTAATCTAAACGTCTCTCGACCTTGGTTAGACAAATTTCACTCTTCTCCTCTCGGTCTCCGAGTGTCGCACTACTAACCCTTGTCCTGGATCTCAGATAACTATTTCCGCTAAGGCTCAAGTTATTATATGAAGCTTGATAGCTTCAAATCTCTGTTGTTATCTTCTTTTCACAATCTCTACCTCTCTCTCGAGCAAGTCTAGAATACATGCGAGTTTCTAACGTTTGTAACCATTAGAAAATCAATCACGACGAAGGAAACACCAATACATGCATTCACAGCGGTTTAGAGTTTCTCTGCACTTAACCTGTTTCGTTAATTCCTCATGGTTCATACAACCCTAGTTGATGAGTTTAGTTACTCATAATTGCAAGAACACAAGAAGGATTCAAAGATGAAAACACAATTGCACACTCACAATAATGAAGAAGAACTAAAATCTCAATTATGAATAAAACTCAAATCTAGGGTTTTTGATTACAAAACCAATAATATGTTTATGAACTCAGAAACAATAGAAAATATCTCTCAAAACAATGTACTGACTAACTCCCGCACATAAGACTATACAGGTGTATTTATAGATACAAGGCTAATCCTATCCTAATCAAAATAGGAGAATAAAGTCGGCAACTTCCACGGTATCGTGACTTGGTGTCGTGGAACCAAGTCACGCCACGTAGGTGAGTATCGTGGAAATCAGGCTCAATATAACATCTTCAAAAGTTTACTCACACTACGTAGGTGAAATCACGCCACGTGAGTGCTGCCATGGAAATCAGACCACAGTCGATCATCTCTGAAAATGACTCACGACAGCTACTCAAGTCACATGAGTGGACTTCACGGCACGTGAGTTGTGTCGTGACTCCCTCTCTGGTGCAGATTCTTGTTCTTTCATCTTCCGACACTTCATTCTCAGGCTTGGTTCTTCCTTTTGATCATTTGTTGCCTTCAAAACCTGTTTTCTTGCAATGTAGGACAGAAACCACATCATACCAACCAAATACATCCAAGCTATTGCATATTTTCCTTGTTTTAAGCATCGAAAGTGCCATGTAACCATGGTGCATCAACACCCTCAACTTAGAACGTTTGCATGTCCTCAGGCGAACAAAACAAAAACAGACATGTACAATTCTTATTTAAGAGAAACCTAAGGGACATATGGCACTCGACCCCTCCTATTTGCAAATCAAGACCACTGTGTGCTTACAGGCAGCATATTATTATGACACAGAAGGGATCAAGTGATGGCACCAGATTATGAACAACCAACTAAGCATATATGCAAATGACATTATTCGAACAAATAGCAGCTAATAATGCAACCCATGTACTCTCACAATCAAAGAAGTCCCATGCACTCACAGTATGCTAATGAATCTCAAATTAGGGACTCGGTCAAAACACTCTCTCTCACAAAGAAGTTCAAACAATATGCATGAAATACCATAGGCTTACCCTTATTTTCTATGCCTTAGATTTTTTTTCGAATAGTTGGACTAGGATCACTAGAGGACTTTAATCGGCTTGTAATGTAGGCTTGGGGACGGGTATGGTACATATATATATGGTGACTCAACCCTCCTTGGCACTACACTATTTTTGGCTCCAACTTCCAACCATTCTCATTTTTACTCTCCCTTATTCTCCTTTCTTTTATGTTCAGATTTCGGGTGTGATTTTTCTCAAACTTCCCAACACAATTTCTTTTCTTTCTTTCTTTCACTTTATATATTTTTCTATTTTTCTTCACACCCAAATCTGTTTTCTCTTTTTCTTTTATTACCCCCTTCTTCATACCCAAATCAATCTACGCACCCCTATAATAGCCACCCTCAACTTAGGCTATTTGCCTGAGTTGAGGTACACAATGTAAAAGGAGGTACCAGGGCCAAGACAGGTTCATTATAATTAAAATGGGAAGGTGAATAGGCTAATGAAAGAAATTGGTCAATTTAGGCTTAAAAAATCGGGATCAAGGGATTTTTACTTCATTTGGTCAGGCATTTAGGATAAAAGTGGACTTAATCAAAAACGGTCTATGATCCTTTCCTAACCACTGTCCTCTAACCTAGGCAAGACTAACCGGGCAAGTTCTGGACCGCACACACAAAGTGAATTAAGTAATGACCTCACGCACACAGCACAGGGTTACATTATCAACTACTACCTATCTAGTTCATGCAATGCTAGCTACAGTTATTTTGCTTATAATACTAATGCCATAACATGATCCAACAGCTGTCACAAACTACATACTACACACACAATTCAAAACAAAAAAATTCAGGAGGGGTATCCTTTTAGATAATCAAAAAAATTGGGCTGCACTAAGGTTCCCCTATTTTTCTCCTAATTAAACACATAATAATATAAATAAAAACCTAAACATGTCGGTTCTACTATGAAAGCACTTGAGGGAAAAGAAACACGGCAACAAAAAACCCCAAGAGGACATATAGACCCACAAGTACCTCTGCCCCCACTAAATAAGCATACATTGACCCCAATACATTAGACTAAAATAAAACAAGGGAGTTAGGAACATACATGTGGAACCTTAGGTGCATGGTTCTAATGTCGATCAAAATAACAAAAATTAACGCAAATGTAGAAATAGCAAGACACCTTGGGTTGCCTCCCAAATAGTGCCTGATTTAACGTTGCGGTACGACGCGGATGTTTTTATCCCTTGGGTTTGCCTCCAGGGTCATCTAAAATATTTATTTCTGAAACCACCTTCATGTCCTTTGGTTGCTTCATAGTTATGCAAACATTGAACGTAACTTCCTTATTATTCAGCCTGAATTTTGGCTCACCCCGTTCCATATCTACCAATGCTCTGTCGATAGCTAAAAATGGTCTCCCCAAAATTATGGGCATCTCAAAATCGACCTCACAATTTAAGACAACAAAGTCAGCAGGAAAGATGAAGTTTTCAACCTTGACCAAAACATCACATAATATGCCTATAGGTTTCTTGATAGTATGATCCGCCATCAACAACCGCATCTTTGTTGGCTTGAGGGTTCCCAAGCCTAATTTCTTGAATACTGCCAGCGGTATCAAGTTAATGCTTGCACCTAGGTCACACAAAGCTCTGGCGAAGTTAACTGACCCAATTGTACATGGAATTGTGAAGGCACCGGGATCGTCTTTCTTTTCTACAAGAAAACGGGATATAATTTCACTACAATGATACAAATCACCAACAGACTCATAACTAACAGTTCTCTTCTTTGTGACCAACTCTTTCAAGAACTTTGCATATCCCGGTATTTGTTCCAGCGCCTCCACCAATGGGATGTTTATAGAAAGTTGCTTCAATATAGACATGAACTTATGAAATTTTCCATCCTCCTTCTTCTTCTTCAAGCTATGAGGGAATGGAGGTGGCGGCTTAGGAATGGGGTTTAGCATTTGTGGGGCTTTCTTTTCTTTCTCGTTTTCAGCATTCACATCGTTTTCATCAGTCTAATGCTTTTCAACTTCTTTCATGATCTCCCCACTAATAATTTTATTTTCATCCACCTTTTTCTTGAGACGTTGAGGGAAAGGTGGAGGAATTTTTTGGAATGGAACATACTTCTTTAGAGCTTCCTTTACCTTTTTTGTGGCGTTCGTTTGCTCTTTCAATGTAGCCTGACCACCCTCAACTTCTTTTGGTGCCTCAATAAGAGTCATTTCGCTTCTTGTTGAGATAGCCATACAATGAGCATCATTTTTTGGGTTTGGGATGGTGTTGCTCAGAAGTGTACCAAGTTGACATTGGTTTAATGCCACAGCTAACTGCCCGAACTGTTGCTCCAACTGTTTTATGGCAGTTGAGGGAGATTCAACTTTTTGACTTATTCTCGAAATATTTGTCCTACTCTTTTTTAGACCATTTTCTTGGCTCTCTGACCTCGTAACCAATATATTAAGAAGGTCTTCAATCCTTGAATTTCTAGACTCATCATTTTGGTGCCCTGGTGGTACATAAAAGCCACTCTTTTCTCTATAGTCATCCTTCCACCTTTAATCACCATCACAATCTCGTTCTCTATCTCTATTACCCGACTTGTTGTAATTGTCTCCATAATAGGTCCAACCTTGATTCCCTTTCCTCGAGTTCCACGCGTCTTAGTTAGACCCTTGGCCCTTGGCTCGGAAATCCTCCACTTCTTGATCCAGATACTTCGCCTCTTCATCAGATTCATAATCTTCATGTCTAGACATTTTACCTTGTGTACCTACAGCATGCACTTTTTCAGCATCTCTAGCCGTCATCTTTTTAAGCATTTTACCTTGTGTCTCTTGCATAGCTCGATTATCTCTCTTTGTTTGTGTAAGAGCAACTTTTCTAGCATGCTCCTCTCGTGTCAATCGAGCAGTAGTATGATCCGTTGTTTCATGACCAACTGACTGAATTGGTTGATTATGAACGTCTCCCATGGGAGAAGGATCCTGAACTTTATCGGTATTCACTATTCTTCGATTAGCCCTCAGAGTTCTTTCTATTTCAAGATCAAGTGGAATTAGGGGATTGCCTTGACTCCTAGTATTTGTCATACACTGGTGTGTGTCCTTAAAAGTATATAAAAACAAAACCAATCAACTCCAACAAATAAACTAATCAACTTCGTAATTGTATGCCCCAACAACGGCGCCAAAAATTGATATCGCCCAAAATATACCTCCGAAAAAGTACAATGCGGTTGTTGTATCAAATATAGAACCCAACTAGGTTGGGGTCGATCCCACAGGGAATAGGTCGAAGTTGTTTAGAATACTAGACTGAGTAATTGGTGATTAAGTAAAAATGGGAGGTTTTAAGAATAAATAGTAACAGTAACGACTGTTGATTGTATCGAGTTTGTAGACAATAAAGGAAATACACTAGGACTGTGATCCCCAATGATTCCTTAACTCCACTAGTTACTTGTGCTAACAAAACCATCCCGCTATGTTGCATGCAAAATCTGACAAGATATGTTCATGTAAATGTCTCTTGACCTTGGTTAGATGAATTTCACTCTTCTCCTCTCGGTCTTCGAGTGTCGCACTACTAACCCTTGTCCTGGATCTCAAATAACTATTCCCGCTAAGGCTCAAGTTATTAGATGAAGGTTGATAGCTTCAAATCTCTATGGTTATCTCCTTTTCCCAATCTCTACCTCTCTCTCGACCAAGTCTAGAATACAGGCGAGTTTCTAACGTTTGCAACCGTTAGAAAATCAATCACGACAAAGAAAATACCAATACATGCATTCACAGTGTTTCAGAGTTGCTCTGCACTTAGATTGTTTCGTTAATTCCTCATGGTTCATACAACCCTAGTTGATGAGTTTAGCTACTCATAATTTCAAGAACACAAGAAGGATTCAAAGATGAAAACATAATTGCACACTCACAATAATGAAGAAGAACTGAAATCTCAATTATGAATAAAACTCGAATCTAGGGTTTTTGATTACAAAACCAATAATATGTTTATGAACTCAGAAACAATAGAAAATATCTCTCAAAACAATGTACTGACTAACTCCCGCACATAGGACTATACAGGTGTATTTATAGATACAAGGCTAATCTTATCCTTATCAAAAAAAGGAGAACAAAGTCGGAAACTTCCATGGTATCATGACTTGGTGTCGTGGAACCAAGTCACGCCACGTAGGTGAGTGTCGTTGAAATCAGGCTCAATTAGACATCTTCAGAAGTTGACTCATGCCACCCTTTCATGCCACGTAGGTGGACTCACGCCACGTGAGTGCTACCGTGGAAATCAGACCACATTCGATCATCTCTAAATATGACTCACGACAGCCACTCACTTCATATGAGTGGACTGCACGGTACGTGAGTGGTGTCGTGACTCCCTTTCTGGTGCAGATTCTTGTTCTTTCATCTTCAGACACTTTGTTCTCGGGCTTGGTTCTTCCTTTTGATCATTTGTTGCCTTCAAAACCTTTTTTCCTGCAATGTAGGATAGAAACTACATCATACCAACCAAATACACCCAAGTTATTGCATATTTTCCTTTTTTTAAGCATTGAAAGTTCCATTTAACCATGGCGCATCAGGGAGCTACTTGGGAAGTAGAAGCAGATATGATGACCAAGTACCCTCACCTTTTCCCTTCTAGTTCAGTTTCAGCTTGAGGTAACAGTTACCTCCTTAGTATTTCATTTTGTTTCATGTCCCTTAGTTCTTCCATTTCTTAGTATGCATGCATGCTTCATAAATTTAGTTCAGGCTTTATCTTAGTCTAAAATTAGTTCCTATGTCAGTATTCAGCTTTTAGAACTCAGTTTTGGGATTGCAGCTCTTTCAGTATATTTCAGCTTAGTTAGTCTTCTTTCGAGGATGAATATTTCCAAGGGGGGGATATTGTAACATCCCAAAAGTCCCTAAGATCATGCCTCAAACTTAGCATGAAAAACCAATTAGAAACTAGCAAAGTTGACCTCGGGACGACCCTGACCACGATTCATGGTCAGGTCTGATGAGTCATCACCTACACCCATACTGAGTGTAGTCCCCAAAGTCCAGAAGGATGAAAATTCATCCCAGTGGTCAGTACTCCTGACGATGAGTCATGGTCACTCATCATGAGTAGTCACCTGCTCCCGTCTTGAGAAATCCAGTTAAACTTCTGGAAGTTGAAATCTCTGCCTAGTGACTCATTTGTCGCATTCAACAGCTTTTAAAAATAGTTTCCTAGGGGTACTTTTGTACTTTCCTTCTCTCCTAAACTTATACATTAGGGAGGGGTTAAAGGGAATTAGATGCCTTTTTCTCTCATTACTTATCCCAATACTTAGAAAAATATCAGAAGAGCGATTCAAACTCTCTCAAGCCCCAAGAAGCTAGGGTTCCTTCTCAAGTTCAAAATCATCCAAGTTATTGGCAAGAACTCACCTTCCAGATATAAGGGATTTTATCAGTGGGTATCTTTTCACACTTCGAGTTCAAAATAAGTCAAAATTTCCCATCTTCCTTGGAGATCAAAGTTTTGAGTTTTTATTCAGTTCATGATTTCTCTATTGTTTCAGTTCCCTCACAATTTTCATAGCACAATTATGTATTTTCCCATGATTTAATATCTTTCAAGACTTATTAATTCATGACTTAATATTCAGTTTTGTAGTTTAGTAGTTTTGTATGAATTAGCCTTATTTTTAGAAAGCTTGGCGTGTTATGAACACATGATCCCAATAATTGTTGATTTTAGCATAAACAACATAATTAGCTTCAGTTTACAATCTTACAGCATACTTTTAGTTATTTAGACCTTCAGGATACTTTCAGATAAAGAATGTTGTGATTTTGTTTCAGTACATCAGTTTCATAAGCTATCAATATAAACTAGTATGGGAGTAGTACTTAGCATTGAGTTGGACTGGGGTTCAGCACACCAAGTCCCAGAACTACAAGCCACCGTATGGTATTTAGCCCTCCCAATTGGGCATCAATTTAGTGATCACACCACTCATGCCTTTATACCCTGGCAAGGTATATAGGGCCTTCTTAATGGTATGTATACATCGGACTCCACATTTAGCTTACGTGGTTTATGTTGGTTAATAGGCTCTGCCATAGATTCAGACTTAGTATTTGTACATAACCCTCAGTTCAATTTTATTTACTTTTAAACTATGAATTTTCATCATTATCATTCATACCAATTTATATACATCTATAATAGAGTCATTGTACTGCAGTTCAGCTTTTCATTTCAGTTCAGTAGTCTCCAGCATGTTCAGTTGTTTTATAGTTGCATATCTCACATGCTAAGTACATTACAAGTACTAATCACAAACTTTCTCTTTGTGTTGTATCATCTCATGATATAGGTTCATACACTCAACATCAGCCCCACAATTAGTAGGCTTGAGTGCTACCTCAACAACTGCCAGTGGTGAGTCATCATCGTCCGAGTATGAGATTTATGATTTATTTTCCTTTCAGTATTATTTTTCTTGTTACAAATCTTTAGAGTTAGCTGGGGGTTAGTCCCACCATCTCATCGACTTAGATTTCCAATATAAATAATTATGTTTTATCCAAACTTGACATTATTATAGATTTACAGTTCTGAAAAAACCAATTTGCTTCTGCATCAGCTAATAAGATATTCTCAGTGTTATTAGTGTTATGTCATACCATGGGTAAGATTGAGGTTACTTGTGGCTCTAAGCACCGTGTTACGTCCAGGGTGTAAGATCGGGTCATGACAACTCATCTTTATAGACATTCTTATTTTAGAATTTTGTCCATGATTTTATTTCATAGCTTCCGCACCAGTTTTGAGATGTTGTTGTTCTATAGATATGCTATGCTAAGGGTCCATTTGGGGCTACTTGTAGTTTCAAGTGTGTGTCACACCTAGGGTGTATACTCAGTTTCATAACATTCAAAATGTCTGAAGCATATACAAATTTTTAGAAAACTTGTTTAAAATCTTCATGTAAATTAAATCAATCAAGGTTAGAATCACATTAATGAATATTATTGCAACTCTTGAAGAGTTTCCAAAAGCAGTAGAGTCTGCTTAAAGAAGCTGAAATGTGGAATTTGTAGAATTGAACTGGTTCTGAAGTACCATGTCTTGTGCAATTTATGCGTTTATACATCTTGTCATCACTATGAACATGATATAATTTTACTCATATATGGAGATGCTGAAATAAGATCACCTGCATATTGCAAAAAAAGCCCATGTATGAATTTGTTTTATAGATATGTTATGTCAAGGGTCCGTTTGGGGCTACTTGTGTTTCCAAGTGCCTGTCACACCTAGTGTGTAGACTCGAGTCCTGACATTCAAAATTTCTAAAGCATATACAAGTTCTTGAAAAACTTGATTATAATCCTCATATGGATTAAATCAATCAAGGTTGATGTGCTAGAAAAATATTAATGAATATTATTGTAACTTTTGAAGAGTTTCCAAAAGCAATAGAATATCTGCTTAAAGAAGCTGACATGAGGAATTTATATAATTGAAATAGTTCTGAAGTATCATATCTTGTGCAATTTATACATCTTGCCATCACTATGAACATAATATAATTTTACTCATAAATGGAGATGCTGAAATAAGATCACTTGCATATTGCAGATGAAAGACCATGTATGAATGTGTTTATCCAAACAACTATTGCCAAGTTTTTTAATGTACATGATATTCATATGATTGACATAAGGGTTTGATACATATATATTGTTGTGAAGGGTTACTGTCATACCATGTTATTTTACATGACATTCAAATTATGCTGAGATAATAGCTATTCATGAAGTAAGCCAAGAATATGTATGACTGAGGTCAATGATACATCTAATTCGAGAAAAATATGATTTAAAATGTGACAAAGTACCCACAGTTATATATGCAGATAATGCAGCAAGTATAGAACAACTAAAGGGAGGATTCATAAAAGGATAAATATGAAGCACCTTTCGCCAAAGCTTTTTCTACACACATTAGATTCAAAAGAATGGTGATATCAATGTGCAACAGATTTGTTCAAGTGAAAATATGACTGATTTATTCACCAAGTCTCTACCAGCTGCAACTTTCGAAAAGATAGTGAGGGTACTTATCCTGCATGTCCTTCTGGGTTTCCCAAGTGGCTTCTTGTCACGATTCGAATTCCAACGGGGCGGACTAGCACCCGAAGCCGATAACGCCCGAGAGAACCAACCTTCATTCATGTACACTCGTATGCATGTCATTAAATGAAAAATACTCTATCACGTATGGCTACAAGATACCAATGGCGGAAATCATGGAAAAACATAAAGAGATACGAAACTTGGTCGTTAGGGCCATCACATCAAAAGCATACATTCCTTACATCCCTTCATTTGTCCCACAATGCCTACAAAGCCTCTAACAGATACATAACCAACCTAACGTCGGTACAAGTTCTCACTTTATACAATATTTACATAGTATCAAAACAAATGTACATAATGACTCAAAAAGCCCCGAACTAATCTGGAGCTCACCAATAGTCTGCGGATGACTCGTAGCCTACTGTGGAGGTCTACTAGCACCTGTGCCTGTAGCAAGTAAGGTAATTCCCCCAAGGGACGTCTGTACGAATGAATGTACTGAGTATGTAAGGCCATAAATAACTGCTTGAAATACAAGAACTTCAAATGGAATCAAATACCAATGAATAATCAATATGGATAAACCACCATTCTGTATGTGTGGAAACATGTACATTACATTCATTACTTTCTTTGATTTTACGTTCATTCATTCCTTCATCCTTAATTCATCATTCATTCATATAATGCTCGGGCCCAAAGCTGATCAATGGGTTATAACAATAATCAATCGGGATCGACCTATGCTAGGCTTCCCTTTTTTCCCCTGGGATACCACCCGTGATTGTGGGATCGACCCATGCTAGGTGTTCTTTCCACCCCTGGGATACCACCTGAGATATTGGGATCGACCCATACTAGGTGTTCTTTCCACCCCTGGGATACCACCCAAGAATCAAGACTTTCATTACATCACTTCTTTAATCTTTGAGATAGTTCATTCAATGGTCATAACATTATTGAAACTTTAGAACATTAGTCCATAAATATGAGACATATGAATAACCATTGGTAACAACCTGAAATGAAATACTTTAGAACATTTTGGAATAGAAACAAGTACGGTATCAATGAGAACAAGAGATGCTGCCAAAGGATACGAAAAGAGTAACCTTACATACCTTATCTTCCCAATATGAATACACAATCCTATATGTGAATACAATAATCTAGCTCCTTCCTTACGCATTACTCTATAACACAAGTACATAACGGAGCTCACGTTAATAACTAACTACATTACAAGTGCATAAGACGACAATGAGCTACGTGACTGCTATATAGAGTCATTTCATCCTTATACAATACAACTCACTGCATTACCATACCAACAATACCACAACATTCCACACATTAACACTACGTCATAATTACTTTATCAAGTCATCTCAATACCTTTCACAATAACTCATTAACAACAATCCATAATCGATATAATCCAACATGCCTCCGAACGACCCCTTAAATCTATTCAAAAGGTACCATAAGTTGATAATTGCATCCAAGAAGGGTATAGGGGCCATGAGGGATCAAAGAGAAGCAAAAACAAACGAAATGAAATTATGGATTGGGTTGTGGATCCACCTGCCCCCCAGGTGGATGATATACGGTCGTAGGTGACCATTTGGCCCTGTCCAGGGCCACCTGCATTGGCATCTGCGCCCGCATGTGCCCCGTCCGCGAGGACGGGTGCCCGTTTCAGCCTCCAGTGGTCATTTTAGGGTCCTTTTTGCAATAAATGGTCCATGGCCATAATTAAGCTTCTCTTTTCATATTTTAAGTTATCTTGGATGCCAATGAAAAATCATGGTTTCACAACACACATGAACATCACCAAAACTACATTTTCCTTTCAATACGTCACCAATCCCATGCACGATTTTGCAACAACAATTCCAAATGTTCTACACAAAGAGAAATCAAGTTAAGGACATAATCACATCTTACATGTTGATATTTAACCTATAAAATTCACTTCCTTCAAGACCACAAGTCCACTTTCACGTTTATAAGGTAAAACCCTTTACTGATTAAGCAAACATAGACTATTTCACACATACTGAACTTCTCCACACTTTGTCAACATAACAAACATGATTTATACACCCTATCATGAATATAATATATTAAAACATAATATTAAACACTTACCAAAGCTTGTAAAAGAGTGATCTTGTCCAAAGAGATAGTTGCTTAGGGTTTGTGAGATGAGAGAATGTTGTGGAAAATTCTAGAAATGGCATGTGTGTTATAATGAATAAAAATATGATTTTGTGCCTTATATAGTTCCTCAAGTCATCCTTAGACAAACATTAAATGTGTGTTTACTTGGTCAACTCAAGAATGGGTCATTTTCCACATTTGGGCCATGTCTTATGACTTAATTTTGGGCCTTTATTGAGCCCATTAGCACATGTGAATTCAGACCAACAAATTAATGCATAATTCACCAACCATCTCATGTTTAAGTAATTCCATAAATGCTACGGTAATCAATTAGGTTCGGAAATATATGGGGTGTTACATCCTTCCCCCCTTAGAAACATTCGTCCTCGAATGTTAGTGACATTATCCAATTTAAACAAATTCAAGTCTAGGATCATTCTTCATGTTATCACATATATACATAATGAGTTACTTACTTGTTATTGCTCCAATCCCGCATCTTGAATTTTCTCTTCTGTGTGAAACAAATGAGGGTACTTAGACTTCATCATTTCTTCAGCTTCCCATGTGATCTCTTGTACTTGTTGATTCCTCCAAAGTACCTTTACGGAAGCTACTTCTTTATTCCTTAACCTCTTCACTTGTCGATCCATAATAGCAATAGGTATCTCTTCATAGGTGAGATCTTCCGCAATTTGCACATCTTCAGTGGGAGTAATACGAGATGGATCTCCTATGCACTTTCAAAGCATCGAAACATGAAATACTGGACGAACTGTGGAGAGTTCTTGGGGTAGTGCTAATTCATACGCAACTTTCCCAAATCTTCGGACAATTTTATATGTCCCTATATAACGTGGACTCAAGTTTCCTTTCTTTTCAAATCTCATTACCCCTTTCATTGGTGACACCTTTAAGAATACCCAATCACCTATGGCAAATTCTAGCCCTCTTCTCCTAACATCAGCATATGACTTGTGTCGACTTTGGGCCGTTTGTAGCCGTTGTTGTATCACCTTAACTTTCTCCATAGCTTGATGAACAAGATCTGGACCAAGTAAAGCAGTTTCACCCGCTTCAAACCATCCAATTGGTGATCTACACCTCCTTCCGTATAAAGCTTCATAAGGAGCCATATTGATACTTTAATGATAGCTATTATTGTAGGCAAATTAAATAAGAGGTAGATGATCATCCCAACTACCTTTAAAGTCCATTATGCTAGATCGTAGCATATCTTCAAGTATTTGAATAGTACGTTCTGCTTGTCCATCTGTCTGAGGATGAAAAGTCGTACTCAAATTCACTTGTGTAACCAAACTCTTCTGAAAAGACTTCCAAAAATGTTAAATTGAGCTCCCCTGTCTGATATAATAGAGATTCGAATCCCGTGTAATCACACTATCTCTTTAACATAAAACCGCACATACTCTTCAGCTGTATAGGTGGTCTTGACTAGTAGAAAATACGCTGACTTGGTAAGCCTGTCAACTATTACCCATATGGAATCAAATTTTTTCAGTGTAGGAGGTAAACCTGTGATGAAATCCATGTTAATCATATCCCACTTCCAAACTGGAAGATTTATACATTGCATGTAACCTCTAGGCTTCTGATGCTCTACTTTTACTTGTTGACAATTTGGACATTGGGCTACAAATTCTGTAATGTTTTTCTTCATGTTTCCCCACCAATACATTTCTTTCAAATCATGGTGCATTTTGGTGGCTCCCGGATGAATAGAATATCGTGAATGATGCGTCTCTTTCATAATTCATTCTTAGTTCATCTATATTCGGTACATACAATCTACTTTGGCACTGAAGCACTCCCTTTTGTGTAAGATCAAATGCCTTCGTCAAACCTTACTGCACATTCTCCTTCAGCTGAAATAAAATAGGATCCGTATACTGTTTCTCTTTCACCTCAGCTACTAAGGAAGATTTTGCTGCATTTTGCACAATAACCCATTTGTCTGGAGATTCAAGGAGACGAACTCTCAAGCTGGCTAGTTGATATAAATCTTTAACTAGACCCTACTTTTCCGTCAACTTGCCATTAGTGCTTCCTATTACTTTGCGGCTTAATGCGTCAGCTACTACATTTTCTTTCCCTGGATGATATAAGATATCAATATCATAATCTTTTAATAGTTCAAGCCATCTCCGTTGCCTCAGATTTAAGTCCTTCTGCTTAAAGATATGCTGCAAACTCTTATGATCGTTATATATGTCAACATGAACCCCATATAAATAGTGGTGCCATATCTTTAAAGCAAATACCACAGCTGCTAACTCAAGATCATGTGTTGGATAATTTCTCTCAAGTGGCCGCAACTGTAGTGAGGCATAAGCTATTACATTACCGTGCTGCATCAATACACATCCTAAGCCAACTCCTTAAGTGTCACAATATACCGCATACCCCTCTGTGCCTTCAGGAAGTACCAATACAGGTGTAGAAGTCAACTTATCTTTCAGTTCTTGGAAACTCTTCTCTCATGTATCATTCCACTGAAACTTGGTTGTCTTATGTGTTAGCTTTGTTAAAGGTGTAGCAATAGAAGAAAATCCTTCAACAAATATTCTATAATAACCTGCCAATCCAAGGAAACTACGAATCTCTGTAGGCGTCGTAGGCCTTGGCCAATTCTTCACAGCTTCTATATTTTGTGTATCAACCCTTATTCCTTCATCCGACACAATATGACCCAAGAATGCTACAGATTTTAATCAAAATTCACATTTAGAGAACTTTGCATAAAACTTACGATCACGAAGAATCTGTAACACCTGTCGTAAGTGATTAGAATGGTCCTCTTGTGATCTTGAATAAACCAGAATATCATCGATAAACACAGTCACAAACACATCTAAAAATAGCTTGAACACCCTATTCATCAAATCCGTAAAAATTGTGGGTGCATTTGTTAGCCCAAATGACATAACCAAAAATTCATAATGACCATACCGTGTTCAGAAAGCTGTCTTGCGTATGTCTTTTTCTCTAACCCTTACTTGATGATAACGCGATCTCAGGTCAATCTTTGAGAAGCATTTGGCATCCTGTAATTGGTCAAACAAATCATCAATTTTGGGAGGAGGTATTTATTCTTGACGGTCACTTTATTCAGTTGTCGATAGTCAATACACATTCTCAATGTGCCATCTTTCTTTCGTACAAATAGTACTGGTGCATCCCACGGGGAAATACTAGGCCTTATGAATTCCTTATCCAGCAAATCTTTTATTTGCTCCTTCAATTCCCGTAACTCTGCCGGGGCCATCCTCAAGAACCTCAAAGGGACCAATATACCGAGGGATGAGCATGCCCTTCTTACCTAACCTCATGACTCCCTTCATAAGAGACACTTTGAGCAATACCTATTCACCAACCTTGAAAGCCATGTCTTTTACCTTACAATCTGCATATTCTTTATGTCTACTTTGAGTAGACAACAACTTGGATTGAATAAACCTTACCTTTGCTGGAGCCTCCCTTACCAAGTCTTTGCCCAAAGGCTTAACATCTCCAGTCTCAAACCACCCAATAGTTGACCTACACCTCTTTTAATATAGTGCTTGAAATGGTGCCATACTAATACTGGAGTGATTACTGTTGTTGTATGAAAACACACACAACGGAAGGAACTGGTACCAATGACCACCAAAATCAATCACACAGGCTCTCAACATGTCCTCAAGCACATGTATCGTCCTCTCCGACTACCCTTTGGTTTGAGGGTGAAAGGTTATGCTAAAGGTGAGCCTGGTGCCCAACTCCTCGTGTAACCTGTCCTAAAATTTAGAAGTATATTTTGCGTCCCTATCAGAAATGATGGTAAGGGGAACCCTGATAACGATCCTAATCAAGGTGACTAAAATTGATAATTAAAATGCGAAATTAAATAAAAAACTTAAAGGATAGTTGAGAAATAAGAGATGAGAAATGAAGAAAGAAATGCTCAATTGAACAACAATTAAACCAAGGGAGAAAGAGAACTCAATCAAATGCACGAGAAACCAAATTGAATCCACAATATGATAACTCGAAGATCAATCAAGCGAAGAAGATAACACAAGCAATTCGGGAATCCACCCTAATCACTTGATCTAAGCTAACAATTGGAATTGAACCCAATTACTACCCTAACTTATAGTAACCAAATATCAAGTCTATTCAAGACTATTCAATCATCCAAAATCTAAGTAATGAAAATGGCTAAGGCAACTATTTATAGTCATTTCCTTTATAAAAGTAGCCTATTATAAAAATAGCCCAAAAGTGACTATTTTACAAATAAGCCACAAGGGACCTTCTTGATTGCCCAAATGGCATCTTGATTGCCCATGTCCTTGTGTATTTGTTTCCTCATGCCTTACTCCGGGCTTCAAGCTATCATCCATATATGGAAGCCCCTCCTAATGTGCTCCAAGCTATCTCTGAAGTAGATTTTATCTAGTTGCTTGGAGTTGTAGTCTACCCGAACTGGCAAGAAGTGAGATGATTTCTTCAACCGATCCACTATAACCCAAATAGAATCATATTTCCCCAAGGTCTTAGAAAGACCTACCACGAAATCCATAGCAATATTCTCCCATTTCCATACAGGTATAGGCATTCTCTGAAGCAATTCTGCAGGCCTTTGATGTTCATAATTCACCTGCTGATAGTTGAGACACTTGGACACATACTCCACTATGTCTCTCTTCATCCCAGGCCACCAATAAAGCTACCTCAGGTCACGGTAAATTTTGGTTGCACCTGGATGAATAGAATAACGCTAACCATGGACTTCAGAAACTATATCACAAATCAAATCACTAACTCGAGGAACACATACCATTTCCTTAAACCATAATACCCCACCCGCGTCAAGAGTGGCATATGCTACCTCTCCATGTACCACCTTATTTTGGAGTGCATTCAACTTTTTATCTTCAAACTGTTAAGCCTTAATCTGATCCAAAAATGTTGACTTCACCTCGACACTAGCCAACACTCCTCTGTCTGAGACACCAAACTATATGCACTGTGATTCTAGAGTTTGAAACCCTCTAGCCAAAGGTAGCCTGGACACCCTCAGAAAGGACAAACTACCCATACTTATAGCCTTCTGACTCAATGTGTCTGCCGTCACATTGTCCTTTCCCGAATGATACTGAATAGTCATATCATAATCTTTCAGTAATTCCATCCATCTCAGCTGCCTTAGATTCAAATCTCTTTTAGTAAACGCATGTTGCAGGCTACGGTGGTCTGTGAAGACTTCACACTAGACACCATAAAGATAGTGCCTCCAAATCATTAGTGCAAACACCACTGCTGCCAGCTCCAAATCATGGGTTGGGTAGTACCTTTCATGAGGCTTCAATTTCCTTGAAGCATAGGTAATAACATACTTATCCTGCATTAACACAGCACCCAATCCCAAACGTGAAGCATCACAAAACTATAAAATCCTTACTTTCAACTGGCAAAGAAAGAATAGGAGTCATGGTTAACAACGTCTTGAGCCTTTGAAAGCTCTCCTCACAATCATTCGACCAAACAAAAGGTACTTCTTTCTGAGTTAACCTTGTCAAGTGCATTGTTATGGATGCAAAGTTCTTGACAAACCTGCGGTAGTAGCTAGCAAGACTCACAAAACTTCTTACTTTAGTCACTAAGCTAGGCCAAACCCAACTCTTAATTGCCTCAATCTTCTGGGGATCCACCGTCACACCCTTTTCTGAAACGACATACCCCAAGAAAGCAACTGAAGACAACCAGAATTCACATTTTAAAAACTTGGCATACAATTGCTTCTCTTTAGAATCCCCAACACTATGCGAAGATCACCTACATATTCCTCCTTACTCTTGGAGTAAACTAAAATGTCATCAACAAACTCAATAACAAATGAGTCTAAAAATGACTTAAAGATACCATTCGTCAACCTGATAAAAGTTGTCGGTGCATTGGTCAACCCAAAGGACATAACCAAAAACTCGTAATGGCCATACTGAGTTCTAAATATTGTCTTTGGTATATCTTTTAGCCTAATTTTCAGCTGATGATAACCTGACCGTAAGTCAATTTTGGAAAATACCGTCGTGCCATATAACTGGTCAAACAGATCATCTATACGAGGCAAAGGATATTTATTCTTAATGGTAACCTTATTCAACTGTCTATAATCAATACACATCCTCATGCTACCATCTTTCTTCTTAACAAACAGGACCGGAGCACCCCAAGGTGAAGCACTTGGACAATAAACCCCTTCTCGAGTAGTTCCTGTAATTGAGTTTTGAGTTTCCTCAACTCTGCTGGAGCCATTCAATAGGGAGGAATAGAAATTGGGCGAGCACCCGGCTCTAACTCAATGCTGAAATCAATATCTCTATCTAGAGGCATACCCAGTAAATTTGAAGGAAACATTTCCTGAAATTCAGAAACCATCGAAACTGACTCTATCGACGAGGACCCCATACTCGCATCCCAGCTATGAGCTAAAAACACTGAACACCCCTTCCCTACTAACTTCCTAGCCTGGACAAATGATATATTTTCACCGTTTGGCCTTATACACTCCCTCCCACTCTAGTTCATCCATCCCAGGCATAGCTAGAGTCACTGTCTTAGGATTACAGTTCAAGACAGCATGATATATAGATAACCAGGTCATACCCAAAATTACATCAAAGTCCAACATATCCAGACTAATCAAATCTACCCAAGTCTAAAAACCCACAAATAACACGGACCAAGAACGATAAACATGGGTTACTACCACAGACTCATCGACCGGAGTAGACACATATATGGGACAGCCAAGTACATCACAAACCAATTAAAAACCCATAGCAAACTTGATAGATATATAAGAATAGGTAGACCCTGGATCAAATAAAACAGAAGCCATCCAATCACAAACTAAAATGGAACCTGTGATAACTGTATTAGAAGCCTCGACATTAGTCTTTCCTAAGAAGGTATAATAGTGATCCCGGTCATCAATCTGATCTAA
Organism: Capsicum rhomboideum; assembly: GCA_031232105.1. Taxonomy (NCBI): domain Eukaryota; kingdom Viridiplantae; phylum Streptophyta; class Magnoliopsida; order Solanales; family Solanaceae; genus Capsicum; species Capsicum rhomboideum. The sequence continues at coordinate 108,994,795 of CP124711.1, forward strand.
CTCCCTACCTGGATGCGCTCCTCCCCCTGCACCACTATTTTATCGACCACCTTACTGATCCCCGTCCTCCCTGTGGATGACCCTTGTTGATTACCTCCTCCTCCTCTACCTGCCATAACTATAACTCGAGTCTGCTGTTGTGTCTGACTACCAGCCTGCCTTAACGGGTACTTACTCTTTAAATGATCAACAACAACACAATAATAACATCCCCGCTCGAGAGAAGGTTGACTGGTAGAAGAGTAAGAAGCCCATTAGCTCCTAATAACCTGTGACTGAGAAGAGGCCTTAGCTGGAACCACAGTACAAGCTGGCAATACTGACTGAATTTTGCGGGCTGGGTAGGTCTGCTGACTGTGGCCCCTGGAGTAAGACCCACTGAAATTCCCAACATTGCGACACTTCTTAGCTAATATCTTAGCCTGACCCACTTACGTGACCCCTTCCAACTTCTTTAAATAATCTGAAACCTTTTCCTGCAGAAGTTATATGAACAGATAAAACCTAAAGATCATAATTCAAACCTTTGATGAAAAGTCAAATCCTCTCCTCCTCAGTAGTCAACAGCTGAGCAGCATAATGAGACAAGGCATGGAACTTAGCCACATAGGTTGCAACTGATATATCACCCTACTCCAATGCCAAACACTCATCCTTTTTACGATCACAGAGGGCCCGAGGCACATACTTCTCTAAGAAAAAAGCATGAAACTGTTCCCAAGTCAATGAAGGTAAGGCCGGTGACCGATATTCAACATATGCTCTCCATCATGATTTTCCATCCTTCTCCAACAGAATGGTCACAAACTCAACCCCATATTGTTGCATAATGCCCATCTTATGTAACTGCTCATAATAGTCAATAATGAACTCAAAAGCGTCTTTCGCCTCAGTACCCTGGAATGATGGAGGTCTCATCTTCAGAAACTTGGTCAGCAGCTCATGCTCAGTACTAGTCATCATAGAACCCAAAATCAAATGAGGGAAAGCATTCGTCCCTAAAGCCTAATCCATTCTAGGAGCCATACCGATGGTAGGATAAGCACCTGGAGCCTAAACAGCTGGTACAATAGCCCCAGTTCCAGCCAGTCCACTCAGAAAAGCTAACACCTGCTGAATTACCTCTGCAGATATGGGGGGTAAGACTGCACCTCCAGCTGGTGCCGCCACCTCCTGCTCCATTACCTGCTCCTCTACTGCTTCCATTTTCTCCAAATGATCGAGGCGATACTGACCTTTCAAGAGCCAGGCTAGCAGCTGATTGAGCTCCACCCCTGGAGGGTGTTGCTCTTCCCCTTCTTCTCCTACCCCTTCCTTGTCCCATTACCCTCATGGTTGGCTCCGCAGCTATAGCTGCTGGTGCGGGGGCTGCTGCCCAAGTTTCATTCGACCTAGTAGTCACCATCTGCGGACAAAAGAGAGAAGATGATCAGATACCAATTTGGATAGTCATATATCAATTGGAATCAAGTTACAACATAAAAGAAGCAAGAATGACAGTTTTCCTGAAGTTTTATAGCCTCCCGAATAAAAAGTACAGACGTCTCCGTACCGTTCTGCGAGACTCTGCTGGACCCATTTTTGTACACTGAGATCAACGAACCTAGGCTCTTATACCAACTTTGTCAAGGCCTCAAATAGACGTGAGTGGCACCCACCCCATTCTCCGGTGGAAGAACCAATTACCCAAGAAGCATTAATGTAACACCCCGTGTGTTGTCGAATCTATACGACTACGTGTACAATTATGAAACTAGTTAAACATGAGAGAACATGAGAGATTTGAAGAATTATGCAATTATTTTTTTGGGTCTTATATGAGTCTTGAGCTATTGGGCCAATTGAGGCCCAAAGATCATAAGAAAGACTTGGCCCAATGGGGCAAAACATGATCCAATCTTTTATTTGACTAATCAACCATGCATTTAATGCCAAGAGATGAATAAGAGTGACTTGAGGGACATATATATATATATATGAGGAATTATTCATTCAATTGGTGGTCTCAATTAACAAATTGTTAATGAGCTAAATGAGGCCCAAAATTGGCATAAAGACATGGCCCAAAAAGGGTATAATGACCCATTCTTGACCCATTCTTGCAAGAACAAGTCCCTAAATTATTATTGGACCAAGTGTTTGGATAAATAGGGACTTAAAGGGGCTATCAATAGAGCCAAAAATCATAATTTTATTTCATTTGGACACCCATGCCTTTCTAGAATTTTCTCAATATTTCCACAAACCCTAAGCTCTCATCCTTTTGGCCAAAGATCATCACTTGGTGAGTATTGGTAAGTGTTTAGTATTATGGTTTAATATATTTTATGCATGGTAGATGGTTTATATCATGTTGGTTATGTTGGTGAAGTGTGAGAAGTTCACTATGTGTAAAACAACTTGTGTTTGCTAAATCGGAGGATGACTTTGCCTTGTAAACTTGAACATGGACTTATGGTCTTAAAGGAAGTGAAAATGCTGGAGTTAATATTGACATTTGATATGTGATTATAGCATTTCCTTGTTTTTTCATGGTGTATAATGTTTGGAATTTCTATTGTGAAATTGGTTATGGTTTTGGTGACGTATTGACGGTAAAGTGTCATTTTGGTGATGTTTACGTGTGTTGTGAGACCATGGCTGATTTTTGGAATATAAGAGGATAAAAAATATGTTAAAATAAGTTTATTTATGATCATGGACCATTCATTGCATAAAAAGACCCAAAAGAGACCCTTTTTTGGACGAAACGGGCACCCGCCCTCGCAGACGAAGCACCTGCGGACGCAGGTGCCTCTGGCTACTGCCAAAGGTCACCTGCGGACACAGGTCATCCACCTGCGGGTGCAGGTGGCTTAGAAGATCGGCCCAGAACTCCGAATTGCTTGTTTTTGCATCCCTTTGGCCCCCCGAAACCCCTATACCCTTCATGGATGTAATTATCAACTTGTGATGTCGTTTTAATGACCTTAAAGTGTCGTATGAAGGCATGTTGGACTTTATTAAATGTGTATGGTTGTTCATATGTTGTTATGAGTCAAATTGATAAGCGTAAATGTGACGGCATGGAAATGATAAGGCATAAAGGGTAAGTGTGATGCGAAATGCTATTGTTGTATGAAATCTTGGTCAATGAGTGGAATGTTATGGTAGTATTGGCATGTTGATGAGATAAATGACACTGTAAGAAGGCGAAATGACGTTCTAAAGTAACTATGTGATTCATGGTCATCTTGTGCACTTGTAAGGTAGTTGGTTGCTAATATAAGCTTCGTTATGTACTTGTGATGTAGAGTGAGGCGTAAGGAAAGAGCTGGACTATTGTATTTCCATATAAGCTTGTGTATTCATAGTGAGACGCAAAGGTATGTAAGGTTACTTTTCTATATCTTTCTGCAACATATGGTGTTCACATTGTCATACTACTCATTCGATTCTGAAATACTCTAAGGTATTCTGTATCCGATAGTTGGCTACAGTTACGCATATGTTCCTTACTCATTGGTCAATGGTGAATCATATGAATCATGTTCATTGGTTGACTCATGCCCATTAGTTGACTCATGTTCATTTGCTAACATGTCAAAAGTTCCAAATGTTGTAAGGTATTGCATCTCAGGTTGGTGAACAGTTGATATCCACATGTATCGTATTTAGTGATCATTATCCTAAGGTTCCAAAAGTGTTACATTCCAAAAGGGTCCTATAGTATTTTAACTAAGGTAGACATATATTGTTATTCACAAGTGTCCTACTCCTAGATGAATTACGATTCACTTATCTCCTATTCATTGACTGGAGTTCCTAAGCTGTCATAATGTTGTAAATTCTAAGAGAACTATCTCAATGAGAGTAATGAGGTAAAGAGGGCTTGTTTAGTTGAATAGCATGATTCCAATCATGTCATGATCCCAAGTTCCAATAGAGTTATACACATGTCTCTTATGCATTGACTATTGTTCCAATGGTTCCAAGATGTGGTGTTCAAGTAATGTTATGGCAAGAGAATATAAAAATCTCTCATAAGTGAAAGAATCAATCTCTCACAAGTAAAGATATCAATCTCAAAAGTAAAGAAATGAAGTAAGAATAAAGTAATGCATATTGATGGTGTTCATGAGTGTTATCCATGGGGTGCAAATACCCGCATGATGATGTTAGTTTATCCATGGGGTGCAAACACCCGCATGATGATGTTCATTTATCCATGGGGTGCAAGAACACCTGCATGATGATATGATCTTATCCATGGGATAAAAAGAATACCTGCATGACGATGATATTTTATCCATGGGGTGAAAAGAACACCTACATGATGAGGGTCCTAACAGTATATGAGCAATGTAAAAGTAAAGTAAAGTAAAGGCAAGAGAAAGAAAGAACGTAATGTACATGGTTCCCCACATACAGAAAGAAAGTTTATTCACATATGTTATTTCTCTTATATTGGTTCTATGGTTGTCGTGATTATGAATGAATGATCGTAAATGGCAATAACAGAAGAATTGTACATAATTCCGCACATTGAGTTTTCTTTTATAATTATTTCCATGGAAGTTCTTACGTACTGATGTAGTTTTCTTATGGCCTTACATACTCAGTACATTCTTCGTACTGACCCCTCTCGGGGACTTACCTTACATGTTGCAGGTGCAGGCATTAGTAGACCTCCACAGTAGGTTGACGGTATTTGCAGATCTTTGGTGAGCTCCAGTTGATCGGGGCTTTCCGAGTCAAAGTTGAACATTGGTTTTGATGTTGTAGACGTTATGAATTGGTCGTGTATGTATTTAGAGGCTTTTGTAGACATATGTGGGTATATGGATGTAAGATATGTACGTTCAGTGCGACGTGATGGCCCCAACGGCCAAGTTTTATATATGTATATGTATGGCATTTTACATTTCATCAATTACGTGAGACAGTATATTATTCATTTGAGGTTATGCATACGAATGTTCATGAGCAAAGATTGGTTCTCTTGGGCCATATCGGCTTCGGGTGCCAATCACGCCTCTTTGGGACTCGGGGCGTGACAATTAACCAACACTTAAAGAAATAAAGATAACTAATCCATAATAATTCGACAAGAGATTCAATGTCTAAAACAAACTAGAAGAAATGCGGAACATTAACAATACCCATCCCTAGGATCGGAAAGTCGACATACCAAAACTACTAAAGATTGTCAAGAAGGGGATGAAACCTCAAAACTAAAAGGAAATGCATGAGTCCAGAACAATGGACTATATCATCAAGGAAGTATCCATGGTAGCCCAAAAGATACAGCTCATCCTTGAATCTAAATCACACCTAGAGTCATAAGTAAGGTCTTGCAGGAGCCATTGGAATATGTATTGCACTTAACAAAAGTAAGAGCAGGTGTAATATAAATAAACAAGAAGACAACGGTGTACTGGTAGGGTCATTTGGCCAACCCAAAATAAGAAATATGAAAACTTAACCATAACACAATACAACAAGTTAATACATGCTCACCTCTACTATTCCTTAATACAACAAGTAACACTTAGAGCACTTTCATTAATCTTAGCAACAAGTCAAAAGATGTCAACAGATATGCCAGTCAATTCAAGTGAACTCAAGTCAAGTAGAGTCAAGTCGATCATCAAAATACAACAACAATATATATTTCCCCGGTTCACTCATGGAACCGTCAAACTCACCTAGACCTTCTACATACACGCTAAGGGTCTTACGATCGCCCACTAGTCATGACCTGCAGGGGGTAAATTTTGTCCATGTACTAAATCCTAGACACAAGTGCCTGTCAACCATATTCCACCAATATTCTATGAGAATGTCCAAATACCGTAACATTCCACAATAAACAATGGTATATATATATATAAGAAATCACATAACACAATGAAAACAACCAACATTTGTAATATTGACAAGCTTTACATATAAGTTCAGTGAAATGTGATAACACCTAACAACATACATCAACAAGCAATACTAACAAATAGTTGACATGTACATATAACACAAGTTGGATTAAACTACATAACTATCACCTACCTCAATCCAAGCTTGCACAACTCAACTAAGCCTGAGTCTTGCCTTTCCGTGCAATTTTTGCTTGCTTTCGGTCTAGAGATAAATACAAAACATATAATCAATGCAACGACTTACCCCATTGGGGATTATAACTCATTCCCAACCCATAAGGCCAAGTTCATGTTCATTCCCTTCCCGTTCTAGGGCTTTTCTACCATAATTCACCTAACACTACCAATTTCATGGATAATTTAGTGGATTAACAACATGCAAGAGTAATTTAAAGATCATTAACCAAAACCCAATGATTTTATACCTAAATTACTCTCTTGCATCAGAAAACCAACTAAAACTAGCCCTTAACCCTACCCAAACTTCGTAAACTAGCAATTCTAAGGCTAGATTATCAGTTTACTAGTTAACGGGGATGAATTCCTTACCTAAACGGAGAAGAATGATGAAAAACTGATGATTTTTGCCCAAATCACCACTGCTGAAGCCCAAAAACGCTTTTTAGAAAAATAAACCATTTGGGGAGTTTTTTGGGATAAAACAGTGATTTACGTCTCTATAGCGACATGTCACTCTAGATGCCCTTGATCGCGTTGATCGGTCGCTATAGCCGGAATTATTTCGCTTTTGAACATGTCGCTACAGTGACATGCACGTTGCTATAGCGACACAGACGAGGCAGAATGTCCATTTTTTCTCCAAAATTACCCCTTTTCACAACACACCTTAAATCCAAGACATCACGAACAATCCCCTTCGCGACAAGATCAATTCCGGGAGTTCTACTTACCCGAATTCTATTCTGAAAAGTCCTACGGGTTTCTTAGCATCTTAGCTAACTAGAAACCAAGATACGCACTACCACATTTTCCCAATACATTCTCAGATTGCCCTAGACCTCAACTCGCTCAGATTTCGTCCGAGACTAGCCTAGCCTGAAAATTATAACTTCAAATCCGGGGAGAATGTTAACCCAAAATTTTAAACGAGAGTCGTACACCTAACAACGGAAAGGGTCATTACAATTATCCCAAGAAAATATATGGAGTCAAGACAAGAGAAGTGGACCAAACACCCGGCTCTCATCAAATAGTAAATAACGAAATTAGAAAGGCAAAGATATTTGGCAATTAAGGTCACTATACACAGATAGAATATATAGATTATGAATTAGAAAGTGAAGATAGTATATATGAATTTTCAGAAACTAAAGATAGTATATATGAATTTTCAAAAACTGATAATCTAATTAATGAACCAGCAGGTGTCGAATATGACTGAAAAAGACATACAAATACGAAGACACGAAGAATACCAAGATGTAGAATCATCAGACCAGAAAATAATATTTGATAACAATATATTTGAACAAATAAAAAGAAAAGAATTAGACTTGAGTATAGATAAGATTTTAGAAGTACCTATAGTTAAACATTGGTTCAAAAAACAAAAAGAAGAATACTATGTAATTAGTCAAAAAGAACATATAATAGATTGTAAATATACTAAAGGAAAAGCTAAAATACCAATAATAAATAAAAAAATTAGTAAATAAGGAAATACAAGATATAAAATCAAAAATCCCAATAAAATATGTACACTTAGGAGGAACAGAAATATTAATAAAAGCATGTTTCAGAGAAGGAATAGATACCCCAATAGAAATATACCTAGCAGATGATAGAATTATACATCCCATAGAAAAAAGTGTTATAAGTGCAGTTAAAGGAAACCTGATATATCAAAAATTTAAGTTTATAATAAGTGTAAACTATTCGGTAGCAGTAACTGATACAAATATAGATAAATCACTAGTATTATATTGGAAAATGTCAGGAATAGAACTAGCACCTGGAAGTAAAATATTCACAGCAAGATGCAAAAACTTATATATCTATACTACAAAACATACCATAACAGCAAAAAAACAAAATAGATAAAATCAAGATCGAAAATCCTTTTGAACAAATAGTCACGGTCATAGATAATAATGATTATAGTTACCAAGAACTAGACATAGAAAATGATATAGAAATAGTCAAAGAAAGACTTAGCACCTCAAAATGAATAACGGATACACCTACTTCATCATCTAGAATGAGTACTTCAAGAAGAATAGATTATACACCACAAAATTTATTAGAACACAAAATGGAAAATGTAAGACCACATCATTACTATATAACAGGAATAATGGACCAAAGGAAATACCTAATATTAATAAATACAGGACAAGAAGAAAATTATATTATAAGAGAATTAGTACTGGAAAAAGAAATAATTACAAATGACCAAATATGTCCAGAATTACCAAAATCGCTAGTAACTACTGAAGAAATAACAGAAAAGGAACTAATCATTGGAGGAATACCAATACAGATAAAATTTACAATATACCAAGGAGATAAAAATATTACATTAGGAATAAAATGGTTAGAAACAGTAAAACCATATAATCTGGAAGATAAACAGCTGACAATAACTTACAAAAATAAACAAATACTAATAAAAAGAACATGGATATGATGAAATGATACAAGCACAAACATACGAGTATACATACTTGCAAAAATAATAGTAGAAGGATATTATAACAGATATTATACACCTATGATAGACACAGGAGCAGAAGCCAACCTATGTAAACATAACTATTTACCTGAAGATAAATGGGAAAAATTAACAACTCCTATAATAATATCAGGATTTAACGATGAAGGAAGCATGATAACACATAAAGCAAAAAATATAAAAATGCAATTATGGGATAAAATACTAACAATTAAAGAAATGTATAGCTATGAATTCACAAATAAAGATATATTACTAGGAATGCCATTCTTAGATAATCTATACCCACACGTACTAACAAAAACACATTGGTGATTTACTACCTTATGTAAGCAGAAAGTAGGAGCTAAAAGAGTAAATAACAAATCAAGAAAAACAACACCATGGATTAAAGGAAGTGAAAAAATTACCCAAAAATTAGAAAATATACAACAAAGTGATCATAAAATAGAAATGACTATATTCTCAATAGATAAACTAAAACTAATTCAAGATAAGTTAGGACTACTATATAATGAAAAACCCCTACAAGGATGGGAAAAACATAAAACAGAAGTAAAAATCGAATTAATAGACAAAAATAGTATCATAACACAAAAACCTCTAAAATACAATTTTGATGACCTAAAAGAATTCACTCTACATATAAAAGAATTACTAGATAATACTTATATACAAGAAAGTAATAGCAAGCACACTAGCCCAGCATTTATAGTAAATAAACATAGCGAACAAAAAAGAGGAAAAAGTAGAATGGTTATTGATTATAGGAATTTAAATGCAAAGACAAAAACATACAATTATCCAACACCAAATAAGATATTAAAAATACGACAAATACAAGGATATAACTATTTTAGTAAATTTGATTGTAAATCAGGATTTTACCATTTAAAGCTAGAAGATAATTCTAAAAAATTAACAGCATTCACTGTACCACAAGGATTCTATGAATGGAACGTACTACCGTTTGGATATAAAAATGCACCAGGAAGATATCAGTACTTCATGGATAACTATTTTAACCAGCTAGAAAATTGTATAGTATACATAGATGATATATTACTATACTCTAAGACACAAGAAGAACATATAAAACTATTAGAAAAATTCATACATATAATAGAAATATCAGGAATTAGCTTAAGTAAAAAGAAAGCAGAAATAATGCAAAATCAAATAGAATTTCTAGGCATACAAATAGACAAAAATGGAATAAAAATGCAGACTCATATAGTACAAAAAATAATAAATTCAGATGAAATACTAGATACAAAGAAGAAGTTACAATCATTCTTAGGCTTAGTCAACCAAGTAAGAGAATATGTGCCTAAACTAGCAGAAAATCTAAAACCCTTACAGAAAAAATTAAAGAAAGATATTAAATATCATTTTGATGAAAAGGATAAACTATATATACACAAAATTAAAACTATGTGTCAGGATCTACCAAAATTATATTTTCCAGATGAAAAAAGAAAATTTTTATACATAGTAGAATCAGATTCTAGTAATCATAGTTACGGAGGAGTTCTTAAATATAAATATGAAAATGAAAAAATTGAACATCATTGTAGATATTATTCAGGATCATATACTGAACCATAATTAAAATGGGAAATAAATCGAAAGGAACTATTTGCATTATATAAATATTTATTAGCATTTGAACCGTACATTGTATATAACAAATTTATTGTAAGGACAGATAATACACAAGTAAAATGGTGGATAACAAGGAAAATACAAGATTCAGTGACAACAAAAGAAATCAGAAGGCTTGTATTGAACATCCAAAATTTTACATTTACAATTGAAATAGTTAAATCTGACAAGAATGTCATTGCAGGCTACCTATCAAGACAAAGCTACCCAGACAGAACACGATAGTACTACGATGGAAGATATTCTTAAAGCCCTTACTACACTTTGTGCAAAAGTGGACAGTATGGACATTGAGATACAAAAGCAAAAGCTACAGGTTAATGAAGCTAAGCTAAAATCTAAAGCTAGCACAAGTCAGCCGCATGACTATAAAACTACTGAGCTAAGTCGATTGGAAGACTCAAAAATTCCAGAGGTAGAAGGATACGTTGGAAAACTCCAAAAAACCCATAACAATTTATTTGCTAATGTTGCAGGTACTAGTAACACAGCTAGTAGGAAACAACATACCAATACCAATATAAATAGTATGTTTGCAAAACCATTTACTCCAAAGTTACAAAAGTCACCAGTGGCTACCCCACAAACTACAACCTATGCAGATAGCCTAAACCAGAAAAAAGAGATATATAACCATATTACCCGAACATACATTAAAAATATCCATCAACTCCAAACACACCTCAACCGTAATCCCAGATCAACTACAACCATAGAAAAGACTCATGACTACCTAACCCAAAAACTGCAAGGATATAATAAACTAATAGCTCAACCTAAAACCAACACTAACCTAGTAAAAACCTGTTACCACTATGGACTACTAAATACAATCTACACATATGATGGAGAAGAATTAAGTGGAATACCAGAAATATACAGAGCAGTTACCACATACAAGCGAATAACTAAGGGAAATCTATTTTATGTCAAATTCTATACGGCCCCCGCAGGGATATTATTTGATGAAATAAAACCAGTTATACAACTTGTAAAGATAGGACTAACACGAGAAATGATTATCCTGGAAGAGATAGAATAGCAACCCGAGATACCGAAAATTGAGATACCAAGTTTCTATGCAAATAAAAGAATTATTAGAATAGCAACCATTATTCAGGAGTTAGTAAATAATTATCTAAATGGCAACGCCATATGGAAATACTACGCAAGAGACCAATTGATGATTTACTCAAATTCAAGAGAGCTACGAGAAGCAGATATGGAAGAAGTTAGACAATGGATATTATCATTGCTCAAACCAGAAGAACAACCTACAACCAGAGCATTGAAGAACAAATTTATATCACAAGACCTATTAACCAGATATTGCAAGTTAGTAAGCAAATATCCAGACCACAAATGTTCAAAATGTAATGGAGAAGATACTGTTTAAATTCCAGACATCCAGCTGGAATAATCACAATAATTGAGCAAAGAAGATAGAAGACAAACAGATAGAAGAAAAGAAGATTCCAAGACAAGACAAGATATGTGAAGAGACATGTGAATAGTTAACTTTATTAAAGTTTTCCATTTTATTAGAAAATTCGTAAAGTGTACAGTAACCAAATAGGAAAGGTCAAGTTACTATGCATGCACAGTAAAGGTCGCATAGTAAAAGTCATTTAGTTTTTCAGTATCTGAAGGGCCATTTATGAATAGTAAGGCCACTTCAATTTCTATATATAGACACCGGAGAGGAAGATGTAAGGCAGGTTGAAAGTTCCAAAGTTATAAAATTCTCTTCTCTCTCTAAACAAACATATCAAAATAGCTATCTTTTAAAGAAACAGTTATGGAACATTCCGACATGGAACATTCCTAAAAGATACCAACTCAGGTATATACATTCATGGATATGTATAGCTAAACTTTTATATTCCTTATAATCTCTTGAATATCATTACTGATTATCATGTTATAGTATTATTATATTGAATATCTTGAGAAAGCTTACTATGAAATATTAGGCTAAGAGTAGTTAAGCCCAGACTATGCCATCCTAAGGTCGAAACCGAGTAGGCGAGGAATGCCGTTAAAGGGGAGTAGACAAAGTTGAGGCGCTGTTAGGGCAAATGATTGAAGCCGAAAAATCATAGTAGTGGCCAGAAAAGATTATTCAAGATAACTTTATCATAAAATGATATAAGTACTGATAAACAAAGAGGTTAGAGGGAATATGTTTAGAAAAATACATGAAATGAATACATCTACTGAAATGAGTACACCTAGTACTAGTACACCTAGTAATGAAATAGATACTTATAGGTTAAGTACTTATACTTACCTATTAGATAATGATAGTATTTATAAAACACTTTTGTTACTTATATTAAAACCACTTAATAGTGATATAAGAAGAAGAATCTATGATATACTAACAACATACGAAATAATAGAATTAACTACACAAACTTGGACAGAATTTAACATATATGATTATGATGATAGATATGAATCAGATTGGTACTGCTCAGATTAATGATTAACTACGAAGCACTCCGAATCTGGATACAAATTAGAATAAACAGAAAATTAGCACAAAATCTATTAATAACTACTATAGCAAAGTATCAAAGAACTCAAGATATACTATATTTAGAACAGATAACAGAAAACATGAAAGAACTTAACTGTTTAGTTTCACTAGAAAAACGCTATTATGAAGAATCATTTAGTTCTTAGATGATCCTTGATCCGCACCCCAAAACTGGTATTCAGTGATTTGTTTTTTCTTTGGGTCTTTGGGTATTTTACAATCTTTAGCTAAATGTCCTAACTTTCCACAGTTATAACATGTACATTCTGCTAATTTTTTCTTTCGTTTAAATGGTTTTTTATTATTATAATTTTTTACATAATATCTTTTTCTTGGTTGTTTATGTTTATATTTAGATTTATATGGTTTATTTTTACCATACCTTCTGCTTTTCTTATTTCTTTTATAATAGTTATCTGTGCATCCAAATTGTGGTGCTGTTTTATTTTTACAACAGGCTAAATTTTTCATTATTGTTTTATCCATTTTTACGCTTTCTCTATATTTTTCACATAGGTCTATGAACCAATGTTGTATATATTTTATTCTAGCTCCAAGGGTGTCTTCTAATCCGGCGTCGTTCCAATCTTTTGTTATCTTTGTTCCAAATGGTTCTGGTAATTTAGTAAAATATAATTTTCTTATTTCGGTACTTTCTGTTGTACTATATGTTCCTTTTTAGTAATATTCTCTAAATGCACAAGTGTACTGTAACACCCCATACGTTCCCAACCCTACTTGACGACATTAAATAATATGTACGTAGGTATCGAGAGCTATAAGTATGCATTTGGTAAGGCTAGTGGTGAGATAATTGAATTTGGCTCTTGTTATGTGGTTAAACTTGCATGGAAGGTGTTTTGCAATTTTCATGATTCCATTGTGGGGTTCAAAATGAGGCTAATAAGACCTCTAAACAAAGTATAATAAGGTTAATAAGTGAGTTAAAGAATAGGACTTGAAGTGTCTAACCAAACCCGCGAAGAGAAGTCAAAAAATGAAATTTTTGAAAAATTTAAGGAGGGGCGCGTTTGGGACCGTACCATGCTGATCTGGGCTAAAATTTTTATCCCAGAGGCAGTAGGTTGGCGCGCCCAGGGGCGTGCCACCTTGGGTTTTCCACTTTTTTGAAAGTTGGAAATTTCTAAGTCCCAAGGGTATCCGGGGACGTACCGAGCCGATTTTTGCTACGTTTCTTCTAAAACCAAGAGTATATACATAAAATGAATGAAATATTACATTGGTATGATAAAATTACTCAAGAACGAATTTGGGGTCAAAATGACAGTTTTGCCCTTAAGGTCAAAATAAGCCAAATGTGGCTAGAATCACTTGGTTTTGGAAATGAGGCTACGGATATGAATAGCATGAGTGGGACTATTATTGTAATACGTATAAGATGACTTAAACACGATAAATTATTGATTTTATCGGGTTAAGTGAATTGGGCCCAAAAAGGGCCCAAAAATGAAAAGAAAGCATGGCCCAAAAATGGGTCAAAAGACCCATTCTTGCTTGGACCTTCTAGAACCTATCATTAAATGATAAAGAGTGGCTAAGTATGGACTTGGGGGCCTATATAAAGAGCAAGAAAGCTGATTTTTATTGCTTCAAAGTCTCATGCCTTTTAGTTATTTTCTCAAGCATTTTCTCTAGTTCCAAAACCCTAAAGCCAATATTTCCTTTGGACTCTTTGGTGAAGATCATCCTATTCCAAGCCTTGGTAAGTATTTATTCTCATGGATTAATATATTATATGCATGAAAGAGTATGTAAATCATGTTGGTTGTGCTTGGAAATGTTGGACATGGTCCTTTGTGCTTTTGTATAAGATTTGTGATCCATGGGATTTGAACTTTAATACGGACTTGTGCCTTTGATGAAAGATCATGGTATGGATAAAATATGAACGTCTATGGTGTTATTTTTGTTGTTAACCTTGTTCTTTTCTATAAGTGTAAATTGTGGAATTTTGGCTGATATGCGCTATGAAGTGTATTAAGGTGAATTGATGGATTATTTGTGATGTGGTGTGGATAAGAAAGTGTAAAGGAGGAGTGTTGTGGTGAAATGCAATGATTATTATGTATTGGTAAATGTTGGGAATATTGGAGGATTTTTGGAATAATGATGCTATCAATGGTTTTGTCAAGGGGAAATGACATGTTTCAAAGCAAACATGTACCCCATTGATGTTATATGCATTTGTGAAGTAGTTATGGTTAATGTGAATTCCGTTATGTATTTGTGTTGTAGAGTGACACATAAATAAGGAGCGGGACTATTGTATGCACATCTAGGATTGTATATCCGTATTGAGAGTACAAGGTATGTAAGGTTACCTTGTCCCATAGTACTCATATTTATGTTACACTTGTCCTATTCCGAAATGTGCTATGGCATACTATTCCCGCCTACCAAAGGTTATTATCACATGGTTCCTACTTATTGATCAATTGCGAATCTCATGCCTCATATCTCATATTCATTGATAATGTTCCAAAGGTTCAAATAAGGTTATGTTCCAATGTTCCAATAGTGACTATACTTATGTCTCTTGTTCATGGTTTATTGTCCAATGGTTCCCATGGTGTTATGGTTCTAATAATGTTATGTTGCCAAGTTTCTCATGTCTTTCACTCATTGGTGAATGATCCAAAGTTCCAAATAAAGATATGGCTATCATTGTATCAATCTCAAAGTAATAAACAAAGTAATGCAAATATGGTCAATGATCAAGTACGGGTGGCAAGTCTATGGGCATAAGCCTAGCTCGACTCGATCCCGATGTATTGATTTATGGGTGGAAAGTCTAGGGGCGCAAGCCTAGCTCGACTCGATCCCTATGTATTGATTTATGGGTGGCAAGTCTAGGGGCGTAAGCCGAGCTCGACTCGATCCCGATGCAGTGCTTTATGGGTGGCAGGTCTTAGGGGCATAAGCCTAGCTCGACCCAATCCCAACATGACGATAAGTCATGGAAAGACCCACTGATCAGTAGGGGCCCGGGTACATTGTGACACATGTATTGACAAGCAAGCATTGAACATAAAGGAACGTAATGGAAGTAATGAAAGCAATTCACATGGTTCCCAAAATGCAAAATGGTGACTTACTCACATTATCTAGTCATTTGTATTGAGTTCATTGGTATGTTCATGTGTTACAAAGTTTCATTTGAGCCTTACATACTCAGTACTTATTTCGTACTGACCCCTCTCGGGTAATTTACCTTACTTGCTGCAGGCGCAGGTACCAGTAGGCCTCCCCAGTAGATTGCCAGTGTTAGCGGTTCTTTGGTGAGCTCCAGCTCATTCGGGGCTTCTCCGAGTCAGAGTGTATATATGTTTTGGTGATGTATATATTGTGTAAAATGGGGACTTGTCCCGACTTATGGTTCAATTGGTCAATGCTCTTGTTAGAGGCTTTTGTAGACGGATGTGGGTGTATCAGTGTAAAAGACATATGTTGTTTTGACTGGATGGCCTCAACGGCCAAGTTTCATATGTATGTATAAATATGTCCCATGCTTTCCTTTATTCGTCTTTCATGTTCTTACGCAATGGTGGTGATTATTATTATATGCATATGATTGAACATAGGCAAAGGTTGGTTCTCTCGGGCCTTATCGGCTACGGGTGCCAATCATGTCTCGATGGGATTCGGGGGGTGACAAAAGTGGTATCAGAGCAGGTCGTTCTAAGGGTGTCTACAAAGCCGTGTCTGAGTAGAGTCTTACTTATCGATGTGTTGTGCACCACATTTATAAGTAGGAGGCTACGGGACATTTAGGATGTTGGTTCTGTTCTTCACTTCTAGATCGTGCAATAGAGCCAGTGTTGTCAGTTGAAGTGTGTCTGATCATGGTATTTTGTTTTTCTTTGGTATTGTCAAAATACCAATCACGAGAGGTAGAGGTAAAGGGAAGCAGGTAGATGCGCCTGCTGGAGAAGGAATGAGCAGATTACCACCTGACCAAGCTAGTCAAGGTGGAGCAAATGCTGAAATATCATCGCGGTCTTCATCTACCCTCCCAGTTTCGAAAGAGCCAATTGGTAGAGAAGTACCTGTAGAGCCACCGATGAATGCCACAGATCAGGATCTTAGGAATGTTTTACATATGTTGACACAGTTAGTGGCGGCACAAAGCCAGGGACGAGCTGGTGCAGTGACACATGATGATGATGCGGATAGAATGGCGAGTCGCAGAACACAGGATTTCCTAAAACTTGACCCTCCTATTTTCACTAGGTCAGATCCAAAAGCGGATCCACAGGACTTCGTGGATCAAATTCAGAGGGCCTTGGAAGTTATGCATGTGACAGGGGTCGAAACAATTGAACTTGCTACATATAGGCTGAAAGGAGAGGCAATATTGTGGTACGAGGATTTGAAGAAATCCCGTGATATTGGTGCAACTCCACCTACGTGGGAAGAGTTTAAAATTGCTTTCCTTGATCATTACTTGCCCTATGAGATCCGTGAGGCACGTGCGGATCAATTCCTAAATCTCCGTCAAGGAAATTTGAGCGTGAGGGAATATAGCTTGCAATTTAATTCCTTGGCTCGATATGCGCCAAATGTTGTGGCTACGATGACAGACAGGGTCCATAGATATGTGGACAGATTAGAGCCATATTTGGTACGGGATTGCACTATTGCTGCCTTGAATAAGGACATGGACATTGCTCGAATACAAGCCTTCGCTCAGAAAATGGAAGACCAACGACAGAGAAGAAGAGTGCATGAATTTGATAGGGGACAGTCCAAAAGGGCTAGACCTATGGGACCACTTATGATGTCTCATGGAGGATCTAGGCCCCGCATATTTCCTAGACCACCTAGACCGTCGTTCTCTTATTCCACAGGGGGTGCTCATTCACGGTTTCGAGGGGCTAGGGGTGGTCCATCAGGGCAGAGTAGCGGAGTTCATGGGTCACAGGCAGCAGGTTCTCCTCGTCAGTAGTGTCAGCACTGCGGGCCTATGCACACAGATACATGTCGGTCAGGGACGAATGTCTGCTTTTGGTGTGGTATGCCGGGGCATATAGCAAGGGATTGTCCACAGCGGAGCATGGGTGGTATAGCACGACCAGGTGGGTCGGCCGTTGCGTCATCAGCATCTGTTCCTTCACAGGGCCGAGGGGTCAAGCCTATTGGCCGTGGTAGAGGTGCCAGAGGAGCAGCCAGTACTAGCGGGGTCCAGAATTGTACTTATGCTTTAGTGGACCGCCAGAATTCAGAGGCTTCCCCTGATGTTGTCACAGGTACATTATCCATATTCTCACATAATGTATATGCATTAATTGACCCAGGTTTTATATTTTCCTCTGTTACCCCATTGATTGCTGCGAAATTTGCAAAGGCACCAGAATTATTTTTTAAATCAATTGAAGTGTCTATACCGGTTTGTGAATATATTATTGCAAAGAGAGTGTATCGTAACTGTGTGGTAACTGTGTGTGGTCATGATACATTAGCCGATCTCATTGAACTAGACATGGTGGATTTTGATGTGATCATGGGAATGGATTGGTTGGCCTCTTGTTATGCTACAGTAGATTGCCGGGCCAAGTAGGTACAATTTTGTTTTCCACAAGAAAATGTTCTTGAATGGCAGGGTAATGTAGGGGTACCACGAGGGAGATTTATTTCCTATTTGAAAGCTAGAAAAATGATTGCTAAAGGTTATATATGTCATCTAGTACGGGTGAAAGATACCGAAGCGGAACCACTAACTCCGCAGTCGGTCCCAGTGGTCAATGAATTTCTAGATGTATTCCCATAGGATCTTCCAGGTTTACCCCCAGTACGGGAAGTAGAATTTGGCATTGATGTGATTCCAGGCACTCAGCCTATTTCTATTCCTCCATATAGAATGTCTCCAGCAGAATTACGTGAATTGAAGGAGCAATTGAAAGATTTGCTGGACAAGGGCTTCATTAGTCCTAGTATGTCCCCATGGGGTGCACCGGTGTTATTTGTGTGGAAGAAGGATGGCACCTTGAGAATGTGCATTGACTATCGGCAATTGAATAAGGTAACGATCAAGAATAAATATCCCCTCCCTCGCATTGACGATTTGTTTGATCAGTTACAGGGTGCCAGGTGTTTTTCAAAAATTGACTTGAGGTCGGGTTACCATCAAGTCAGAGTTAGAGAAAAAGATGTACCCAAGACAGCTTTCCGAACAAGGTATGGCCATTATGAATTTTTAGTTATGTCATTTGGACTAACAAATGCTCCAGCTGTGTTCATGGATTTGATGAATAGGGTGTTTAAGCCATTTTTGGACTTGTTCGTCACGGTATTTATAGATGACATCCTAGTTTATTCAAGATCACCGGAGGACCATGCTAATCACTTACGACAGGTGCTACAGATTCTTCGTGAACGGAAGTTGTATGCAAAGTTCTCCAAATGTGAGTTTTGGTTGAAATCAGTCGCGTTCTTGGGTCACATTGTATCAGATGAAGGCATACAGGTTGATACCCAAAAGATTGAAGCAGTGAAAAACTGGCCAAGACTTACGACACCCACAGAAATTCATAGTTTTCTTGGACTGGCAGGGTATTACAGAAGGCTTGTGGAAGGTTTTTCTTCTATTTCTGCACCGTTAACAAAGCTTACACATAAGGCGATAAAATTTCAATGGAATGACGCATGTGAGAAAAGCTTCCAAAAGTTGAAAGATAAATTAACCTCCACACCAGTTTTAGTGCTTCCCGAAGGTACCGAAGGCTATGTAGTATATTGTGATGCTTCCGGGGTTGGACTCGGATGTGTGTTGATGCAACATGGTAATTTCATAGCATATGCCTCACGACAGTTGCGGCCACACGAGAAAAACTATCCCACACATGATCTTGAATTGGCAGCGGTAGTTTTTGCTTTAAAGATATGGCGTCATTGTTTGTATGGGGTTCATGTTGACAACTATATGGATCACAAAAGCTTGCAATATCTTTTTAAGCAGAAGGAACTCAATTTGAGGCAACGAAGGTGGTTGGAGCTTTTAAAAGATTATGACATTGATATTCTTTATCACCTAGGCAAAGCAAATGTAGTAGCTGATGCATTGAGCCGTAAGGCGGTAGAAAGCACTAGTGGTCAGTTGAATGAAAAGCTTGAGATAATCAAAGATTTGAATCAATTATCCAGCTTGGGAGTTCGCCTTATTGAATACTCAGATGATAGAGTTATTGTGCAGAATGCAGCAGAATCCTCCTTAATAGCTGAAGTGAAAGAGAAGCAATTTGCGGATTCTATTTTATTGTAGCTAAAGGAAAATGTGCAGCAGAATTTGACCAAGGCATTTGATATTACACCGAAAGGGGTGCTTCAATGTCAAGGAAGACTATGCGTATCGGATGTAGATGAGCTGAGGACACGAATTATGACAGAGGCACATCATTCGCGCTATTCTATTCATCCGGGTGCTACTAAAATGTACCATGAATTGAAAGAAGTGTATTGGTGGGCCAACATGAAAAAGAACATTGCAGAGTTTGTCGCTCAATGCCTGAATTGTCAACAAGTGAAAGTAGAGCATCAGAAACCGGGAGGTTACATGCAATGTATCAATCTTCCAGTCTGGAAATGGGATATGATTAACATGGATTTCATTACGGGTTTGCCTCGTACAGTGCAAAAGTTTGATTCTCTATGGGTTATAGTGGATAGGCTTACCAAGTCAGCGCATTTTCTACCAGTCAAGACGACCTATACAGCTGAGGATTATGCGAAGTTGTATGTGAAGGAGATAGTACGATTGCATGGTATTCCACTTTCCATTATATCAGACAGAGGAGCACAGTTCACAGCGCACTTTTGGAGGTCTTTCCAGCAGAGTTTGGGTACACGGGTGAATTTGAGTACAGATTTCCATCCTCAGACTGATGGACAAGCAGAACATACTATTCAGACACTTGAAGATATGCTACGAGCTTGTACGTTAGATTTTCAAGGCAGTTGGGACGACCATTTGCCTCTTATTGAATTTGCATATAACAATAGCTATCATTCAACTATTAAAATGGCACCTTATGAAGCTTTGTACGGAAGAAAATGTAGATCACCAATAGGATGGTTTGAAGCAGGTGAAACTGCTTTACTTGGGCCAGATATCGTTTATCAGGCTATGGAAAAGGTTAAGGTGATCCAACAGCGGTTACAAACGGCTCAAAGTCATCATAAGTCATATGCTGATGTTAGAAGAAGAGGTCTTGAATTCGCCATAGGTGATTGGGTGTTTTTAAAGGTGTCACCAATGAAAGGGGTAATGCGGTTCGGAAAGAAAGGAAAATTGAATCCACGTTACATAGGCCCATATGAAGTTATTATAAGATTTGGGCAAGTTGCTTATGAATTAGCACTACCTCAAGAACTTTCTTCAGTCCATCTGGTATTTCATGTTTCCATGCTTCGAAAATGCATAGGAGATCCATCTCGTATTGTTCCCATTGAAGATGTTCAAGTTACAGAGGATCTTACTTATGAAGAGGTACCCATTGTTATCATACATCGACAAGTGAAAAGATTGAGGAATAAAGACGTAGCTTCCGTGAAAGTCTTTTGGCAAAATCAACAAGTAGAGGAGGTCACATGGGAAGTGGAAGAGATGATGAAATCCAAATATCCCCATATATTTCAAATGGATCAAGAAGTTCAAAGTGCGGGAGTTGAGCAATAACAAGTAAGTCTCCATGAGCCTTAAAAGTTTATGTATATGTATGCTAATGTAGAGATGCACTTGTTGTAAATGAAATGGTATTGTTAACATTCGAGGAGGAATGTTCCTAAGGGGGGAAGAATGTAACACCCCGTACATTCCCAACCCTACTTGACGACATTAAATAATATGTACGTAGGTATCGAGAGCTATAAGTATGCATTTGGTAAGGCTAGTGGTGAGATAATTGAATTTGGCTCTTGTTATTTGGTTAAAATTGCATGGAAGGTGTTTTGAAATTCTCATGAAGCCATTGTGGGGTTCAAAATGAGTCTAATAAGACCTATAAACAAAGTATAATAAGGTTAATAAGTGAGTTAAAGAATAGGACTTGAAGTGTCTAACCAAACCCGCGAAGAGAAGTCGAAAAATGGAATTTTCAAAAAATTTAAGAATGGGAGCGTTTGGGACCATGCCACACCTCTCTGGGCTAATATTTTTAGCCCAGAGGAAGTAGGTTGGCGCGCCCAGGGGCGTGCCACCTTGGGTTTTCCACTTTTTCGAAAGTTGGAAATTTCTAAGTCCCAAGGGTATCCGGGGACGTACCGAGCCGATTTTTGCTACATTTCTTCTAAATCCAAGAGTATATACATAAAATGAATGAAATATTACATTGGTATGATAAAATTACTCAAGAACGAATTTGGGGTCAAAATGACAGTTTTGCCCATAAGGTCAAAATAAGCCAAATGTGGCTAGAATCACTTGATTTTGGGAATGAGGCTACGGATATGAATAGCATGAGTGGGACTATTATTGTAATACGTATAAGATGACTTAAACACGATAAATTATTGATTTTATCGGGTTAAGTGAATTGGGCCCAAAAAAGGCCCAAAAATGAAAAGAAAGCATGGCCCAAAAATAGGTCAAAAGACCCATTCTTGTTTGGAACTTCTAGAACCTATCATTAAATGATAAAGAGTGGATAATTATGGACTTGGGGGCCTATATAAAGAGCAAGAAAGCTGATTTTTATTGCTTCAAAGTCTCATGCCTTTTAGTTATTTTCTCAAGCATTTTCTCTAGTTCCAAAACCCTAAAGCCAATATTTCCTTTGGACTCTTTGGTAAAGATCATCCTATTCAAAGCCTTGATAAATATTTATTCTCATGGATTAATATATTATATGCATTAAAGAGTACGTAAATCATGTTGGTTGTGCTTGAAAATATTGGACATGGTCCTTTGTGCTTTTGTATAAAATTTGTGATCCATGGGATTTGAACTTGAATTAGGACTTTTGCCTTTGATGAAAGATCATGGTATGGATAAAATATGAACGTCTATGGTGTTATTTTTGTTGTTAACCTTGTTCTTTTCTATAAGTGTAAATTGTGGGATTTTGGCCGATATGTGCTATGAAGTGTATTAAGGTGAATTGATGGATTATTTGTGAGGTGGTGTGGATAAGAAAGTGTAAAGGAGGAGTGTTGTGGTGAAATTCAATGATTATTATGTATTGGTAAATGTTGGGAATATTGGAGGATTTTTGGAATAATGATGCTATCAATGGTTTTGTCAAGGGGAAATGACATGTTTCAAAGCAAACATGTACCCCATTGATGTTATATGCATTTGTAAAGTAGTTGTGGTTAATGTGAATTCCGTTATGTATTTGTGTTGTAGAGTGACACATAAATAAGGAGCGGGACTATTGTATGCACATCTAGGATTGTATATCCGTATTAAGAGTACAAGGTATGTAAGGTTACCTTGTCCCATAGTACTCATATTTATGTTACACTTGTCCTATTCCGAAATGTGCTATGGCATACTATTCCCGGCTGCCAAAGGTTATTATCACATGGTTCCTACTTATTGATCAATTGCGAATCTCATGCCTCATATCTCATATTCATTGATAATGTTCCAAAGGTTCAAATAAGGTTATGTTCCAATGTTCCAATAGTGACTATACTTATGTCTCTTGTTCATGGTTTATTGTCCAATGGTTCCCATGGTGTTATGGTTCTAATAATGTTATGTTGCCAAGTTTCTCATGTCTTTCACTCATTGGTGAATGATCCAAAGTTCCAAATAAAGATATGGCTATCATTGTATCAATCTCAAAGTAATAAACAAAGTAATGTAAATGTAGTCAATGATCAAGTACGGGTGGCAAGTCTATGGGCATAAGCCTAGCTCGACTCGATCCCGATGTATTGATTTATGGGTAGCAAGTCTAGGGGCGCAAGCCTAGCTTGACTCGATCCCGATGTATTGATTTATGGGTGGCAAGTCTAGGGGCGTAAGCCGAGCTCGACTCGATCCCGATGCAGTGCTTTATGGGTGGCAGGTCTTAGGGGCATAAGCCTAGCTCGACCCGATCCCAACATGACGATAAGTCATGGAAAGACTCATTGATCAGTAGGGGCCCGGGTACATTGTGACACATGTATTGACAAGCAAGCATTGAACATAAATGAACGTAATGGAAGTAATGAAAGCAATTCACATGGTTCCCAAAATGCAAAATGGTGACTTACTCACATTGTCTAGTCATTTGTATTGAGTTCATTGTTATGTTCATGTGTTACAAAGTTTCATTTGAGCCTTACATACTCAGTACTTATTTCGTACTGACCCCTCTCGGGTAATTTACCTTACTTGCTGCAGGCGCAGGTACCAGTAGGCCTCCCCAGTAGATTGCCAGTGTTAGCGGTTCTTTGGTGAGCTCCAGCTCATTCGGGGCTTCTCCGAGTCAGAGTGTATATATGTTTTGGTGATGTATATATTGTGTAAAACGGGGACTTGTCCCGACTTATGGTTCAGTTGGTCAATTCTCTTGTTAGAGGCTTTTGTAGACGGATGTGGGTGTATCAGTGTAAAAGACATATGTTGTTTTGACTGGATGGCCTCAACGGCCAAGTTTCATATGTATGTATAAATATGTCCCATGCTTTCCTTTATTCGTCTTTCATGTTCTTACGCAATGGTGGTGATGATTATAATATGCATATGATTGAACATAGGCAAAGGTTGGTTCTCTCGGGCCTTATCGGCTACGGGTGCCAATCATGTCTCGATGGGATTCGGGGCGTGACATGTACTCATCCATGTAGCACATATTACATATTGCTAGTTTTGTCATCAATTGTCTATTTATATTTTTATCTTTGTTTTGTTCTTCTATTTCTGTTGTTACACTACCAAATTCATTTCTTATTGCTATTTCGTATTTGTATAAAATTTCTATAGATGTTGTTGCAGCATGTCCATCACTATTTTTATTATTTCGTAGTACAGTTACACTTTCTGTTGATAAGTTTTGAAAGCATAATTTTACTGTTCCTGTTAATGTTCTTTCTATATATCCTGGTGTCTCAGCCATTGATATTTTACTATCTATTAACTATTTTGAAATGTATCCTACCCATAGTTGGATTGTTTTATTATATCTGCTACACAGTCTAAGTCTAAGAAATTATATTGTTCTGTTATTTGTCTTGGAGTCCATTTTATATTTAATGTTTTTTCCCATAGGGTTTTATTTCTATCGTAAGATTCATAAGTATAGGTGGGGTAATTTGTTCTTAGCTGTTTTGGATTTTTAACTCCTGATGTACTTGGCTTATTTTTTGTTGTATTTACTTCTGGATTTGTTGTAGTGTTGTTTATTTCCTTTAGTAGTTCTGTATATGTTTCACTTGTTTCCGAATAGTTTTCTATATTATTATCACTGTCGCCGTTTATCTCATCTATTTTTATTTCAGGTAGTTTATCTTGTTCATCTTCTAGAGATAATTTTGCTTTAAAATGTTCTATTTCAGTTGCTAATCTTAACTCTTGTTCTTGTTCCTTTATTCTTGCTTTTTCTTTTTGTTTATTTGCATATAACTGTTTAAGTATTTCTAATTCTTTTTCAAGTTCTAATATTTTAGTATTTTTTGTTTCTTCTATTTGTTGTACTCCTTTTGTGCTTGGGTTTTTATTTTTTCAATTTCGTATTTTCTATCTATTTCTTCATTTTCTTTTGATATTCTCACCATAGCGGTTAAACCATCTTCTAATTTTACTGTTTCTTTTTCTAACATTAAAACCATCTTCTAATTTTACTGTTTCTTTTTCTAACATTAAACTCATAGTATTTCCTATTTTTTTATATCTTCTGCCTAAATTTGAAAATATTATAGTTATTTTTAATCCTTCGGGATTTTCGTATATTTTTTCTTCTACTGCAAATTCTTCCTTATTCATCTATAAATTGTGTTGATATTTATATTCTAAATGGTATAGTTGTACTTCTAAACTAAATATAATATTTCTTTGTACTGTTAAAGATTTATGGCAAGTGCCTGCAAATATATTGTAGTTTAGTCTATCTTGTCTATATTTTAATTCTTGTCTTAATTCTGTAATTTGTTCTAAAAGTTGTTGTTTGTATTCAGTATTAGTATTCATACTTTTTTATTTTTCAGGTGTTGTATGTATTTGTACTCTGTTTTAGATATTTTGTCTATTAGATAGGATAGTCTGTTATTATTTATTTTGCTAATACTTAGGGACTTGTATTCGGGATATAAGGTTTTTAATTTCGTTCTGATTTTCCGTAGATTTTTATCTTTCCTAGCCTTTTGATTATGCATATTTTGTTCAACTAATTTTTCTTTAGTTTGTTCCTCAGTGTCTGTATTATATACTATGTCGTTTATATATGTTTGTTGGCTTTTAATATGTTGTTCTAATGTGATACCAAATTCTTCGTAATTTTTTATTTTATCGTTCATCTCTTTACTTTATTTAGATTCCGGACTCGATATAAGATGACAATTAATGTTATGTTTTGTGCTTAAACAAGCCAGATTACAATTTGACATGATTATATTACCTAATATTTTTCGCATATCGCACCTGTTCTAATACTAATTAATTGAAAATGAAGATGCATTGGATTATTCAAATTCAGAATCTAATGTTCCATCAAGAGAGAAGGAAAAGACTTATCAAGCCATTTAGTTACTTGAAAATGGAATTGGGTCAAAGTTTTGTTCAGTGCTGACAACTCGCCTAATATTATCCTTCTTTTGATTTCATGAGGGACTATACTATATAGTTATAGGACTCTGATAAATGATAATAAAGAAGATTCCTTGTACCTGGACAAGAAACAAATATTAAAGCAGAAATCGAAATGCACGGTTACCACAAAAGGATCAGAGAACCAAACAACTATCTCATAGCTAGACTGTCATGCAAATGAAATATCATTTCCCAATCATACAAAAGAAAATGTCACTAATAACATAAACTCAACAAGAGTTCCTCCGTTTTTTAAGTTTTTTGCTTTGCTTTCTAATATTATAAGCTTATTATTTGTGTATTCAAACAAGGTTTTTTTAGAATCTTTAAGGTCGGAAGAAAAGTGTGAACTACATGGGGATTTTCCTGGTAATTATATACGAAAAGTCGCAGGTAACTCCGTTTCCTGTGGATTTTCCTACCAAAAAAATTCGATGGTAAAACCTTTGTGAGTAAATACTACCTGCTAACTTTAAAATCCCCAAGTAATTTATCTAGGGATTTAAGTTCCGTATGTAAATTATTTACGAATTTTCTTGCAAAACACACTAAAAATACCCCATAAATTTTTGGGAAAAAATGGTGAAAAAAGGAATTTTCTTACAATTTTATTCGCAAATAAAGCCCCATGAAAATATTCTAATAAATCTTAAGAAATTTGTAGGAAACACAATTCTATATACCAGATCATCTTTACTTGTTTTGTTTAATTATTAGCTCCTTATTATTACCATTGTTTTTATTGGTTGAACTCAACCACTGCCCACCCCATAGCCCACAAAACTCGCTGCCCAAATTCCAATCCGTAGCTGCTCTTTGAATTTCTATCTTACCGATTTTCTTACACATAGCATTATAAATGCTTAATTCTCGATGTCTTCCACCGATGTAGGACAAAAGACACCAAATTCTCTCCCTACTAAATTAGTGCATGCTCTAGTAGTTATATCTTTCTAATTCTTTTTTTTTAGATTAATAAAACAAACACTCTTATAATATACTTTATGTATTTTAAATAAATCATTTACACCTTAATATTATGAAAATTCTATGCTTACACTTCCTATGAGATAATATTTATAACTAAAATAATCTATCCTGAGATAATTTTGGGGTTAACTTTATCTCATATTTAGTATTAGGTATTAACTAATTTCGAGACTATCTTATCCTACCATTTATACTAAAATGATGGCATTACTATCTCATATAGAGGATGATATAAAATAATCTCATGGGATATCTCCTTACTTATCCAAGCCGGCGTACCAAACGACAAGTATATTAAACTTGGACAAAATTAAAATTGTAAATAAAAAGTTTTTATTTCTTTATTTCTTATGAATTTTAGAAAAAAAGATATTATCCATATTGTTTATCAAAAATATTTTTTTTAGAATGTATATTTAAAATTATTAAATAAGAATGGACACAAATGGACTAGAACTTATGTATTTGAAAAAATATTTTTATTTTTCGAAACTCTAAATATCATGATGTTATTCATATTTTCTAAAAATATTTAAACCTCATATATATTAGAAATCCTATACAAATAGAACTTTATCTAACTACGTAAAGTGAAAGATAACTTTCAAGCGAGAAATGTAAACAAACTAAAATAAAATTATGATACGTAAAATTTTATAAATAATTGAAAATACAAATACTTTATAAATTTAAAGTGAAAGAAAGTTATTATCAATATTTTATATATCTTATTAGGTATTTGGGGTATTTTTTTACTTTAATTTATATTTTAATAATTATATTTTAACATATTTAATTACAGATAGTATTTACAAATAATTATCATTTAATAACTTAGATACAAATAATAATTTTATCACTTTAAATACTTGTAAAAATGTATATACAAGTTTGATATACAATTAAAAAAAATTAATTTTTTCATTTAATACAATTCTGTCAATGAAGGGGATAATTAAACTTCACATTTATAACGTCTATCAATCAATTTTTCTGTACTTAAAAATGAGCGTTAGGTAATTCAAATATATACAAAATTAATATTTTTTAATAATATTAACTTAACATTAATTACATTTATAATAGTTATTTTTCTATTAGATAAATAACTAGCCATATAATTTTTATGATTTGTATTACTCAAATAAAAAAAAATTGCATCATTGATTTTTGTATGAGATTAAATATTAACTACAAGAAAGTGAAAAATATTGAAAAAAGTGCATGGAATTTCTATAAATATATAAATTAAATAAATATGATAATTTCAATTGTTGTTTTAGACCCTTTCTTTCCAACTCCTCTTCTTTTTTTTTGGGTAATGTTTCAACACCTTATTAGATTGATAATATTGTATAATAATTTATATAAACTGAAAATAGGAAGTAAATATTTAACAATAATATTCATTTTCAATGCTATTATCATTTTTATATTATTATTATTTTAATATTCTTAAATATAAATACTTTTCTCGGTAAATCTTCATATTCTTAGGTCCCAAGAAAAAAATTCAGTTGAAATTATAACAACAAAATTTTCAAGCATGTATATTTCCAAGTAAATACCCAAACGAATCTCCAACTAAATTCGCAAGAATACAATCCCCAAATAATTCTTCAAGTAAGAAAATTCCTAAGTAAATTCTCGAGAAATAAATCCCCAACAAAATTTATAGAACTTGAATCCCCATATAATACCACATATAAAAATATTCCTAGGTAAAACTCCAAGTAAGTATTCCTAGCTAAATCTGCAATTAAGTTTACCTAGGGATTTTCTTGCAACTGACAAAAAGAATTAGTTTTTGTTAATTACTTGCGGATTTACCTATGAAAACGATACTTGCATATTAGTATCCTCAAATAATTCCCCAGGTAATAATTTTGAGAAAATGACGCCAAATTTACCTACCAATTTTTTTGGGGAAATATTTTTCGTAGATAAAAATTTTAAAATTTAGGAATTTCATATTTTTGCATGAAAATTCGTGGGAATTTTCGAAAAAAATTCTCAAGTAAAATCTTCAGGTAATTTACAGTTTTCTAGTAGTGAGAACTAAGTAAGCATTAATTGGTGTCCTTATATGGAGTTGCGCACTTACTTAAGCAGTTCAGGAAATTGGAGGATGGGTCGAGTAAACTCCATGGGCCGAACATTGAAGTAAACATTTTTTTAGTATCGGTTAATTTTAGAGTAAATTCTACTTAATTTATTGTAAATTTATGAACTAGATAACCACAAATATGACATCTTACGGTAGGTAAAATTGCATTGACGAAATGAATATTTACATTACTTAATGAAGTAAACGTGGTATATTGTATTTATGATAGTTATGTAATTGTAATAGTTATGGAAAGGAATTATTGTATTCCTATTAGGACAGGGAAAAGAAATTATTGTAGTCATATTCGGACACATTAGAATTTTGAACTAGAGAGTGAATGAACTGCTACTAGCTCACATAGAAAACAAAATATCATCGCAAATACCTTAGCAAAATCTGTGAAAACTTTGATGCAGGATCACCCTGTTTTTATTTTCGTGGCCATCCCTCCTTTGGGAGCTTCTTTTAGTCGACTTGTAAATATAATTAGTACTAGTCCTACTCCCAACTACTACCTTTTTTGTAATAGGCACAACATTAGCAAAGACGGACCCATGTGGAAGGATGGGGTGGGGGTGCCCCCTCAAACATATCTGCTGGACTTGATCATTTTTTTATTGTGCTCCTTAGGCCCTTGATCGCCTGGGCTACATCATTTTCCGTTTCTAGCTGACAATTTTTTTAAAAAAATTACATATATAAGAAAACATAACTACTATTTACAAAATTTAGTGATAGTTTAAAAATACTACAAAACCAAACGACAATTATCAATTTAGTAGCAAATTTGCAGATTATTTGTCACACCTTGAACCTGGGGAGGCTCGACCGACACTTGGTGTCTCACTTGACCTAGCGAACCTGCCATATATAAACCTTATAACTTGAAAATAGAGAGAGTCTGGGCCTAATTTAATTTACTGTTCACTAGTCTTTCAGATCCGACTACTCCCCGCTTGGCTTTTCGATTATTCCACAACAAAGACAAACTTTTTCCTTGCTCTTAAGGCTGTCCTAAGGGATCTAGCTCATTCCTCATAATTTTCTCCCCTCAATAGAACATGAGTTAAAACAATCTCATGTTGTTCAATGTGAGATCATTATGGCGAAATAGTTTTCCTTTGATTCATTTCCTTTGCGGCAACAATCCTCTTTTCATTATCTCTGGTAGTTTTGCTACCATCTTCCTTCATCGTTCCTATTAGGTTTTTCATTTCTATCTTATAGTGGCTCTGATATCATATTGAAATAAAGAGACGAAAACGACAAGGGACACATTTTTGGGAAAAAATTTCTCTTCCTTTTTGTTATTTAATATTCACAAATATCATCTTCTTTTATAGTCCAAGCTTCGCTTGGTGAGATGCATTGCACAGTGGTTAAGCATAAAAAAAGGATAATAAGATTTTAATTTTTAACCATAAAAAATGGCTTGAATTTTGTTTTCTGTTCCCTTTTGTGCTAACCCGTACTTCATCAAATTATAAATTAAACTCTATATGTTCATCTAGGTTTAAGATCCTCTAGGACTTTGAACAATACATGCGCAATATGGCCAAACTAGTAAATTTCGTGCTTCGTGTGGTCATTATAAAGACATATTTGAGCATCAATATCATAATTATTAAAAGAAAATATCAAATTTCACTTACTGCCATATTTTTGTGATTTTAGCATCCTCTATAATATTCTTTGAGAAAACAATGTGAACTTAAGACTCTGAAAGAGTCATTCAAGGAGAAATTAGCAAAAACAATAACTCATGTCAATTCAAAAGAAAAAACTAAGGCAAATTCAGTACACATATGAAATATATTAGCTGTACAATAAATAAAGCAAAATTAGAAGAAAAACTACATTCTGAAATGAACAACTTTAAGAGAAAAATGAAAAATTCAAATTCTAGCACCATAAAAAGGTTGTAAATATATCATAGTGTCAAAACTAAAACTCTTCGAGTAAGCCAAAAAAAAAACAAAAAAACTCACCAAAATTTTTATCAGAAATCTCAATTCAACGAACAATCTAATTCTCATTTACCTTCAACTCAACACCAAATCTATCATGAAAACATTTCAAATGATGAATGAGTTGGACGTCTGGATATGATAATTTATATAGATATGTATACAATAGAGTAGTTATTAGTTTGTAACTGAATAGTTGAAGAGACGAAATATATAATAAGAGTATTATTACACTTTTAAGAGTCACATATTACTGCTTAGGAATATAAGAGCAGATACATTGTTTTCGTTTCTTTTTAACTAATTGAAGAAGGAAAGTAAGAAACACTTCATATTCTTAACCCTTTTTCTTTTAATTGAGCAATGAAGGTAGAAAGTTATACTCTTTGATTATTTTTATTTTTCAGCAAATATTTAGAAAAATTATAAGAGCAAAAAATCAAAAAAAGGAGAAAACAGATAAATGCAATTGGAGAACACAAAGAGGTGTTACATCACTTATATATGATCCTTCTTTATATTATATACTAGTAAACTGGCTCGCGCTTCGCGTGACTGCGAAAGAGCTCATGTCATTAAGTTACAAAACCATTTTTTAATTCTTGACCATTCAAATAATCATAAAATAAATTGTTGCAACTATAAAAATAACTTCAAATTAAATTAAAACAAATAATTTAAAATAAAATTTTATAATTCTTACTCCAAAATGTTTCATAAAACTTAATTTTTTAAACAAAGACAAAAATTCAAATCATAACGAAATCTTATGAATCTTATGAAAATATAAAGTACCATAGCGATACCACACTATTCAAATATTTAATCTAATTTTCATCATTTAGAAATATTAAAGTTCATGAAATAATTAAATTTAGGTGAAATTACTTTTTCCATTATATCTTCTTTTGTATACGTAGATTGTATACATGTAGCTAAAAATATAGTTAAACCTCTCTATAGTGGCAGCGTTTGTCCGAGAATTTCATGGCTGCTATAGAGAGGTGTTGTTATATACATATACTAACATTTGACGTTCAGATCTCATTTAGCATATTATAAACAAAAGTATGCAAAATTAGAAAGAGCATGAATATAAAAAAGGCAAGCATTAATAGTTTTTTCCTCGTAAAGTTATGAAATAACTGATATTAACTATTTAAATACAATTTTTTTCCTTTAAATTAGATATTTGTACTTGAAATTTATTGTGTGCATGACATTAATGATAACTACCATAAATATTTTGGTATTTTATTTTGTACATAATATATTTCTTACAAAATATTATTTCACAATATTTGAGTATGCTATTATAGAGAGGTAATTTTATAAAGAGTGTACCACTATAATAAACGTCATTACTTTTATAAGTAGTGTCACACCCTTTTTTCGTTTTTGTGTCGAAGGGTTTTTCCAATTAAAGTGACGGTTTTGAATAGGGATTATTTTTATTTATTTTACAGAGTCGCCACTTGGAATTGAGTTATGGTGTTCCAAGTCACCTTTTTGAATCCCTAATCAAAAGGAAATGACTCTTTATTGGTCTGCGAACTAGAAATCCAGATAAGGAATTCCGTTGATCGAGGGGAAGGTGTTAGGCATCCCTCGAGTCCCGTGGTTTTAGCACGGTCGCTTTATTGACTTATAATTGGCTTAAGTTAATTCTTTAGGATACATTAGATTTGATTATTCGCTTAATTTGCCTAAGGATTATGAGAGAATTGTGACTTATGTTTTCGGCTGAGGAGCGTAACCACACACAAAGCCTTGTAGTTACAAAGATTGATCAAGGAGCATAACCACACATATGATCAACCTCGATATATTATTTAATTTTGTTCCTCTCTTTTACTAATTCGCGTCTTATCTTGCTCACTTCTCGCCCATGATTTTCAATAATTAATTTGGGTCCTAGATATTAATCTAGGCTCAATTTAACAAAAATAATTTTTCAACTTTCTTATTTGTCGTTCAAACCCACTAAACGACTTATAATTCAAATCAAGATCCCGTATAGTTACTACTTCGGTGAGATATGCCTTCAATGAATATTGTGATAATTATAATGTTAAGGGTTGGTAATGAAGTTGTTAAACTGGACAACTAGATGATATAATAAATTCATAAGTATATTTTTTTTTTTTACGACGTCTATGATAGGTCACCAAACATGCAATTACTATTTGATTCATATCCTACAAAATACATAATCTTACATACTCCACGTGTTAGAAAGTAATTGCATCAGGACCACAAAAAGCTATAGGGATCGACTTTCAAAATCCAAAATAAACACAATACTGTTAAATCTACGAGCTAGAGAAAATTATTTGAACAATTCTCCATCCAATATCGATTAGCCACATACGTAGAATATCAAATTTCATGTATTCATTAATGATAAGGAAAAAGTTAGACGTTTAAAGTTTAAGAAAGCGAGGAAATATCATGTGTTATTTCAATTTTATGCTAAATGTAATGATACCAAAATTCCAACATATTGTATGTGTAACATCAATGTTAAAACACATGCAAAATCTAAGCAATTTCATAACATCGAAATCGGATCTCATAAAATCATGGGATTAGATCGCACGCAAAAATTAAGTGCTACCTTTATGAAGATTAATTTGTAATAAAGAACAACCACAAATCTAACTTTCAGGAACCACGAATGTGGGAGTAAACTCCACTCCAACTTTGTTTTGCTCGTTCCCTCTCTGTCTCTCTTTTGCTTTAGGTATTGAATTTTTTCTTTTCTGTCCGTGTCCTCCTTTCTTTTTCTCTCCTCTTACTGTTTTTTTTTTCTGTATTGTCTCCTTTTTTCCATTATGTGTGCAAGTGCCTGTTTATATAGGAGTGATGTATGTATATGTGTAGTGTGCAGGTGAGGGTGTGAGTGTAGTAGTACGTGTGTGTGGGTTGTAGATAGTGTAGTAGTGTGCATGTGTGTGTTCGTAGTGGGGTGGGTGGGGGGGTGGGGGGGAGGGAGGGGACGTGGGGATGGGGGGTAGATTAGGATTTTATTTTATTTTATTCATTTTTTTAATTCTTTTTAAATAAATAAATAAGTTTATAAATAAGTTTATAAAAATAAATAAATAACTAAAGTAGTATTAGCTAACTATTTAAAATTAATAAAAATATAGAAAAGTTAAATAGCTAGTCCTAAAATATTGATGAAGAAAATATTTAAACCACTAGATTATTTATTAAAAATCAAAAGAAAAAATATATTTTTTGAAAATTTTCTTTTCTTTTGACAAGTAAAACTTATCCTAAAATGTGACTCATTTATTGAAACCTTTTTTTTTACAAATAAAACCTATAAAAATGAGATAAAAGATAAAATAATAATTAGATGTAAAAATAAATATTTAATGCAAAAATAGGTTAAAGCTCGGGGGGGTCAAAAATCCCGTGTCTACATTTGCCCCTCTTTGTCTGTGAACACGAAAGAGTTTCAGACAAAGAAGTAGACAACGAGACAAGTTTTGACCCTATTGTTATTTGAAATGGAAAAGAAAAGGAGGAAAAGATGCGACCGAGTCCTGATTTGGGACAACCTACATATCCCGGGTTATAAGGGAATCAGGTCACATGTAGTTCAATGAGATGGAAGGGTGAGACAATGAGTTAGAGGTCGAGTGAGGTCCCGTCGAGTCTCCGGTTCGTGGCTCCTATTTTTTACATCAAAATGAAAGACAAGAATAAAAATGATCCTTCATGTACAAGATCCTATCTATTTAGCTTCTGTTGAATTTTGACTTGAACCTTCACGCTTTCTCAAGTGATAATATGTCTGCTCTCTCTTGAGTTGAACTCGACAGTGAACTTTTCTTCATGTCGATTTCGGTTATTGGAGATGAACTTGAAATCGGTCCTATTCTTCAAGCGGACACTTGCTCCTTCTGACTTTGAATTCGAAAATCGCCATGTTCTCCAGGCTGGCTCC
Source organism: Capsicum rhomboideum (assembly GCA_031232105.1). NCBI lineage: Eukaryota > Viridiplantae > Streptophyta > Magnoliopsida > Solanales > Solanaceae > Capsicum > Capsicum rhomboideum. Next base: position 109,030,387 of record CP124711.1, read on the forward strand.
TGAGCTTGAATTGAAAATTGACCCTATTCTCTAGGTGGGCTCCTGAAGCTGAAAGTAGTCCCCGTTCTCCAAACGTGTTCCTAAACTCAAAATAAATAGTGAACTAGCAAAGTAAATCCCATTTTTCAGGAGGGTCCTGCTAAACTAAATCCTATTTTCCAGGAGGGTCCTGAACAGAAAATAAAGTCCCATTTTCCAGGAGGGTCCTGGACAGAAAATAAAGTCCTATTATCCAGGAGAGTCCTAAACAGAAAACAAAGTCCCATTATCTAGGAGGGTCCTGTTGATCCCATTTTCCAGGAGGGTCCTGAGTTGAAAAGTAAAATCCCATTTTTCAGGAGGGTCTTGAGCTGAACAGTAAAATTCCATTATCCAGGAGGGTCTTGTTGATCCCATTTTCCAGGATGGTCCTGAGCTGAACAATAAAATCCCATTATCCAGGAGGGTTCTATTGATCCCATTTTCCAGGAGGGTCCTGACCTGAACAGTAAAATCCGATTATCCAGGAGGGTCCTATTGATCCCATTTTTTGGGAGGGTCCTGAGCTGAAAAGTAAAGTCCTGTTATTCAGGAGGGTCCTGAGATGAAAATTAAAGTCCCATTATTCAGGAGGGTCCTGATCAGAAAATAAAGTCCCATTTTCCAAGAGGGTCCTAAGCTGAACAGTAAAATCCCATTATCCAGGAGGGTCCTGATGATCCCATTTTCCAGGAGGGTCCTGAGTTGAAAAGTAAAATCCCATTTTCCAGGAGGGTCCTGAGCTGAACAGTAAAATCCCATTATTCAGTAGGATCCTGAACAGAAAATAAAGTCCCATTATCCAGGTGGCACCTGATCAGAAAATAAACTCCCGAATAACACGAACAAAAATTTTGCCCCAGTTTGTACCACGATTTTTGAGAGTGTTTGAAAAATCATAACTATTTGAAAAATTAAGAGGGTGAATCCAACCCTTCCCCATTCCAGAAAGTGTGTCTCGCAAAGGTAAAAGATAATAAATTTTTACTATGACTTTAATCTAGCAAGCTTATATCGCAATATTGCTTCTTGCATTCGCTGAAGTGAAGAATTACCCCTTTCTTATATCCAGGCTTCAAAGCCTTTGATTTGCAGGCAACACCTATCTCTGTTCCAAACAAAGAAAAATTGTGAGTTTAAGAACATGGTGGTTGGTTCATGGCATTTGACTTTTGAGGCAATTGCTCCTGCACTTGTCATGTTCAACTCTGTTTCGAGCCATTGATGAGGATCGTTAACTTGTTGTTCTATCGGCCCCAAAATTTTGGTTACCCAATGACTGAAACTCAAATCGTATTTTCATTTCATAACGCCTCTGAATTTTAACTTCCGTCGCACCTTTTTATTCTTATGAATCTGGAAACTGTTAGATGATGACTATTCTTAGGTATCATGTTTCTTTTATGTGCTGGCCCTTTCCCCTGCTTTGCACTATTGAAGGAGTTGGTAGCAAATTTTGAAGTCTTTTCTCACTTGTTTTGCGATGGACTTGACTCAAAGACGATAGAAAAATGAGGACGGTGATTTTCCATTTTGATAACAAAGGCAAGAAAATAAAAATAGAAATATTGAACGAAAAGAAAGGCAACAGGAGTCCCTATTTCCAAAAGAATGAAGGAAAGGAAACTTATCTGAATGTTATAGTCGGCTCTAGTGATTATGACACGCATTTGGGATCAAGCAACCCGATCTTCTAATCTCAACCATTTATCAACTTTTGCCAACCTATTGAATTTAAAACTAAGTTTTGCTTTTGAGCGTGTCGCCTCTAGATCACAAACCTCATCCGGTTAGCGAAGCCCCAAAGAGTTTTCACCAGCAAACCTCTCTCATTTTCATTTTCTCTCAACTCACCATTGCCTTATGGTACCCGTGAGGGTTTTCACCAATAAGACTCTCTCATTTTTGTTTCTCTCATCTCACCATCGCCTTATGGTGCCCGTGAGGGTTTTCACCAATAAGACTCTCTCATTTTTCATTTCTGTCATATTTCCTTTATGCTGATAAAGACAAGTGCGGCCCAAAATATAGAGCATCATGTCACCATACCATGCTTAGCCTCAACATTTTCAAATATTGATCTGAAGGTCTTTCTTTGGTTGTAACGTGGTTTTTGGATAGGGTTAGAAAAAAGGGGTGGCATGAGGCTCAAAAGACACTTAACATAGTGTGAGACTTACAACTTTTGGAATCGACTCACAAAGAAAATAACTTTTGTTCCAGTTTTTTTTAAACTGGGTAACTTGAATTTTTTATTTAGTTGGACCGAACCCTAGAGTAGGGCTGCCTATGTATCTTGTCGTAGCAAGAATTAGGTCAAACGTAGTTCAGGCAACTTGTTCTTTTGCTTGATTTTGATTTTTTTTTCTGATTCTATTTTGATTCCAAAAGAAGGGTACGAAAGAAAATAAAACTAAAGCTCAAATGGGATAGACAAAGGATGACACAATATTTAGATAGCGGAATAAAATGCCTTCATCATATCAATCTTTTAAATATGCCAGTACCAACCATCTAAACAACAATAACGATAAATAAAGATCATATATAATATCTTTTAACTGCATCGGCATTGATAGCCATTTCTACCATTTTGCCTTCTACATCGGTCAAATATAACACGCCATTGGGCAACACTTTCTTCACCATGAATGGACCTTGCCAGTTCAGAGAAAACTTGCCTTTAGCTTCAACCTGATGGGGGAGGTTGCGCCTTAATACTAACTGACCAACTTCAAAATGTCTGGGATGCACTTTTCTATTATATGCTCATGCCATTCTCTTCTGGTATAGTTGACCATGACATACTGACGTTAATCTTTTTTCATCAATCAAACTCAATTGCTCCAATCGGGTCTTGACCCACTGATCACCGTCTATCTCAGCTTCCATAATGACTCGGAGAGATGGGATCTCAATTTCTGCAGGTATGACCACTTCGGTCCCATATACACTTCGGTACCATCTACCAACGAGTAGGGAGTCGCACCTATCGAAGTATGAACTGTTGTACGATAACCCAATAAAGCAAAAGGCAACTTTTCATGCCATTATCGGGAACCTTGCACCATCTTGTGGAGTATCTTCTTTAGGTTCTTATTGGCAGCTTCTACAACCCCATTTGCCTTGGGGCGATATGGCGTCGAATTTTGATGAGTAATATAAAATTGTTGGCACACCTCTTGCATCATATGACTATTGAGATTCGTAGCATTGTCTATAATAATTACCTTTGGGATACCAAATCGGCAAATAATGTTGAAGTGAACAAAATTCACCACAGCTTTTTTGGTCACCGACTTGAAAGTTACTGCTTCCACCCACTTTGTAAAATAATCGATTGCTACCAAGATAAACCTGTGCCCATTTGATGCTTCTGGTTCAATAGGTCCAATAACATCCATTCCCCAAGCCACGAAGGGCCATGGAGCAGAAATTGTATGTAACTCAGAAGGAGGGGAATGTATCAAATCCCCGTGCATTTGGCATTCATGACATTTATGGACAAATCAAATGGAATCTCGCTCCATGGTGAGCCAATAATAACCTGCCCGAAGTATTTTCTTTGCCAACACATACTCATTCATATGCGGCCCACAAACTCCAGAATGTATTTCAATCATGAAAGTGGTAGCTTCTCTGGCATCTACACACCATAGAAGTCCTAAATCTGGAGTCCTTTTGTACAAGGTCCCCCCGCTTAAGAAAAATCCGCTAACCGCTTAAGAAAAATTCGCTAGCTAGTCGTCGAATAGTTCTCTTTTGATGTCGCCCAAAATATACCTCCAATTAAGTATACTTCGGTAGCTAAATCAAATATAGAACCCAACTAGGTTGGGGTCGATCCCACAGGGAATATGTCGAAGTGTAAGTAGAATACCGGATGTAACAATTGGAAAGTAAGTAAAACTGGGGGGGTTTGCTAATGAATAGTAACAATAACGATTGTTGGTTGTATTGAGTGTGTAGAAAATAAGAGAAATACACTAGGACTGTGATCCCCAATGATTCTTTAACTCCACCGATTACTTGTGCTTAACAAGATTGCCCAGCTGCGCTGCATGCAAAATCTAACAAGTTAGGTTCATCTAACTGTCTCTTGACCTTCATTAGACGAATTTCACTCTTTTCCTCTCGGACTCCGAGTGTCGCACTACTAACCCTTGTCCTGGATCTCAGATAACCATTCCCGCTAAGGCTCCGATTATTAGATGAAGGTTGATAGCTTCAAATCTCTGTCGTTATCTTCTTTTCCCAATCTCTACCTCTCTCTCGAGCAAGTCTAGAATATAGGTGAGTTTCTAACGTTTGCAACCATTAGAAAAGCAATCACAACGAAGGAAACAACAATACATGCATTCACAGTGATACAAAATTGCTTTGCACTTAACCGTTTCGTTAATTCCTCATGGTTCACAAAACCCTAGTTGATGGGTTTAGATGCTCATGATTGTAAGAACACAAGAAGAATTTAAAGATGAAAGCATAATTATGATCTCACAACAATGAAGAAAATCCAAAATCTCAATTATCAATAAAACTCAAATTAGGGTTTGTGACTACAAAACCAAGAATATGTCTGAAACTGTATGAAATAACTCTCAAAATAGTATAATGTCTCCCTCTCGCACCTAGGATTATACAGGGGTATTTACAGATACAAAACTAGTCCTATCCAAAACAAAATAGGAGAACAGAGTCGGCAACTTCCACGATATCGTGACTTGGTGTTGTGGAACCAAGTCACGCCACGTAGGTTGGTGTCGTGGGAATCAGGCTCAATTAGACGTCTTCAGAAGTTAGGTCAGGTCAGGCTTTCATGTCACGTGGGTGGTAGTCACACCATGTGACTCCTGCTATGGAAATCAGGCTTTTCTTTAATCTCTGAACTTGAGTCACGACAGCCAGTCACGTCACGTGAGTGGCTTCCACGTCACGTGGGTAGTGGCGTGACTTCTCCTCTGGTGCAGACTCTTGTTCTTTCTTCTTCTGACACTTCGTTCTCGGGCTTCATTCATTCTTTTTTTTTTTTGATCATTTTGCCTTTAAAACCTGTCTTCCTGTAAAGTAGGACAGAAACCACATCATACCAACAAAACACACCCAAGTTATTGCATATTTCCTTGTTTTAAGCATCAAAAGTGTCATGTAACCATGACACATCAACACCCTCAACTTAGAACGTTTGCATGTCCTCAGGCGAACAAAACAAAAATTCCCCAACACAATGCTTAACTAAGAGAAACCTAAGGGACTTATGGCAGTCTACTCGTCGCCTTTGACAAATACTTTTTCGACCCCTCCTATTTGCAAATCAAAACCAAAGTGTGTGTACAAGCAACATAGTATCATGACACAGAAGGGATCAAGTGATGGCACCAAATTATGCACGAACAACTTAGCATATATGCAATTGACATTTCTCGAACAACTAGCAGCTAATGATGCAACCCATGTGCCCTCACAATCAAAGAAGTCCCATGCACTCACAGTATACTAATGAATATCAACATAGGGACGAGGTCAAAACACTCACGCTCGCAAAGAAGTCAAAACAGTGTGCATGAAATAACATAGGCTTGCCCTTATTTTCTACGCCTTAGTTTTCAGACAGTTGGACCAGGATCACTATAGGACTTTACTCGGCTTGTAATGTAGGTTTGGGGACGGGTATGATATATATATATGGATATGGTGACTCAACCCTCCTTGACACTACACTATTTTTGGCTTCAACTTTCAACCTTTCTCATTTTTATTCTCCTTTTTCTTATTTTCAGATTTTTGGTGTGATTTTCTTCACTTTCAAAACACAATTTTTTTCTTTCTTTCTATTCTTTTCATTTTTTTTTCTTTTTCTTCACACCCAAACCTGTTTTTCTTTTTTCTTTTTATTTACCATTTTCTTCATACCTAACTCAATCTATGCACCCCTATAATAACCACCCTCAACTTAGGCGATTTGCCTGAGTTGAGGTACACAGTGTATAAGGAGGGACCAGGGTCAAGACAGGTTCATTGTAATTAAAATGGGACGGTGAATAGGCTAATGAAAGAAATAGGACAATTATGGCTCAAAGTCAGAATCAAGGGATACTTCTTCATTTGGTTTGGCATTTATTCTAAAAGTGGACTTTATTTAAAAACAGCCTATGATTCTTTCCTAATCCCTATCCTCTAACTTGGGCAAGACTAACGGGGCAAGTTCTGGATCACACACACACAGTTAACTAAGTAGTGAACTCACACACACATAGCACAGGGTTGTATTATCACTACTACCTATCCGGTTCATGCAATTCTAGCTACAGTTATTTGCCTATAATCCTAGTGCCATAACAAGATCCAACAGCTGTCACACACAAGCATGCTATTTACACAATTCAAAAATAGAAATTTTTAGGAGGGGTATCCTTAACATTCAAACACATCCAAATCTTTCTAAACTGGACTGCACTACAGTTCCCTTATTTTTCTCCTAATTTAGCAAGAAACACAAAAACATCATCAATAACATCCTAAACATGCCGGTTCTACTATGATAGCACACTCGGGGGAAATGAAACACGGCAACAAAAACCCCCAAGTGGTGGTACACCCCCACCCCCAACTAAACATGGTGCAATACCCTCAATGCACCGATATTAAATCAAATACAAGGGAGTGAAGAGATACCTGTGGCGCCCTAAGCATCGGAAGTGGGACCACCAGCAGCGGGATCATCAGACTGTACAATAGTAGGTGCATCTGGTGGAGGGACAGCCTGACTGGCAGATGCACCACGCGCATGGCACTCTACCCGGGAGGCTTTGACCGCCCTCCTCAGATCACTCTCATACTCAGCATCACTATCACCCCCATCCTCCGAACTGCGGGGTCTCTTGCCTCTATCCATCGGAGGCTCCTCATCAGCAAACAAATCAACCTCAAATGTTGGTCGCATGGTCTGGGCAGGCATAGGTGGTATAATAGGAGTGTTACTCGATGCCAATGCCCGAATCTCCTCTCTCAAAGTGGATACCTCCTGGGTCAAGCCGGTTATATCAGGGCTCGGTGCAGCACTCAAGCGAGAGGCCATACGCGCCTCAAAACTATCAATCCTCCCATGCAACCCTCTTATAAATTGGTCCATCGCTGTATTCATCCGAGCCTCCACCCTAGTCTCCGCAGCCTCTATTGTGGTCCTAACCCAAGGCTTAAGCTGGGATACCAACTTAGCCATCTGGGTCTCAGTGTGAGCCTGGCGCTCAAACATCTCCGTCTGCCTATCAATCAACTGCTACAGAAAGTCCCTCGATACTGAAACCATCCCAGCAGGAGGCGGTGGGGAACTAGTACTGGGTACCCCATCATCAATAGGGTCAGCGCCCTCAGTCTGTATAGGTACCCTGACTGGTGTAGGAATAGGCAAAGGGGCATTACTCAGCTCATCCAGGGCTGCGCCCGATGACTCAGACGGTTGTGACCCTCATGGAAGAATGGGGTGTAAACCTCTCTGCTGCATCAGCCCAATATCCACAATGCGGGTCACCTCGATATAATGGTCGAGGGAAGGTATCCTGGCCACCCCTGCCCTATCACACAGCCCCTAGATCAAGCATGGAAAGGGTATGCTCGTGTGATATCTGAAAGCCCACTCGTGGATCTCCCGGACTATATACCTCGCAAAATGAATCTCATAACCAGCCAAGATGCTGGCTACTACTACAGCCCGATCCAATATGAGTGAATTATCAGCATTGGTTGGACCCAACCGATGCCGAACCACGGACCACCAGAGTCTACCAGCAAAATAAAGCGTGCACTTTTTGATGTCCAGCTTCCCAGTCACCCAACTAGCCGCCACACCATTTTTGGCTATGTACCCTGCAATCCATTTCAGCAGGTCCAATTTCTGCTCCGCATCTCGCATCTTAGCTCTATCTCTGATAGTGTCCATCCTATGATCAAATTCAACAGTCGAAGCCGAAAGTGGACAGTCATCCCCAAATAAGAAACGGTGAATGGTCTGCTCTGAACTATCCACTCGGGTACCGCAAACCATGACGTGACAAAAATGGCTGCAAAATAAATTTCTTCCCAATAGGAGTGCCCAATTCAATCGACACAGCATAAGAGGCATAAAACTCTCGGACTAACTCCGAGCTATATCGACCAGAAGGCTGCGCCATCCAACCCAAACCATATCTCTCAAAGACAGGCCATATGTCAGGCAATGTCCTCAACTCATCCACCCGATACCGCGGCTCCTCCATAATGCTCCTCTGATACACCCCTCTCTCAGTCAATTCAGCGTCTCTATCATAGAAGTCACGCATGTCCTGCACACAACAACGCTGAACCTCCGTACTCTGTGCGGGAGTCAGAGCACTCTGGGCACCAGAACCTGAAACAGAAGTTGTAGCCTCCGCCACAGAAGTACCCTGACCCATAGCATCATCTGCAGAGCCTGACGCAGAAGCATACTCCCCTTCTTCAGACTGGGGGCAAAATTAGAGGACTCAGCCGAAACAACTGGATCAACAGGTGGTGGGGCCGGCTGAAGTGCTGCCCGGGCAGCCGCTCGGGCTCGCGTTTGTAACCTCGTAGCCCATGGGACCAAAGCAGTATCGTCATGGCTAAAGTCAAATTCCTCCACAGAACCACTTTGCTCAGACTCAGTTGGTTCATCCCGCAGACGGGTCGGTAAATTCAGATTTTTGGTGCGAATCCGAGATGAGGCATCAAGGTGGTCACTCTTGGGGTTGGATTTTGGGAGGCATGGTATCGGGTTTGGGTCGGATATTTGAGTTCAAGGGTCGAATTTGGATCAAATTTGGATCAATGGGTCGGATCTTTAGGTAAATGGGTCAGATTTTCAGACTTGAGGGGTAATGGGGTTCGAATTTTATTGGAGTTTTGGGAGTCTAGGGTTCAGATTTTTTGAGATTTTAGGGATGGGAGGTTCGGATTTTTGTGGTTTATGTGGATGGGAGGTTCGGATATTAGAAGAGGAAATGGAATTTAGGGTTTTAATTAGAAGAGTTTGAAAGTGGGGAAAGAAGGGAATGGGTCGGATATATATCGAGTAAAGAAGAAGGGATCCGAATTTATTTTAGAAAAATGGGACTGGGTCGGGTAGGATTCGGGTACCTGCAGAGTTTTACGTGTCACAACACGACCCACGTCACATGTGTATGACTTACGTGCCGTGACTCCTGACGTGAGTGAGGTTCTGAAACCAGACCTTAGCTCTGATTTTGATGATACAACTCACGTGGCGTGGGTCATATCCACCTCACGTGGATGCCTGTCGTGGAGGAGATTCAGAACCTGAAAATTTTCCTCTGATTTTGACGATACCACCTACGGGATGTGGGAATAGCTATGCCTCGTAGGTTACCTGTCGTAGGTCCACTGCAGGTAAGGTTTGTTAATTTCAGCTAACTGTTCCTCAATAATCAGATCTCCGCATAACAAAATATCTTGGGTTGCCTCCCAATCAGCGCTTGATTTAATGTCGCGGCACGACACGACTAAATTGGATACTCAGACTTCACCAACTAGCCCATGGGTTGCCTCCCATGAAGAGCCTAATTTAACATCGCGGCACGACATGGCTAACTTGACTACTCATACTTCATCCAATTCAAGTTCTTCAATCGTCCTTATCTCTTTTGGAACTCCCACATAATGCTTAACAGGTTGTCCATTAACTTTGAAAAGAACGTTATCTGCTCCTTTTAGCTCAATAACACCATGTGAGAATACCCTAACAACCGTGAATGTGCCTGACCATTTGGATTTTAGTTTTCCAGCAAACAGGCGGAGCTTGGAATTATACAGTAAAACCAAATCTCCCGGGTGAAACTCTCGGTTCTTAATTCAACGATCATGATACAATTTCATCTAATCTTTATACAATGCTGAACTTTCATAAGCCCGGAGACAAAATTCATCCATCTCATTCATCTGCTACAGTCTCAATTGAGCCGCTTCACTCCAGTCTAAATTCACCCTTTTCAACACCCACAACGCCTTATGTTCCAATTCAACGGGCAAATGGCAAGACTTTCCAAAAACCAACTAATATGGTGATGCACCAATTGGTGTTTTCAAAGCAGTCTGATACGCCTATAACGCATCATCCAATCTTCGAGCCCAATCAATCCTAGTTGCATTAATTGTTTTTGCCAAAATGGACTTGATCTTGCGATTTGACACCTCAACCTGCCCGCTTGTCTGAGGATAGTAAGGTGTTGCCACCTTATGTTTGATGCCATATTTTTCAAGCAGGGATTTGAACAGACGGTTGCAAAAGTGGGATCCTCCATCACTAATAATAAATTGGGGTGTCCCGAATTGTGACAATATGTTCTTTTGCAAGAAAGCTGTGACACTTCTCCCTTCATTATTAGGAAGCGCAATTGCCTCCACCCACTTAGAAACGTAGTCAACGGCTACCAAGATGTATTTCATTCCATGCGAACTCACAAAAGGACCCATAAAGTCAACTCCCCACACATTGAACAATTCAAGCTCAAGTATAGCAGTCATGGGAAGTTCGTGTCTGCGTGAAATATTGCCTTGCCTTTGACATCGGTCACAAGCGCGAGCATAATCATGAGCATCTTTATAAATACTGGGCAGTAGTACCCACATTGCAAGATTTTATGGGTAGTTTGTGCTCCTCCATGATGACCCCAAACTAGAAATGAGTGACATGCCTCCAAAATACTTATCATCTTGGACTCTGGGACACATCTTCGAATTATACCATCAGCACATACCCTAAACAAGTACGGCTCATCCCAGAAGAATTTTCTTACCTCATGAATGAATTTCTTTCTCTACTGATATGTCATATTCTCCGGAACTAGATCACTTGCCAAAAAGTTGGCAAAGTCAGCAAACCAAGGGATTAAGTCTTGGGATGCTGCCATTATTTGCTTATCTGGAAAAATATCATCAATCTCAAGATCATCCTTCAATTTAAGCATGGCCTCCTCCTCAAGGCGTGAAAGATAGTCAGCCACTTGATTTTCGATCCACTTATGATCCTTGACTTCAAAGTTAAATTCTTGCAACAGAAGTACCCACCGAATCAGTCTTGGTTTAGCATCTTTTTTCGACATAAGATGCCGAAGAGATGCATGATCTGTATGCACAATCACTTTCGTACCAATCAAGTAAGATCTGAATTTCTCAAAAGCAAATACTATGGCCAGCAACTCTTGATCTGTCACAGTGTAATTCTTTTGAGCTGGATTAAGCACTTTGCTAGCGTAGTAAATCGGATGTAATATCTTCTCACGTCTTTGGCCAAGGACTGCACCCAAATCCACTCCAGTAGCATCGCACATAACCTTAAAAGGCTTAGTCCAATCCGGTGACACAATAATAGGGGTTGAAACCAACTCCTCCTTAAGACACTCAAATGCTTTAAGACATGCTTCATCAAATACAAACTTCACCTCTTTCTCTAAAAGTTTGCACAAGGGATGTGCAATCTTGGAGAAATCCTTGATGAATCTTCTATAAAAACCAGCATGACCTAAGAAACTTCGAATACCTTTTACAGAGATAGGTGGGGGCAGCTTCTCAATTACTTCAATCTTTACCTTATCCACCTCAATGTCGTTCTTCAAAATCTGATGCCCCAATACGATACCCTCATTGACCATAAAGTGACATTTTTCCCAATTCAGCACTAGGTTGCACTCCTCGCATCTCTGTAGCACATTGGCAAGGTGTGCCAAACAACCATCAAACGAGTCTCCCACAATAGAAAAATAGTCCATAAAAACCTCGATAGTGTCTTCCACCATGTCGGAGAAAATAGACATCATACAGCGTTGGAAGGTGGCCGGTGCATTACACAAACCGAAAGGCATCCTCTTGAATGCGAATGTCCCGTATGGACAAGTGAAAGTGGTCTTCTCTTGGTCTTCGGGGGCAATAAAAATCTGATTATACCCCGAATAGACATCAAGAAAACAATACCATCCTCTACTAGCAAGACGGTCTAACATCTGGTCCATGAAGGTCATAGGAAAATGATCCTTTTCAGTCCACGAAATTCAGCTTTCGATAGTCCATGCAAACTCTCCATCCAATCACCGGCCTCATTGGAATCAACTCATTTTTGTCGTTTGGAACCACAATGATTCCTCTCTTTTTCGACACGCACTGAAATGAGCTCACCCACTTGCTATCAACAATAGGGTAAACCACTCCTGCATCTAACCACTTGATGATCTCTTTCTTCACAACCTCTTGCATAGGTGGGTTCAGACGACGCTGGTGATTAATGCTAGGTATGCACTCAGGAACAAGATGGATCTTATGAGTGCAAATGCCGAGTGGAATACCTATGATATCAGCAATAGACCAACCAATGTCCCTTTGAAACCTTCTCAATACTAAAACCAAAGCCTCTACTTTCCAATCCACCAATTTAGCCGAAATAATCACTGGTAAGGTATTGTTAGCTCCCAAGAATGTATAGCGAAGGTGGGCCAGAAGAGCCTTAAGCTCTAAAACTGGAGGCTCTTTAATAGACGGACGAGCTGGTGGAGTTACCCTATTTTTCAAATTGAGATCCAATTTATTTGGAGCATAAGTGTATGCTCTTTTACTCGCGACTGCACCCACCATCTCATCATAGTCTTCAATACCATTGTCTTCAAAATTCATGATCACGGCAACTAGAGGTTCTACTCCCAACCTTTCTTCAAGGGACACAACAACCTCACTATCCTCAATCGCATCTATCACTGAAATCACCCCCTTATCTCTTGGCTGCTTCACTGAACGACAGACATTTAAAGTAACCTGTTTATCATTCAATCTGAATTTGAGCTGCCCTATTTCCATATCAACCAATGCACGTCCCGTGGTAAGGAATGGTATTCCCAATATGATGGGAATCTCAAAGTCAACTTCACAATCGAGAATGACAAAATCAGCCAAAAAAATGAAAGATGCAACCTTCACCAAAATATCGTATAGGATGCCCACCGGCTTTTTCACAGTTCTATCAGCCATGAGAAGTCTTATAGAGGTTGGTTTTGGTGCACCCAACCCCAATTACTTGAAAACGTCTAATGGCATTAGGTTGATGCTAGCACCCAAATCGCATAATGCTTTAGCAAAGTTGTAGGACCCAATAGTAAAAGGAATTGTGAAAGCTCCTGGATCCTCCTTCTTTTCAACTAAGGAACGTAAAGCAACTGCACTACAATGATGTAGGTTATCTGCTAGCTCAAAACTGACATTTCTCTTCTTTGTCACCAAGTCTTTCATGAACTTTGTATAACCTGGCATGTGCTCCAATGCCTCTACAAGAGGGATGTTTGCTGACAGTTCCTTCAACATAGTGATGAACTTCTGATATTTTCCTTCCTCGGCCTTCTTTTTCAATCTTTGAGGATAGGGAGGAGGAGGTCGTGGGATAGTTTTGAGCATTTGTGGTACCTCTTTTTCCTTTCTCTTCTCTGATTTTGCATTATCGCTATCATCATGATGATTTGGAATCGTGTCACCCTTTGCATTATCCGGCTCTAACTCTACTTCTACATCAATAACCACTGGTTCATTAGTCATACCACTGTCGGCAGGTATAGGTGGATCTGTCGTGCACTTCCAGCTTCTAGTAGTAATGGCGAGATAATGACTATCATTTTTTGGATTTTGGACGGTATTGCTTGGAAGGGTGCCTGGCTGACCTTGATTCAGTGCCAATGAAACCTGCCCGAATTGTTGCTCCAACTGTTTAATGGCAGTTGAATGAGACTCCACTTTCTGACTTATGCCCGAAATGTCAGTCCTAATCTCCTTCAAGCAATTCTCCTGACTTTCTGCTCTTTTGACTAATTTATTGAGAAGTGCCTCCATCCTTGAATTTCCAGACTCCTCATCATGCCTTCCTGGTGGTACATAGATGTCATTCTTTTCTCTATTATCATCTTTCCACCTCCAATCAGCGTCACGGTCCCGTTATCGATCTCTGTATCCTGATTTGTTGTACTTGTCTCCATAATAATTCAGACCTTGATTCCCTTGCCTTGACTTCCAAGAGTCTCGATTAGAGCCTTGGCCCTTGGCTCGAAAACCCGCCACTTCGCGATCTAGATACTTCGCCTCTTCATCAGATTCACTATTATCATGTCTAGCTGATTTGCTTTGTGCACCTACAGCATGCACCTTTTTTGCGTCTCTAGCCGTTATCTGTTTAGCCAGAAGACCAATTTCTATCCTCAACTGAGCGACCTCTTGAGCCACCAATTCATCCAAAGCCCTTTGAGCTGCTGAAGCTCCAATAGCATATATGCCAGCCGGCGTATCTGCCTCCCGAGTATGCCATCCTCGGTTGGTCTTAGTGACACGATCTAATATCTCAGAAACTTGGTCCCATCTCAGACTCATGAATGCTCCACCAGTGACAGTGTCTGATACCGTCTTTGTGTTGACATTCAACGCCCTATAGAAGATTTCAAGTAAATTTCTACCACTCATCCTGTGATTTGGCACATTCTGTAGCTTCTTTTTGAACCTCAACCATGTCTCATAGAGTGCTTCAGAATAAAGCTATCTGAAATTGTAAATCTCATCTTTCAACTGCAGTATCTTGGACGGTGGAATTTTTTTTTCCAAAAATTGATTTCTCAATTCTTGCCAAGTAGTGATGGAACCTCGTGGCAGCTCAGCCAACCACAAAGTTGCTTCTCTTGTAAGGGAGAATGGAAACAACCTCAACCAAAAAGCCTCTTGGTTAACTCCAGGCAGATTGTACGACGTGTAGATCCCCCATAAAATTCATTACATGCATGTTTGGATCATCAGTAGGAAGACCCGCGAACACACCCTTCAAGTTTAGCAGATGGATCATGGCACCAGTAATGTCAAACTTAGTTGTCGGAGGTAACTCTGGTGGAATGATAGCACCATTCTCTATTGGCTCAAAATAGGCCACATATTCTTCTTTAGGATCATCATAAACAGGCACATGTGGTCTCGGTTGTTCTCTTAGTCTTCTTTGACGCTCTTCAGCATCAGCCAGACGTTGTGCTGCTTTTGGCAGAGCTCGATTATCTCTTTCTACTTGTCTAAGAGCAGTTTGTCTAGCATGCTCTTCTCATGTCAATCGAGCAGTAGTTTGGTCCGCTGTTTCCTGACCAACCGAATGAATTGGCTGGTTGTGAATGTCTCTCACAGCTGCGGGGTTCTGAACTCCTTCAGTATTCAACATTCTCCGATTATCTCTCAGAGTCCTTTCAATTTCAAGATCAAGTGGAATCAGGGGATTGCCTTGACTCCTAGTATTTGGTATACACCGGCGTATGCCCTCAAAAGTATGTAAAAACACAACCAATCAACTCCAACCAGTAATAATCAACTCTGTAACCGTATTCCCCGGCAACGGAGCCAAAATTTGATGTCGCCCAAAATATACCTCCAATTAAGTATACTGCGATCGCTGAATCAAATATAGAACCCAACTAGGTTGGGGTCGATCCCACAGGGAATAGGTCGAAGTGTAAGTAGAATACCGGATGGAACAATTGGAAAGTAAGTAAAACTGGGGGTTTTTACTAATGAATAGTAACAATAACGATTGCTGGTTGTATTGAGTGTGTAGACAATAAGAGAAATACACTAGGACTGTGATCCCCAATGATTCCTTAACTCCACCGGTTACTTGTGCTTAACAAGATTGCCCCGCTGCGCTGCATACAAAATCTAACAAGTTAGGTTCATCTAACTGTCTCTCGACCTTCATTGGACGAATTTCACTCTTTTCCTCTTGGACTCCGAGTGTCGCACTACTAACCCTTGTCCTGAATCTCAGATAACCATTCCCGCTAAGGCTCCGATTATTAGATGAAGGTTGATAGCTTCAAATCTCTGTCGTTATCTTCTTTTCCCAATCTCTACCTCTCTCTCGAGCAAGTCTAGAATATAAGTGAGTTTTTAACGTTTGTAACCGTTAGAAAAGTAATCACAACGAAGGAAACAACAATACATGCATTCAAAGCGATACAAAATTGCTTTGCACTTAATCGGTTTCGTTAATTCCTCATGGTTCACACAACCCTAGTTGATGGGTTTAGCTGCTCATGATTGTAAGAACACAAGAAGAATTTAAAGATGAAAGCATAATTATGATCTCACAACAATGAAGAAAATCCAAAATCTCAATTATCAATAAAACTCAAATTAGGGTTTGTGACTACAAAACCAAGAATATGTCTGAAATTGTATGAAATAACTCTCAAAATAGTATAGTGTCTCCCTTTCGCACCTAGGACTATACAGGGGTATTTATAGATACAAAATTAGTCCTATCCAAAACAAAATAGGAGAACAGAGTCGGCAACTTCTACGGTATCGTAACTTGGTGTCGTGGAACCAAGTCACGCCACGTAGGTTGGTGTCGTGGAAATCAAGCTCAATTAGACATCTTCAGAAGTTGGGTCAGGTCAGGCTTCCACGTCACGTGGGTGGTAGTCACGCTACGTGACTCCTGCCATGGAAATCAGGCTTTTCTTCAATCTATGAACTTGAGTCATGACAGCCAGTCACGTCACGTGAGTGGCTTCCACATCACGTGGGTAGTGGCGTGACTCCTCCTCTGGTGCAGACTCTTGTTCTTTCTTCTTCTGACACTTCGTTCTCGGGCTTCATTCTTTATTTTTTTTGATCATTTTGCCTTTAAAGCCTGTTTTCCTGCAAAGTAGGACAGAAACCACATCATACTAACAAACCACACCCAAGTTATTGCATATTTTCCTTGTTTTAAGCATCAAAAGTGTCATGTAACCATGACACATCATGCTACCAAGATGAATCTATACCCATTTGATGCTTTTGGTTCAATAGGTCCAATCACATCCATTCCCCAAGCCACGAAGATCCATGGAGCAGACATTGTATGCAACTCAGAAGGAGGGGAATGTATCAAATCCCCGTGCATTTGGCATTCATGACATTTATGGACGAATCGAATGGAATCTCGCTCCATGGTGAGCCAATAATAACCCGCCCGAAGTATTTTCTTTTCCAACACATACTTATTCATATGCGGCCCACAAACTCCAGAATGTATTTCGATCATGATAGTGGTAGCTTCTCTGGCATCTACACACCTTAGAAGTTCTAAATCTGGAGTCCTTTTGTACAAGGTCCCCCCGCTTAAGAAAAATTTGCTAGCCAGTCGTTGAATAGTTCTCTTTTGGTTACCATCGGCATGTATTGGATATTCTCCAGATTGAATGTATTTTTTTATATCATGGAACCAAGGTTTACCATCGTGTTCTTCTTCGACTACATTGCAATAAGCATGCTGATCATGAATTCGTATATGCAAGGGGTCAATATGAGTCTTGTCGGGATATTGGAGCATCGAAGATAAGGTTGCCAAGGCATCAGCAATCTCGTTATAAACTTTGGGAATGTGTCGAAACTTTATCAATACGAATTATCGACAAAGGTCTTGCAAACAATCACGATATGGTATAACCTTCGAGTCACGAGTTTCCCAATCTCCTTGGATCTGGTGGACTAACAAGCCTGAGTCACCTAGCACCAATAGTTCTTAAATTCCCATGTCGATAGCCAATCGCAAACCCAAGATGCAAGCTTCATATTCCGCCATATTATTGGTACAATAGAATCGAAGTTGGGCTGTTATGGGGTAATATTGTTCTGATTTCGAAACAAGAACTGCCCCTATTCCAACTCTTTTCACATTAGCAGCTCCATCAAAGAACAACCTCTAACCTAGATGGCTATCATCAGAGACAGTTTTGTCGACACATGATACCTCTTCGTCAGGAAAATAGGTCTTTAATGGCTCATATCCTTCATCAATGGGGTTTTCGGCCAAATGATCCGCTAGCGCTTGGGTTTTCATTGTCGTCCGAGTCACATAGACAATATCAAATTCTGTGAGCAATATTTGCCATTTTGCGAGTCTGCCTGTGGGCATAGGCTTCTGAAAAATATACTTTAAGGGATCCATGCGGGAGATGAGGTAAGTGGTGTAGGATGAAAGATAATGCTTCAACTTTTGTGCCACCCAAGTCAGGGCACAACATGTCCTTTCGAGAAGTGTGTACTTAGCCTCATATGCGGTAAACTTCTTGCTGAGGTAGTAAATGGCCTGCTCCTTCTTTCCTGTCATATCATATTGACCCAATACATAGCCAAAAGAATTGTCCAGAATAGACATATATAATATTAAGGGTCTGCCCAGCTCAGGTGGAACCAACACAGGTGGATTCGATAAGTACCTTTTGATTCTATCGAATGCCTCTTGACATTCTTCAGTCCATTCCTCTGCAGTGTTTTTCTTCAATAATTTTAAAATGGGCTCGCATGTTGTTGTGAGTTGGGCAATGAATCTACTGATATAATTCAACATTCCCAGTAAGCTCATCACCTCGGTTTTGTTCTTTGGTGGAGGCAATTCTTGAATGGATTTTATTTTTGAAGGATTTAATTCGATACCACGCCGACTGACTATAAACCCCAAAAGCTTTCCAGATGGGACCCCAAATACGCATTTTGCTGGGTTAAGTTTGAGATTATACCTACGAATCCTATCGAAAAATTTTCTCAGATCTTTGACATGGTCTGACTGCTTTCTTGACTTAATTATCACATCATCCACATAAACTTCGATCTCTTTATGCATCATGTCGTGAAACATAGTGGTCATCGCCCTCATGTAAGTTGCTCCTGCATTCTTTAGCCCAAATGGCATGACTCGATAACAGTATGTCCCCCATGATGTGATAAGTGATGTCTTTTCTACATCTTCATGGTCCATGATGATCTGATGGTACCCCGCGTAACAATCCACAAAAGATGCAAGTTCATTCTTGGCACAATTGTCCAGCAAAATATGGATGTTGGGCAGCGAAAAGTCATCTTTTGGACTTGCTTTATTTAGGTCATGATAATCGACACACATTCGAACTTTGCCATCTTTCTTTGGGATGGGGACGATATTGGCTAACCAAGTAGGATATTGTGCAACTCGAATGACGTTAGCATCAAGTTGCTTTGTGATTTCCTCTTTAACTATTACACTCATGTAAGTTTTGAGTTTCCTTAACTTTTGTTTGACCGGAGGAAAGGCGGGATCTGTTGGCAACTTATCAACTACTAGATCAGTGCTCAAACCAGGCATATCATCATAAGACCAAGCAAATATATCCTTATAATCAAGAAAGGCCTCGATTATTTCTTCCTTTTGTTGTGGTTGCGCATGTATACTTATCTTAGTCTCCCTAATATTTTCATGATTTCCTAGATTGATTGACTCCGTTTCATTCATATTGGGGTTGGACTTATTCTTAAACTGTTCAAAATCCTTGCTTATTCCCTCAAACGCTTCATCTGGATCATATTCAACTTCTTCATTCATTGTTTCATGATTATTTTGAGTTTTAAGATCTGGTTGAAAATTCCGCATGCATGTTATATCACTAGAATCAGCATAAAAGGAACTGTACAATAGGAAATAAATAAGTAAATATTAGACTCAAAATAGGAAAAAGGGAAACTGCATTTCATTGAAAATAAAGATAGGAGGGTTTGAACATAAAAAAAAACAATATAGAGATCTGAATTACAACCCTGGAATAATTCAAATTACATAATGGAAAACAAAACAAACTACCAAGACTCCTTCTTAGTGGGAAGAGGAAAGGCCTCCCAATTGTTGAGTTGGACATCAGGGCCAATAAACTGCACATTTCCATTGCTTGTGCCTTCCCCAATTTCAACCATATCAGCCTCGAAGAACATGTTTTGGAAAAGGCCAATCTCTGTATCATCTTCAAACATCGGATCTGAGACTGGTAACATGGAGGGCCCAATAGCACTAGTTCTGATGAAAGACTGGTTAAGTGGCGGTATCGGCTTGGCAAGTGACCATAACTCTTTTTTCCGCTTCTTAGCTTTAGTCCTATCGTCAAAAGTGGGTTCATACCCTAAACAAAAGGTACCCAGGTTCTCACGGAGGCATATTGGATAAGCTCGACCCTGTAAAGACATCCCTAAACCTTTTCCTGGTTCAAAACCATGTTTTAACATTTCACTTACCACCATGACAGATGTAGATGGAAATTGTGGTCTCTGAATGAGATTCCCCTCGAGGATCTGCTCAACAACCACTATCTCAAAATCTTGATAAATCAGCGCTCCATGTGTATTGCCTACCTCAATGAAGGAAATGGAAGAGTCTTTGTACATGGACAAGTCTCTTTCACCGTGAACGACTATTTCTTTTCTGCCATGTTCGAACTTGATCATTTGATGCAGTGTAGATGGGACTGCCCTAGCCTTATGAACCCATGGCCTTCCCAATAGCAGATTGTAGGAAGCTTCAATGCTCAAGACTTGGAAATCTATGGCAAAGTCAATAGGCCCTATTGTCAGTACCAGCACAATTTCACCAATGGCATTCATTTTTGCTCCATCAAAAGCTCTAACACATACATTATTGGGTCGAATCCTTTCTGAATCAACATTTAATTTTTGCAAAGTTGATAGAGGACAAATATTAGCACCAGATCCCCCATCGATCAAGACTCGAGTAACATAGGAATGCTCACACTTTACAGTAATGTAGAGTCCGCGATTATGTCTAGTACCTTCCATGGGTAGTTCATCATCCGAGAACGTGACCCTATTTACCTCGAAGATTCTTCCAATAATTTTCTCCAATTGATTCACCGTAATCTCACTGGGTACGTATGCTTCATTCAAAATCTTTATTATAGCTTTGCGATGCTCTTCTGAGTGGATCAATAAGGCAACAAAGAGATTTGGGTTGGCATTTTCCTCAACTGTTCCACAACAGAATATTCTAGCAACTTCATCTTTTTCAAGAATTCCTCAACCTCCTCCTCAGTAATCGACTACTTGACTGGCCTCTGGTCGTCTCTGTATTTTCTTAATTCTTCTGGGTAAAGCATCTCCCTGAACGAGTTAATCCCCCTACTCCATCCACTTCTGCAAAGACTTTCTTTCCCTTATATGTCACTGCCGTGCGATTATATTTCCAAGGGACTGTCTTGGTGTTAACCATTGGAAGTTGCGACACTGGCTTAATAATAATAGGAGTTGTGAGAGCTCCTTGCACAATTAAGAGGGGTTTGGCGGGCATTCTTGGAACAATCAACTTTGGGATGATCTGGCTTGCCCCAGTGCCTTCTGCAGCTCTATTCACAATAACCATGGGAGTATTCAACTGTTTGGGCTTTACAGGCGCCTCATTCACTCCTGAAGATTCTATTTTTGTCAAATCCACCACATTTGTTATCTTTTCCTCATCACTTTTGATCTTAATGATAGGCTTGTAGGAAATTGTGGATTTTTCGCCGTCTTGTATCAACTCAAGCATGTTTGTTTCAGTATAAATTGGCAGCGAATTTTGATTAATGTTTGGAGCGTCCGAGTTTTGCACCACAATTTGTTGTGTATCAATCAGCTCTTGGATGGCTTTTTTCAAGAACCAACATATCTCTGTATTGGAACAATATGCATATCTTCGAGAATAATCCATGTTTTTTGGGGGAGGATTTGATGCTTTCCTCTCAATTGGGCTCAAAACATTCAAGGCCCTCAGCCTCTGAAATAAGCTAGCATACGATTCTCCAATAGGAGTGAAATTATCTTTGGCTATTTTACCTCTTTTATACTCTGCCCTAGGTCAAAAATTGGATTTAGGAGGGCCTTGATAAACTTGCGGGAGTGGAGGATGATTTTGAGGGGTTGGTGCACGCCATTGCGGGTAAGGAAGGGGTTGGGCATATGGCTGTGCATTATAAATGGGATACTGAGGAGATGGTATGGAATATAGTGGGTAGTGTTGTGGGTGGTTATATGGGTCTTGGGTATATATCTGGGGTTGATATTGTGCGTATTGGTGAGGCGGACCTCTCGGAGTTTGTCGTGGTCCTGACACAATGGTAGCCACATCCTCCTTTCTTTTCTTTCCCCCAATACCTACCGGGCCATTTTGAATCGCCTGCGTCGTATCTTTTAAAGCAGCTTGGCTTATAATCTTTCCGAACTTAATTCCATTTTCCACCATTTCGCCAACCTTAATAACCTCAACAAATGGTTTTCCAACAGCAGAAAGCAAATGATGGAAGTAGTCAGGTTCTTGTGCCTAGAGAAAAATATCAATCATCTCTGACTCCTTGATTGAGGGCTTAACTCTAGCAGCTTGCTCTGTCCACTTAATAGCATATTCACGAAAACCCTCAGTAGTCTTTTTCCTCAGGTTGGCAAGTGTGGTGCGATCCAAAATTATGTCAATATTATATTGAAATTGCTAGACAAAATCCCGAGCCAATTCATCCTAAACATGCCAACGAGAAACATCCTGATCGATAAACCATTCTGAAGCTATCCCCGTCAAACTCTCTCCAAAATAAGTCATAAGTAGCTCTTCTTTTCCCCCTGCTCCTCTTAGTTGATTACAAAACCTTTTCAAATGAGCTAAAGGATCACCATGGCCGTCGTACTTGTCAAACTTTGGGGTTTTGAAACCTAGAGGCAAGTGGACATCGGGGAACATGCACAAATCTTTGTAAGAGGCACTCTTGTTCCCTCCTAGTCCTTGAATGTTCCTCATGCTTTGCTCCAAACTTCTCATTTTTTTTTGCCATCTCCTTTTATTCCTCATTGTTCATCGTCTTTTCAATCACAATAGGGGAGTTGTGCAGATAAGCAGGATTGGAGGATTCTGGGACCTTAAAAGTTATTCCAGTGGAATAGAATTGATCACGAGGTAGCTCACCCGTCGACTTCGGTATCAACTTTGGTTGAGGATCTATAGTAGTTGGTACTGCGGGAATAAAGAGAGGGTGATTTGTGTGAGATGGATTTGGGGGACGCATAGTGGAGGTCCCAACTGTGCTAGGCACATTAGTATATGGGCCGAATCCTGGTGGGTAAAACGGATCATCAGTTTGGGCCTGAGTGAAAATTGGGACAGTCTTGTTCAAAAGTCCAGGAATTGAGGAAGGGGGCGCTTGCCCATTTATCCAGGCTTGATAAATTTCTGCCATCTGTTGCTTTAATAACTTATTCTCTTCTATCGATGCAAATTCTTGTTAAATCAACTGATTTTGGTCATCTTCGTTGTCAGACTCTATCCCCTCTTTATGTGTCATTTTGCCCTATCCTTTGGATCTGTTATTGTATGGATGAGATGCCAGTGTAACCATAAACCAACCACCTTATAAAATTTTAACCTTTTCTGTAACAACTGACAAATGGGTAAGTGTTGCACATTTAAAATTATATAACACATTGTATGTTATGCCTCTAAATGCATTTTCCATCTTAATGTGGGAGGCCTTATGTTTCATCCTGGCTTATCTAGGCGCATTTTCTTTTCTCTTTCTCTCTCTCTATATATATACATACATATATATTTTTTATTATTATTATTTTTTTAATTTTTTTTTGTTTATTTCCTTTTTTTTTTAAAAGCTTTGATAGAACCCGTTGTAGGGTTGCCTACGTATCATGTCGGGACATGAATCAGATCGCTGTGTAGTTCAAAAAAATAACAAATCAGAGAGTATATATATATATATATATATATATATATATATATATTTAAAAAAAAAATTTATACATATAATAAAATAAATAAAGATTTTTAAATAAAAGCAAATCTTTTCCATTCATTTTCAAATATGCACTCTACAATACTCAAATGAAGGAAACGATAGAAGTACTAAATACTGCTATGGACTCGAAATAACTAAAAATTTAAAAAAAAACTGAGATAATATCAAATAGCTAAAAAGAGACAGACTCCAAAAGGACCATAATAAAGGCTGTCTTCTTCAAGGCGTTCTTTGTGGCCTCTACTGCCCTCCTAGACTGGAGTATATTCTGGATAATGCCTTTGGCAGATGTGGGGCGAGAACATGCCTATTCTCCCAAACTTTCGTCATCACGGTGGAGATAACCAGCATACACATCGACGAGAATGTCCTTAAGCCGAAGCACTCGCTCTTTAGCTTCATTCATATTTCCATGGCAGTTCTGCAACCAATCTTGAAAAGTATAGACTGCCTGCCTCAAACCATCCTCTCTTTCCTGAAGCTCCTCCACTTGCTGATGAAGTGCACCATGCTCAATCTCCCACTGTTTTTTCTCACTTTCAAATTTTTCCTGATAAGCTGTGAAGCGCTTGGCAATTTCCCTCTCTCGTTTCATGGAGGCTTTCACTTGAGCCTGAAGCCTATCTTGGGTGTACATCAATTTGGCTTTTTCATTCTCGAACTCATCCTATTGTTTCCCCATTGCCACCTCAATGATACCCAAATCTTCTTGTAAAACTCGAATCAAGTGTTTGTCTACCTCGGCTTTTCTCTGTGCCGACTCCACTTTGTTCCCCAACTCTTTCTCCAATTGACCGTATTTTCGTTTGATGGACCTTAGGTCCTCTTTCACAACTTGGAGAGCTAACTGTTGGTTTCTTTCCATTTCTTCCCGAGTCTGTCCGATTCTCGCTTCATATTCAGCTTGCTGCTTATTCAATTTCTCTTGAAATTCATGTTCCACCTCAAGACGGACTTGTCTGACTCTCGCTCGAACCTCTAATTCTTTATCCCATTTTATTTTCCCAGAATCTTCGAGCCCCTCTTCAAGTGGGGAAGGGATATACAACCATGAAAGGTACCCATGAACTACTTTCCCCTTATCACGATCTTCCACCATTTCACTCTTCTCAGATATTATACTCTTATACCAAAACTTTAGTATCTCATCACTATCAAACAAAAAACCTAGAGGAGTGTCGTACATGAATTCACCTATGTTCTTTCTGCGAGGAATCTCTTGAAGTCGACCCAATTGGCGCATTACTGAAGCGGCACATAAGGTTGGGCCCCTCTAAACCCAATCAACACCAAAAAAGGATGGTATGAGGACATACAAATGACATCTTGGGCTGGGAACCAGTAGTAGTTCCAGATAATCTGATCGTCAGTCAGCTTTGAAACCTTCTCCTTCCATGCCTTGATCCCGATTGGGAGTTTACTTTTATTGGCCCTCTCTTCATGACTAATCACACGATTTAACCAGTCGCTGGCTCCCAGAGCATAAGGGTAATAATAGAAGTGTTCCAGAAACCATATCTGCAGGAAAATATTGCACTCTTCAAAGTATGTGGCACTCTTTTTGCATTTGGTTAGTGCGCGAAAGACATCCCCAAGAATAATAGGTACAAGAGTGGGGTTATCCATCGTGGTTAGTGCTTGCACTACTCCAGCTAGACGGATATCAATATTTCCATCACGCTCCGGAAAAACCATCCTCCCCAAGAATGCAACCATGAAAGCAAAGCGACTGTGTTTCTTCCGTTATTTCAAGTTTCCTTTGTTGTACAATTGACCCTGATACTCCTCGAATCCTTCCTATTGACCAAATCTATGGAATAAAAATTCCAAAGAAATCCAACCTTCCTTCAAACTTGCTATATTCATCTGATTGATATTCAGTAATTTTAAGAACTTGATCCCATCCACATTCTTAGGAACTATAGGTCTCTTGTTTCGAAGATCTAAAACTCGGCGAATGGTGCCTACCCCCATGAAGGTTGCTAATTCCTCTAGAGTTGGGGTCATCTCAAAGTTTGATAACCGAAACACATTGTTGTTGTGATCCCAAGCTTCAATCAATGATTCAAACACGTCTCTTCTGGGATTAATTTCCATCATATGCACAAGATGTCCCAAATAGTCTTTCACTATCCTCTTGTCCTGCTCCTCCATTCCATTCCACCATTGCCACAAAAGTAGAGGAGTCTGATCGACGATCATAAATTTTGGTATTCCTTCAATCCTGGGCCTTTTCTCACACTTCCCTGTAGTTTGCGGATTCATGTTATACCTTTTGATAAAAAAAAAAAAAAATTGTTAATATCTACCTAGAAACAAATTTATTTAATAGTAAGAAAAGATGCATAAAAGCAAAGATTTTTTTTTTCTCATTTTATTATTTTTGCTTTATTTTTAGGGACTGACTTTTGTCTATACCAACCCTACATAGACATTCTTCAAAGATAGACCTCTATATAATCTCAAACAGGAGCTTGGGGGAACAAAATGCAACCAAGTATAAAAAAAAAATTAAAAAAATATAACAATAATAATAATAGTAACTTAGAAGAAAAATATAATTATTTTATATATTTTTTTTGCAAAACTCAAATTCATGACCCCTAAAGGGTCAGGGTTATTAAGATACATACATATGCAAATTTTCTTTAAAACTTAACCTCATGACCTCTAAAGGTTCCGGGCTATTATATAAATAATAAATTTGAGGATGAGAAAATAATAATGAAGGTAGTCATATTTTCAAAATGATCCTCAATCGATGGGTGATTTTTCCCGTTTTATTCCTAAAAAATATATATACTTTAAGAGAACGGTTATAAAAGTTAGAGAATAAATTACCTTTTTTCTATTTCATTAAGTCACCTAAAGCCGGTCAACAATCGAACGGGCCTTCCAAATAAATGTCAAAGAGCACATAAGATGCACATATTGGTCATATAAGGAGGGACACCTGTCCTAGATGAACCCGGTCCCTGTGCCGAGTCCCGCTAAGTCAAATGCACATGATGCAGATAAAGCAGAGCCTAATAGGGATGGCCGCATCTGAGTTTAAGTTCTACTAAGTTTAACCTGATGGAGATGGTGTCTAGACTGGCTTATCTAAGTAAACAACTCGGATCGGGGAGGGTCAGTTTACCTGTAGCAGAGCTATTTCGGTTCTACTGGTGATCCGACCCCGCCTAACAAGTGTGACTAATATTCCTTAAACCAGGAGCGTAATCGAACACTGGTTCATCTCAAATAGAAGGTTTTTGTGGAGCGTACCCGCACACACAGTAAATAATGATAGGTATATTCAGAGACTCAGATGGGTGCGCAAAAGAAGACAGTTTATATTGCAATTCAGATAATATTAAAGCGGTGAACAAACAAGCAAAGAGCACATTAGGCCAACAAACACAATATATCTAAGAATTAAAGAAAGTCAAAAATAAGTCAATATACAAAGCTCGAATTCTAGTTAATGGTCCCCAGCGGAGTCGCCAGAGATGTCACATCCCTTTTTTCGTTTTTGTGTCGAAGGATTTTTCCAATTAAAGTGACGGTTTTGAATAGGGATTATTTTTATTTATTTTACAGAGTCGTCACTTGGAATTGAGTTATGGTGTTCCAAGTCACCTTTTTGAATCCCTAATCAAAAGGAAATGACTCTTTATTGGTCTGCGAACTAAAAATCCGAATAAGGAATTCCGTTGACCGAGGAAAAGGTGTTAGGCATCCCTCGAGTCCCGTGGTTTTAGCACGGTCGCTTTATTGACTTATAATTGGCTTAAGTTAATTCTTTAGGATACATTAGGTTTTATTATTCGCTCAATTTGCCTAAGGATTATGAGAGAATAGTGACTTATGTTTTCGGCTGAGGAGCGTAACCACACACAAAGCCTCAAAGATTGATCAAGGAGCGTAACCACACACATGATCAACCTCGATATATTATTTAATTTTGTTCCTCTCTTTTACTAATTCGCGTCTTATCTTGCTCACTTATCGCCCATTATTTTCAATAATTAATTTGGGTCCTGGCTATTAATCTAGGCTCAATTTAATAAAAATAATTTTTCTACTTTCTTATTTGTCGTTCAAACCCACTAAACGACTTATAATTCAAATCAAGATCCCGTATAGTTACTGCTTCGGTGAGATATGCCTTCAATGAATATTGTGATAATTATAATGTTAAGGGCTGGTAATGAAGTTGTTAAACTGGACAACTAGATGATATAATAAATCCATAAGTATATTTTTTTTTTTTTACGACGTCTATGATAGGACACCAAACATGCAATTACTATTTGATTCATATCCTACAAAATACATAATCTTACATACTCCACGTGTTAGAAAGTAATTACATCAGGACCACAAAAAGCTGTAGAGATCAACTTTCAAAAGCCAAAATAAACACAATACTGTTAAATCTACGAGCTAGAGAAAATTATTTGAACAATTCTCCATCCAATATCGATTAGCCTCATACGTAGAATATCAAATTTCATATATTCATTAATGATAAGGAAAAAATTAAACGTTTAAAGTTTAAGCAAGCGAGGGAATATCATGTGTTATTTCAATTTTATGCTAAATGTAATGATACCAAAATTCCAACATACTGTATGTGTAACATCGATGTTAAAACACATGCAAAATCTAAGCAATTTCATAACATCGAAATCGGATCTCATAAAATCATGGGATTAGATCGCACACAAAAATTAAGTGTTACCTTTATGAAGATTAATTTGTAATAAAGAACAACCACAAATCTAACTTTCAGGAACCACGACCGTGGGAGTAAACTCCACTCCAACTTTGTTTCGCTCGTTCCCTCTCTGTCTCTCTTTTGCTTTTGGTATTGAATTTTTTCTTTTCTGTCCGTGTCCTCCTTTTTTTTCTCTCCTCTTACTGTTTTTTTTTCTTTCTGTATTCTCTCCTTTTTTCCATAATGTGTGCAAGTGCCTGTTTATATAGGAGTGGTGTGTGTATATGTGGAGTAGTGTGCAGGTGAGGGTGTGTGTATAGTAGTACGTGTGTGTGGGTTGTAGATAGTGTAGTAGTGTGCATGTGTGTGTTCGTAGTTTGGGGGGGGGGGGGGGAGGAGGGAGGGGACATGGGGATGGGGGTAGATTAGGATTTTATTTTATTTTATTCATTTTTTTAAATAAATAAATAAGTTTATAAAAATAAATAAATAAATAAAGTAGTATTCGCTAACTATTTAAAATTAATAAAAATATAGAAAAGTTAAATAGCTAGTCCTAAAATATTGATGAAGAAAATATTTAAACCACTAGATTATTTATTAAAAATCAAAAGAAAAAATATATTTTTTGAAAATTTTCTTTTCTTTTGACAAGTAAAACTTATCCTAAAATGTGACTCATTTATTGAAACCTTTTATTTTTACAAATAAAACCTATAAAAATGAGATAAAAGCTAAAATAATAATTAGACGTAAAAATAAATATTTAATGCAAAAATAGGTTAAAGCTCGGGGGGGGGGTGTCAAAAATCTCGTGTCTATAAGTAGAATGCCGTTCTAGAGAAGTAAAATATAACGTGAAAAATTGGTTCTGGAAAAAATCAAGCCGCTATAGTGAAATACCATTATAACAAGATGACATTTTAGAGATGTCTGACTGTATTGTTGTACTTGATTACATTGTTAAATATGTATTTAATATATGTCTTAAATTTAAATATAGTTGTCTTCAAAGATTTTTTTAATCTAAGAATATATATATATATATAAACAAAAGTAGAAACATCAGAAGAAGCCAAGTGGCAGTATAAGAATAAGCCAAGTGGCAATTTTAGGACAAAGTAAAAAAAAATATTGTAATAAAAGTTTTGAATTGAAAGATTAAGTATTTGAATTTGAAATACATTATCCTTTTTTTAAAAAAACAACAACAAAGTTTTTCATTATCTTAAAAATATAAGCCTATAATTAAAGTTCTAATAGACACTTATTATTTCAAGCTTGTCTCTTAGAAAATTTAAATTCTATAAAATATATTTAAATATAATTTATTTATAAATTAACGAAAGATAAAAATATTATTAAAATAATAATAATAACTAGTAGCAGTGGTAGAAACAGTAGTATGTAGAAGTAGGATAATAATAATAATAACAATAACAATAATAATAACAATAACAATAACAATAATAATGACAATGACAATGACAATGACAATAACAATAACAATAACAATAATAATAATAAATATAAATATACATTATTTACTATAATGAAATATGTTATATTTAGTTTGATTTCAAATATTTCTTTCAATTCAAATATAACATTATAAGATAAATATGCATTGTACAAAAAAAAGTAAAGAGAATGAAGAATAATAAACTTATCTTCTTTCAACAAATTGATATGTTATTTGAATTTGAATAAAAGTTGAAATGAAATGGAATTCTACCTTCTTAATCTCTCTTATGTATACTCCTACAATAATATATAATGTTATGCTTAATTTATTTATGATACACTTCATATTCTTCATTTTATAAAATTATTTTTGATTTAACATTTTTATTTTTATATGCAGATGATGATCATTTAACAACATAATTTTTTGTTCTATTATATTCAGGCTTAAATTCAAGTAAGTGATATTTTTTATTTTGATTTTGTAAAAGTAAAATTGTAGAAGAAATATACGTACTACTTGATTAAAATAATGAAGAAAAACATTGATATTTGTACACGCACAATCGCACATCATTAAATTTATGCACGTATATACATAAACTATTGAAAAAATCAAAATTTCTTCATTCTTTTCTTTCTTAACTTTGTTATTAAAGAAGAAGAAAAGATAGTACTATCTATATTTACTTATTAAAATTTGAAGATTAAAAGTAATAGTTTGGGTTTTCAGTTTTAAAATATTTTACTATTTTACTATTTTAAAATTTAATTACATGTACACCTTTTTCCTATCTTATTTTTCATCCTCTCTTATTCTCAAGATAATGATTCATTTATTAAAATCCAAATCAGATTCATGATAGTTCAATAATTTTATGAATACCCAAAAAAAAAAAAAAAGTGTAATTACTCCATTAATTTGAATTTGAATTGACGGATAAAATTCTCTTTTCAATTTAAATAGAATTTTGTAAAATGTGTTGTTTAAATATTCTACAAAAAAAAAAATTGTAATCTTATCTTGAAATGTATATTAATCCATTTATAATTATCATCACTTTGTATACTTTCTGAAGTAGAAAATTTTTAAATAACAATTATTCTGAACTAGATCTTTTTAAAATTCAAATCATATTTTGAAAGCTATTTCTTTTTAATGAATTTTAAATGATTTACAACTTTGCATTATAATTACTACTTTATAACATTGTGACACCAGTGCATTCAAATTCAAATATACTTGAGGAAGGAAAAGTTACCGTATTTATTAACCACCATAAAATATAATTTTTTTAAAAAATTATGTAAAGGTCCTTCTCAAATATTATAATAAAAGTTCAATTGATATATTATTTTTTAATAAATAAAGATTTAAACCTGAATTGATTAGCACAAAATTTTCGATAGGTCATTTTATCCAATTTATATTACATCTGTGAGTAGTGTTTTTGAAGAGCATGTCTCTTTTCTTAGTTTGTCATCTCTAAATTTTATTCTTAGTTTTCTTTAGTTGTAACATGGTTCAAGACGAGATTATATTTCAAATGTTTCTCTTAATGACGAGCTTACATTTCCACGATAATTTATACTTAACATGTTGAATCTTGTATGAAATTAGACAAATTGACATTATCTATCTACTTAAGTGTACAAATGTATAAAATTTGAGGAGTCAGATAAATTAGGTCTATCTATTTATATGTTATTACTTCCTTCATCCAAATTTATGTGGCACGGTTCAGATTTAGAGGGTCAACTAGTTTAATTTTAACCGTAAAATCACGCATAGAATCTTGAAATTTGCGTAAAAAAATATTATAAGTCATAATAATTGATAATTCAAGATATTTAAAAACTATATAAAAAAATTACGGTCAAAGAAAATCTTATTTGAATTTTAAATCTGAAAGATGTCACATAAATTAGCACAAAGGGAAAAAAATAAGTAATGAACAATAATATAAGTGGTCAAAAAAAATAAAAATATATAAGTCAACTGACAAGTTCATATAAATTACTTTGCACTATAACAATACCAAGTAATAACTATAATATGATCAAGCAAATTAGAAAATATTTTTTATCTCCGTCATTTTCTGCTCATCGCGTGTCAAGGTAATTATGGCACTTTGTCCTATGCTTTAAAATTAGATCTATTTATTTATATGTGTAAGACAATAAAATTTGAGTCGAGAAAAATAATAATCGGCACAAGAAAAATATTGCAACAATCGTTTAGTGATTTCAATATGTGAGTGTTACAATCTCTATGAATCCTCTGATTCGCCTTTCCAAATATAAATTCAAGGGCTTCGAGCTTGATCTTGAATTTGATGAACTTGAACTTGATTTGTGGATTTAATGAATTTGATCTTGACTTGTGAATTTGGATTCAAGGGCTTTTGAGCTTGATCTTGAATCTTCGTCTTGATCTTCAGTTGTTTATGAACTTGAATGCTTGAACTTGT
The DNA here is from genome assembly GCA_031232105.1 of Capsicum rhomboideum. Lineage (NCBI taxonomy): Eukaryota > Viridiplantae > Streptophyta > Magnoliopsida > Solanales > Solanaceae > Capsicum > Capsicum rhomboideum. Next base: position 109,062,681 of record CP124711.1, read on the forward strand.
AGCTTGTAGAGAATTTTGTGGTGTTTGATCCACGAGCTCTCTTTTGCTTCTTGTTCGAATTGTTGGTCCTCTTTCCTGAATTATGAGACCCCTATTTATAGTTGTGGAAAGAAAAGAGTCATGATAAATCTAAACTCCTTCCTGCCAATCAGATTTAAGTGACATGGCGCATTCTTATGGGTCTTTGATTTCCCTAGGCTTGCTGCATCATTTTGACATGTGGCACGGTCCTATTGGCTCCTTTACTTGACTTGGCATGCCACGTCATTTGACATGTGATATCAAATTGGGTTTCTAAAATAAGATGACATCTTGAGCTTAGCAAAGTGGGCTCATTATTTGTAGCCCAAATTAATGGGCTAGCCCAATAAGAATTGAATTTTGGGATTTAATTAAATTCGTATTTCTTGGACTTAATAATTAATTCAATTATATCAATCCACACTATTTATTTGGACTGACATACTTTGAATTTAATATAATTCGAATTTTGTACAGATAAAATTTTGTTGCATACAAATTGCCCTCACTTCAAGACTTATCTGAGTATTTAATATTTCGAAGACTAGACTTGAAGTATTAACTTGATGACTTAATTGAGGTAATATTGGTTATAAAAAAATAATCATGAACCAATATGATGCTAAATGAGGACAATTTGACTTGAATAAAATATTTGCCTCATTTTTATGGAAAATTTTTCTTCTACTTCACGTGAAACATCAAAAATGCTAAGGGATTGACTTCCCCCTTTTTTTCTTCGCTTAATATTGCAACTTCTCCCTTTTTCCCTTGGTTTGGCAATACTGCCACCTTAATTCTTCTATTGTTGGTGGGTTTGGGATATTTCACCTCCTCAACTTTTCCTAGTTCCATTAGACAAGTGAGGCAGCCACCGTCTTGTTGCTCCTATAAATAGCCCACATGTCATATAATTTTTTTTTTCTAGCACGACTTTTGGAGATCTTCAGCAGCAGCCCCGAATCTGCAAGGTACGCCTCTTCCTTTTCTTTTTTTCTTTGTCCCCTTTTTTTTTAGGTTGGAAACAAATAACATTTATGAACGGTCAGCTTAAGGTGCAAAGGGATAAATTTCATGGAGATTTATAGATCCTTTTAAGGATAGACCCGTGAAAAGGCCAGCTTAAGGTGCAAAGGGATAAATTTTTGTCCACCTTAAGGCATGGAGATTTATAGATCCTTTTAAGGATAGACCCGTGAAAAGGCCAGCTTAAGGTGCAAAGGGACAAATTTTTGTCCACCTTAAGGCATAGAGATTTATATATCCTTTCAAGGATAAACCTGTGAAAAAGCTAACTTAAGGTGCAAAGGGACAAATGTTTTGATTGATGGAAACCAGACTTCAAGGGCTTCATTCTCACCAAAACAGCTTGTCTCAAGCCTATCCGCATTGGTGATGTATGACTTCCGAGTTTAAAACGTCTTGACAGGTAACAATCTCTCTTCTTCTTGTGCCTTTTTTTTAGTGTGTTGTCTTTTCCTTTCTTCTTTTGCAGGATTGAAACAAATAGCATTCATGAAAGGTCAGCTTAAGGTGCGAGAGTTTAACTTCGCCTCCCTCATGCGAGAGTTTAACTTCGCCTCCGTCACCTTGAGACCTGACAAGTTCGGCTTCAAGTATGGTCCCTATGCAATAGTCAGCTTAAGGTGCGAGAGTTTAACTTCGCCTCCGTCACCTTGAGACCTGATAAGTTCGGCTTCAAGTATGGTCCCTATGCAATAGTCAGCTTAAGGTGCGAGAGTTTAACTTCGCCTCCGTCACCTTGAGACCTAACAAGTTCGGCTTCAAGTATGGTCCCTTTCACCGATGTACTTATGCAATGGTCAACTTAAGGTGCTAGAGTTTAACTTCGCCTCCGTCACCTTGAGACCTGACAAGTTCGGCTTCAAGTACGGTCCCTTTTACCGATGTTCCTACGCAATAGTTAGCTTAAGGTGCAAAGGGACAAATTTTTGTCCACCTTAAGGCATGGAGATTTATAGATCCTTTTAAGGATAAACCTGTGAAAAGGGTAGCTTAAGGTGCAAAGGGACAAATTTTGTCCACCTTAAGGCATGGAGATTTATAGATCCTTTTAAGGATAAACCTGTAAAAAGGCCAGTTTAAGGTGCAAAGGGGCAAATATTGTCCACCTTAAGGCATGGAAGTGAAAAGGCCAGCTTAAAGTGCAAAGGGACAAATTTTGTCCACCTTAAGGCATGGAAGTTTAGAGATTTTTTTAAAGATAAACCCGTGAAAGGGCCAGCTTAAGGTGCAAAGGGACAAATTTTGTCCACCTTAAGGCATGGAGATTTATAGATCCTTTTAAGGATAAACCTGTGAAAAGGCCAACTTAAGGTGCAAAGGGACAAATTCCGTCCACCTTAAGGCATGGAAGTTTAGAAGGCCTCAACTTGAAATTTGGAGGTTTTGATGGTTCCACCTTGCAAACTTGGCGAATTTGAAGACTTCAGCTTGCAGACTTGGTAGATTTGAGATTTCATCTGGCAGAATTGCTGAACTTTGACGACTTTAGTATGCAGATGTGGTGAACCTGAGACTTCAACGTTACTGACTTGGTGAATTTTGACTTCAACAAGCGTGCTTTAATTCGCAGTCTTGGAAGACTTACAACTTCAACTTGTAGGCTCGGAGAACCTGAGGGTCTCAAATCCTGTTACAAAAGCTTACCTTTTATATGGAGCTCTGGTCTCATTGAGTCATGAACATTTTGTGTAAGCCCAAAGTTTAATCAGAATATTTGCAGACTTAACTTTCGTGTGGCGGATCAAGCGGGAACATATATTTTTTGTCACTCATGCAATTGAACTTAGAATGAAACTTCTAAGCGCCTACGTACCTCAGTGAAGAGGATCAAGTCACAACGTAGTTCTGGAATAGTGTATATTTTTATTTTTATTTTTTATTTTTGGGTCCTAACTTTTGCCTAGGCCGCCTCTTTCGAGATTTTCAACCTAGCGGACATTTTTATTTTTTATTTTTTTTGATCCGTACACAGTTTATACTCTTGCGGGCCAGGAGTGGACATGCAGTTTATGCTCGTGCCTTAAGGAGCATCATCTTCCCTCAAGGATAGTACTTCTTCAAGAATTTGGCGTTGATAGGACCAATTTTCACGCCATCTGCATCGACAAGCTTGTAAGCGCCACTTGAATATGCCTCTTGTATGACATATGGTCCATCCCATTTAGAGGTGAATTTGCCCCCAGATTTATAAGAAGTGATAATGGGCCTCCTTACTGCTAGGACTTGATCTCCAACTTGGAAGCACCTCAGGCGAACCCTTTTGTTGAAAGAACGAGATAGACGGGCTTGATAACATTCAAGATTTTGTTGAGCCTCTAGCCTCTTCTCATCAAGAGCTTCTAACTCCGCAAGGCGTAACTTAGCATTTTCTTCTTCGGTGAGCCCTTCTTGAATAGCAAGTCTTAAAGAAGGAATTTGACGCTCAAGTGGTAGGACTGCTTCAACTCCAAAAGCAAGTGAATATGGGGTTGCTTGCGTCGGTGTGCGGTGAGTCGTCCTATATGCCCACAAAGCTTCTTCCATTCGTTTATGCCAGTCTTGTTTGGATTTGGAGACGACTTTCTTCAATAGGTTGCATAAGGTCTTATTGAATGCTTCGGCTAGACCATTGGCGGCAGTATGGTACGTAGAAGATTTACGCTGCTTGAAACCAAAGAGATCACAAATTTTGTTCATCAGCTTGTTATCAAATGGCTTGCCATTGTCAGTTATTATGTAATGGGGAATTCCAAAGTGGTAGATGATATTTACTCGGATAAAGTTTGCAACATTCTCCTTCTTCACTTTCTTGAGTGCAACAGCTTCGGCCCATTTTGAGAAGTAATTTGTCGCAGCCAAGATGTACAAGTGTCCACCAGAAGATTTTGGTAGTGGTCCAACAACATCCAATCCCCAAGCATTGAATGGCCAAGATGCGATAATGGGGTGTAATATTTCAGGAGGTTGATGTATGAAATTTACATGAAATTGACAGGCCTTGCATCTTCTAGCATATTCCAAGCAATCTTTCACCATCGTTGGCCAATAATATCCCATCTTTTTTATGTGAAAGTGGAGCTTCGGGCCAGACTGATGAGATTCACATACTCCCAAGTGTGCTTCGTGCAAAGCTTGAACTGTTTCTTCCTCTCCTAAACATCGAAAGAGTACTCCTTCAAATGACCTTCTATATAGAGTGTCCTTGTAGTAAAGGAAACGAGGTGCACGACGACGGATGTCAGTATTTTTTCTTGGATCTTCTGGAAGTATTCCATAACACAAGTAGTCAATAATTGGTTGTTGCCAATCTACCTTTACGGCTTCAGACACAGCGACGAGATGCTCAAGTTTGTTTTCTGTATATTCCTCCTCATCTGGTGGTGGTACTACCCATTCTTGGCGAATAATAACTCGTGTTTGATTCGGAAGAGTAAGGGTTGAAGCTAAAGCAGCCAATGCATCGGCCTGCTTATTTTCCTTTCTTGGCACGTGTTGGAGGGTTACTTCTCCAAGCCATCCTATCAACTTCTGAGCATAACTATGATATGGGCGTAGCTCGGGCTTTTTGACTTCATAGTCTCCCAAGAGCTGCTTGATCACCAATTGGGAGTCACCAAAGACTTGCAATTGTAGTTGCTTCATGTCGACGGCCATTTCAAGTCCTAGTTTCAACGCTTGGTAGTCAGTGACATTGTTGGAGCAACATTGTGTCAAAGTAAAGGAGTATGGGATAGCCTCTTCCTGCGGAGTGACAAACACTACGCCAGCACCAGCTCCACCACGATGTGCCGCACCATCAAAGTACATCTTCCATGGAGGTCGAACTTCAATAACCATTACATCCTCATCAGGAAGTTCATCAGTTAGCTCCTAATTATCTGGTATTGGGTGATCTGCCAAAAAGTCTGCTAATGCCTGTCCCTTTACAGCCTTCTGAGAGATGTATATGATCTCAAACTGTTGAAACTGAAGGTACCACCTTGCAAGTCGAGCACTGAGGACTGGTTTCGACATTACAAACTTGATGGGATTTGCTTTAGACACGAGATGAACAACATGAGCTTGAAAGTAGTGCTTCATTTTTTGGATTGAGAAGACCAACGCCAAACACAACTTTTCAATAGGTGAATAATTCAGCTCATTTGGCGTCATCATTCTGCTCAGGTAATAAAGAGAGTTCTCTTTACCTTCACTATTTTCTTGGGCCAATAATGCTCCAACTGACCTTTCTTGTGCAGCGATGTAGAGAATCAACGATTTTTCAGGTATAGGTGCCGCAAGAACTGGCGGCTTCATCAAGTAAGATTTGATATTTTCAAAGGCCTTACTACAAGTTTGGTCCCATTCGAAAGGGGCACCCTTCTTCATGAGATGGCTAAATGGTTGACATTTTCCCGCCAAATTTGAGATGAACCTCCTTAAATATGCTAGCTTTCCTTGAAGACTTTTTAATTCATGAATGTTTCGAGGCTCGGGCATCTTCAAAATTGCATCAACCTTGTGTTGATCAATTTCAATTCCTCGGTGTCGTACAATAAAGCCAAGGAACTTTCCGGAAGTAACTCCAAAGGCGCATTTCAACGGATTCATCCTAAGCTGATATCTTTGGAGCAACTCAAATACCATTCTCAAGTCTTTCAAGTGGTCGTTCTTCATTCTTGATTTTACCACTAAATCATCCACATAGCATTCAACATTTTTATGGAGTAGATCATCAAAGATGTTTTGCATAGCCCTTTGATAAGTGGCACCAGCGTTCTTCAAACCAAAAGGCATCACCTTGTAGCAATAAATACCTTTAGGCGTACGAAATGTAGTGAGCTCTTCATCCTTTAGTGCCATGCGGATTTGGTTATAGCCGGATGATCCGTCCATAAAATACATTTCCTCAAAACCAGTAGTAGCATCAATCATCAACTCTGAAATAGGGATTGGAAACTCATCCTTAGGGCATGCGTTGTTGAGATCCCTAAAGTTGACACAAACTCGAATTTGGCCATTCTTCTTCCGTACTGGAACAATGCTTGATATCCATGTGGGGTACTTAGCTTCACGAATAAAGCCTGCTTCAATGAGTTTGTTAACCTCATTTTTAATCAATGGAACCAAGTCGGGTCTGAAACGTCTTTGGGCCTGCTTAACAGAACGAGCTCCATTCTTGACTGCTAACTGATGAACTGCTACTTTTGGATCTAAGCCAGGCATCTCCTTATAACTCCAAGCGAAAACATCCCTATATTCTTTGAGTAAGTCCATGTAAGCGATTTCTTCATCCATTTCTAGAAAAGCGCTTAGGAAAGTTGGTCTTGGATCTTCATCAGTGCCAAGATTAACTTCCTTTAGGGGATCTACTGTCGCCTTTACTCCTTCTTCAAGTTATGACGGAGCATCTCCGGCATCTTCCTCTTCTTGAGGATCATTGTCATTGACAGATATATGGCAACACAAGGAAATATCTTCCAACTCTTCAACCTTTATTAGAGATGATGTATCGTACTCACTCTGGGTTGTAATATGATATGAAGAGCCTACACTCTCTTTGTCATCCTCATGTTCCTTGGTATAAACCACAGTATGAGTCTGCCTTTAACAGCTCCTTGCACGAAATCACAAGCTCCGTCTGTCGCCTCATTCTAGAAGGAATCAAACTTTGAAAATCCTTTTGGATTCTAGGTGAAGAGTGTGTCATAGTGCCTTGATAACTTCTCCGAGGTTTGTTACTTTTCTTTTTCTTCAGTGGACCCAACCTCTCAAACACAGAAGTTCTTGTGGTTGATTCTCCAAGTCGATCAAAGACAGAAGGCCTTTTGCTGGAAGTAGTAGACTCCTCTTCCACAGTGATATAGTCGCTAGCCACCCTTCTAATAGAGATACGCACCGGCGGTGGTGGCATGTACCCTAAGCCTTCGCGTGCTTGCCTGGTAGTGGCTTCTGATGGGATTTTTCCCAAATTTGGTGGCTCATTAGGGTTATATCCAGCCTTTACAAATAACTTGTAAGCGTTTAGATCAAAACCCTCTTTCGTACGCTTTGAAGGGAGTGTCATATCTCGCGATGAATTTTGAGCCATAAATTCCCCAAGTGGCTTTGAGGGCAAATTTATTGCATCTATTCCCTTTACTGGAAGAGTTAGCCCCCCTAGTACATTATATTGGACATCAGATGAGTGTCCTTCTTCTTTCCCCACCTTTGGTACATAGCGGAGCACAGAAGCTGTCTTTTTCTTAAAGTACGTGACATTTCCTTTATTTGAAGTGGAGGGAGGCTTTTTAATGACCACGTTTTCAACATCCACCTCAACCTTCTTAGCTGCAAGATCATCACACTTGGTTGATGTGATATCATCAACCTTTTTCTCCTTCACGACATAATTCTTCAAGTAGAATTTTGCATCTGCGAAGTGTGATTCAGCTTCAGTGAATGGCTTATCATCGGCCACTGTCTTTCTCTCTACTCCATTTTCAAGATACTTCAGGCATTGATAGTAGGAGGATGAAACAATTTTGTTCTCGTGTACCCAAGGCCTACCAAGCAATATATTATATGAAGTTTTGGCATCGATCACATGCATCAATACATTTGATCGTAAATCGTCCATATGAATCTCTAACTTGATGGATCCTATGGCCCTCTGACCCCCTTGATTGAACCCTTGGATCATCAAATGGCTTTCAGTAATTCATCAGTTGTGATGCCAAGTTCCTTCAGTATGCGAATAGGCAAGATTTTTACTCCAGACCCTTCATCTATCAGGATTCTATTTATCTTCTTCTCTAGAACATAACCTACCATATACAAGGGACGATTGTGTAGTGTTTCACCAAAAAGGAGATCATCGTCTGTAAATGTGATTTTTGTATTACATACATGTGCTTCTTGGTGAAGAGATTTAGTAGGACTTTCAGGAGAAGGAGGTTCCATCAACAGGCTTTCGCCCTTTGCTTCTTCTTTGTCAGTATTGAAACAAGATGCCTCAATGTTGTCTTGAGTAGTCTTGGCGCAGAACCAACTTGGAAAGAATTCTTCCAAGGTCACAGGACACCGTGGTTTTTGGTGGTGATGCTCCACTACACTCGCCCTCTTTGGCAGCTCAACCAGCATCTGTTTCCTCGGTTTCTTCACCATTCTCCTTCTGGTTGGCTGCTTAGATGAGTCTTTTCGTAGACTCGTCATATTGTTGCGTCTCCGCCTAGTCACCAAAGTCCAACCTTCATCATCACCTTCATCAATTAGAGACTTGTCATGTTTTAATGGCTCCTTATTACGCTCTTTGAAGTTGTATATTTGGACTGGATCGAGTGAGCCAAAAGTGATGGAGATTTGATGAGAACTGGCCTTCTCATCATCAAGCACGATCTTCTTCTCATTAGCCAGTTGCATTATTTTATCCTTGAAGACAAAACATTTCTCCAAAGGGTGACCCACAAGCCTGTGATACTTGCAATAGTTTGGGTCATCAGTTTTTCCATCTTCGTCGGGCCGCTTCATTTCTGGTAGATCAATGAGCTTCAGCTCAAGAAGTTCATCAAAAATTTCAGAAACGTCAGAATCAAGGAATGGGTATTCTTTTTCCTGCATCTCCTTGAAATTCAACTTCTGGTTTAGACGCGCTTGAGAAGTAGTCTTTACGCTTTGCTTCTTGCTCACCTTTGTGGTGAGCTTCACAGGAGACACGTTGACATTCATGGATTCTTTGTTGTCGCTTTTGGGGACAAACTTGGTCCATCTCCTGGGTTCCTGTTTGTCCTTTCCCTTTTGAGGGACATGGATGGGTGCTACTCCTTTTTCGGCAGAAGACATGCTCAACTCCATGTCGTGAGCACGAGTAGCTAACTCTTCAAAGGATTTTGGCTTAATTCCTTGCAAAATATAGAGAAGCTCCCAGTGCATTCCTTGGATACACATCTCTATTGCGGAAGTTTCACTGAGCCTATCTTTACAGTTTAGGCTAGCATTCCTCCATCGATTGATGAAGTCAATAACTGGCTCATCCTTTCTTTGACGAGTATTTGTGAGTTCTACCATGCTCACTGTATGCCTCGTGCTATAGAATCGATTTAGGAACTCATGCTCCAGTTGCTCCCAGCTATCAATTGAATTGGGTTCGAGGTCTGTATACCAATCAAAGGCATTTCCCTTTAGGGAGCGGACAAATTGCTTGACGAGATAATCACCATATGTTCCGGCATTGTTACATGTCTCAACAAAGTGGGCGACATGTTGCTTTGGATTCCCCTTGCCCTCAAATTGTTGAAATTGGGGGGGTTGATAGCCTGCAGACATCTTGAAGCTATCAATCCTAGCAGTGTAAGGCTTGGCATACGTCAGGGAAGACTTGGTAGTAACGTCGTACTTGTCCTTAAGGGTCCCTTCAATGAACTCCTTCAATAGATCAATTGGGATCATTCCGCCAGAAGCGACTGGCACCTCCTTAGTAGGCGGTGTCTGTTTGGTAGGAGGATCTATCTCTTGAATTTCTGGAGCCTTTCCAGGTGCATGGCTAGAATCTCCATCTATTAAGCCTTCCATTCGATCCATCAACTTATCAATCCGAGTGTCTTGAGTTTGCACATACTTGGTCAAACCTTCAATCGCTTTCGCCATATTCGCAAGTTGCTCCTCCATGGATGAGACATCAGTTACCATTGTTTGCATGATTATTGGAGACATCGGAGAGTAGCACGGATTGTCACATAAGTTGATCTCTGAAGTCCTTGGCTCGTGTGGAGTAAGTGGAGATGACATGTTGGTTGAATGACCATCGTTCTTTGTCCCAGAGTTTTTTGAACTAGAGAGATCAAGTAGAGCCAGAGTTTTCTTGATTTTCTCTGTCACACTGCTTCCTTCTTCTGAAGCACTTGTAGAGGACCTTGTTCTTTTTGGGGTTGAAGACCCAAAAACTGGAGTTGATGTCGTCGACACTCGATGTGTTTGTTGCCCCATCATGTTGGCCTTGCTCCTTGTGACGGCCCCAAAGCTTCCAAAAGTAACATCAAGGATGCTTTCTACCTCGGCGGAGAACTTGGAATTAGCAGCCTTAGAGGTAGTGGATTGAGAGTTGACCTTCTTAAAAGTCATTTCGGTATTCTTGAGCTTTGAAGTTGGAAAGTTCAGATGAGAGGTAGAGATTGTCCCACTGGGCGTGCCAGAATTTGTAAGACAATAAAATTCGCGACCGAGAAAATAATAATCGGGACAAGAAAAATATTGCAACAATCATTTATTGATTTCAATATGTGAGTGTTACAATCTCTATGAATCCTCTGATTCGCCTTTCTAAATATAAATTCAAGGGCTTCGAGCTTGATCTTGAATTTGATGAACTTGAACTTGGTTTGTGGATTTAATGAACTTGATCTTGATTTGTGAATTTTGGATTCAAGGGCTTTTGAGCTTGATCTTGAATCTTCGTCTTGATCTTCAGTTGTTTATGAACTTGAATGCTTGAACTTGTAGCTTGTAGAGAAATTTGTGGTGCTTGATCCACGAGCTCTCTCTTGCTTCTTGTTCGAATTGTTCGTTCTCTTTCCTGAATTATGAGGCCCCTATTTATAGTTGTAGAAAGGAAAGAGTCATGATAAATCTGAACTCCTTCCGGCCAATCAGATTAAAGTGACATGACCATATTTGATTGGTTGAAACATGTCATTTGTACACATGGCATATTTTTATTGGTCTTGGATTTGGTTGGGCATGCTGCATCATTTTGACATGTAGCATGATCCTATTGGCTCCTTCACTTGACTTGTACGCCACGTCATTTGACACGTGGCGCCAACTTGGGCCTCTAGAGTAAGATGACATCTTGGGTTTTAGCAAGTGGGCTCATTATTTGTAGCCCAAATTAATGGACTAGCCCGATGAATTTTGGATTTTAATTAAATCCATATTTATTGGACTTAAATAATTAATCCAATTATATTAATCCACCATATTTATTTGGACTAATATATTTAACATTTATATGATTACAATATGATTTTATTTCCTTTAAAATTCATATTCAAGAAATTTACATGCATTATGTGTTTTTTTTAATTCTTAGGATTTTGAACTAATTTGAGCAATAATGAAGTAATTAGATAATACGCAAGCTTTTTCTTTCAATAGTTGGCCAAATGACTACAGGATCATCGATCTACTCTACCTCAATTCATCACATATTACTATTCATAAATTTTAAATTGAAGAGATGTGAATATTAGAATAAAAATTTAAAAATAAAAAAAATCAATATTAATAATCTAATATTTTTAAATTATGAAGAATATAATTAAAAAAAAATGTGAAACATAAAAGTTTTTTACAATTACATAATTGTTTTTACTTATATAAATTTGATTAGAGGTGGAGAGGGGGTGGGGGAGGGGAGTGAGGAATATTAACAATCTAATATCTTTAAATTGTGAACAATATAATTAAGAAAAATCTGAAAGATAAAAAGTTTCTTTTTAATTACATGATTATTTTTACTTATATAAATTTGGCTAGAGCTTGAGATTTGGGGACGGGGGAGGGGGGGGAGGGAGAGGAATTTCATTGAGAAATAATATGATAGTCGAACTTTTTTTTTTTTAAGTTTAACATGCTCAAACAAGATATTCCAGTATGAAATTATTAGAAATAATACTTTAATATTATCCGCGCATTGCGTGGATACGCAAAGTCGCAAACTAGTAAGATTATTAAAAGGCAAAATGAAAAGAACCAAAATAAGAAAAGTAATTCAGAATTATAACACTTATAAAATCCCAAATTGAGGGAATATACGTAAAAATCCCTAATTCCATTTCTTATTACTTATTAGAGATTAGAGATTCTAAATTTATTTAATTTTTCCCTTTTTTATTTTTCCTCTCTTTTCTCATCCCTTTTCTTTCTTTTTTTTTCGTTTTACCATTTTCATTTTTTTCATTCTCCTCAAAATCAATCTTTACCTCCCTAATAACCTCTTTAGATTGTCACCTACTATTTTACTTCATTTTTTATTAATATTCTCTTAATTTCTTTGTCCTAATTTTTACATAAGGTCAATAAAATCCTCATTTTAGTCCACAATTTATGCAAATCTGATAATATCTGCTCTTTCTTTTATATATTTTCTTTTATAATTTCAATACTTTTGTAATTATCCTATAAATTCACCACATATAGTACAATTTAAAGGAGTTAAAAGAAGAAAAAAAGAGGAGGGAAAATAGAACTCTCATAAACTCTTTTGTTAATCTTATTGCATATTTTTAGTACAAAGCAGGAAAAATATATCTATGAAATCTTAAATACATTCTGCTCCTCTACCCTATGAATTCATCTCTAACTTCCTCTACGGATCTTTTATCAATTTCTCAGTAAATGTTGAAGTTGCTGGTTGCGAAGGCATGTTTCCGAAAAACAGTGGTGAATTGTTTGCAGGGAATGCTTGTCCTATCTTCTTGTTAATCCTTTGAATTGTAGACTCTCGCAAAAAATGGTGACACAGAAATCTCATATATAAAATCAGAAATTAAAAGCTGCTTTTGAAATGATAAGAGGATGTATTGGTGACATCAAAAAGCTGCTTGTCGGAGTAATATTTATAGGTTTGATATTTACGTTATCAATTATCAAAGTAATGGAACTTAAATGCTAAATAGAACGTGGGTATATAGAAAAGAATTGTCACCGATCTTTAGGAATAAGAATAGACTCATCAAACTTATGTTTCTTTGATTGTACCATAATGTAACGTTCTTACATGAAAACTGGTCATGCCCGTTTGATAATGAGAATTTTTCACTGTTTTTCGAAAAATTATTTCACTTTAGTGAAAAAAGTAAAAATATATAGTGTTTGGTCATAAGAATTATTTCACTTTAGTGAAAATTATTTTTGAAAAAGTGAAAACAAGTTTTACTTGTTTTCACTCCTATTTCTCTTACAAAAAGTCAAAAAAAACTTTAATTTATTTTCATGATCAAATACAACTCCAACTCCAAAATATTTTAATTTTCATGGCCAAACGTCTACTATAATATTGAAATTAATGGAAGAAATTTAAGAGAAGAAATTAATGGAGGGTCTTTCATTAATATATATAATTTTTAGTAAGAAAATGAGGTAAAAAGCCAAAAAATTGACAAAAATGATAAATACTAATGTTGGGTATAGAGAGGTGCCACATCAGCATGCCTATAACCCTCCTTTATATACTCTCTCTGTTCGCTTTTTCTTGTCACTATTTTTCTAATTGGATTTTTATTTTTACTTGTTTTTTTTGACATATCAAGAAAAAACAAAAACATTTTTCCTATTTTACCCTTATCATTCAATATTGCTTATTCTCTAAATCATTTTCAAGACATATTACTCTAAACATTAATCAATAGGGATAGCATGGTAAAATAATCATATCAATAATTATTTTCTTAATGAATGTATCCTATCAAAAAGTGACAAGTAAAAGCGAGCGGAGGGAGTATATATATACATAGATAAATATAGATTATATATAGATTCTTGGGTTGATCACATACTGTCAAGAATAGATGCATAACATACGTTGGTTTGGAATCCTAATCCTTTTAAGTCATTAATTTCTAAACGGAAAAGGGCCTAAAATGCCTTCATCTATTGAAAATAGTATAAAAATGTCATCCATCTACCTTTGGGCTCTATAATGCACTTCACATCCATCTTTGGGCTCCAAAATGTCCTTCACATCCATCTTTGGGTTCCAAAAATGTCCTTTATTTAACAACTCTAATATTAAATTAAAAAAAATTCATTAATGATGTGTCAACTTTCCATTGGTCCCTATTTAATTAATTAAAATATTAAATAACCCATTTTCTCTTTTAATCTTTTTCCCATCTTTTTTGTGTTTGATCTGGTGAATAATTATTATACTTATTCTTGATTAATATATTTTTGTTAAAAATTGCACATGGGTATTTTATTTTTTTTTTGCATTTTTTCTGTATGATTTCGGATTAGAATTTGATTTCGTATCTTGCTATGAAAAATATACACCAAAATATTTGAATATTATTATCTAAGTTTTTGTCTAATTTAATTGTTTCTTGATCTCAATGAGGATTTGGGTTCTATGGGTCATATTCAATTTCTCTGAATGCGCAAAAAAGAGTCTCAAACTAGATTGAGGAATTGAATTATTGGATTACATGAAGAAATTCTTGATCTCTGATAGATTGTGTGTAATTAGCTTTATGAATTTTACATTTTAGGACGAAGAATTTAGTTTTGAGGGTATGAAACTGGAAGTATTGCGGCTATGGGAAAACAACTTCATTGGAAATATTCCAATAGGTTTAGGTAAAATCCGTAAGTTAAAGACCCTTGATATAAGTACCAATAAATTAACTGAAAATTTATCTCCAAACATGTATACTGACAACAATTTGTAGACATTGATCACTCTCGGAAGCTACTTGTTTGGCCCAATTCCAGAATCTTTGGGTGAGTGTCAATCACTAGGATTAGAATGGGAGAAGATTATCTAAATAGGTCGATTTCAAAAGGGTTATTAAGTTTGCCAAAGCTTATACAAGTAGAACTTCAAGATAATCTGGATCGGATCTATTAGTTTTTGGGTGGGATTTTTAATTTTTTTAATTAATTAAATAGGGGCCAGTGGGAAGTTGACACATCATTAATGAAATCTTTTTTTTAAATTTAATATTGGGGATGTTAAATAAATGACATTTTGGAACTCAAAGGTGGATGTGAAGGACATTTTGAATCCCAAAGGTGGATGTGAAGGATATTATAGAGCCCAAAGATGAATGAAGGATATTTTTATACCATTTTTCAATATGTGAAGGGTATTTTAGGTCCTTTTTCGATTTCTAAATTAATAATTTATATATATTAAACAATTATTTTTATGATAAATATAAAATTTAAATAAAAATTACTGGATTCACATATGTCTCGTCACACTTTAGCTCCGCCCCTAACTGACATATATGTCTCAAGTTACTTAAAGGATAACTATGTACAAAAATCGTTCATTAAAAATGAGATTCTTAACATGAATAAATAAGACAAACTATTGTTACTCATTTGTTCCAATTTATTTGACACTTTTTTGGTTTTTGAGATTTAGACTATGTGAATTTTAACCTATATTTTAAAATTTATATTTTCATCATATTGACATGAGAATAATTACATCTTATTATACTTTTTGTATAATTTAAAATAATGAATTGATCTCATCCAATCTAACTCCCAAAATAAGTGAGTCAGACGCCGAAAGGGACATTATTTGGAGCTTAGGAACCAAAACGGACAGTTCGCCAAATTTCTGGCGAACTGTGAAATCCATTAATATCTGCATTTATTCCTCCGTTTGTTAGTTCAATTTTATTTATTTTCTTTTAAAAAAAATAAGGGGTTCGCCAACCATTGGACAAACCCCATTTCAATTATTTTCTTGCACTTCGCCAAACTTTGGGCGAACCATATTTTTTTTCTTATTATTAATTTGGGTCCGAGTTGGTATGAAGACGAGCATAATTTTAAAGTATTCATTCCTTTAATAACTCTATGCAAATTTGGATATATTATGATATACAAGCAGGAAGACAAACATAATTTTAATATATTCCCTCAACTTCTTTGCAGATTTGCACAGCACATTTTGGTATGAAAACAAAACAAAATTAGTGTCTGCCATTGTAGAATATCTAGAGGGACTAGCCGTCTAGGCAATAACATTGTGTAAATAAATTAGGGGTATCAAAAAGTGGTTCAATCGATATATCGAATCAAAAGGTTAATTGATATCAGGTTATTGGGTTAAGAATTTTTAAACGTTTTTGTAAATTTTTGTAATGGGCTATTGATTTGGTTTTTGATTTTAAGATTTTAGTTAATGATTAAACTGATAACCCAATAAGATTATATTAAAATTATATTATATCCCTTGTTATATAATAATGACTTTAGATTTTAAATTACATACTTTATTTTTTTTACATTTTATAGTTGCTGTCTTAGTGCTTGTAATTTGTGTACACTTTATGCATGATGATAGTGTAGAATAAATGAAAATAAGGAAAAGCAAACAAAAAAAATAGAGGAATATTATCTTATAGATAATTTCTTATCCGTTAAATCAAAAACTGAATCGTTAAGGACTAAAGACTGATTAATCAAAAATTGATAACAAATACATTATTGGTTTGATTATTGATTTAGCATATTTATAAACCAATAAACCGAACCAATAATATATTGTGTTTTATTATATATTTTAATAACCACCTTTGGGTTGGATCAATGCGACATAAGAATTCATGGGGAAGAAAATAAGCTAATTCCTATTCACTAGTTTATGTCCACTTTCTGCTTCTCTATGCAAACACTACACAGAGTTGCACACAATTCACTAAAAAAAATGAAAATGGACATGGTTCGCCAAAAATTTGGCGAAGTGTAAGAAAATAATTGAAATGAAGTTCATCCAATGGATGGTGAACTCCTTATTTTTTTAAAAAAATTTACATAAAATTGAAGTAACAAACGGAGGAACAAATACAAACGTTAATGGAGTTCACAGTTCGCCAGATATTTGACGAACTGTCCATTTTGATACATATTTTGATGGAGTGTCCGTTTTGATTCCTAAGCTCCAAATAGTGTCCCTTTCGACGCTCAACTCAAAATAAGTTAAATTTACTCCGAAAAATATCAGACAAATAGAGACAGAGAGATAAAGTAATAAAACATACCAGTAAAGTAAAATCTTATTTTGAAAAATTGACAGTGCACGAGGTATATGCGTTTTGAAATGAATAATTAATTAGCAAATCAAAGACAACTAGAAGCACCATTTTAATTAGAAATTTAACTGAAATTTAAGTTGAACCACAAAAGTAGTGCAGTACTGGAGATAGCAAGCGTGAAATTAACAAAGTACATCAGCAATTCGACATCATGCATTACTATCAAATATTACGCTGGGTTGGCAACCGGTAAGTACCCATTCATATGGAGAGATTCAAGTTCGAATTTTAAGAATAAAAATATCTTTGATAAACAACGCGTTTTACCTTCAAAATGAGATTTTCCTCGTGTAAATCCAACTTCATCGGACCCTAAAGTGGATACAGAAAAAAATGCATTTGCATAAAAAGAGAGCATGAAAAAGCTGTAAAACTCAGGATGGATAGCGCTAGAGATGTGCACAAAGATCAAAGACAGCCTTAAGCAATAGTGTCAATAAGCTTATTCATCCATGGCGCTATCCCTCCTGAGCTTTACAGATTCTCCATGCATTTCCACCAGAAATTTATAAAAATTTTCCCTATAGTTTATGAAAGGGAGAAAACAGATAGAAAGGACAGCACAAAAATGATGAATGGATGGTTGGGGGAATTTTGAAGGAAAGGAGAAGCCTATTTATGGTAGCAAACTGACGTGGGGGATATAAATTGACCAAGTTTTTTAATTCTTCAACTTGTATGGTATTTGTCTCTATTATTGGTCAAGACTATTCATTGATTTTTTTTCTTTTGGTTATTATTATAATATATATTATGTCTTTAATTACTCCTTTAAATGCTTCTGCCGACTACGTTACTTCACCTCACCATTGAAATTAGCCACAAAGGTAGGGCGATCGGTTGGTGGTGTGTATAAAAATTATATTGAATATGATATATTAGTAAATATGGATATTAGTTATATAAATAATATTTAATAGAGTGTATTAGAATAAGAATATTTTTAATATTATTATATTATTTACTCTATAAAAAATACTACTGAATATATATATATTGACTGTTTTCACTTGACATATAATCTGTTTGGCCAAACTTCTAAAATCAGTTTATTTTCAGAAGTGTTTTTTCAAAAGTGCTTTTCAAAAAAGTACTTTTGGTGAGAAACAGTTTGTGTTTGACCAATATAATTAAAAAAACACTTTTGAGCAGCAATTAGTGTTTGATCAAGCTTTTAAAAGAGCTTTTGGAGAGAAGCTACTTTTTTTAGCTTATGAAAACTGTTTTTTTTACTCACCAGAAACACTTATTTTCTTCCATAAGCTTGACCAAACACCTCAATTTTTTAAAATAAGCACTTTTGAGAAAAAATAAGCATTTTTGGGGAAAAATAAGCTTGGCCAAACAGGCTAATAGATTTTAAGAAAACAAATAAGATTTTTGAATCTTATGATTTTAAATTAAATATATGTCAAATGTACCAAAATGGACTTAAATTTATGGTCTTAAACATATATGTGAAAAATTGGAATTAAAGAGTTGCTTAAAAGGAAAAGAGTCATTCTTTTTAAAACAGACTAAAAATAAAAGTATGTCAAATAAATTGAAATGAATGAAGTATTAATTATACATAAGTTAAAAATATTATCAAATAAACAAGAAATTAAGAAGTACTCCATATGTCTCATATTATATGACACACTTTTTTTCATTTTAGTCAATTCCAAAAAAAATGACACATTTTTATATTTAATAAAAGTTAAATTTTAAAATGTCAATTTCTCTTCGATGAAATAATTTATATCCATACAAACATGATTATGACTTATTTTAAATCACTAATTTTAAAAGATTTTCTATATTTCTTAAACTCTGTACTCATTCAAACTAAATCATCCAAATTGAGACGGAGGACGTACCAAAGTTAATACGTATTAATATTATTTTTTCTAATACCTCGGTCAAACTACGTCTTTAATTCAGAAAATAATTTTTTTGGCTCTACAAATGAGTATAGTATACTATTTTCAGTATTACAACTGTGTCCGTGTAGGCACCAAATTTTCTCCTAATCTTTTTTCCTAATTTCTACGTCTGTATCATCATTGCCTACGAATTTCTTCCACACATTTTTCAGCTTAATGATGACCAGTTTGATCTTTTCTGCGCACCAATTGCGAAGAAAAAAAAAAAAAGAAATTGAACCTTTAGATACAGTCGAATCTTATAATGTATTAATAGTCGCAACGTTCAATCACATGGGACTGTCACAGAGGCACGAAATCCTTCATTTGACAAAGATTTCTGGCAGACCTTGCCCTGTACATATTGTGGGTGTAAATAAAGCGTCAGAAGAGAGAGCATATTTAACATGGCCCACATATTAACTAAGTAGTTAGTTACATAATTTTCCATTTGAATATTACTCCATCCGTCGATCTTTACTTGTCCATTTTTCTATTTTGGAAAGTCCAATAATACTTGCTTAGTTTATAAAATCAATAGATAATTTATCTATTTATATCCATTTTACCCTTGATATTAAATACAATACATCACTCATTATATTTTTTAAAGTAAAAAATTTATTATATTCAAAGGGGGATATAGTAAAATCACCCCTATATTTATTATTTCTTAAGGTATGTGTCAATTCAAAAGTGGACAAGTATTTATGGATGGAGGGAGTAGTAAGTTAGATAATTTTAGGTCATTATGCAAAGTATCACTTGTTTCTTTGTCGGGATGAAACATTTTATGAGTCCCTACAGTTCAGACTAAAGTTAGAAGACTAGTTGGTTTCTCTTGGTACTCTGGCGATTGTTAAAAGACCACTTACTAGTAGTACATTCACTTGTATTTTGAATATACAGTTAATTATGGATATCCATATACGAATAGCTTGTACGTAGCACGACAATCAGCTTCCTGAAGAACTTACAAGTAGTTTTCTAAAGTAACTTACAAAGCAGCCTGCTAATAGCTTTGTAGATAATTCTAGCTTCTGTAAGTAGTTTCATAGCAGCTATACATTATTTTATAAATTGGGAGTCAAAACAATTCATTTTCAATATCAATTTACCCCCCCCCCCCCCCCCTTCCCAACTTCTTTCTCTATATTTTGTTGCCTTGTATTTTTATTATTATTTCAGACCACGTTATCAGCATGAGTCTTTATCATCTTGAATATTTACTTCGAAAAAATACAAAGAATTGTGCTTGAGCAAGATTACTTTTCATCGTAATCGTTGTGAACATGGGCTAATTTATATACAAAAAATTGGGGCACGTGAACTTGTAGTCTCTCCGTAAAACTAGATATTTTTATCTGCTGGCACGCATGATACAAGAAGACTAATGTGCAATTGGTTAAAGATTGTGTTATTTACCCGCCCCGTCCCATTGCCATCCTATTCATGTGGTTCCCGGATGAACCGGGATTGCTGGTGGGTATGAGAGGAGGGACGAAGTTGGCTAGGTGGTTCGGGCAATCAAATGAAAATCTCCTCCACTGTATCGTGCTTCCTTTATGCTCTCTTTATGTCTATTTCAATCAGTGTTCTCCCTATGTGTCTAATGGTGTCTCTATTGATAAGGATGAGTCTAGGTCCTTCTTGGAAGACAGGTTCACCCCATTTATGTATTTAATAATCCTTGTGTGTGAGGTGTGTATATTCTGCTTGTGCGCTCTCTTATCTGCAGGTTAGATGATGATGCTCCCAAAACATGGTCTCCTGCCAAGGGTGAGCATGAGAGTTTGATATAATTGAGTTAGAAGGAATCTTTCGTAAGAGGGTGACTAAATTATTACTTCACGTATTTTCAATCTTTCTATTCTATGCTAATTATGATCACCAATATTATTTTTATTTAATGTCTTGTTATGACTAAATTCAATTATGCTTATAACCGCGAAAAGTGATAATATTTTCATAGGCTTGTTGAGTTTACTATTGAAGATGTGTTAGAGAAAAAATTAGGAATAAAATCTCAATTACCGATAACATGACACATGAACCCGCATAAATGCTCGTTATCTCAGTTATACGGGACCCCCATTACCCGTTCACACAATCAATTATACACTAACTCTTCGAAAGGAGTTAAATAAAGTCTCAACTTGCCTTAAAAGAAAGCTGACAAGTTTAATTATTGATTTACCCTTCCCAAAGCCTCCAAACGAGTCCAATCTTGTCAAATCGTAATCTACATATGAAAACGAATTCGTAAACACCCGTATTGCTATACTTCTATTCCGGACCCAAAAAAGTCAACCCTGAGTCTCCAAGGACAAAATTTGAATTTTATTCGAAAAACATGTCATCCATAACGTAAGAAACTCAAATCTAAAATTTTATTAAAAAAATTGGATCTCAAATCGACCTTAAAATCATTAAAATTCGGTCTCATAACTTTAGCCCAAAAATCATCATTTTCACAATTTAAACATTTATTTAAAGGTGAAATCATCAATAAAGTATCGAAAAATGCATAAATAAAGGTTCAGTTACAAACATAATGAACAAATCGTGAAAATATCCTTTTGAATCCCAAGAATGTGAATCCAAGCTCTCCAAATTGAGTTATGTGGCTTATGTTTGGAAATTGAAATTTTAAAATTTGTCTAGGCATCTATTCTTCGTGGGGTTGATCGCGAACGCGACCCAAGTCTTGCAATGGTGAAGACCACTAACCCGACACCGAACCAAATGCCTTTCACGAATGCAAGGGTCTATCTTTCCTTCTTCGGGAATGCAACCGAGGCCTCAAAAACGCGAGGAAGGAATTTGCTGCACCAAATAAAAGTTGAACCAGCAGTAGCCAAAGTCTCAAAATTTTTAATGGACGCTCGAAATTTGTTTGGAACCCCCGTGAAGACAAACCAAATATATTACTAGACCGACACAATATTTTGGACTTGTTGGAATCATCAAAACACCTATTTGGGGTCGTCTTGACCAAGTGTTGACCAAGGTCGACCCTTAACTCCTAAATTTTAAATTTCCAACCAATGACATGAATCTCATCTGAATGTCTTAGGACTTGAACCAAAAGTCTAACTAACTAAAAAAATCACCTTCCGAACCTAGCGTAGCTGTCAAAATTTCGCTCAAAGATCATCTTTATCGAATGTTGACTTTGACCAATTTTTTCATCCTTCCAATCTTCCAAAAAGAAAAACCCATCTAAAACCTGTCCAACCACCTCAGGATCCATGCCACATATCCTCGCAGATACAAATATCATATAAAAGCTACATAAATGGATGAAACATGGAAAATATGTAGAAAACACAAAATGATCATGAGGGTCGTTACATTATCCACCACTAAAAAATATGTTCGTCCTCAAATGTAATGACAAAGAAGATACGTAAACTACCAAAAAGCTAAGAATATCTTCTTCGCAAGTCCATATCGATCTCCATAGTAGCCTCCTTCATCGGATAATGTCACCACTAAACTTTCGCTGAAGCTATCTCCTTGGACCTTAACTTCCTAATCTGCCTATTTAAATAGTCATAGGCTCCTACTCAAAAGTTAAATTCTGATCCAGATCCACCAAGTCTCATTGAATCACATGAGAACCATCAAAATGATACTTCTTCAACATAGACACATGAAAAACAAGATACATAGCAGAAAGGCCTAGAGGGAAGGTCAACTCATAGGCCACCTCCCTAATACGCTAAAGAATCTCAAACGGATCAATAAACCGCGGACTAAGATTGTCCTTCTTTCCAAACCTTATGACAACTTTCATAGGCAATCCTTTTAACAATACCTTCTCCCTAAAGATTGAACTAAGAAACTCATTTCAATCCACATAGCTCTTTTTCCTACTTTGGGCTTTAAGAAGCCTACGTTGAATCACTTTCAGCTTATTCAAGGAATATCTCAATAAATCTGTATCCTACTGCCTAACATCAAAAGCATAAAACCAACCAATAAGAGACCTACACTTCCTACCATACAAATTGCAATAACCCTCGTTGTGATTTTTAGAATTTTATGTACTTTGACCATTTTGTCCTTCCCTGTTGTTGCTTTATATCAATTATGAGTTGCGAAAATAGTTTGCACGATCCCCGGTGCGTTCAGATGTGATTTATATGAGTTATTAGTTTTGGATAACCTTAAAGTGATTAGTTTGACTTTGGTCAATATTTTGTGATCCGAGCTTCGGATGGTGATTCTGACATTTCCGTTAGATCCAGAATGTCAATTTTAGTTTATTAGCATAGTTAGTTCGGGCCCTGAACCTTTGTTTTGTATTTTGACATCTTGAACAAAAACTAGTAATATTTAGCCTAAAGGGGGTCCCAGGGGTTAATTTGTTGTAAATAATTTTTTTCCAAAAATATGATGATTCCATTGAGCCCAGAACATTGAAATTAGACTAATAGCATTATTAGTTTATTTCTGTGGGGTCCCGAATAAATTTTGAGGTTCCACTTGGAGAGTTTTTGACTTGTGTTTTATTGGTTTCAACTGTTGTTAGTATTTATCATCTTCCATTGATTTCTTTACAAAATCCATCTTCAAATCCTTGCTTTTAAACATGATTTTGGGGGTTTTACCAGGTAAAATTTTAAATTGGTTTTCCTTCGATTTGAAGTCCGATTTCTACTCATTTTTAGTTGGATTTTCAGATTTAGACTCCTCTTGATATGAAGAACATAATTCTTAAATAAAAATACCAATTTTACCCTTGTATTTTTGAAATCGATTTTCGAAGTGATTTTAGACCCAAAATTAAAATATATTGATATGGATATCGACAAAATCCTTTTGACTTGTAGATGTCATTTTTGATTAGATTGGTTATGTTTGGAGATGATTTGAGGGAGTAGAGCTTACGATTGGTCTTGTAGACTATGTTTGGCTTCGCAAATCTTCTTTAAAGGCAAGTAGAGATGTACCTTGACTTTTTCTGAAGTGTTTGTGTTGTATGCTTGTTTACTTATGTATTGTGAATCGCTTAGAGTTTGGGGATCCCTATCATGCCCCGAATCCCATCGGGACGGATTGACACTCGTAGCCGACAAGGACCGAGAGAACCAAGCTTTGCTTCTATTCGTTCGTATGCATGTCATAAGAAACACCATTACCAAGTAAGGACTTTAAAATGCTAATAACAGAACTCATGGGACATGTGATATATGTATATATACACATATGCGAAACTTGGTCGTTGAGGCCACCAAGTCAAGAACGACATATCCTTTTTTTTTTTTACATTTATACACCCACATCCGTCTACAAAAGCCTCTAACAAATGCGTTGACCAAATGAACTAAAAGTCGGGACAAGTCCCCGCTTTATCTTTACAACATCAAAACAAATGTACAACAGTGATAAGTCCCGAAGCAACTGGGGCTCACCAAAGATCCATAACTAACTGTCAACTTACTGTCTGTATAAAAATCTACTAGTGCCTGCACCTGCAACATGTAAGGTAAGTCCCTCGAGGGGGTTAGTACGAAGAATGTACTGAGTATGTAAGGCTCATAAGAAATAGCATCATACATGAGAATGTCAATAAAATAAAATATGAGAGACTAGTCAATGTGTATAATTCATCATTTTATATACTATCTTTTATAACCACTCTCCTTCAAGGGAAATTACCTTCTCTCAAGAGACTTGCCTCCAATAGATTCTTCTATACCTAAAAGATTCTTTCTTTCCTCTATGCTCATTACCACTATTGTTCATCTACTTGCGTACATCCACTTTATTAATGTACATCCACTCTATTAACGTACGTCCACTCTATTGGTGGTTTAACCTGCATCCACTCTCATGGTGGGAGAACATACATCCACTCTCACTCTATGGTGGGGGAACATACGTCCACTCTATGGTGGGAGAACATACACACTCTATGGTGGGAGAACATACATCCACTCTATGGTGGGAGAACATACATCCACTACATCCACTCTATGGTGGGAGAACATACATCCACTCTATGGTGGGAGAACATGATATATCAACTTATGAGAGATTAATACATTAAGGATCATGACACTAATTGAAACACACAACTATGCTTTATCTTATTCTTATGCTTCATGAGATTAACACCTTAACTTATGAGGGATAGATATATTAGCTCGCACTTTACCTCCTTCACTATTCTTATGAGATATTATATAAGTAGGTATATGATACCGGGCCTCCACCTTTGGTGGGCTATAATAGATAACAAAGCATAATATTGGGATTAGTCCATATTGAACTTATACCCTCTAGAATGTGATCCATACTCAATGAAACATATAGCAACCATGTGCATTACCTCTTTACAATCTTATACCCTCTACCTAGTTATGAGAGTGACACGTTAAAGATCATGACATTAAAGCACACACTTATATGCACACCTCACTTCACCCCTTTACCTCATGAGATTGACAATTTCACTTATGAGGAATAATTATACTAACTTGCACATCACCTCTCTTATTACTCTTATGAGATTGGTACTCTTACTTATGAACAATTGGCACAAGGATAATCATCATACTATAGGACTTTGGAACAAGACATAATCGGAATAATGCTATTCAAACTAAACAAGCTCTCTTTACCTCATTACTCTCGTTGAGATAGTTCTTTTAGAAATTACAACATCATGGCATCTTTGGAACTTCAATCAATGAATAAAAGATAAGTGAATCATAATTCATCTAAGAATAGGGCACATATGAATAACAATATACATCACCCTGAATTGATATACTTCAAGCCCCTCGGAATTGAAACAAGTCCAATGTCAAAAAGAACAATATCTTGTAGAAGGATACGAAAAGAGTAACCTTACATACCTTGTATTCTTAATACGAATACACAATCTTAGACGCGTATACAATAGTCCCACTCCTTCTTTATGTATCACTCTACAACACAAATACATAACGAAATTCAAATTAACCACCAACTACCTTACAAGTGTATGTAACGTCAATGAGTTACATGTTTGCCTTTAAACATGCCATTTCCCCTTGACAAAACCATTGATGAAATTATTATTACAAAAATCCCATAATATTCCCAACATTGACCAATACATGAGAATCAATACATTTCACCACAACACTTCTCCTTTACACTTTCTTATCCATATCACATCATAAATAATCCATCAAATTACCTTAATACACCTCATAGCACATATCGGCCAAAATCCCACAATTTACACTTTTAGAAAAATAACAAGTTTAATAACAAAATCACACCATACATGTTCATATTTTATCCATACCATGCTCTTTCATTAAGACATCAAGTCTCTTTTCAAATTCAAATCACAAAGATGGCACATCTTTCACCAAAAGCACAAATACACTATTCACCACCTTGCCGACATAACTATCATGATATACATAATCTCCCATGCATATAATATGTTAATCCATGAGAATAAATACTTACCAAGTCTTGGAATAGGATGATCTTCACCAAAGAAAAGGCTTAGGGTTCTTAGGGTTTGAGAGAACCAAAAAGAAAATGTCTTGTAATTCTCAAAATGTGTTGTGTGTGTTTAAGAATAAAAATCTGATTTTGGGACCCTTATATAGTGCTCAATTCATCCTTAGACATTTTCTTGCATTAAATGCAATGGTCCCTTGGTCAAAATGGAAGAATGGGTCATTTTGCCCTTTGGGCCATGTCTTTTAATCCCATTTTGGGCCTAAATTTGGGCCCAATAACACATATCCATTTAACCCATCAACTTTCATCTATAATTCACCATATATCCCATGTTTAAATAATTCCATAATGTCACGACAATATTCTCTTACGAGATTCTCATTCATCGCCTCAATCGCAAAAATAGGAATTATAGTCGCCCATGGCTTCATTGAACATTTTGGATAACTATTTATATTTCATGATTTGATCATGTAGGAGTATGTAGGAGTGTATTTAAGTATTTGAAGCTTTAACAATGCTCAAAGAACTCCAAATAACCAAAAGAAACCATCCAAGAATCGTCGTAGAATTGCGTTACAAAACGAGTCCGGAAAGGCAAAACCTTTGTGCCTGCCTTGCGCCACTGCTGCAAAGAAAGGAAGTGGCGCAAGATTTACTTGCCCTCTGAATCATGGGCTTGCTCCACACCCCCTGAAACAGGGTAGTGGCGCAAATTTCAGCACCTTGCTGAATTTTTCGGCCACTTCTTCAATACTTGCATATCGTCCAATACCTTATCAAAACACTACAAAATACTTACTTAGTGATCTTAATCATCAATTAAACATGAATCCAAGTCACCAAATGAGGTTATAATGTGTACGGGGTATTACCCAAATGCTCCACGAGATCACAAAACACCTCCTACACAGGTCTAATCGCACATATTAGGTCCGATATCAAATGTTTCACCAATGACACTATAAAACACATACCCATGGGATCTAAACACCAAGGTAGATATGAACCCAAGGTATCAAATGAGGTTAGAAAAGTATGGGGTTCTACAATACCACTTAGGTAAAACGGTGAGCATCTGTATAGGTACTGGAGTATTTTGATGGATTATAGTTATATAATTGCTTACCTTAGTTAGTTATGCTACTTTATGCTATGCTTAGAATAGGTGGATTATTGAACTGGAATAATTGATAGTGGATACCTATTTTTGAGCTTGAATCGTGTTTAGTAGACTTTATTGTGATGATCGGGGCTTAGTGACCTTTTAGGGGAGTAATTATGTTATTATTGATATTTGATGGAATGATTGAGGTTTAGAAAATACTGAGAGTATAAATAGACTTGTAATAGTTAGCGTAGTTTTTTTCTTTTAGTAATTTAGTCTAATGATGCCATCTTTGGGAAAGATGAACCTAATATAAAGAACAAGCTAGGTTTGTGTAATTTTTGAGATATATTATTATTAGGATTGTTACTAATTTTGTATTGTCGGTGTAGGGGCTTATGTGAATAATATTATTTTCTTGAGAGATTATTTATTATTGTGTCGCTCAAGTGGGAGCTTGACTTGATATTATTGGCCTTGTTTGTGCATTAAATTACCTTATTTATTAATGTGTCAGCCTAGAGGGGGCTTGACTTGATATTATAAGCCTTATTTGAGCATTAAATTGCATTATCATTATAGTGATGCCCGAGTAAGGGGTTGTAAATGACATTATTGATGTCTTACATGACTATTTATTCTAGTGGTGTCGTGCGAGGGCTTATATCATGAATTATTGTCATATTGAGATTATTCTGAGCTTATGTATACCCGTATCGAATTGATGATTATCTTCATACTGATTGGTTGTAAGCATTACATCCTTATTTTGCTCATACATTTTCATAAGATTTGGTACCACTGAGAAACACTGATTTTGAAAGAAAATGACACACTTTAAAAACCCTTGGTCGTGATCATTAGTCGCAAGATTGATTAAGTTATGAGATTGAGATTGTGAAAGTATATGGTCCTATCTAGCGAGGAGGCTTGGAAGGCGTATACGATACTTGAGATTGAGATTATGAAAGTATATGTGTTGCGAACACCCCCATGGGTCCTGTCCGAAGTGCTGAGGCTTGGAAGGTGTATACGAAACATCCCACCATCATCACTACATTGTATTGCATCACTTGGTATGGTTTGACACTATGTTTGAGTATTTATTTTTGTATTAAATTACAGCGATTAAACCTAATTTGTGATATTGTGTATTCTTCCTTTATTTCACTACATTATATCATATTATACTATCTCTTGGTTGATTTGGGAGTTGAGATATTTATAAGAGATGGGATATGGCTATGGCTTGATCAGTGAGACATGTAGTATCGCACCTATTGGTAGCATGATATACACATAATTATGCACTCTCACTAATTTATCCCATATTATTGGTTGAATACGATTGATTGAGCCTGATATATTGTGTTAGTGAGTCTCCCTCATAAATGACTTCTTTGTATTTACCTGTTGTAGATAAATGGGGAACCTTAGGTAGTTGGGGTGGTGGTTCTCACCATCCTTTTGGATTAGGGTCGATTATCGATGATGTTTGCTGAGTAAATGTGTTTCGTACTCACTCTTACTTTTTTTTCCCTTTTTATTTTCTTCTGCATCTTGTACAGGTATTGGTTTGAGTAACATATAGTATTCCCTCAGCATTGATATTATGGAGATCGAGGTAGTGGCTGGCGTTTTATAGAGCGTACTTGGATCTCTCTTTATTTATCTTATGCTTTATTTGTATTTAGATACTTTAGATTATTGATATCATCTTGTATTAGATGCTTGTACTAATGACAACCAAACCTGGGATGTATCTTTAAAATTATTATTTTATCATTAAATATTTTGGGATTATTCTATTCTTCTTTTTCCGCTTCTGATTTACTTTAAGTATTAAGTTTGGGTTGGTATAGGCTTACCTATACCGAAAAGTGTGACAGGTTCCATTACGTACTTTATTTTTGGGTCATGACAAATTGGTATCAGAGCGCCAGGTTCATTGGTCTCATTATACAAGCCAAGTTTATTAGAGTCTGGTGGATCGGTGCGGAGATGTCTGTTATCTATCTTCGAGAGGCTACATGACTTTCGAAGAAATCTATTTCGTGATTCTATTTCATGCGTTCATAGCTTTGTATAACTCAAAAACCACTTATTCGCTCTCTCACAGATAGTGAGGACGCGTTCTTCCTTAGATAAAGGTTCTGAGCCCATGTCTTCGGTATGCGGTATAGGTAGGGGTCGAGTTAGAGGTTGAGTTGAACATCCAGGCCAACTAGAGGTCAGGTTGGGATTGCCTCTTCAGATTCTAGAGTTGCTTATGATGTTGGGTCTATTGAGATAGAAGGGTTGAGGCCAGTGCAGACCCCGCCTGTGATATTAAACATACCTATGTGTGAGGATTTCTTGGTATGAGTGTTGGGTTTCTTTGAGAGGGTGGATCCTACTTTGATTCGACATGCTACTTCGAGACTTCAGACTCCAGATGCTTATTTAACTATAGATTCCCCTAGTGTTGATGAGGTATTACCAGGGATCGCTCCACAGCCAGTGACCTTACCCTTTATGTCCATGGAGGTACAGAGTAGGTTTGTAAGTTCATGAGGACAGATCCTCCTTGGTTTGATGGAGATCCTAGATTTGATGCTTATATGTTCCTAAGCGAGAGGCTACACGAGTTGGGCTTGGTGGATTCTAATGGAATTGATTTCACCGCCTTTCTATTCTTTAGACCAGCTAGACAGTGGTAGAGGACTTTAGTAGAGAGTAGACCAGTTGGGTACCTCCTCTTTTATAGAATCAGTTTTCTTGAGAGATTCTAGAGGAGTATGTGTGGAGACTTAAGAGGTTGGTGGGCAAGAGGCCCCATAGACTTGATGATGATAGCGATGTGTATAGTAGAGGCCAGGATCCTCATGGTTATTCTTGGAGAAGGTTAGATTGTAGTGGCCATTCAGGTCCTTCAGGCCCAGTTTAGTGGGCTCCTAATTCTTTGGGTTGCTTCATATGTAGAGATCTTGGGCACTATAAGAGGGATTACCCACAACACGGACAGAGAGATGCCTCATTAGTTGCTCAGGGAGATGACAGGTCTCAGTATTATATTTCTTGGGATGGGCTCGAGGTAGGAGCTTTTGGTACAGTAGCCACAGGTATGGTTTCAGTACGCCTTTGATCTGTCTTGGTTATGTTTGACTGTGGTTCTATATTCTCCTATGTGTTTACATATTTGGCATTAATTCTTGTTGTGATTCATGAGTTTTGTTGGGTCTATTGTTATTGCTACCCATAGATAATTCTTTAGTGGTGAATCGGGTGTGCCGATCCTATATTGTGGCTCATTTAGAGTATATTGCTGGATTGGATTGGATTTTTTTTGAGTATTATGGATTTTGGTGTATTTGGGTATGATCTTCTCGATGGTTATATTATGGAATAACGGTGGATCGATGGTAGGTTTGGGTATATTTAGATTGAAGAATGGATTAGACTTGTAGTGTGGCGGATTTGAAAGAATTGCAAGTAAAGGATTCTGAAGATTTTCAGGCATTCAGGCCTTGTGATTTGTTATTTCCTTAATGATTAGATTTGTTTGCATGGAAAGACTTATGGGTGTTGAAACACCCCTTGATTAGACCTGAAGGATTTAAGCTTATAAGAAATTCTTACTTTGATTCGGAAAGAGTTTCGAATGTAAAGAAAACTTGTTTGTAGCATTTGTTACCTTAGTAGCTAAGTGGTTTAATGGAATATTTCTGCTCATGAGTTTTGATTAGAGTATGGATTATTATTCCATGACTCTTGTATTAAAGATTACTGAATGGGAAATGAGTTAAGAAAAGATAAGGAACTTGTACATAAGGAATTTTGATATATTAAGGTTTTAGCTATAGGTTTGAGTCAGAAATTCAAAGTTCTGACAATGTGATTCATTAGTGGCTTATGAGAAGTCTAGCAGTGACTTTTTGAGTTTTGATTTATGATTTAGGCATCTGTCAGTGAGATATAATGATGGTTGCACTTCTTTTATGGGTTGATTATCCCTGATATGATGGGTTGCTTATGTACGTAGGATCAGAGAGGGTTTTTGTTCTACCAGACAATTGAAGACTTGGGTTGATTGATGTTTCTTGGGTATTGAGGACTGTATGGGTCATTGTGAAGAATTACATGAGGATTTGGTGTCATTTAGAGTGTTCAGGTCTATGGTATATAGAGTATTATGATGATTCTCAATTTTCTCAAAGGGTTGAGCATAAGGATACGACTATTAAATAGTGATCTAAGTGTGCTAAGTATGACTTCTGAGGTTTTGTGTGCCATTGATATCAATTTCGAGCCCATTTGCTTTAGTTTAAGGATGTGGTGTTGTATATTTCGACATATATGATATCGACCTTGAGTAGGTTAATTCAGTATCTTGGTGAGTGGGTATGTGGTTTCATGGGTTCCTTGGCATTTTGTGGGTCCAAGGATGATTTTTGATTTTGTGGTGCAATTAGTGAATTTTGGTGTCTTTGGCAGATTTAGATTAGCTGGGTATATTCAGAACTTCTAGCATGATCGACTCAGTTTTTGGGTACAGAGGAGGTTTAAAAATAAAGAAATTCAGCTTCATTGAAGAATTTGGTCTTAGATGCTTGTGTTGTGACTTTGTGAGTCATTGTGTGAAAGATCTCTGGTTCCATAGTGAGATGGTAATTTTATAATTGTGACACCGCTTTGGAGTGCCTGATTGAGGTTTACGAGGGTATTTTCTATCCTTTGTCTATTTTGACATTTTTCTTACTTGTACGTTCGAGGACGAACGTGAATCTTAGTGGTGGATAGTGTAATAACCCTCATTGTGATTTTTAGAATTTTCTATACTTTGATCAGTTTGCCTTTACCATTGTTTCTTTATATCAATTAGGAGTTGCGGGAATGGTTTACACGATCTCTAATGAGTTCGTGAGTGATTTATATGAGTTTGTAACTTTGGATAGCCTTAAAGTGATTAGTTTGACTTTGGTCAACATTTTATAATCCGAGCTTCGGATGGTGATACTGACAGTTCCATTAGATCTAAAATGTCGATTTTGGGTCATTAGCATGGTTAGTTTGGGCCCTGAGCCTTTATTTTACATTTTGACCTCTTAAATGGAAACTAGTTAAATTTGGCCAATAGGGGGTCCCAGGGGTTAATTTGTTGTAAATGATCTCTTTTCAAAAATCTGATGGTTCCATTGAGTCCAGAACATCAAAATTAACCTAGTAGCATTTTTGGTTTGTTTCTATGGGGTCCCAAATAAATCTCGAGGGTCCGTTCGGAGAGTTTTTGACTTGTGTTTTACTGGTTTTAGCTGTTGCTGGTGCAGGTCCTCCTTTCTTTGCATTTGCGACCCCCATGTCGCATTCGTGAAGAATGATTATTTCCTTCACCGCGATCACAACGGCTGGTACAATGATTGCAAAGCGTTACTCGTGGATCGAGTCAGTTTCTTCATCGCGTTCGTGGCCTAGGTCCCGCATTCAAGAAGGTTTCAGTTCGGGTCAGGTCGAGATTGCGATTAAGGGCGTACCTGGGAAGAATATTTATTTCTTTTTTTCAGGACAAGGAGGTTCCATTCCACCATTTTCATAGATTCCAAGCTTGTTTTTGAGAGATTTGAATGGAATTTTTAAAACTTGAACTCTAGGTAAGTTTCTAAACTAGTATTTTATCACCTTCCATTGATTTCTTTACAAAATCCATCTTCAAATCCTTGCTTTTAAACATGATTTTGGGGTTTTTACCTGGTAAAACTTTAAATTAGTTTTTCTTCGATTTGAAGTCTGATTTCTACTCGTTTTTAGTTGGTTTTCAAATTTAGACTCCTCTTGATATGAGGAACATATCATAAATAAATATCGCAATTTTACCCTTGTATTTTTGGAACTGATTTTAGACCCAAAATTAAAATATATCGATATGGGTATTGATGAACTCCCTTTCATATGTAGATGTCATATTTGATTAGATTGGTCGTGTTTGGAGATTATTTCAGGGAGTTGAGCTTTCGGTTGATGCCGTGGAGTGTGTTTGGCTTTGTGGATCTTCTTTAAAGGCAAGTTGAGATGTACCTTGACTTTTTTAGAAGTGTTTATGTGTTGTATGTTGTTTGCTTGAGTATTATGAATCACTTAGAGTTTGATGGTACCGCTTAGGTGAAATTGCGAGAATCTCTGCTGGTACCGAAGTCTTTTGATAGATTGTAGTTGTATAATTACTTACCTTAGTTAGTTTTGCTCCTTGTGGATATGCTTAGAATAGGTGGTAGATGGTTGGCTTATTGACCTGGAATAATTGATAGTGGATACCTATTTCATAGCTTGAATCATGTTAAGTGGACTTTATTGTGGTGATCGGAGCTTAGTGACCTTTTAGAAGGATAATTATGTTATTATTGATATTTGATGAAATGATTGAGGTTTAGAAAATACTTAGAGTATAAATAAACTTGTAATAGTTGATAAGATTATTGGGGTTTAGTATCTCTTAGTAGAGCATTTTGTTAATTAGAGTAGTTTTTCCTTTTAGTAATTTAGTCTAATGATGCCATCTTTGGGAATGATGGACCATGGTAAAGAACAAGCTAGATTTGGGTAAGTTTCGAGATATATTATTATTTGGATTGTTGCTAATTTCCTGTTGCCCATGTAGGGGCTTATATGAATAATATTATTGACTTGAGAGATTATTTATTATTGTGTCGCCCTATTGGGGGCTTGACATGATATTATTGGCCTTGTTTGTGCATCAAATTGCCTTATTTATTACTGTATCACCCGAGAGAGGCTTGACTTGATTTTATAAGCCTTATTTGAGCATTAAATTACTTTATCATTATAGTGATGCCTGAGTGAAGGGTTGGAAATGATATTATTGATCTCTTACATGACTATTTATTCCATTGGTGCCGTGTGAGGGCTTATACCATGAGTTATTGTTATATTGAGTTTATTCTGAGGTCATCATGTATACCTATATTGAATTGATTATTTCTTTATACTGATTGATTGTGAGCATTACACCCTCATTTCATTCATACATATTCATGAGATTTGGTACTACTGAGAAACACCGAATTTGAAAGAAAATGAGACACTTTATAAAACCCTTGGTCGTGATCATTAGCTGGCAAGGTTGATTGAGGTATGAGATTCAGATTGTGAAAGTATATGATCCTATCCAGCGAGGAGGCTTGGAAGGCGTATACGATACTTGAGATTGAGATTATGAAAGTATATGGGTTGCGAACCTCTCTTTGGGTCCTGTCTGAAGCGCTGAGGCTTGGAATGTGTATACAAAACATCCCACCATCATTACTACATTGCATTGTGTCACATGCATTGCATTCCATTACATTCCTTGGTATGGTTTGACACTGTGTTTGAGTATTTACTTTTGTATTGAATTACCTCGATTTAACCTTTTTTTTGTGATATTGTGTATTCTACATTTATGTCACTACATTATATCATATTATACTACCTCTTGGTTGATTTGGGAGTTGAGATATTTATAAGACGTGGGGTATGGCTATGGCTTGATTAGTGAGACATATAGTGTCACACCTTTTTTTTTTAATTAAAATCGGGATGGATGCCCATTTATTCATTGCAAAAAAGAGTTCAAAAACCATACCCAAAAGTGGCCTGGCCCAAATACAACAAAAATATCTGCAATGGGTAAAATCAACAAAGCAAAACCAATTTAGGAAAGTAAAAGGACTAAGCTTCTTTTCCATTCAGTCCATTGTCAATTTTTTTGAGGCAGCTCCTATGATTTCTTCAAGTTCAATAAGCTCATATTCAACGGAAATGCTTTTGCTAGAAGGCGTATCCCTTCCTCTGTATGATCTCTCCTTTTTCCATTTCAATTAAGCTCTGTCAGTTTGAGTTCTTTACCATTGAAATATGTTAATTTTCCTCTTTCCCTTGCAGATCAGCTCCACTCTACAACTAAGTACACTTGACGCCTTAAATCCATGTCTTCTCACTCATTTTTCTTAGATCGATGGATTGAACCTCTTTCGAGGTTGATACCACCATCCAATCTTCAAAATCTGTGCTTAAAGACACCAACTTCTTATTGCTAATCAATTGTCCAATGATGTAGGTTGCTCGTTCTCAACAGTTTTAATGGATTCACATCTTGGAACCAACCATTGTCCGGATACTTGTATCTTTATAGCCCCAAGCTCTCACCAGATGATGATACTCCTATATAATGAAATTTCTTCAGACAAATGGTAAGTTCCTATTTTGTGACTCCTTTATGACCTACTAAGACTGATTTCACCTATAAATATTTGTGTGAGTTGTGTTAGTCTTGCCTTGTTCTCCTGATGTATGGAGTTCTATATTTATCCAAGTTTATGATTTTTCTCCCTTTTGTTGGCACCTAGTTTATGATTTTTCTCCCTTTTGTTGGCACCTCTTCAAAGTTATTAAATTGAACATCACCTGCAAAATCAAAATTAGGTTTGTAAAAAATCAGTAAGAGTGTTACCTTCCCGAAAGTAATGTACCACTCTTACTATCATATTTGTCATCAATGCTTTGATGGAGTTAATCTCCATTGTCATACTCCAAGTGGGTTCCCATACCCCTTGAACAATTTGAAACTGGCTCCATGAATCAGTTTTAATCATGATTTGTGCTATTGAATTCTCTCTACAGTACAAATAAGCAATCTTTAATTGTTGTAGCTTCAGCCACCAAACTAGTTGTATCTGGAATTCTTGAACCTTTAGCAACAGCCAAATTTCCATCTGCATCCATAATACAAAAGGCTATTGAGCTAGGGCTTGGATTTCTCCTAGAAGCACCATTTGTATTTCCTTTTAGCCATGGAGTATGTGGAGGACTCCACCTCACAATTGTAGTCTGAAATGTGACCCTTTGTCCTTGTAATGCATCAATAATATTGGTCCAATACCTTCCTGTAATCTGCATCTTAAACTTCAGCTTGACAAAGTTCAGAATATTATCATTTATCTCCCAAATAACTTTTGTCTTTTGGTAAAAGCCACCATGTAGTATAGTATTTTTTATTTTCCATAAAAACCATAGGATAAAAATAGGTACCTCTTGATACACAAGTTTAACCCTTGTATTACCTTTTGCCTTTCTCCATATTCACACTATGTTTTAGATTAATTATTTGATCAATTAATCCTGCAGTTCCACTGTAATACTGCCATAACTTCTCCGCCCTCTCCCCTTTTCGAAACAAATGATTTATTATTTCCCTATCTGGAATATTGTAGCAACCACACTATTATGATATGATAGGATCCCATGTATGCATCACAGCTGCAACTAGTACTTTGCCAAGCCAAATCCTCCAAGTCAGGAAAGAAAACTTAAATGGAAACCTTTTACACTAAATAGCTTGTAAATCCTCATTGATTTCTGATCTTTGCCTTAACATCTTCCAGGCACTTTTTATAGTGAAATTCCCCTTGCTATTTCTTGTCCACCAAGGTTTGTCCTCCTTGTTTTCATATTGTACACAACTCAACTTTGACCTGACATGATCTATCACATTCTCCGGGACTGTATCTTGCAAAATACCACCCTTCTTCAATTAGAAAATCCCCAATATCTATCACAGAATAGCATGTCTGAACTTCTATTGGATGCCTATACAAAGTCCCCATATTAGTCCAGTTATCATATCATATTGTAGATGTCCCACCTTTAGGTTCCCACAATAAAAATTGTTCAATTGAATTCCCATTTTCTAGCCTGGCTTTCCACACCTGAAACCCACCTTTCCACTATACCAATGTAGGAATTTTCTTCTTACAATACTTATTCCATAAGAAATTAGTCCATAGATTTCTTTATGTTCTAAACCTCTACCACAAATTTGCATGCATAGCTTGAGAAATATCATTTAAGGATCTAAAACCTAGGCACTCTTCCTTCTTGGGTACACATACTTTATCCCAAAATGACCAGTGCTTCCCTCTTCCATTTTCCTTGTTGTTCTAGAAGAACTTTGCAAAAATTCTGTGCAATTCTTTAATAACACTTTTTGGTGGAACAATTTCAGAATGTACACATACAGGAATGCTCTGTAGGACACTTGTTATTAACACTTCTTTTCCATCATAATACAATATTTTAATTTTTCATGCTTGCAACTTACCTCTTACTTTGTCAAGCAGCTCTCCATAATGCTCCCTGTTCTTCTTTGTATGAGAGATTGGACATCCAACATACTTCATAGGAAATGAACCTTTGGCCATCCATGTAACCTGCTCCACTTGATGCCACACAGTCCTAGATGTATTCTGATGCATATAAAAGAAGTTTTTATCCTTATTCACCTTCTGTCTATACTGCTGCTCATATTTCTTCAACACCTACAGGATTTTCTTCATAGAGTACTCATTAGAGGATGCAAATATTATGGTATCATCAAAATATTCTAAGTGGTTAAGATTAGGGATCCACTTATGCATTCCATATCATACAAATGAGGTATCTTCAAACAAATGATTAAGAGATCTAGTCATAACTTCAACAGATAATACAAAGAGAGCAGGAGATAAAGGATCCCCCTATTTCACACCCCTTGTTAAATGGAAGAAACACACAGATTGACCATTTAGTAAAATAGAATAGTAGTTATTAGAAATTAATCTCCATACCACATCCACCACCCTATCTGAAAACCCCATCTTTTAAGCACTTTTATCAAAAAGAACAAGGAAACTTTGTCATATGCTTTATCCATATCCAACTTCAAAACCACATTAGCAGGCTTCCCTCTTTTACCTATATCAGTGATAAGCTCCTGAGTTAATAAGACATTCTCAGAAATGTTTCTCCCTCAAATAAATCCAGATTGATTTAAAGAAATCAGCCTAGGAAGAATCTTATCCAGCAGAACATGAAAAATTCTAGATAAGATCTTATTTACAAAATTACTTAAACTAATAGGCCTCAAGTCTGAGAAGGACAGAATGTTTTCTTTCTTAGGAATGAGTACTAGATTAGTATGAGTAATAGATTATGGAAGGGTATTTCCTGCATAAAAATCCAACACCATTATGCAAATATCAGGACTTACAATCTCCCAACAAGTCTGATAGAACCTCCTAGAAAGTCCATCAGGGCCACAAGCACTATCACCATTCAGGCTGAAAATAGCCTTTTTCACTTCTTATTCATCTTGAATAGCCCCTAAAGATGCATTATCTTCTTTTGTTACCAGTTCTGGATGTGTTTAAGTAAGGAGAAATCAGTACCATCTCTTTTCTGTGTAAATTGCCTTTGATAGAAAGCAACAACTTCATCCACAATCTGATTTTCATCCTCTAACCCACATCCCTGATCATTGAGAATCCTAATAACTTTTAACCTATTTCTTCTCCCCTTCACTAGACTATGAAAGAATCTTGTGTTTCTATCACCACTCTCAAACCAATCATAACCAGCTTTTTGTTGCCAAAACCTCTCTTTGAAGTGTAGATATTTAGTGTATTCTGCCTTTGCCCTTTGCATAACAGCCCTGTTCTCCTGAGAAGGATCATCTTCAAATAGCTTTTACTTGATTCTGGTAATATCCTCTCTAATCAACAATTGCTAAAAGATATCCCCATAAGTTTCTTTACTTCACAAATATAAAGCCTTTTTGACATACTTTATCTTTCTCTTGAAATCTAAGAAAGGGTTTTATCTGTATTCTGAGTCCCAATTCCTTACCACCTCTTTGAATGTTTCATGTTCAGTCCAGAAGTTGAGAAATCTGAATGGCCTACTAATTCTGGATACCCTGTTCTCACAACTAAGTAATAAAGGAGCATGGTCAGATCCATCTCTTAGAAGATGATCCACCTCAATATGAGAGAATAATCCATGAAACTCTTTATTACTTAAGATTCTATCTAGCCTTTCAAAAATACAATCATCTCCAGCTCTCCCATTCCACCAAGTAAATGGTCTACCTTTGAATTGTACTGGAAATAAATCACAGGATTCAATGCATGTTTGAAAATCTTCCACCTCTATGGTTGTCACAGGAATACCACCTATCTTTTCTAAACCATTTAGAACTACATTGAAGTCACCTCCCACTATCCATGGTCTATTCAAACCTGTGGATAGTGTATAAATGTCCTCCCATAATGCCAACTTTTCCTCCCTATCATATTTTGCATATACAACAGTAACCAGAAAAGTATAGTCCAGAGATGAATTCTTTAGTGCAAGGGATAGTTATTGGTCTGTATTGCTGACCACAAAAGCATCAAAACTATGATTAAAAAAAACCAAATCTTTCCATTTGAATTATGGAAAATCATTGGCATCTTTGATCTACTTTTATATCTCTGAATAGTTCTTATATGCTGAAATGGTTCCAATAATGATATGAAAGTAAATTTATGGAAATTATGTAACATCTGCACTCTCTGAAAAGCCCTTTGAGACTTAACAGATCTAATGTTCCAAATGAATGCTTTAATCATTTTTTAACTTGTTGAGACACCACATTTATCATTGGTTGAACTCTGGTAGGCTGTGCTACATCTCCATTAACCTATTTCCTTCCCTTCATAGCAGATTTTACTGAACTAATTGCTCTAGGGGATAGATATACAAATTTCAAATTTTTCTCATCTTGATACTCTGACAACCTTTGTTCTGTTTCACCTTCTAGTAAAGCATGGTCCTGACTATTATAGGCAAGAATGTTATGAAGTACATTATTTGAAGATTCAACTTAACCACTCCAAAGTTGTGTTTCATTTGAGGATATAGCTATGGGTACATTCACTATTGCAACTTATTAACCCTTGAAGAATCATCCTTTTCACATGCTAGTATATCTCTTTTTCTGCACTTATATTTCTGTATTCTTTTACTTGTTACTGACCTAGTGTCATCTCTTTTTGTGACTTTTCCCCTTCATCTGTACTTTTATTTCTATCTTCTGTTTACTGCTGATCTGTTGTAACCTCATCTTGTGGTTTACTTGTAGGTACTTTATAATGATTTTCATCCCTTTCTGAGGAGTCTACACCACTTGCCTCTTCACAGGTACTCATTTTATCCTTAACTTCTTCAATGGTTAGATCTATATTATCATTTTGATTGAATCTTTCTTCCTTTGTTGTAGAACCCTCAGGGTTTTCACATATAGCAACTGTGTCTTTCCCTTGAGCAATAAAGGACCTTGATATCCAGTTCTTGGTGGATTCCCTCTTTACCCTTTCCTCTTGAATTATTTTGTTATTTGTCTCATTTGTTGTTGGTAAGATTTTCCTTTGCTGCATTTGTAATGTCTTCATCTTTATCTGCCATCACTCCAAAGAATTTCACATTGCTTAGTTCCTTACTAGGTGTAACGGCCTTTTCACTTTGATATCCCTTATTGTTAAATTTCCTCTTCGTGGGGTTCCATTGTTGCCCTTGAAAACCTTTATTATACACTTGACCATCTAATTTTGTAGCTTTCTCTTCCCCTTTTTTCTCTTTGTCATACTGCTCCTCATAAGCTTGCTTTAATTCTGG
Organism: Capsicum rhomboideum; assembly: GCA_031232105.1. Taxonomy (NCBI): domain Eukaryota; kingdom Viridiplantae; phylum Streptophyta; class Magnoliopsida; order Solanales; family Solanaceae; genus Capsicum; species Capsicum rhomboideum. The sequence goes on from CP124711.1 coordinate 109,103,483, forward strand.
ATGGATCACTCTATAGTCTAGTTCATTGTGTCCTTATACCAGACACTTCTGACAATACTTAGGTAGAAATTCATATTGAATTTTCACCTTCTCCACTTTGGATTCATTAGAAGAATTGTTGACAATCTCTATTTCAACAAACTTTGGTAAGTCTGACAACAGGTTTACTTGCACCGTCACCTTAGCATAACTAGGTCTCATTTTGTTCACAGTATCCATATCCAAGTAAATTGGCTTTCCAACTGTTGAAGCTAATGAAAACAGTTCACAAAGAAGGTTGGTTTTAGATCAGGGAATGATATCCAGACCATTGCTTGGGTCGTCTCCTCCTCCACTTTGAATTTTGCATCCTAGATCAAAGGTCTCATTTGATAGGAGTATCCATCCTTTGCATTGATATAATAAACACGTTTTGACACTGTTGTTACAAAATCCTCAAATAACTCAAATCTTATGAGTATATGCCTATTCCTTAAGAACCCAATGGTACAACCACCCTTTACATTGAGCTGTTTAGGGATTTTAACTCTCAGCTTTTTCATTTTGGTCCATCCATAAAAAAAACTTGCCAATTACTGCATATTTTAAGTTTTTAATAGTGTTCATCCTATTGACTTCTTCTTCCGTCCACACCAATCTTGGAACCTCATTATTATATATAAGCTTTTTGAGAGGGATAGGTTCTATTGATGGTTTCAAGTGAGCTTTAGGGGAATTAATAGTTACAGGTTTCAACAGATCAACAAATTGACCTTGTTGGAGATGACTCTTTTGTAGGTGATGAATCACTAGGCAAAGAAATAGGTTTTGGAAGGTGGGGACAGAGGTTGGGAGAGATGGGAAATTTTCCATGGTGATAGCTAGGGGGACTGGTCAGCCTTAGAGGCTGGTTGACCAGGGGCTAGATTGACCATTGCCAGTGGGATTACGATTCAGATTATTCTAGGTATTTTCGACATTAAATCGCCAAAGAGAGATAAATAATTTGTTTATTTAGCTAAGTATATTGGTTAAAAGGACAAGAGTGTCGGGTGTCACACCTATTGGTAGCATGATATACATATAATTATACACTCTCACTAATTTATCCTAGATTATTAGTTGAATACGACTAATTGAGCCTGATATAATGTGTTAATGAGTCTCCCTCATAAATGACTTCTTCTACTTATTGATCATAAGATGACTAGTGTTGACTCACATAGATTATTTTGCCTATCCTGTATATTGCTCTTCCTGTGACTGTTGTGTTGGGATACTCTCTTAGGATAAAGTGGTGTATTTACCGATTATAAATGGATGGGGAACCTTGGGTAGTTGGATTGGTGGTCCTCTCCATTACTTTGGATTAGGATCGGTTATTCGACGATGCTTGCTGAGTACAGGTGTTTCATACTCACTCTTGATTTTTCTTTCCTTTTTTTTTTCACCCCGTGTAGGTATTGGTTCGAGTAGCAAATAGTAGATTGTGTTCCATTAGTATTGAAGTTATGGAGATTGAGGTAGTGGCTAACGTTTCACAGAGCTTACTCAGATCTCTCTTTATTAATTTTATGCTTTATCCGCATTTATATACTTTAGATTATTGATATCATTTTGTATTAGAGGTTATTACTAGTGACAACAAAATCTGGGATGTATCTTTGAAATTATTATTTTATCTTTAAATATTTCTGGATTATTCTATTTTTCTTCTTCCGCTTCTGGTTTAGTTTAAGTATTGAGTTTGGGTTGGGATAGGCTTGCCTGTACCAGAGGGTGTGACAGATGACATCACGTACTCTTTTTTTGGGTCATGACACAAAGTCTTGAACATAACTATCTGAATACTGAATTTATAACTGTTGTTATAAGCAAATTCTTCCAAAGACAAGAACTGGTCCCAAGGACCTCCACAATTAATAAATATTCCCGGAACATGTCGTATAGCACATGAATAGTCTGCTTATATTAGCTTTTTGTCAAAGAGTGATAGGCTATACTGAGCTCCACTTGAGTACCCAACTCCCACTGTATAGACTTTCATAAATGCAACATTAACTGATGAAAATGTTGAAAATAAGCACATCATGTAAATGAAAAACCTCTCAGATATAAATCTTAGCCAGTCTCTTAGACATGTATGTAGTCCAAACCAATATAAAGTGTGTTGATTTGGTCAACCTATCGATAATGATCCATGTAGAATCGAACATTCCCAAAGTCTGAGGCAACCAAACTACGAAATCCATAGCAATATCCTCCCACTTTTCACTCAAGTATAGGTATCCTCTAAGTCATACCACCCAGTCTCTAGTGCTCATACTTCATCTACTGGTTATTCAAACACTTAGAAACAAACTCCACAATATCCCTTTTCATCTTTCACCACTAATAATACTGCTTCAAATAATGATACATATTTGCTTCTTCCGGATGAATAGAATATATCAAATTGTGAGCTTCCTCCATGATCACTCAAGTTAACTCCTCAAATTTAGGAACACAAATCTGACCTTTGATCCTCAAACTACCTTTTTGGTCTAGAATGACTTTAACTTCACCTTTCAACACCTTATCCCGAATCAAGCATAACTTTTCATCTTCAAACTGTTTGGCCTTAATTTACTTCATCAAAAGTGATAGTGTCTCAACATATGCAAGAACTATACCAAGTAACCTCAAACACTCTCACAAAGGTGTGATGACTTAACTTTTCCAAGTCAAAATTCCTCCATCTATGAATTAGATCGTCAAAACATCATCATTTATGGTAAATCCTTTCCATTTTTCAGAAACCTTTAGCTCTTTTACCTACTAGTTTTATTGTCTTTTTGACTTCCTCTTCCACTGATTTCCTCTTGCAGAATGAGCCTCTATAAGACTAATACCACATATCAAGAAGAAAGCAGTAGCTGATATGGCCAATGAGAACTATGACTATATACTAAGTGTTCTTTTAAAAGTAAGAAACTCAAAACCTTCTCAGTACTGTGACCTTAATCAAGTGTTCTTTCTTTAGAAGGTTTAAATATGAGATTTGGTGTATGTTGTTGATCTAGTAACATGGATTTTTGTGCTTCCATTGGTGTTTCCTGAAAATTGGTAAAATTGATTTGTAACACCCCGTACCTTTCCGAACCTAATTGATTGGCTTAACATTTATGGAATTATGTAAACATGAGATTGTTGGGGTATTATACATTTAAATAGTTGGGCTGAATTAACATGTGCAATTGGGCCCAATTTAAGGCTCAAAAATTGTCAAGAAGACATGGCCCAACAAGAAGGAAATGATCCATTCTTCTTTTGACCAAATCAACCCATTACTTATTGACCAAAATATGGATAAGGATGACCATTAAGGGTCTATAAAAGGCACCAAAAATCTGATTTTTATTCATGTTGGACACACATGCTATTTTCTAGAATTTTCCACAATTCTCTCTTGCAAATCCTAAGGCAACCATCACTTGTTTGGGCAAGATCACTCTTTTTCAAGCCTTGGTAAGTGTTTATTTTTATGGTTTAATATATTATATGCATTTAATATGGTGTAGACCATGTTGGTTATGTTGGTGATGTGGGAGAAGTTCACTATGTGTGAAACAATTTGTGTTTGCTTAATCGGTGAAGGGTTTTGCCTTGTAGACTTGAAAATGGACTTGTGGTTTTGAAGGAAGTGAGTTTGATGGATTCAATATTTAAATGTGAGATGTGATTATAGACTTAACTTGTTTAATTCTTGTACATAATGTTTGGAATTGTTATTACGAAATTGGGCATGGAATAGGTGACGTATTGAAAGAAACATGTAGTTTGGTGATGTTTATGTGTGTTGTGAAACCATGGCTGTTCATTGGAATTTAAGATGATCTAAAATATGTTAAGAGGAGTTTATTTATGATCATGGACCATTCATTGCATAAAAAGACCCAAAAGAAACCCTTTTTGGCCAAAACGGGCACCCGCCCTCGCAGACGAAGCACCTGCGGGCACAGGTGAATTTGCAGGTGCCTCTGGATACTTCCAAAGGTCACCTGCGGAAGCAGGTCATCCATATGCTGGCGCAGGTGGCTTTGCAGTCCAGCCCAGAAGTCTGTTTCGGTTGTTTTCGCATCTCTTTGACCCCCCGAAACCCCTATACCCTTCATGGATGAAATTATCAACTTGTGATACCTTTTGAATGACTTTAAAGGAGTATCCCGGAGGTATTTTGGATGGTATCAATTATGGATTGTTGTTCATGTGTTGTTACGAAAGGTGTTGAGATGACTTGAATGAGTAATTGTGACGTAGTGTTAATATGAGAGTATAAAGGGTAAAGTTGGTGTGAAATGTTATTGGTTTGTGATGCCTTGGTCGATGTGTGACATGTTATGGTATTGTTGGTTTGGTGATGCAATAATGGTAATATAAGAGGGCGAAATGACGTTATATGGTAGTCATGTAATCCATTGTCGTTCTATGCACTTGTAACATGGTTAATGGTTGACTTGAGCTTCGTAATGTACTTGTGTTGTAGAGTAAAACGTGAGGAAGAAGCTGGATTGTTATATAGGACTGTGTATTCACATTGGGAATACAAGGTATGTAAGGTTACTTTTTCTGTATCCTTCTGCAGCATATTGTTCACATTGTCATTGTACGTGTTCTACTCCAAAATGTCTAAAGGTATCTCATTTCAAGTTGACATATATTGTTAGTCACATGTTTCTTCCTCAATGACCAATTGTTATTCATGAATCATAATTGTATACATCGTTCCAAAGTCCCAACAATGTTACTCTCATGTTTCTTATTCATTGGTTATTGTCCCAAGGCTTCAATAATAATGTTATAACCGAATGTACCAATCTCTCACAAGTGAATGTGATAATCTCTCATGAGCAGAAAGTACCAATCTCTCAAAAGAAGAAATTAAGTAATGTATGTTTGTGGGTTGCAAGAGTTAAGGAAAATAATAAATGAAGGGTGGACATGATTCCAAAGTTCCAACAATATTATGACTCCAAAGTTCTGATAATGTTGTGTTCCAAGTTCCAACAATGTTATGACTATTATTGTATCAATCTCTCACAAGAAAAGGTATCAATCTCATGAAAGTAAAGGAATGAAGTAACGTATATAAGTGTTCCCAGTAATGTTTCAATCACCAAGGTATCACTCTCATAACAAATGAAAAGGAAAGAAGTATGCAAAGAAGTAATGTACACATGGTTACTTTATGGTTCATTGAGTATGGATCAAATCAAAAGGGCATAAGCCCGGATGGAACAATCCCAATATTATGCTATGTTATTATTATTATATATGACTATAGCCCACTGATCAGCTAGATGTCTGGTTTATATTATAGCCCACTGATCAGCTGGATGTCTGAAATTATAGTATAAGCCACCTATAAGGTGATGATCGGTATTATATTATAGCCCACCTATGAGTGGATGACGGTTATTATATTATAGCCCACCTATGAGTGGATGACGGTTATTATAGCCCACCTATGAGTGGATGACAGTTACTACATTATGGCCCACTAATAAGTGGATGACTGATAATAAAGATGAACGTAAAGCCAAAGAAAGTATGTCACGTAACTAAAAGAATGAAGGAATGTTATTTCACAAATGATAATCATATGAATGATCGATCAAATAATGAAAGTAATGAAAGTAATGAACATGGTTCCACACATACAAAACGGTGATTGATCCATAATGGTTATTCACATGTATTGATCCCACTTGATATCCTATGTTTCATACAGTTTCTTATAGCCTTACATACTCAGTACATTCTTCGTACTGACCCCTTTGGGGGAATTTACCTTACTTGCTGCAGGCACAGGTACTTACAAACCTCCACAGTAGGTTGCGGATCATTTGCGGATTTTTGGTGAGCTCCAATTGGCTCGGGGCTTTTCGAGTCATTATGTACATTTGCTCTGGTATTGTATATGTGTATAGAGCGGGGTGTTGTCCCGACTCTAGGTTAGTTATGGTTATGTATCCGTAGAGGCTTTGTAGACTTATGTGGGAGAAGGATTGTAAGAGAAGTGTGTCCATTTTGACGTAATGGCCCTAACGGTCAAGTTTCATATATATATATATATATATATAGCACATGTTTCCATAACTTCCGCTATTAGCATCTAGTATGTATATGTGATGATGATGTTTCTTAAATGACATGCATATGAATGGAAAAGAGCAAAGATTGGTTCTCTCGGGCCTTATCGGCTTTGGGTGCCAGTCCGTCCCGAATGGGATTCGGGGTGTGATATGATTGTACCTACAAAATAGAACACCCAGACAGTGAAAAAATCTGCAATATTATTTCCCTCAAGCATCACATGAGTGATTTTGTGATTTTCTCTTAACCTCCATATATTAATTCCCCTTTTCTCTATACTAATACTTCAAGGTATTTCTCAATCACCTTTCAATACCTTTTTTAGTCTAAGAGAATTTTTTTTCATAACAACAAGAATCATGTTATTTCTTTTGCAAACTTCCAAGCCATTTTCAAAAGCCACTGCCTCTGCAATCAAATTCTTTGTGTCTATAATCCTACTAGCACTAGCATAAATGAATTGCTCATTATCCCTTCTTATATAAAATTCTGCTGAATTGGATCTAAGGTTGCCCTTAGATACTCTATCTGAGTTACATTTAACCAACCTTGTGAAGGAAAATCTCACCTCACAACCTTGTAGATAATTTGAGGCCTGTAGTTCTCAAAATATAGGACTATATGACTCTAGTCTCTAGGAATGTCATGTAACCAATGATACCTAATTCTTGCAAGCATGTAAATGTTGCAAATGATCTCTTGAATTACTTTTTTCCTTGACATGGAACCTCTATAAACCATAATATTCCTCTTTTTCAATAGTTGTCATAAAATGATTGATGGAGTAGCCTAGTATAATGGTTTAAGCTTGGTCGCACAATCTATATTCTACTATTCTGTCATATCTTGATTGACCTGTATAAAAGGTCCTAGCATATCTGTTGCTCTAGTATATACACCCCATATCTCCTGTGCAAACTGACCTATAAGGAAAAGATGAGTGATAGTCTCTTATTGAGGCTGATCATAACATCTGCAGATTGATACAATAGGAGTGCCCCAAGTAGCCACAATATCATCAACTAAAATGTTTAAGTTTCCATAATCGCCATAGAAAAAAATCTTGAATGGATGCCTTTTGGTCCATAATCTATTCCAGTACCACATAATCTGCCTTTTAGGCCTTAACTTTTCCCAAACACTTTTCACAGTGAACTTTCCAGTATTTGTTGACATCCACCAAGCCTTCTGAATCTCACCTGATGCAATATGTAACTTGATGTTTTTGGTGACATAATCAAAAATATTTGGAGGGAAGTATTGCTGCATTGAATTCTAATTCTATTCCCCTGAAAACTCAACTCCTTAATACTTTTGCCATATCTAAAATCAAAAGGTAAAATTTGGAATAGAGGCACTAACTTGGTCCAATTATTAGACAATACACTGCTACTTCCACTACTAGATGCCCACTAAATGTCCTTCTCAATCCTATCTCTAGCTTCTAATATGAACTTCCACAACCCTCCTTTCCACTGAACCAAACCAGGATTGCATTTTTTACAATACTTTATCCACATAAAATTGGTTCAAAGTATGCTTGTAGTCTTGAAATTCCACCAGAAATTTGAAAATAAAGCTTTTAAAATGTCAAATAGAGATCTGATAACAAGTCCACCTTCCTGTTTAGGTTATCCTGCTTTGAACCAAGAAACCCAATGCTTACATCTTCCTTCTCCCTTATTATTCCAGAAGAATTGTGCAAATATTTTATGGATTTTATTTAGAGTGTATTTTCTAGGAGCCAAAGCTGAAAGAAGGTATATATGCATGCTTTGAAGAACATTTTTGATAAACATTACCTTGCCACCAAAAGATAACAACTTTCTGTTTCAATTATGTAATTTGTTCTTGATCTTTTTAATGAAATCATTACAATATATCTTTCTCTTTCTAGAATAGTAAATGGGTCATCCTAAGTAGACGAAAAGAAAAGTACCCCTCTCTGTACCAGTGTTTTGTCCCACCTCTTATACCAAATTAAATGAAGCTTTTTGGTACATGTTATAAGCATTTTTATTCATATTAATCAACTGCCCTGATATTTCTTTATATTTCTTCAAAGTCTTTATAAACTGGCTAATGGAATTGCTATCAGCTGATGTGAAAATAATAGTGTCATCTTCATAAGTCAGATGGTTTAATTTTTCAATCCATCTAGGTTATCCATATTCTTTGTACAACCCATTATCATACAATGAGTTTTGGGACCTTGAAGGAACTCCAACAGTCAACACAAATAATGTAGGGGATTAAGGATCACCGTATTTCTCTCCTCTAGTTGAATGGAAAAAGTCATGGCTTTAATCATTAAACAAAATAGAATACCAATTATTAGCAAGAAGTCTCCACACTTGATCAATGAAGATCTCATTAAAACCCATACTTCTAACACTTTAGTTAGATATAACCAAGAAACACTGTCATAGGCCTTAGTTATGTCTAACTTAATCACCACATTTGTTGGTTTGCTTCTTTTCCTATGTCAATCACCCTCTCATGAGTAAGAAACACAATCTCAATAATTCATCTCCCTTGCAAAAAGCCTCCTTTATTTTGTGAGATCAATTGTGGCAAAATTCCTTCTAATCTTTCATAAACAACTTATGGGTCAAAGATCTGAAAAGGTCTGAACTATTTTCTTCTTAGTGAGAAGCACCAGGTTAGTGTGTGTTATGCACTTGGGGAGAGTGTCACCATCAAAAAAGCTTTTACCACCTTACAAACATCATGTTCAATAATATCCCAGCTAACCTACAAGAATTTGCAAGTTAGACCATCTGGCTCACTAGCACTTGACCATTCCAACTTGAAAACAGTTTACTTCACCTCTTCATAAGTAGGAGTTGCCACCAGCTTTTGATTGTCCTCCTGAGTGACTAGAGTAAAAATAGAATCAAGATGTGAAAAGTTAGATCTTTCTATCCCTTATGTGAATTGATTTTGAAAGAATTCCTCAACTTTTCTTTCCATATGATCTTTATTTTCCAGCCATTCACCCTCTGCACTCTGAATCCTTTGAATTTGTAATCTCTTTCTTCTACCATTTACAAGGTTATGGAAAAAGCATGTGTTCTTGTCACCTTCAGTAAATCATGTAATTCCAGTCTTTTGTCTCAAGAATTCCTCTTTATATATATATATATATATATATATATATATATATATATATATATATTTCTTCATCCTTTCTTGTGCTTGTTGCAACACCATTCTGTTGATTGCATTAGGCTGCTTAGCAAAAAGTTGCTCCTTTATCTTTACCAATGCTTCCCTTATCACTAGTCATTTGAAAATGTCACCAAAAGTATCCTTGCTCCACTGTATGAGAGCCTATTTTATCCTCTTTAATTTCTATTGAAAGATGATAAAAGGATGCCATTCACAGTCTATTACCAAGTTTTGCTCCACAATGGCTTTGAAATCTTCTTGCTCAGTCCAGAAATTTAGCAATTTTGAATGGTTTCTTTAATAATTGACTGCATCCTCCCATTTTTATAAAAAGTGAAGCATGATCTGACCCTGTTCTAGCTAAGTGATTTATTTCAAACAAATCATATAAAAATTGAAGAGGCAGGTTGACAAAAACTCTATTTAGTCTCTAAAAACTGCACTCTGCATCTATCCTTTCATTCCACCAAGTGAAAGGGTTCCCATTGAAACCAACATTAAATAATTTAGATTAATTCACACACAATGCAAAATCTTCATAATCTTGTAGTGTCACTGGTAAGCCTCTAATTTTCTCCTCTTCATTAAGCACAAAATTAAAGTCCCAACCAACTAACCATAAAGTAAAAACTATTTTGGATAATTGGTGAATGTTGTCCCACAAATATAATCTTTCATTAGCATTGAATTTTGTATATACTAAAGTAGCAATGCTACTGTCACTTTGCTCCTACACATTAAGCTTGAGAGTAATTTGTTGCTCTATATATTTTGAACCTATACTCCTACATCTTCTCTAGCAAAGAACCATATCTTCCCATTCGAATTAGATCTTACTGTGTGCATACCTAATCTCCTCTTGTATTTTTGAATGCATCTGGCTTGTTGAAAAGGTTCCATCAATGCTATTAAATAGAATTTATGATGTATGTTTAACATCTGTAGTCTGTTAAAAGCTTGATGGATAATAAATAATTTGATATTCCATATGAAGGATTTCAGCATCCTAAAACACTAAGTTTGGTGGTTGCTCCTCTTGTTAACACCCCAGTAGGATGTTTATGATCTGCTTCCTTCTGTTTCTTTCCCTTTCTGCCTTTCTTGATAGAGTTTGGGGAAATGTCTGTTGTTTTCCCAATCTTATCTCTGTTGGCTTCTATATCTTCCTCAATGTCCTCCTACTCTATTCTTTTCTCCTTGCCTTGTTCTATATCTTGGATCTGGCTGTGATTATAAATCTCATGCAATGATTTATTAGGGGATATTTTATTAAGTGGTAACACCTCACGTTCCTCCTTTCCAATTGTTAGAGCCATGTTGTTGACTTTTCCATCTGCTACACTATTATATAGGACATTATGCACCACAATTTCCCCTTCAATTTCCTTGTCTCTATCTCCCCCCAGTATTACCTGTAAGTCCTTACTAATTGTCAAAGATGTTCTATTAAGGAAACATCAGCTGGTTCTGAGCCTTCCTGATGTTGGTTTGTTGCCTCTTCTTTGTTCAAAATGTCACTAGAATTTTGTATTGCTTGATTCTCCTTCTCCATCAAACTGATATATCTACTAACTCTTCCTTTATTATTGCCCTACATCGTTTCTCCACCACTATCAATACCTCCTTTTGATGTTTCGATTGTAGTTTCTACACTAAACTCACAATATTTTTTGTAAATCCTTAATGAACTTAGTTTTTTCCTATTCATCTTTTTCATTTTCAACTCTATCTCCCCATTTATGACTGTAGAAAGACTGTAATCCATTATTTTGTCTCATTATTGGCTACCTATACTCTCTTCTAGAGTGTCTTATTACCACTTTGTGACTCATTAACTTGTTGTTCCCTTTCTTTTACTTCTTTGTTATCTCCTTCAACTGTTAATGCATTGAACTCATTGGTAGTAATAACACTTTCTTTGGCTTGGTGTGTACTTATACGTCTATCCATGTTGTCATCAGGTGTGAATACTTCTTTCACTAAATCAGAGGCATTAGGATCACCAACCACCTCGCCACTTGATAGTATCTTTGGTGGAAATTTATCGTTGGTATTGCCTGCTGGATGCTGCCTCTTTTTCCTATGTTGTTTCTCCTTATGCTGAGGAAGATATTCCCCATCAACATTCCCTTCCTTCAATATTTCACTGTATGATTTATTTTTCTGCATTCATCTTCATTATGGCTTTGTAATTTGCAAACATTATAATATTTTGGTAACGAATCATATTGAACTTTGACCTACATTTTACATTCTGGTCCTACGTCTTAATCTACTCTGATCATACATATAGTTTTTGGTAGCTGTGATGCTAATTCTAGTTATACCTTCATTGTTGCATATTTGGGTCTGGTTTTATTATTTGTGATGAGATCCAATTGTAAGGGTTTGCCTACAGCCGAGGCCAAAGAAAAAATGGATTCTTTGACTAAGTACGTAGGCAAAAGATTGGGGAATGAGATCTATGCCACAACTTGAGTAGTCTCTTCCTCCACCTTAAAATTTGTAGTATATATGAGAGGTCTCACCTGATACTCCCAATCATCTCTCATTTTGATGTATTATACATTGTTTGCCATAATGTTGACAAAGTCTTCCACTGACGAACATGCATGTGCCTTAAAAGGCCTATTTTAACACCTCTTTCAATCCCACATTGTGTTGGAATATTCCTTCTTAGATCTTTTAGTTCAGGCCAGTCATAAGAAAACTTACCAACCACAACGTATTGCAAGTCTTCTAATTTAGTCATCCTCGCTATTTTTCCCTCTTTCCATCTCAGGTTTGGTACCCCATCTTCCATCATCACTGCCTTAAAAGGAATTTGTTCAATGTCATGCTTATCCTTTGAGAAATATGCATTCAAAGCATTAGGTTTAAGAAAATTTTCAAAATCCATTGAAGCAGAGCTCAATTTATCCGCATCTAGGATTATATTATGTTTGATTTTGTATGTAATAGAGGTGAAAATTTTTATGTATTTGGGGGGGGTGGACCGATGGCTAGCTGGAGGCCTGAGCAGTCATATGTCTAGGGTTTAGGCATGGGATGGTAGGAGAGAGAAGAGGGCATTTTTAGGTTTTTGATCAACGAAGGTAAAATTGTTTCATGGCTAATTTTATATCATAACTTTTAAAATCTTAATTGTTGTTTTAAATTTTGTGCCCAAGCAAAATCAAATATCTTCATATAATTAGAACGAAAAAGTAAGATTTTTGCTTTGATAACTCAATTTATTTAATATTAACAATGTAATCTCCACATCCAACTTATGAATCACAAATTTGAGTCAACTTATGAATGAGTCAAATTCGAGTCAACTTATGAATCAGGGTTCGAGCCATTATAATCACCTTAAAATTTTATGGTGGAAACAACTAAATGTTGATCTCCTAAGAAGGGTTAAGGGCTTATAAGGATATAAATTTAGCTATTGACTTTAGAGTCAATTTTCAAATTTTGAATTTATGCGTTTTGAATGCTAATAAAGATCAATTATTCGGAAAAGGTCCAATGTGCCTTTAAAGAATTCAATATAAAATCAGATATGTCTTTCGTCAATAGTTAAGCTCTTTTTTTTAAAAAAAAGATTGGGCACAAATACCCATTTATCAAATAAAAAGGCTATGTAAACCGATCCAAAAGTGACCCAGTCCAACAAAGACAACAAAAATCTATCTCTCACAAAGTCAGCACAAAGATTAATTAGGAAATAACAAAAAGAGAAATAGGAAAGTTCAAGAAGGCTCTTCCCATTCTCTTCTCCGATAGTCTTTCCCGTCAATTCGTCGTAATGCTTCCATACTAGCATGATTAAATTCACCTTCATCTTCCTTGTGTGTGGATGTGCTCAAATCTCCCGCCACAAAAAATTCAAATGAGCTAAGTGTCTTGCTTTCCCTTTTCCTTTAAATGATAGTTATAAACTATCAGATCTGAAGATTTAGGTGCAGTTAACACCAGCTCATGAGTATTTCTTGTTGCAGGATTCTCCATTCAACACCACAACTAGCTCTTTCTAATTTTGGATGCTGTCCAGACGCCTTTGTCATCCGCTGCTTCTCTTGAGATTCAAATATACTCAATGTGCTTTGGTAATTTCCTCTTCTTTGCTTCCAAAATCTTAATTCTTACCTCCATTTCCTTCAATCAATGGGTTGAATCTCAAAAAGATTGATACCACCATCTAATCTACAGAAATCGGAGGTTGGAATTAGAATTCAGAAGCCAATGTAATCATTGTATTTGTGACAGGTACTAGTGACCAAGACATGGGACTTTAGCAATTGAAAATTCCATACGAAGTTTAGATGGTCCTGATTTGGTATCGGATTACACCCCAAGCTCTCACCAGGTGCGGATACTCAAATCAATTGAAATGCTTCAACCATGTTAACTTCTAATAGATTATTCTATGCTAAATCCTAATATTGTTGCTTGACAAATCATACCTATTCCAATTTTTGTTTTGTGCAATGTGTGAGCTTATGGAGACTTTTCTTCTAATTTGTGGAGTGCCCATGTTGTCTAAATTAAAATTCTTTTGCCTTCCATGGAGTGTCCTAAAACTGATTGATTAAAACATCACCTACAAAAGAGAAAACTAAGTTAGTGAAAAAATCAGCAAGAGCATTTCCTTCCTGAAGAAAATGTTGTACTCTTTCTGTTAGTGAGCTCCTTAATATGGTTCACCTCCATCACCACACTCCAAGGTGGTTTCCATCTATCTTCTAGAATTTGCACTATAGCCAAGGAATCTGATTCCACAATAACTTGATTGATTGAATTCTCTTTACAGTACTCCAAACCTTCTCTTATGGCCCTTGCCTTTGCCACTAAATTGGTTGAGTCTTGAATACGAATTCCTTTTGCAACCACAAAGTGACCAGAAGAATCTCTTATGCAAAAAGCAACAGAGATTGGACCAGGATTGCCTTTAGAGGCTCCATCTGTGTTACACTTAAACCATTGATCTGGAGGGTGTGTGTGTGTGGATACCATCTTACAAAACTAAAACTCTATGAAGGCCTATAGCCTTCCAAACAGGTCACCATATCAGTCCAAGTATACTGCTCCTAGCTGCCCTTGAATCTGCACATGATGAATCTCCTAATTGTTTCATTGATGTCCCTGAACACCTTGTCTGTTGGGTAACCACCTCCATGTAGAATATTATTCCTTTTTTTTCATATAAACCAAAGAATTATCATGGGAATAACCTTAAGTACCACTTTTATCTTCACATTTCCTTGCATACTCCACCATTTTCTTATGTTAGGTTTCAAGAAAGCTGCTTGGCTTATACCAACAGGACCAGAATAGTGATGCCAAACAGTTCTTGCTACCTCTCCTTTCAAGAAAAGATGTTCTATTGTCTCCCTTTTTGGAGTAGAACAACACCTGTAATTTGGAGACAAATTAGGGTTCCAAGTATTCATTATATTAGACACTGCCACCTTACATAGCCACACCCTCTAAGCAAGGAATGATATTTTGAAAGGCAAACCTTTACACCATAATAGGTTGAGATCCTCGTTATGATCTTCCCTACTTCTTAACAGATCCCACACTTTTTATACTAAAAGAGCCCGTGCTTGTTTTAGTCCACCAGAGTTTGTCTCTTTCATCCATCAGATGGGTTGTACTAAAGTTGTTCCTAATATGATCCACCACATACTCTGGAACCTTTTCTTGCATAGCATTAAAATCCCAACGTTCTTCTTTAAGAAATACCCCAATCTCCTTCATTTCATGTCAAGTCTGAGTCTCTAATGGATGCATGAAAAGTGGACCTAGATTAGTTCAATTATCATACCAAATACTGGCAGTGCCCCCTTTAGGTTCCCACCACAAGAACTTTTCAACTTCTCTCTGTTCTCCAACATGTACTTCCACACTTGGGAACCTCTTTTCCACTGTACAAGAGAGGGAATTTGCTTCTTGCAGTGCTTATTCCATAGAAAGTTAGACCACAAGTTATTTTGTGTCCTAAATCTCCACCATAATTTAGCATACATAGCCCGTGACACATCAAACATGGATCTAAATCCTAGCCCTCCTTCTCTCTTAGATAGGCACACCTTAGTCTAAGCTGACCAATGTTTACTTTTACCTGTTTCCTTGTTACTCTAGAAGAACTTTACAAAAATCCTGTGAAGATCTTTAATAAAACAAATAGGAGGAACAATAGATGATAACACATAGATAGGGATACTTTGGAGTACACTAGTAAGTAAGACTTCCTTACCAGCATACGAAAGCATTTTTCCTTTCCATGCGTGAAGCTTCCCTTTCACTCTATCAAGTAGTTCTGCATAATCTTCTTTTCTCTTCTTTTTATGGGTTATTGGACACCCCAGATACTTCATGGGAAACAAACCCCTTACCATTCCAGTGCTCTGAGAAACCTGAGTAATTATGGCTCTAACAATATTTTGATGGGGATAGAAAAAACTCTTCTCTTTATTAATCTTCTGCCCTGATTGTTTCTCATAGTACTGAAGAATAGCTATGATCTTTTCTAAAGAATAAACATTAGTAGAAGAAAAGATAATGGTGTCATCTGCATATGCTAAAGGATTCAAATTAGAGCTCCACTTAGGCAGTCCATATCGAACATATTGACTCTCCTCAAATAGAAAGTTTAGAGCTTTAGTAAGCACTTCCACAGAAATAATAAACAGAGCAGGGGATAGAAGATCCCCTTGCTTTACTCCTCTGGTGAAATGAAAGAAACCATGAGATTGACCATTAATAAGCATAGAATAATAATTGTTCGAAATCAGTCTCCAAACCAGATCTATAAAGATGTTGGAAAATCCCATTTTCCTTAATACCTTCATTAGAAAAAACCAAGAAACCCTGTCATAAGCTTTTTCCATGTCAAGCTTAATGAAAACATTAGAAGGCTTCCCCCTCTTACTGATATCAGTAATCAATTCCTGAGTTAGGAGGACATTCTTAATGATGCTTCTACCTTTCACAAAACCAGATTGATTAGGGGATATAAGCTTGGGCAAAAACTCTTCCAATCTATCATGAATGATTCTAGATAAGATCTTATTGATAAAATTACTCAAGCTAATTGGTGTCATGTCCGAAAAGGATTGAACATTTGTTTTCTTAGGGATGAGGACCAAGTTAGTGTGAGTAATTGATTTAGGGAGGGGGTTACCAACAAGGAAATCTTGAACCATCCTTACAATATCTGAGCCCACTATTTCTCAGGAAGTTTGATAAAATTTCCCTGACAGGCCATCTGGTCCGCATGCGCTATCCCATTAAGATTAAAAACCATTTTTTTCACTTCATCATTGTCAGGAATAACACATAGAACTGCATTTTCCTCTTTATTTATTAGTTCAGGAATATGAGCTGATAAAGAATGATCATTGAAATCCCTTTCTTGTCTGAACTGATTCTGAAAAAATTGCACTGCTTCATCTGCTATCTCCCCTGTATCTTGGGAATCCTGTATCTTCAATAATTTCAGCCTCTGTCTTCTTTTCTTAACCAGACTATGAAAAAATCTAGTATTTCTATCTCCATCAACAAACCAGTCATAACATGCTTTTTGCTGCCAGTACCTTTCCTCCAAATGCAAGTATTTAGAATATTCAGCTTTGGCTCTTTGCATTACTGCTCTATTTTCAACTGAGGGGTTTTCCTCAAAGAGCTGCTCTTTAAGTCTAGCAATCTCTTCTTTGATAATCAATTGTTGAAAGATATCTCCATATGTTTGCCTGCTCCATTGTGTTAGTACCTTCTTGATCTTCTTAATCTTCCTCTTGAAATCTAAGAATGGGTTAGTTGAGACATCACTATCCCAATTTTGACTAATCACATTCTTAAATTCCTCATGCTCAGTCCAGAAATTAAGAAACCTAAAAGGTCTTATGTTCATTATCATTCTTAAATCCCTCTATTATTGTCAAGTATTAAGGACATCTAGTTTTAGTAAGCATGACAAATAATTAGGAACGGAGGGAGTATTAGTTAAGTAGGTCAATTGAGAGATCCCATAAAATTAAGGCGATATTTGGACCAACTATTGAACGATAAGGACATATGTGAGCTAAACTATTAACGAAGGACATGTTTGTTCAATTTCGAATACTTAAAGGGTATATTTGACTCTTTTTCATAAATTATTTTTAAATACTAAATGGATTTCGGAACAAAAATATAAAGTATTGACCAAAGCTATTATGTTCGTCCGAACTTGTTGCTAAAACTCTAGTTTCGCAGCGGCTGATTGACCTTACATTTGTTAATAATGCAAGTTTAAGAATGTTAAAACAAGCATGGAAAAAACTTTTTAAATGTCAAAACGTCAGTATCACACCTAACCCCGATTGATTCAAGTCGGGGACCATTGCAATGGTGACCGCAACTAATGACAATAAAACAACTTAAAATGTTTGTTGTGCAATTTCTACGAACGGGGTGGGTCTGCAAACATTATCTGAAACAAGGAAACTAAAATTGACAAGTTAAGCTTAGGTTCTTGTACTTCCTAGCTATTGACCAATACCAAATATCTGGTTTAGGCCAACATCTTTAATTCGTACTCCATGTTTAATGAGCCAATGCTAATAAGGAAAAGAAATTCAGGGCCATAGAAAACTAATAAAAGGCCTAGTTAGATTTCTGTCCATTTTAAATTTTAATGAAGGAAACATGGACACTTGCATAATGGGGCTGATGCTCCTTTTACCTACGCTACAATGCTCGGTTTTCCACATTTGGTGTGCTTATTGACATAATGATTTGATGTGTTCCTTTATTAATCTTCCGGTAGAAATAATTTCTGACAATTTTCAAATTGAACAGAGGAAAATGAATTTTTTCCCAGATATCTTATATCTCAATTTTTATGTTTAAAAATGAAGATCTCCCATAAGAATAGTTATAAAACTATATACAAATTTATAAAATCTTATTAATCTGTGGCTTCTCAATCAGAATAAAAGGCCTCATTTTCAATTGAGATCATTACAATGTCCTCTAATTGTTTTGTAAATAATGAAGAATTTTGATGCATGTATTATTTATTTTAAGAATAATCTATCTTTAGATAATTTAAATTCTATATTGCTTAATATATGTACTCTTATTTCACTCATTATATCGTGTATAAAATAATATCTAAAGTCTTATTAATTAATGTAGATATATATATTTTCTTTATTTTAATACTAGTGAATTTGGCCGCGCTTCGCGCGGTCATCAAAAACTTCATTAATTTTAGGATTTAACTTTTTTGATATCCGAATATGTAAATAATCACAAAAAATATTTTTAAGATCTAAATTTTTCTGTAATTCTTCTTTCACAAAATGAATTAAATATTTATAAATTCTGTGTATTTTACAAAACTTAAAATTTTAAAAAGATAAATTAAAAGTCTAAACAAATCAAAACAACTCATAGCCTAATTAATTCATCATTCATTAGAAATACACATGAAGATAGTATAATCGTACTATGAAACACACGTAAATAGTTACAATACATTCATTATGCAAAGGGTAGCAACAAATAAATCAATGAGTAAATTTATATGCGCATAGAAAACTTACATTCTAATATATACCACCAAGTGATTCTAGTATTATAACCAACACCAAAACTCATAAAAGTATCAAAATTACTTGGGTTAAGTCCTAATTCCTGTTTATTCCTTGTAAGTTTTTAAACAGTCTTCCTCCTAAAAACCAAAATGAAAAAAAGGAACAAAGGTAAAGAAGAATAACTTCAAAATTCATAGAAACTCGTCTTATGCATGTTGACAATGAATTATTTAACAATATAAATTGCAAACACTAACAACTGTTCTTATTTTAGCCCGATTTGAATAAAATCAAGTAACATACAGAAATAAGAATACAAAGACGAACACGAAATCTCAATAAAAAAATAATAAATTTGAGCAACTAACTTTATAGGAATGTTGATATTTGTTTAGCTCCTCATTTGAATTTTTGTTTGCAAATTGATTGTGATCAATACTTAGGCTTTTAAAGAATAGGAATAATTGGAGTAGTAAATTTTGAGAATTTTAGTTTTTACAATAAACTAAAATGAATGGATGGATTAGTAATTGGCATATTTATTTTCTTACAATAATAAATAAATAAAAATGTAAGGGCAATTGCCAAAAATAAATAAATAGGATCTTTGGCCAAAGAGAGGTGCCACATCACTTCTCTAATACCGGACTTTATATTATATAGTGATTGATTTTCGTGATGATTTTTTTTATCAGACTTCGAGATCGATAATATATTAAAATGCTAAACTTAAAAAAGTGCAATACATACATAAAAAAAAAAAAAAGACGACTTGAGAGCGAAATACTTCTTGCCTTCATAAACTCCTTTCCAGTTACATGTTAATTCACAAGATTTTTTTCAATCATATTTGTTTGGAGGATGATAATATGTGTAAAAGAAATGCTAAAAAATAAGAAAGCATGATAAAGTACATAAATATGAAAAGAAATATTTGAGAAGAAGAGAAAGGATGACTTTGAATGAGAGCTTTCATGAAATAAAATATGAGTTTATATAGGTAAAATAGAGGAATACCATAAGACATTACAAACTTACAAATTAAATTATGGGGGTTATGGACATGAAATTATGAAAGTTATGAGTAGTTATTCCTTGTAAATGCATTAAATAAAAAAAAATAGAAAACTTAAAATATTAGAGATCTTGTCATTTTATTATTAGAAGATGACCAAAAAGTAAAAAAGTTTTTTAAACAAAGAGAGGTGATACTCTTCCTTTGTCTAATTTTGATATATAAATAGATATATATACAAATTAGTACAAATAAAGAAAATAAATAAATAAAATCATTATAAAAGAAGATGATTTTTTTATTAACACATAAAAAAATAGGATAATACTAAAATATTGAGGAAAAAGATAATTGAATCTCTTGTTATTCTTTTATTACTGTTCTTCTTTATTGCATAACCAATGCACAATTAAATTAAAAAATAAAAGGCTTGCACCCATTCAAATTTCTTAATAAAAAATAGGAGTGGAGTAATAAATTTTAAAACATTTAAGTTTTTAGAATAAATAATAGAAATAAATGGAGAGAGTACTAATTAATATATTTAGTACAACAATAAATAAATAGAAATGTAGGAAAAATTGTCAAAAAATAAAATAAAAAATAAAATAGAATGATGGCCTTAGAAGTATGCCACATAAGCAAATTTCTAACTTTCCTTTATATATATATATTGATTATCGATCCAATGATTGCATTAGTTACACAAAAATAACTCATTTTTGTGGCCCATCGAATGTTGTGCAACGCAACCAACCAAATGTAACATTATTTTAAGTACGTAAGATTTAATTTCTACTAAATTACTTATAATAACACAATTAACCTAACCAACCATCTAGAATGTACTAAGTTTGCCGTTTTTTTTCTTTTCTTCTTCTTTGGCTAAATGAGTTACGTTTAGGGTTTAGAAGTGAATCATGTAAAATAAAGAAGCAGAACTGATCAAACTCCATTTTAAAGGAGGACCCTTGCTTTCATGGGAGTCAAAACTGCATAGCTGGGCATGATACGCTATGGTACTAAAAAAATCGATTCAAATTTTTTTTATTTTATTAGACTTCGGCTACTCAGATAATAATCATGATGTTGACTTTCAAGACTTCTCGACTGTATCAGGCTAGCATCTTAAACATAGAAATATTTTTTTAAAAAAAAAAATATATTTAAGCATTCCCTTTTTTAATTAATCATACAAAAATGACATGTCAGTCAAAATAAAATAATCAAAATTTCAAAGTTTAAATAACATTTGCTAAAAGTAAGCATAGTCATACAATACTAAGGTTACAGTGTTTAGAACACAAGCCTCGGTTACATATAAAATGATATTAAATGACATATGTGATATGTCTGTTTGTACTAATATCAATCTATATATTTGTTAGTACTAGTATACTCCATCTGTAAAAAAAAACTTGTCCAGTTTGAAAAATCAATGGATAATTTATCATTTTCTACCCATTTTACCCTTGTTATTAAATACTAATTATCATTCAGTGCATTTATCAAGACATTAAATTTGTTATATTCAAAGGTTAATATAGTAAAATTACCTCTATTATTACTTGTTTCTTAACCTGTGTGCCAAGTCAATTGTAATGACCCTCCAGGTCATTTTCTCGATTTCCGCTCATTTTCAACGTTTCGAATCTTTCCATAGCGGCTACAGGTCATTTATGACTTGCTGGAACTGTCGGAGCGGTTATCAGACAGTTCGTTTGGGTTTTAAGCTCATTTCCCTGATTTGGAGCTTTTGTTGTTAAGGAATTTGGTCTCGGACCAAAAATCCTAGTAAACAATCTCAGATGAGAATTTCGACAGCGTCATCAGCACCGGAATGTTGATTTTAGGCTAGGAGGACCCTTGGTTCAGGCCCCGAGGCTTTCTGACTCATTTTGGGTTATTGGGTAGACATTGGTTAAAATGAAACTATGAGTGTGTGGCCCACATTATGCCGAAATGACCTCAATTGAAAATTTCAATGGTTTCGTTGAGTTCGGAATGTCGAATTTGGTATGGGAGCATAGTTCGTTTGCGCGCACGGGGTTTCAAACGAATCCCGAACACCCAATCGGAGTCCATTTAGACTTAGCAAAAATCTGGTGCCTGATATCTGGTGTGACCGCTAAAGAGGTGTAGGAGCCGCTTTAGTGACCTTGAGTCGCTTTAGTAGCCTTGGCTACTCGGCTGAGCTCCTCTTTAGCGGTCAGGGTCCGCTTAAGTGGACGTCACTTTAGCGGCCACTTGCTTGTAGAACCAGCTGCTTTAGCGGCCAAGTGACCGCTTTAGTGGAAACTGCTGGTGTTATATTCTCTTCTTCACCCGATTTTCCCTTATTTTTCTCTAGGGCTTTTCTCCATTTTTGGAGCTTGGAACATGGGAAATTGTGGAAAATCATCCATTGAAGCTAAGGTAAGCTAGTTCAACACTCCTTGGTCATCTTCCATTATTTTTTTCGTCCAATTCCATCCTTTCTCATTGCAAATTCTTAGAAGTTAGGTCTTTAATTCTCCAATTTTGTGGGCAGATTTAGGCCCCGATTTGGGCTCTGTTTGTGCTCAACTTTTGAGAACGCATTCCTTGTCCTTCGCGGGACCTCGTGACGGATTCAATTTTGGAATTC
Organism: Capsicum rhomboideum; assembly: GCA_031232105.1. Taxonomy (NCBI): domain Eukaryota; kingdom Viridiplantae; phylum Streptophyta; class Magnoliopsida; order Solanales; family Solanaceae; genus Capsicum; species Capsicum rhomboideum. The sequence continues at coordinate 109,125,981 of CP124711.1, forward strand.
CATCAGCGGGCCCCACGAGCCCATTTGTTATCGGATTTTAGGCCTGAAGTGTTATATAGCAATATGGGTATCGTTTTACTCCTATTAATATGTAGATTTTGATTTTGATAGTACGCCGTCATTTCGGGATCGTGAGGTAAAAATGATCAATTTACGGATGGTCCGAGATTGCGGTTCGACTTCGAGGTAGGCTTCGGTCTACTTTTCTCTATGAGCTTGTGTATTGCATAGATTACATGCTAGGTAGGGATTATAGGATCGGATTATGATTAGTAAATCATGACTTAGTCTATTTAGGGAACTTCAGATAGAAATGTGATCCGAACCCTAGCCTAAGATACCTGTTATGGCCCTTGAACCATATTATCCTTAATTATAGACATGTTAACCATAGATTGATGTTAATGATCCTCTAGTATAGGACTCACCATATTACTTAGCGAATTGGATAGTAGTTCCCCAGATTTTGGTGATATTATTACACTAGTTATGTACTGTTGTGCCCGAGGCCGTGGTTACGATACCAATTGGACTTCAGATGAGTATTTTATCCCTAAAGGGGACATGGTTCGAGTTTATAGATGCTTAGGCACTTATGGTTGTATTGTTTGGATACTGGTGATGATATGCATACTTTTAGGCGAATTCATGCTCACTTAGTGGTACGATTCCAATCAAAACCTTGATTTTACTACTGCTTTTCAAAAAGGGATTTATTCCCACTTTTCACTTTAAAAATGAATTCTTTTATAACGGAAATCATACCATCATATTTAATGAATTATGAGCTTTGGAACTAAAAATATTATTTTAGAAATTAGACCGAGGTTGATCCCGATCCATTATTAATCCACTCTTTTACCACTACTACTTACTTCGGTCGAGAGAGATTCTAACCCTTTTTACCTTATTATTTTGATTTAGTCCGAAACTTGATCCCGAGCAATGGATTTACAGACTTACACTCTTTTAGTCACGGTTCGAGTTCATGCACTTATTATACTTATACATCTCTTCGATACTGGACGGAGTAGATTGATTATGATGATTATTGGAAATCCTAGTTCGGGACCAGACAGTATATATGGATATCCTGAGTCCCCTAGGGGAACCTTCGTCCGTGAGCCACATAGTCGGAGAAGGATAGTTGTCGTAGGTCCTGCCTTTGCGAGCTACTGAGATGAAGGAGGTGTATACACTTGTTACATTATGGTACTTGAATTGGACATGGTATTTCTGGTTTATGGTGCATTTCATTCATCCTTATGCATTGCCTATCACCAGTATAATATCGATTTTTTGAGGGGATTTAGGTACATGTTATGGTTGCTGTCTTCTGAGTGTTTGACTGAACCTTCTAGGCTTAAGGGGGCTCGATTAGGTTATTGTTTATCCGGGATAGCCGGTTACCTAATTGTTGGTTATTATGGTTAGTTTGTGGCGGGATGGTTATGGACTGGTACCCAAGATTGTTGGTAAGTTTTTGATTTCCCTTTTTCTATTACGGTAAGGTGCATTATTGTTAAGTTACCTCATGATTAGTCACCCTTTGGTTAGAGGCTTTGATTATGCTAGTATGAGCTCTTTTTTTTGGCTATGATTCTCGAGACGTTAGGTTTATTCCCTCAGGTTATTACCTTTGAGTTTAGTCTTATATATACACACATATATATGGTATTACTGTATATCCCTCCCTTTCTTTATCTATTCATATTGTGTATATATATATATATCCTTCTTTCACTCTTTATCTGTATATTGGCTAATGATATACGGTATTGCACGTTAGTTCTTGAATACTGTTAGAATAGGATAGTTTATCCTTGTTTCTCCCTTGGCATTATCATGTTTAGTTCCTTGGATAGTTGCCTGTAAGTTATATTCCTGCTTTACATGTTATTTATACTTGCATTGTCTCTGAAGCTCAGTCGGTCGATGCCTACTGAGTACCACGTGTTTGGTACTCATACTATACTTTTGCAGCCTGCAGATCATAGTACGAGTTCTCACCATTGATGTGTGTATCGTGCAGAGCAACTATGGATCAGATATTTGGGGTGAACTCCTGACGTTTGGAGTATTCCTACTCTCCCTCATATTGTTAGTTGGATCTCTATTTTGTATTTCAAAGATGGCCTTATATATATTTGTTGACTCTGTATTCCACTTTATACTTCTGTTGTATTAGAAGCTCTTGTACTGACTTCACCAGGTCTTGGGGTTGTAAGCTATATAGTAGTCTCTTTATCATATTCATTCCGCTTCTTACTTTTATTTCTCTTGATAGTCCGTTACTAGCTGTTCCAGATTATGGGTTGGCTTACCTACTGGTAGGTTTTCATAGATGCTATCACGACCTGAGAAATTGGGTCGTGACAAATTGGTAGCAGAGCCTAGGTTTATCGGTGTTATTGGTACAAGAGCTAAGTGTCATGTAGAGTCTTGCGGATCGGTTTGGAGACATCTGTGTCTTATCTTCGAGAGGCTACAGGGCATTCTTAGGAAATTCTATCCTTGATTCCTTGTCGTGTGTCCGTATTTTTATAAGCCTTTGAGTACTTCTTTTGACTCCACTCTTTCCCAGATGGATAACACAAGGTTGTTGATAAATATGGACGAAACTTAGCGCGTGTTTCCAGAGTTTCAGCTCAGAATTGGACTAGGGTGTTAGAGATTGATATCGAGGATCCTCGGTATCAGCCAGAGGGTCTGGGGCCAGCCAGGCTCTGAAAGAGTTTGTGACCACCTCAACTTTTTGAGATTTTGTGTTAGGGATTTCAAGTCCTTTCGTGGATACGTCACAGACAGTGGTTGTGCCCAATACATCGAGTAATTCTCATATGAGAGTTGGGTTTGTCGGTATTCAGCAGGGATCTTTATCAATTTCAGAGTATGAGATTGGGTTTCTCGAGTGGGCCAGACATACTCCTGTGTTATTTCCTACAAAGAATGAGATGGTGCATGGATTTGTCAGAGGATTGACTTTACCACTCCACTTGGCGATGGAGCATTTGATAGCAACTGGCTCTTCTTTCTATCAGGTCGTTGATCATGCGAGGGCTACAAATATGACATGTATTGATTCAAATACAGGTGGCGGTAAAAGGCTATACCAGCAGTATAGTGTTAGTGGTATTCCGTCTAGAGGTCGGAATCCTCCCAGTAGAGGTCAGCCTCACTTGCAGACTCTCAGGTCTGTACAGGTAGCACCTCAGCTTATAGGTAGCTCTCCGATAGATCGTAGTGGTCACAGTGGCCAGGGTTTTCGTTAGACATTACAGAGTATTCGGTATAGATCTTCAGGCCTTGGTATCCATTCTGGGTCAGCAGGTACAGTACATCAGAGTGTTCCAGGAGCCTATTTTAATTGTGACGAGATTTTCCATTGATCTAGGGAGTGCCCTAGATGCGAGTTGGTTGTTCAGACAAGGTCAACACTTATTCTTCGCCAACCTAGAGCTCCTGAGGTATGTTGTGAGTGTGGAGAGGATGTTCATTTCAGTAGAGAGTGTCCCTGAGGTCAGTTGGTCAGCCAGTTGGGGTCAGCTTCTGTTTTTCACTGAGTTAAAGCTTCAGGGGTTTGTTATGACTGCAGAGGGACCGATGACTAGTCCAAAAAGTATCCCCGGCATGGGATTATTAGTCATTCATATCAGTCTCATAGAGATGTGACACCTTCAGTTAGAGATAGTGCACTTAGTGCCTCAGTTGGTGATTCAGACACTCAGTCAAGGTTTGGACATGCTCAGATTCGCACTCCTTTGGGCACATCAGGACTATGACTTCTGACTCCATCGATACAGGTGCGATTCAACTTACTATCCTTTACTTTTTATTTAAGTTGAATTGGGGTTTTCATACCCATCGATGATTATATGCCTTGATATTTTTATATTGGTTGTTATATGCCTTGGTGTAGATTTCATGCTTATTTGACTATCCCCTTAGATGAATTCTTTTAGTAGTGGATATTGTGTTTTTTCTTGTAGTGTAGCACTTGGGTTAAAGTCCCATTTCCTTTGGCATATTGGCCTTGTTATGCTTATAGAGTGGTAATGATTTCTATTTTACATTTTGGTGCCTCCTACATCTTATGCTAGTGTTGTTATTATTGCGATTATTACTTTGGAGGTAATTGATTCTTACCTTATAGACGGCTAGACTAGCGTTATCTAGTTAGAATCCCCTTCCTTTTGATTCTTATTCGTTGGCTTAGATGGCTAATTTGGGTGGTTGGTTGCCTTTCTCTTAGTGGGGTGAGGTTGGTTGTTTTTCTTTCTGTTTGCAAGGTCGGTTGTTGAGTGGGTTGCAGAAGTGAAGGTAAGTTTTACCTTTCATGGTTTTGTCGTGGTTCTAGACTTGGCAACTCGGTTCTATTGCTTGTTTCTGATGTTGAAAGGTCTAGGGCTTGCTTTTTTGGTTTGTTGGGCTGTCGAGATTCGAGCATTGGCTATCCCTTTCTATAGCCCATTCCCGTGGTTGATAAATTTGAGATTTGTTCTTCTGATTTGGATGGTTCCTCGCCTAGTAGTGGTCTTGATATTGATGTTGATATTGAGTTGGGTACTCCATTCTTGCTATGATGTGGTCCATGATCCAGTTCAGTTAAGGTTGGAGAAAATGGGTGAATTCAAAAAATTCTAATTTCGGCAGTTTCTTGACTTAATCTGACTTTGTGGAGTGCTTATTTTTGGTGATATGTGCCTACATGTATGCGTCGCCATAGATCGAGTATTGGTTTGACCAGATTTAGGCTAAGATTGCATTTTCTGAATTGCTCGAGTTTTGGCTATTGTTAGTACTGTTTGCAGCCTTGGTGAGTTCTTGGTTATGCCTTGATGCATTATGCCCTTCAACAGATGTGGAGTTGATTGCTTGTGTCTTTAGCTGGTGGTTTTCCTCTATTATGAATATGTTCTTTGGCGACATTTTAGTTCCAGTTCTTGCGGGAACCGTTGAGGAATATGCTTGACTTCTGATAGTGAGATTGGTTTGAGTATTTGATATCCGTGAAGACTTGCAGGCTTCAGCTTTTAGATTTGACTCTGTTGAATGGCGACTTGAAGGTTATAATAGCTTTTAGAACATGGATATTGCTCGTCAGCGGGATCAGTTGGGATAGTTGAGATAGAGTAGTTTAGCTTCGGTGTTGAGATTTTATCTATGGGGTATAGAGCTTGGTTACAACCTCCAGTTTGAAATTTGGTTAGCTGAGACTTCGTCTATAGGATGACTAGGCCTATTCAGTGCCTACCGGCTCAATTTTATTCTGTTCAGGTAGGTTGTACTTGGTAGATGCTCGAGGGATAGTCTATTGGCACACGATATTGGTTTCTACTACTCTTGACTTTAATTCTCAGTTTTTGTCAAAAATTTGGATTATCTGCTCAGTAGAAGGAGTGTGTTCATGTTGGACATATCATGGTTTCATCCACAGTTGGTGGGACATTCTGGAATGGATCATTCGATTTTGAATGGTTGTGCTTCGGACTCCTGACTATCAGTTTCGAGGGTTATTTTGACCAGTTGTAGCTTTGGCTAGAGATCACAGGTTTTGGTCATATCTATTTGTGCGTCCAGTTAGCACCTTATGGGCTTATTCTTATGCTTGCCATTATGGATTTTCAGTAGATCAGCTTCAACCGTTCGAGGTTAGTATGATATGATTGCACAGACTGAACTTGGATGATATTCTTTGCAACTCAGAGTAGATAACATGTTTGGAAAGGCAAGCGAATGTTAGATTTGGAATTTGGAGTTGGTTGCATGGTTCATGCCTTGGATCGCCTTTAGCTTGGTTGATTTTTCGCTTGGTTATACTTGTATCAGTGTGTTATCAGCGTGTTGTGGTTTGGATTTGCATGCATCAGTCGTTCTCGATTCAGTTGGAGGACAGTTGGTTGCTGAGGATGAGTTTTGGCTTTTTGGAAAGGGAAGTAAGAAAGGTGGTGAAAAAGGGTTACATATAGCAAAATCCCTTAGAAGTGTTGTTTATGCATAGAGCTTATCTGGGGAGATATGCTTGGTACATGAGGGCCCAGTACCTCGTCCTTTCGAGCTTTCAGTCTCTTTCTATCCATTGACTTTTGTGGATGAAAGTCCTTTTAGTAGTTAATATTGTAATGATTCTCCAGGTCATTTTCTCGATTTCTGCATATTTCTGGCATTTTCAATCTTCCCATAGATGCTACAGGTCATTTTTGACTTGCTGGAACTATTGGTTCGGTTATCAGATAGTTTGTTTGGGTTTTAGGGTCATTTCCCTAATTTGGAGCTTTTGCTATTAAGGAATTCGATCTCGAACCAAAACTCCTAATAAACAATCTCAGATGAGGATTCCGACAACGTCATCAGCTCTAGATTGTTGATTTTAGGCTGGGGGGCACTTGGTTCAGGTCCCGAAGCTTCCAGACTTATTTTGGGATATTAGGTAGACTTTGGTTAAAATGAAACTATGGGTGTGGGGCCCACATTGTGTCGAAACGACCTTCATTAGAAATTTTTATGGTTCCGTTAAGTCCGAAATGTCAAATTTGGTATGGTAGCATAGCTCGTTTACGTACAAGGGGTTCTGAACGAATCCCGAGCACCCGATCGGAGTCCATTTTGACTTAGCAAATATTTGGTTCCTGATATCTGATGTGACCGCTAAAGCGGTATAGGAGGCTCTTTAGCAGTGGTCGCTTTAGCGACTTTGGCTACTCGACTGAGGTCCGCTTTAGCGGTCAGGCTTACGTGGACGTCATTTTAGCGGAAATTGTCCACTTTAGAGGCCCTCCGGAACAAACCTTTGTCCAAGTAATCTTGAATCAGATTCCTGAAATTTACACAATTATTTGTAGAGTGAGTCCATTTCTCGTGCCATTTACAATAACGTTTTCCTTTTCTTTCTTCTTTTTTAGGTATCTTATGTCCAGGCAGACAGGTCAAAAGCTGTTGATACTCGCCTGTAGCACCAGCTGCTTTAGCGGTTCATTGCAGCTTTAGAGACCAAGTGACCGCTTTATGGGCAACTGCTGGCGTTATATTCTCTTCTTCACCCGATTTTTCCTTATTTTCTCTAGGGGTTTTCTCCATTTTTGGAGCTTGGAACATGGGAAAGTGTGGGAAATCATCCACTGAAGCTAAGGTAAGCTAGTTCAACACACCTTGGTCATGTTCCATTATTTTTTTCGTCAAATTCCGTCCTTTTTCATTGTAAATTCTTAGAAATTAGGTCTTTGATACTCCAACTTTATGGGCTGATTTAGGCGCCGATTTGGGCTCCATTTGTGCTAAACTTTTGAGCACACATTCCTTGTCCTTCAAGGAACCTCGTGACAGATTCAATTTTGGGATTCCATTAGCGGGCTCCATGGGCCCATTTTTGATCCGATTTTGGACTCGGAGTTTTATATAGCAATATGGGTATTGTTTTACTCCTATTAATGTGTAGATTATGATTTTGATAGTGATATGTTGTTTCGAGATCATGGGGTGAAGACGATCAATTTGCGGATGGTCCGAGATTGCGGTTTGGCTTCGAGGTAGGCTTCGGTCTACTTTTCTCTATGAGATTGTGTATTACATAGATTGCATGCTAGGTAGAGGTTATAGGATTAGATTATGACTAGTAAATTATGACTTAGTCTATTTAGGGAACTTGGGATAAAAATGTGATCCAAACCCTAGCCTAGGATACCCGTTATGTCCCTAGAACCATACTATCATTGATTATAGACATGTTAATCATAGATTGATGTTAGTAATCTTCTAGTATAAGACTCACCATATTAATTAGCGAATTGGATAGTAGTTCCACAGATTTTGGTGATATTATTATACTAGTTATGTACTGTTGGGCCCGAGGTCGTAGTTATGATACCAGTTGGACTCCAGGTGAGTATTTTATCTCTAAAAGGGACATGATTCGAGTTTATAGACACTTAAGCGCTTATGATTGTATTGATTGGATACTGGTGACGGCATGCATACTTTTAGGCGCATCCATGCTCACTTAGTGGTATGATTCCAGTCAAAATTTTAATTTTACTACTGTTTTTCAAAAAGAGATTTATTTCCACTTTTCACTTTTTAAATGGATTCTTTTATAACGGTAATCATACCACCTTATTTAAAAATATTATTTTGAAAATTAGACCGAGGTTGATTTCGTTCCATTATTACTCCACTCTTTTACCATTGCTACTTACTTCGGTCGAGAGAGATTCCAACCCATTATACGTTATTAGGCCGATTTAGTCCCGAACTTGATCTCGGGCAATGGATTTACATACTTACACTCTTTAAGTCACGGTTCGAGTCCGCGCACATTTTATACTTATAAATCTCTCCGGTGCTGGACAGAGTAGATTGATTATGATGAATATTAGAAGTCCTAGTTTGGGACCAGACATTGTATACGAATATCCTGAGTCCCCTAGGGGCTCCTTCGTCTGTGAGCCACAGTGACGGAGAAGGACAGTCATCGTAGGTCCTTTCTTTAGGAGCTACTGAGCTGGAGGAGGTGTATACACTTGTTACGCTACGGTACTTAGATTGGACATGGTATTTTCGATTTATCCTGCATTTTATCCATCCATATACATTGCCTATCACCAGTACAATTGTTTGGCGCCTTTATCTGTAGGTATTATGAGGGGATATATAGGTAGACGTTATGGTTGCTGTTTGCTGAGTGTTTGACTGAACCTTCCGGACTTATGGGGGCCCAGTTAGGTTATTGTTTGTCCGGGCTAGCAGGTTACCTTATTGTTGGTTATTATGGTTAGTTTGTTGCAGGATGGTTATGGACTGGTACCTGAGATTGTCGGTACGTTTCTGATTTTCCTTTTTCTATTACGGTAAGGTGCATTATTGTTAAGTTACTTATACACCCAAATTACAACTCCCTTTTACAAGAGTGTAAGCGGTCGTTATCAAATATAGAACCCAACGAAGGTTGGGGTCGAATCCCATAGGGAATAAATGGTTAAATAAGTGGTATGCAACTCTTATAACAATTAGCCACCAACTTCCAAGGAAGGGGGGAAATTTTTATTTAGTATCAGTAAACAATATTTGGATGCTGTGAGCAAAAGTAAAATTTCCAACAAATAACTCAATAGAGAAAAGTAAACCAGGATTGTATTCACCTAAGTTTCCAATCTCCAACAGGTTATGAGCGAAAATGAATTGGTACGTGAAAATAAGGCAATCGACTCTATAATTTCTTTTAAATGTCTTTCAACCAATTAAAATAAGTTTACACTTCAATTCTCACGAACTCAAAATGTCAGTTGCAAATCCGATTTAGGCCTCAATGAATTAATCTTGTTCAAGCATTAATCTTTAGATTGGAGATTGATAGCTCCAAATTTTTGTTATGAACTCCTTTTCTTTAAAAGTCAAATTCTCTACCAAGCAATTTAACGAAAGACTATTTTCCAATGTTTGCAACCATCAAGAATACATTAAAGTGAAGGAATTCATAATACTTTCACTTAATCAACACCTATTCACAACCCATAAACCCTAATCGTGATTTTCCACCAAGGATTCCACAAACCCTAGTTATGGGTGGTTTAGCCACTCATAGTCAAGAACAACAGGAAGAAAGAAGTTTTTATCATAAAAATAATGAAATTCTTACAATGAAAAGTAACCTCCAATGGTGTTCAAAACTTAAAGCAAAAGGCTAAAACTGCTTTTCTCCAGAAAAATTCATCAAGAAATATCCCCATCATAAAATGATTATTTTAAATCCTAAACTGGGTATTTATAGGCTCAAAATAAGCATGGTTTAAAATTCAAAATAAGTTCTGCCGCGTCACCTCTGACGGTAATTGCGACGGTCCGCCAAGAGTGCGACGGTATGCCTAAGTTCCCGTCGCAAAGCTGTCAATCAATCCACATTCTGGTTAACTGTTGGCGTACCGATTGACAGTCCACCATTCCACTGACGGTCCACAGCACATGTCGTTGCCATCTTTTCTTCTTCAGGCTATTTTGGATAGGGCTTGGCGATAATGGTGATGGTCCGCCAAGTCTTTCGCCGTCCGCCATGATTGTCGTCACGTCCTAAGCTTGTTCCTTTTATGGTTAAGGATTGGCGGTATTGGTGACATCTTCCAAATCTTTGGCGGTCTGCCATGATTGCCGTCGTAGACCCTTTTCACCAGCTTTTCTCATCTCTTGCAGACTTAAGTTTAATTCCTGAAAGTATTCACAAAAAGCATCAAAAGCAACACATGTTTTTTGAAAACTCACAATTATCCTTAGTTAAATATGCTAAATGTGCTGTCATAAGCCGGCACATCAATAACCTCATGATTAGTCACCCTTTGGTTAGAGGCTTTGATTATGCTAGTATTAGCTCCCTTTCTTGGCTATGATCCTCGAGACGTTAGGTTGGTTCCCTCAGGTTATTACCTTTGAGTTTAGTCCTATATATACACATATATATATGGTATTACCGTATATCCCTCTCTTTTCTTATCTATTCTTACTTTGTGTGTGTGTGTGTGTGTGTGTGTGTATATATATATCCTTCTCCCTCATATTGTTAATTTGATCTCTATTTTGTATTTCAGAGACAACCTTGTATATATGTTGACTATGTAATCTACTTTGTACTTCTGTTGTATTAGAAGCTCCTGTAGTGACTTCACCAGGTCTTGAGGTTGTAAGCTATATAGTAGTCTCTTTATCATATTCATTCCGCTGCTTTCTTTCATTTCTCTTGATAGTCCGTTACTAGCTGTTCCGGATTATGGGTTGGCTTACCCATTGGTGGATTTTAGTAGGTGTCATCATGATCTGAGAAATTGGGTCGTGACATTAATAGTAGACAAATATTATTGGACAGAGGGAGTAATATATATGAATTATAGATGTGATTAAATACTTCGATACGATATTGGATATACTATTGATTTTTTAATGAATACCAAATATTGAATATATTTTTAAATGCATACTAAATATAGTATCAAAAAATAGTGAAATTAGAATTGCGGTATCAAAAAAAATTCAATTTCGCTATGATAATTCTGTATTTATGAAAATATGCACACTCCTATATAGAGGGGTGCAAGAGGGTATTGGACCCTTTTTTATTGAAAAATCATACTATATAGAGAGGATAAAAATTAAATTTTTATACATATATATCAATTATTAAATTCGCTTAATATAAAATTTCCTTTTTAATTTTCTTATTTGAATTTCTGATTCCATCATTTATATACTCCCTTCGTTTTATTTTATTTTTTTGTTTGATTTGATTTGACACAAATTTAATTAAGTAAGACTTTTGAATATTATGATCTTAAACCAAATATATGTGGATAGTGGATACTAAAATACCCCATTTAATTTTATAATTTTAAATATGTTATGTGAAAAATTAAAGTAAAGAGCTAGAGGAAAAGAGACATTCCTTTTATAAACAAATTTAAGAAAATAGAACAAATCAATTGAAATGAGAGAGTATATAAAATTATGTTCAAAATCCCGTTATCAAAAATACTCTCTCTTTCTCATATTAGTTGATCATCTTAATAAAAATAAATGTCCTAAATTAATTGATCACTCACTAAATCAAGATAGAATTAATTAATTTTTTTACATTTTACTTCTCAAATTTTTTATGCTCTTTGAAAGTTTAACAAATTATTGTTATGTCCATTAATATAGATAAAAACTATAGTAATAAAATTATCATTTTATTAATAATTTATTAAGCATGGTACAAAATAAAAAATGTTCAATTAATATAAAACGAAAGAGTACTCATCAAAGTCATATACATTAATGAAGGAGTGAGCTCGAGAGAAAGAGAGACGTTATTGGAAATTGAGCCCTTCTTAGTATACTGACTCTCATATGTAATTATTACTAGTTAGTAAAAATGAAAGCGGCAGGTCAATGCACAGAAAATATTTACTCCTGTTATTATATAATGCATGCAGATGCGAGCACCTACCCACGAGGCTTCCTCACGCTTCAGGGTACTACTGGTCATTGCCATAGACCAAAATACTAGCATCCACAGAACTTCTGTTCTGTGACTATAGTAGATATAGGAATCAATATTTTAAAAGGCGGGGCCATGAAGTGAGGCATTTTGCATAGTATGGAGAGAGACGTAAGCTTCGAAACACGAGTAAATCCCATGAATCTACTGGACGTATCTTATATATCTTCAATTTTATAATTTTATTACTAAGAAAATAAGTAAAAGTAAGATTTTCAATAATTTTTAAATAAATCATCAATAATATAGGAAAAAATATTATAATTATTTTCTAAGAAAGTTGCTTTAATTTCTTTATTTATATTTAAAATTAGAAAAAATCACTAAAATATGAAAAAATCCCAGCATAAAGTATAAATATCATTACACCAATAATTAAAAAAATATGATTTATAGCAAAAATACTTTTAAAATTAAAAAACTCAAAATTAACTCCCGGACATACACTTTTACGCCCGGGACTAATGTTTTTACGCCCGGAACTTACGCCCCAAATTCTAGGACATACGCCCTATGGATCTACGTGTTTCATTTACGCCCCAGAACGTTTTTGGTACGCCCTGCCCCGAGACTCACCCTGGGACTCGCCCCGAAAATGTTTTTGAAAACACTGATAGGAATTGTGAGTCCAGAATCTAAATGACGTGTGAAAAGGTAAAAGCTACTCTCTCTGTCTAACAATATTTATTTATTATTGATTTAGACATATATTAAGAAACAATAAATAATAGGGGTAATTTTATTATATCACTCTTTGAATATAATAAATTTAATATCTTGGAAAATGAATTGAGTGATTAATAATATTTAATAGTAAGGATAAAACGGGTAGAAAATAGTAAATTATCCATTGATTTTTCAAACTAGATAAGTATTGTTGGACATCTATTTTTAATATAGTGGACAAGTATTGTTGAAGAAAACTTAATAAAAATTTACATATAGTGCACATATTTAGTGTGTTATATAAATTTTAATAACGGACCAAGCTTAACGGTTATTATGGTCAACAAACTTATATACAACAACAATATACCCAGTGTATTCCCACAAAGTGGAATCTTGGGAGGATAGAGTATACGCAGACTATACTACTACCTCAGATGAAGTAGAAAGACTATTTTCGATAGACCTCCGACTCAGGATAAAATAGTAAAAAAATGAAATAAAAACAAAAACATCAATAGAGAAAAAAACAAAATGGGGATAACACATCAAGGTCAACAGACTTATATAACATACTAAATAAGTGGGTAATACGAGGAAAATACTGGGCCTTTCAACATTTAGTTTTTCTTTTGTAATTTAAGTTTATATGCCATAATTTTTATTTTTTTGTAGTTTAGATTTATAAATCTATGTTATTTTAGTGTGTGCTTAATTTTAAGTTTGTTATAGAATTTATTTGTCCATTTTATTTTGTGTTAATTATTTAACTCGATAATTATTAGTTAGTTGTTTGAATTCGTGAGGATCTTTATTTGGATACTATTAATATAGGAGTCGCACAAGCTATTAGAAAAATAAATATTAAGAATTACAATAATATTTATCATTAATTAGTTGATAAATAAGAACATAATATTTACTTTAACTATAGAAATTAATTACATAGATAAATCTATGAGTACCACATGGTCGGGACTTTAGACTATCTTTCGGTTTAAGTATCATACCACCCGCTCCTCCCTCACCCTCGCCCCTCCTTCCTCCTGTCAACAAGAAGATTCTCCACGCCATGATCGTCCGGTCCTTTATGGTTCTTTTTCTTTCCCTTTGTTATACTAATAAGGATGGACTTTCTCTTCTTTTTTTTTCCTTTGAACGATCAATGTACGATACACGAAATCGGGGTCACTGACATCCTTACCTAAAGCTGAGATCATAGGCGCCGAAGTATAAATCTGAAAACATATAAATATATGTATGAAGTTAAGTCAATATTAAAAGATACAAAATGAGTACTAATTTGATTAACAAAAATTAACATGTGTTTTGATGGGATTTGGTGTAGGGTGTGAAACGGGAACCTGGAGGTCGTCTCCTGAGCAGGATCCTAGGTGGATGAACCCTGATAAAATATAAAATAATAAGCATTTTTTTGTATTTAAATGAATATAAGTATTTAATTTTTAAGCACTAACCAACATATCAGTTAGAAGCTCATCAACGTTGAGTGCACTACTGAAACTCAAACGTCCACCTCCCTCCAAATATCAAAGAGGCTAGCCCTCTAAGACTCTGTCCAGAGCATTCCAATCCATGTCAATACGCTTTGTCATGTAACCGTCTTGACTCATTTGAGAGGAATGATGATGTTCAATTTACTCTGGGATAGGAACAAACGATTGTCGTAGTATAATTTTACTCGATAGGGTCGCGGTTGAATCCCATCGGGAATGCAATTGAGGAATTCACACAACAAATGTAGTTAACAACTTATGAATTGCATTTCATAGTAACACAAGGGGGGGGGGGGTGTAAAAATTCAATTATGTAACTTTTCAATAACAATTAATTCAATCGAATACACAAAAATTATCAGGTATTAACTCAATAAAGATGAAGCTAGGGTTGTGCTTCCAATGGAGTTTACTAGCATGAATGAATTTGTACTTACCTACTATGATTCGATCTACACGGGATGAATATTGATCTATTAACTTTACCCAATTATTCTCAACCAATTAGGTAACTCACACTTTGGGTTTTTTCAACCCTCTAAGTGTCAACAATCCCAAATAATCAATAAATCATCTGAGTTAACCTTTCTATCTCTAGCTTAGGTCATTAAATGAGGCTTACAACCTCAAATCCCATCCTCAAAGTGTCAACAAATCAATAAACCATCTAGATTAACCTTTCTATCTCTAACATAAGTCGTTAGATGAGGCTTAGAACCTCAAATCCCCACTAATTATCTCTTTTCCCTTTCTCTACATTCTTTCTCAAGCAAAGTGAAGAATTAAGGCACTATCAATGTTTGCAATCGTTAATTAACACTAAAATGTGAAGAGATAATCAGATCCCATGATAGACCTAACATAAATCAAAAAATTAACAATGAGCTATTCAATATTTAATCTCCATGATCACACAACCCTAGTTAATTTAGCTACTCATAAGTAAAGGACAGAAAAAGTATATACCCAACACTTCTTCTTCCTCAAGATCTATAAGTCACCAAAAATATTCAAATTTAGATATATAAGTTACAAAATCAAGAGAATATCACACCAAGAACTCCAATCTCTTAGTACAATGGTCTTAGCTACAAAAAATGAGTGTAGAACCTGTAGAAAAATTGAAAAAAAAAAATCAATTTATACTCTCCTAAATCAGGCCTAAAATTCGAACAAAAATATCCTCCAAAAAGGTTTGGGCTGCATACCTACCACACATGGGGATATGCGGTCCATACAATGGATGCATAATAAAAGGTTAGTCCTTCAGTTTCTGCCCTGGTTGTGCGCTCACCATACAAGCTTCTGCGGCTGCATGTCTCTGGACACATTGGATGGGACTCACCCATGGGCAATTGGAAATTGGATAAACTATATCGGCGTCAATCCGTATAACAATCTCCTTCTTCACTACTTCTTACATTGAAGAATTTAACCTGCATTGATGTTCAATACCCGAGATACATTTCTTCTCTAATTGAATCTTATGAGTACATATACCCAGAAGTATTCCAATAATGTCCATGATATTCCACCCAATGGCACGAATATAATTTCTCAAGATCAAAATCAAGGACTCAACTTGCCATTCAAATAAATGCACGGATATGATCACATGCAAGGCATCATTCGGGCCAAGGAATGCATACCACAAGTGAGATGAAGAGTCTTAATCTCTAAAGTAGGAGGCTCAATAATGGATGGCTTGGCGGAGACTCCCAGTTTTTAAATTCAAGATCAAGCTTTTTCGGAGCATATGAGTAAGAGCCCAATCCCACCAAAGAGTTCACAACATCATCATAATCTTTGATATTCTCACCATCATAATACAACAACACCACATCTAATATTTCACCCACAAGTTTGGTTTTTGACCCCAACTCTATGGCTTTATCGATAGTATCAATCAAGAGATACAATTCATATCATTTGGTTCCTTAACTAATTTGCAAACATTGAAAGTCACTTTCTCATCATTCATCCAGAATTTTAGCTCTCCAGTAGCAACATCAACCAAGGCTAGCCAACCGATCAACTTTAACAAGAACATAATAGAGAATGCCAACCGATCATTTGATAGTCTGGTTTTTTATTAATAACTACATTATCATTGGTCTTGGTGTCCAAAACCTAATTTCCTGAATATAGCTAGTGAAATCAAGTTAATACTTTCACCGATATCACAAAGGGCTTTAGCAAATTGATACAACCCAATGGTGCAAGGGATTGTGAAAACATCCGGATCTTCCTTCTTAAAAAATAAGTTACTAGACATGATGGTGCTACAATGTTGGGAAACCTCCTCCATCGTAAAATCTATATTTCATTCTTAGTAACAAGGTCTTTCATGATTTTTGCATACCTCGACATTTAGAGGAGTGCATACACCAAAGGGATATTTATGGACATGAACTTTGCCAAAAACTTACCAAATTGAGCATCTTTAACTTTTTTATCTAACCATTGAAAAAAAGACAAAGGACACTTAGGCATTAACAATGGAACTTATGAACCTCTTTCTTCTTCAAATTATCAACTTCAACTCCCTTTTGTTGGTTTAAACCTTGGGCCTCATTTCTTAAGATCTCATCTACCACTACTGGTTCAAATACAAGCTTCTTCATTCCATCAGGATTTCCAACATCAATCTTCTCATTAGGATAACCATCAAATTCAACCACCTATTTCCTAAGGACTTACCACTCCTCATAGTTATTTCCACATAATGCGCATTGAAATTCTTTGGATTAGGCATAATGTCACTAAGAAGAGTGCCCTTTTGATATGGATTAAGTGAAGCCGAGATTTGGCTCAAATGAGCCTCTAGTTGTTTGATGGAGGTAGAATGAAAAGTCACCATTTGACCCATAGTGGTAAGGTCATTCCTCATATCTTTTATACCCATATCTATTGACTCCTTCCACTTCAACACTTTTAAAACTATATCTTCCACTATAGAACTAGGGGGTCACTCACAGAAGCTTTATTAGAGCCTTGTTGTCCCCCTTATAGAGGACCATAACAATCATGATCCCTTCAACCATTATCACGATTACAGTCTCTCTAATATCTATATTATTCACAATCTCTCTAATTACAATCACGATAGTGATTTCAAACTTGATTCCCTTGAACTTTCTTCCAAGACCCTTGACTTGGGCCTTGGTATTTTGGACGGGAACCCACCCCTTGATTATACACAAAGTTGTCCTCCTCATCATAAAGAATATACACACCATCATTAAGAGACTTCACTTTATTAGATCTAATGTCATTAACACTCATGCTTCCCGAACCCATAAAATGTTCTGTAAGCAACGTCACTGGGGTCATTAACTTAGCCATGTTCTCATCCCTCTCTTCTTTCTTCTTCAGTACATCCTTAGAAACTACCACAAATAGAGCACCTGTTTCCACTTCGGAATCCCAGCTATACTAAGCCCTATTTATTTTTGTCATCTAATCCAACAATTTACTAGAAACCATAAATGAATGGTCCATAATTGAACCATTAGCCATATTATTAGCTAGAAATTTGTTGACTGAATTAAGAGAGCGGTAAAAGACTTCCAAGAACACTTGTTCTGTCAACCCATGAGTTGTGTATTATTGAATCTTTTTCTTAAATCTCAACCACACCTCATGGAGGGCTTCTGAAGACAACTGTCTAAAGTTTGTGATCTCATCCCTAATTTAGAGCATTTGGGAAGAAGGGAAAAAACTTTCGAGGAACGCCTCTGTCAACTCAACCCAAGAGGTGATAGACTCCTCAGGTAACTCCTTTAGACATATTGTAGCATCCCCCATAAGTAAGAAGGGGAATAAGCTCAATCATATCTACTCTTGGGAGATATTTGTAATATTTAAAGGCAAACACACTTCTGCAAAGTTCTTGAGATGACATTGGTATATTCACAGGGAACTCCCCAAATAGACCTTTCATGCTTAATAGATGCAACATTGTGTTAGTCACATTGAATGCGACATTACCAACAATAGGAGAGAGCTAGATAACACTTGTTATATTGGCTTGAGTCAAGTTCACATTATTTTATTGGTGAGCCATATCGTCACCAATTTCAAGAAAAACAAATAAAAAAGAAAAGTAATATGCGAAATACAAAACAAAAGTAGAAAAATACTGATAGCATTCATGGCAGCTCAACATCAGTAAAAGACATGAATAAAGCTTTAAAAGTTTCATCAAATAAGAAATTTTAGGACAAACTACATGGGCTGCAATTAGTAATTAATAAATGGTCTTACCATGAAAGAAGAGCTCCAGTCCAAAGTGATTTTTTGGAAAAATCTTACAAGCATTTGAAGGACCAAATGGAAGACCAAGAAAGAGTTAGATTATAACCCAAATCTGTCCAAAATAAAGAACAAGTCTAGCAACCCAAGAATAGTGTTTCTAGAATCTTACTTAATGCTATGTTGACTGCATTTATAACTTTATTGAATAAAGTGTTGGTAGTCTTCTAGGCACCTAGAAAATTTTGGCTTATTTAATTTTGTTTGACCACATTTAAGACTTCTTTTAGGATGGCAGCACCATTTATTCCTATATAAATGAGTGCTTTCTTCTTCATTGTAACTAAGTTTGATAATATATTAATAGTAGCATCCTTGTGGCTTGTGGAGACCTTTTAAGTTAATTTTTAGGTTATGCCCTTTATGTTCTTCCTTGAACCATAACTTGGATTATTTGAATGGTATGATTCCTTTTTTGAGTTCTCACCCCCAATTCTTATTCTTCTTCTTCTTGATTGATTTACTACTTCTGTTAAATAAGGTTTCAAGCACCAAATACTTGATCTTGTCTTCTTTTTTCAAGAATCAATTCCTTCCCATTTCTAATCTTTTACTTTTAAATTCTTCTGCTATTCGTGTTGTTATCAAGTGGTATCAGAACTTTGGATAGTTGGATATTCTTATACTCATTCGATCAATTGATTTGATCTATAGAAAACAACAAAATGAAAATCTAAAAAAAAGTTAATGTAGAGTGAACAGTAACCAAAAAAGGTAAAAAATATTCTCAAATGAATGGTGACATGAACAATAAATTCTAGTATTTTTCACTTGTTCATGATTTGTTCCTACTTTATCTTGTTATTTAGTGACTTTGAATATTAGGAAATTTGATCTAGTTTTTATTTCTTGAAAATAACATCATATTTAAAGCTTCATTGGAAAACTCATCAAGAAACTCAAAAGTCACTTGGAGGAGTACAAGGTCATTGGAACACTTTTTGATCAAAGCTCATTTGATATGCTCTAGATCTTTTTGAAAGTGATTATTCACTACATTTAGTTTCCTATTTGATTTCTTGTTAGAGAATTTAAATATTTATTCATACTTACTAAGGTCTAGTGATTTTGTGCATTTTTCTTTATTTAGTGCTAATTTGTTTGTGATTTTCTCTTTATTTTTGTTTGTATATTTCTTTGATTTCAGTTTGTTAGAGTTTTACTATCTTTTTCTTTATTTGACATAAATTCCATTCTTGAACTAAATTTTAGAACTTACTTTGTAGTGTTTGTGTTGTTGGTTCATGGAAGAACTTTAAGGAATGTACCTTGAGGTATAAATGGCAAGACTAGTGAGATTATTTAAGGATAAAAACCTAATTGTATGATGTACGAGTGTTGAGAGCTACTACTTGAGTGATACACATAAGGGTGTGATTCTTGGTGAGGTCATTTTGCTCTTTAACAATCTTTTATTTTTAAGTAAGTAATTTGCATATCTTTGAAAGGTTATGACTACATCTGTAAATACCAAAATAAAGGAAGAAGATAAAAGATTGACAGAAAATGATGAAGAGATTTTTATAAGGGGTTGCAAAAACTCTATAAAATGGTGAATAAAAAGAATGATGAATGTGTTGAAAGAATGAAGAGAGAGCATGAATCTGCAAGAAAATATTCAAAGTATCCTTCAACTAATGAGGTAAGGTTGAAGCCGAAGATATATAAAAAAGACCAAAGGAACACATCAAGTGCTTGTAGAAAATCAAAAATTAGAGTTGAATTTAAAAGTCCTTCAAAAGATAGAAGAGCAATTCTTGGCAAGTATGTGCGTGTTTATCATACTTCATATTGCATATTTTTCCATGGAAAGAAAGGGAATTGTACTTCATCAATGGGATCCTCTTTTGCAGCAAACAAAAGTGAGAATTAGAGACAAAAGAAAAAGAGAAGTAAGTTTGAGCGATTTGACAACTCAAGAGAGAAAAAAAGGAGAGGAAGTTATGATTAAAGATGACAAAGCTGTCAAAACAAAGAATGTGTGGACAAAATTAATTGAAGTGAGTTTGTGAGGTAAAATAGAGAGTGAATAAGTGAATTTGAGTAATAAGGAAAAATAAGATATTAAAAGAATAGAGTGTATAAGTGTGAAAGATTCTTGTTCAAGCTCTAACTAACTAAATCATTCTTTTTTGTAGTGTTTGTGTTCTAAATATATAGCTCATTGAATAAGAAATCACCAAATTATTGGAACAACAATTGCATAAAGCAAGGAAATTCTATTTCAATGAAGATTTAGAAAGCGTAAAAGTCAATGAATCATGGAAATAATTGAAAGTTGAAGACAAGTTTGAACTTGATTGAAAGTTGAAGACAAGTTTGAGCTTGATGATCTCATGTGGTATGACCTTGACAATAATCTATTTATTGCAAATGAAGTAGAACCTATATCATAATTTGATGAGGCCAAAATTTTAAGTGAAGGTATAGCTCAAATTGAGAGTAAACCTTACTTTATTGATTATTTTCTCATATGAGTATCTACCTCAGTGTGATAAAAGACAAGTGCAAGATAACTTGAGTGAACAAATTTGAAGATTTACAATAGTCTACCATAACACAGGGGACCTGATAGAGTACCAGGTCCTAGCAATCTTAAGAACAAATAATAATTTGAATAGAAAGTAAAGTGCAGTAAAGTAAAATACACAAGACTTTTACTTGGAAACCTCCTTGATCAAGAGAGTAAGACCACGACCTACCTTAGTAGGATTTCACCAACACTTCACTAAACTCTGAGCAACCTTTAATTACAACCTAGGAATTAAGCTCCTATTTCCTACCTCTTTGTAATAACTCTATTGCAACACAAACTCACAATAACTCTACTGTGAGAACTTCATTAGCTACCTCTAGCTGATACTCAAATTTGAACAAAGAAACAAAAAGAAAATACCTATACAAGCCTCAGAGTGAGGAGTAGGTTTGCTAATTTAAGAACATAAAAGGACTCAAATATTCTAGAAGCTAATACATTTTCACTGTGAGCAAAAGAAATTCTAGATTACTGGAGCTTTGTCTTCAAGATAAGGCCTTAGGATTCTTGCTGAAGAACACCAATTTCCCTTTTGAGCAAGTTGAAAAAATCATATTTCTTTGTTAGAGACAAAGAATATATATGATGGTAAAGGGGAGAGAAATATTCTCACTGGTCAGTCAGGAAGGACCACTGTCGTGCACTATACTACTACACTGTTGGGTCAGAGTAGTATCAGGACAACTGGCATAAGAGATAACAAACTTGTATAGAAAAAGTACATAGCACCAGTTTACTGATAAGGTCCTTCCTTTAGGTTTGTCAATCAACAAAACACCAAAAGATAGAAGGCACTAAAACCCAACATTTCCCCCTTGTTGATGATGACAAACATTATTCCCCCTTACACAGATATTCCCCCTCTTACAAAACCAATCTCCTTGTCACTAGCATCCCGTTCCCTCTACAAAAGCTAGATTTTCTTCCCACATAATATGTATATATATGGAGAAAATAGGTGGGAAAACCTTCAATTTTTCTCATTGGTCGAGAAAGGGACTGCAATAGCTTTTCTACTGCCTATTCATAGTTGGCAGCATCTTTACAGCTGTGGACTACTGTGAGAGTTGACTTGTATGGATCGTCCTGGTGTGTGTACCTGGTCCTGTCACTCCCAAGCGCACATTCAAGTGTACGTGTTCATGAAAATAATATAGCGGCTCTTCATGAGCCGAATATCGATCCCACAGGGACTTGTGTTTAACAAGCAATCTAATTCAAGCGTTACTAATCAAGTTAAACAAGTGCAATTTGTAACCAAGAGAGATTTAGTTTATTTTTATAACTACATAATATAAATAAAAATGATAAGTAAATTGAATTGTAAACAATATATGGAGAGTTCCAGAGTTGAGGTATTTACTTCACATTCATGCCTAACTATGGTTTCTAGCCGATGTTAGTGTCTATCTTGATTATTGATATACAGGGTTGATATTCAACTCGGGAATGGTCATCCTCTAAGTATTCTACCCAAATTAATCTCATAATTACATCGTTGAGTGGTGATATGAGTCTTTAATTGAGATGCATTAAACTATCTTCCCGTTTTATTAACCAAGTGGGGCATTTAGGTATATTGCTATCTTAACCGCAAATCATTCTTCAACAATCAATATATAACCATTAAAGACATGATCCACACTTCTTACATTATTCATTACATATATTCACTCCTATGGTCAATTCATTTTGAGACTAAGATTTATCCTAAAGTTCATGACGCTTTAGAATAGTCAAATAAGAATGCAAGAACAATCACAAAACTTGATAGACAAATAAACCAACTATAAAACCATAATTAAGAAATCATTTTTGTAACCTAAACCATATAATGAGGGTGTTTAGTCACTCATATTCATAAACACAATCTCCATAAAAGAGTTCAGCAATCAAAATTACAAGAAAGAAAAGTAAAGGAAGAAAGAACCCTAGTTTGAGCTCTCCTTGCCTTCTCCTCCTCTCCAATTCGTGTGTCTTTCAAGGAATTTCAAAAGATGTAAATAATTGTGGATAAGTACTCCTTTTATAGTGATTTAGGTCTTCCAAAGGTGCTGCAATATAATCCCATGCATTTACAACTTTGCCCCCACTTAAAAATAAGTTAAAAACCAACTTTGAGTCAGATTTGGGGGTGGTGCGTCGCGTGGCTGGTCGCATGCACATTCCAGTAGGTTGGCATGGCCCATGGTGCAGAGTACACACTATAATTCATGATTGAGGGTGCAGAACTGTAACACCCCGTACGTACCAAACCCTACTTGACGATGTTGGACAATGGATACTTAAGGTTATTGAGGAGATAATTGATATAGGGCATAGTACATGGGATTAGACCCTTGTCGGAGGGGTAACACCCCGTATGTTGTTGAACCTATATGACTACGTGTACCTTTATGGAATTAGTAAAACATGGGAGATTTGATGGATTATACATTAATTTGTGGGCAGGAATAAATCTTGCATCATTGGGCCCAAAATAAAGCCCAAAATTAACAAGAAGACATGGCCCAATATAAGAATTTGACCCATTCTTCCAATCTTTCATTTGAATAAATCAACCATGTATTTAATGCCAAGATATGGATAAGAGTGACTTTAGGGACCCATATATATATATATAAGGAATTATACACAAAATTTAGTGGGCTAAAGAAGTCTTGAGCCATTGGGCTCAAGGGAGACCCTTTTTGGCCGAAACGGGCACCCTCCCTCGCAGAAGAAGCACCTGCGGGCGCAGGTGACAACGCAGGTGCCTCTAGATACTGCCAAAGGTCACCTGCGGACGCAAGTCATCCACCTGCGGGCGCAGGTGGCTTAGCGGATCGGCCCAGAACTCCGAATTTCTTGTTTTTGCATCCCTTTGGCCCCCCGAAACCCCTATACCCTTCATGGATGTAATTATCAACTTGTGATGTCATTTTAATGACCTTAAAGTGTCGTATGAAGGCATGTTAGACTGTATTAAATGTGTATGGTTGTTCATATGTGGTTATGAGGCAAATTGATAAGCGTAAATGTGACAGAATGGAAATAAAAAGGCATAAAAGGTAAGTGTGATGCGAAATGCTATTGTTATACGAAATCTTGGTCAATGTGTGTAATGTTAAGGTGTTGTTGGTATGATAATGCAGTGAGTTGTATTGTAAGGCATTTTGTACGCTTGTACGGTGAATGATCGTTAACAAGAGTTTCATTGTGGACTTGTATTGTAGAGTGAAACATAAGGAAGAAGCTGGACTGTTGTGTTCATATATAGACTTGTGTACTCGTACTTGGAAATAAAGTTATGTAAGGTTAATCTTCTATATCTTTCTGCAACATATGGTGTTCACATTGTCATAGTACTCATTCAATTCCGAAATACTCTAAGGTATTCCGTATCCGAGAGTTGGCTAGAGTTACTCATATGTTCCTTATTCATTGGTCAATGGTGAATCACATGACTCATGTTCATTGGTTGACTTATGTTCATTGATTGACTCATGTCCATTTGTTGACTCACGTTCTTGGATAATGTGTCAAGAGTTTCAAATGTTGTAAGGTATTGCATCTCAGGTTGGTGAATAGTTGATATCCACATGTATCGATTTATTGATCATTATCCTAAGATTCCAAAAGTGTTACATTCCAAAAGGGTCCTATAGTATTTTAACTAAGGTAGACATATATTGTCATGCACAAGTGTCCTACTCCTAGATGAATTACGATTCGCTTATCTCTTATTCATTGACTGAAGTTCCTAAGCTATCATAATGTTGTAAATTCTAAGAGAACTATCTCAACGCGAGTAATGAGGTCAAGAGGGCTTGTTTAGTTGAATAACATTTTTTCCAATCATGACATGAGTCCAAGTTCCAATAGAGTTATATACATGTCTCATATTCATTAGTAAGGTTCTAAAAGTCCGATGAGGTTATGTTCCAAGGTTTCAATAGTGGTTATACTCATGCGTCTTGTTCATTGATCATTGTCCAATGGTTCCAACAGTGTTATGTTTCCATGGAGGCTATGTTCCAATAATGTTTATTTGCATGATTCTCACTCATTGATTATTGATCCAAAGCTTCAAATAAAGTTGTGCCTATCATTGTATCAATCTCTCATAAGCAAAAGTACCAATCTCTCACAAGTTAAAGTATCAATCTCAAAAGTAAAGAAATGAAGTAAGAGTAAAGTAATGTATGTTGTGCTTCAAGATTCAAGAATGTTTTCATCATCAAGGTATCACTCATTGAATGAAAGAAAGAGTAATGAAATAAAGAAGCAATGTTTAATGGGTGGCATCCCAGGGGTTAAACACCTAGCATGGGTCGATCTCAATAACAAGGGTGGCATCCCAGGGGTGACAGAAAAGCCTAGCATGGGTCGATCCTGATATATCACGATACATCCCAGGGGAAATAAGCCTAGCATGGGTTATCTCATGACATCCCAGGGGCGATACAAAATCCTAGCATGGGTTCACATAGCATGACATCCCAGGGGCGATAAGCCTAGCATGGGTTAATGACATCCCAGGGGCGACACGAAAGCCTAGCATGGGTTCATATGACATCCCAGGGGTCAAAGTACCTAGCATGGGTTCATCTGATCCCAGGGGCTACAAAACAGCCTAGCATGGGTAGAACAATAAAGATGAATGAATATGATAGCAAGAGAAGTAAAGAACGTAATATACATGGTTTCCCACATACAGAAAGAGAGTTTATTCACATTGGCTATTTCTCTTATATTGATTCCATAGTTGTTGTTATTATGTATGAATGACCATAAATGACACTAACTGGAGCATTGTACATAATTCCACATATGGAGTTTTCTTATAATTATTTCCATTAAAGTTCTTAGGTATTGATGTAGTTTGATAATGGCCTTACATATTCAGTACATTCTTCGTACTGACCCTTCTTGGGGACTTACTTTACATATTGCAGGTGCAGGCATTAGTAGACCTCTTCAGTAGGATGCGGATTATATACAGGTTTTTGGTGAGCTCCAGTTGCTTTGGGGCTTCCCAAGTCACACGTGAACACTAGGTTTTGGTATTATGTAGATATTGTATAAACATGGTCATGTATCTGTAGAGGCTTTGTAGACAGTTGTGGGAAGACAAATGTAGGAGGTGTATGTCCATGATGACTTAATGGCCTTGTTGGCCAAGTTTCACATATGTATATATTTAGTACATGTTTCATGAATTTCGTTATGAGCATGATAAGTTCTTACGTGGTAATGGTATTTCTTATGGCATGCATATGAACAAACATAGGCAAAGATTGGTTCTCTCGGGCCTTATCGAATTCGGGTACCAATCACGCCTCAATGGAAAGTTGGTGTGTGACAGGCATACACCCTCTCATGAGCGATGGAGGGTAAGGCGCATGCCCTCCTCCATTGTGTGAGGGGTTGCATCTATCCTTCTCGTGCTCTCATCCCTTGCTCTCATATGTCTTGTGGCTTGTTTATAGGATTGGTTTAGCTTCTATAAATACTCCATTGGCATCCTAAAACATATCACAACAACAATAAGTCCATACAACACAATAGAACAAATCAAAGTACACTAGAATAAGCATAGCTCAAGGTAGTGACACTAGTTTTCTCATCTAAGTTCTATTTGATCTTTTTGACTCTAGACTTGTTTCGAATGCAACTTAAACACTATGAACATGTAATTTAACACATAAATACACATATACACACTTTATATATCAACAATCACATCTATTTATCCTCAAAACTAAGCTAAAAGTACATAGATAATGACACTTAGGAGTACAAATACGCCTAAGATCACCACCCCACACTTAAAGCCTTGTTCGTATTGGAACAACTCTTTACATTAATCACCATCAAGGAAGACTCTAGCAACATTACTACAACTAAGACACTCAAGCTAGAACTTCACAGACCACATGAATAGTAAGTTCTTCATTCGACATGTCATATTACAACTTCGAAAGACATGAATACTACTTCAAAACCTCCCAGCCTCAAGAATTGACACTCTAACAAATTGGAAAACTCATGCACATTACTCAACAAAGAGATCATATAAGTCACCTATCTATCATCAAACATGCGCCCTTAAGAGAGTCACCCACATTCAGTCATAGATATGCAATTTATCATAAGAATGGGTGTAAGAATCAAATTCCGCTCACTCTCACAAAGAATTCACTTGTCACATAAGATTAACCATAAGCTTGCCCTTAGTGTAGTACTCCACTAATATCAGAATGTCAAAGCTCAAGATAAAGTAGGACTTTAAGGGTTGTAATGTAGGCTAAGGGATAGGTAGGAACTATTTGGTCAAAAATAGTGACTATCTTCCCTAAGCGTTGATGAGCCATGGTCACATGGCACTTTCAATGCTTAAAACAATGAAAATATGCAATAACTTGGGTGTATTTGGTTGGTGTGATGTGTTTTCTATCCTACATTGCAGGAAAACAGTTTTTGAAGCAGAATGATCAAAAAGAAAGAATCACACCTGAAAATGAAGTATCAGAAGACAACAGAACAAGGAGTTGCACCAGAAGAGTGACCCACGACAGTAATCACATGCCGTGAGTCCACTCACGTGGCGTGAGAGGCTGTCGTGAGTCATCTCCAGAGATGCTAAATATTGTCTGATTCCATGACAGGCAGTCACGTGGTGTGACTGCACTCACGTGGCGTGAGTCAACTTCTGAAGATGTCTATTTGAGCTTGATTTCCACGACACTCACCTACATAGTGTGACTTGGTTCCACGATACCATGGAACATTGCCGACTTTGTTCTCCTGTTTTGATTAGGATAGGATTAGCCTTGTATCTATAAATACCCCTATATTGTCCTATGTTCAGGAGTTAGTAATTACATTATTTTGAGATTGTTTTTCATTATTTTGAGTTCAGAAACACATTATTGGTTTTGTAATCTTGGGATATTGATTCTAGAGTTTATTCATCATTGAGATTTTAGTTTTTCTTCATTATTGTGAGTTTACAATTATGTCTTCATCTTCAAATTCTGATTGTGCTCTTGCAAACATGAGTAGCTAAACTCATTAACTAGGGTTGTGTGAACCATGAGGAATTAACGAAATGGGTTAAGTGCAAAGCAATTCTGAACCGGTGTGAATGCATGTATTGTTATTTTCTTCGTTGTGATTGATATTCTAACGGTTGCAAATATTAGAAACTCGTCCCTGTATTTTAGACTTGCTCGAGAGAGGGGTAGATATTGGGAAAAGAAAATAACAACAGAGATTTGAAGCTATCAACCTTCGTCTAATAACTTGAGCCTTAGCGGGAATAGTTATCTGAGATCCAGGACAAGGGTTAGTAGTGCGACGCTCGAAAATCGAGATGAGAAGAGTGAAATTTGTCTAACCAAGGACGAAAGATGTTAAAATGAACATAACTTGTTAGATTTTGCATATATTGCAGCGGGACAGTTTTGCCAGCACCAATAACCGGTAGAGTTAAGGAATCATTGAGGATCACAGTTCTAGTATATTTCTCATATTGAAAACAACTTCAAAGAATCAACACTTGTTACGATCACTACTAGTTACAAAAATTTCCCCCTTTTTACTTCTTTGCCAACTACTAGAACAAGAACTCAACCTACTTCCGTCCTATTCTCTAGGGGATCGACCCCAACCTAGTTGGGTTCTATATTTAATTCAGCGACTGCTTTATACTTCTCAGGAGGCATATTTTGGGCGACATCAAATTTTGGCGTCGTTGCCGGGGAATACGGTTGCGAAGTTGATTAGTTTATTTGTTAGAGTTGATTGGTATTGTTTTTCTATACATTTAAGGGCACACGCTGGTGTATGCCCAATACTAGGAGTCAAGGCAATCCCCTGATTCCACTTGATCTTGAAATAGAAAGGACTCTGAGGGCTAATCAAAGAATGGTGAATGCCGACGAAGTTCAGGATCCTGCCCCTATTGGAGACGTCATAATCAACCAATTCAGCCGGTTGGTCATAAAACAGCGGATCAAACTACTACTCGATTAACACGAGAAAAACATGCTAGACAAGCTGCTCTTAGACAAGCAGCGAGAGATAATCGAGCTATGCAAGAGGCAACTCAGCGACTGGCTGAGGCTGAAAAGAGACAAAGAAGATTGAGAGCTCAACAACCATTTCAAAGACCGCATGTGCCAGTTTATGCTGATCTTGAGGAAGAAGATGTGGCCTACTTTGAGCCAATAGAGACTGGTGCCATTATTCCACCCGAGTTACCTCCGGGCACTAAGTTTGACATTACCAGTGCCATGATTCACCTGCTAAACTTGAAGGGTGTGTTTACCGGTCTTCCTACTGATGATCCAAACATGTACGTGATGAATTTTATGGGGTTCTGCACCTCATATAATATGCCTGGAGTTGACCAAGAGGCTATTCGATTGAGATTGTTTCTATTCTCTCTAACAGGAGAAACGACCTTGTGGTTGGCAGAATTACCACGAGGATCCATCACTACTTGGCAAGAATTGAGAAATCAATTTTTGGAGAGGTTTTTCCCACCTTCCAAGATGATGCAGTTGAAGGATGAGATCTACAACTTCAGACAATTACATTCCAAAGCACTTTATGAGACATGGATAAGGTTCAAGAAGAAGCTGCGGAATGTGCCAAATCATAGAATGAGTGGTAGAAACTTACTTGAAATCTTCTACAGGGCTTTAAACGTCAATACTAAGGCTGTAGCCAATGTTATCACTGGTGGAGAATTTATGAGTTTGAGGTGGGAACAAGCTTCAGAAATATTAGATCGTATCACTAAGACCAACCGAGGATAGCATACTCGGGAAGCAGATACGCCGGTGGGCACATATGCT
The DNA here is from genome assembly GCA_031232105.1 of Capsicum rhomboideum. Taxonomy (NCBI): domain Eukaryota; kingdom Viridiplantae; phylum Streptophyta; class Magnoliopsida; order Solanales; family Solanaceae; genus Capsicum; species Capsicum rhomboideum. The sequence continues at coordinate 109,155,876 of CP124711.1, forward strand.
ATTGGAGCCTTAGATGCACAATGGGCTTTGGACGAATCTGTAGCTTAAGAGGTCGCGCAGTTGAGGGCAGAAATTGATCTTCTGTCTAAACAGATGGTGGCTAGAGATGCTGAACAGGTGCATGCTATAGGTGTATAAGGTAAAACGTCTAGACATGAAGATTATAAATCTGATAAAGAGGCGAAGTATCTGGATCGAGAAGTGGCGGGTTTTTGAGCCAAGGGAAAAGGGTATAACCAAGACTCCTGGAACTCGAGGCAAGGAAATCAAGGTCAGAACTACTATGGGGACAGTTACAACAAGTCGGGATATAGAGATAGGGAACGAGATCATGATGGTGATTGGAGGAAGAAGGATGATTATAGAGAGAAGAGTGGCGTATATGTTCCACCTGGGAATCGTGATGCTGACTCTGGAAATTCAAGAATGGAATCCCTTCTCAATAAACTGGTGAAAGGGTCAGAAAGTCAAGAACAATGCCTGAAGGAGATTAGGTCAGACATCTCAGGAATAAGTTAAAAAGTAGAATCCCATTTGACTGCTATCAAATGGTTGGAGCAACAATTCAGGTAGCTATCGGTGGCATTGAACCAACGTCAGCCAGGAACCCTTCCAAGCAACACCGTCCATAATCAGAAGCGGGAAATGCACCTCAGATCCATTTATACCTGTGGATAGTGGTAAAACCAATAAGCCGATGGTTTTCAATATAGAAACTGAGACAGAGCCAGATAATTTGAAGGTCGAAACAATTCCAAATCCTCAGGATACTAGCAAAAAAACAAAATCTGAAAAGAGGTAGGAAAAGGAGTTCCCACAAAAGTTGAAGACTATACCACGACCTCCTCCTCCCTTCCCTCAAAGGTTGAAGAAGAAGACTGAGGAAGGTAAATATCAAAAGTTTATTACAATGTTGAAAGAGTTGTTGGTAAACATCCCTCTTGTTGAAGCATTGGAGCAGATGCCAGGTTATGCAAAGTTCATGAAAGACTTGGTGACAAAGAAGAGAACTGCCAGTTTTAAGCCGGCAGATAACTTACATCATTGTAGTGCAGTTGATTCGCATTCCTTGGTTGAAAAGAAGGAGGATCCAGGAGCTTTCACAATTCCTTGTACTATCGGATCCTACAACTTTGCTAGAGCACTTTGTGATTTGGGTGCTAGCATTAACTTAATGCCATTAGCCATTTTCAAGCAGTTGGGGTTGGGAGCACCAAAATCAACCTCTATGAGACTTCTCATGACGGATAGAACTGTGAAAAAATTGGTGGGTATTTTGTATGATGTTTTGGTAAAAGTTGCATCTTTCATATTTCCAGCTGACTTTGTGATCCTCAATTGTGAATTTGATTTCGAGGTTACCATCATATTGGGAAGACCATTTCTTTCCACTGGTCGTGCACTGGTAGACATGGAAATAGGGCAAATGAAATTCAATTTGAATGATGAGTAAGTCACTTTCAATGTTTGTCGTTCCATGAAGAAACCAAAAGATATGCGGGTGATTTCGGTAATAGATGCGGTTGAGGATAATAATGTTGTCGTGCCTTTTGAAGAGAGGTTGGGGGTAGAATCTCTCACAGTCCTGATTATGAATTTTGATAGCAACGGTATTGAGGAATACGATGAGATAGTTGGTGCACTCACTGGTAAGGGAACATACACTTATGCTCCAAAGAAACTTGATCTCGATTTGAAGAATAGGGTGACCCCACCAGTTCATCCATCTATTGAGGAGCCTCCAGTTTTAGAGCTTAAGGCTCTTCCAGCTCACCTTCGCTACACATTTTTTGGAGCCAACAACACCTTGCCTGTAATTATTTCTGCTAAATTGGTGGAGTGGCACGTAGAGGCTATGGTTTCAGTATTGAGAAGATTTAAGAGGCCCATTGGTTGGTCTATTGCTGATATTATAGGAATTCCACTCGATATTTGCACTCACAAAATTCAACTTACTCTTGAGTGCATACCGAGCATTGAGCATCAATGTTGTATAAACCCACCTATGCAAGATGTTATGAAGAAAGAGATCATCAAGTAATTAAATACAGGAGTGGTTTACCCCATTGCTGATAGCAAATGGGTGAGCCCAGTTCAGTGTGTGCCAAAGAAGGGAGGAATCACTGTGGTTCCAAACGACAAGAATGAGTTAATCCCAAAGAGGTCGGTTACTGGATGGAGAGTTTGCATGGATTATCGAAAGCTGAATTCTTGGACAGAAAAATATCATTTTCCTATGCCCTTCATGGATCAGATGTTAGATCGTCTTTCCGGTAGAGGATGGTATTGTTTTCTCGATGGCTATTCAGGGTATAATCAGATTTTCATTGCTACCGAAGACCAAGAGAAGACCACTTTCACTTGTCCATATGGGACATTCCCATTTAAAAGGATGCCCTTCGGTCTATGTAATGCACCAGCCACTTTCCAATATTGCATGATGTCTATTTTCTCCGACATGGTGGAAGACACTATTGAGGTTTTTATGGATGATTTTTCTATTGTGGGAGACTCATTTGATGATTGCTTGGCACACCTTGCTAATGTGCTGCAAAGATGCGAGGAGTGCAACTTAGTTCTAAAATGGGAAAAATATTACTTTATGGTCAACGAGGGTATCGTATTGGGGCATCAGATTTCAATTAAAGGTATTGAAGTGAATAAGGCAAAGATTGAGGTAATTGAGAAGTTACCTCCACCTATGTCCGTGAAAGGTATTCGAAGTTTCTTAGGTCATGCTGGCTTTTATAGAAGATTCATCAAGGACTTCTCTAAGATTGCACATCCTTTATGCAAACTTTTGGAGAAAGAGGAGAAGTTCGTATTCGATGAGGCATGTCTAAAATCATTTGCGTGTCTTAAAGAGAAGTTGGTTTCAGCTCCTATTATTATGTCACCAGATTGGACGATGTCTTTTGAGGTTATGTGTGATTCTAGCGGAGTGGCTTTGGGTGCAGTCCTTGGCCAAAAACGTGAGAAGATTTTACATCCGATTTACTATGCTAGCAAAGTGCTTAATCCAGCTCAAAAGAATTATACTGTGACTGAACAGGAATTGTTGGCTGTGGTCTTTGCTTTTGAGAAATTCAGATCTTACTTGATTGGTACGAAGGTGATTGTGCATACAGACCATGCAGCTCTTCGGTATCTTATGTCAAAAAAGGATGCTAAGCCAAGATTGATTCGGTGGGTGCTCCTACTGCAAGAATTTGACTTTGAAGTCAAGGATCATAAGGGAATCGAGAATCAGGTCGCTGACCATCTATCACGCCTTGAGAAGGAGGCCATGCTTAAATTAAGGGATGATTCGAAGATGTATTTCAGAGGTCGAGATGATGAGTATTTCGGAACCATGTCATTCATCTCCAGTTGGGGGTCATCATGGAGGTGCGCGGACTGCCCATAAAATCTTAAAATGTGGGTACTATTGGCCCAATATTTACAAAGATGCTCATGATTACGCTCGATCTTGTGACCAATGTCAAAGGCAAGGGAATATCTCATGCAGACACGAACTTCCCATAACAACTATACTTGAGCTTGAATTGTTTGACGTATGGGGAATTGAATTTATGGGCCCTTTCGTGAGCTCACATGGGATAAATACATTCTGGTAGCTGTTGAGTATGTTTCTAATTGGGTGGAGGCAATTGCGCTCCCCAATAATGAAGGAAAAAGTGTCACGGAATTCTTGAAGAAGAACATATTTTCACGATTCGGTACACCCCGAGTTATCATTAGTGATGGAGGATCCCACTTCTGCAATCGTCTGTTCAAGACCCTGCTTGAAAAATATGGTGTTAAACATAAGGTGGCAACACCTTACCATCCTCAGACAAGCGGGCAATTTGAAGTGTCAAATCGTGAGATCAAGTCTATTTTGGCAAAAATGGTTAATGCCATAGGACCGATTGGGCTCGAAGATTGGATGATGCATTATGGGCATATCGCTCTGCTTTCAAGACGCCAATTGGTGCATTACCATATCAGGTAGTTTTTGGAAAGTCTTTCTATTTGCCAGTTAAACTTGAACATAAGGCTTTATGGGCTTTGAAACGGTTGAATTTGGATTGGAGTGAAGCGGCTAAATTGAGACTTGAGCAGATGAATGAGATGGATGAATTTCATCTCCGGGCTTTTGAAAGTTCAGCAATATATAAATAGAAGATGAAATTATATCATGATCGATGCATTGAGAAATGAGAGTTTCACCAGGGAGATTTGGTGCTACTTTATAACTCCAAGCTTCGTTTGTTTGCTGGAAAGTTAAAGTCTAAATGGTCCGGACCATTCACAGTAGTCAGGGTATTCCCACATGGGGAAATTGAACTAAAAGGTGATGATAATGTTCTATCAAGGTCAATGGGCAGCGTGTCAAGCATTATGTGGGAATCACGAAAGAAATAAGGACATGTGAGGAGCTTAAGCTTGATGAAGTCTAAGTAGTCAAGCTAGCTATGTCGTGCTGCGACGTTAAATCAAGCGCTTCATGGAAGGCAACCCATGGGCTAGTTGGTGAAGTCTGAGTATCCAAGTTAGCCGTGTCGTGCCGCGACATTAAATCAGGCGCTACTTGGGTGGCAACCCACGATCTGAGGATGTTGTGATTTGAGCATTGGAGGAGCAAGTAGCTGAAATTCACAAGATTTACCTGAACAGGTTCAGTACTACCCACGCCAGGTACCTATGAGACGTTGGTCTACCCATATCACGTGGATGGTGACGTAAAAATCAAAAAAAAAATTCATGTTTCAGATTCTCACCCACGACAGGTGACCCATGTGACGTAAGTAAACCCATGTCACGTGGGTGGTATCGTGAATGCAGAAGCAAAATTCAGAAATCAGAATCTCACCTACGGCAGAGGACCCACGTGATATAGGTCAACCCATGTCACGTGGGTGGTATCGAGAAAAGCAGAAAACTCAGATACCCGAGACCCGACCTGATCCAATCCAACTTTTTCATATAATTTCCTTTCCCCTCATACCGAATCATAAAGCCTTAAACACATAATCCCTAATTTCCCAATTTTCTCTACATTATCAACCTTAAATCCATATCCCGACTACATTCCCAAAGACTAAATTCCTAAATCATCATCTTCTCCCTCCCTAATTTTCAAAATTCTCTAAATCTCATCACTCAAAATCCGAACCCAACCCGACCCAAATACCCAAAATCCAAACCCAACCCGACCCAAATACCCAAAATCTGACCCCAAACCCGATACCATGCCTCCAAAATCAAACCCCAAAAGTGACCACCTTGATTCCTCGTCCAAAATTCGCACCAAAAATCCAGAATTACCAACCCGTTTGCATGATGAACCGATCTGCAAAAAATGGGTCCGTGGAGGAGTTTGAGATTCAACATGATGATACTGCATTAGTTTCTCGTACCACGAGGTTACAGAATCGGGCACAAACTGCTGCCCGGGCAGCACTTCAGCCTGTCCAGCCTGCTGCTCCTGCTCAGTCTTCTAAGTTCGCCCTCCAGTCTGAGGAGGGGAAGGATGATTCGGTCTCCGGTTCTGGGGACAATACTACAGGACAGGGTGAGTTTGCAATGGAGGCTACAACATCTATTTCGTGCACTGGTGAACAGAGTGCCGCGACTCCCTCACAGAACAGGGATATCCACGGATGGTGTGTTGAGGGCATGCGAGATTTTTATGACAGGGTTACTGAGCTAACTGAGCGGGGTGTGTGTCAGAGAGGTATTATGGAGGAGCCCAAATATCGGCTGGAGGAGTTGAAGGCATTGCCTGATATTTGGCTTGTGTTTGAGCAGTATGGGTTTAGATGGATGGCCGAGAATTCTGGTCGCTATAGCTTGGAATTGGTCCGAGAATTTTATGCCTCATATGCTGCATCTATTAATTTGAGTACACCCATTGGGCAGCGGTAGCGGGACCAATATTTATTGACTCATATTTTGGTTCAAGGAACCCGAGTCGATATATCTGAGCAGACCATCCACCTTTTATTGTTTGGTGCATCCCGTCCCTTGCCAGCCACGACCGCTGAGTTTGATCACCGCACGGAGACTGTCAGAAATTGGCTTAAAATACAGGATGCTGATCAGAAGTTGGAGTTGCTGCGGTGGATAGCTGGTTATATAGAGGAAGATGGGGTTGATGCTAGATAGGTGACTGGGAAGCTGGATATAAAAAAGTCCACGGTCCATTTTACTGGCAGATTCTGGTGGTCGATTGTTAGGAATCAGTTGGGGCTTACTAATGTGGATAATTCACTCACTTTATACCGAGCTGTTGTGGTTGCTAGCATCATTGTCGGTTATGATATTCATATTGCGAGGTACATTGTTAGAGATCCATGAGCGTGCTTGTCGTGACTATACCATTATCCCTTTCCCCTGCTTGATTCAGGGCCTGGGTGATAGTGCTGGTGTGGTCATGCTACCTACCGTCGATCACTTTATAGAGGTGACACGCATAGCATACATTGGTTTGATACAGCAGCGGGGATCTACCCCCAGTATTCCACCGAGGTCTCAGCCTTCTAGGTCGTCAGGAGCAGCCCTTTTTGAAGGGCCTGGAGATAGAGATGAGCTGGTTAGTACGCCTATGCCTATTCCAATATCGATTCGGGTACCAGAGACTGTTCATGTACCGGCTGGGGGGCACTGGCCCTATTGATGATGAGGTACCCGGCTCTACAGCACCACTGCCTCCCTTTGGTATGGTTTCAGTTTCTAGGGACTTCCTGCAGCAGCTGGTTGATCGGCAGACTGAGATATTTAAGCGGCAGGCTCACACTAAGACCCGGATGGCTAAGTTTGTATCCCAACTTAAGCCATGGGTTCGGACCACCGTAGAGGTTTTCGAGGCTAGAGTAGAGGCCCGTATGACTGTAGCTATGAATCGGTTTATGCGTGAGCTGCATGGACATATTGATAGTTTTGAGGCACGGATGGCCACCCGGATGGGTTCTGTGCATGGTCCTAGTATAGTAGCATTGTCACAGAAGGTAGCTTCATTAAGAGAGGAGGTCGGGGCTTTGGCACCAAGTAGTGCCCCTATTATACCACCTATACCCATTTCGACCCCGCTGAGGCCGGCCTTTGAGGTGGATTTGTTTGTGGATAAGGAGCCTCCCATTGATAGAGGCAAAAGACCACACAGTACGGAGGTGCAGGTGGATAGTGGTGATGAGTTTGAGGGTGATATCCGGAGAGCAATTAAGGCCTCTAGGATGGAGTACCATGCTAGCCAGATAGCAGAGGAGCAGAGGGCACGCGGTTCATCCTCCAGTCAGGCACCCCTCCACCGGATGCACCTAGCAGAGAGCCCAGAGGGCAGAATGATGATCTCGCTATGGGAGGGCCCACTTTTAGCACTTAGGGCACCACAGGTATGTCTTCACTCCCTTGCATTGATTCTATTAATAGCTGTGCACTGAGGTCAGTGCACCATTGTTAGTTGGGGGTAGGGGTGTACCACTACTTGGGGGTTTTTGTTGTCGTGTTTCTTTCCCCCCGAGTGTGCTATCATAGTAGAACCGGCATGTTTAGGTTGTTATTTATATTATTATGTGTTTTTGTGTTTAATTAGTAGAAAAATAGGGGAACCTTAGTACAGTCCAAATTTGAGCGTATTTTGAATAGTAAGGATGCTTTGTGATTGTCTAGGATACCTCTCCTAAAAATTTTTGTTTTGAATTGTGTGTACTATGTTAGTTTGTGATAGCTGTTGGATATTGTTATGGCATGAGAATTATAGACAAAATAACTGTAGCTAGCATTGCATGAACCCAGATAGATAGTAGTTGATAATGTAACCTTGTGCTGTGTGTGTGAGGTCATTACTTGGTTCACTTTATGTGTACGATCCAGAACTTGCCCGGTTAGTCTTGCCTAGGTTAGAGGATAGTGATTAGGAAAGGATTATAGGCCATTTTTGAATAAGTCCACATTTAGCCTACATGCCTGACCAAATGAATTAACTATCCCTTGATCCCGATTTAGAGCCTTAATTGACTTGTTTCTTTCTTTAGCCTAGTCACCTTCCCTTTTTAATTTATAATGAACCTGTATTGGCCCTGGTCCCTCCTTGGATATTATGTACCTCAACGCAGGCAAATTGGCTAAGTTGAGGGTGGCTATTATAGGGGTGCGTAGATTGATTTGGGTATGAAGAAGGGGTTAGAAAAAGAAAAAGAGAGAAAATAGATTTGGGTGTGAAGAAAAAGAAAAAAAAAGTGAAATGAATAGAAAAAAGAGGAAAAAAAAAAGAAAGGAAAAAAAAGAGAAAAATAAATAAATAAAATTTTGTGTTTTAAAAATATGACGAAAATCACACCCAAAATCTGAAAATAAGTGAAGGAGAATAAGGAAGAATAAAAATAAGAATGGTTGGAAATTGGAGTAAAAAATAGTGTAGTGTCAAGGAGGGTTGAGTCACCATACCCATATGCGCCATACCCATCCCCAAGCCTACATTACAAGCCGATAAAAGTCCTATAGTGATCCTAGTCCAACTGTCCGTAAAGCTAAGGCTTAGAAAATAAGGGCAAACCTATGGTATTTCATGAGCACTGTTTGAACTTCTTTGTGAGAGAGAGTGTTTTGATCGAGTCCCTAGTCTGAGATTCATTAGTAGACTGTGAGTGTATAGGACTTCTTTGCTGTGAGAGTACATGGGTTGTATTGTTAGCTGCTTTCTGTTCGGATAATGTCATTTGCATGTAAGCTTAGTTGTTTGTTCATAATATTATGACATCACTTGATCCCTTCTATGTCATGATAATATGTTGCAAGGATACACACTGTGGTTTTTGAATTGCAAGGAGGGGTTAGAAAAGATTTGCCAAAAGCAATGAGTTGACTGCCGTAGGTCCCTTAGGTTTCTCTTAATTAAGCATCGTATATGTTTGTGTTGTTTTGTTCGCCTGAGGACATGCAAACGTTCTAAGTTGAGGGTGTTGATAAGCCATGGTCACATGGCACTTTCGATGCTTAAAACAATGAAAATATGCAATAACTTGGGTGTAATGCGTTGGTATGATGTGTTTTCTGTCCTACATTGTAGGAAAACAGGTTTTGAAGCAGAATAATCAAAAAGAAAGAATCACGCCCGAAAATAAAGTATCAGAAGACAACAGAACAAGGAGCTGCACCAGAAGAGTGACCCATGACAGCACTCACGTGCCGTGAGTCCACTCATGTGGTGTGAGTTGCTGCCGTGAGTCATCTCCAGAGATGCTGAATATTGTCTGATTCCAACGACAGGTAGTCATGTGGCGTGATTGGGTGACGTGATTCAAATTTTGAAGATGTCTATTTGAGCCTAATTTCCACGACAATCACCTACGTGGCGTGACTTGGTTCCGCGACACCAAGTCACGATATCGTGGAGCATTGCCGACTCTGTTCTCCTGTTTTGATTAGGATAGGATTAGCCTTGTATATATAAATACCCCTGTATTGTCCTATGTTCAGGAGTTAGTAATTACATTATTTTGAGATAGTTTTTCATTATTTTGAGTTCAGAAACACATTATTGGTTTTGTAATCTTGGGATATTGATTTTAGAGTTTTATTCATCATTGAGATTTTAGTTTTTCTTCATTATTGTGAGTTTAAAATTATGTCTTCATCTTCGAATTTTGATTGTGCTCTTGAAAACATGAGTAGCTAAACTCATTAACTAGGGTTGTGTGAACTATGAGGAATTAACAAAACGGCTTAAGTGCAAAGCAATTCTGAACCGGTGTGAATGCATGTATTGTTATTTTCTTCACTGTGATTGATCTTCTAACGATTGCAAACGTTAGAAACTCGCCTGTATCTAGACTTTCTCGAGAGAGGGGTAGAGATTGGGAAAAGAAAATAACAGCAGAGATTTAAAGCTATCAACCTTCATCTAATAACTTGAGCCTTAGCGGGAATAGTTATCTGAGATCTAGGACAAAGGTTAGTAGTGCGACGCTCGAAAACTGAGAGGAGAAGAGTGAAATTTGTCTAACCAAGGTCGAGAGACGTTTGGATGAACATAACTTGTCAGATTTTGCATGCAACGCAGCGGGACAGTTTTGCCAGCACCAATAACCGGTAGAGTTAAGGAGTCATTGGGGATCACAGTCCTAGTATATTTCTCATATTGAAAACAACTTCAAAGAATCAACAATTGTTACGATCACTACTAGTTACAAATATTTCCCTCTTTTTACTTATTTGCCAACTACTCGAACAAGAACTAAACCTACTTCCGTCCTATTCCCTGTGGGATCGACCCTAACCTAGTTGGGTTCTATATTTGATTCAGCGACCGCTTTATACTTCTCAGAAGGCATATTCTAGGCGGCATCAAGTGCTTTAATACATTACAATTTCCACTAAACTCATCTCCAACCAACCTATTTTACACCACTATCATCTTCCCAACTTTCTTTTGTTTTACCCCATCTCGTTAAGCTGGCGTACACATCTTTAGCATGGGGTATTTGATTTCAACACATGATTTCCTTTTGATCAATTTTTATTTTCATTACATTACTCCTTACCAACAACACATAAAATTTTTAACACACCAAAAGCTATTTCCCTGGGGCATCACTTTTACTTTTTTCCTTCTTCAATTTCACACTCCTTAACATCTTAATTTTTCAACTAAAGCACTTAGGAGTTTTGGATCAAATTACAGTCAATTGAAAAGAAGGGAATAAGATACATATAAGGCTACCAAAGAATAGACTAAAGGCTCAACGGGGATAACTAAGATCATGCAAAAGGGTAGATAAAGTGGGTATAAAATTTGGTTATCAAAGAAATGCCTCTATCATCTCCTAAACTCCACCGGGCAAGTTCTAGACATAAATATGTAACATGGAATATACCAAAACTCTCACTCACACATGACACATGTTCAAATCAAGAAGGATCCCTATAGACTCTTAACCAAGCAATAGCAAGAATTCAATATTAAGCCAACATCACACGAGAGTCATATAAAAGAGCCTAGGTGTCTCACAGTAGTCGTTCAATTCACTACACATGCTTCTAACATTCACACCCACTTGCATCATGTAATCATGCGTAGAATCTAACAAAAGCATCTCTAAAATTTTAAAAATTACTTCTAAAAGTCAAAAAGGATACTGGGTTCAAAGAGGTTCCCCTCGGAAAAGAACCGAAAAGAAAAACAGAGGGGTGGATGAAGTGTGCTCCTAAATAAAACTAAAAACTACTAAAAAAAAATCTTTTTATAGTTTTTAAATTTTTAGCAACATAAGCAAAGCAAAACAAATACCAAAACACTCCTATAACACACTCCACCCTAAACAAATCAGAAGATTTTCCCACCCCACACTTATAATCTCACTTTGTCCCCAAAGTATAAATTAAAAATAAGGATAGAAATACTCTCTGACGCCTCTAGGCCTAGCTAGTCACATCATGTCCATCAAAAAGATTCGGGGGACCCCACACTCAATTTTTGCCATGCTCCTTAGCTAAGATCTCGGGTACACAGACTTTTCCTCAACCTGTCAACACAAAACAAAACAAAACAAAAGTGATATTAAATAAAAAACTAAAAAGTAAAAATACTACCTTAACTTGGGTTGCTTCCCAAGCAACACCTAATTTAATGTCGCAGCACGACTCAAATTACAACTTTATCATCCATAGTATCTCATCCTCTTTCTCATACTTGGCGCCCATCTCTTCTTTCTTTTTAGACCTCTTGAGTGTTCCCAATTTAGGTCTGCAACTTTTCTTACACCTACCTTTTCAGCATGCCATTCAGGTAGTGCAGGTTTAGGCTTATTGGTTGATTCAGGCAACTTCATGAGAGTTTTCGAAGAAGTAATTGGTCGTTTGCACTTTTCCACCTTACACTCATCCACTTCCATAGCTATGATCATGCATAGATCTCTATAGTGTCAGGGTGTGTTAAGTGCTTTGTACACCCTGAAGACCAGTTCTTCATCATTCAATCTCATCTAGAGTGTACCCTTTCTCACGTCTATCAATGCTCCACCAGTCGCTAAAAATGGATGTTCCAATATGATTGTTACCCTTTCATCTGCATCAAGGTCAAGAACATCAAAATGAGCAAGAATAATAAACTTACCAACCTTAATGAGAACGTCTTCTATGATTCCTTTGGGCTCACTCTAGTTCTGTCCGCTATTTGTAGGATCACCGCAGAGGGCCTTGGCTTCCCCGAACCCAGAGTATTGAAAAATGAAAGGGGAATCACATTGATACTTGCCCCCAAATCACTCAAGGCATGGACCACATCACTTTCACCAATTTGTATGGGAAGGGTGAAACTCCTAGGGTCCTTGAGCTTTTTGGGCATCTTGCTCATGTCAACCGAATTGCACTCTTCAGTAAGTGCTATAGTTTCAATATCACCAAGCCTCTTTTTATTCATAATCATATCTTTCAAGTATTTAGTATACTTTGGCATCACCTGCAACACATCTACAAGATGAAGGTTAATGTGAAGCTCTCTAAACATGTCAAAGAACTTCTTGAAACAAGCATCTTCCTTCGCTTTATTGAACTTTTGAGGGAAATGTTGTGGTGGTATGTTACGAGGTTGCTCAACCAGCTTCTCCTTTGGGTACTCAGACTTCCCCTTTTCATTGGCAACTTTAGAATCAACTTGCTTGTCTGTCTGCTTGGGTGTGATCAATTCAGCTTGCACCTCGTGATTTTTCTTTGGATGTGCATTACCAAAATCTCTACCACTCCTCAATGCGATAGCCATCACTTACTTTGGATTTTGCTATGTATCACCCTGTAGACCCCCTTGAGGTCTTGAATTCTGCGCTTGAGCTAACTGACCCATTTGTATCTCCAAATTCTTTTGGGCAAGTTGCTGATTTTTGATATCCGCAACCATTTGTTCTTGAGTGGCCATGATCATTTTTAGAGTCTCTTCAATATTATTGGCTTGAGTGTTAGTCTGCATACTTTATTGCTGCTGAAATTGCTGAGGTTTTGCCTGATGAGTGCCCCATGAGTGATTACCATAAGGACTATCATGAATCACTCGCACTCTAAAAGATGATCATGCACATGAGAACCACACCATAGGCTTGCCCATAAGCTCTACTTCATCATATTTGAGCGTGCTATTTTAGAGATCACTAAGGTCTTGCTTTGGCTTGTAGCATAGGCATCGGGTAAGGTAGGGAAGGTTAAGGTTACAGTAACTCTACCCTCTCAAAGCATCTAAGGAGACCTCAATTACACTTATTTCCTAAAGCTTACTTCTCAAGCCATTCCAAGGACCAATTCTCAAATGTTTTCATGCTATCTTGCCCCTCCTATCATTTTAACACAAAAACTTCTTATTAACATGCTAACACAATTTCAACTCTTTTTCAAACTCTTTTTAAAATCTTTTTCATGATTTTTCTTTTTCTCTTTTTTTTTACTATTCACAAGGAATACTAGGATAAGTAGGAGGTATGGAAGTGATTGGTCCTTAAATTCATGAACTTCCTATTATAAATCCCACCCGGGATCTCTACTACCACCAACTTAGGCTTTTGGCCTAAGTTGTTTTTCGGTCTCACCTAAACATTTCAAGAACAGTTAGGTTCAAAAGAAAGGACTTTGAAAAATGGGTTTTGGCTTGTAATGAGGTTATCCAAGGAAAAGGTTCTAAGGCTCGAATTAGGGACAAAATTGGGCAATCAAATCCTAATGGGGTGGCTATTTTGGTCAAATTAGAGGTTCACTTATGATTAATGGCCTAAGATCACTTCTCTAACATCACACACTTATGGCTTTAGAATTAGAGAAACCAGGAAAGTTCTAGGTAGACTCAATGAGAAAGATCAAGATGAATTCTCACCCATACATTGCACTTAATTGCATACTCGAAGCACCCTTCCTCAATTGATTTACCACATTCATAGCACATGTCAAAGAAGGTACTCAAGTAGTTAAAATAAGATGTGGGTGCTCACAAATAATGAGTGCCTAACTAGTTAAACTAAATTAAAGAAATTTTTTGAAATGGGGTACATTTTGAAAAATGGAGCAATGCACATTGATTCATCATTTTTAAGAGTTGAGCATGTGAAACATCTCCCCAAGAGTACTATTTGAGTCAAAGTGTTCTATTGCTAGCACACTTTTTTCTTAAGTATGCATACCAAAAAGAAATTTTATTTGCAACTAACTATGAACTACAAAGCTAAAAATAAAAAGTAAAGAAATAAGAATGGAACATCACACACCATACACTCAACAAAATCCAAAACACGAAATTTCAAAAATTACAACCCTAATGAAATATCCAAAATAATATCTGAATCACAGTCACAACCACAAACCAAACAAACAGAAATATCTAAAATAGAGTATCATAACCAAATATCAGGAGCCAAATATTACAGATCCAAATAAAATAAACACCCTACCCCCAACTCTAAAGTATGCATTGTCCTTAATGCAATAAGACTAAATAAAATAAAGAGAAGAAAAGTAAGGGTCCCCCTGAGCATGAATAATCCTGCGACAGTGACTGGCACATAGAAGTGATCTCTGTTTAGGCATCAATACCTGACTCAGTCCCAGGTATAGCCTGTGGGGGTGGATTTGGTATGGTGTCCTTGGTCTCCCTGGCAGCAGCTGAATTGGAGGTCCAAATCTGTGTCATCTCTTGAATCGACCTCTCTAAAGTGGTAGTAAGAATAACATCATTAGACTCTTGCCTGTCAAGCTGCTCATCAATTTGCTCCGCATCCTAAGGCTCAACCTATATACCAATCTATCCTTACTTTTTAAAGTAGCCCTCAATCTGGGCCTCATCAATTTCTTCGTCATCTGAAGGACGGTCGCCCTCGTTCTCCTCCTCCTCCTCAGCTACTGTGACATCCTCACAAAAAGGTGTTGGAGCTGATGTCTTAGATTAAGCTATCTATAAATATGTCAAATCAGGGAATCGAAACTCATACATAAGTCCATAGAGAAGCTAGCTCTTCCTGCATCTTCTGCAACACATCATCAGAAATTGTAGGTCGTGGAGCATACTCAACTCATCCTGCTTGGTACCATAAATATGCAAGGTCTCTTGAATGACCTGCAACTCATCATGAATCAGTACCATTATGACTTTTACAATATCATCTATCATTTTAGGGATCTGAGCCTCTATTCTGGATGATCTCATGTCACCTTAATATGCCAACTGGCCTATATAAATGATGTCAGCCTGAGTGAGAGGGGCCCTCGAAGAACTCAAAGAATAAAAAGACTGAGAACTTGGGGCAGTAGGCTGAGGTGACTATGGTGGTGGACCTGAGAAAGAACCTAATGGAGTAGGAGCTATAGATGAACTAGGTGGATGAGGAGCTGTAGTAGTAGGAGTGGGCTGGTTGGCACCACTATCGAGAGAACCAAGATCAATCACCGAGGAATTATCCACCTAAGTTTTATTTTTCTTCACTTCTTGTACTATCTCAAGGCGAGTAATATCAACAGTACAGGTAGGAAAGTACTCATAATCTCTCTTATTATCAAAGGTAACCTTTGCTCAGCAACAAAGCTCTGTGATTAAAAATGGGAAGGCAAGGGAGGTTTACTTTTGTTGGCCCGATGAGCAATGTTCAGAGCAATGAGCATGGCAAGATTGAGCCTATCTTTCACTATAATTGTGCCTACAAGCACTTTCCGTGGGTGCACAAGGATGGATTCATTTTGGAATGGCAAGATGTTGCTACACAGGAATTTTGGCCAATATCGAGCGTCCAAGCTTATATCACTTTTTTCTATCAGGGTCCTTGGATTGATCCATTAAGGAATCTCATTACTAAGAAAAGGGGCTAGCAAACCCCAACGATCATCAATATTACAAAAAGCACGGGTAACAAAGTAGTGATGTGAATCGAGTCTATCTTCATAGACTGCATTAATTGTGGCACTATCACACTTAACATTGACACTCTGTATCTTTACCACATCACTATTTTCTTGAGGTTTACCCTTTTTTCTCTTTTCAGGCAACAATTTCTCATAGGCTTCATAAAACTCCCGTACCCAAGTTTCAACAAACAGTTTCAAAAGTTGAGTGAACTATTTGAAATTATGATATCGGAAGACATCTAACACCCGAGGGCATTTGCCTTCTAACCCATCAACACTCAATCTTTTCTCTTTAATAATTGTTCTCTGTCTGAGAACCATGAGCCAGTTAAGGAACCTGTGACCTCCCTGAGGATGGGTGGAGGACTTGTTGCAGCAATGGAGGGTTATTATACCCTCTTATTCTTTGGTGGTGTAGCCTCGGGATTAGGCAATGGCTCATGAATAGGGGTAGTGTTCCCCTCCTCCGAGGAATCAAGGTTGTATCTCTTGGAGTTGGAATTATGTTTCTAGTTTTCATCCTCAACTATTGGCCTTGCTTGCATTCTCATCAACCCTCTTTCATTTGTAAACTCTTTCCGCTTGAGCTTTTTCATTGAATTTCACACCCTTTGTAATCTTTGAAGTAGGACAAGGAGAACAGGAGTTCTTTTTATCTACGTTCTTGGGCAGACCATATCTGCACATAAGAGTAGCAGTGGGCTTGGCCAAAGTTAGCAAAACAACACATAAAATTTTTCCCAGATTAGCTTCAGCGACCTAATCGGTGCATCGTCAAACAATTTGGCGATGAAAATGGCTATCACCAGTTGGGATAGAAAGAAAGGGGAGTGATCAGTAAAGGAAAGTGAGGTTCGATGATACACTGAAGGGCTCGATGATACTCCATGAGCATCCTCAAACCTCTAAGGCATCGCCAAATATCACCTTGAATAGCCCATCCTACTGTGACTTTTGGCAATATGGGGAGTGCTTCAACGATATGGCATGTTGTTCGGCATATCACCAAAGTGCTCAACCCATCGTCAATAGTCATCTTCCCCAAGATGACTGTCACAATTTTCAAGCCACTTTAATGGCAATTTTTGATTTCAATGACCATATGTACTCAGACTTCCCCAGGTTTCAACAAAAAAACCACAATATGATGATTTTGCCCTTAAGAATGACGCCACCCAATCTATCATTGGGTAAAAATCTATCGATTTCAAATTCAACCAACCAAAATTCAACAATTATTATAACCTATTTTGACACTAATGACCCCCACAGAAATTATGAGCAGAAATTAAGCATGATAGACCCAACTTCAACAAGTTAACTCCCATTTAACAAAGTCCCTTGATTAAAATTTATGAGTTCAACAAAGACTTCAATCTACAAACATAAACTCGATCTAGAACAAACCCAATAAAATAACGCTACTATGAACACTCTTAAGTATCACGAATAATAACTAAACTAGAGAAATATTGACAATCATTGGATTTTAAACTAAAATCAAACTCTAACCTTTAAAATTTAGAGAGAAATCAATGAGGACAAGAGAGAGAGAGGTGTTGTGCAGCTCCGGTAGGTACCACAACAAAAGCTGATGGTGGTGTGTTCGACACATTTTTGGTGTGGAAGAGATGATTAGTGTGTGTGTATTTGTGTGTGAGTTTATGTGTTGATTTGAGAAAGTGTAATGAAAGAGGGAAATAGGGAATAGGGATATGTTTGAATAATACTAAGAGTCAAAAGTAAATGAAAATTCAAGGGTCATAGGAAGTCAAACCTTCATCACTTTAAAATGCGACCCTTTTTGGCGATCTGATTTCCATTGCTGAACTCATCGGTGATACACCGATTTACAATTCTATCGCAAACTTAACAGATTTCAACCCTTAGGATCTCCTAAATGGTAAGTCGATTCGGCAATGGTTGTACCTTTACCAAAGTGTTCAGTAATACACCGAATCATAAATTACCATCGCCAATTTTGGCAATTTATTTGGGTTGGGAGATCTCTTTCGGTGAAGGGCTTCGATGATTTGCCGATGGGATCGGCGTATAGCCAAAGACTCTTCTCTGGAACTTTATGTATGATCTCCCAACCCTTTCTTCTTCAACTTGTGTTATAATATATTTCCCAAATTCTAACTACATTACATACCTATATTAATCAACACACGTACAACAAAAATAACCTTTGGTTGCCTCTCAAGAAGCGCCTTAGTTATCATCATGGCAGTAGAGCACCTCCAATAAATCCGCTTTTGGTGACATCCCATGATAATGTTCAACTCATTGGTAATTTACCGTAAACCGGGATCGCATGTCATTCTCAAATTCTATAGCTCGACTAGGAAAATATTGAACCACCTTGAATGGACCTGACCATCTAGTTTTGAGCTTACCTGAAACAACTTGTACCTTGAGTTGAACACTAGGACGTCATCACCACTCTTGAACTCCCTTTTTAGAATTTTGGCATCATGTCATATCTTCATATGCTCCTTGTAGAGAGTGGAACTCTCATAAGCTCTCAAGCAAAATTCATCGTTCTCTTACAGTTGTTTCACCCTTGATTTGGAGGCATCCTCCCAATTCATATTCAACTTTTACAAGGCCCACAATGTTTTGTGTTATAATTCAATAGGAAGGTGACGTTTTGAATGCGGTTCTATAGGCCTACAAAGCATCATCAAGTTTTTGGGCCTAATCCGCTCTACTAGAATTCATGGGTTTTGCCAAAATACTTTTTATCTCTCAGTTGGATACTTCCACTAGTCCATTGGATTGGGGATGGTATAGAGAAGCCACCTTATTCTTCACTCCATATTTGGCAAGCAAAGAGCCAAATGATCGATTACGAAAATGAGAACCCCCATCACTTATGATAGCACGGGATGTCCCAACCCTGGTGAAAATGTACCTCTTCAAGAATTGAGTAACACTTTTAGCTTCATTATATTGCAATGCAACATCCTCCACCTATTTTAAACATAAAAAACCGCTACCAAGATGTAGCATTTCCCATACAAGCTCACGAAGGGTCCCATAAAATTCAACCCCCATACATCAAATATCTTCACATCCACACTCAGTTGCAAAGGCATTTCATGCCTTTTTGAGATCCCACCTTACCTTTGGCATTGCTCACATGCTTGCACTAACTCATAAGTATCATGATACAAAGTTGGCCAATAAAATCCGCTTTGGAGGACCTTTGCAGCTCTACGTACATAACCATGGTAACTACCAACCAGTGATGAATGGCAAGCCTCAAGAATAGCCCTCATTTCTCTCTCCATAACACAACAATACATCACTCCATCTGCACACTTCCTAAATAGATAGGGTTCATCCTAATAATACCTTTTCACCTCACAGAGGAAATGTTTCCTTTGGTAATGGTTTAAGTCATTGGAGAGCAACCCACTTACCACATAATTTGCATAATCAACATAACATGGTAGCATACTTCCCTTGAGAGCAATGACAAGCTCATCGGGAAATGTGTCATCAGTCTCAATTTTACCCCACTTTTCTTTGTTAGAATCAAGGCGGGATAGGTGGTCCGCCACTTGGTTTTCACATCCTTTCCGATCCTAACTTCAAAATCAAACTCTTGAAGTAGTAAGATCCACCTAATCAATCGAGATTTGACCTCCATTTTAGCTATCAAGTACCTAAGGGCTGCATGATCGGTGTGCACAATGACTTTCGTGCCCAACAGGTAGGCACAAAATTTCTCAAAAGCATCGACTACGGCAAGCAACTCTTGCTCCGTAACTGTATAATTTCATTATGCATCATTCAAGGACTTGTTAGTATAATAGATAGGATGAAATAACTTGTCCTTCCTTTGTCCTAATACCACACCCAATGTGAGGCCACTTGCATCACACATCAATTCAAAGGGTTGCAACCAATTCGGGTCTACAATGATAGGAGTCGACATTAGACTTTCCTTAAGGCAATTGAATGCCCTCACACAATCACTATCAAACTCAAATTTTTATTCCTTCTCAAGAAGCTTACATATCAGATGAGCTATCTTGGAGAAGTCCTTGATGAACCTTTGATAAAAGGAGGCATGCCCAAGAAAACTTCGAACACCTTTCATGGAAATAGGAGGGGGTAGCTTGGCAATAATTTTAACTTTAGCTTGGTCAACTTGAATACCTTGACCAGAAATCTTATGCCCAAGTACAATGCCCTCATTTACCATAAATGGCACTTTTCCCAATTAAACACAAGATTAGTTTCAACATATCGTTCAAGCACCTTGCCCAAGTGTTCAAGACATGATTCAAAGGTATCATCCACAATGGAAAACTCATCCATAAATACCTCCATAGTGTCTTCCACCATATCCAAAAATATTGATAACATGGACCTTTGGAAAGTGGTGAGTGCTTTGCATAGCCCAAAAAGCATGCGCTTGAAAGCAAACATCATCTATGAAAATGTGAAGGTAGTTTTCTCTTGGTCTTCGGGTGCAATGCAAATTTAGTTATAGCCGGAGTACCCATCTAATAAACAATGCCAACGCCGCCCCGCCAAATGATCAAGTAATTGATCTATAAATGGCATAGAAAAGTGGTTTTTTTCCATCCATGAATTCAACTTTTGGTAATCCATGTATACTTTCCAACCCATCATTGGTCTCATGGGGATAATCTTATTGTTTTCATTATGAAACACTGTGATTCCCCCTTTCTTCGAAATGCATTGAACAGGTCTTACTCATGTGCTATCCGAGATCAGATACACAATGCCCTCATCCAACCACTTGATTATCTCCTTTTTCACCACTTTTTGTATCTAAGGGTTAAGCCTCCATTGATGCTCAATACTCGGTACACAAGCAGTCTCTAACTTTATCTTGTGAGTACAAATATTGGGAGCAATCTTGATAATATCCACAATAGTCCACCCGATGGCCTGAATAAATTTTTCACAACCGACTCCAATGCTTTGACTTGCCATGGAAATAAGTCTCCCACAATAATAATAGGTAAGGTTCTACCTTCCTCCAAAAATACATAGCAAAGGTACGGTGGTAATGACTTGATCTCAAGTTACAGTGGGTCCATAATTGAAGGCTTTACTGGAGGATTCTCCCAATTCTTCACGTCAAGATCCAATTGGCATGGGATCTTGGTATAGGAACCAATACTCGTAAATGAAGCCATTTCTTCATCATAGTCTTTAACCTCTTCACTTTCATAATTCCACAACACTCCCGCTAGAGGCTCACTAATGAAATCTACCTCCATAGCATCAACTATCTCATCATCAATCATGTCAATCATAGAGATCATTTACAAGTCCTTTGGTTGCTTTATGGACTTGCACATATTGAAGGTTACCTCTTCAATATTCACTCGAAACTTTATCTCTCCATATTACACATCAACTAATGCCTTTTCGTAAACAAGGAAAGGTCTACCAAGGATAATGGGAACTTTATAGTCTATCTCACAATCTAGGATCACAAAGTCGGTGGGAGATATGAATTTGTCGACCCAAACAAGAATATCATATAGAATTCCCACCAATCATTTAATAGACCAACCCGCCATTAAGAGTCTCATAGTTGTGGACTTCGGAGCTCCCAATACCAACTTCTTGAATATAGCTAGAGGCATCAAGTTAATACTTGCCCCTAAGTTGCACAAAGCCTTGCCAAATTAATATACCCCAATGGTGCAGGAGATAATGAATACACCGGGGTGTTTTTTATTGACCACCATATTGCTTGACATAATAGAACTACAACTATGTGATATCTCCATCATTTTGAAGTCCATGGTTCTTTTCTTTGTCACCAAGTCCTTCATGAATTTGGCATACCCGGGCATCTCTTGTAAGGCTTCCAATAAAGGAATGTTCACCGATAAGTTGCTAAATTTTGAGAGGAACTTCTTGAAATTTGTATCATCCTCCTTCTTCTTGAGCCTATAGGAATAGTGAAGGTATTTTTATTTGCGGTTTTGAGACAACTAGACTTTCCTCCGATTTTGGGATATTATCATCAATCCTTGTGGTATTTCTTCACTCTCAACCCTTTCTTCCACTTCTTTTGCCTTTTCTACCTTTGGCTCATTTGGAATATAGACTTCATCATTCAACTTATCAAGCTATTTTCATGTTTTGCTTACTTGTTCTTCAATCCCCCTCTCATTGGGGTCATCATTAAAATTCACAATGTCATTATCGAGGGTTCACCACACCTTGTGATAATTTCCATGATATAGGCATCATTTTTTGGATTTTCCATGGTGTCACTAGGTAAACCACCATTTTGCCTTGGGTTAAGATGAGCCAAGACTTGACCCAATTGCGATTCAAGTTGATTGACTGAGGCCGAATGTGAAGTGACCGTTTGATTGAGTTATGAAAAGTCGCTCTTCATCTCCCTTAGTATCTTGTCACTTCCTTCAACCCCAATAAAAATATGAGCAAGTACATCCTCTTTCTTATAACTTTCTAGATTAATAGTGGTAACTTCTTTACCTTTTTTCCCAATCATGTGGAGGGATGTATCTATCATGGTCACACACTTTATCTATCTAATCGTGGTCCTTATCTCTCTCCTTATCCCTCTAATCTCGACCATGATCATGGTCCCTCTAATTATGGTCTCTTTTCTTCCAATCTTGATTCCCACCTTGCCTTTGATAGGTAGGTCAGGAACCCCTCATTTGGTTCGACAAGTATCAAATTTTTTCATCGAGTGACTCCGCATCATCACCTTTATATGCTCAAGTCCCCTTTGATGCCACGACATTGACCACCTTTGGAGGTGCACCCATTGCATGCTTTGTGAGGAGATCTAATTGTGTCATTACTTTGGCTATGTTTTGTTTATTTCCTCATCCTTCTTCCTTTGTTATTGGATCACATAAGACATGGAGGGAGCTCCCACAGCCACCATGGTATCTCGTGTGTTCTATACTCTACTTTGTTTTGTCACTTGGTTCAATATCCCTAAAGAAATTATAAAAGATTGGTTTATCAAAGATCCTCTGGCCGCATTATTCGGTACTATCTAATTTAATTGGTCCAATGCTTTATAGAAGATTTGTAGAAGCATCTTATCTGCCACTTTATTTTTTGGACATTATAACAATTTCTTTTTGAATCTCAACCACACTTCAAGCAATGGTTCACCGCTTGCTTATCGGAAGTTTGTTATCTCATCCCTCAATTAAAGCATGCGAGATGGTGGAAAGAACTAATCTAGAAAGGCTTTCGTCAACTCAACCCAAGAGGTTATAGATTCCTCAGCAATTCCCTTAACCACAACACCTCATCAACCATCAATAAGAATGGGAAGAGCCTCAACAGTATAGACTCTTGTGATATGAGCAATGTCGAACTAGTTGCAAACATCTATAAAGTTCTTCAAGTGGATGTTCGCATCTTTATGAGCTTGACCTCTGAATAACCCCTTCATTTGGGGTAAGTAGAGCATCACACTTGTCACATGGAATACTCCATTACCCTTCGAAGGTGGAATGGGAATTACACTTTCGTTTTCGACATCCCCCAGGTGATCTTCATCTTTAAGTTATCTATCAAAGGTAGTAGTGTCACTACCATGTTGACTCATCATGTCGTGTAGACTCAGACGATCACCTAGACAAAACAAAAACAACAAATAACGCAAAGTTTACACTACAGTTAACAAAAGTAACTTATAACACTACAATGAATGAACATTATGTTTCATTCCCAGCAACGACGCCATTTTGATAACGTCAAGATATACCCAAGATGTATGCAGTTGTTAGAAATATAATTTTTTACCCAACTTAGAGTCGGGGTTGATTCCTTAGGGAATGAAGGCGATAGGTTCACCTTCGAGTGTTGTAAGTGACTAGATGTTTGTGCGTAATGCTAAAAATAGTGCGATAAAGTAAATGGGGGATCAATTAAAAAGGATTTTATGTTCAAATTATCAATTTCGACTTTGGAATGTCAAAATAAATGCAAGAGAATATAATCGATAGGTGAAAGCACTTGGGGTTATGCCCTCTTAAGAGTAATTATTAGTGTGGGTAAATGAACATGCACCTAAAATTCAATTGATAGTTATGACTAGGCTTGGTCTTAGGTATTGGAGGTAATCTTTCAATCTGCCACCAAATTTCGTAAGGATTTCTTCCAAACACCCTTATGTATACACTACCAAGCAACTAATGACCTCAAATTAGTTAGTCTATTTCTAGCACTAGCTATTAAGTGAGAATTTCTCAAGTCTTTGTCAACTAAATCTCCCCACCCTTGTTTTCTTTTTCAAGCAAGACAAGAGATCTAAGCATTAGTAGAGTTGGAACCTCAATTCTTGAATTGAAACATAGAGATTTAGCTAAAATCATAACATTCAACCAAATAAAAAAGTAAATAATCACTAGAGATTTAGCTAAAATTATAACATTCAACCAAATAAAAAAGTAAATAATCACTAACCACACAATAATCTAAACTCAATAATGCATAACCAAGCTTGGAAAATTAGCTACTCATAACAAGACAAAAAGGAGATATACCTATATTCTCATTCAAATCTGCCATAGAATCCAAATATTTTCAAAGAAAATCTAAATTCCAAGCAAGAAATTAGTAATAAGTAACTAAGATTCTAACTAGGGTTCAATTACAAGCTTTAGATTCCAAAAAATGACAAAATATAGGGTTCTAATCCGCCAAAGAGGTTTAAATAGCTTCAACAAAAATGGCTTCAAAATTAAAGAATTGACACCACGTCCAAATCGGTTGAGGAAATATCCATCACCGAACACTTCAGCGATATGCCAAAGTGACCTAGTGTTACTGAATTGACATTGAACTTGAGCTCTAGGAGTTGGCTTCTGTTACTTTTGGCGATGAAACTTAGCTTCACCGATTAGTTCGGTGATGTACCGAATCACTTTTTTCACCACCATTTAATCAAAAGTTGACCTAGCCTGGACTGTTAGTATTGGAGATGGAAGCCTACTTTGGCGGTGTGTAGGAGGGTTTGGCAATGCGCCAACTGTCCCTTGCAATGCTCTTACGTACTTTTAGCTTCAATCTTCTATCTTTTTACTTTTTTTTTCTCTTTTAACCACTTTCTTGTCTTAGCCCTGAAATTAAACCAAATTAACATTAAAACGTATTTAAATTAGCATTAAGGACTTAATTTTTTTAAATCATTTTTAGGCTAAATAGGTCGCAATTTGCTGACTCATCATTAGGTGTCATCATGACCTTCATTTCTTGGTCATGACAAATTAATATTAGAGTGCCAGGTTTATTGGTCTCATACATAAAAGATCAGAGTGTATAATAAAGTCTCATAGATCAATACGTTGACGTCCGTATCAATATTTGAGTGACTATAGGACATCTTTTAGAAAGACTCCTCTAATTTGATTCTTTATCATGCGTGTTATTCATACCCTATATTCTAAACTTGTATTCTATTCTTTTTATACAGATGATAAGGACTAGATCTAGATTCGTTGAGGATGATGAGCCAACGCCCATCGTTGGAGCCCCAGTCAGAGGATAAGGCATGCGTTGTGGGCGAGTCAGAGGTACAACCAGGTGTAAGAAGCAACTCCGACTAGAGGATAAGCTAGAGCAGCCTCCCCTGAGCCTGAGATTGAGCATGACAAGGCGATGTATCAGACTAAGGAGATGAGACCAGTTTAGAACCTTTAGGGTTACTCTGGTGCTATAGGATTTGTTGATTTGACTTTTGAGTTATGTGTATGGTATACCCCAAACAGGTATTCTATTGGGTACACTGAATGGTTCCCAGAGTACAGAAGGTGTTCAGTTGCCAAGAAAGGTTCCAATTATTGGTTTCCAGACTCCTGAGGCACAACCAGTTATTATGGTGGATCCACGTGTTGAGACTTTGCTTAATAGACTCACCGTTCCTTCCATAGTTCCTAGTCTTGAGATGTCTGTCGAGGAGCAGAAGAGGTTTGAGAGATTTATTCAATTGGAACATCCCAAGTTTAGTGGTGCCATTGGCGAGGATGCTTATGAGTTGTTGATTGATTTCTAAGAGAAGTTGCATAACCTTGGTTCGCTTGAGTCTAATGGTGTTTCTTACACTACCTACCAGTTGACTAATGTGGCAAGGTAGTTGTGGAGATCTCTTATCAGTTGTAGATCGACAGGTTCCCCCTCAGATGACATGGAACTAATTTTTTGAGGCTTTTTTGAGATATTTGTACCCTATTACTTGAGGGACCAATTGAGGGATGAGTTTGATCATTTAGATAAGGGCTCCATAACTATTGTAGAGTATGAGGCTTATTTTCATACATTATCTCGACATGCCACTGCTAGTATCTTTATAAAGCGGCTTATTTTCATACATTGTCTAGACATGCCACTGCTAGTATCTTTATAGAGCCTGAGAGGATTAGAAAGTTTGTTAAGGGTTTAAATGGTTATTGTCAGTTGGCTCTAGTAGTCTCCGGTGGTTCTTTTTAAATTATCGTAGATCATGCTAAGTTGATTGAGACTATTCACCAGGGTACCTATAGTGGTGGTGCCAAGAGAAAACATTGTCATAGTTAGTTCAATGTTCATCTATCCCTAGGCAGGGTTTCCTCCGATAAAGGTTTGCATGGTTATCATGGCAGGCCAATATAGGCAACCTTATAGAGTTTGAGTAGTAGGTCTATAATTTCTGAGGCTTCGAGCGAGTAGAGATCAGAACGTATAAGTCGTGGGACCCATTTTGTTTCATCAGGTCATAGAGGATGTTTTAGTTCTTTAGGTCTCTCTCTATGTGATTCTACTAGTAGAGATTGCTATATGTATGATGAGTTTGGTCACTTGGCAAGGGATTGCCCCTACGTGTTATGAGTCCTTCCTAGCTGAGTGCTCAGCTTCAGCTTTGCCTGACTCCCGTGTCTGCAGTCAGAGGTGGTATACAGGGTAGTAGGGGTGGTTCCAGAGGTGCCCGAGGTAAAGCTCAAGGATCTCATGGTAATGGACGTGTGGTTGCTCAGTCTGGTAGCAGGCGTGGTTAGTGTTATGTTATTCCTTAGAGACCTGAGGCAGAGGCCTATAATGCAGTTATCACAGGTATCATCTCAGTTTTCCATTGTCCTACTTCTGTGTTATTTGACCCTGGGTTTACATTCTCCTATGTGTCCACATATTTTGCTACTGGTTTTGATACTGCATGTAAGCCTCTTGCTATGTTTATTCATGTTTCTAACCCCATAGGCAATTCTTTAGTGGTCGATTGGTGTACCGATCATGTGTGGTGACCTTTGTGGGGCGTGAGACCTAGGTGGACTTAATTATCCTTAATATGGTTGATTTTGATGTTATCATGGGTATGGATTGGTTAGCTCCTTATTATGCAATTTTGGATTGTTTTGCCAAGATCGTGACCTTAGGAACTCTATGTGGGCCAACATTAGCATGGAAGGGTAGTCCTAGTTCATTTCCAACTAGGGTTATATATTTTCTATGTGCCCATCACATGGTAGAGAAGGAGCATATTTCTTATTTAGCCTATGTATGTGATACTAGTGTTGCTTTACCGCCTCCTTTAGATTCTGTGTGCATTGTTAGAGAGTTCGTGAATGTGTTTCCTATAGACTTTCCTAGTATACCTCCAAACTGGGATATCAATTTTGCCATTGATACTGAGCTGGGAACCAATCCCATTTCGATTCCTCCTTACAGTATTCCCCCAACTGAGTTGAAGAAATTAAAAAAGCAATTGCAAGTCATGTTGAGTAAGGGTTTCATTAAACCGAGTGCGTCTCCTTGGGATGCTTTTGTCTTATTCGTGAAGAAGAAGGATGGATTTATGCGCATGTGTATTGATTATTGCCAATTAAACAAAGTGACTGTTAAGAACAAGTATCCTCCTCCCTACATTGATGATTTATTTGATCAACTTCAGGGTGCCTCGATAATTTCTAAGATTGACCTAAGATCCGGCTACTATCAGTTGAGGATTAAAGCTTCGAATGTTTTAAAGATAGCTTTTCAGACGCGATATGGTCATTATGAGTTCTTGGTCATGTCTTTTGGGATGACTAATGCCCCAATAGCATTTGTGGAGTTGATTAACAAACTATTTCAGCCTTACCTTGATTCTTTTGTGATCATGTTCATCTATGATATCTTGGTTTAATCCAAGAATAAGGCCAACCATGTGCAATATTTGAGGACCGTAATTTAGAGATTAGGAGATGAGAAGTTGTACGCCAAGTTCTCCAAGTGCAAGTTTTGGTTGGATTCTGCTTCTTCCTTGGGTCATGTAGGGATCAAGTATGGTATTATGGTCAATCCATCCAAGATAGTAGTGGTTCGTGATTAGGCTAGACCTACTTCTCCTACCAAAATTTGGAGTTTTGTTGGGTTAGCGAGCTATTATCTGTATTTTATACAGAGTTTCTCTTCTATTGCAGCTCTTTTGACCAAGTTGACTCAAAAGAAGATTGTTTTTCAATGGTTGGATGCTTGTGAGGAGAGCTTTCAAAAGCACAGGGAGTTTTTGAATTCCGCTCCTATTTTGATCTTGCCCAAAGAAGTCATGGGTTTCACCATATTTTGTGATGCTTTTGGAATTGGCTTGGGTGGTGTGTTAATGATGGAGGGTAAGGTGATTTGTTATGCTCTGCAACAGTTAAAGACTCATGAGAAGAACTACCCTACTTATGATTTAGAGTTGTCTGCGATTGTGTTTGTATTGAAGTTGTGGCAACATTACTTGTATAGAGCTCATTGTGAGATTTTCTTCGATCATCGCAACCTTCAGTACTTTTTTACCCAACGATATCTTAATATGAGGCATCATCGATGTCTTGAGTTGCTTAAGGATTATGATCTCACTATTCTATATCATCCGGGCAAAACTAATGTGGTAGCGGATGCCTTGAGCCAGAAAGCGGCAATTATGGAGAGCTTGGCTCATCTTTTCACTCAGGGGTGACCTTTAGGCTTAGAGGTTTATTCCTTAGCTAACCAGTTAGTTAGGATTGATATTTTGGCACTTGGGCATATTTTGGCCTTTGTTGAGGCTAGGTCTCCATTGATGGAACACATTCGAGC
The DNA here is from genome assembly GCA_031232105.1 of Capsicum rhomboideum. Taxonomy (NCBI): domain Eukaryota; kingdom Viridiplantae; phylum Streptophyta; class Magnoliopsida; order Solanales; family Solanaceae; genus Capsicum; species Capsicum rhomboideum. The sequence continues at coordinate 109,184,805 of CP124711.1, forward strand.
TCCTCAGTTTGGTGATGAGAGATTGAGGGTGATTTATGATAAAATATTGAGTGGTGAGGCAAAAGTGGCATCTCTTGATCATAAGGGTATTTTGAGGATTTATGGTCGCGTTTGTGTGTCGAGAATTGTTGGAGTTCATGGACAAATGTTTGATTTGCTAGGAAGTGAAGTATGAGCATCAACGATTGGGTGGTACGATGCAGAGAATGCCCATTTCGGAATGGAAGTGAGAGCAGATCACCATGGATTTTGTAGTTGGCCTACCCCCGACCTTGGGGAAGTTTGATTCTATTTTGGGAGATTATGGATAGGTTGACTAAGTCAATGTATTTTGTACCTGTAAGGGTAAATTATAATGCGGAGAAGTTATCCAAGATCTACATTTAAGAAATTATTCAATTGCATGGTGTACCTATCTCCATTGTTTCTGATAGAGGTACTTAGTTTACATTGATTTTTTGAAGTTCTATGCAGAGTGAGTTGGGTACTCGGTTGAGCACAACTTTTCATCCTCAGACAGATGGTCAGTCTGAGAGGACTATTTAGGTATTAGAGGAATTTCTTTGAGCGTGAGTTATGGATTTTGGTGGTCATTGGGACCAGTACTTGCCCTTAGCAGAGTTCGCCTACAACAATAGTTACCATTCTAATATTCAGGTGGTGCCTTTTGAGGCTTTGTATGGTTGGAGGTGTAGAATCCCCAGGCATGGTTTGATTCATTTGAGCTTAGGTCTTGGGGCACAAATTTATTGAGAGATTCGATAGATCGAGTGAGACTGATTCAATAGAGGCTGGTGGCTACTTAGAGCAGGCAGAAGAGTTACGCTGACCGATGAGTTCATGATACAGCATTCATGCTTGGTGAGCGGGTTTTGTTGAAAATATCACCCATGAAGGGTATGATGAGGTTTGGGAAGAAAGAAAAGCTTAGCCCAAGGTTTATTGGCCCTTTTTTAAGATTCTTGAGAAGTATAGAGATGTGGCGTATAGGCTAGCTTTGCCTCCACATCTATCAGCTGTTCATCCGATATTCCATCTTTCCATTTTGAAGATATACCGTCAAGTTGATTCACATGTGATCCAGTGGGATTCTGTTGCATTAGATCATGACTTGTCCTTCTAGGAAGAGCCCATTGCTATCCTAGATAGGCAGACTAGGAAGTTGAGGTATAACCATATTAATTCAGTAAAAGTCCAGTGGAGATATCTCCCTATTGAGTAGGCTATTTGGGAGGTTGAGTCTGATATGAGGTGTAGATACCCCGAGATTTTTACTGATTCAGGTACCTTATTTGCTTTTTCAATCGAGGATGAACTTGTGTCTTAGTGGTGGATATATAACAACCATAGTTGTGATTTTTAGCTTTTGTTGTATTTTTACCATTTTGCCCTTCCCCGTAGTTTCTATGTGCTATTTATGAGTTATGAGATGGCTGGCACGGTCCCCGAAGCATTCGAGAGTGGTTTGAATGAGTTTGAGGATTTTAGAGGCTTTGAAAGTGCTTAATTTGACTTTGGTCAATGTTTTATGATCCGAGCATCGGATGGTGACTTTGTCAGTTCCATTAGATCCAGAATTTTGATTTTGGGTTAGTAGCATGGTTTGTTTGGGTTCCAAGCCTTTATATATCATTTTGACCTCTTAGACGAGAACTAGTTATAATAGCATAAAGAGGGGTCCTAGGGGTTAATTTGTTGATAATGGCCTATTTTGGTAAATTTGATGGTTCCATTGATTCCGAAACGTCGATATTAGCCTAGTAGCATATTTATTTATTTTTAAGGGGTCCCGAATGATTCTTGAGGGTCCGTTCAAAGACTTTTTCAAATTGTGTTTCAGCAGATTGATGATATCTGGTGCCTTCTTCGTATTCGCGGGCCTCTGGTTGCGTTTGCAGAGAAGGAATCTTTTATTCATCGCGATCATAGTGGAGGGCTCGCGATCGCAAAGGGTAAGAATCTCCAGTCATCGCGAACGTGAGGTGGTGTCCGCGTTCATGAAGGGTAAGTAGATCGGATCCTTGTTTGTTTCTTCAACCCATTCGTGATGGACCTCCCGCAATTTCAAGGTTTCCAATTTGGGTCAGGTCGCGATCACAGCCATGGAACAACATTCGCGAAGGGTAATTATTACCTGGACAGATTTTTAAATCATTTTCTCATCCAAAACCCTATTTTCACCATTATTAAACTTTGGGAGCTCGATTCTTGGCGATTTCAAAGGGAGTTTTCATCAATCTTGAGTGGGTAATTTCTAAACTCTTAATTTCATCATTTTCCATTGGTTTCCATACAAATCTTCCTTTAAAACTATGATTTCAAACTTGGATTTTGGGACTTTTACCCGGTAAGCTATGAAATTAGTTTTTCTTCAATTTCAATTCCAATTTCATCTCACTTTTAGTTGGGTTTTCAGATTTAGAATCCTTTTGATATGGAGAATATGATTCTTAAATAATATTTCAGAGTTACCCTTTTTTGATTCTGAGCTGATTTTCAAACTATTTTTGGACCCAAAAAGAAAGTAGCTAATATGTGCATCATTAGACTCCTTTTGACATGTATATTACATTTTTTTGATAGATTTGATCTGATCTGAAGCCACTCATAAAGGAAAGGCTCCATGTTGAAAGGTCCAGACTAGCGATTCGAGGTAGGTTATGGCTTAACTTTCTTCAGACTGGGCTGGGTAGTTAACTTTTCTTGTAAAGTATGCTATGGGTTGGGGATTTCATCGTGAGTATTATACTTTGAGTTAGTTATTTTATCGTGTTGTCTGTGTGGAGAACTATATGAGTATTATGGTTGACTTGAGATATTATTATTGCTATGATGCCCGTGTGGGTGCTTATGCGTATATTTTATTTGACTTGAGAGATAATTATTGTTGTATACCCGAGTGGGGTTCATCATTGGTCTTGTTTCAATATTAATTGCTTTCATTAATATTGTGATGCCCAAGTGGGGTCTTGACTTGATATATTTTTGGTGTCTTACATGATTATTCATTACTGTGGTGTCATGCAAAGGTTTATATCAAGAATTATTGACTTATTTAGGGGATTTGAGCTCATTTAATATCATCATTGAATTGATTCATTATATAATATTATTCTGGTTATGAGCATGCATCCTCATTTCAATTATCTATATACATGGTATTGGAACCACAGAGAGATACTGACTTGAAAAAAAATGAGACACTTTATGAAACCCTTGACCGACAAATGTACCGGTACGGTTGATTGAGATATGAGGTTGTGAACGTATATGGGTTGTGAACCCCCATGGTGTCTTATCCTGGAAGCTTTCACTTGGAAGGTGTATACGAGGTGATAATGAGACATTACATCATGGCTATTGCATCACATTTCATCATTTGCATCCTTTTATGTATTTAATATTGTGTATTTAACCTTGTTTATTACCTATACTCGTGTGTGGATTATATTAATATACTTGTAGAAATTGGTAGGAGATATGGTGTGAGCTACCATTTGGTCACTTTTCTGTATGCAGGTGGAAGTGTGCTCATAGTATTCTTAACTTGTTTTATTTTCTACTTTGCTCAGTCGGCCTATGATACCTACTGAATACAAGTGGACCATACTCAGTCCTACTTCTATGTTTTGGTACAAATTCCAGTACGAGTGTGACCCGTGGTGGGTGATTTGTACTGTTGAGAGTTGATTCAGAGTACTAGTGAGCTCCCCGTCTGGAGCCTTGTTCCAGCCTCCATCTATTTTTTATGTCTTTATTTATTTTCGGTGACAGATATGTATTATCGAATTCAATATTGTCTTATATACTCTTTACACTTATGATACCAGGTTTTGGGACTCTATTGTATTTTCTTTCAGACATTTTCGATTTATGATTATGGCCTGACTTCGTTCTAGAAGTCTCTTATTTACTTTCTCTCTTTTCTATTTTTGCATTTCTTCTCGATTGTGGATTTTCGGCTTACCTACCAAGGCTGGGTCGAGGTAGGTGCCATCATGACTCAACTTTTGGGTCGTGACAATAACCAACAACTCCTCCTCTAAATACTATCATGAAATCTATGCTGCACTTATTACACCTCAGTCAACACTTGAGATCATATCACCCCATCACACACTATCTCCCGGGTTACTTCACTATCAAAAACTCTAGATACATACTTTCTCTCCCCTTAAGGGTGCCATCAAAAACAAGGCTTTGAGAAGGGTTTAGATACTCATCTTACTCTGGCTCAAATACATAATTTATAAGAACAAGGGTGCAGTCTTTTAAATTAAAAAACGTAAATGCACTAACGGGCTCCTCTCAAGCCTTGTGCAACCTCTTAACTTTCTACTGGTTTTATCTGAGGAAGCACCTTGATAGGAGTTTGAGCTTTACTGCTTCTACCACCTCGAAGATGAGACGTAGTTGGAGGAATTTCTAAGAAACGCATGAATTTTTACAAGTTTCTTAGGAGACAGCTTTATTGCACGATCTAGAGTAAGAATGTGAAAATTTTCTTAAATGCCGGTAGTCCCTCATTTATAGAAGTGCGGCCCTCACAACCATAAATAAGATCCTATTTACATGGCTTCATAGACTCCCTAGAATATTTGAACTCTGTGCACTGATACCAAGTTTTTCATACTCCGAGCCTACACCCTGGACGTAACAGGCACTCGAAACTATGAGTGGCCCAAGAGAACCACTTGGCTTGGCATGAAACTAGAAAAAAACTAAACTTTGGTAAAAATGTGGAAGTTGAAAACATGGGCTAACTTTTGTAAATACAATGAAATAAAATAACATGAACTTTTATTAACAGAAACATTAAAATGTTTAAAATCTTACTACATCTGACTCAATTTGACTATGTGTCTATGAAGCCTCTACTACTTTCTGAGTGCAACTACCTTTATGTAACAAAACAAACTGATGACTGAAATACTGCTAAGTGCTGAAGAATAATGAGAACTCACTCAAGCTAATAGCATAGCCTATTGAAGAGTCTGTTCACTAACCTGCATATATGAAAGCTAGGGTCTACAACGTCCAATGATGTAGCACTAAAAAGAGGTGTCAGTACTTTGAATGTACTAGCATGTAAAGTAGTAAAATGAAATAGTACTAATATCTAAAACTGGAAAACTGAGAGATAAATAACATAATCATAAAATAAGGCTGAATAACTGAAAAGAAAGATGACTAACCTGAATGATGAAACTTAAAGTAATGGTGATAAAAACTTTCTTAAAATTGTTTCTTAAAACTAAAACTAAAGCTCAAAACTGATTAATTGAAATATAAACAAGACTTGAAAACAATGCTTCATAAAAACTCTTTTTAAATTGTTGGCCTCGGGCAATCATATATTATCTGAAAATAGGTAAGTTTTCTTTTTGTAGGGAGTTTTTCTTATCCTACATAAACCATGGGAGCATCATGGAGTACAACATCTTGTCCACGTTGCCAGAACCCAACGACTTGCCCCATTGGCAGAGTCAACCTATAACTTGCTGGGATATAAGATGAAACATAATCTGGGGATCCCTAAGCTAATCTTGAAGGCTATAAATAATAGAGGAGTCACCCTATATGCGGACGATCCTATTCTACAGTAGCAACGTAGTCTTGGGGCATGTGTTGTCTAAACTCATACCCATCTCGGTGCTAAATAGTCCTCCCAAAATATACTAGTTGCTCATAATATAAGTCTTAAAACATTTCTAAAAATCATGTTTGACTCAAAATATCATATCATAAACATATCTATTCTCTGTGAGCCTCGACTCTAAATCTCTTTAACTTTTCAAGATACGATAAACTTTTCTCTTTTCAAGACGTGATAATAGCATAAATATTGTTGATAACTTTTTATGAACATAAATTTGGAGAGTTTAAATCAAATTTCATAGAAATCATGAATAATTTAGTAAATCATGAAATTTATTTTTTAATAAATTAAATGGAATTCATAAACTTTATTTAAAAATTCAAAAGACATGTATTAGGAATCAAATCAAGGGAAAGACTTCAAACTCATGGAATTATTACTAAAAATCATAGAATATTCAAGGAATTTCATCAAGAGGTCAATAATTAAACTCAAGGATTTCAACTCTTGAAAATCCTAATGTGATTCATGAATTGAAACTAAAATTAAACTTGGTTGTGGGTAGAATGGAGTTCCCACATGAAAGGATTAGCTTTACATACCTTGGGGATGAACAAGCTTGAGAAATATTTGAAGGAACCTTGCTTGGAAGTCTTACGCTTTGATTTTTTCTTGAGAGTTTTGCCTTGGAGTATGGGAGAGGAGAAGGACGAATTAAGCGATGAAAAACTTACTGATTAGGGACTTTTAGGAGTTAAATAATCAAGTTAGGGGGGTTTCTACGGGTATTAGGAAAAAATGACATTTTTAATGACTTCTCGTAGGCCAAAATGCGGCCCGCACCTTGCGAAATGAGGTAACATTTTGTTACAGTTCACTGAACTGCTTCATGTTAGTAAAATGATTATAACTTTTTACTTGAGGCTCGGATGGATAAACAGTCAGTGACGTTAGAAAGAAGACTCAAAGAGCTTTAATTTGGTGGGTAATGGGTCATGTAACTCTTCATATTATAGGAGGAGTAATCATTTGAAATTGACCGTAGTAAGAACTTCTACGAAAACTTAACCGGATAAAATCTTCTCAACTTAACTTTGTGCTAGGGCGACTTATGACTATTATCTATATCCAAAGAACTTACCACACTAGAGAATTGATTTTAACACTAAGATATAATTAGAAATCACTAGGTTCGGACATATACATATACAAAGAACAGTTCGAGGTGTTACAATGGCAAAGCTTTGAAAGTTTCATCAAATAAGAAAGTTCAGGACAAGCTCAATGGGCTGCAATTATTAATTAAGAAAGGGTCTTATGATGCAAGAAGATCTCTAGTACAAAGTGACCTTTTGGAAAAGCCTTACAAGTATTTGGAGGCCCAAATTGAAGATCAAAGAGGAGTTAGATTATAACCCAAATGTAACACCCCGTACCTTCCTAACCCAATGTGATGACGATGAACAATGTATACTTGAGTGTCGAGAGCCACACGAATGTATTTTGTAATGATATTGACAAGAAAATTGAAATTTGGCCTTGTACATATGCTTAACCTTGTGTAGAAGGTGTTTGGCGATCTTCATGGAGCATTTGTCGGGTTCAAAACGAGGCTAATAGGACCTCTAAACAAAGTATGTTAAGGTTAAGAAGTAAGTGAAAGAATAGGATTTGAAGTATCTAACCAAACCCGCGAAGAAAAGTCGAAAAATGAAATTTTCGAAAAATTTAAGGGAAGGGCGCGTTGGGTAGCGTGACACGCCGCTATGGGCTGAAATTTTCAGTCCAGAGGCAGTAGAGGGGCGCGCCAGGCAGCGTGCCACGCCGCCCCTGCGCACCTTTCAAAAGTTGAAAATTTTGTTTAAGTCTCAAGGGTTCCCGGGGACGTATTGAGCCGATTTTTGCCACGATTCGTATACAACTATGAGAATATACATGAAATGAGTGAAATATTATATTGGTATGATAAAATTACTCGAGAACGAATTTGGCGTCAAAATGACGATTTTACCCTTTTGGTCAAAATGGGTCATACGTGGCTAGAATCACTTGGTTTTTGGATGGCGGCTACGGATATGAATAGCATGAGTGGGAATATTATTGTAATACGTATGAGATGACTTAAACACGTGAAATTATTGATTTTATCGGGTTAAGTGAATTGGGCCCAAAAAGGGCCCAAAAATGGAAAGAAGACATGGCCCATATGGGGAAATTTGACCCATTCTTGCAAAAACTTCTAGAACACCACATGGCATGCTATAGAGTGGCTAATCATGTACTTGAGAGCCTATATAAAGGGCAAAAATGCTGATTTTATTCATTTGGAAAACACATGCCTTTGTAGATATTTTTTTCAACCCTTTCTTTTTCTCTCAAACCCTAAGAGGTCAAAGCTAACCTTTGGAGCAAGATCAACATCTTCCAAGACTAGGTAAGTGATTATTGTCATGTATTAATATATTATATGCATGGGAGAGTATGTGAATCTTGTTGGTTATGCTTGAAAGAGTTGAACATAGTACTTTGGTTTTTGTACAAGATGTGCCATCCATGAGATTTGAACTTGAATTAGAACTTGTGCCTTTGATGAAAGATCATGGTATGGATAAAATATGAACTTCTATAGTGTTATTTTTGTTGTTAACCTTGTTCTTGTCAATAAGTGTAAATTGTGGGATTTTGGCCGATATGTGCTATGAAGTGTATTAAGGTGAATTGATGGATTATTTGTGATGTGGTATGGATAAGGAGGTGTAAAAGAGAATTGTTATGGTGAAATGCAATGATTATTATGTATTGGTCAATGTTGGGAATATTGGAGGATTTTTGAAATAATGATGCTATCAATGGTTTTGTCAAGGGGAAATGACATGTTTCAAAGCAAACATGTACCCCATTGATGTTATATGCATTTGTGAAGTAGTTGTGGTTAATGTGAATTACGTTATGTATTTGTGTTGTAGAGTGACACATAAAGAAGGAGCGGGACTATTGTATGCACATCTAGGACTGTATATCCGTATTGAGAGTACAAGGTATGTAAGGTTACTCTGTCCGTATCTTTTTGCGGCAAATAGTATCCACATTGCTAATTCACTAGTCCTATCCCGAATTGTGCCAAGGTATCCTATATCCGTTTATCAATAGTCATTGCCATATCTTTCCTACTCATGGATCATTTGTGAGTCTTATGTCTCATTATCATGGTTAATGTTCCAAAAGCTCAAACAAGGTTATGGTCCAATGTTCCAATAGTGGTTATGCTCATGTATCTTGTTATAAATGATTGTCCAATGGTTCCAATGGTGTCATGTTTCCAATAATGTTTATTCACATGTCTTCTATTTTGATTATGGTTCCAAGTTTCCAAACATGCTATGTCACATGAATATGTCAATCTCTCACAAGTGAAAGTACCAATCTCATATGTCTCTCACTCATTGGCTAATGATCCAAAGTTTCAAGTGATGTTATGACTATCAAAATACCAATCTCAAAGTAAAGAACAAAGTAATGCAAATGTGGTCAATGATCAAGTATGGGTGGCAAGTCTAGGGGCATAAGCCTAGCTCGACTCGATCCCGATGTGTTGATTTATGGGTGGTGAATCTAGGGGCATAAGCCTAGCTCGACTCGATCCCGATGTATGATTTATGGGTGGCAGGTCTAGGGGCATAAGCCTAGCTCGACCCGATCCCTGGGTGGCAGGTCTAGGGGCATAAGCCTAGCTCGACCCGATCCCAACATGACGATAAGTCATGTAAAGACCCACTGATCAGTAGGGGCCCGGGTACATTGTGACATATGTAATAACATTGAAGTAAAGAAGCATGAAAGCGATGAAATCAATGAAAGTAATACACATGGGTTCCAAAGTGCAAAATGGTTACTTATTCATCTGATTATGCATATGCATTTGAGTTTCATTGAGTTCATTGAATTATTCATGTGTTGTATAGTTTCATTTGAGCCTTACATACTCAGTACATTCTTCGTACTGACCCCTTTTGGGGAACTTACCTTACATGCTGCAGGCACAGGAGTTAGTAGATCTCCTCAGTAAGTGGCGAGATTTCCGCAGATTGTTGGTGAGCTCCAGTTGCTTCGGGGCTTCCCAAGTCACATGTGTATAGTAGATGTTGGCATTTGTAAACATTGTATAGATATGGTCATGTATCTATTAGAGGCTTTATAGACATATGTGGGGTATCATGAGGTAAAAGATGTACGTGCATTTTGACGAAATGGCCCTAACGGCTAAATTGCATATATATTACATATGTGGTCATGCCTTCCGCTATTGATATTTAATTACATGAAAGAAGATGATATTCATACGCGAACATACATATGAGAGTACATGAGAAGGAGCAAAGATTGGTTCTCTCGGGCCTTATCGGCTTCGGGTGCCAATCACGTCCCGATGGGAATTCGGGTCGTGACAAAAGTGGTATCAGAGCAGTTCGTTCTAAGGGTGTCTACAAAGCCGTGTCTGAGTAGAGTCTTGCTTATGGATGTGTTGCACGCCACATTTATAAGCAGGAGGCTACGGGACATTTAGGAGTTGTTTCTTTTCTTCACTTCTAGATCGTGCAATAGAGTCAAAGTTGTAGGTGGACACATATGTACGTATTGACATTGGTTTTCTTTTATATAGTCAAATGTTGAGTATCAGACAAGATAAGGGCAAAGGTGAGCAGGATGATATGCCTGCCGAAGTAGAAATGAGTAAATCACCACTTAACCAAGTTAGTCAAGGTGAAGCTGATATGGAAATCGTTATACGGGTCTCTCGTAGCCAAAAGATAGAGGAGTACCTGCAGAGCCATCTATAAATATCACAGAACAGGATTTACGAAATATAGTGCATATGTTGCCTCAGATAGTTGTTGTACAATGTCACGAGCGAGATGGCCTGATGACGAGTAATGATGGTGTGGCTAGGGTAGCTAGTCGTCAAACACAGTATTTTTAGAAATCATACCCTCCCACGTTCACCGGGTCGTATTTGAATGAAGACCCATAGGACATTATGAACTAAGTTAAAAAGGGTTCTAGATGTTATGCATATGACTGATCTACTGATGTATTTTCAGATAGTTGGGAGGAATGTAAAATGGCATTCTGTGAGGTCAGAAAAACTTATGTGGACCAATTGTTAAGAAAATTTTTTTTTTTTGCCAAAGGGCTATAAGTGTCAGGAAGTACAGTTTTTAGTGTCATAATTTGACTAGATATGCTCCAAATGTGATAACTGTTATGACCGATAGAGTGCATCAGTACAGAGACAGATGGATTGTACAATGGATATAGGCATTTTGCACACAATAATGAAAGACCAGAGGCACCAGAAAAGGACACAACTATTTGACAAAGGTTCGTTAAAGATGGCTAGATCTATGGGGACAGTTCATGGCGTCCCAAGGAGAATTGAGGTCTTGGATGATTGGCAGACCGCCTAAATCATTATTTCTTTAATCTATAGTTAATCTATAGTAAATGTTCTACCTCGATCCCAAGGGTTTAGAGACAGTCGGTTTGGCAAAGAAGTGAGATTCATGATTCATGGACAATGGGGTATCAAGCATAAGAACGAAGAAGGTAGAGACCAAATGTCGGTTGGGGCCAAATGTTGTTATTGGTGTGATATGTCGGGTCACAAAAGGAGACTTCTCCTGGTGAAGCTACATGTACCGTACACGTAGTGATTGACCCATAGAGCATATGGTATTTTGTTAATTGCTGAAAAGTGAAAAGAACACCAAAATGACCAGTTGGTGAACCTATTGTAAGTAAAAGAGTATATCATAAGTGCATAGTCATTAATTGTGGTCATGAGATACTGGTTGATCTTATTGAGTTATAAAGGGGTTATGGCATAGTAGATGGCCGAACTAAGAAGTTCTATTGTCATTATCCCCAAAGGAATATTTTGAATGGATAGGAAAATGTATTCCCCATCTCACGGCAAAGAAAAGGATACTCTAAGGGATACATATGCCACTTAGTAAGAGTGAACGATATTAATGCGAAGCCTCCACCTCTTTAATCAGTCCGGGTGGTAAATGAATTCCCAGATGTATGATTTGGTATGAATGTGACGTCAGGTACTCGAACTATTTTTATTTTCATCATATAGCATGGCCTGGTCGAGTTACGAGAATGACAGGAGAAAGTAAAAGACGTGTTGAATAAGGGATTCATAAGGCCTAGTACTACCCCTTGGGGTGCATCAGTGTCACTAGTAGAAAAAAAGATAAATGGCCTATTGAGAATGTGTGTTTACTATTGGCAACTGGATAAGAATAGTTTCCCCCCAGAGTTGACGATTTGTTTGATCAGTTACGGGATAAATGATAATGAATGTTGATGAAATAAAAAGGAAAATATATATGAACGATGATGATATACCCAAGGCAGCATTACAAACATGGTATGCTTATAAGTCTTAGTATGTCAATTGGGCTAGAGAATGCACCTGTAGTTTTATAGATTAATGAACAGGGCGTTCAGGACACTTGTAAATGTGTGTGTGACCATATTCGGTGATGGTATTCAAAAAAAAAAACATCACAGGAGGACTATGCATTGTATAGGATGAAAAGATGAAAGTTGTCACACAAAAGATAGAAATGGTGAACAATTGGCTAAGGCCTACGATGCTTACAGAGATCCATCGATTTCTTGGGTTGATTGATCATTATATGAGAATTGTGGAAGGATCTCCTTCTATACCTACACCCTTAACAAAGCCTATACACAAGGCAATCAAGTTCCAGTAAAATGATGCATGTGAGAAAAGCTTTCAAGAGTTGAAAGATAAAGTAACTTCCACATCCGTTGTAAGTGCCTTCTGAAGGCATAAGAATGTTATGCAATGTATGGTAATGCTTCCAGGGTTGGCCTCGAATGTATATTGATGTAGCATGATAAGGTAATAGCATATGCGTCACGATAGTTACGGCCACATGAGAATATAAATTATTACGAAACACATGACCCTGAAGTAGCAGCAGTGATATTTGCTTTAACGTTATGGTGTAACTATTTGTAAGGGATTCATGCTGATATATATATTCTGGATGTGAGACAATGTAATAGATTGTTAAGCCAAAAGACTTACTCTGAGGTAGTGAAGGTGGCTTGAAATCTTAAAAGGTGAGGACATTGGTATCCTATATCATTTGGGAAAAGCAAATGGGGTCGTTGATACATTAAGATGCAAGGTAGTAGGAAGTATGAATGGACAGCTCACAGAAAAGAAAGATATAGTCAGGAAATCTATATTAATGAGGCAATATGGGGTTTTGTTTCTTGAAACTCCAGAGGAAAGAATTATAGTGCCAAATGTGGTAGGATTTTCATTGATATTGGAGATAAAGGGAAAAGCAATATGTAAATGCCATTTTTAGTTCAAGTGAAAAAAAAAATATGTACAGCAAAGTCGGCAAGAGTATTTGAGCAAACACAAGGGGGAGTACTTTAACGCCAACGTAGATTGTGTGTACTGGGTATAGATGAGTTAAGGAAATGAATTACGATAAAAGAACATCGTTCATGGTAGTTGTTTGTTCGAAAACAACCAAAATACACCATGGTGTAGCAGAGATATGTTGGTAAGAATATATGAGAAGCACATTGTAGAACTTGTATTTCAATGTCCAAGCGGTCACTGACGAACAGTATGGCATCAAAAGTCTGTATGTTTTATGCAATATGTTACCCTCCCAGTTTGGAAGTGGAACATGAATAACATGGAATTAATTAAAGGGTTTTCTCGTACATTGCGAAGGTTGATTCCATATAAATAATCATGAACTGGCTTACCGAGTCAACATATTTCCTACCAGTTAGGACCACCGATACAGATGAACGGTATGCAAAATTATAGGTTACAGAGATCGTATGATTACATGAGACTCCACTCACTATTATATCACACAGGGGGCTCACTTTATTGCACAGTGTGGGTAAGTCTTTCCAGTAAAGCATGAGTACACAGATAAATGTAAGTATGGCTGGTCATCCTTAAATGGATGGACGAACAGAATGTAAACATGTGAAGATATGTCACGAGTTTGTACGTTGGACTTTAAAGGTAGTGGGGATGAATATCGATCGTCTAATGAAATTGCTACAATAAAGATATCAAAAGGTACCTTACGAAGGTTTATATAAAAGGACATATAAGATCATCCATTGGATGGGTTATGGATGATGAAATTTTGCGTTGCCCAGGTCAAATTTTATTCATCAAGCTATAGAGAAAGTAAAGGTGATATAAAAGTAGCTACAAATGGACCAAAGTCGGTATAAATCATATGCCGATATTAGAAGTTGATAGTGTCACCAATGGAAAAAGATAATGAGATTCGGAAAGAAAGAGGAGTTGTCCAAAGATTTGGGCAACTTGCGTACCTATTAGCACTAGTCCAGGAATTCTTCACAGTCCATTTCGTATGCTCCGAAAGTGTATCGGAGAGTATATAGTATTGTTGCCAATGGAAAGGTACAAATTTCATAGGATCTCACACGTACAAAGGTACATCGAGAAGTGAAAGAATCAAGAAAAGCAAACGTAGCTTCCGTAGGGGCACTATTGGAGAACTTAGTACATCGAAGAAATCACAAGGGAAATTGAAGCATTAATGACATCTAAGTACTTGTACTTGTGATACATGAAAGGAAAAGTTCAAGATACAGATTTGGAGTTAAGTCTTTACAAGTGTTAAGTGTGTATATTATGATATAGAGCATTCACTTTGACTTAAGTGTTGCAATGAGACAGTATTACTAACATTCGAGGACGAATGTTCCTAAGGGGGGAAGAATGTAACACCCCGTACCTTCCTAACCCAATGTGATGACGATGAACAATGTATACTTGAGTGTCGAGAGCCACACGAATGTATTTTGTAATGATATTGACAAGAAAATTGAAATTTGGCCTTGTACATATGCTTAACCTTGTGTAGAAGGTGTTTTGCGATCTTCATGGAGCATTTGTCGGGTTCAAAACGAGGCTAATAGGACCTCTAAACAAAGTATGTTAAGGTTAAGAAGTAAGTGAAAGAATAGGATTTGAAGTATCTAACCAAACCCGCGAAGAAAAGTCGAAAAATGAAATTTTTGAAAAATTTAAGGGAAGGGCGCGTTGGGTAGCGTGCCACGCCGCCCCTGCGCACCTTTCAAAAGTTGAAAATTTTGTTTAAGTCTCAAGGGTTCCCGGGGACGTATTGAGCCGATTTTTGCCACGATTCGTATACAACTATGAGAATATACATGAAATGAGTGAAATATTATATTGGTATGATAAAATTACTCGAGAACGAATTTGGCGTCAAAATGACGATTTTACCCTTTTGGTCAAAATGGGTCATACGTGGCTAGAATCACTTGGTTTTTGGATGGCGACTACGGATATGAATAGCATGAGTGGGAATATTATTTTAATACGTATGAGATGACTTAAACACGTGAAATTATTGATTTTATCAGGTTAAGTGAATTGGGCCCAAAAAGGGCCCAAAAATGGAAAGAAGACATGGCCCATATGGGGAAATTTGACCCATTCTTGCAAAAACTTCTAGAACACCACATGGCATGCTATAGAGTGGCTAATCATGTACTTGAGAGCCTATATAAAGGGCAAAAATGCTGATTTTATTCATTTGGAAAACACATGCCTTTGTAGATATTTTTTTCAACCCTTTCTTTTTCTCTCAAACCCTAAGAGGTCAAAGCTAACCTTTGGAGCAAGATCAAAATCTTCCAAGACTAGGTAAGTGATTATTGTCATGTATTAATATATTATATGCATGGGAGAGTATGTGAATCTTGTTGGTTATGCTTGAAAGAGTTGAACATAGTACTTTGGTTTTTGTACAAGATGTGCCATCCATGAGATTTGAACTTGAATTAGAACTTGTGCCTTTGATGAAAGATCATGGTATGGATAAAATATGAACTTCTATAGTGTTATTTTTGTTGTTAACCTTGTTCTTGTCAATAAGTGTAAATTGTGGGATTTTGGCCGATATGTGCTATGAAGTGTATTAAGGTGAATTGATGGATTATTTGTGATGTGGTATGGATAAGGAGGTGTAAAAGAGAATTGTTATGGTGAAATGCAATGATTATTATGTATTGGTCAATGTTGGGAATATTGGAGGATTTTTGAAATAATGATGCTATCAATGGTTTTGTCAAGGGGAAATGACATGTTTCAAAGCAAACATGTACCCCATTGATGTTATATGCATTTGTGAAGTAGTTGTGGTTAATGTGAATTACGTTATGTATTTGTGTTGTAGAGTGACACATAAAGAAGGAGCGGGACTATTGTATGCACATCTAGGACTGTATATCCGTATTGAGAGTACAAGGTATGTAAGGTTACTCTGTCCGTATCTTTTTGCGGCAAATAGTATCCACATTGCTAATTCACTAGTCCTATCCCGAATTGTGCCAAGGTATCCTATATCCGTTTATCAATAGTCATTGCCATATCTTTCCTACTCATGGATCATTTGTGAGTCTTATGTCTCATTATCATGGTTAATGTTCCAAAAGCTCAAACAAGGTTATGGTCCAATGTTCCAATAGTGGTTATGCTCATGTATCTTGTTATAAATGATTGTCCAATGGTTCCAATGGTGTCATGTTTCCAATAATGTTTATTCACATGTCTTCTATTTTGATTATGGTTCCAAGTTTCCAAACATGCTATGTCATATGAATATGTCAATCTCTCACAAGTGAAAGTACCAATCTCATATGTCTCTCACTCATTGGCTAATGATCCAAAGTTTCAAGTGATGTTATGACTATCAAAATACCAATCTCAAAGTAAAGAACAAAGTAATGCAAATGTGGTCAATGATCAAGTATGGGTGGCAAGTCTAGGGGAATAAGCCTAGCTCGACTCGATCCCGATGTGTTGATTTATGGGTGGCGAGTCTAGGGGCATAAGCCTAGCTCGACTCGATCCCGATGTATGATTTATGGGTGGCAGGTCTAGGGGCATAAGCCTAGCTCGACCCGATCCCTGGGTGGCAGGTCTAGGGGCATAAGCCTAGCTCGACCCGATCCCAACATGACGATAAGTCATGTAAAGACCCACTGATCAGTAGGGGCCCGGGTACATTGTGACATATGTAATGACATTGAAGTAAAGAAGCATGAAAGCGATGAAATCAATGAAAGTAATACACATGGGTTCCAAAGTGCAAAATGGTTACTTATTCATCTGATTATGCATATGCATTTGAGTTTCATTGAGTTCATTGAATTATTCATGTGTTGTATAGTTTCATTTGAGCCTTACATACTCAGTACATTCTTCGTACTGACCCCTTTTGGGGAACTTACCTTACATGCTGCAGGCACAGGAGTTAGTAGATCTCCTCAGTAAGTGGCGAGATTTCCGCAGATTGTTGGTGAGCTCCAGTTGCTTCGGGGCTTCCCAAGTCACATGTGTATAGTAGATGTTGGCATTTGTAAACATTGTATAGATATGGTCATGTATCTATTAGAGGCTTTATAGACATATGTGGGGTATCATGAGGTAAAAGATGTACGTGCATTTTGACGAAATGGCCCTAACGGCTAAATTGCATATATATTACATATGTGGTCATGCCTTCCGCTATTGATATTTAATTACATGAAAGAAGATGATATTCATACGCTAACATACATATGAGAGTACATGAGCAAGAGCAAAGATTGGTTCTCTCGGGCCTTATCGGCTTCGGGTGCCAATCACGTCCCGATGGGAATTCGGGTCGTGACACCAAATCTATCAAAAAGAAGGAACAAGTCTAGCAGCCCAAGAATAGTGTTTCTAGAATCTTAATGCTATGTTGACTAAATTTATAGCTTTATTGAATAAAGTGTTGGTAGTCTTCTAGGAACCTAGAAAACTTCAGTTTATTTAATTTAGTTTGACCACCTTTAAGTCTTGTTTTAGGATGACAACACCATTTACTCCTATATAAATGAGTGTTTTCTTCTTTATTGTAACTAAGTTTGATAATTTATTAATAGTAGCAGCCTTGTGGCTTGTAGAGACCTTTTTAGGTTCTTTTTTGGGTTATGCTTTTTATGTTCTACCTTGAACCATAGATTGGATTTCTTCAATGGTAAGATTCCTTGTTCGAGTCCCCTCCCCCTATTCTTATTATTCTTCTTCATAATTGATTCACTACTTCTGTTAAACAAGATTTCAAGTATCTAATATTTGAGCTTGTTTCTACTCTTTTAAAAAGTAATTCCTTCCCTCTTTCTTAACTTTTTATTTAAAGTCTTCTGCTATTCGTATTCTTATCAACTACACTAGCCAGGATCTCCAAAAAAATATTTCCCGACAACAGTGCCATTAATTAATAATGGTCAATTTACTCCTGGATAGGAAGAAAATATCATCGCAATATAATTTTACCCGACAAGGTCGGGGTCGAATCCCATAAGAAATTTGATTGAGGAATTTACCCAAAAGTGTAGTTAATAACTTATGAATTGCATTTCAAAGAAACACGAGGGGGGGGGGGATTGTAAAAATCCAATCACATAACTTTTCAATAGCAATTAATTCAATCGAATACATAAAATTGTAAGGTATTAACTCTATTAGGGTGAAACTAGGGTTGTGCTTCCAATGGGGTTTCTTAGCATGAATGGACTTATATTTACCTACTATAATTAGATCTACACGGGATGAATATTGATCTATTAATATTACCCAATATTTCTCAACCAAATGGGTAACTCACATACGTTGGGTTTTCTCAAACTTCAAAGTGTCAACAATCCCAAATAATCAATAAACCATCTGGGTAAGCCTTGCTATCTCAAGCATAGGTCATTAGATGAGGCATAGAACATCAAATCCCAGCTAATTGTCTCTTTTTCCTTTCTCAGCCTTCTTTCTCAAACAAATTAAAGAATTAGGGGATTGACTATTAGTGCTTTTAGCCATTAATTAACACTAAAATCTGAAGAGATAATTAGATCCTATGATATATCTAACACAAATAGTCAAACTAACAAATACCCTATTCAATAATTCAACCCCATGATCACACAACCCTAGTTAAGAATTTAGCTACTTATAAGTAAAGATGAGAAAAAGTAGATACCCATCACTTCTTCTTCCTCAACATCCATACGTCACCAAAAATCTTCAAATTTAGATAGAGAAGTTACAAAATCAAGTGTAATATCACATCAAGAGATCTAATCTCTCAGTACAATAGTCTTAGCTACAAAAAAACAAATGTAGAATCTTGTAGAAAAACTAAAAAAAAATATCTTTTTACACTCCCCTAAATCAGGCCCTAAAATTTAGACACAAATGCCCCCAAAAAAGATTTGTGGGACGCATACCCACCACACATGGGGATATGTTTTTTGCACAATGGACACATAATGAAAGATTAGTCCTTCGTATTTTGTTCCAATTGTGAGATTTAAATACGAGCTTCTGCAACTGCATGTCTTGATGTGCGGGCCACATATGCTTGCTTTGGGTGAATATAAAGTAGTCCATCCTCCAACTCCTTAGGGTTGATTTTCATCCTTATTTTGGCTCCATTTTAGATCATTTTCCTTGACTCTTGTTCCATTTCATGAATACCTACAAAAATCGAGAAAGAAATATAAAAAGTACTCTTAGTTACAAGAATTGGAGCAAGAATTCAATCTTGAGGAATCCATAAGTTGGTAATCTACTAACTTATCAAGGAAGATGAGGGTGTACACAAAAATGAGTGTGTTGGGGTCGACTTTGATGGCTCGAGAACTGTAGTTGTGGCTGGAGATGGAGATGCAAGTGGAACTGACACTGAATGTAGAACTGTATCTTGAACAGCTTATGTAGCTATAGACTCATCAACCATGTGCATATCTCCTCTGCAACCACATCCTCAACTAGACGATCATCCTCAACGTCCGCATCTATATCCGTGACCGAGCACACTTCCATGCCCCAGAGCCACAACGGATGGCGGGTGGTACTCACATGCTAAAAATGATGGCTTATCAGTCCGTGCAGCCTCCTATGCTCTATGCAATGTCTGTCCCTCTCGACAGTCACAGGGTCTAGTTGAAGATCTCTATATCCCCAAAAATTGCATATCTTATATATATCATAGACTTTATTTATTTAAAATGTGAACAAGTTAGTTTATATACTAAGAATATTATATTAGAAGTGAGATTTATGTGACTTACCATCGGCTTATACGCCCCTATAGATGCGACGAATTCTCGACTGCCCATAACACCTCTAGCAGAGTTTCCAATCAAAAAGCGTCCATTACGCCAGTAAATGCTCCATAGCATGCGATGACAGTGTTGAAAAATCTGCATACGCAGTGAAAGCAAATAAGTAGGATTACTTGCATGTGATATAAACAACACATAATCATAGATTTTAATCAAGCATAAATTCGATGCTTATCTCTTAAAGCGTGACCATAAATGAAAATTGAACCTTCAAACACGAGCAAGAACCGTCCACAAAATCATCTTTCGGATCAATGGTCTTCTGCTATGTGACCCGAATATTATTAGAATAACCGAAATTCGTTTGGGAAAATTTCTTATGAAAGAATGCAGGAAGACCTTTACATCCTTGATAAAATAAGACCACCTTATATAGACACATGTTTTAGGGTTTTAAATCCATTCCCAAACGTGCTAGGTCTTTTTTTCTACCAAGAAATAAATTCCATTTAATTTTTAATTATTCGGTCACAGCAGCGATCAAAGATTTAATTAGTGAGGCTTTCAATTATGGTATTAATTTGCAATATGAATAAATTAACCTACCATAGTAAATCACTTATTATTTCACTAAAAATCTACAATTGTACTCCTCGGTATAATTTCAAAATCATTCATTAAATCTTATTTAACTCCCCATGTTAAGACTACAGACACCAATCAATTGAATTAAATTTTGTACTATTTAATTTATTGATTAATTTAATCATGTATTCATACGATTAACTTATTTCATGTGATGGATACAAAATCCACCTACAGGATTTTCTCATGAAAACTTATAAGTAATCATAAAGTGGTATCATCAATCTCAAGTCCGAGATATGAATTCTATCAACTAATCATTATTTCATAAAAGTCATTTGTCATCATCCAACCTATCGAAAATATTTTAACCCATGAAAGAGTTTCACCCTTTGATAGATCAAGAGAACAAACAAATGACATTGATCATAATAATTATATCAAGATTAAGAGAATAAGTACATTTAATAATCTAGAGAAGTTGTTTATAAATATTCAGAACATAAACAATCATCTCTACTTGGTCCGTTCAATACACAAAGTGTACTAGCACAAGAAGTTGGAATATGACCACTCCCATAATCAAGATTAGATTATATTTAATCTTGTGCTACAATCATCAAGATATTTGTCCAATCTCATATTTGATTGTGAACATAATATTTATACTTATAAGAACCGATGATTTAATCTTTCGTGTATAAGCTAAGCTCTATACACAAAATCATCTACTATATAAGTAAATGGACACATAGCCGAATATATGATCTACTTAATTCTTTATTAAAATTAAATAAATAATTTTTCTATGATAAATACTATATTCAAAACACATGGTTAATAGTATATATCTCAACAATCTCCCACTTAGACTTTTAATCATAATAATTGTTAGAATATACCATATCTAAAAGCATGGTTAATGGTATATACCCAACAATCTTCCACTTAGACTTTTAACTACAATAATTATTAGTTTATACCATATCTAAATGCATGATTAATGGTATATACCTTAACAATCTCCCACTTAGACTTTTAACCTTGCATCTAACTTTTACATGCCGTCTTCGTACACAACTACAAAAGCCTAAAAAGAACTTGCCAAGTTATCTTTTGATGCAACTTCGTCTAGTAGTGCTTTGTCATAAACGATTGGCTTTGTACTAAAATCTTCAGGAATTCTTTCATGAAATTATTCCAAGATTATACATCTAACCGATGCAATTTCGTCTAGTAGCGTTTTGTCGTAACCAATTGGTTTTGTACTAAAATCTTCATGACATTATTTCAAGATTACACATCAAACTGATCTTGATTACTACTCTCCCACTACGGCTAAGTACTACCACCACTATAGTCACACAATCAAATTTTTGATATTAACAACTTCATGTGATGATCTTTGCTCAACATCGTTTCCACTACTATGAGTAGATTTTCTTACGTCTATTAACGTTTCTTCCACTACTTAAATGTAATGGAACTTCACTTCCAACTTATCGGTTAGATGTTCTTGAACTTCTAAATATTCATATGATTCATTCCTTATTTCTTTGTTCAGTTCCTATAAAACAAGTTTAATTTTAGGAACATGATTTATTAAATGTCCTTTTAAAATATGGCATTTGTATCAACATCTTATTTTCTTTGGGACAGTAAAATAAATCTCCTTTCATTTTTTTTGGATATTCAATAAACATACACATATTTATTCTTAATTTCAACTAATATGTCTTTTTTTTAAGCACATGTGTTTGGCAAGCTAGGCTTACACCTAATTCATAGTTTTGTAAGTACCAAAAAAACTGACTTAGAAGGAATTAAATAATGTACTTTTTAGTTCTTAGGACTTATCCAAAGTCGAAAAAGAAACAAGTACAAATAAGTCAATAATTAATCTTACCATCTCCATAAGAGCCTTATTTCTTTTCTCTTATGAGATAGATTAAATATTATTCAGTTCAAGAGAGATATCAATAATAAAAGTCTAACAAATCAATGTACTACAAGAGATAAAATATTTATCACGCTCAATAACACAAAAGTTACAAGAGAAATAAACTGGATATCCATCTATTATTTGGTTAGAAACTGAAAATAAATTCTTTGTAATAGAAAATACATGTACAATGTGTTCTTTTCATTAATGTCTTATCTCTGCTATAAGCAACTCTTGAATTGAAATAAGTGGGTTGAACTAACACATGATTAATTCGTGAGATCTGAACTTTAAATAGATCATCAGCAATACACATCATACATACAACCATGCATATTGAATAGCTAGATTCGATAGGGAAACTTAACTATTCATGAAACTATATGAGTCATGTCAGATAATTCACCCCATAAATTAAAATAGGATCAACTCAAATAGAGAATAACCCTCAATTTAAGTCAGACAAATATCCTATTTTATAAATCTTTATTCCATTGAACCAACATGTAACTCAGATGGAGAGTTAATACAAGTTATCAATAACAAGAGATCAAAACATAGTAATTGATCATAATGAATCTATTTGATGGAAAAAAAGACCTATGTCAGCATGTAAACTCATTATATTACTATTATATATCAATAGAGACCATAGAGATTAAACCCTACAATAATTATTTCATAAATTACCCCAAAACTCATCTATACGATTCTGGATGGCCAAAAATAAAATTACACACATCATAGCTATATCTATTGACCATTGGGCCATTTTCGATGAATCTGTCAAATTCATATCAATTGAAGTTTGTCAAAATTCAAAACTTCGAAACCATTACCAATCAGCAGTAGCTGATAGGAAGTGGGTAGATAGAGTTTAGGTGTATTTGTTCATATCACATATCATCCTTATTAATGATAATCTATGATTCCAGAAATCAAAATTATCAATCACGTAATTCTTCATAAAATAGCAGTTACATTGATCCAACATGTGAAACTCAGATGGAGAGTTAAGCCATGTTATCAATCAATAGCTATTATACTAGGTGAGCTTATAACCCATTAATTCGCTATGGAGGAAAACCTAAAATTGACACGTAAATTTAAAATGTCTCACTCACCATATGAATTAATTTTGATCATCACTTTACATTTTCGTTTTAAAATTTCAAAATTGATCAATCATATAAACTCAAATGGAGAGTTATACATGCTATCAATTACTAAAATTTTATCTAGTGAGTTTCTAATAAATTTATCCGATATGAAAGAAGACCTAAAGTCAACACGCAAATTTATTATCTCACTTGTAATTAAGCATGAGATCAAAGAAATTAATTCTCATCACCACTTGATCACGAACAATTTATACATGATACAGTAAAAATATCAATAACTTATAAACAAATAGACCGCTTGGAGAAAGCTCTTTGTTAGTCATAATTCTCAATCCGTGCATAATATAATTTCACATAAATATAAAATAAGAATATTCAATAATCTCAAATAAATAGTAAAAACTATTTATTAATAATGAATTCATATTCAAATAATATAGCATGCATCTGAAATAAATTAAAGTAATGTATCATGGAATATTATGATTCACAACACCACATATATATTCATGAAAGTCAAATTTCAACGAAAAAAAAAATATTCATGCAACATACACATATGATGTCAGATTTATTCACTTTAATAAATTAAAACTAAAGCTAACTCAGATGGAGAGTATACTTATTAATTTAAGCCGAGTGAATATAATCATTGTTATATCTAGTCTATTGATCCAACTCGTAACTCAAATGGAAAGTTAATACAAGTTATCAATAACTAGAGATTACACCTAGTGACGATTCATAATAAATTTATCCGATATGAAGGAAGACCTAAAGTCAATACATAAATTTATTATTTTACTATAATTTAGTCATGAAGGCAATAGAGAACAATCTATATCATCACTAGATCATAATAAATTTATTTTCCTTAAAGTTAATTTTCAAAAAAATGATAAATTACCCAAAACACCATCTAAACGATCCTAAACAGTCAAAAATGATGTGATTCACTACATAGTAGTGAGTATTGCTTACTGGGTCATTTTTGATGAATCTATTGAATTTCAGGTCAATTAGAGTTTTTAAAATTTCTAATCTCCAAATCTATGACTAAATTCAAAAGGCAACCAATTCAAGCGATTTAAGAAAAAAAATCTGACCAATATTCTTATCATAGTCTAATCATATTTCAGATTTAACATATATAAAACCAATGTAAAAAAAAAGAATTTTCATAATTAAATCAAATTTTTATCCAACAAACTATCTAGAACCGATCTAACTGTAATGACCTGATATGTGAGATTTTGTCTTTTATGTGATTTGACTATTTTTTCCTTCTCAATAGTTGCTACATGTTGATTTTGAGGTATGGAGATGGTTATCATGGTTTCCAATGCCTTTGGGAGAGTTTGTGATTTTTAGAGGCTTTGAAAGCTCTATAGTTGACTTCGATCAACATTTGATGTTCTGAGTGCCGAATGACGATTTTGACAGTTCCATTAGATCTAAAATGTCAAATTTGGGTTAGTAGCGAGGTTGGTTCAGGTTCGAAACCTTTATATTACATTTCGAGCCTCGATGTGGGAACTAGTTAAAATAAGCTTTAAGAGGTCCCGAGGGTTAATTTGTTAAAAATGATCCTTTTTAAAAAATCTGGCATTGCCATTGAGTATGGAACGTCGAAAATAGCCTAGTAGCATAGTTCATTTGCGTTCATCGAATTTCGAACGAATTTCGAGGGTCCGATCGAAAACTTAGCATTTTGGCCAAGTTGTTGATGCAGTCGCCTAAGCGACCAATTGGTCGCTAAAGTCGAAGCTGCTTAAGCTACCAAAGGGTCTCTTTAGAGGAGGCCGCTTAAGCGATATAAGGACCGCTTAAGCGAAGCCCGACTAATTGGACTTGGTCATTTTAGCGACGTCCTAGCCGCTTAATCTATGGTCACTTAAGCGATCATTTAGCAGCTTAAGCGACCATCTCTGTATATATACTCCTTTTTGTGATTTTTCATCATTTTTGGACCCTTGAGTTTTGGGTTTGGGCAATTTTTAGGGTTTTCATCACCATTTGATCTTGGGTAAGCTCCAAAACCTTATTTTCATTATGTTGCATTGATTATATCTTTAAAACACTCTTAAATCTTGACTTCAAAATGGATTCTTGAGGATTTTTACGGTGAAGCTTAAAAAAAGTTTTTCTGCGATTTGAACCTCGTTCTTACGTGGGTTTCTAAATATGGACTCCTATAACCTTGGAGAATGTATTTCTAAAGTAAAATTCCAATTTTACCCCTTTCATTTTCGAACCTATTTTTGGAACCTGTTTTGGACCCAACTTGAATTAAGGGTGTGCAAAAACTGAACCTACCAATAAACCAAACCGATAAAATTGCTATTGGTTTATTGTTATTGAGTTAACGATTGTTTAGTGATTTAATAAAAAAATTTATTGAATTATTGGTTCGATTTTGGTTTTTCCTTATTGGGTTATTGGGTAAATCGATAACCTAATAAGAATATACTAAATTACTACTTTATATATATATATATATATATATATATACATATAAAGTAGTAACCTGATAAAGACATAAAGCTAAGCTTTTTCAATTTCCTCTCTGGTAAACCGAAGGCGAGAGTTTGCGACGACGATGGTGAGGGTCGAACGACTAGGATTAAACAACTAGGATTCAGTTTTTTGAACTAACATTCAGTTTAAGCTTGAAGATTCTTTTAAATTAAAATACATCACGTAGGATTTTGGTTGCAACTAAGATTCGGTCTCTTTTCATGTTAGTTGCTACTATTTTTATTTTCTGAGTATTTTCTTATCTGTTAAACCGAAAACTGAACCGTTTAGGACTAAAAACCGATAAATTGAAAATCGATAAAAAAAAATATATTATTGGTTTGGTTATTGGTTTAGCATAATTAAAAATTGAAAACCGATAAACCGAATCGATAATACATAAAACCAAACCGAACCCGCCGATGGACACTCCTAACTTGAATATAGTCAATATTGGTATCATTAGCTTCCTTGTATTTGTATGTTTTAGTCGATTCCAAGGCCATTCGGAAGGAGAAGGCTCTGTGTTGAAGGACTTTAGGCTTGATTTCGACACTTTGAGGTAGGTTATGGCTTAACTTTCTTCAGACTGGGATGAGTAGTTAATAAATAAGTAAAGCATGCTATGGGTTAGGGAAAATAACTATTGGAATTGTTTTCGAGCTACACATATATTGCGTGATGACCGTATAGGGGCTTATATTCTCGTTGTTGTTGATTGGTGATCTTATATATTACGTGTTGCCCGAGTGTGGGCTTTATTTGACATCATTGGCCTTATTTGTGCATTTACATGCCTTATTCTTAATGAGATATCGTGCGAGGGCTTGAATAGATACTATAGGCCTTATTGAGCTTTGTTTGCCTTTTCATGATCGAAATACCCGAATTGTGGGTTGACATGATATTAATGAGGTCCTACATAACTAATTTTCTGATGGTGCCAAATGAGATATTGAGATTTTGATTGTTGACACATTGAGTTGATTCTGAGCTCACTTTTCCGTGTATTGAATGGGTTATCATCTTCATACTGATTGGTTGTGATTATTACATTCTCATTTCATACATACTCATAAGACATTGGTACCACTGAGGAACACTGATTTTGAAAGATAATGAGACACTTTTAAAAACACCTAGACCGAGGGATGTGCCGGTCAGGTTGATTGAGATATGAGAAACACTTTATAGACCTTGATTCTTGAACATCAGTCGGAGAGGTGGATTGAGATTATGAGACAAGTATACGGGTTGCGAACCCCCCATGGGTCCTATCTTGGAAGTAATTAGGCTCGATAGGTGTATACAGAAAGTCATGCGATGACTTTCAAATAATTCATCATTGCATTGCATTGCATACGCATTCGTGTGTTATTTTCATATTCTTGGTGTGTATTTAGTTTCTATACTTGTTTTGAATGTATTTGTTGCTACTTGTTCCTTATCTATATATATATATTAGAACTGTTAGTGGAGACGGTGTGAGCTACCATTTGAGAACTTTTCTTCTTGCAGGTGACGTGCTCATAGTATTTTTTTTACTTGTATTATATTCCACTTTTCTCAATTGGCCTATGATTCCTACTGAATATAAGTGGACCATACTCACTTCAACAGTGCCCTTTCGATAAAGATCCTCGCACGAATGCGACACGCGGAGGCTAATTTCGTGTTATTGAGTTGGTGATTTTGAGATACTGGCCCACTCTATGCTTTTCAGAGTCGACCCCATACCTCCTCTTATTATTTAATTTTTGTTATTTCTATTTTGGAGACAGACTATGTATTATTCAGGATTTCGAGTTGTAGTAGATACGCTTACACTTGTGACACTATTTCTAGGGCTTTTATGATATTTTATCCAGACTTCCGTTATTATAATGTATATGTTACTTGACTTCATTCTAGGAGTCTCATTTGCCTTATTTCATTTATTACCTCGTATGTCTTCCCTTTTTGGGTGATTGACCTACTTATCAAGGCTGGACTGCGATAAGTGTCATCATAACCTTGAGTTTTTTGGTTCGCGACACTAAATGACCTCCGAATGAAGAAAGACTGCACCATTCATAGAAAAGCAATGACTATCGCTCACCAAGTCATTTTCAATGGACCCATCAAATTTCAGGTCAAATCAGAGATCATGAAGTTCATGACTACCGAACTATGATAAAATTTGAAAAATAACGGTTTTAAGCATAGTAAGGAAAAAGAAATGATTTATGTATTTGTTCTCTTTTATAATTATTCCATGAGCACAAGGCATATATTGTGTCCTTCTTTGGTATGACACACAATCCCTCCTTGTAACAAATTATCCTCTTAAGTTTTAATTAGGGCCTGCTTGGAAAGCCACAAGGGAATTGGGATTTGGTGTAATTGAGTGTAATTACACTCTTTGCCATGTTTGGTTGGCCAAGTAATTACTTGGCAAGAGATGAATTGGGTGTAATTGAAGGGGAGTAATTACACTCCCCAATTCTCAAGAGGGGGTAAGAAATTGGGTGTAATTACACCATGTAATTACATGAAAATTTTTAAAATTCTTTTTTTACCTTTTTAAATATATTTTTATAAGGAATATCAAAAGACATTTCTTTCTTTTTCCTGAACGTTCTTCTCACTTTTACTTTCACCAACATACCAACAGCTTTACTTCTTCTTCCAAGTAAGATATCTCATTCTTGATTCTTTTTATTTCATATTTTGATGTCTTTGTAGATTATTTATTTATTTGAGCTTTGTGTTTTCTCCTATTAGTTCCTGAGATTAAAATAGACTATGAGAATTAAAATTTTCTTTGATTTTTGTTAATAATAAAGTAAAAAAAATGGTTTTGATAATCAGTTATACAATTTTCCTAAAACTACTTATTCCTTAGCTAAGCTACTGGAAAGTTTTCAAAGGAACTATTATTTTTTTTATCTTAATTACGAAAGGCTATGTTGCTCGGACTCTTCGAATATGTCAACGGGTGAGTGTCGATTTTCCCAAAAAAATATATTTTTTGGAGAATCCGACATGGATGCGGCATTGAAAGTTAAAGAGTCTGCGCAACTTAGACGAAAAGTCTTTAAAGATCCATTTTCAAGAATTATGCAGCATGTATCTTCCATGTTGTCAAGGAAATGGGGCATCTTTAATCTTTGAGAACCTTTACGTGTGAAATGATTGCCTTTTAGAAAATATTTTGGCGGTTTGTAATGGTGATCAATTTCTAAAATTATCAATATCCCATAATGCTTAAGATGTTATATGCTATTACTTTGAATTGAATACAATGGTGCAAGCTTTTTGCAGAATAACATTCTGTGTCTTTAAAATTGTCTAACATCTGTAACATGAGTTTTGATCATTGAGAAAATATAAGTTGCTTGTGTTGTTAGCTATCTAAATTTTCACCTTGCTAGTGAGGATTAGATTCACCACATGGTAATACCCTCTCCCATTTTTTTTTTTCTCCACCATGAATTTTTTTAACAGTGAGTTTTGTGGAAATATACTAGGTATATTGTTGTTTGCTGTTGAGTTTTGATGAATTTGTGAAAAATTGCTCATTGAAATGTCAAATAACTTAAGCTTGAGATTCTATTAACCAAAGTGAGAGTAGTTATAATGCATAAAAGCCATCACTAGTAGCAGCAGTAAGTAGCAAAATAAAAAATCAGCATACCAACCAAACTTTAAATGGGCTAGTAATTCAAGTTAGCAATCCTTGCTTCTAGCTTGGTCTTGAAACTTGCTTAGTATATCACTTCCTGGGTGATGCATAGAACCAAAATTTCTTTACTGCTAGACACATGTTGAAATAATATTCCATTCCTCTCTTGCCACACTTGGTATATGTAGTTAGCCATAATCATCCGGTAAATGTGAGCATAAGATACATTACTCCTTGCGTTACTCTAAGATCAATCAAGTTCACCTTGCCAATCCAATACCTTCTTATTAACACCTTGCCATGCTAACAATATCTTCCATATAAATGTCGAGAAAGGACACTTAGCAAATAGATGATTCCTACTCTTCATGACCTGACAGAAAATGCAATCCGGGATGACATTCATCCTCCATTTTATAAACCTATTCTTTGTGTATAATCTGTACATAATGACCGCTTTTACCACAAACAATCATTTTACAGTACCATAATTGTTACATACTATCTTCCTCCATGGAACCTTCTGAAAATCACAAAGAAGCTTTAAGTACATAGCCTTGATGGAAAATTCAACGCTTGGTATATCCTGAGGATCATATCCTTCTTTAGCGAAGTACTTCTTTGCCTTCAAACCTTTATATTTTCATTTATGTAGGATGACAGCTAACCAAACACCTAAGGTTGGAAATCATACACCAAATGGAGTGAAGTTCAAGACGAACATTTCATTTATTTTATTGCTAAACAAGTTAAGTTGGGAAGAATGCAACCAGGAGGCTTAACCACTGAAGGGTGGGATGGTGTAGAAAAAGAAATGATCAAGTTATATGGGGATAAATTAGATAAGACCAAAATGAAAAATAGGATGAGGACTTTAAAGAAGATATATGCTATTATGAAGAGAATGGTACAACATAGTGGATTTGGGTGGAATGAAGAAACTCGAAAAGTTGATGTTGAAGATGATGTCTGGGAGCAGTACCTTGCAGTGAGTTATATTGTTCTTTTTTCTTGATAGAATTTGAATTTAAGTTATTTATTTTTCTGACTTAAGACTATTGATAATATAATAGGCCCACCCAAAAGATTCTCAGTATAGGACGAAGAAGTTTCCAGACTATAATACATTGGCCTTGATTTTTGGAGATACTATCGCTGATGGTAGGAATGGGTGTGAAATTAATGATGCCGAGGATTTTCAAAGTGAATTTATTGATGATGATATAACTGCTGAAAAAGTTACTACACCTACTCCTGAAGATATACAATTTGTCGATCATGATGATGGATGTTTTGATCAGAACATAAATGTTACTAATACTGAAGCAACTCAATCTTCTAATCGAGAAAAGAGAGCAGGTAAAAGGAGTTTAGATGAGCAACCACCTTTGACATCACGTTCAAAAAGAATTAGGAGTTCTATTGAAAGTACCTTGACCAAATCTGTTGATAGATGGACATCAATAGCAGAAGAATAAATAAGGCTACAACATGAACCAAAAAGTACTTCTGCTGAAAAATTAATGCCTTTGATAGTGGAATTAGGCTTCGATGATGAATGGACTATGCAAACTGTTGACCTCCTTGCAGATAAGAGAAATGCTGAATTCTTTGCTGCTATGGCTCCAGAGCTTAGAAAGAAATGGGTTATGCGCAAATTTAGTTTCTATTAAGTGATGTCGTTAAAAGATGTTTTGTTGTTTGAATGATGTTTTGGGATAGCATCTTATTTTCTTCTAGATTATCTATTCTAGAATTAGGCTTGAAACTTATCTTATGTGTTGTTGAAATTGGACATGATAATATATTTACTAGCGGTAATTGTGACCTCTCGAAATTATTTTGTCTCTTCTTTGTTCTTAAATTATGTTACATTTTCAGTCCAAGTTGAGATCATATGATTATTATACTTTTTCTTGTGCCATTACAGTTCAAAAATTTATTCTTTTTCATGTCAAATAGGATGGCAACTAAAGATGAATTTATGGTGTTTCTTGTAAAATGCGTACTTTTAGTTGGTATGATTGCAAATTATTTTGGTGTTGGATCCAAAAGAAGAGTGCACAGTTCAATTTTGACTGGTGCGGAGTTTATCAAAGATTTGATTGAAGGACATCCTCGTGGATTCTATGAACTACTACGTATGAACGTTGGATGTTTCTTGCAACTTGCAAATGATATGAAAACAAGAGGTCTACTAACTAATTCAAGAACGGTTAGAGTTGAGGAACAATTGGCTATATTTCTATTTACGTTAGCTCATAATGAAAGGAATAGAGTTGTGCAAAATCGTTTTCAGCATTCGGGTGAAACAATTAGTCGTTATTTTAACAAGTGCTTGAAAGCTTGTCTCCGATTAGGGAAACACTATGTGAAGCAGGCAGGAAAAGATATCCCGCAAGAAACATCCTCTAATCCATTATTTTATCCTTGGTTCAAGGTTAGTCTTTAACATTACATTTTACTTTTACTAGTTAAAACTTTGTAATTATATTGTGCCATATCACATAATTTATTGTAAGTTTTTGAAGGATTGTGTTGGAGTTATAGATGGAACTCATATTCCTGCATTAATACCTATGGAAGAACAACCAAGATATAGAAATCGTACAGGAGTTCTTTCTCAAAATGTCAGATTTTGATATGAACTTCCAATACGTGCTTAGTGGTTGGGAAGGATCTGCTTCAGATTCTAGAGTGTTGAGAAATTCTGTTTGGGAGAGATCAGAAAATAGATTGAAAATTTTGAATGGTAATTTACTAGTAATTCAGATATTGATATTATTTATTTTTCTAAAACGTTTAAGTTGATACTTGTAATTTTGTAGGAAAATATTACATAGTTGATGCAGGTTATGCAAATACAAAGGGCTTTCTAGCACCTTATTGTGGTGCACGATATCATTTGAGAGAATGGAGCCAAACACAAGCACCACAAAATGCTCGTGAGCTCTATAACTTGAGACATTCAAGACTCCAAAATGTCGTGGAGAGGACATTTGCTGTTTTGAAAAAAAGATTTCCTATATTAACGACTCCTCCTCCATATTCCATCAAAAAACAAGGTTGGATTGTGCTATCATGTTGCATACTTCATAATTTTCATTCGTAAGTGGAATTGGGAGGATTTATATTTTGAAGAAAACATGGAAGAGGAAATAGAAGATTCCCACAGTTTGAATGATATTGATTTTGATTCAGATGAAAAAGACCTTGGACAAGGACCGGCAGATACTGATAAACAATATATGTGCAATCTCAGAGATGGAATAGCTCAACAAATGTGGAATGCTAGAGCAATTAGGTGAATATCATATCCTAAAAGGGAAAATTAGATAATTGTCTCTTGAAACCCAATTAGTACTTGAAGGTAAAGTTATTAAAGATTGCAAGGTTTATCTTGTAAGAATTCATCGTTATCTTTTTTTGTTTTGTTTTGATTCTAGTAATCTAGGCACTAATCTATTTATAATTTTATATTGGGGTTAGCTTATTGTGGTTCTTATTTATTCATTCATTTTATTTTTTTTGATAAAAGTCGATCTACGTTACTTATGATTCTTGTATTTTTTTTCTTTCTTTCTAATAAAGCCGAAGCCTATAAGAGGAGGAGAAATATACCGACACAAAAAGAGAACCAAAAAGAGTATTATAATTGACCATTTGAAAATAATCCCGCAAAACTTGTCTATATAAGCTACTTGCATTTGTTCTAAAAGCAATTTCATTGCTTGTTTCGACGAAGGCAGCAAGTTGAGAAGATACATAATTGGAATAGATCTTGAATTATTGAAATTATTAAAATTTAAGTGGTAAAAAATATCAAAATCATTATTGAAATTTTTATAAATTAATTTAAGTAGTAGTAGTATTTATTTGAAAGATGCAGATTATTTTTATGATATTATTTATTAAAATAGTAATTTAAATCTGATTTTTTAAATTTAACTGTAAAATCGGATTTTTTAAAATTTAACTGTGTAATTACATTTGTCCAACCAAACAGGACAGTGGAAATTACACTGTAATTACACTCTAAAAAACAAACAGGCCTGTATAATTACTAGGCTGTGTAATTATTAGGCTGGTAATCACACCAATTCCAATTATCAGGTGGCTTTCCAAATAGACCCTTAATGCACTTGAGAATTCAAGATACTATGTTTTCTCCTTTTGGAAGAAAACCTCAATATCTTTTCTCATGAATTAATTATGTGTCATTAGTATTCAAAGGTGAATCTCCTATCCGTAGATAAACTTGTATCATTAGTATACATTTATCCAGGACAATTTACTCATGATACGAGCATACTTCAATGACTCAAATAATAAACTATATTAGTAGATCCTATTTATTTGTCATAACTCGTTAATCCATGTTCATATATAATCTCACATGTATAATACTATTTAAGAATTTTCTATGACTCCAAATAATAGACAACTTTAATAGAAACTATTTATTAATCATAAAACTCAATTTATACAATATTATATTCATGTATAGTAAATAATGCTCATATAATTAGTATCTTCATATGGCATATTGAACCTAACAACTTATGCAATCACCAAAAGAAAAATAAAGGTTTATTATTTCTAGCCAATCACAAAGCAGCCACGTGGCACCACTTTCTATGTTTCTCAACCGAAAGCCGCCGCCACAATTCTCAAACATTGTAAACTTTTCTTTTTTTAAAAAAAGAAATACCAACAGACCACTTTCAATCGGTTTAAGAATTGGAATACTCCGTTCTCCACCACTACAGGCGACGGATCCAACGGCATAAAGTATTATTGAAATATTAAAGTATTATTGAAATTTTTTTGTTTTCGATAATTGAAATATTAAAGTATTATTGAAATTTCATTGACGACAAGACGTGAAGCCTAAAAATTTGTTCCTGCACTGTTGAGCGGCCAACAGGCAGCAACAGATCAAAAAGCTTCATATTATATAACGTACCGGTTTTCTTTTAATCCTCGTTTTCATATGCGGAAACAAAAATCGAAAACAGATTGACTATACATAATTGCACATATGTATATTGCTGAGATTATCTATTTAGAAGCAAAATACGCAACGGAAACAAATAAGTAAGATCATTTACATATAATATAAACTACACAAAATCATAGATTTTAATCAAACATAAAATTGATACTTATCTCTTAAAGCGTGACCACAAACGCAAATCAAACCTTCAAACACGAGCAAGAATCATCCACACAATTATTTTTCGAATTCATGATCTTCTACTGTGTGACCCGAATATTATTAAAATAAGCAAAATTTATGTGGACGAATCTTACATCCTTGATGGAATAAAAACACCTTATATAGACACAAGTTTTAGGGTTTTAAATCTTTTTTCAAACCTGCTAGGTCTTTCTCACTCCTCGGTATAATTTCAAAAACATTCATTAAATCTTATTTAACTCCCCATGTTAAGATTACAGACATCAATCAATCGAATTAAATTTCTAACTATTTAATTCATTGATTAATTTAATCATTTATTCATACGCTTAAGTTATTTAATGTGACAGATACAAAATCTACCTGCAGAGTTTTTACATGAAAACTTATAAGCAACCATAAAGGGGTATCATCAATCTCAAGTCCGACACATGAATTTTATCAACTAATCATTATTTCACAAATGTCATTTGTCATCATCCAACCTAGCGGGAACATTTTAACCCATGAAAGAGTTTCACCCTTTGATAAATCAATACAACAAACAAATGACATTGATCATAATAATTATATCAAGATTAAGAGTATAAGTACATTTAATGATCTAGAGAAGTTGTTTATAAATATTCAGAACATAAACAATCATCTCTACTTGGTCCGTTCAATACACACAAAGTGTACTAGCACAAGAAGTTGTAATATGACCACTCCCATAATCAATATTAGATTATATTTAATCTTGTGCTACAATCATCAAGATGTTTGTCAAATCTCATCTTTGATAGTGAACATAATATTTATACTTATAAGAACCGATGATTTAATCTTCCGTGCATAAAATAAACTCTATACACAAAATTATCTACTATATAAGTAAATGAACACATAGCCAAATATATGATCTATTTAATTTTTTATTAAAATTAAATAAATAAGTTTTTTATGATAAATATTATATTCAAAACACATAATTAATAATATATATCCCAACAGGCAGTACATTGCACCCACCAACACATCAAATATGCATGTGATGGGCAGCGTCGCATGCCCTTTCACATGCACTTAGGCACTGCGTAGGTCCGGAGTAAAACACGCATAACATAATCGAAGTCGAATTGACGAACAGATTGGTTTGCTAGAAACTAGACTCTTAGACGTATAAATTGTTAGTAATTTATCAAGCGAGGCTATATATTCTGGGAGATATAATTGATCAAAGTGGGACCTTGTGCGCGTCTATACACAAATTTAACTTCGGAAGTAACTTTCAACTTTACTTTCTATCAACATGGGTTATGGTGTAGTGGTAGGACTACTTCATCCTTAACTAGAGGTCTCGGGTTTAAGCCCTGAGTATGGAGAAAAATCCTGTTGGGAGCGTCACCCTCAAAATGGGTCCTGCAGTGCGTGATCCGGATTAAATACTTAATAGCATGGCGATACATTTATACAAAACTTCTATCCCGAGCACACCCAATGGAACCGTAGACAGTCGGGGCTCCAACGCGGATACCGAACACCGCATGGAAAACTAAAAAAAACGACAAAAAAAAATCCTTTACTTTCTATACTAACACTTCCCCTTTACTCTTAAACCTTTCTTTGCACCCGGAAACTACCTTAATTCTCGGGGCTCGGGTCTCATCATATAAGTTGAACGGTTTGGGCTTTAATCTGGAGGTATGAGGTATAACACAATTATAGGGAGACAGGGATATTTATAGGTAAGGTAATTGTAATCGCCCCTGAATTATATATGCCCGTTACAAGGACAAAATTGTAGGCATTAAATGTGATTAAATGAGATTCCGGATATCTCGGAATCTACGGTTGTTGAAACGTAAATGGTTCGGGGTGGTTCGAGTTCTATGGTCCTTAGAACGGTTGCTCGATGAGTGCAAACCAGGCTCGGGATCAAATTTTCGGACATTGGAAGGTTCTTCGGTCTTTGATCTAGCTAGTATTATATTGACTCGAGGTTGACTGTCGTTCTTCTTGTGTTTGTCATATACCCCCTAGTCAAATAATTTTTGCTACGATATAGTTTTACTAATACAATTGCTAAATAATACTATAAACTTTAGGTTGAAGCAAGGGTTGTACAACTATCTTATTCATCATTAACGTGCCACGTGAAATTGCTGCATCTATATCAGTATACTTACAGCTGCTTCACTTCACAGTTCACTCCCTCAGGAAAAAAAACTATACTCTTAAACATTTAATTGCACCAACTCGTTAGGCCAAAGTATCATGCATGTCACATCCACTTTTTTTTTTTCTACTCAATCTGTAACAGGTTTTTTTATTTATTTTTTACCAGTAGTACTGGTGGCAAATCCTGAACCTAAATTATATATACCAGTAAATAGTAATATTAAAAGTGTAGCTTATGAAGGTAGTCAAACAAGGTTATTGGAAAGATAGAAAGAGGAGTTTGAGATGAAAATTATAATATTTGAAAAAACATAGTATTTGTAGTTAAATTAAAAAATAATATTTAAAATTGAAGTCATATTTGAACATGCATTTAACTGAAAAAATGTTAAAATTTTATAAGTGAAAAAAATTCACTTAAAAAACTGATTAAAGTTTTAATTTTTAAATTTAAAAAACTTATCTCCAAATTTTTTTTAAAACATCAATTTAATATATAACCAAACATTATTTTTGCAAAAATATTTTGAAAAAAGAATTATGGACAACGGCTCTTAAATTTGCAAGTGTCGAGGAGATGGTCAAGTTTTTTTTTTCTTCCCAAGAAAATAAATTATATTTTTTTTTACGAATCGTTTTAAAAGGCGACCCTTCTCCGCAATATTTGATTTAAAGTATCATTAACATAATACTTATATATAAACAAAAGTTGGAAGTAAATCATAGTGAGCAAGTGAAGCACCAGTGCATACAGCAATGTCGGGGAAGATGAACTATGCAACGACTCCTAAAAATATTTTGAAAAAAGAACTATGGACAACGACTCCTAAATTTGCAAGTGTGGAGAAGATGGTCAAGTTTCTTTTTTCTTCCCAAGAAAATAAATTATATATAATTTTACTAATCGTTTTAAAAGGCGACCCTTCTCCGCAATATTTGATTTAAAGTATCATTAACATAATACTTATATATAAACAAAAGTTGGAAGTAAATCATAGTGAGCAAGTGAAACACCAGTGCATACAACAATGCCGGGGAAGATGAACTCTGGAACGCGAATTTCTGAACATGTAGGTACTTCAAATTCTACTCATAGAAACCTATATTGGAGTCCCGAGACAAGTCATGGAGTAGTGCGTTCCTCAACACCGGGGATTAATATCTCCACACCTACTGTTCCACCGAACACTGTTCCATTAGTCGATCAAGGCGAGGATTAGGGGAAGCAGGAGAAGAACAGAGAGGTAGAAGCACCAGTTGCTGCTGATACTAAGGCAAACCCTTGGGTCAATCTCTTTGTTGGTAATCGAGTGGCTAGCAATGGAATGGCACTGAATTATATTGCACCTGAGCTGGTTAATGGAAGCCTTGTTGTGAAGTTAGATAAGCAGGAACAACGAATGAGGAAATTAAATGGAGACATTCATTAATTTTATATGTTATTGGGAACATGCAGGGTTACATGTACAACTATATGAAAAGGTATATTGCTCAAACTTGGACTTGTGTTGCTACATCTGAATTATACTACCATTATGAAGGATATTACCAGGTAAAATTTCAGTCAGAATCTGATATGAAGGAGATCCTGTTTACAAGACCTTATAGTATCAATAGCAAGCCTTTGATTCTGAAACAATGGACATTTTAAAACAGAATTTCTTACAGAAATACCTTTGTGGGTGACCTTCCCTAAATTGCCTTTGACTTGCTAGAGTTGTGATTCTCTTAGTTGAATCGCAAGTGTCATTGAGATACCTTTGTTTGTTGGTGGTGTACCTCCAAGCAAACAAAAGATCTCATAGGCAAGGATGTTACTCAGCAGATCCCTAGTGAGATTACAATGATGGATGCACAGGGTCAAACATTTAAACAATCTATATTATTTGACTGGAAACCAAATTATTGTGAAGACTTCATAATGGTGGGACATACTTGTTCAAGGAAGAAACCACAACAACCGCCTCCACCTAAAGTTAAAAATCCTCCACCTCCTAAACCTCAACCAAAGTTGATACCTACTTGGTTACCAAGAGAGGCAGCTAAAACTAATCTACAACTATAGGCAAAGGAGAATGCAAAACAACCACCTGTGATCATTGATCCAAATGAGTTATTTACACCTGTTACGGGCAAGAGTAAACATGCCCTCAAGGGGAAGAATGTATCTGAAAGTTATGCTCTAAAGAGTTGTGCTCAAGCTATGTCAATGACTATAAATAATGGATTTGAGGCTTTGCAAATTAACCCTGCAATGTTGGCACATAATTCACCACAAGATGAAGGCGGTTGACCCTCTACTATTCTATAATGTCTTGGTTAGTATGGAACATTAGATGTACTAATAAAAGGTATAAGCAAAGGGAGTTGAATAAATACATTAAGGAGAATCATATAAAGGTAGTAGTTTTGGTAGAAACTAGAGTTAAAGAGAATAAGGCTGGGGCAATAGCTAATGCAGTAGCACCTGGTTGGAATTTGATCCACAACTAGGCTAGTGCTGTAAATGGGAGAGTATGGATAGTATGGGATGAAGTTGTTTATAATGTTAAATTGATCCAACAAAGTGCTAAGTACCTTCAGTGTGAGGTTGTAAGAAGGGATAAGCAGGTAGACAGTTGTATGACTGTGGTGTATGAATTCAATACAATTGAGTAGACAAAGGTGTTATGAACTGACTTAAGGAAACTTGCTAGTCAAACTACAAAGCCATGGATCATATGGGGTGATTTCAATGCCATTTTACAAATCCAAGACAGACTTGGAGGTGCAGTAGTTACTAAAGCTAAGACTCAAGATTTTGGTGACTGTGTGCAAGACTTAATGCTAAATAAGGTACTCTAGAAAGGTAATTATTATTCCTGGACTAACAAGAAACTTGGTGCAACCAAGATATCTAGTAGACTTCATAGAGCACTGGGGAATGATGAATAGATGCTTAAGTATGGTCATCCAGTCCTTGACATCAGATTAACACATATATCAGACCACTCCCCTCTTATGATGGATTTGCACTTCCAGCTAACCAATACTATGGCTCCTTTCAGGTTCTTTAATGCGTGGACTCAACATGATACTTTTATTTCCATGGTACAAAGCAGCTGGCAAGGTAGATTGAAAGGGAGTAAAATCAGGTGTGTCTGGAACAAGCTGAAGGGCATAAAACAACCTTTAGGACAACTGATTAACAAGGAGTATAGAGGAGTTGCTGAAAAGATTCAACTTATTAGAGATGCCTTGACTAGCACTCAATAACAACTAAATGCAAAATGCTACTAATAAAAAAGAAAACGAGTTGTTGATTCAGCTAGAAATATGGAGTGGTATTGAGGAAAGTATTAAACATCAGAAATCAAGGGCATTGTGATTGAGGATAGGTAACTCCAGCACTAAATATTTCACAGTTGTGGTTAAGGAGAGAAGGCATAGAAAGCAAATAATTGAGCTTATCACAGACACTGGAGAGAAATTAGCAGAGCCTAAAGGTATTACTGATAAAATAATCTCATTTTACAAATCTCTTATGGGCACATCTATAGTTAATACTACTGCAGGTAATAAGGTTATCATGAAGAGGGGTCCAACCATGAGCCATGTTCAACAATTAGCCCTGTGTGCAGAAGTGACTGATAAAGAGATTTATGTAGGCTTGTGTTCTATTGGGGATGACAAAGCCCATGGGGTGGATGTCTATAATGCTAATTTATTCAAGAAAGCTTGGCCAGTGATACATCATTATGTGAATGAATCTGTGATAGATTTCTTTACCACAGGTAAATTATTTAAGGAAGTCAATTATACTGCAGTAACACTATTACCTAAGGTGCCTAATCCTTCTAGAGTTAAACAGTATAGGCCCATAGCTTGCTGTCAGTCCTGTACAAGCTGATATCTAAGGTACTTGCTAATAAAATCCATCATGTGATAGCAACTGTGATCTCAGAAACTCAAACTAATTTTATGCCAGGAAGGAAAGTAGCTGAAAATATAATAATAGCTCATGAACTTGTAAAGTCTTATAGAAGGAAACATGTCTTACCAAGATGTATGATCAAGGTGGATATTCAAAAAGTTTATGAGTCTTTGGAATGAAAGTTTTTAGAACAAGTGATGTCAGGCTTAGGCTTTCCCACAAAGTTTATTGGTGGGGTTATGCAATGTGTGACCATCGTGACTTATTATTTCATGATTAATATAGAACTTACTACCCCCTTTGAAGCTGTAAGAGGCCTCAGTAAAGGGGATATATCCCATTCCCCCTTTCTTTTTGTAATGGTAATGGAGTACTTGAGTAGAAATCTGAGTACATTTGAGCAACATAAGCAGTTTGAGTATCACCCTCTCTGTGCTAGGCTCAAGATCACACACTTGAGCTTTGTAGATGATCTATTATTATTCTTTAGAGGTGATCTTACATTAGTCACACTGTTGCATGAGAAGTTCAGCATCTTTACATCTACTTTAGAGCTGCAAGCAAACTTGTCAAAGAGTGTACTATATTTTGGGAAAGTATCAGATACAGAGAAGGCTCAAATTCAAATGAAACTTGGTTATAGTTATGGAGATCTTCCATTCAGATACCTTGGGGTGTCCTTATCTACAAAGAAGCTTACTATTTTGCAATGACAACCACTGATTGATCAGCTTGTTGCTAAAGTATCTTTATAGATAGCCAAAAAACTCTCTTATGCAGGGAGAGTGAAACTTGTTAGATCAGTGATCTTTGGGGTCCAAGCATAGTGGGCTCAATTGTTTGTGATACCTGTCAAGGTGATGAAAGCAATACAAGCTTATTGCAGGAGTTACATTTGGTCAGGGGCTAATGCTATCACTTAGAGGGCTCTTATTTCTTGAGATAAAATATGCACTTCTAAGACTACTGGGGGCTTGAATTTGCTGAACCTCAAACTATGGAACAAGGAAGCTATCCTCAAAATGTGTTGGGATGTGGAGCATAAGCAGGAAAAGTTATGGATCAAGTGGATAAACAACTATTACATCAAAGGGCAAAGAATGACAGATCTCAGAGTTCCAAATCAGGCTAGTTGGATTGTTAAGAAGATTCTAGGAGCAAAAGTTCAACTGCATATCCTAAACCAAGCCAGTTTAGGCTAGAAGAGCTTGATCAAGCAAGCATATACTGAGCTATAGGGAAGGTTTCCTAAAGTGAAAATGAGAGGTCTCATATGCCATAACTCAACTCGACCAAAAGCTATCTTCAGTACTTGGCTACAATTGCAGAACAGGCTTCTTACAGTTGACAGATTATTGATATGGAAACTACCAATCCAATCTTTATGTGTAATGTGTAAACAAGAGGATGAAACAAGAGATCATCTGTTTGGAGAATGTATGTATGCTAAGGCTTTATGGGGAAGTGTAATGACCTTCCCGGTTATTTCCCTCATTTTCGTGTGTTCTCAGCGTTTAGAGATTTTCTATAACTGCCCCAAGTTATTTATGACTTGCTGGGACTGACAGTTCGGTTCCCGGGTAGTTCGTTTGAGAATATTATTTAGACCAAGCACGTTATAAAATATTAAATTAAATTTTAATTTGGTAAAATGACATAGTTAATTACCTTTCAAAAATGTTTTTGAAATTTATAAAAAATCTTTAGTTATGATATATCTATACTATTTTATAATAGTTTTATAATTTATAAATAATTTAAGCGGAGATAGTGAATTTAAATATGTTAAAATAATATTTTTATTTTATAGAGGTTTTGTTAGAAATAATTTTCTATTAATTATGGTATATTCAAAAAGTTGTATTTATTTTACTACGAACCTATGCAATACCCGAATACATATATAATGGGATGAAAAAATTACACGAAGTGCCACCTCCACCACCACGTGGAAGGTGAGGAGGTGTACATCATCATGGTCACCTGCCATTTGGCAAGTGAAAAGTTACAATGTTGATATATATATATAGGTGTATTCGGTGGATGGACAAAATGTAGTATTTTTACATTTTGTCCACTTTTTCCAATTACCTCTCACCATTATTGATTATTTAAGCTCAATATTGAGTCAATCCATTGAGGTTTGAGGTTAAGGGTTTATATATTTGAGTCTGTGGACTCGTTCTCATCATTTCTATGGTACGGTTTCTTATTTTATGGTAATTTTCGTTTAAGATGGTATATTTTGGGATGGGTGTTGTTGTTTGTGCTATATTTTGAGCTCAAATAGAGCGGTGATAGTTGTGACTATTGGTCACGAGGTAATTTTGGACGCTGTGACAGTTTCAATTTTGCAATACCGCAAGTGGGCCCCACGTGGACTGTTTGGACATTTTCCAAACTAATGCAATATGGGTATCAATAGTCATGTTTTGACATCTATTTTATTATTTTGGTAGCTTGGCAGCAGTCAGAGGCCTCTCAAAAGGGAAAGGTTCCTATTTAGCTGGCTTTAGCAGGCGTTCGGCGGCGTCCAGGTAGGCTAGGTTTACCTTCCTTTACACTTAGATTGAGCTTATGTGTGATATATGTATGCTATTGTGCTAGTGTTATGGACTGGTATTATAAACTTGGTGGTGGTGGTTTGCTGTGATTTAGGCTTTCCAGGCCGGATAGGGCTATTCGGATACATTCCAAGCCCGTTATCCTTGAGGTACATCACAAATGCCCTATTTGGGGTCAGATAGTACTGTTGTGTTAATTTCTGGTTGGGGAATGTTATTGTTAGACCTTAGTCCAGGCTTAGGCATACTTAGCCCAGACTTAGACAGGTATATCTTGACTTGGTTTCGGGACCCGTTAGTGGGCTATGTTACCCTTTTTGTCGACTTGTCAGAACTTTGACATCTTTGGGCTTAGATCTGTTAGGGTTGTAATGGGATTGAGTCACCCCGATTATACCCGATTGACCCGTTTAGCTTTGTTCGTCACTGATAGCACCGTATTTGATCGGGATCGGCTAGTTTGACTTAGAACGTTGACCCGCCTTTCCATGACTTATAATGTATACCCATACTTGTATATACATATTGTTTATATTATATAGTTGACCTAGAAGGACCCCGAGATTGACTTGTAGCATGTTGTGGGTTAGCTTCTGTACTTATATACTAGTATTGACTTGGGACTAGAGCATTCCCCGATTATCTGATATGATATGACATTTGATTCTATTCTGGTTACTGGCTATGATGAGTTCTGGTTTGAGTCCGGCTATTGATTCAGGTATGATGATTTTAGTTATTGACTATTGGGTGTTCCGGTTCGAGTCCGGCCCCAGATATAGGTACACTATGAGCTCTGGTACTGGGTACCATGATTATGCTACTATTGTTCTCTGAGTTCTGGTTCGAGTCCGGCAGATATGATATATATGTGGCCTATTGTTATTACCCACTGCTTTCGGTTCGACTCTGGCGTCTGGCCTCTTGTTATTACCCATTGGTGCCGGTTCAAGCCGGTACACTCTTGTTGGTTATTGTGGTTACTGGATACT
This sequence comes from Capsicum rhomboideum, assembly GCA_031232105.1. Classification (NCBI taxonomy): domain Eukaryota; kingdom Viridiplantae; phylum Streptophyta; class Magnoliopsida; order Solanales; family Solanaceae; genus Capsicum; species Capsicum rhomboideum. The sequence goes on from CP124711.1 coordinate 109,229,291, forward strand.
GATACAGCTTCAAGACACTGGTGACTATGCATTTACTATTCTTGTGTGTCCCGCCGGTTTATGGGGGCCAGGATGGGTTATTGTTTTCTTTCTTGTGCCTATGGGTTTATGGGAGCCCAGATAGGTTATGTTTGACTTGTGTGTTTACTTACGCATTTACTTACTAATTATTCGGTATCACATTTATTTACCTCCTGAGCATATCTATACGCCTCGACAGTTACTTATGTATTTATTACTTACACCTTGGACTTAGCATGCACCCTCACATTTTATCTTGCTTATATTACTTTGAGCTCAGTCGGCCGATGATGCCTACTGAGTACCCATTGCCCCGATACTCATACTGCACTTCTGCATCTTTTTCCCTGATACAGATCTGGGCACTAGCCAACGATTTTGACGTGACGCTCTTCTCAGCACTGATTTCGGAGCAGGGTGGGCTTACCGAAGTCCGAGGCAGGTCCTACTCCATATTCTTCTATTTAGTTTTTTGCTCTTGAGACTTTTGTATTTGTTATATATATTTGGTTTCTGTTTTGTATTTTGGACACGTCTAGTAGTGGCTCTTGTACCGACCTCACCAGGTCTTGGGAGTGGTTCTTGACTATATATATATTGTCCTCTTCCTTCTCAGTCTCGGTATGGGTTTATTTTGGTTCTATTTGTCTTTATATTTCTAGTATGTTTATGAGTATGATTACTTCCACTTCATCTCTAGTTTTTGAGATTCCACCCGTTAGCCTGTTGCTTGTCGCTCCGGGCTATGGTTTGGCTTGCCTATTGGTTGGTTATAGTAGGTGCCATCATGACTCAAATATTGGGTCGTGATAGCTTGGTATTAGATCCTAGGCTGTATGGGTAGTGTCGGTACATGAGCCAGTGTGTAGTAGAGTCTTACGGATCGGTGCAGGGATGCTTGTATCCTATCCTTAGGAGGCTATGAAGCATTCTTAGGGGAGTCTCTCATTTTCTTGACTCATGTCCGTGCGTTAAGTCTATGTTAGTTTCTGATTTTCATTTGGTTCACTCTTTACGCAGATGGTTAGGACGCATGGTGCGAGAGGTGGGGGTTGGGACCCCGAGCCTGCTGCGAAGGATCCTGTTAGGGATCGAGGTCAACCCATAGGCTGGGGCAGGGCAGAGCAGCAGCCCCAGATCGAGGTCATGCTAGGGATCAGTCACCCGATCCCATTATAGCTCCAGATGTTCCGCCGCCACAGCAGCCGGTGGGCCAGGGAGCAGCCCAGGCTCCACTTGGATTTATTGATGCTTCAGTGTTCCGAGATACTTTGGTGCAGTTTCTAGGATTAGTTAGAGGACCATCAGCCGAGGGAGCCCAACCAGCAGTATATGGAGTTGGTATTGGTGCGCAACCTACAGTTGCAGCACCTAGAGTAGAGGTTTTGCCTGTACCGATAATTCCACAGCCGGTAGTAGCTCAGCCAGTTATATCTGTCGAGGAGCAGAAGATGTTGAGTCGTTTCCTGAGATTAGCTCCACCTAGATTTGCTAATACTCCAGGAGAGGATGCATATGAGTTCTTGTCCAGCTGCGAGGATAGACTAAGGAATTTTGGATTGGTACAGTCTTGTGGTGTTGATTTTGTGGCATATCGATTTGATACTGCAGCGAGGAGATGATGGAGGGGATATTTTGATTCTAGACCAGCGGGATCTCCGCCGATTACCTAGACCCAGTTCTCCGAGATTTTCTTGGGAAAGTATATGCCCCGTACTATGAGGGAGCTGCTCAGGGATGAGTTCTCCAAATTGACTCAGGGTTCATTATCTGTCGCCGAGTATGAGGCAAGGTTTCATGATCTTTCTAGGCATGCTACTTCTATTTTGCCTGATTAGTATGAGAGAGTTAGATGTTTTGTCAGGGGAATGAGATTGCCACTCCGCAGGGCTACCCAGAGTTTAGTGACTTTAGGGAAGTCATTCCCAGAGATTATTGAGCATCTATACTCTATTGAGGAGATGGATTGCGAGGCCCAAGGGGACAACGATAAGAGACCTTGTGTCCAGGGTAGTTTCAGTGGGAGCCATAGTGGTTCGCAGTTCAAAAGTCATGGTTTCTAGTTTCAGGGTAGGTACCCACAACAGTAGCATCAGTCCTTTCACTGACAGGGTCAGCCTAGTAGGCCCGTACAGTCAGCCTTGCAGATTTTTGATAGGGGTCAGCCTGCCTATAGTGGTTCTGGTAGTCAGCCTCAGGGACGTGGTCAGTCTAGTTCATCGACTAGAGGTGGTCATACCGGATCAGTCGGATCTTCTAGGCCGAGCAGGGAGCTAGGAGCATGTTTTACTTGTGGGGTTGTCGGTCATTTCGCGCGTGAGTGCCCTCAGAGCAGGGCGATTGAGCCTTCAGTTCAGATGGCGCAGCCTATCAGATCTATACCGCCAGTAGGCAGAGGTGGTGCACAGGGTCGTCGGGGTGGTCCCTAGGGTTCTCGAGGTGGAGCGCAGGGAGGTTAGACTGGTAACCAGGTCAGTGCTCAGACTAGTGGTAGCCAATGTCAGTTGTATGCTGTGCCGGCTAAGCCGAAGGCTGAGGCTTTAGATGCGGTGATTAAAAATACGATTTTCGTATGCCACCAGCCAGCTTCTGCATTATTTGATCCTGGATCCACGTTTTCTTATGTATCTACTTATTATGTACCACGGTTGGGCTTATGTTCTAAGTTATTATCTGTGCCTTTATGTATATCTACCCCCGTTGGTGATTCCTTAGTAGTGGATCGGGCATATAGATCTTGTCTGGTGACTGTTCGGGAGTTTGAGACTCGGGTTGATTTTATTTTATTAGCCATGGTAGACTTTGATGTGATTCTGGGCATGGACTGGTTGTCTTTCCATCATGCAGTCTTGGATTGCTTTGCCAAGACCGTGACCTTAGCCATGTCTGGCGTACCCCCGGTGGTGTGGCAGGGTTCTGTTAGCCGCACACCGACAGGGATTATTTCATATGTTTGAGCTCGTAGATTGATGTCGAGTGGATGTGATTCATTCCTTGCTTATGTTCGGGATGCTAGTATTGAGAGTCCATCGCTTGACTCCGTCCCTGTTGTTCGTGATTTTTCTGATGTATTCCCGATTGACCTGCCTGGCCTTCCTCCTGAGCGTGATATAGAGTTCATTATTGACCTCGAGCTGGGCACCCGCCCTATTTCTATAGCTCCTTATCGTATGGCTCCTGCTGAGTTGAGAGAGTTGAGTACTCAGCTCCAGGACCTTCTGGGGAAGGGTTTTATCAGGCCGAGTGTGTCGCCGTAGGGTGCTCTAGTTCTGTTTGTAAAGAAGAAGGATGGCTCCATGCGTATGTGTATCGACTAAAGACAGCTAAATAAGGTGATAGTAAAGAATAAGTATCCTATGCCTCGTATCGATGATTTATTTTATCAACTTCAAAGTGCAGCGGTATTCTCGAAGATAGACTTGAGATCTGGATATCATCAGTTGAGAGTTAGGGCTGAGGACATCCCAAAGACAGCCTTCAGGACTCGGTACGACCATTATGAGTTCCTGCTGATGTCTTTTGGGTTGACTAATGCCCCAGCAGCTTTCATGGATTTGATGAATCGTGTATCCAGGTCATACTTGGACTCCTTTGTGATTGTGTTTATTGACGACATCTTGGTTTATTCAAGAAGTAGCGAAGAGCACGAACAACATTTGAGGATTGTGCTCCACACTTTGAGAGATCATCGGCTTTACGCCAAGTTCTCAAAGTGTGAGTTCTGGCTTGAGTCTGTAGCTTTCTTGGGGCATGTTGTATCCATACATGGTATCATGGTAGACCCAGTGAAGATTGAGGCTATTCGAGGTTGGGCTAGGCCCACGTCGCCTACTGAAGTTCGCAGTTTCGTTGGGTTGGCAGGGTACTACAAGTGATTTGTTGAGGGCTCTCATCTATTAGATCTCCTATGACTAGACTAACCAGGAAGGAGGTTCCAGTTCAGTGGTCTGTGGATTGTGAGGCGAGCTTTCTAAAGCTCAAGGATCGCCTTACTTCTGCCCCTGTGTTGACTCTTCCAGTTGAGGGTGAGGGTTTCACCGTGTATTGTGATGCGTCTGGTATCTGTTTAGGATGTGTTCTGATGCAGCGGGGTCGTGTCATTGCTTATGCATCGAGGCAGCTAAAAGTGCACGAGCGTAACTATCCCACTCATGATTTGGAGTTAGCAGCGGTTGTGTTTGCACTACAAATTTGGAGGCATTATCTCTATGGTGTTCATTGTGAGATCTTTACAGACCACCGTAGTCTTCAACATGTTATGACTCAGAGGGATCTTAATTCGAGGCAGCGTAGTTGGATTGAGTTGCTGAAGGACTATGATATCTCTATTCTCTATCATCCGGGCAAGGCGAATGTGGTAGCGGACGCCTTAAGCTGGAAGACAGTGAGTATGGGTAGCTTAGCCTTCATTTTAGTCTCTCAGCGACCATTGGCTTTGGACATTCAGTCCTTATCTAACTCGATGGTGCGTTTGGATATTTCGGACCTCGGAAGGGTTATCGCTTGTGTTGTTGCTAGATCTACTTTGCTGGACCAGATTCAGAGTCCTCAATTTAAGGATAGTGGTCTCCGTAACATTCGAGATCAGGTATTGAAGGGTAAGTCTGAGAAAGCTACCTTGGGTTCTGATGGTGTTTTGAGGTTTGACGACCGTATTTGTGTTCCGAGGGTTGGAGATTTGATTCAGTTGATTTTGCATGAGGCGCACAACTCCAGATATTCTATTCACCTTGGGACAGCTAAGATGTATCGAGATCTGAGGCAACACTATTGGTGGAGCAGTATGTGGAGAGATATAGCAGGGTTTGTAGCTCGATGCCTCTGTTGTCAGTAGGTAAAAGCCGAGCACCAGAGACCTGGTGGATTACTTCAGCAGTTGCCCATTCTCGAATGGAAATGGGAGCGAGTCACTATGGATTTCATTGTGGGATTGCATCGCACCTCCCGTGGTTTTGATAGTATTTGGGTCGTCGTGGATCGGTTGACTAAGTCCGCGCACTTTATCCCTGTTCGTGTCTCCTATAGTGCTGAGAGATTAGCTTGTGTATATATTCAGGAGGTGGTTCGCCTACATGGAGTGCCAATATCTATTATCTTAGACCGAGGGTCTCAGTTTACCTCCAGTTTCTGGCAAATTTGCCAGGAAGAGTTGGGTACCCAGGTGGACCTCAGCACTGCATTTCATCCTCAAACCGATGGACAGTTAGAGCGGACGATTCAGGTATTAGAGGATATGCTCCGCGCTTGGGTGTTAGACTTTGGGGGTCAGTGGGATCAGTTTTTGCCTTTAGCAGAGTTCGCGTATAATAATAGCTTTCATTCTAGCATTCAAATGGCTCCGTTTGAGGCTTTATATGGAAGACGGTGTCGATATCCAGTTGGCTGGTTCGAAACTTCAGAAGTCAGTCCTCGTGGTACAGATTTGCTCCGAGAATCTTTGGACCGAGTTCGAGTGATTCAAGATAGGCTGCGGACAGCTCAGAGTAGACAGAGGAGTTATGCTGACCGTAGACGTCGTCCATTGAAATTCAGGGTGGGTAATAGGGTCTTCTTACGAGTATCGCCCATGAAGGGCGTGATGCGGTTTGGTAGGAAGGGTAAGCTTAGCCCCAAATATATTGGACCCTTTGAGATTTTGCGGATAGTTGGAGAGGTGGCTTATGTGCTAGCTTTACCTTCGGCATTTTCAGCTATCCACCCAGTGTTTCATATTTCTATGCTGCGATAATACATTTCGAATGAGTCGTATGTACTTCGGTGGGACTCAGTTCAGTTAGACGATAAGTTAACATTTGTGGAGGAGCCTGTGTCCATTTTAGCCAGAGATGTCAGACGGTTACGCTCCCGGGACATTCCAGTGGTTAAGGTACAGTGGCGTCACCGTCCGGTTGAGGAGGCTACTTGGGAGCTTGAACATGACATGCTAGCCCAGTATCCCTACTTGTTCACGTCTTCAGGTATGTGCTTATTCTTGACTTTCGCGGACGAAAGTCCTTTTAGTAGTGGATATTGTAATGACCTTCCCGGTTATTTCCCTCGTTTTCGTGTGTTCTCAGTGTTTAGAGCTTTTCTATAACTGCCCAAAGTTATTTATGACTTGGTGGGACTGACAGTTCGGTTTTCGGGCAGTTCGTTTGAGAATATTATTTAGACCGAGCACGTTGTAAAATATTAAATTAAATTTGAATTTGGTAAAATGACATAGTTAATTACCTTTCAAAAATGTTTTTGAAATTTATAAAAATTCTTTAGTTATGATATATCTATACTATTTTATAATAGTTTTATAATTTATTAATAATTTAAGCGGAGATAGTGAATTTAAATATGTTAAAATAATATTTTTATTTTATAGAGGTTTTGTTAGAAATAATTTTCTATTAATTATGGTATATTCAAAAAGTTGTATTTATTTTACTACCACCCTATGCAATACCCAAATACATATATAATGGGATGAAAAAATTACACGATGTGACACCTCCACCACCACGTGGAAGGTGAGGGGGTGCACATCATCATGGTCACCTGCCATTTGGCAAGTGAAAAGTTACAATGTTGATATATATATAGGTGTATTCGGTGGATGGAAAAAATGTAATATTTTTACATTTTGTCCACTTTTTCCAATTACCTCTCACCATTATTGATTATTTAAGCTCAATATTGAGTCAATCCATTGAGGTTTGAGGTTAGGGGTTTATATATTTGAGTTCGTGGACTCATTCTCGTCATTTCTACGGTATGTTTTCTAATTTTTACGGTAATTTTTGTTTACGATGGTATATCTTGGGATTGGTGTTGATGTTTGAGCTATATTTTGAGCTCAAATAGAGCGGTGATAGTTGTGACTATTGGTCACGGGGTAATTTGGGATGCTGTGACGGTTTGGATTTTGTGATACCGCAAGTGGGCCACATGTGGACTGTTCAGACATTTTCCGAACTAATGCAATATGGGTATCAATAGTCATGTTTTGACATGTAGTTTATTATTTTGGTAGCTTGGCAGCAGTCAGAGGCCTCTCAAAAGGGAAAGGCTCCTATTTAGCTGGCTTTAGCAGGCGTTCGGCGACGTCCAGGTAGGCTAGGTTTACCTTCCTTTACACTTAGATTGAGCTTATGTGTGATATATGTATTATATTATGCTGGTGTTATGGGCTGGTATTATAAACTTGGTGGTGGTGGTTTACTGTGATTTAGGCCTTCCAGGCCGGATAGGGCTATTCGGATACATTCCAAGCCCGTTATCCTCGAGGTACACCACAGATGCCCTATTTGGGGTCGGATAGTACTGTTGCGTTAATTTCTGGTTGGGGAATGTTATTGTTGGACCTTAGTCCAGGCTTAGGCATACTTAGCCCAGACTTAGACAGGTATATCTAGAGTTGGTTTTTGGGACCCGTTAGTGGGCCCCGTTAACCTTTTTGTCGACTTGTCAGAACTTTGACATCTTTGGGATTAGATAAGCCCTATATGATTGTTAGGGTTTTAATGGGATTGAGTCACCCCTATTATATCCGATTGACCCGTTTAGCTTTGTTCGTCCCTGATAGTACCGTATTTGATCGGGATCGGCTAGTTTGACTTAGAACGTTGACCCGCCTTTCCATGACTTTAATGTATACCCATACTTGTATATAAATATTGTTTATAGTATATAGTTGACCTAGAAGGACCCCGAGATTGACTTGTAGCATGTTGTGGGTTAGCTTCTGTACTTATATACTAGTATTGACTTGGGACTAGAGCGTTCCCCGATTATCTGATATGATATGACATTTGATTCTGTTTTGGTTACTGGCAATGATGAGTTTTGGTTTGAGTCTGGCTACTGATTCAGGTATGATCATTTTGGTTATTGACTATTGGGTGTTCCGGTTCGAGTCCGGCCCCAGATATAGGTACACTATGAGCTCTGGTACTGGGTACCATGATTATGATACTATTGTTCTCTGAGTTCTGGTTCGAGTCCGGCAGATATGATATATATGTGGCCTATTGTTATTACCCACTGCTTCCGGTTCGACTCTGGCGTCTGGCCTCTTGTTATTACCCATTGGTGCCGGTTCAAGCCCGGTACACTCTTGTTGGTTATTGTGGTTACTGGATACTGATACAGCTTCAAGACACTGGTGACTATGCATTTACTATTCTTGTGTGTCCCGCCGGTTTATGGGGGCCAGGATGGGTTATTGTTTTCTTTCTTGTGCCTATCGGGTTTATGGGAGCCCAGATAGGTTATGTTTGACTTGTGTGTTTACTTACGCATTTACTTACTAATTATTCGGTATCACATTTATTTACCTCCTGAGCATATCTATACGCCTCGACAGTTACTTATGTATTTATTACTTACACCCTGGACTAAGCATGCACCCTCACATTTTAGCTTGCTTATATTACTTTGACCTCAGTCGGCCGATGATGCCTACTGAGTACCCGTTGCCCCGGTACTCATACTGCACTTTTGCATCTTTTTCCCTGATGCAGATCCGGGCACTAGCCGACGGTTTTGACGTGACGCTCTTCTCAGCACTGATTTCGGAGCAGGGTGGGCTTACTGACGTCCGAGTCAGATCCTACTCCATATTCTTCTGTATAGTGTTTTGCTCTCGAGACTGTTGTACTTGTTATATATATTTGGTTTCTGTTTTGTATTCTGGACACGTCTAGTAGTGGCTCTTGTACCGACCTCACCAGGTCTTGGGAGGGGTTCTTTACTATATATATATATATATATTGTCCTCTTCCTTCTCAGTCTCGGTATGGGTTTATTTTGGTTCTATTTGTCTTTATATTTCTAGTATGTTTATGAGTATGATTACTTCCACTTCATCTCTAGTTTTTGAGATTCCGCCCGTTAGCCTGTTGCTTGTCGCTCCGGGCTAGGATTTGGCTTGCCTATTGGTGGGTTACAGTAGGCGCCATCATGACTCAAATATTGAGTCGTGACAGGAAGATTGTTACAATGGTTAGCTAAGCCTAATCCATCCTGTACTACATGGAGTTCAATGAAATAGTGGATAATCCTGTTGACAAAGGGAAGAAGCAAACATGCTCAGGTATTGAAGCTAGTCTACACTGAATATACTCATGAGCTATGACATGAGAGGAATACTTGGGTGTTTGAGAAAACTGAGATCACAATGGAGGTTCTAGCAAGGAGGATTGCATGTGTTTGCTGTGTAAGAGCTACTGTCCCAGCGAAAGAAGTCTTGGATCAATGTAGTTTTTAATTGTCTTTTAGTTTTTTTTAGGCAACAGGTTTAGCTGCATCTGATGAGATAGCTAGCAGAGTAGAGCTAGCTTTGTTTTGTAATTTGGCAAATTTTGGTGATTAATAAAATTTCTAATTACCCAAAAAAAAAAAAAAGATAGTACATTTTAGTATAGTCAGAGTGTTGATTTCTCCGAAGATGTGTTGCATCGGGCCACCGGCGAGCCTCCAAGATCATCAAACAATAATATGCATTTACTAAGGACATGTGAAAATTTATCATTTACTTCATTGAACATAAGACATAGTACCTTGATGATAGTTTTAATCTGCAAGATATGATGTTCAATTCCGTGGTTCACAAAAGTATACTGATTTATTGCAATTAAGTGATAAATTAAGATAAAAATATATATTAATTAACTATTATTCTAATAAAAATGATATATATAAAGACATGTGACATTTATTCATTGAGTTGGTATAAATATTGGGTACAATTAAATTTTATCATCATTCATTCCTTCCTCTCTTTTTTTTCCTGATCCAGAGAAATTCAAATGCTTTAAATGTCATAATTTGAACCAATATTACAAGTTTGAATATTTAAAATATTCCTCTTAACTATGTAAAGGAAAAAATAATAATAATAATAGTAGAAAGAATTGAAAGTCAAAGTGAAAAGTGGTACCATCAAAGGGTGTAGTGCATTGGATGAGACTGCTTTTTCCTTAATCAAATGTCTCGAGTTTGAGTTCTGTGTATGAAAAAATCTTTGATAGGGAACGCTTTCCCTGAATGGACCCTACGCACTCTAAATTCGGATATTAATCGAATTTCAATGGAGTGAAAATCCAAAAAAAAAAAAAATGAAAAGTGGTAAAAAAGGGTGTGGAAGATAATAAGTGGTAGGCCAAAGTTGAATGCAGAGAAATGATGAGTAGATTTTAAGACTGGGAGGTTGTTGTGAATTGTGATGGTAGAAAAGCAGCTAACGGGAGATCCGGATCGGGCACCCCTGCCATAACTCAATAGAGGACAATTGCACGGGCGCGCCGAGGGCGACCCTGCTTCCTTTCCCATCATTTATTGGACCCCCACTCACACGCCATTATTAGTCATGCACAAAACTCAATTCATCAAGAATACTACTCAGGCTTACTAGGCCCGGAATATGTGCAGTTTAATCATATATATGTCTGTATAAACTTATTTTATATACGTGATTCGAGTAGACGGGAAGTGAATTCAAAGATTTGCCAAACCCTAGTATTATTTTTTGTTCAATTATACATTCAAAGTTATAACTAGCTCTATTAATTCGAATTTCCCATGGAAGATAAAGAGCGCCCAATGGCGGGGACGGATCATTGGAGAAATTGAACATCTTTCGTTGAAAAGATATATAATTATATATTACTCCATCTGTCCAATTTCTTGTCTCACTTTTTCTTTTAGTTAGTTCTTAAAAAGAATGATAAATTTTCTCAGTTATTTGTCAAATATTTAATCACACTATCAATATTCTACTATTGTTGGGTCTCACTTATTGCTAAAAAGTTCATAAAAGTGTACTCTTCTATTTAAAAAATTATTTATTCTAAGAGTAATTTAGAACATTGTAGAGTCTTCTAATATTTCTCAAATTTGTGTCAAATCAAACTATATCACATAAATTGATATAAGGGGAGCGTATAAATAGGGTAAGAATTTTATTATTATTTTTTTTTTGAAATTTTGGTTTAGCAACTGACTCTCCCACCAAAAAGTTCTTTTTTATGAACTCTAAATAGAAAATATCTAATGAAGAGAAAAGGTGTTTCAACCATCACACCACACCTTTTGAGGGAAACACCACTGTTCTTAATTACAAGATACTTGACGTTAGATAATGTTCTTATTAGGCAGAAAACACTCCTTAAGCATGTTGATAGAAAAAAAATGCTGATAAAATGATCGAATACGTTTCACCTAACAAGAGTTTGAGAATGAGCAACAGTGAAATTAGATGTACTTCCCATTGCAGTCCTTGATATACTTGTACTAATCTCGCTCATATGGGACATTATGGGTTTGAAACCCAGTATACCCCAAACGTATGCCACAAGTAACCATTGGTCTTACATCGCACCATACCATACCTCCTCTTGGTATTCTCCAAGTAAAATGAGTACCCCTATTTGTTGGTCAATCCAAAACCCTCTATGGTCAAGAATAGGATTTGGAATAGAATGTAAAAGCAACCCAAGATATTCTACCACTTCACGGGAGATGACATTGATAAAACCTTGATCATCTAGTACTAGATCAAATCCCGCGACACCATTGATGTGTTTCAAAAATTCGTATCTTTGGGTAATGCATAGCTTGAAATGTTTGATTCACTCTACTTTCATGGGCTATAGATCCTTCCATCCAACTTGCAAAACTCCACAAACAAGTTAGTAGCGAAATTCCTCACGCCTTTTGTATGTGGAAACTCTCATCTAATGTAAAGTGTCTTCCCAAAGTTGATAGAGAACTTCTTTTGTCCAATCAATTCATAAGGTCACTTATTTTTTATGGAGGAATGAATTTTTGTTTTATAGAAATACGGACGACTCAATAAAAATCAAACGGACTTGAATCAAGAAAATTATCAATGAAATAAAACAAGAAAAACACACACAAAAAAATGGACTCAAAGAACCTGATAATATTTAGTAGGGTAATCTACTAACTAAAATAAAGTTATGAAGCCAAAGAAAGGATAAAATTAATAAAAAGAAACTAATTCACCAAAATTTGGACTTAGAAAATTATTTAGGAAGAAGTTTGGTTGAAATTCATAGTGAAAATGCTTGAAAATTGGAGAAAAACCTTGAACATGCCTTTAAAATGATGCTGGCTTGTCGCTGTAGCCGATCTGGACGTCATGGAGGCGCTAAGCCATAGCTGGAAGGGAAGGCTTGGGCGGAAGCCACTTTCCCAGGCTGCTCAGGAAGCCTGGAGCCGCGCTAGCAGAGTTGGTACTTAGCTGGAGCAACTGGATGATGCCATAAGGCGCTACTAGACATTGTGCTGGCGTGGCTGACGCTGGACGAAATTACTGAGGCGGGCCATGGCCAGGTGGCGCTTTCTGATAGGGCAGGAATAATGTTCTGAAATCCCTTTTTTTGACTCAAATTTTCAGATATTTTTTCATACCCCTTTGGGACCACAAACACCTTAACACTTTCTCATTCCTTTCCGTTTTGTATCAAAATCCCCTTTTAATGATTCTTCTCCAACAAGATATTAACTTATGAAGAACACCTAAAACAAGATGAATCTTCAAAAATTCATAACTTCTTCATTTTAGCTCCAAATTCGACGAAATTTTAACCACATGCTCCTTTCAACATCACGAACAATCCCCAATAATTTTAAGCCCTCAATTCCAAGCCAAAAATAAATGCATTTTTTCCATTTTCAAACTATGAAGAACACCATGAATGAGAATGAACTTCAATCCTTGAACCATATCAAATCAAACATGAAATTTAAAATAAATTTAAGATTCATACTCCTTGTTATGTGGAAAACAAAGCCCAATACAAATAAACCTCCAATTTCACTAAGATCAACAAACTCACTTTCTTCTTCTTCAAGCTTTTTGACCTTCAATTTGTCACGAATTGATTTCTCAAGTCATGATGGCACCTACCACAACCTGCCAGTAGGTAAGCCAACTCATAGTTCGAAACAACTAGTAACGGACTAATAAGAAAAGTGGAAAATAAACTAGATAAAAGAGAAATAAGACATGAAGAAAGTAAATAAATCCCAAGACGTGGTGAAGTCAGTACAAGAGTTTCTAATGCAACAGAAATACAGAGTGAAAAATAGAATAAATATATATACAAGATGTCACTGAATACAACACAGAGATCAGTTTAACAATAAGAGGGAGAGCAAGAATACTCCAAACGTCAGAAGCTCACCCTAAATCTCTAATCCATGGCTGCTCCGCACGATGTACACATCAATAGCGAGAACTCGTACTATGATCTGCAGGCTGTAGAACTGTAGTATGAGTACCAAACACATGGTACTCAGTAGGCATCGACCGAATGAGCTCCAGAAATAATGCAAGCATAAATAACATGTAAAGTAGGAATTTAAACTACGAGAAACTATCCAAGAAACTAAACATGATAATGCTAATGGAGAAATAAGGATAAACTCTCCTATTCTAACAGTATTCGGGAACTGAGGTGCAATACCGTATATAACTAATCAATATACAAATGAAAAGTGAAAGAAAGATATATAGTAGTAATACAAGGCCAAAGAATACATTTACAATATGAATATATAAGCAAAGAGGGGGATATACGGTGATTCCATATATATATATACGCACACACATGTATAGAAATAATCTCGAGGTAATACCCTAAGGGAGCCAACCTAACATCTCGAGGATCATAGACAAATAAGGGAGCTAATACTAGCATAATCAAAGCCTCTAACAAAAGGGTGACTAATCATGAGGTAACTTCACAGTAATGCACCTTAACGTAATAGAAAAAGGAAATTAGAAACGTACCGACAATCTCAGGTACAAGTCCATAACCATCCTGCCACGAACTAACCATAACAACCAACAATAAGGTAACCAGCTAGTTCGGACAAATAATAACCTAATCGAGCCCCCATAAGCCCAAAAGGTTTAGTCAAACACTCAGCATACAACAATCATAACATGTATCTATACAAGCCCCATAAGACCGAAAGATACTAGTGCCAAACAACTATTCTGGTGATAGGAAATGCATATGGATGAATAAAATGTAGCATAAATAAAAAATACCATATCCAATCCAAGTACCATAACGTAAAAAGTGTATACACCTCCTCCAGCTCAATAGTTGGCAAAGGCAGAACCTACGATGACCATCCTTCCCCGGTACTGTGGTTCACGGACGAAGGAGCCCCTAAGGGACTCGAGATATCTGTATACATTGCCTGGTCCTAAACCAGTACTTCTAATAATCATCATAATCAATCTACTCCATCCAGTACCGGAGAGATGTATAAGTATGATAAGTTCATGGACTCGAATCGTGACTAAAAGAGTGTAAGTCCGTAAATCCATTGCCCGAGATCAAGTTCGGGATAAATCGATATAATAACGTAGAAAGGGTTGGAATCTCTCTCAATCAAAGTAAGTAGTAGTGGTAAAAGAGTGGATTTATAATGGAATGGAATCAACCTAAGTCTAATTTCCCAAATATCATAGTTAGTTTCAAAAACTCATAGTTCATTAAATAAGGTGATATGATTCCCATCGTGAAATAATCTATTTTAAATGAAAAGTGGGAATACGTCCCTTTTTAGAAAACACCAGTAAAATCAAGGATTAGGTTGGAATCGTACCACTAAATGAGCATAAATGTGCCTAAAAGTATGCATGCCATCACCAGCATTCAAAAAATACAACCATAAGCTCCTAGGCATCTATAAACTAGAATCATTCCTTTTTAAGGATAAAATACTCACATGGAGTCCAACTGGTATCGTAACCACGACCTTGGGCCCAACAATACATAACTAGTATAATAATATCACCAAAATCTGAGGAACTATTGTCCAATTCGCTAAGTAATATGGTGATTCCAATTCGCTAGTAGCAATTGCCGCTTAAGCGACTACTAGATCGCCTAAGCGATTACCACTTAAGCGACGATTGATTGCTAAAGTGATAGGTCTGGAGAGGCGGGGTTCGCTTAAGCGATACCTTGGTTGCTAAAGCGACATCCTCTTAAGCGGATAGGGATAGCTATAGATACCCTCAGCTGGGAAGTAAAGTATAGCTAAAGCGACACAAGGTCGCTAAAGCGACTATCGCTTAAGCAATAAGATGGTCACTAAAGCGACCATGGCTTAGCGGGTCAGCATATCTTAAGCGATGGCCTTGATGCTAAAGTGGCTACCTCTTAAGTGGTCCTTTGTCCACTTAAGCGGCTACACCAACAACTTGAGGCATCAGATTTTTCTAAGTCCAAATGGACTCCGACCGGGTGCTCGGGATTCATTCGGAACCCCATGCAAGCAAACGAACTATGTACTAAATTTGATATTTTGGACTCAAGGAAACCATCAAAACTTTCATTCGAGATCATTTTGATTAAATATGGGGCCCACACCTATAGTTTTATTTTAACTAAATTCTACCCAATAGCCCAAAATGAGTCCGAAAGCCTCGAGACCTGAACCAAGGGTTCTCCTAGCCTAAAATTAACTTTTTGGAGCTGATGACTCTGTTGAAATTCTTATCTGAGATTGTTTAATAAGAGTTTTGGTTCTAGACCAATTCCTTAACAATAAAAGCTCCAAAATAGGGAAATGAGCCTAAAACCCAAATGAACTATTCGATAATCGAATCGACAGTTTCGGTAAGTCATAAATGACCTGTAGCCACTCTGGAAAGAATCGAAATGCCAAAAACATGCGGAAATCGAGAAAATAACCTGGAGTGTCATTACAATATCCACTACTTAAAGGATTTTCGTCTGCAAAAGTCGATGGATAAAAATATCCCGAAAGCTTGAAAGGATGAGGTACTGGGCCTGCATGCCTCGAGTATGTCTCCCCAAGTAACCTTTTAGCAAAAGAAATGCTTCCAAGGGATTTTGCTATAGGTATCACTTTTTTAACCAACTTCCTTACGTCACTTTCCAAAAAGCCAAAACTCATCCTTAACAACCAACTGGCCTCCAACTGAGCCGAGAAAGACTGATGAACACAAACCCAAATCACAACACGCTGATAACACACTGATACAAGCACAACCAAGCAAAAACTCATCCAAGCGAAAGGCAATCCAAGGCATGAATCATGCTACTAGCTCCAATTTTCAAATCTAACCTTCTTTTGCCTTTCCAAACCTGTTATATACTCTGAACCACACAAAATATCATCCGAGTCCTGTAGGCACAGGCCCATCACACTGTCTTTGAAAGACTGAAGCTTATCTACTGAAAATCCATAAAGTCAAGCATAAGAATAAGCCCATAAGGTGCTACCTAGACACAGAAATGGAGATGGCCAAAGCCTGTGATCCCAGCCAAAACTACAACTGGTCAGGATGACCCTCGAAACTAACAATCATGAATCCCAAGCATAATCTTTCGAAGCTGAACGATTCGCTCTAGAATGCCTCACCAACTGTAGGTGAAACCATATTAAGCCCAACTTAAGCACACTTCTACTACTGAGAAGACATTCCAAGATTCTGACAAACACTGAGAATCAAGGCCAAAAGCAGTAAAAAACAATACTATGTACTGAGGGACCATCCTCTAAGCATCTATCAATTACATTGCATTCAAATTGAACAAGTAGGTAAAGAGTAGACTTAGTCAACCTGTCGACGAAGTCTCAACTAAGCCAAATTTCAAAAGGAGTCAACCAAGCTCTATAACCCATAGCTGAAATCTCAACACCGAAGCTGAACTGCTCGATCTCAACTGTCCAAACCAATCCTGTTGACAACTTAGCATCCAAATTCCAAAATCTGTCATAACCTTCAAGCCTCCATTTCAAGGCATCAAAATCAAAAACTGAAGCCCACAAGCCTTCACTATGATCAAATACTCAAACCAATCTCACTATTAGAAATCAAGAACATTCCCCAACATTCCCGCAAGAACTAAAACTGAAATATTATCGATTAACATAATCACAACCGAGGGAAACCACATCATAGTAAGAATGGAGTACCCAACTAAATATCAGCAATAAGATCAAGACCATTACCGGGTGATGAACTATCCAAATTAGAAGAACAAATCTCAAATTTATCAACCTCAGGAATGACTATAGAAAGGGATAGCCAATGCTCGAATCTCGATAACCCAACAAACCAGAAAAGCAAGCCCTAGACCTTTCCATATTAGAAATGGGCAATAGAACAAAATTTCCAAGTCTAGAATCACAATAAAACCATGGAAGGTCAAACTTACCTTCACTTCCACAGCCCACTCAACAACCGACCTGACTAATAGAAAAGGAAAACAACCAACCTCACCTCACTAAAAGAGAGAAAACCAACCAACCGAGTTTGCCGTCTAAGCCAACGAATAAGAATCACAAGGAAGAGGGTTCTAACTAGATAACGCTAGTCTAGCCATCTATCAGGTAATAATCAACTACCTTCAAATTAATAATAACAATAATAACAACACTAGCATAAAATGTAGAAGGCACCAAAATGAAAAATCGCAGGCATTACCACTCTATAACCATAACAAGGCTAATATGCCAAAGGTAATAAGAATTTAACCAAAGTGCTGCACTCCAAGGAAAAATACAATACTGATCCACTCGATCCACTATTAAAAGAAATCATCTACGGGGGTAGTCACATATGAATGAAATCTAAACCCACGTATACAACAACCAATATAAAAAAATAGCAAGGGATATAATCATCGATGGGTATGAAAACCCTAAGTCAACTCAAATAAAAAGTAAAGGATAGTAAGTCGAATCGTACCTATATCGATGGAGTCCTAAGTCATAGTCCTGATGTGCCCTAAAGAGTACGAATCTGAGCATGTCCAAACCCGGACTGAGCATTTGAATCACCAACTGAGGCACTAAGTGTACTACCTCTACTGAAGGTGCCATATCTCTATGGGATTATTCTGGATGAGCTAAATGACTAATAATCCCATGTAGGGGACAGTCTCTGGACTAGTGACCGGTCTCTCTGCAATCATAACAAACCCTTAAAGCTCTAACCTAACGAGAATCATGAGCTATCCCCAACTGGTTGGCCAACTCATGCTTGGTGCATTCCCTAAATCAATAACCAACCTCTCCACAGTCAAAACATGCCCCTGAAACTCTCGAATGCACTGCACCTACTGATCTAGAATGGCTGCCAAGGCCTAAAGATCTATACCAAATGCTCTGTAATGTCTGATGAGAACTTAACCCACTGTGACCTCCACGAGTGATTTGAGAGCCACCTATACTCTAAGGTGCTACCCGAATGGACCTGATAGTCTACAAGTGAGGCTGGCCTATGCTGGAAGGATTCCAACCACCAGATGGAACACCACTAACACTATGCTGCTGACATAGCCTCTTACTGCCATCTCCATATGTATCAATCAACAACCTGAGGGAAAGAAGACCCAGCTGCTAGCAAATGCTCCGACGCCAAGCAAATTGGCAAAGCTAACCCTTTGATAAATCCATGCACCATCTCATGCTCTGTAGGAAATAACATATGAGTGTGTCTGGACCACTCTAGAAAACCAATCTCTAACTCTAAAATTGACAAGAAGCCCTACTCATCATCATCATCGTCATCATACCCAGTGTATTCCCACCAGGTAGGGTCTGGAGGGGGTAAAGTGTACGCAGTCCATACCACTACCTCAGATAAAGTAGAGAGGCTATTTAGTAGACAAGAAGCCCTACTAAACACCAACAAATCCAACTCTTGTCTGAGAACCACTCGATAAATCGGACATCGCCTCTGGATGTGAAATATCCATAAAAAGGTTCGAAATTCCCAAAACTTAATCCTGCAAAACTTGAGGCTATCACAAACTCTACCGAAACCTGAGCTGACCTCAAATCCTCTGACTGACGCTGAAGATCCTCGATATTAATCTCTGACTCTCTAGCCCGACACTGAGCTGAAACTCTAGCAACACGCGCCAAAGTCCTATTTGCATCTATCGATAACCTCGTGTCATCCATCTAGGAAGGAACGAAGTCAAATAAAGTACCATTTGCATCTATTGATAACCTCGTGCCATCTATCTAGGAAGGAAAAAAGTCAAAGAAAGTACTAGAGGTTCACAGAAATACGGACACACGACAAGAAGTCAGGAATATAATTTCCTAAAAATGCCCTATAGCCTCCAGAAGATATGATACAGACGTCTCCGTACCGATTCGCAGAACTCTACTAAACACTTAACTCTTGTACCAACACACCAATAAACCTAGGCTCTGATACCAATTTGTAATGACCCAATTTCTCAGGTCATGATGACACCTACCATAACCCGCCAGTAGGTAAGCCAACCATAGTCTGGAATAGCTAGTAACGAATTAATAAGAAAAATGGAAGTAAAACTAAATAAAACAGAAATAAGACATGAAGAAAGTAAATATATCCCCAAGACCTGGTGAAGTCACCACAAGAGCTTCTAATACAACATGAGTACATAGTGAAATACAAAATAAATAATATATACAAGATGTATCTGAATACAATATAGAGATCAGTCTAATAATAGGAGGGAAAGCAGGAATACTCCAAACGTCAAGAGCTCACCCTAAATCTCCAATCCATGGCTGCTCCAAAAGATGCACACATCAACGAAATCTGCAGGCTGCAGAACTATAATATGAGTACCAAACACGTGGTACTCAGTAGGCATCGACCGACTGAGCTCCAGAAATAATGCAAGCATAAATAACACGTAAAGTAGGAATATAAACTATGGGAAACTATCTAAGAAACTAAACATGATAATGCTAATGGAACAATAAGGATAAGCTATCCTATTCTAACAATATTTGGGAACTGAGGTGCAATAACGTATATCACTAACCAATATACAAATGAAGAGTGAAATAGATAAGGAAATAGGGGGATATACAATGATTCCATATATATATATATATATATATATATATATACACATACATATATGACTAATCTCAAGGTAATATCCTGAGGGACCCAACCTAACATCGAGGATCATAGCCAAAAAAGGGAGCTACTACTAGCATAATCGAAGCCTCAAACCAAAGGGTAACTAATCATGAGATAACTTAACAATAATGTACCTTACTGTAATAGAAAAGGGAAATCAGAAATGTACCGACAATCTCGAGTAGAAGTCCATAAGCATCCTGCCACGAACTAACTATAATAACCAATAATAAGGTAATCGGCTAGTCTGGACAAACAATAACCTAACATAAGCCCGGATGGTTCAATCAAACAATCAGCATACAATAATCATAACCTGTACCTATACATCCCCCATAAGACTGATAGATACATGCGGCAAATAACTATACTAGTGATAGGCAATGCATATGGATGAATGAAATGCAACATAAATTGGAAATACCATGTACAATCCAAGTAGCATAATGTAACAAGTGTATATACCTCCTCCAGATCAATATCTTGCAAAGGTAGGACCTACGATGGCCATCCTTCTCCAGCACTATGGCTCACGGACGAAGAGGCCCCTAGGGGACTCGGGATATCCGTATACACTGTCTGGTCCTGAACCAAGACTTCTAATAATCATAATAATCAATCTACTCCATCCTGTACCATAGAGACGTATAAGTATAATAAGTTCACGGACTCAAACCGTGACTAAATGAGTATAAGTCCATAAATCCATTGCCCTAGATTATTTTTAGGACTAAATCGACATAATAGCATAGAAAGAGTCAGAATCTCTCTCGACCAAAGTAAGTAGTAGTGGTAAAAAAGTGGATTTATAAGGTGATACGATTCCCTTGGTGAAAGAGTCCATTTTGAAAGTGAAAAGTGGGAATATATCCCTTTTTAGAAAACAGTAGTGAAATCAAGGATTTGATTGGAATCGTAACACTAAATGAGCATAAATGCGCCTAAAAGTATGCATGCCATCACCAATATCCAAAAATTACAACCTTAAGCACCTAAGCGTCTTTAAACTAGAATCATGCCCTCTTTAAGGGTAAAATACTCACCTGGAGTCCAACTGGTATCTTAATCATGGCCTCAGGCCCAACAGTACATAACTATTATAATAATATCACCAAAATCTGGGGAACTACTGTCCAATTCGCTAAGTAATATGGTGATTCTTATACTAAAGGATCGGTAACATCAATCTATGGATAACATGTCTATAATCAAGGATAATATAGTTCTAGAGCCATAACGAGTATCCTAGTCTAGGGTTCCGATCATATCTCTATCCCAAATTCCCTAAATAGAATAAGTCATGATTTACTAGCCATAATCTAATCCTATAATCCCTACCTAGCATGCAATGTATGCAATACATAATCTTATCGAGAAAAGGAGACTAAAGCCTACCTCGATGCCGAACTGCAATCTCGAACCATCCGCTAATTGATCTTCTTCATCCCATGATCCCGAAATGATATCGTACTATCAAAATCATAATCCACATGTTATTACGAGTAAAATAACACCCATATTGTAATATAAAACTCAGGGCCCAAAATTGGGTAAAAAATGGGCTCGTGGGGCCCACTAACAAAATTCCAAAATTGAATTTTTCATGAGGTCCCTCGAAGGATAGGGAAAGTGTGCTCAAAAGTTGAGCACAAATGGAGCACAAATCGAGGCCTAAATCAACCTACAAAGTTGGAGAATTAAAGATGAAATTTCTAAGAATTTACAATGAAAAAGGACGAAATTTGATGAGGAAAATAATGGAAAATGACCAAGGAGTGTTGAACTAACTTATATTAGGTTCAATGGATGATTTTCCACACTTTTCCGCGTCCCAAACTCTCAAAAATAGAGAGAAAACCCTAAAGAAATGAGGGAAAATCGGGTGAAGAAGGGGATTTATCACCACCAGTCACCGCTTAAGGGACTACTGGGTCTCTTAAGCGACTACCACTTCAACGAGGATTGATCGCTAAAGCGATAGGTCAGGAGAGGTGGGGTTTGCTTAAGCAACACCCTGGTCGCTAAAGCGACGTCCGCTTAAGCGGATAGGGATCGCTAAAGCTATCCTCAACTGGGCAGTCAAGTATCGCTAAAGTGACTATCGCTTAATCGATAAGATGGTTATTAATGCGACCACTGGCCGGCTGGTCAGCATCGCTTAAGTGATGGCCTTGCAGCTAAAGTGGATATCTCTTAAGCAGTCCTTTGGCCGCTTAAGCAGCTGCACCAGCAACATGAGGCATCAAAGTTTTCTAAGTCCAAATGTACTCCGATCGGGTGCTCAGGATTCATTCGGAACCCCATAAGCGCAAACGAACTATGCTACCATACCTAATTTGATATTCCAAACTCAAAAAATCCATCAAAACTTTCATCCGAGATCGTTTCATTTAAATATGGGGCCCACACATATAGTTTCATTTTAACCAAATTCTACCCAATAGCCCAAAATGAGTCTGGAAGTCTCGGGACCCAAACCAAGGGTCCCCCTAGACAAAAATTAATATTTCAAAGTTGATGAAGCTGTCGAAATTCTCATCTGAGATCGTTTACTAGTAGTTTTGGTTCGAAACCAAATCCTTAACAACCAAAGGTTCAAAACAGGAAAATGAGCCTAAAACCCAAACGAACTGTCCGATAACTGAACCGAAAATTTTGACAAGTCATAAATGAACTGTAGCTTGTGTAGGAAGACTCAAAATGCTGAAAATACATGGAAATCGAGAAAATATCCTGGAGGGTTATTACAAACAATGCTGAAATTTTGAAACAACTCCAAATCGAACCAAATTTCTGATCTAGATCCCTAAACACTAGAGAAACATAAATCTATTGTTGGAAACTCAAACAAAAAAACAAATCAAACATTTTTTTTGGATTTTTGAATTTTTGACCAAAATTTCTTTTTGATACGATTTTCAGATTTATGAACCTAGGATTAAGAATTGTTGGAACAACTCTTTAGCCTAAGATCTGATACCAAGATGATAATGATCCTAGTCAAACAACTAGAATCGATATCAAAAATGCAAAATTAAATACGAAATTAAGATAGACAAGAAATTGGAGATGAAATTTGAAGAAAGAAAGACTCAATTTAACAATAATTAAATCAAGGAAGAAGAGTAACGATTTTAATAAAAAAGAGAAACTTTATTTGAATCCACAAATGAGTGACTCGATATGAAATAGAAAAGACAAGTAGTTTTGGTTCAACAACGGGATTCTACCCAACTAATTAATCCAATCTAAACTATAGCTTATCCTAAGTTAAACTAAGGGTTTTCCACCTAAAATACTCTCAAGTGTAATATTCTCTAATCATCAAAAACTTCATGAAAATGGATAAGGCAACTATTTATAGTTATTGCCTTTCCACAAATAGCCTATTACATAATAGCTCAAAAGTGGCTATTTAGGAAATAACCCACAAGGGCCATTCTTGATTGCCCAAATGGCTTCTTAATCACCCATAACCTTATGTATTTATTACTCCATAGCTCTCTTTGGGCTCCAAGCTATCATTCATATATAGAAGACCCTCCTAATCTGCTCTATTCTAACCGTACTCGTATCACTTAAGGTTCTAATCTTGAAAACCCCTTTGAAATCGCCTCAAATTGAGCTCCTAAGCTCTAAAAATAGAGAAAATAAGGTTTCTACTCGAAAAATAAAACAAATGTCTACCCAGTTAAAAAGCCCATCACGATTGCGGTGACCACCCATGAGATTGCTAGCTTACCCGACCCGAACCCATCACGATCGTGAGATTCCAATCACTGTCGCGATGACCAAACAGATCCGGTTCAAAACTAACTCTATGCAATTGTGGACCCCACCATTGCGATAGTGATGCCCAAATCATCAATACATTGCCATCGCGACAAAAAGCCTCACGATCATGATGAAGAAAACTTTGTACTAGAAAAACAACTGAAAATAGCAAAGGAAAATGATTAAAAACTCTCCGAATGGACCTTCGAAATTCATTTGAGAACCCAGTAAAATAAATCATTTACTCTATTAGACCGATTTCGATGTTTTAGACTCAACAAAACTATCCGAATCACCAAAAGAGGTCTTTATCAACAAGTTAACCCCAAAACCAATTTAGGCAAATAAAATAAGTATTTAGAACAAATGCACAAATATCATAAAAAGGGGCTTGAAATCCATACCAACTATGCTACTAACCCAAAATGAATGTTTCAGATCTAGTGGAACTAACACAATTACCATTCGATGCTGGATCGCAGAATATTGATCAAAGTCAGCTATATTACTTTAAAGCCTAGTCAAAGCTGCAAACTCATATAAGTCATTCCTGAATGCTTTGGGGACCGCACTAACCATCCCCACAACTCATAAATGGTATAAAGAAAAGACACGGAAGGGCAAAATAGTTAAAACACAGAAAACTCTAAAAATCTCAATGAGAGTTGTTACACATCATCTCATAGAAGTCCATGTCTCTTAAGACAAAGTATTCGTTATTCTTCAGATCATACAACTTTCATCCATTTCTTTCATAGGGATGTCCTACAAAGACATAGCAACGACTCTGACTTTCAAACTAGTCTTGCAATCTCCCAATTATGTGCATGTAGCATAATGATAATGTCGTGACCCAAAATCCTAAGGCTATGATGGCACCTATCTAATGCATCGATAAGCAACCCAACCTAACATCAAAACTCCAAAATATAATAATTATACAAGAATTAATGAAATAAACTGAATAAGTTAATAGAGGAAATCTTTCATAATAATCTCAAGTGCAGAAATAGAAACAACTACAACTCTCCTAAAATTCAAAAGTCACTAGTACAATCCTCTAAAGAAATTTAATACATCACAGAAAATTCAACAATCTCAAAGAAAGGAAATGAAATAGAAAGTAACGGATAGAAGGGATATATCAGTCCATGGATCAATCAACCAACTATCTCTGGATCTCAAGAATGATAGCCTCAAATGCGTGTACTGGATCAACATCCGAGGATAAATAATTCGGTACTTGCACACAAGATGTAAAAAATCAAAAAGTGTAAGTACTAAACCACATGTACTCAGCAACATCGTGCGCCGACCCTGATTTAAAGTGATGATAAGGGTCTACCCTATACTACCTAAATATACACTTCGAACTCAAAAAAATACATAGAACTAAATAAACATGAACCAACAATGATCCACCAAAATAGTTCAAATATACTCAAAATTCAGCTATCAAATAAAGTAAAATAATAATTATCACATTTCACTATACTTAAGCATACATTCATAAAATAAAATCATGAACAGTCCAAGTAAGAGGGGATGAATGGATGAATGTAATGCATATGTTGCATATATACCTGTTGCTTTGTATAGCTAGTTAGAACCAATGAAAGACTTGCCCTCCATTCACATAATATTAATAGCAATATTGGATAGGCGTGTCACTCCGATCCTTATAACATTGGGCAGATGTGCCACTCCGATCCAGATCTATATAAAATACAATGCATAATATGCAGACATGAAACACTTATCACATAAACAACAATGACAATTTCAAGCAATTCATTTCATATCATGAGTCGATATAATTATTAGTTCCATTTTACCTCTTTCAATAATTAAAACTAGTATAGACTCTCTTTTCGATCAACATATAGCAAAACCTAAGTTTTTCATCAAATGTCATCATAATCTAACTCAACTTTTTAAGGACGAGTAAAATAATCAATTATCATGTTCCATAAGTTACTTTTAGAAACAATTAACAATATCCATGCTATGAAATATGAGGAAAACAATCCAAATAAGTTAATAAATTGATTTAACCCCTCAAATAACACTAGTAACCATATAGATGTTCGTGATTTCACCTACACATGACTCTCATTTCCCCATTACTCCCACATACAAGAAATTATCATCTAAACACTTTAAAAGAGTAAAAAAACCTCAACTTACCTTATACGAAGCCTAAAAAGTCAAATAACAACTGTACCCTTCTATAGTTCCCCAAAACAAATATGATCAAATGCATATTCTACATAAGAAAATTGTCACGACCCAATCCACGGATCGTGTGGGCACCTACCTAATGCCCACCCTAGATAGGAGAACCCTTACTAATCAACCATTTATTTAATCGGTAATTTCTGTCATTTAATTAAAATAACTCTTCTTTTAACCCATAAATCCAACTAACGTCATAAGTATAAATCTAGTTTAATACATTTGATACATTAAAGTAATGCGGAAGATAATCAATAATGAATCCCCAGAAACTAGCCTAAACAGGTACAAAAGCACTAGACAAGGAACAGTAAAGTTCATGGCACATCATCCATGCAAAATAGAGATGGTAAGAGTTGCTGCAGAGTGATCGCCATTGCTGCTATAGAAATCCCAACTAACCTACACCATGACTATATCCCTGGTGGAAGATATAGTAAGTGCAGTATCAGTACAACTGCACGTACTGGTAGGCATCATCGATCGATCGGGGTTAGAAACAAATAATACTAATAGCAAATAGGAAGAAATCATAACATCAAATAAGGTTTCAGTTTCTAATCCCTAACTAATAAAATTAATAGTACTACACTTTTATCATCTACCTTCCATTTAATATTTTTGCATATCTTTGTCCTTTGACAATCCACTCTAACTTACATTCCTCAATATTTTTCTCACCCATTATTCTGGTTTTCGCAATTCCTAGCCCACTCTAGATCGACTTACCAACTTTCCAAAATTAGGTCTTCAGCCTACCCATAAATTGACCGAGCCTCCTCGATATTATACTAATATAATGCACTATGGGGTTTATAATCCTTCCAACACTTATGACGTTGACCAATCCCCTGTGGGGAGAGACACTACTAGACATCCCACCTACAAACCATATACATGAAGTAAAATATCATACATAATGCAGAACATACCTAGCATTCACACTTCATTACTATACACTACCACCATTATCAAAGAGTCGGTCCACTCAAGGAGCCAATAACAATATAAAAATATAATCAGACATGCAATGCACATGAAAGAATGTATGTATGCAAGACGTGTGTATCATCTCTTCCTCTCCTCAATCTCATCAGCATCACTTTTCGCATCATGAACATCATGATTAATATCAACACCACCAACATCATCATCAACTCATCAACAAATAACATCATGAACATGATGATGTATATAACATCATCATCATCACCACTACCAAACCATCCTTATCAACATGTATGGATATGAATATGAAATCAACAATCATATAGAGTACCCGAGGGCGATTATAATTCCTTGGTTCTCATACATGCATAAGACCTTAACCTTATTACTGAACATATACTCAGGTACATATATCTACGTAATTATGTACACCCATGCCTTCTACGAGATTGTGATAGTTCTACTGAGAAGCCAGCACTAACTCATTCTATCTATAACCCACACTCATGTTTCATACCTTGCTCTCAAATTCCTTACTAAATACTCTATTGTGATTCTCACAGTTACCGTACTCAATTTACCCTACTTACTCTATGACTCTTAACAACTTACCTGTGCTGTCACTTACCCTACCACTGGGCCATCTCCTAACTATCTTACCCTTTTTATTACATTTATAGGTTGACTAAACTCTCTTAGGTTACTACTAACTCCTATTCTACTTTTACATTCATTAACCCTTCTCAACTCAAGACATAATTTTCTAATTCACTAGGAGCACCCTCAATCTCGCCCTAGGTTATGACTTAATCCTTCTTCTCACCGTACTAAACTCACCCCACACATACGAACCATAATAGTTAACCCATTTAGGCTAGGTTCTTACCGGATTCACCCCATTCTATACCATGAATATCACAACAATGGGGTACAATAATGTTAACCATTTTAGTAAAGCTTAACCATATTATTATCATTTCCATCCTTCCAAACACCATACCCGCAGGTCTAATACATGAGAACTCCCAAAATTACTATCAAAGTTATATGAATCCAACCCAAATCTAATTTGCTACAAATAAAGATCATAACCTACCTCGCAGACGAAATATGTTGCTATTGAGAGGAGAAAGTTATCCCATAAGTGTAAAGCTGATGTTGCCAAATTACACCTCCCAAAAAGTACAAAGAGGTCGCTGAATCAAATATAGAACCCAACGAGATTGGGGTAGATCCCATAGGGAATAGGTCAAAATTCTATTAAGTGTTTTTCTAAGTAACTGGCAAATAAGTAAAGGAGAGGGTTATGTGAAATAAAAGAAAAATAGTAATAGTTGGTTGTTGGGTTTGTAATCAAGATGAGAAAAGCACTAGCATTGTGATCCCCATGATTTCATAACTACACAGGTTTTTCGTTCTAGCAAACTATCTCGATGCGTTGTATGCAAAATCTAACAAGTTAGGTTCATCTAGACGTCTCTAGACCTTGGCTAGATGAATTTTAGTCTTCTCCTCATGGTCTTCGAATTTCGCACTACTAACCCATGTTCTTGATCTCAGATTAACTATCCTTGTTACGGTTCAAGTTATTAGATGAAGGTTGATAGCTTTAAATCTCTGTTGTTATTTCCTTTTCCTACTCTTTACTTCTCTCTCGAGAAAGTTTAGACTACCGATGAGTTTCTAACGTTTGCAACCGTTAGAAAAGAAATCATAACTAAGACAATACCAATACATACCAGGACACCGGTCTAGAATTGCTTCATATTTAACCTATTTCGTTAATTCCTCATAGTTACCATAACCCTAGTTGAGGTGTTTAGCTACTCATAATTGCAAGCACACAATAAGAATTCATAGATGAAAAAATGATTATGCACTTACAACAAGAATTAAACTCCAAAATATCAACCTGAATTAAAACCCTAGAAACGATGTCTATAAAATTCTGAGAATATGCCTTAGAATCTCACAATATAATGTTGTAAAATATAAAAGAGTGTAAACTCATACAAAAATCCCTAAAAGATTATATATAGACAAAATAAAACCTATCCTAGTACAAATAGGAAATCTATGTCAGTTGGCTCGGATGATAGGATGGTACGATCGTGGTTAGAACCCACGATTATCCTTAGATGATCGTGGTTTGGCTCATGGACTCTTTCTTTTCAAGTCTTGGCTAGTACCTCCCTTAGTATGGTCTTGTAGTTCCTAAGCATGATCGTGCCTAATGCTCGTCTGATTCTCTTTACTTAAATCATCTGGAGCCTTCTTATCTGGGCCTTCATCCTATGACCTCAAGGTATAGTCGTCTTATCATAGTACGATCGTGGCTTGCTGTCGTCTGATGATCCCACTCTTATTTTCTTCAACCTTATTTTCAAGTCTTCCTCCCATGATAGAATGGTATGATTGTGACTTTAAATCACGGTCGTGGGAGGCCTTCTTCTGATGAACTCCTGAGGACCTTTTCTCTGGTTGAAGGCATGACAGTGGTCAGATCCCACAGTCGTACTTTCACTCGTATGACCCTCGATAAGTCTACTTTTGAGTACATTCCTTCTCCGAACCTATTTTTCCTGCAAACACCAAAAAACCCATCATTCTCGCAGAAAAATACCTTTGTACTTGCAGTTATTCATTGTTTTAAGCATCTTAAGTGCCGTAAATTCACGGTACATCAACACACTCAACTTAGAATGATTGTATGTCCTCAAGCAAACAAAACAGAATAAACAAACCAAAAGACGCTTAACTTAGAGAAAATTAAGAATACTACGGCAGTCAAATTTTCACAAAAAATACATTTTCAGCACACATAAACCAGCACATAGTTCAACACCCTTTAATAACATTCAAAATCCACTGCGTGTACACATGTAGCACACTACCATGACGCAAAAGGGATCAAGTGATGGCATCAAACTATGAACAAATAACCAAACACATATGCAAATGACAACACCCGAACAGATAACAACTAACAATGTAACCCATGTACTCTCACAATAAAGAAGTCCCATTCACTCATTGTATAACAATGAATATCAATATAGGGACTGGATTAATGTGTGTGAAATACTATAGGCTTGCCCTTATTTTCTATGCCTTAGTTTTTCGGATAGTTGGACTAGGATTACTATAGGACTTTCATCGGCTTGTAATGTAGGCTTGGGGACGGGTATGGTAAATATGGATAAGGTGACTCAATCCTCCTTGAAACTACACTATTTTTGGCTCCACTTTCCAACCTTACTCATTTTATTCTCCCTTATTCTCCATTTATCTTCAAATTTTGGGTGTGGTTTTCTCTTTACACTTTCTATATTTCTTTTTTTTTTTAATACCACACCCAAATCTATTTTATTTTCTTTTATTAACTTCTTTTTCATAGGCATATCAACCTACGCACCGCTATGATAGCCACACTCAACTTAGGAAATTTGCCTGAGTTAAGGTACAAAATGCCCAAGGAGGGACTAAGGCCAAGACAGGTCATTTTAAGAAGAAATGGGAAGGTGAATAAGCTGATGAAAAAAATGATCAAGTAAGGCTCAATATTTAGGATCAAGGGATACTTATTTCATTTGGTCGGGCATTTAGGCCAAAAGTGGACTTATTCAAGAACGACCTATGATCTTTTTCTAACAAATTATCCTACAACCTAGGCAAGACTAATCGGACAAGTTCTGGATCACACACATAAAGTGAACTCGATAAATAATCCCACATGCACATAGCATAGGGTTACAACATCAACTACTACCTATCCATTTCATGCATTGCTAAGCTACAATTATTCTACCTATAATACTAATGCCATAACAAGATCCAATAATTACCACAATTTTAACACAACTACCACACACTGTCTAAAATAAAATTTTAGGAGGGGTATCCTTTAAAACATAATTTGCATGTTTTTTTTATTTCGACTGCACCAGGTTTTCTTATTCTACTCTAAGTTACACACAAAGCAACACAAAAACATAAATAAACACCTAAACATACCAGTTCTAACTATGATAACACAACCAAGGAAAAAGAAACATGGCAACAAAACCCCTCGATTATGGTACACCCTTACCCCAACTTGGAAATTATACAATGTCCCCATTGTACAAAATCGTTGAAAGTAAAAACATGGGTTAAGGGACATACTTCGGGATCTCTATATGCCCGTCGTACTCTGATAGGTTGGGTTCCAAGATGATACCCCTACATACTCAGCTCCTCTTACCTATATGGGTAGCTGCCGGGGTACTCTCAACTATGTGGGCACCGGTGGTTGTCGTTGCATTCAGTGTCTCAACTATGGGGGCTGTCTATGTGACCCCCAAACTCTGCTCTACCACTACAATTGTTGGTGGCACTTCAACTCCCTCCGGTATCAATCCCTTGGAGGTCTGAGCATCTCTTGCTTTCTTACTCTTGTTCTTCCTCTTCTTCCCCTCCTTTTCAGTGTCATCACCTCTCCTCCTCTTTTAAGGCTCTAAATCTCCGCCCATCTCGTCACTATCTATCTTCTCAACATCTGAGGCTGGAGTATAGAAATTTAGGACTAAAGAGTCCACATCTGTAGCTAACTACTCCAATAAAGGCATTATAAGAAAAGAATGAGGTGCAACCAGAATGCTCCTTGCTGTGAGAGTCTGGACTGCTTCTTTCAATAAAGCCACATCATCTATAATGGATCTCATATTCGAAGCCTGCATCAAGTCCATCTTACCTAAAATCTAGCTCTCAAACTAATAAAAATGGGTCTGCACCTCCCGCACTATGGTCTTAATTTCATCCGCCACGTAGGGCTTAACCCCTACCTCTAACTTCTTATGTCGGGCATCATGCAGTACTTGCATTCTCTACTCCAGTTGAGCAGTTGGTATGAATGTGTAGCTGGTAAGAGTATGTGTGTACGTACCTAATAGTTGTATAGTCGGTTGTGAGGAGGTTGAAGTAGCACCAGCTTCAGATGCTGGGATCTCACTAGCAGGGGTACTCCCGCAACCTCTGGTGCCTTTGGAAAGGGACTTCAGACTGGTACTACCAGTTCCTAAAGTCCTTGATCATTGCCAAATCTGCAGTCTTTGTTGGTTGAATAAATTTATTGACTGTCGGAATAGATGGCATCTCAGAATTTTTTACCAGCTTTGTGATCAAGCTTGAGAAAGGCAGGGTTGTGCTGAACTCTATGACCCTATCCTGAATCTATTCCACAATGATTTACGGAATGTTCAAATCTACCTCCGCTAGAAAAACTGCTATGATGCCCGCATTTGTGGCACCCAATGTGTTATCATTTGCCGTGGATGTGATGCGGTGCCTCATAATGGATCACAATACCTTTGCAGTGAACTTGAGAGTGTTCTTATAAATAATCGCTTCATTGATCCATGGGGAATTTTCTCCTGATTTTGTAATATGGTCCGCTAACAACCTGTACTGCAGGGATTTATTGTCAATAGATAATTTTTTTACCCTCTTCAAATTAGTCATCTAGAAAATGTATTCCAAAGTCTCCTCAATTGGTACAAACTTTTCTCTAAACAAGACATTAGAGATTTCCATGATGGAGATATCCACTTCCTTGCTTCTAACCATCACAATATCCAATCGGGGATGTTTCGTCATGTCTTTTTCCTTTCCTAAGGGAGTCATGATTTTTTGAGTTGTGACATAGTTAGCATAAAACTCCCTCACTAGCTCTGGTCTGTAGATCTAGAGGGGCCTCGTCATCTAGCCCAAACTATACTTCTCAAACACCCAAACAACCTCCGGGACCTTCTGTAGTGATTCAAGCAATAATCGAGGTTCCTCTTGGACACCCCTCTTCTGATTTCTGTTTTACTTCAAGGGCACCCCATCCAGATAGTACTCTCTGGAGTTTTATGCACTCCATCTTCTCGGGTTTGACTCTTAAAATTGGATCTGCACCTGCTTTCTCAGAGGATTCGGGGTTGGACTCTTCCTCACCGAACGAGGAGCTTATCCCATCATTAACAGTCTCAGTATCAGTCCTATGGTCCCTTTCCTCTTTAGACTGGGGAAGGTTAATGGGTGTAGAAGCTTCAACCAAGGCAGTAGATATGGTGGCCTTGGCCTTCTTGATCTTCGTAGCCTGGCCCCTCGTGGTCCAAGAAGAGTGTTGTTCAGCCGAGGGGCTGGTGGAGTACTCAATCTCTATCCCACTTAAGTTGTTGAACTCACTTTTCGAGGTCGGAGGTGTGTCCTTGGGTGCCCTTTTCTTGGAGATTTCCTTCTACAGCTTTGTCTATGCCTTAGGTGCCATTGTACCTGTACCAGGAAAAGTTAAAATCAATATTTAAAGATTTGAAATAGGTGCAGGAAATTAAATAGATGACACATCCCACGATTGTGCAATGAAGGCATGATCGTGCCTTACTATCGTAGGAAGGGTTCCCCAAAAGTAGTGCGGAAACTCTATATCAGACTATTGGTTTCTACGATCGTGTAGTGAAAGTATGATTGCACATTCTGATCATAGGAGCACTCCTAAAGTAAAGAGAGTTTGACACATCATACGAGTACAAACCACGTTCGTACCTAGATAGAGTGATCGTGGGTTGTACTCGTATGATGAGCACTTACAATACAGGCATTCATACCCTACAATGATCTAACCTACGATCGTAGGTAGATACCACAATCATAGGTTATGCCATGGAGTGAACTGAAACTTAACAAAAATTAAATTTTTTTGACCCCATTATTGACTCCCTTAGACCCGATTCGAGACCAACATTTGACTAATTTTCATGTACAAATGGGTACTCAGACTTCCCCTATGCCTTCATATACTTGAAAATTCATACCCAGACTTTATTCTAACACACCGACAATGAACATCTATTCAACAAATACAACTTCCATTAATTTCCCAATTGTGTAAATATTTATCTTGAACACTTACAAAATTTGTTGTATTTATACTGTATGCGAAATTAGGTAAAGTAACTTCGGATCACTGGTATGGCACTCGATGTTTGTTCTTAAAATTAATTATGAGGAAATGATTTGCAATGATTTGAAATAATTGGATTGGATAAAGGTAATCAGATCTGGTTTGCTTAAGGGTTTAAATATTTAAAACCCTAGGTGGGTCAGATCGGATCGGGGCCTCAGTCTTTAAGTAGACTCCTCGATAGGAGCCTCATATGATCGTGGTGTCAAACCATGATCGTGACATCATATCATAGGATGAGTATTTAAGGAAACTTACCTGG
Organism: Capsicum rhomboideum; assembly: GCA_031232105.1. Taxonomy (NCBI): domain Eukaryota; kingdom Viridiplantae; phylum Streptophyta; class Magnoliopsida; order Solanales; family Solanaceae; genus Capsicum; species Capsicum rhomboideum. Next base: position 109,263,443 of record CP124711.1, read on the forward strand.
GAACCTACGAAGCTTAAGGACGATCGTGACATGTACCCATGATCGTTTCTTAAAATCATAGGTTCGATGTCTAACCTGATGATCTGCAGGAGTGACATCATATGATTGATAACTCGATCATGAAATGTAGGTACGATTGTGATGACCAATCATGAAATGACTCCCAAATTTCACCTTATAGGACTCCCATTAGATGAATGAACCCACGATTGTGGGACCTTACAACTATCGTACCAACCTCTCGTGGGGTCCGTGAGGAGTCCAGTTTAGCATCTTCTTTTTCTTGCACAATCCCTACACCAATAAAAAATATTACCTTATAAAATATAAAGTACAAAACATGGGTTGGCTATCAAGAAGCTTGATTTAACGTCGTGGCACGACGTGGCTATGTTGGTTACTCAGACTTCACCAGCAAGCCCATTGGTCTCCTTCCATAGAGCACTTGATTTAGCATCGCAGCACGACCCAAGTTCCTTGACTACTCAGCCTTCATCAAGGTTAACTTACTCATATGACCGTATCTCTTCTGTAGTTCCCAGATATAGCTTCACACACTGATCATTTACCTTGAATGACACACCTTTATCTTCTTTAGGCTCAATTGCACCATGTGAGAATACTCTTTCCACAATGAATAGTCTAGACCATTTGTACCTCAGTTTTCCAGGAAACAAGCGAAGACTCAAATTATATAGCAAGACCAAGTCTCCTAGATGGAATTTTCTTCGTTTGATCTTTTGGTCATGGTATAATTTCATCTTTTGTTTATATAGAGCAGAGCTTTCATAGGTGCGGAGATGAAATTCATCCATCTCATTCCCTTGCTCCAATCTCAATTTCAAATCATCGCTCCATGCTAGATTCAGCCTCTTCAATACCCACAATGCCTTATTCTTAAGTTCGATAGATAAGTGGCAAGCTTTACCGTATACAAGCTGATATAGAAGGCACCTATAGGGGGCTTGAAAGTTGTCTGATACGCCCACAATGCATCATCCAATCTTTTAGCCCTGTCTATCCTATTGGAATTCACAGTCTTCACCAAGATAAACTCAATCTCTTTATTTGAGACCTTAACCTGCCCACTCGTCTGAGGATGGTAAGGGGTTGCCACCTTGTATTTAACACCATATTTATCAAGCAAGGTTTTAAAGAGGCGATTGCAGAAGTGAGAACCACTGTCACTAATGATATCTCGAGGGGTACAAAATCTAGAGAAGATGTTCTTTTTCAAAAAGGTGTTGATGTTCTTACCTTTATTGTTCGAAAGCGCAATTGCCTCCATCTATTTTGAGACATAGTCAACAGCCACCAAGATGTACTTTATTCCATGTGAGCTCACAAAGAGGCCCATGAAGTCAAACAACAACAACATACCCAGTGTATTCCCACCAGGTAGGGTCTGGGGAGGGTAAAGTGTACGCAGTCCATACCACTACCTCAGATGAAGTAGAGAGGCTGTTTTCGATAAACCCCCGTCTTAGAACAGATAACAATCAAACAAAAGTCATATAAACAAATAACAAGAAGAGATAACGCATCACTGTATACGGAAATAGGCAAGACACTCACAAAGTAGCACTATAGACTATTTATTCAAGGTTACAAACATCTCCAAAACAATACTAACAAGAATATGCCCAAGAAACAACAGGCACTGATACACATAAATATTCCTTCCTACACAATACGGACTCCTTCCTACCCACTAACCCTCTACCCTAATACGCGACCTCCACATCTTTCTATCAGGGGTCATGTCCTCTGTAAGTTGTAACTACGCCATGTCATGCCAAATTACCTCCATCCAATATTTCTTCGGCCTACCTCTACCCCGCCTAAAACCATCCACAACCAACCTTTCACACCTCCGTACTGGAGCATCTGAGCACCTCCTCGTCACATGCCCGAACCAACGCAACCTCACCTCCCGCATCTTATCCTCCACCGAAGCCACTCCCAACTTTTCTTGAATAATCTCGTTTCTAACACTATCCTTCCTGGTAAGTCCACACATCCATCGCAACATCCTCATCTCCGCTACTTTTAACTTTTGGATGTGGGAGTTTTTAATTGGCCAATATTCCGCCCCATATAACATGGCCGGATGGACGACCCCTCTGTAGAACTTACCTTTGAGCTTTAGAGGCACCTTCTTATCACATAGAAATCCCGAAGCGAGCCTCTATTTCAACCACCCTGTACCAATACGGAGTGAGACATCCTCGTCAATGTCGCCATTCCCCTAAATCATAGACCCTAGATATTTGAAACTCCCCCTCTTCTGAATGGCCTGAGAATCCAGCTTCACTACTCCCTCTGACTCGTGCTTCGAATCGCTAAACTTACATTCCAAGTACTCCATTTTAGTCCTACTCAACCTAAACCCTTTAGACTCAAGGTCTATCTCCAAACCTCCAACTTATCATTAACTCCTCCCCGGGTCTCGTCAATTTGTACCACATCATCAGCAAATAGCATACACCAAGGCACCTCCCCTTGGATACTCCGCATCAAAACATCCATAAATAAGGCAAATAAAAATGTACTAAGAGTCGATCCCTGGTGCAATCCTATCAAAATAGGAAAGTGCTCTGAATCCCCTTCTACCGTCCTCACACGCGTCTTCGCACCGTCGTTCATATCCTGAATCGACCTAGTATATGCTACGGGTACACCTTTAGCCTCCAAGCACCTCCACAGGATCTCCCTTGGTACCCCAAATATTGAGCAACTCAAGCTCAAGAATAGTAGTCATTGGAAGTTTATGTCTACGTGAGATGTTCCCTTGCCTTTGACATTAGTCATAAGCCCTAGCATAGTCATGGGAATCCTTTTAAATGGTGGGCCAATAATAACTGCATTGCAAGATCTTATGCGCAGTCCATACACCTCCATGATGACCCCCAACTGGTGATGAGTGACATGCCTCTACAATACTCATTATCTCTACCTCAGGAATACATATCCGAATCACACCATCCACACAAACTCAAAACAAGTAAGGCTCATCCAAAAAGAACTTACTTACCTCATGCATGAACTTTTTTTGCTGTTAAAATGACATATCTTTCAGAACTAGATCATTAGCAAAATAATTGGCAATATCCGCAAACCAGGAGATTAAATCTTGTGATGCTGCCAACACTTGTTTGTCTAGAAAAGTATCATCAATTTTAAGATCATCCCTTAGTTTTAGTATGGACTCTTTCTCAAAGCGTGATAAATGGTTGGCCATTTGATTCTTAGTCCCTTTTCGATCCTTGACCTTAAAGTTGAATTCTTGCAATAGAAGTACCCATCTAATCAACCTCAGCTTTGCATCTTTCTTCACTATGAGGTATCTAAGGGCTACATGGTTAGTGTGCACAATCAATTTTGTGACAAGTAAATAACACCAAAATTTCTCGAAAGCAAACACAACAGCAAGAAACTCTTGTTCAGTCAAAGTATAATTCTTTTTAGCCGGATTAAGTGCTTTGCTAGCATAATAGATGGGATGTAAGATCTTCTCTCACCTTTGTCTAAGGACTGTATCTAGAGCCATACCACTAGCATCATACATAACCTCAAATGGCAAAGTCCAATTAGGTGATATAATAATGGGGGCTGAAATTAAATTTTCTTTTACGCGCTCGAAGGCTTTCAAACACACATCATCAAACACAGATTTCATCTCCTTATCTAGTATCTTACACAAGGGGTTAGCAATATTAGAAAAATCATTGATGAATCTTTTCTAAAAACCTGCATAGCCCAAGAAACTACGAATGCCCTTCATAAAAATTGGTGGAGGAAACTTTTCAATCACCTCAATCTTTGCCTTGTCAACTTCAATCCCTTTCTTCGAAATCCTGTGACCAAGCACTATTCTATCTTTCACCATAAAGTGGCACTTCTCTCTTTTTAATACCAAGTTACATCCTTCGCATCTCCACAGAACATTGGCAAGATGTGCCAAGCAATCATCAAATGAGTCACCCATAACTGAGAAGTCATCCATGAAAACCTCAATAGTATCTTCTACCATGTCCGAAAAGATGGATATCATACAATGTTGAAAAGTTATGGGAGAATTACATAAACCAAAAGGCATCCTCTTGAATGCGAACGTCCCATATGGACAAGTGAAAGTGGTATTTTCTTGGTCCTTAGGAGCAATAGAAATTTGATTGTACCCCGAATAACCATAAAATAAAAAACAATACCATCCTCTACCAGCAAGACGATCTAACATCTGGTCCATGAATGGTATTGAAAAATGATCCTTCTCTGTCCATGAATTCAGCTTCCTATAGTCTATGCAAACTCTCCATCTAGTAACTGGTATCATAGGAATCAACTCATTTTTTTCATTTGGAACCACCGTGATTCCACCCTTTTTCGGCATACACTAGACTAGGCTCATACATTTGTTGTCGGCAATAGGATAAATGACACATGTAGCTAACTACTTAATGATCTCCTTCTTCAAAACCACTTGCATGGGTGGGTTCAACCTACGTTGATTCTCAATGTTAGCTATACAATCCAGCTCGAATTGGATTTTGTGGGTGTAAATTCCAGGTGGGATTCCAATAATGTCAGCAATGGGCCATCTGTTGGCCCGTTTGAAACTTTGTAAAATAAAAAAATAAGGCCTCAACTTGTCATTCTAATAAGTCAGCTACAATGATAACTAGAAAAGTGTTATTGGCCGTCAAAAATGCATACCGAATATGAGACGGCAGAGCTTTGAGCTCTAAAACTGGAGGCTCCTCAATAGAAGGTTTGGCTGGCAGGGTCACTTTATTTTTCAAATCAAGTTCCAGCTTGTTTGGTACGTAATTGTATAAAACCCTACCAACAAGTTCATTCACTATATTATTGTACTCATCAATACCATCACTATTAATACTCATCAATACAGCTGCCACGAGGGTCTCAACTCTAAGTCTCTCCTCAATGGGAGCTACCAACACATCTTCATCGACTATATCTATTAAAGAGATCACATGCATATCCTTCGACTGCTTCATAGATTGACATACATTTAAAGTAACTTGCTCATTATTCAATCAAAGCTTTATCTGCCCAGTCTTCATATCAACCAAAGCATGTCTAGTCGCAAGAAAGGGTCTTCCCAAGATGATGGGAACCTCAAAGTCAACCTCATATTCAAGGATGTTGAAATCACCTGGAAAGATGAAGGATTCAACCCTCACCAAAACATCACATAAGATACCTACCGGCTTCTTCACAGTGCGATCCTCCATAAGTAGTCTTATTGAAGTCGTGTTGGGTGACCCCAACCCTAACTATTTGAAAATTGCTATCGGCATCAAGTTAATTCTAGCACCTAAATCATATAATGCCTTTGCAAAATTGAAACACCCTATAGTTCATGGGATCGTGAACGCGCCTGGGTCTTTCTTTTTCTCAACTAATGATCTAAAATCTATGGTACTACAATGGTGCACATTATCCATGGGCTCAAAGCTCACAGTCACTAAGTCCTTCATAAATTTTGTATAGCCTGGCATTTGTTCTAAGGCCTCTACAAGAGGGATGTTCACTGACAACTCCTTCAAAATTGAGATCAACTTTTGATATTTTTCTTCTTCAGCTTTCTTCTTCAACCTTTGTGGAAAAAGTGGAGGAGGTCGTGAAAGGGACTAATTGTGTGACCTCTTTACCCTTCACTTTGTTAGACTTATCCTCTTTTTTAGTAACTAGAGGTCTTTGAGATACATCATCCTCTACCACCAAATTTTCTGCTTCAATCTCATTCATATCGTCAATAATTATGGGCCTATATTTCTTGTCATCAACTACAGGCATAGGCGAATAATTAATAGTCTTTCCACTTCTAGTAGTAATGGTTTTGAGGTTTTGGATGATGTTGCTTGTAAATGTACCTAGTTGACGCTGGTTCATGGCAGAGTACATCTGCCCAAATTATTGCTCAAGCTGTGTGATGGCGGTTGCACGAGACTCAACTTTTTAATTCATCCCTGAAATGTCCGCCCTAATCTCCTTAAGGCAATTTTCTTGGCTCCCCAACCACTTAACAAGTTTTTCAAGTAAAGCTTCCATCCTTGAATTGCCAGAATGAACGTAAAAGTCACTCTTCTCCTTATAATCATCTTTCCACTTCCAATCACCATCATGAACTCAATACCAGTCTCTATACCCCTACTTGTTGTAATTGTCTTTTAGTATTACCAACCTTGATCTTGCCTAGAGTCCCAATTGTCTTGGTTAGACCCTTGGCTCTTGGCTCAAAAACCCACTATCTCCCTATCAAGATATTTAGCTTCTTCTTCTAAATGCAAATCTTCATATCTAGGTTCCTTACCTTGTGAACCTACCTCATTCAACTTTTTTACCCCAACTATTGCAAATTTCTTAGCAAACAACCCAATCTCAGTCTTCAGTTATGCTACCTCTTGAGCCACTATTTTATCTTATTCTCTCAATTCTATTGACGCTCCAATTGCATAAGTTCCAATGAGCCTGTCTGCCTCCCCAGTATGCCAACCTCGATTGGTTTTAGTGATTTGATGAAAAATCTCTAAAGCATGCTCCCAACATAGACTCATGAATGCCCTACCTATGATAGTGTCCGTTATAGCCTTAGTGTTCGCATTCAAGGCTCTGTAGAAGAACTCAAGCAAGTTTCGACCAGTTCCGAGGTCAACAGACTACTATTAGGCGATATACAAACCAAATCGGGTATCTCTAGTGTATCATGGCAAGGCGGGTCCCAACACTAGGTCAAGGCTAATAATCCCGGTTAGGTGTTATATTTTCTGAGGTCAACAGGGCCAAATGGGTTAAAAGGTCCATAACTGGGGTAAACCAACCCAAATAATATCCTAAAAGAGTATCTTAGGGCTTAACTAAGCCGAATATTATCTAAGGTTAACTATGCCGACTGTGAAGAGTAGTTGGGCACACTACGGAGTCCCAGAACAAAGTCTGGGCTAAACCTATCTGAGTCTGGACTAAGGTTCCCCAACCCTCTACTAAAAGTAGTACAACATTAATCAACCCTATAAAGGTCATCTTTGACACACCACAAGGATAACGAGTCCGGAACATACCCGAACAGGGCCATCACCATATCAAGCCAACGCCAATCTACAACTACCAGCCCAAACACTACCACAATAGCATGGAAATACTATAAATAAACTCAGTCTAGGTATAATGTAAGCCTACTCTACCTGGATGCCGCTGAATGCTTGTTGAAGCCTTCTAAACAGCAACCTTCCCCTTTCGAGAGGCCTCCAACTGCTTTCACATTATCAAAATAATAAACTACATCTCAAAACATGAAGATTGATATCCATATTGCCCGGGTAGAAAAACAAAAGAAAATCCCACGTGGTGCCCGCTTGTGGAATCGCGAAATCAAAACCATCACAGCATCCCAAAATAGCTCAGTGGCCAGTAGTCATAAGAGACATACCCAAATTTGAGCTTAAAATAGCTCTAAAATAGCACCAACATCAACCCCACCAAATAACAATTCAAATACGCGACTTTAAGCTAAAATTGATTGGAAAACTTGCGATATAAAGACGCTAAACTATCAACCACGCGATCACCGAGCTTGAATAACTTGATGTAGATAATTAATTGGTGATCAAATATAATGTCAAAGTATATTTTTTTTGAGAATACAAAGAATGAAAAGCGCTGAAAATTTGTAAGCATTTCTTTAAAAAAAAGTAATGTACAGTAAGTACATACTACATATATTTGCTAAAGTGTAACTTGCATCCACCCAATATTTGTTAACATATATATCTTGATATATCCTAAGTAACAGTAGTGACATGATACACTTGTATGAGTTAAAAGGCTACCACATGCTATAATGACATGATGCCACCACCCAATTTAGTGTAATTGTTGTACACCCCAATTCACTCACATGTTGAAGAGTGGCGGCAGCAGACGGTTATTCTTATTGAATTATATATATATACTTGGGTATTGCATAGGTTCGTGGTAAAATAAATATAACTTTTGAATATACCATAATCAATAGAAAATTATTATTAATAAGGCCTCTATCATATAACAATATTATTTTAACATATCTACATTCACTATCTCCGCTTAAAATATTAATAGGTTATAAAGCTATTATAAAGTAATATGGATATATCATATCTAAAGAATTTTATAAATATCAAAAATATTTTAGAAAGGTAATTTAACAATATCTCTTTACCAAATTTTAATTTAATTTAAATGTTTCACATCACGTTTGGTGTTAATAAAATTCTCAAACGAACTGTCCGAAAACCTAACTGTCTATCCCAGCAAGTCATAACTAACTTGGGGAAGTTATATGAGAGCTCTAAACGGCGAGAACGTACGAAAATGAGGGAAATGACTTGGAGGGTCACTACCCCAAAATTCTAGGGTTGTGATGGCACCTATCTAACCCACCGATAGGTAAGCCAGCGTAAGACCACAACTCTAATATATAATAATTACATGGGAATTAATGAAGTAAACTAAATAACTCAACAAAAAAGCCTTTCGTAAGAATCTCAAGTGCAAAATTAGAAACAACAATAGTAGCTCTCCCGAAGCCCAGAAGTCACTTGTACAAGCCTATAAAAAAATTTGATACATAACTAAAAAAGTCAAAAAACTCAAAGAAAGAAAATGAAACAAAATGTAAGGGATAGAAGAGTTCCATCAGGGCATGGATCAGTCAAACAACTGCCTCCAGATCCCAAGAATGATAGCTTCACATGCGCGTACTGGATCAACATCGGGGGAGAATTCACTACAACGTAATGCATATATATCTACAGAATACTTAATATCTAAATATGAAAATTTCTGTGACTAAACACTTTAGCCACAATTTTTCTTCCTGTAGAATTCGTATCAAGATGTAGCGTGGCTAATAGTTAGCTACAGACTTTACATGGTCTGTGTCTAAGGACTAATACTTATAGCTATGGAATTTTTTTTGTGTTGTAGATATTATGATAAAAAAGTTATTACCACAAAAATACACTTATACTATAGCAAATGATTTTGTTCTTTTGCCATGACAAAATAAAATTTGTAGCTATCTCAATATTGTAGCCACATAGTGTTGTATTTGTAGCAAAAGTGTTTGCCATGCTAATTCAAATTTTGTGGTTATTTCTATAGTTTAGTTCCATAGCAATACTTGTATTTAGCTACAAATTAAAAAAATTATAGTTTTAAATTGAAATATTTGCCACAATAAAAATTGCATTGTAGGTATGCTTTTAAAAGTCCAAGTTTTGTTACGAATTCAATTTTTCATAGCTATAAGCGATACAATAATCAAACCCAAATTTTTTATATTATTGAAATTTGGTAATAAGCAATTTGGATTGTTAGTAATAATGACAAATCCATGGCTTTTAACACACACTTTGAAATTTTTCAAATATTCAAGCACATTATATTGAAAACTAGAAACATAAAAAATTATTAGAAAGAACTTATTCCATTCAAATTGACATCTACAATTTTCAAAATAAATTCCAAATACACTATTGTATCTCACAACATCTGAAGTACATAAAACTATTGGACAACAAACACAAAAAAATGGAAGGAAAAACAACCTAACATGAGGTAAGATAATGTTGGTATGTTGAAGTGAATCTAAGAGTTGGTCCAATGCGTATCCCAATAACATATTTTTGGATAAATAAAATCTCAAATAGAGAGAGTATTTTCTATGATATGTTGAAAGCAAATAGTAAATTACCTCAAAAGAATGAAAATGTTGAAATTCTTGTAGAGGGGAAGAGCTAACACAACATATTCTGCATCTTTAAGACAAAGGCTGCAAGTACAAATACCACAAAGCAAGGTGAACTCCAAAAGTTATTGTAACTACTTATTTCAGTGAAATAGAACAATAGAGTGTCATCTTCATAACAAGTTTGACAAATTCACACACACTTTTTCTCTAAGAATAGAGAGCCACAATATGCAATATATCTCTTCTTTTCTGTCCAGCTTTTCATACAAATTTATGCCCAAACACAATCTAATTTAATACAAAGTATACAACACTATCAATTATTGAAAATAACATGTATACAAACTAAAAATAACTTGTATACAAAAATAGATACACAAATTGAGTCTCCGACTTTTTCATTCTCCCAAGCATTTTCAATTATTCCTTGCAAGATTGGTAGCAAAGAATTTACTTTTACACACCCCAACGTAATTCTTCTTTTTATCCGAGATAAAGGCTATTAGTTATGACTGATTTTAATTTATAAAAAACTTTTAGGAAACCTCTTGATATATGCCATGACGCTACTACTCGGATAGTGCGAGTATCTACTCTAATCCATCCAGATAGCAGAACCCTTACCACCCATTTAAAAAGTCATGCGGAAGCCAATAAGAAAATATGAATTGTCTTTAATATTACAACCAGTTTGCAAAACTTTTAATTACAACCAAAAAACCTTTCAAGATACAAATGCAACCCTTCCTTAGGAGCTAGTCTATATAGGTACAAGAGCAACTAACAGAAAGTACAAACAAAATGACACAACTTCTACCATGGAAATAATAAAAGAAGCTGTTGGAGATCTTTACCATGTCAAGCCTGAAACACCTACTGATTCTACAACCAGATTACACCCCAAAAAGAGTATAGCAAGAGTAGTATCAGTACAAACAACACGTACTGGTAAGCATCAACGGTCAAACCGAATTAAATCACATAAACATCACATAAATATCCAGAAAGAAGCATACAACTTAAAAGTTCTTTAGCCCGAGGTTTTCCATTAAATAATTCCTTATCATTCGAAACTTTCCTTATTAACATGTTCAGCCCTAGTCACCGATTGTCCACTACGTCATCAAGTCAAACCTTATCTCACAATTATAAATAGGTCCAATAATATTCCACCCAAGGTTTATTACCCTTAACAATTTGTTTATTAAGACCCTTACGACACGTACCCCTGTTCCACAAACCTGGTTATGCATAACACCCAAGAAGTTAAGGATTCCTTTTAGGTTAATACGGAATAAAAAACAAGGCATTGCCATTTAACCATTACCTATCCTACCACTGAGTTAACATAGACAGCAGCTCAAGTCAACATGACCACTCCAAATAAGTCTCTAAGTAATCAACCATGAATCAGACACTTATATCGATTATGTCTCGGTTACTCAATTCATTAGGAAATACCAAATTATGTCACCCTTATAGTTAACCCGAACCACCCAAGGATCCATTCCCTTAATTTTACAGACAACCATCATAGAACCCAATTTACATCTAGAAACCAAATAAAGAAATTAAATAAATAAGGTCGGTCCAACTCATGGAACCAACATATATAGCTCAAATAATAAAATAAGTCCAATTAACTCAAGGAACCAACATATATCTCAAATAAACAGATAAGCCCGGTCCAACATAAGGAACCTACATATATCTTAAGTAAATAGATAAGCCTGGTTCAACAAGGAACCAACATATATCTCAAATAAATAGATAAGCCCCTTCCAACTCAAGGAAACATATATATTAAGTAAACAGATAATCCCGATCCAACTCAAGAAACCAACATATATATCAAATAAACAGATAAACCTCAGTTCACTCAAGAAACTGTCACACTCACCAAATATCTGTACACACATGCTAAGGGCCTTATGGTCACCCACTAGCCATGACCTGTAGGGGACGAGCTCTTGTCCATGTACCAAATCCCAGACATCAAGTGTCTGCCAACCTTATATCAACCAATCCCGTGTAGATGTCCAAATACTGGAACATTTCACAATGATGAACGATATCACGATAATTACATAAAATGATAATAGAAACGACACCTGTAAACCAACAAGTTTTAATTTTAAGTCATAGCATGTGATTAATACTTAGGATATCAAATAGTCATTCACTTACATTTAACAAGCATTATAACAAGTAATGTAGACAATAGTTAGCAAACACACATGTATAACTCAGGTTGTATTCCAATTACACAAACCATCACCAACAATTTGCATATATATATATATATATATATATATATATACACATCCGGTGGCATGCCCCACCCCCAACTGTTCATCATACTATTTGACACATTACCAACTTTTCATTCCTCTGGTGACCACCATAGATTCTTCTGAATCCACCAACACTAATCACCTTTAATGAATAAGCATTTAATTAAGTTCAACCCAATTCCCGGTACTAAACCATTATTAAATCATACAAGGATGGACAACAACAAAGTGAACACATAAATCCATGGACCCTTTAATTAACACAACAAACAACCATTCCCACCCAATCAATAAGGTTTTATGACTATTTATCCATCCAAACATTGTGCCTGAAGTCCTAAGCATACAACTTTCCATCAATCTACGTCATGCTTATACTTTCTAACTCAGGTCTAAACTACTCAACTAAACCTATCCTACCTGGACGCCAAGCGACAGCTACAGAGGCATGAACACGAACTTTTGACTTCGTGGAAGCAAATTTGGATGTGAAATCAGTAGAGAAACCGTGGGTTTTACCCAATCAACACAAAATCCCTTCTCTCCATTGCTCCCAGGCCATGAGATAACTCTAGGAGGGTTTTTAAAATGAACCTCATCCTTTTACAACTGAAGAGGAGGAAAGAGAATATAAAATTTTATATCTAGGTTTTTTGGTCCTGTTGTCCCGCTATAGTAGCCGGCTATAGCGGAAAAATTCCTTCTATAACGGGATGACGTCAGCCCGACCCAAAAATTTAAAATTCTAAAATTTTTAGTCGTGTCACTCAATACTAATTCGAGATTATATTTTTCAAAATTTTCTATAACTCGTGCCCATAACAAGGTGTCTTGTAATAACAATGAAACAAGTTGTTATAACATATACCAATTTACCCATTGTTCGTTCCTAAATGATCACGATTAGGAAAGAACAACACAAGTTTAAATAGAACCCTCACACCCTTTTTACGATTACGTATTTACAGACATTACGCAGATTACCAAATATTTATTTTCCTTGGAACTATTGAATTTCAAACTGTAACTTTAATACCACTTCGCTCTATCTAGAATTCATCCTTACATACGAATCATACAAGACTTAATAGAGCATAACAAATACCGAGCGCCCAAGAAATCTGGGGCCTCATCAACATACAGGAACAAAAGATTTCAAAAATAATGGAAGAAAAGTTTTCCACACTTTAAGGGACTGGATCCCGCTATTGAGGGAATATTCTCGCTATAGTGGCATCACTACTGGGGGTAAGGGTCGCTATAGCAGGAGTCAATAGTTTATAGGGGTGAGAAATGGTTTTCTTTCCCATTCTTGCTCCTTCACTCGAAAAACTCCCCTCCCCTCTCCAATCAGTTTGCTCCTATAGTCGAAAACAAGATATTTATTGCTACCCTTCATTTTTTTTAACCTCTTTACACATATTTTTGCTAGTTTTATGCTTGAATTTGTAAGAATAGAAGGAGTTTTGGGTTAGTTTTGAAATTTGAATTGGCCAAATTTTGAAGCATGGTTGCTTTTCTTACATCTAAAACTCTTCTATAGCATTTTGGGCAAAAGAATTAAGGAGTACATGGCCAAAATGGGCTTGAATTTGTAGGGAATATGAAGGGTTGTTCTTGGTTTGGTTGTGACAATTTGGGCATGTTTTAGGAGTTATCATGCCCAAATTTTTGCATAAATTAGTGTTAGGGTACTTTATAAACACTAATCTGAAGTTTGAAAGTTAAAAATGGGGCCTTGCGTCAAGGTGCCATTATTGCACCTCTAAACTATCGGGGATGATGAAGGCCTTTATAGCGGCCTTATCCCGCTATAGTGACCTCTCTATAGCAGAGATATTCCCATTATAGCGACATCTCTATAGTGGGATGTAGCCTGCTATAGCGGGAGGCTATAGGCAGTAGCTTCTCAGTTAGGCCAAGGTATTGGCCTTTTATTGAAACTCAATTTCTTAACACTTTAAGAGTTATAACCTACTTTCTTTAAATGATTATACAGATCAATACACTCTAATGGCTGAAAACCAAGACAACACTCTAGTCTATGAGAGATTCCTTAACGAGGCCTGTCGGGAGAGATTACTAGAGTACATGAGAATAGGGTTTTACTATGAGAGGGCCTTCGCTATGAGAGGGGTATAGGAGAAGGTGCCTGTATTTTACAATCAACTCTAGGAGTTTGGTTGGGCTCGCCGGTAGTGGATCCCCTATCTGAGGTCTCGGGCTGGGTTAGGTAGTTTCATGCTATATTCCCCACCGTTAGGACGACCCTAACCCCACCATCCACATTAGAGGAGTGGATATCCCTGGGGATATTCATACTATTAATGAGGTACTGGGGGTGCCACACTTCTCAAATGTAGGGTACTTATCCAAGGCTCGGTAGATTAACATAAAGTGGCTATGGGATACTCTAATAGAAAAAGAGTTTAGGGACTAGGTCTACTGTCCCACTACCGAGGGCATCACGAGCACCCTTTTTTCAGTCAATTCTAAGAGGTGGCCGAACATGGTGTCCCAGAGGATTTATCCATTGGGCAATCTTTTCGACGTGACTTACCTTTGGGCTCTGGTGGTGGCCTACTCTATACAGAGGATCTAGTTGAATATGAGGGCACAGATCGTGATGGAATAGAAGGACTTTTATTAGGCCATCAAGAAGGCCCCTACCTTTCTGGACTAGTTTCTGCATTGTTCCGATGCATCAGGATGCCCGAGGAGGATGCTAATACTAAGCTGGAGATAGACATCCCTTTTCACCCCTTCAGGGTAAAACTAGTTTCATCCAAGGGGAAAAAGAAGAGGTAGGTTGGTGCGGCCGAGAGTAGTCGGGCTATAGAGGAGGTCGATAATGACGATGCTGATATTGCCCCTCCCTTCCAGTCCCAGATTTCTAGTTGTCGTCTTAAGGCCAACTGGCTGTAATCAGAAGACGTATGAAGTACACCCCTCGTAGCTCCATAGCCCTACCTCCCTCTGCCTAGGATTATGCTGCGCTTCACAGAACATTCCATAATGATGATTGATATCATTAAAATCACATATAGTGATAATATAAACCACACTTGTAAACCAATAAGTTTTCATTTTAAGTCATAGCATGTGATTAACACTTAGGATATCAAACACTCATTCACCTACCTTTAACAAGCATTATAACAAGCAATGCAGAAAACAGTTAGCAATCACACATGCATAACTCAGGTTGTATTCTGATTAAACAGACCACCATCAACAATTTGCACATATATATACATCTGGTGGTATGCCCCATCCCCAACTGTTTATCCTACTATTTGACACATTACCAGCTTTCCATTCCTCTGGTTACCATCATAGATTCTTCTGAATCCACCAATACTAATCACCTTTAATGAATAAGTATTTAATTAAGTTCAACCCAATTCTCGGTTACTACACCATTATTAAATCATACAAGGATGGACAAAAACAAAGTGAACACATAAATCCATAGACCATTTAATTAACACAACAGACAACTATTCCCACCCAATTAATTGGGTTTTACGGCCATTTATCCATACAAACATCGTGCCTGAAGGACTAAGCATATAACCTCCCATTAATCTACTTCATGCTTATACTTTCTAACCCTTGTCTAAACTACTCAGTTAAATCTAGCCTACCCGGATGCCAAAAAACAACTACAGAGGCATGTATACAAAATTTTGACTTAGTAGAAGCAAATTTGGACGTGAAATCAGTAGAAAAATCATGGGTTTTACCCCATCAATAAGAAATCCCTCCTCTCCAATGCTCCCAAACCATGAGGTATCCCTAGGAGGGTTTTTGGAATGAGCCTCATCCTTTTAAACCTGAAGAGGAGAAAAAAAAATATAAAATTTTATATCTGGGGTTTCTGGTCCCGTCGTCCCACTATAGATACCAGTCGGGCGCTATGGCAATGCCGCTATAGCGGGAAAATTTCTGCTATAGCAAGATGACGTCAGCCCTACCCAAAGTTTTAAATTTCAAAATTTTTAGTCGTGTCACCCCATACTAATTTTAGATCATATTTTTTGAAATTTTCTGTAACCCATACCCATAATGATGTGTCTTTTAATAGCAATGGAACAGGTTGTTACAATATCCAACTTGCACATACCACCATTAGGTAAGGATTTAGTTGGCTAAATATAAATGTTTTAGCAACTATTTTTTATAAATATTTTAGTAACTATTTTTTTTTTGGTAATGAGGAAATCTCCAAGAGTCAGTGGCGCACATTTTGAAACTCGATAGATAATGAACCCATAGTGTAACTATGGTAATGCAGTTTGAGAAGAATTGTAGTGGAAAGATCTAATGAAGTCTAGGAAGTATTACAAAATATTAAATAGCCATGGAATTTCAATTTGTGTGGCTGTTGTTAGCTATTATCCACAATTTTCAAATATGTAGATGAGAATCTATAGCTATATGTACATAATGTTGTGGTATAAATAGATAATATCTTGTGGAACTAGACGAGAAATCTAGGAAGAGAACCTGGATTAAGGGGAGTAGAGCTCATCTACGTATGGATTAGCATCTAGGATGGAAACACACCTAGTTTCCCCTGCTTGGATCACATACACGATTATATATAAATTCATTTAGAGTAGTTTAACATATTCCTGCTTAATAATGTAGGTGTGAGGCCTATCAGGATAAGTGACTATATGGCTCAAAAGACCATAATAATATTATCAATTATGTGATTCAAAAATTTGATAGGTATCGTAAATAACCCTAACAAATGTAATTTGAAAAGATGGAATTATGGAAGCTCTATAATCCTAGGTCTTTAAATCTCTATGAAAAACTCCTGCATTAACTCTCTTCTTTCATCATCTTACTTTTATCAAATTCAAATAGTACAATAGTTACGAGAATAATAACAAACTCAACTTCTCTTAAAACAAACTTACGAGAATAATAACAAACTCAACTTCTCTTAAAACAAACAACACTAGTTCTAATAGCTGCAATAGAGAAATGGATAGCTTGTAAGCAATTAAGTCTCTGTGGGATTGATGAATCCAATTGCAAAGTAATCACTTATTACTTGTGAACACATACACTTGCAGGTGCGTTGGAAGGAAAACAGTGATCTGGAGCATTTTAATGTAAACGCATTTATCATATTCATTAATCTTAAATTCATTTGCCAACATTATTTGGTCAAATTTTATATGTCATTATTTTAGCATTTTTTTTAGTCCATAAACTAACTTAACAAGTCGACACACATTCTTTTATTTTTTGGGAATTACAAATCCTTCAGGTTGATTCATGTAGATTTTTTTCTTCAAATCTCCATTTAAGAAGGTGTCTTCACATCAATTTGATGAATTTGAAGATCGTACATAATGGCCAACTCTATTAATACTAGAATATATGTAATCCTCATTATCAACAAGTATGTGTCAAAATAATCAAGACCTTCTCTTTATTTGAATTCTTTGACGATAAATTTTGCCTTATATTTGTCAATAATGTCATCATCTTTCAATTTTTTTAAAGATCCATTTGGAACCCAAAGTGTTGTTTCCTAGAGGAAAATCAATCGATTCCCATGTATGGTTATTCAATATGAATTCTATTTCACTATTTATTACCTCTTTCCAATATTGTGCTTCTAAGAAAGATATTGCTTCCTTAAAAGCTTGAGTCTCATTCTCCACTAAAATGTCAAAAAATAAGGATCAAAGGAAGTAGATGTCCTTTGACATTTATTGTTCCATGAATTCTCCTTGTTAGGGATACTTTCCTATGTTTCTTACCGGGGTCGTCCAAATCTTTTGCTCGACGACTCATATTCCTTTTTATACGAATAAATGTAGTAAAAAAATAAGCATTAACTAATTCAATTACCGTATTCACATAAATGTTAGGATATTCTGATTTATTAACCAAAAATTATATGCTTTTCAATTAGTTGCATATCCTATGAAAACACAATCAATAATTTTTTGTCTTATTTTAAATATTTTGGATTTAGAAACTTGCACTTTAGCTAATCACCCCACACCTTGAAATATTTCATATTGGGTTTCCTTTGTTTCCATTTTTCATATGAAATGTATTTCATTTTGTTATGTGGTTCTCGATTGAGTATTTATCTAACTGTAAGAATAACTTCCCTCCACAAGTTCAGTGGTAAACTAGAACATAACAATTAAGCATTCATCATCTTCTTTAATGTTCTATTTTTTCTTTCTGCAATTCCATTAAATTATGAAGTATATGAGGCTATTGTTTGATGAATAATTCCATATTTCAAATATGTTTATTCAAAAGGAGATTTATATACGCCACTCGTCTGGAGATATTGTACACTTTACTACTTTTTCCCTATATTTGTGTCTTCTTTTGAGGATAATTTAGATTAATACTTATGGTTTATACTTAATTTCATGATATATCACTTATATGAGGTGTGTTGTGTGATTTAGGAGAAAAAAATACAAAGTGAGACTAAAAGGGAGCATAAATAGTCGATTTTAGCAAAGAAAAATCCAAGGCAAAGTCGGGGGATCACGGAGCGAGTTCCACAGCAAATGGGTGTAAAGAATACACCCCTTAAAAGTTTACACCTTGTAAAGAAAAATTCAAGGTGAGCTGCAAAGAAAAATTTAGGGTGGGCTGTAGAGACTCGCGATGGGAGCTCCATAGCAAAGAAAAGAGGCTCGTACCGCAAGCAAATAATGGCAAGGGAAAACTCCCTCTATTCCCAGTTTGACTTTGAGGGGTCACTTAGGTTATTTTAGTGTGTTTTTTGAGATTTCAATCGTGGGTAGGTTTCTAAACCTTGTTTTCATGAATTCCCATTGATTTTATAACAAAACCATCTTCTAATCTTTGCTTTTGAACATGAAGTTTTGGGTTTTACCCGGTACAGAGAAAAGTGTATTTTGTTTCAATTTCAAGCCCGATTTCTACTCGATTTTCTTTGGGTTTTAAGATTTATAACCTTTAAAGTATGGAAAACATGATTCTTTATTAAAATTTTGGTTTTACCCTTTTTATTTTTGGAGTTAATTTTTGAAGTGATTTTGGACTCAGAACCAAAGTATATCAATATGGGTATCATTGGTTTTGTATTTATGTGTAGATATTATATTTAAATAGATTAGGCATGTTTGGTGTTTATTTGAGGGAGTAGAGCTTCCATTTAATGCTTTGGACTGTGATTTGACTTTACGGGTCTTCCTTAAGGTAAGTTAAGATGTACTCTGACTCTTTTCTGAAGTGTTTATGTGTTGTGTGTTTATTGCTTATATTTTATAAATCACTAATGGATTGGGAGTTCCACTTAAATGAGATGGAAAACATCTCTGTGGGTATCAGAGTCTATTGATGGGTTGAAATGATAAAATGGTTATCTTGATTGTTCTCTCTACTTGTGTATATGCTTAGAGTAAATTGTAAATAGTTTACTTATATATCTTAAGTAATTGATAGTGAGTATCTATTAAAAGCTTAAATCATGTTTGGTGGACACTGATTAAATGATTGGGGTTTAGTAACCATTTAGAAAATAGTATTGTTAAGAATGAAATCTTAATTATTGTATTGTTAGTAATTATTAGGGTTAGAAATCTCTTAGGATATAATCGAAAATGGTATTGTTAAGAATGAAATCTTAGCTTAGTTACTAGATAAGCGAATGAAGTTGAACTTTAGGGCATGTTGCTAACTAATACAGTTCTCCTTTTAGTAATTCAGTCTAATTCGTGTTATAATTAAGAAAAAATGGAGCTTATTTTGCAAAATAAGCTAGGTTTTGGGTAAGTTCTCTCTATATATATTGTAGGGATTATTTATTTTTATCGTGTTGCCCATGGGGTGGCTTATGTGAATATTATTATTGACTTGAGGGATTATTATTATTGTGATGCCCATACGGGGGCTGGTATTGGTCTTTTTTTAGTATTGTTTGCCTTTATTATTATCGTAATGACCCAGTGGCGACTTTGATAGATATTATTGGCCTTATTTGAGCAGAATTTTCCTTATTATCATCATGATGCCTGAGTGGGGGTTTGAATCGATATTATTGGCCTTGTATGGGCAATATATGTCTTACCATTATAGTGATGCCCAAGTGAGGGGCTTGGATTGATATTATTTATTCCCCCCCCCCCTCGACTCGTTATTACAGTGGTGTCATACGATGGCTTATATACTAATCTACTGAGATTTGATGAGATATTGAGCTTATTTATACCATTATTGAGTTATTCATTTCATGATATTGATTTGGTTATTAACATGCATCCCCATTTCATTCATTCATATTCATGAAATTGGTACCACTGAGAAACACTAATTTTGAAAAAAAATGAAACATTTTGCAAAACTCCTTGACCGAGGGATGTGCCGACAAAGTTGATTGAGCTATGAGATTATGATAGTATATGGGTTGCAAACCCCTCATGGGTCTTATCCTGGAAGCTTATACTTGGAAGGTGTATATGAGTTTCCATGCGATGGCTTCCATACAATGGCTTACATCCTTTTCAGTCCATTACATTATATCACTTGCATTATATTGCATTCCCTTGTATGATCGATATTGCATTTAATCATTTCTTTACATACTGTACTAGCATGATTGAGTTTTGTTTGTGATATTATATATTTTACATCTCATATTACTACATTCTGTTGCATTTTACCTTCTCTTGGGTGGCATGGCGATTGAGATATTATGAGACGTGGGATATTGTTATGGATTGATCCATTGAGACAGTTATATCACATCTAGTGTTTGTGGGATATGCACCTCATCTATTTTAAGTTAGGATTGTTGGAAAATTGATACCATATGCCGTGTTGGTGAGATTCTCTCGTGATGTGACCTATCTCTATTACTTTTGATCTTGAACTTGTACATACCTACCTTAAACCACTAATTTGATTATCTTGATAAATGCACTATCTAGTAGAATAGGTTGGGACTTTTCTGCGTGTAGGCTTATTTGGGGTAAATGGGATGGTTGGTGTGGTGGTCCTTGCTATTACTTTGGATTAGGGTCAATTATCGATGATTCTTACTGAGTACACACGTTTTGTACTCACCCTTGCTTTTTCTTTCCTTTTTCTACACCAGTACAGGTATTGATTCAAGTAGTGGAGCATAAATCACGTTCTTTCAGCATTAGCTTTACAGAGATCGAGCTAGCGGTTGACGAACGACAAATCTTACCCATATCTCTTCTTATATTATCTTATGCTTTCTTCGCATTTAAGATATTTAGGTTATTTGATCACTTTCTGTATTAGAGGCTTGTACTAGTGACAACCAGACTTGGGATGTATCATTGACTGTATTTCTTTCTATATCATATGGGATCATTTCTATCCTTTTTTTTTCTTCATTTTTATGTTGATTATTAAGTTTGGGTTGGGATCGGCTTACCTGTACTGAAGGGTGTGATAAGTTCCATCACAAACTCTAATTTGGGTGGTGACAAATTGCTATCAGAGCTTTAGGTTCATTGGTCTCATTAGTATAAGCTGAGTCTAGTAGAGCCTTGTGGTTCGGTGTGGAGACGTCTGTTATCTATCTTCGCAAGGCTATATGACTTTAGGAGAAATCAATTTCTTTATTTTGCGTTGCGTGTTCATAGGTTAATGTGACTCAAAACCCTCTTATTCACTCTCTCACAAATGGTAAGAACATTTTCTTCTTTGGCCAGAGATTCAAAGCCCATGGTTTTGGTATATGGCAGTGACAGAGGTCGAGGTAGAGGTCGGATTAGAACATCTAGACCAGCTAGAGGTTATGTTGGGATTGCCTTCTCAGGTTCTAAAATTGCTCATAATGATCGATCTATTGAAATAGAGGGGTTGAGCCTAGTTTAGACACCATCTATGATCATGTCCATACCTATACTTGAGGATTATTTGGTGGGTATTGGGTTTCCTCGAGAGAATGGATCTAGCTTTTATTCAGTATGCTATTTTGGGGCTTTATACTCCAGTGCACATTTGGCTTCTATAGATTCTCCTAGTGTTGGTAAGATATTATCGGGTATCACTCCACATCTAGTGACCTTACCTTTTATGTTCGTGGAGAGACAAAGTAGGTTTGTTGAGTTTATCAGGATAGATTCTCCTAGATTTAATGCAGATCCTAGGGTTGATGCTTATATGTTTTTGATTGGTTGTCGTGAGAGATTGCCCAGGTCGGGCTTGGTAGACACTAATGGAGTAGATTTCACTACCTTTCAGTTAATTAGACCAGCTAGACTGTGGTGGAGGAATTTTGTTGAGAGTAGACTAAATAGATCACCTACTCTCTCATGGGATAAGTTTGCTTGAGAGTTTCTAGAGAAGTTTGTGTAGAGACATGAAAAACTTGTGGGCAAGAGGCCTGTAGACCTGAAGATAGTAGCAACACATATGGTAGAGGCCAGGATCCAAGTAGTTATTCTAGGAGAGGGTTATATCATAGTGGCCGTCCAGGTTCTTCAGATTCAGTTCAGCAGACTCTTACACATTCAGGCTTCTTCCTATGTGGGAGTCTCAAGCACTATAATAGGGATTGTCCATAGCGTAGTTAAAAAAGATGCTTCATTAGTTGCTCAGAGAAATGACAGGTCTCAATATTATATTCCACAGGGTGGACTCGAGGCAGGAGCTTCTAGTATAATAGTAACAGGTATGGTTTCAATACACCTTTGATTTTTTTGTAGTTTTTGATCGGGGTCCTACATTTTCCCATAGGCTTACTTATTCTGTATTGGGACTTGAGGTGATTCATTAGTTTCTTATTTGGTTGTTCATATTGATACCTCGTAGATGATTCTTTAGTGGTGGATCGGGTGTGCCGATCCTGTATTGTGACTTATTTAGAGTATACAACTATGTTAGATATATTTTTTTGGGTCATCTGAATCTTAGTGTGATTTAGGTAGGATCTTCTTGACTGTTATGTTGCGTAATAGTGGTAGATTGATGGTAGGTATTGGTATATTCAGATTATAAGATATAATTCATAGGTTCACTCGATGATAAAGGTATTAGTTGGGATTGATGGAAAGTGGTTCGAGTATTGGGGTGACGAGTTGTAAATACATAAAGCTTACAAGTAAACTTATGAGGAATTATCTGCAAGTGTTAGTAGTAGTGTGCATACTCTAGTTAATGTGTTTTATAGGATCATATCGGTATATATGTGGATTGGCTTAGCACATTAACGATGAGATCGAGTTTGTGGGACGACTAGTGATATTTTCAGGTGTCCAGGCCTTGCAATTTGTTACATTCTTAGTTATTATCTTTGCCTACATGGAAGGATATATGGTGTTGAAACAATCTTCGGTTACACTTAAGAGAATTCCAGTTATAAGGGTGCTTGCTTTTGATTTGAAAGAACTTGTGAATGGAAATGCATTTGGTTGTAGCATTTATTATTTTAGAAATTAAATGGCTTAATGAAGTATTTCGTTCAGTGAGTTTTGTTTGGAGAATGCAGTATTATTACATGGTTCTTGTGTTAGAGAATACTAAATAGGGGAATGAGTTAAGGAAAATATAAGGAATTTGTACATAAGGAATTTTGAAGCATTTCAAATTGTGTTATGGTTAGGAGCAGGAAATTCAAAGTCTTGACAGTGGTCCGACAGTGACGTGAAGAGATTAGTTGTGACTTTTCCTGAGATCCAACTTGTGATTCAAGCGTCAATAAATGATATATAGTAATCTTGTATTTCTTCTATGGATTGATTGTCTCTGATATAACAGGTTTCTTACATGTGTATGATCAAAGGGGCTTTTCGTTCTACCAAATTATTAAGGACTTCAGGTTGATTGACACAATATGGGTATTGAGATCTACATGGATTATTGTGATGGGTTGCATAAAATTTAGTGACATATAAAGTGTACATGATTGTAGTATGAAGGGTTTTGTGATGGTTCACTATTTCCTCCATAGGTTGAGCATGAAAATATGACTATTTGAATAGTGATCGAAGTATGCTAAGTATGACCTTTGAGGTTTTGTGCAAAATGGATATCGATTTCTAACTTAGCTACTTCAGGTTGACGAGATAGTACTATCTGATTCGACAGTTATGATTTCAGCCTTGAGTAAGTTTGATTCAGTTAGGGAAATTCTTATAGGAGGATTAAAAATAGAGGTAAGTTCCTTTTGTGATAGGGGAAGGCATGATGCAGTATTGTGGAGAGGTTTTATGCGGCTCTATAGGTTCTTTGGGATTTTATGGGTTTAGGGATGATAATGGTTTTGTGGTACTGTTAATGATTTATAGTGTCTTCAATAGATTCAGGTTAACTGAGTATGTTCAGAACTTCTATTGTGATCGACTCAGTTGTAGGTATGGAGGAAGTTTGAAAATAAAAAAAACTCTTCATTGAGAATTTTGGCTTCAGATGCTAGAGTTGTGACCTTGAGGGTCATAGTGTGAAGAATTTCTACTTACTCTAGTGAGACCGGTAGTGCTATAGATGTGACTCTGCTTGAGAGTGCTTACACGAGGTCTACAAGGGTATTTGCGATCCGTTGTCTGTTTTGAAACTTTTTTTACCTTTACGTTCGAGGGTTAACGTGAGTCTTAGTGGTGGATAATTTAACAACTCTCGTTGTGATTTTTAAAGTTTTCTATGTTTTGACCATTTTACCCTTCTCCGTTGTTGCTTTATATCATTTATAAGTTATGGGATAGTTGGCATGGTCCCTGAAGCATTCAGGAGTTATTTATATGATTTTGTAGTTTTGAGCAGCCTTTAAAGTGATATAGTTAACTTTGGTCAATATTCTGTGATCCGAGCGTCGGATGGTGATTCTGTCAGTTCTATTAGATTTGGAATGTCTATTTTGGGCTAGTAGCATAGTTGGTTCGAGTCTCGAGGCCCTTTTGTAATTTTTGAGTGTTTGATTGAAATACGAGCTTTTATTAAGCCTAAAGTTAGTTTTATATGTAACTTGTTGATAACGACCTCATTTAGTAAATTCGATAGTTTCATTGAGTTTGAAATCTCAAAATTAGCCTAGTAGCATTATTGGTTTATTTTTTTGGTGTCCAAAACAAATCTCGAGGGTCCATTTGGACAGTTCTTGGCTTACGAGTTTTGTTGGTTTCAGCTGTTTGCTAGTACAACTTATCCCTTCTTCGCGTTCGCGACCCCTCTGTCGCGTTCGAGAAGAACAAATATTTCCTTCATCACGATCGCGATGGTGGGTACCGTGATCGCGACGAGTATTCAGTGGGCCGATTCATTCTTCCTTCATCGCGTTTGCTACAAGAGGCCTACATTCGTGAGAGTCTCGATTCGGATCTGGCCACGATCGCGATTAGATAGCAATCCTGGACAGACTTAAAACCTTTTTTCTACCCCAACCCTTATTTTCTCCATTTTTAGAGCTTGGGAGCTCAGATTGGGTTTTCAGATCTAGAGCCTGTAAAGTATGGATAACGTGATTCATTATTAAAATTCTAATTTTACCTTTTTCGTTTCTAGAGTCAATTTTTGAAGTGATTTTGGATCCTGAATCAAAGTGTATCAATATGTATATCATTGGTCTTGTATTTACATGTAAATCTCATAGTTGAATAGATTGGACATGTTTAGTGATGATTCGACGGAGTAGAGCTTCCGTTTGATGTTTCGAACTGTGATTTGGCTTTGCGGGTCTTTCTTAAGGCAAGTTGAGATGTACTTTGACTCTTTTCAGAAGTGTTTATGTGTTATGTGCTTATTGCTTGTATTTTGTGAATCACTAAGAAGACGTTTGGTTATGGGATAAGACCAAAGCTAATACATGAATAACTTGGTTATTCATGTTTTTAATTTTATACAATGTTTGGTAAGCATGGGGGATAAAAGTTATTCATATATTACTTTTATACAATGTTTGGTTGGTAGGTTTCCAAATGTTGTATAAAAGTTACAAGTATTAATTTTATACGGTGTTTGGTTGTGTTTTTGTAATCCTATATAATTAATACTTACATAACTTATGAGGGAATCTATGAATCATTTTATACGGTATAGAAGGTGGAATAAGTTATGTGGGTATTATAGTTATACATGGATTAAAATAACAAATTACACATTTACCCCTATTAATTCACTTAAAAAAAAAAAATTTTCACTGTTTTACTAATTCACATTTATTCACTATTTTAAATTTTCCTTGTACCTGACAGTATGCTATTTGTACCTCATGTATATGTAGCACTGCCAATTTTGGTTGACCATATTATACTCCTGGGAGGTTCTTTTATCATTTTTATTGTTATAATAAATAATAGCACTATTAATAAATAGTAAAAATATTTATTTTATGTATATACAATGCTCCAATTTTTTATTTTTTTTTAAATCAACTATACAATAGAATTTTACACTATTTGTTTATTTATTTATCTATAAATACTATATATTAATTTATAACAAATTAAATATTCAATAATCATGTATTGTAATCTCTAAATTACTAAAACCTACATAACTAAATAGTTTTGTAGTAGTTGATGTAATTGTTGGGATTTAGTAATCTCTTAGGGTATAACCAATAATGGTATAGTTAAGAAAGGAATCTTGGCTTAGTTACAAGGTAAGCAAATGAAGCTGAACTTTTTGGCATGTTGCTAACTAGTATAGTTCTTTTTTTAGTAATTCAGTCTAATTGGTGTTATGATTGGGAAAGATGGAGCTTATTGTATAAAACAAGCTAGGTTTTGGGTAAGTTCTCTATATCTACGTTGTAGGGAGTGTTTGTTATTATCGTATTGCCTGTATGGGGATTTATTTAAATATTGTTATTGACTTGAGATATTATGATGATGATGATGCCCGTGGGCTGATATTGGTCTTATTAGAGCATTATTTGCCTTTATTATTATCGCGACTCCTGAGTGGGGGCTTTGATTGATATTATTGGCCTTATTTGAGCATTATTTGTCTTATTATTATCGTGATGCCCGAGTGGGGGCTTCGATCGATATTATTTGCCTTGTTTGAGCATTTTATGCCTTTACCATTATCGTGATGCTTAAGCGAGGGGCTTAGATTGATATTATCGATGTCCCAAATGAATATTTATTATAGTGGTGCCATGCGATGGATTATCATGATCTACTGATATTTAAGGAGATTTTGAGTTCATTTATACCATTATTGAGTTAATTTATTAGATGATATTGATTTGGTTATGAGCATGCATCCTCATTTCTTTTATTCATATTCATGAAATTGGTACCACTGAGAAACACTGATTTTGAAAAAAAAATAATATATATTTTACAAAACCCCTTGACTGAGGGATGTGCCGACAAGGTTGATTGAGCTATGAGATTATAATGGTATATGAGTTACGACCCCCCCCCCCCCCATGGGTCCTGTCCTGGAATCTTATGCTCGAAATGTGTATACGAGGTGCTATGCGATGGCTTAAATCATTATCACTCTATTTCATTGCATCACTTGCATTTAATTGTATTCTTTTGTATGATCGATATTGCGTCTAATCATTTTCTTACGTATTGTATTATCGTGATTGAGTCTTGTTTGTGATATTGTGTATTTTATATCTCATATTACTACATTATATTGCATTGTACCTTTTCTTGGGTGGATTGGTGGTTGAGATATTATGAAACGTGGGGTATTGTTATGGCTTGATCCGTTCAGACTGTTGTATCACATCTAGTGTTTTTAGGATATGCACCTCCTCTACCTTAACCGGATTGTTGGAGAATTGATATCATATGTCGTGTTGGTGAGACTCTCTCGTGATGTGGCCTATCTCTATTGTTATTGATCTTGAACTTGAACATGCCTACCATAAAACACTAATTTGATTATCTTGATAAATGTGCTATCTGCTAGAATAGGCTGAGACTTTTCTGCGTACAGGCTTATTTTGGATAAATTTGATGGTTGGTGTGGTGGTCCTCACAATCACTTTGGATTAGGATCAGTTATCGACGATTCTTGCTGAGTACATGTAATTCGTACTCACCTTTGCTTTTTCTTTTCTTTTTCTGCACCCTATGCAGGTATTGATTCGAGTAGTGTAGCACAGATCGCATTCTTTCAGCATTGGCTTTATGGAGATCGAGGTAGCAGACGATAGGTCTCAGAGTTTACCCGAATATCTCCTTACCTTATCTTATGCTTTATTCACATTTAAGATATTTAGTTTATTTGAAAATATTCTGTATTAGAGGCTTGTACTAGTGACAACCAGACCTGGGATGTATCATTGAGATTGTATTTCTTTCTATATCGTTTTGGATCATTTTTATTCCTCTTCTCCCGCTTCATTTTTGTGTTAATTATTCAGTTTAGGGTGTGATAGGCTTACCTATATCGGAGGGTATGACAGGTGCCATCACAGACTCTAATTTGGGTCATGACACCCACAAGCCTAGATATCAACTTAGCTATACATCAAAGTAAAAGAAGAAATTATACCTAAAACTTCATCTTCAAGATCAACCATTAATTGATTCACAAAGAAATTCCACAAAGTAATAGTATTTTCCTAAGTATCTTTCACACAATCTCAATGACTTTCTCAAAAAGGTAAAGAATATTCTCCTTAAAAAGTTGTTGCTGGTTCAGAAACCTAGAAATACCTTAAATAAGCCCATAAATATGGAGTACAAAAATTATAAAATTGCCACTAAAACACCATTGTGCGGTCTGAATCGGGCCACACATCTGTGGTACGGTCCACACTTTGGGAATTGATACCGTACATTAGTGTTGAGTTTTTGATCTTCAGTCTTTTCATCTGATTGTGTGGTGAAAAGGAGCGATCTTACATCTGGTATGCCATCTGCACTTCTAGCATTAAATACTGCCTCTTGGTCTTCAAAGATCATTATGTTCTAGAGCTTTATGCGATGTTGAGGCACATTGTATGAACCGTATACATGTTGTTCGTCGTACTTTGGACACTTTTCCTCTTTGCCCATGTTTTTTTTCTCCTTTTTGTTATTTTTATGCTCCTTTTGTGGTTTCTTAGTTTTATTAACTGAATTCAAAAAAACCAACAAAAACACTATCTAAAAATGCTTTGAGGACATCAAATTCTATGCAAATGAGCCATAAATCGATCGCTCATCAATGCCTCCAACTTAATTTTTTTCTTGTCCTCAAGCAACTAAAGCTAACAACAAAGCCACAACGACTAAAATTGGTATTTCTTGTGATTTTACGAACATGATGCTTTTAAACTTAACATTTCCCCTCATCTCAATACAAATCAAGAATGCCTCATCTATCAGACAATCAAATCATGAACAACAGGCGTCAGATGATGACTGACTACTACTAGACCATGGCCATGCTCAAACACACCTATTAGAGACTCTCCTTGTGCTAGTTACATGCAACTTTAGTGCCCTCCCACCAAAGAATATCCCTTCACTCATCATGATATCAAATGAAAAACAAGGGATGATAGCAACTATAGGTCACACTCTCAAAGAAGACCAAGTGTAGTGAATGACATAGTCTTGCTCATATTTTCTGCCACCACATTTGAGGAGTGTTTGGTTGAAAATATCTAAGTACTTTACGAGCTAGTAATGTAGGGAAAGGGTAAGGTTGGTTCGTCATTTGGGTTAAAGTGACTACACCCTCCCCAAGCACTATATGAGGCTATTCAATGCCCTTCTTTTGTTGTTCAACCATCTTGCCAACTTTCTTTTATGTATGAAGTCTCTTTATTTATTATGCCACTCAACTCATCCTTCCTTCCCTCAAAGAAAAAGGTAAACACCATTTTTTAATAGTGAAATACACTAAGGAAGAAAACTAGTAATGAAATAAAGTAAGGAAGGATGTCATTAGCTCCTACTTCTCTTTACATCTACTTTAAAATCCTTTGTTTTTCATCAATCAACTACTTCACCCCCAACATAGGCTTTTGACCTCACTTAAGTGCTTCCACGGAGGGCTTGGTTCAAAGGAGGTGAATTTTTCAAAAAATATTACGCCTTGTAATATGATTGTCCAAAGTAAAGAATTATAAGGCACAAATGGGGGAAATATGGATCTCTCAACTCTCGGGTAGGTAGGCAAGGTCTTTTCATGAAAGTTACTCTCCATTCAAGGTCTAAGGTCATCTCCTCAACTATACACTTTCCAAAATAACAGTGACAGACCAACGGGGCAAGTTCTTGATGTAAATACAACATAAGATCGAAATCAAAGCCTTACCACTGATGGCACAAAACTACATATCAATCCTCCAATTTGGCAAAATGCAATCATCACGCAGTCAACAACAAGTACTAGAAAGTCAAGAAAAGAGGCATGTTTTCACAATAATGATCATTCAATTATATTGGCACACTAAAAATTTAAAAATTAGCACATTTGAGAGGGGTTTCATTAATCAAACAAAATAAGCCATTCATGCAAGAATCTACACAAAAGTACCAATAAAGTCAAAGCATTCTATCATTAGGCCATGGTTACTCAAAATACAGATTTGGAAAAGAACCTAGGAAAAGTTGATCATTAATGTATAGTTTTGTTAGCTCTGCTTTTTGAAAATACTCTGACGGGCTGAGTATTTTCTAGACTACCCTGATTTTTTTCTTCTCTGGTTGCGTTGATTGTTCTTGGAGATAGAACTATCTCTTTAGATATCTATTCCATATTCTGATCCACCTCATCATCTTTTTTGACAATATTTTCTTCCTTCTCCTTAATAAGGTTGCAACTTCCATAACCTCACCGATAGTTTGAGTTCCTATTTCATGCAAAACCTTATTGGGAGAATTCACTGTCACCTGAGATGACTGGGCTGCCTCTGTCTATTATCGAACTACTGTTGGAACTTCAACAATAGCCAATGCATTAACCTCCTCTCAATGGTTCTGCTTGTCTTAGACTGTCTTTAGTAATGGATAAGTGTACAAAGAGAGAACAGAGATAGAGCAAGTTGCATTTTTCTATCATCTGATTGAGTGATTTTATAAGGGAAAGGAACTAAGTTGAGTGACCTTATTGATAGTTTGATACAAAAGAAAGTTAATGTTTTTGCTACATAATTCTTCACAGTTCAATGATCTTTTGATATATTTACTTTATTTTTATTGCATTTATATTTATTCAAGAGCATTTTATTTTTTTTGTAGGGCTGCCCTCCCCCTTTTTTTTTTGGGTTATGTTTATTATAATCAATAAATAAATCAGAACAAGATAAAGAAGCAATCTGCTGCTCCTTCCAGATTTGTACGTCATCAAAAATAAGTTTTTTTCTCATCCATCAGTTATTCTTGATAAAGTGTACTTTTTAAATTCTTGATAAGTAAAGTTATTAATAATTTTTTTTAATTAATAATATAATTAATGCATTTTTTTTTTTTGAGACATAATATTTCATATATATGAAATTTCTTCTATTAATTCTTTCTTATATAAAAAGTTTATTTTTTCTACAAGTATTCAATATTTTCTTTTTTAAACAAAAACCTATAATTTATTATTGCTAAAATAAATGAGGCTCCTCAAATTTGGGGGCCTAAGGCGGTTGTCTATTTTATAAGGGCAAACATCATAAATATAGAAGGTTTGACACCTAATCACAAGGAACCTCCTAAGTTTAATATTAATTACAAAATATATCGAAGTGATTGTCCCCCCCGATACACATGCCAATTTTCGGGTGCATCGGAGATACACAAACCAAAATCGTGTGTATCAAGATGGGTGGTGGACAGATCTGTTGTTGGAGAGGAGGAAAGTCGTCAGAATTTCATGGATCTAGAAGTCAATGGATAGTGACGAAATAGAAAGTCGTTGGAATTCCATGGATCTGGAATTCCATGTACAATGACGAGGAAGAAAGTTACAGCGGTTCGTTGTCGTTCGTCATCGGAATTCCATGGATCTAGTAGGTATCGCCGGAATTCCATGGATCCGGTAGGTCTTACAAGAAATCCATGAATTTGATAGGTCTCACCGGAAATCAATTAATGTGTACTCATGTATCTAGCCGTGTATCTTACCCGTTATGTGTATCTCATGTATCTAACCATGTATCTCAGCCTTAGATACACAGTCCCAGATATACCGTCTTAGATACACAGTTACAGATACACGCAAGCCTGTATATCTCAGATACACATGCCTAAGATACACGCCACCCCGGTATGTTGCGTAATTTAATTTAAAGTTAAGAGAACTTTTGAAAATAGCCCCTTATGTTTGGCTATTTTTGTTATTTGCCAATTTTTAAAAGCTGTAAGCCGGTACAATGACCATCTCTATCGGAACGGAAAACAAAGACAAAAAAGTTTCAAAGGAAAAGCCTTTATTAGATGGACAAGCTAACACAGCCAAGGGACAAAATACAAATGTACCCTATATGGTGATGGGCAATACTTAATGGAATAAACAACCCCGAGGAATCCATAATGGAGAAGGAGAATGTTGGAGAACTAAGGTGAGTGAAATTAAATTTCAAAGTTTCCATTATCACCTTTGTTTTTTACCAAGTGTCGAGTTAAAGAATTCATCCAACAGAAAGTATTGCACGTTTCTATTCTATGTAGGTTTATTGTGAAGAGGAGCTGGTGGAAGCAATTGAAACAGCAAATGGAGCAAAGAAAGACTGTCTATGCTTCATTGAAGTGAATGTTCACAAAGCTGACACTAGCAAGGAGCTGCTTGAATGGGGTTCTAGGGTATCAGCAGCTAATAGTCGTCCACCAAACCCACAGTAGTTGTTCAAAGAATGTATATACAACAAAAACTTCTTGCAACTTTGAAGTTGCCACTATATGCTGTAATATTTTCTCTGAGTTCCTAGTTTCCATTATCACCTTTGAAGTTGCATCCTTGTGGTAATTTCAGCTTCTGACAATTGAATCATGAGTCCCCTGCCTCAGCAATCACAGTACTGTCACCAGACAACATATTCTGAATGTGCTGAAATAGAACATAAACCCTTACTGCCTCCTTAGGCTCAGTTTTGAGAGGATGTCCATCAGGAACATATTCTATAATAATTCTCATAAGAAGTGGGATTATGCTTTAATCTCTTTACTAATGCAGCAAGGAAATCCCTCATCAGGACACACCGAATGCAGGTCCATTCCCAATTGTCACACGATCAGGCTGGACAACAATTGCTTTGGAATAACCAACAGAGTTAAAATCATTAAAAATAGGTCCAGCAAACAAGTACGCATCAGCAGATTCCACAATTTCAGCACAGAATGCTGTGCTCACTATACCCCAATAAGTTCCAATAAAATTGGGATGGCGTTCCGGAACCAACCCTTTAGCGACTGGCATCACTGCGACCGCATAACCACAGCGGTCAGCCAACTCAACAAAAGCATCACATGCCTTTGCAACCCGCATATTTTGCCCTCCAACAAGCACTGGCTTTACTGCTTTGTTCACGAACTCAGCTGCTTCCACTGCTGCTTCCAAACCCATCATATTACTTAATCTATACCGAGATAATACGACACCAAAATAAGCAACTCAGACTCTTAAACAGAGGTAGGTACGACATATAAGTAGAGTGGATGTACATGCATTAACTGTTCAAGATTATATTTTTAGACCTTAGATTACATATGCATATCTAAAATATGTATGTATCAAGAGATGCATCCACAATATTTTAAATCATGGATTCATGAACGACTAGCTAAACCGCATCAACAACATATTTCTATACATTTGAACAAAAAAGAACAGATGTTTATCTGTTTAAACGACTTCAACAGGAATATACAAAGTCTACAATCAGAAGAGAAAAAAAATTATACTCACTCCATTTCAAAATGTTTGACTTGGCATGGAGTTTAAGAAAATTAAAAAACTTTTGAATCTTGATATCAAATGTAACAAAATGTTATTTAATATTGTGCTCTTAAACATGTCATGTGGAAAGTTGAAATTAAAAATTTTCAAAAAAGGAAAGATTAATTCTTTTTTAAACGGACTAAAAATGAAAGTTAAACGGACTAAAAATGAAAGTAGGTCATTCTTTTTTAAACGGAGGGAGTACTATCATTTAAATATAACCGAAGGGTCAAGAATATATTTAACCTGAGAGAGAAGGCAAATGAAATTGGTTTGCGACTGAAAGTAGGGTGTGGAATCCCCGGCAAATTACCGCCTATGCTAATATGAACCGGCTTGCTCTCTTTCAAAGAAGTGGAAATTGCAATGTCAATTAGTTCATGAGAATCCTCTAAATTATTCAACACAGCCTGCAAAACCCAGAAAAATATTCTAAATCAAGCAATAAGGTCATGCCAAAATGGCACAAATAAGTATTCCTCCATCCTAATTTATGTGGCATAGTTGAAATTTTGAGATTCAAATTTTTACATTTGACAATGAATTTTCCTTGTATTTGGATGGTTATTGCCCATGTTATTTTGTGTTTGGATGCTTATTGCCCATGTTATTTTATTGTATTATATTGTCAGTTTAGGCCAAACACATCGACAGCCTCCTAAACTTGGCACAAACTTTTATTTTGACACCTTAAATAAGCATTGTTCATTTTAAACATTCGAAGTAGTGTTCTATTGTGTCATTTTGACACCTTTTTGATGATGAGCAAAACAAATAAGGAGAGTGTAATACACTGTCCGGTGATGTGGCAGACAACAAATAAAATAATTACATGTGGTATTTTAAATTTTTTAAAAAACCTTTGATTTAAAATAAAATTAAAAAAAATAATTTTAAAATCTTTTAACCCCTCCCCCCTCCCCAAGATCTTCTCCAACACACCCTCTCTTTTTATTTTTTTCCACAACAACCCCATCCCACCCCCTTCCAGGGATCATCTTCGATCCTTTCTCATTTGAAATGTGAAACAAGCTTCCACCATTTCCTGAAGAACTCCTTCAATGGAGGTCGGATGTCAATTCAAATCTATTTTTTAATTAATTTTTTATTTTTGGATCTTTTTCTTCATTGTATTATTTTTCAACTCTACCATCACCTTCTCCACCATTTTCGTCAGAAAAAATTGATACCAAAGTGTAATAAGTCAAAGTGAAAACATATACGTATTAGTTAACTATGATTTGTAAAGACACGTGTGTACTAGATTGATGTAAACAATGTAAATTGATAAGCTTTTTCTGCTACATATGTTGTTTTCACCAAATATTTTGTTTCAACGCCGTACAAGAACTGTTTAAGAAAGACTCATTTCCTTTGCTATTTTCTACTAATAACAGTCAATTCCCTACTCTTTTTCATTTCACCTTCACATTTCTGATAATGATTTTTGGTATCAAATAAATTGGAATTATTGAAGCTTTTGGCTGTAAAGGATTCTCTATTAATTCTGTAGTATCACCCATAGCTGGAAACATTGATCGATTCATCAAAAACTTTGAAAATCGAACAATAATTATTTTTGGTAGGTTCTACACCTCTTTCCTTCGTGTTTCTTTTAGTCAATTTGCTAGAGTTTCCATTTTTCCTTTCTACATTAGTTAGAACATACAAATCTATTTTTAGAGAATTATTGAAAAAAAAACAGATGAAGAAGAAGAGAAGAAAAAAATTGATCTTTGAAGAATTTGGGAAATTAGGGCTAAATTGAGAAAGAAGATAAATATAGGTGGGTATGGGTCAATATTATTGTTGATGGGCCAACCAGGATGCCATATCAGCAAAAAGGGGCCTTCAACTCGCCTTTGAAGGGTGAGTTCAACGCAACGTGCCAACTGGGCAAAAGGTGTCAAATGACACAGTTAGAGGCTGGTTTAGGTGTTTTAAAATAAACAACGTCCACTTTAGGTGTCAAAGTGAATGTTCGTTCCAAGTTTAATTAGGGGCCTGACGATGTGTTTTGTAATGACCCTCTAGGTCATTTTTCAATTTTCATGCATTTTCGGCATTTCAAACTTTCCAATAATTGCTACCTGTTATTTATGACCTGCCTGGACACGTGGTTCGGTTCTCGGGTAGTTCGTTTGAGAATTTTATCAATACCGAGCGTATTCTGAAATATTTAATTTACATTAGAATTTAGTAATTTTTATTTTTATTGCCTTTCTGAAATATTTTTGATATTTATGAAAATTCTTTAATTATGATATATTTGTGTTATTTTATAATTTATTAATATTTTAAACGGAGATAGTGAGTCTAGTTATGTTGAAATTTTTTTATTATATGATAGAGACTTTATTCAAAATAATTTTCTATTAATTATGGTATATTTAAAAATCTATATTTATTTTACCACGAACCTTCTTGATACCCGAGTACATAGGTAATGAGATTGAAATATTCTTGGGAGTTGCCACTCCACTCCACGTGGATGTGGATGTGGATGAAGTGGCCAGCAAATCATGACTAAGTGATTAGGTAGCACATGCGGTATTAGTTGGTTAATTGTGATCAAATTATTGAAATTGATAACTACTCTTGGTCGGTCAAAGTGATTAGTTAGTGACTATATATATATATATAAGGATATGGAACTGTAGATCTTTATAATTTTTCATTACTTAGTGTAAAATGTAAATAGCTATTGCCTAAGTAAACATGTAGATGGAAATTATGGAGAAAAACATGTTTTATGCTATATTCGACCACCGATAGAAAATTTATTATCTATATCTAGTTATTCAAGTTTGGATTTTAGTGCGAAGCTTGAACCTAGGAGGATATTTCCTGATTCTTGGAGGTTTTTAACATGGCATTTTTTGGAGATCGTGTGGAGGGGACGAGTAGCTCGTGGACGGTTTGAGGCTTCTGCTCGGCATCAAAGTTGGCAAATTTCTACTTTGCTCTACGAGATGGTGTATTTTCTAAATTGCATGTGGGATAGGGGTCTATATGATAGGTTTAATGCTATTTCCTCATTTCGGTATTCTTAGCTTTCATTAGGATTCTTAGACTAGAACCATGTGCCGGAATCCTTAGTATAGGTAGACGTTTTTCCCTTTATAGCATGGCTTAGTAGGTGTAGTATCCTTGGTATCAGAATTAGAAGGCTTAGCTTAGTTCAGGTAGTCGCTTACTTTAGAATGGGTTCCTCTGGGTGCGTTAGCTAGCATAGCAATCATGTAAAATAACTACTATAGAATAGTACCCCCTTTATAACACTTGGACCTTAGGCTTCTTTAGTATTGTATGGTCCACTTGGTATTGACCCTTAACTTATATATTTACCTTTTTACGTCTACAGCTCAGATTAGGATATGGATTCTTGTTTACATGTTATAGCCTTAGTTTGGCATTAGTAATCCCTAGTATAGATTTGGGTAGTACCTTTTGATAAAGATGTCATCCCTCGGTTAATTCTTCAGTAGCATGCTTCCAATCCTTTACTTTCACTTCTTGAATTTCTATGTACATACATATAGATTTACATTGGTCGGTACATTGTTGGGCCCGATGCCTTAGTTATGACTCGGTTGAAGTTCCAGGTTAGTATACTTATGTTTGAGGGCTAGCATTACCTATTTATACATAATTGTATGATTACCTTCTTGTTTGGATACTGGCGATGGTATGCATTCCTTCATAGAGGCACGCTCATGCATTGTGGTACGATTCCTAGGAAAAATATCGATTTTCCCTACTATTTTCAAAAGAAGGTATTTATCTCACCCTTTTATCATAAACTGATTTTTTAAATGGAAGTCATACCTCCCTTACTATTGGTTGATGGATTTTAAGGCAAAGATACACTTATTTCTACTACTTTAGTCCCGATTCAATCTCGAGCACTGGATTTACTGATTACCACTTATTTAGTCTAGGTTTGATTCCAAGCACTTATTACTCATGCTTATATTCGGTACTGGATGGAGTGAATTGATTATGGATATTATGGAAGTCCTGGTTCAAGACCAAGCAGTGTATACGGATATCCCGAGTCCCCAATGGGCCCCTCCATCTGTGTGCCATAGTGCCAGAGGAGGATGGACGCTGTAGGTCCTACCTTTGCAAGCTGTTGAGCTGGAGGGAGTGTATACACTTGTGTTGGATATGGTACTTGGTTCATCTTGAATCACCTAGTTTTTCATGGCATTCATCCATTCATATGCATCACCTATCACTTGTTGTTGTGTACTTTTCGGGCTTATGGGGATCCGATTAAGTTATTTTTTGATTATTATTGTTTAGATTGTGGCAGGATGGTTATGGACTTGTACCCATGATCGTAGGTATGCGTTAGATTTCCTTTCCTATTTGATATTATGATCCTTATTATTAGATTACCTGGTGATTAAATGTTCTGATTGTGCTAAAGCAAGCATTTTTATTATTATGATGGTTTATCTTTACTTCTTTACTGTCCTTATTGTATTTTATTTCTTAGTTAGTTGCCTGTAATGTATACCCTTGCCTTACATTTATATTTCCATTTATCATTGGAGCTCAGTCGGCCTACGCCTACTGAGTACCGCGTGTTTGATACTCATGCTACACTTCTACACCCTACAGATCATAGTACAAAGAGACAGTTTGTTGGCGTTCAATGATACGCCACAAGCAGGGAGGGTGTCTGGTACATCGAGTGGTTCTCAGGCTAGAGTTGGGTTTGTTGTTGTTCAACAGGGTTCTTTATCAATTTTAGAGTATGAGATAGGGTTTCTCGAGTAGGCCAGGCAAACTTCTATATTATATTGTACAGAGCATGAGATGATGTAGGGGCTTATCAAAAGACTAACTTTACCACTCCATTTGGCGTTCGAACATTTGATAGCAGTTGGATCTACTTTTATCCAGGTTATTGATAACGCGAGGACTACAGAGAGGGCAAGTCTTGAGATGTATAAAGGTGGCGGTAAAAGGCCCTATCAGCAACACAGTTTTAGTGGTATTCTGTTCGAAGGAAGGGATCCTACCAGCAGAGGTCAACATCACTCACAACCTATCAGGTCTGTAGAGGTAGCACCTCAGATTATAGGTGATTCTCAGATAGGCCATGGTTATCTCAGTGGATAGAGTCCTTATTAGGCATCAACGAGTTCTCGATATAGTTCGTTAGGTCATGGAGACCGGTCAGGATCAACGCGTGTCTACCACCAAATTAGAGCTTCAGGGGTTTGTTATGACTGTAGGGAAACCAATCATTAGTCCAGATAGTGTCCCTGACTTGGGATCATTGAGCAGTTAGCGCAACTAGATCAGTCTCTTAGGGATGTGGTACCGTCTGTCAGAGGTGGTGCCCTAGGTATTAGGATAGTCCCCAAAGTGCTAGGTGTGATTCATTGCTAGGTATTACAGGCGCTAGTGTAGATACTCAGTTGGGGGTTGCATGCGATCAGCTTTGTGTTTCTTCGGGTACGCTAGGGGCCGAGATTTCATAGGAAGCTATTATAGGTGTAATTTGGATTTGTTATCCTTTAGTTTTCTATGTTGTTTGATCTGGGTTTTCATACCTAGTTGTGTTTACCAACTCTGCTATTATCGTATCATTGTTGTGAACCTTTTTATCTGGGTTATGCATATATGACTACCCTCGTAGATATTTCCATTTAGTAGTGGATTGAGTGGATTGGTATTATGATTATCTTGGGGTGTGGCGCTTGGGTAAATTCCTTTTTGTTTGGCATAGTGGCCTTGATATGATCCTACAGTGGTACTTTTTTTAAAAAAAATTTATGTCACCTGCACTTTATACTATTGCTACTTGATATTGTGTTAATAGTTATTGATCCTTACCTGATAGATTGCTAGACTAGCATTATCTAGTTAGTATCTCTTTTCTTGCGACTCTTGTCCGTTTAGCTTAGATGCCTACCTTAGTTATGGTTTTCCTTTTTCTGTTGGTAAGATAAGGTCGGTTGTTGAGAGAGTTGTGTGAATAAAGGTTTGGCCTTCCATGGATATATTGTAATTGTAACATTGGCAATCTTTTTGTATGGTCCATTTCTAAGGTTGGTAAGTTTGGGGTTTATTCTTTTAGTTTGTCTGGTTCACCAC
Organism: Capsicum rhomboideum; assembly: GCA_031232105.1. Classification (NCBI taxonomy): domain Eukaryota; kingdom Viridiplantae; phylum Streptophyta; class Magnoliopsida; order Solanales; family Solanaceae; genus Capsicum; species Capsicum rhomboideum. The sequence continues at coordinate 109,303,436 of CP124711.1, forward strand.
TCGGTAGTGGTCTTGATCTTGGCGTTGGTGTTGTGTCGGGTACTCAGTTCTTTCTGGAATGACGTTCATAGTCAAGTGGAGTGGAGGGAGGTTTAAATGGGTGATTTCAGTATCTTCTCATTTTGGGATTTGTTTAGCCTAGTGTGACTTCGTGGGATGCGTCCGCTTAGTGTATTAAAAATAAGGATTGTTATATATTCTTGTGTGTCAGTTGTCAGAAACCAAAGGGTGTTACTCTAGGGAGCGAGTATTATTAACCATATTTCCTAAGTTTCTCGAGATTTGTCTATCATTAGGACTTTTTACAGTCCCCATGGGTTCTTAGTTATTCCTTGGTCTTGCTTACATTCTACAACAGGTATGGATTATTTGATCGTATGTTTCACCCATGATATAACTCATTTATGCTTGTATTCCTTGGCGGCACCTTAGCTTCAGTCTTTGTGGGGGCCATTGGGTATGTGCTTAGTTCCTTAAGGTGAGATTGGCTTAGGTATTTGACATTCTCGAAGATTTACTGGCTTTGGTTTTAATTTTGACTCTTTCAGATGATGGCCTAAGAGTTGTGTTAGCTTTTTTGTTTGGACGCTAGTTTGTTAGCCGGATCAGTTTGAGCAGTTGAGATCGAGTGGTTCAGATCTATTTATAATATTATTGCTATGGATTGCGTATCTATTTGCATCTTATGTTTTGAGGGTTTGTTTCAGTTGATACATTATCAGTAAGAGGATTAGGCCTACCCACTGCTTATCGATTCAGTTTTGAGAGATTGACTGAGATGGATGTTCGAAGGATGGTCCGTTTGCACATGGTGTTGGTTTCTACTAATTCTAACCTTGGTTGTCAGTTTTTATCAGGCTTTTTGGAAGACTACTCAACTGGAGACGGGTATCCGAGTTGAGTTTAGAGTAGCTTTTCACCCTTTGATCGACACTCAGTTAGAGTGGATTGTTCATGTTTTGGAGGCTGTGTTTCAAACTTATGCTATTTATTTTGAGGGTCATCAGGACCAGTTATTGGCTTTAGTAGAGATTACAGACATTAGTCGTAACAATTTGGGTATTCAGGTGGAACCTTATGAGGCATTGTTCATATGCTAGTCCGTACGGATTTCTGGTGGGTTAGCTTCATTCGTTCGAGGTCAGTTGTGATGTGAATATGCGGACAGTACTTGAATGATGTTGGAGAGATTCTTTGTAGTTCAGAGTAGACAACAAGTTTGGAAAGACAAGAAAATGTTAGATTTGGAGTTTGGAGTTGGTAGTATGGTTCATGAGTTGGGTTGCCCTTAGCCTGGTCAAATATTTGCTTAGTTGTGCTCGTATCAGTGTGGTGTCGATATACTTAGATTTGGGTATGGCGTACTTCAGTCGAGCTTGGTTCAGTTGGAGGCTAGTCAGCTTTTAAGGAGGATCTAGTGGTTATTTTGAGAAATGAAGTAAGGAAGTTGAAATCGAGGGAATTCCTCTAGCTTATGTTCTGTAGAGGCATTATTCAATTCGGAAGAGTGTCTGGGTAACCTTGTGAGGCATGTAGACCTAGTACCCTCACCTACTTGAACTTTTGATCTCTTTTTGTTCCTTGACTTTCAAGGACGAAAGTCCTTTTAGTAGTGGATGTTGTAATGACCCTCTAGGTCATTTTTCAATTTTCATACTCCCTCCGTTTCAAAAAGAATGACCTAGTTTGACTTGGCACGAAGTTTAAGAAAATAAAGAAGACTTTTAAATCTTGTGGTCCTAAATTAAAGTTATGGCAAATGTACCAAAATGCCCTTAAATCTTGTGGTGTTAAACATGCCACGTGGAAAGTTGAAATTAAATTGTTTCCAAAAAAGGAAAGAGGTCATTCTTTTTGAAACGGACTAAAAAGGAAAGTAGGTCATTCTTTTTGAAACGGAGGGAGTACGTTTCTGACATTTCAAGCTTTCGATAATTGCTACACGTTATTTATGACCTACCGGGACAGGTGGTTTAATTTTTGAGTAATTCGTTTGAGAATTTTTTTCAATACCGAGCATATTCTAAAGTGTTTAGTTTAAATTAGAATTTAGTATATTTTTATTTTTATAGCCTTTCTAAAATGTTTATGATATTTATGAAAATTCTTTAGTCATGATATATTTATATTATTTTATTATAGCTTTATAATTTATTAATACTTTAAATGGAGATAGTGAGTCTAGTTTGTTGAAAAATTCTTATTATATGATAGAGGCTTTATTCAAAAAAAATTTCTATTAATTATGATATATTCAAAAAGTTATACAGTATTTATTTTACCACGAACCTTCCTAATACCCGAGTACATAAGTAATGGGATTGAAATATTCTTGCGAGTTGCCACTCCACTCCACGTGGAGGTGGATGAAGTGGCCAGCAAATCATGAGTAAGTGATTAGGTAGCACATGCGACATTAGTTGATTAATTGTGATCAAATTATTGAATTTGATAACTTTTCTTGGTCGGTCAAAGAGATTAGTTAGTGACTCCCTCTCTCTCTCTCTCTCTCTCTCTCTATATATATATATATATATATGGATATGCTACTGTAGATCTTTATATTTTTTCATTACTTAGTGTAAAATGTAAATAGGTATTGCCTAAGAAAATACGTTGATGGAAATTATGGTGAAAAACATGTTTTACGCTATATTCGACCACCGATAGAAAATTAATTACTTACATCTAGTTATTCAAGTTTCGATTCTAGTGCGAAGCTCGAACTTAGGAGGATTTTTCCTGATTCTTGAAAGATTTTGACATGGTGGTTTTCGGAGATCGTATAGAGGGGACGAGCAACAAGTGGACGGTTTGAGGATGCTATTCGGTATCCACTAGGCTACTGTCTCCTTTGCTCCACGAGATGGTGTATTGTATAAATTGCATGCAGGATAGGGGTCTAGCTCCACGAGATTGGCGTTCTTAGCTTTTGTTAGGAATATTAGACTAGAACCATGTGCCAGAATCCTTAGTTTAGGTAGACATTTTTCCCTTTATGGCATGGCTTAGTATGTGTAGTAACCTTGGTATCAGAATTAGAAGTCTTAGCTTAGTACAGGTAATTGCTTAATTTAGAATGGGTTCCTCGGAGTGCTTTAGCTAGCATAGTGTAACGACCCATTTTGTCGTTACTAAATATCCATGATAAATTCATGAAAATTCTTGAAAATTCTTAATTCTCATTCCTCAATATTAACTTGAGCCCAAAATAACCATCATTTTGTTCATTATGTCACCTACAACTTTCCGGCAAAGATTTTTGCCTTTCGATATGTCTAGATAGACTCAAGCCTGATGAATTTAATTATTTAAGAGTACTAAAATCAATCCTTTAATTTGGAAGTTCTTTAGATATGAATTAAGGTCGTACAATATCCCTAGCACAAAGTTAAGTTGAAAACATTTTTAACCGATAGAGTTTCGATATGGGTTTCTACTAGGGCCAACTTAAATGATCATATCTCCTAGAATATAAGGAGTTAGGGGACCAATACCCACCAAATCAAAGATCTCTGAGTCTTATTTCCAATGCAATAAATCGTTCGTCAATCCGAGTTCGGAGTAAAACGTTATGACCGTTTTACCAAATACTATTCGGGTTGAAACGAGAATTTCTTTGTAGCGAGAATTCTGGTGGTATTTAAATCAGTTTTAGCCGATTTTCAGGTCCAAAACCCCAAAACTTCATTCCCCAACCCTAGAGAGGTGATTTCCCAAGGTTTAGGGTGAAAGTCCTTCGTGGAGGTAAGTTTTTCAATCATCTTCTTCGTCTTTTAATCCTTTAACATCCTTAAATCATTATAAAGACCTTCAGTGGTGAAATTTTGGGTTATCAAGACCTTCAGTGGTGAAATTTTGGGTTAGAACCTTTAATGGTGTAGTTTTTGGAAAATTTATGGGTGTTCTTAATATCACCTAGAACTAATTCTAGATTATAAATTAATGATTTCTAGCATGAACTTGGTAAATAAGATTATGTATTTTGTAGGTTGGAAATCTTGAATTCCATAAAGATGAGACCTTTAGCATAAAAACTCCATTAATGGAGATGGGTTAAGCTTGAAAGAACTAGTTAATGGTTAATTGACCTTGGGGAATGATATAGACCTTGAATTAGGGTAGAATTAGTGGGTTTGAATCCCAAAGATATTTATATGAAGAGTAATTGATTAATTACTCTTATGATTGCTTGATTTTTAGATGATTGATTATTTCGAAGCATGAAGAAAGGGAAGGAGCATCCTTAATATGGCTTGTTTCTTCAAATAGCTTGGCGTCCAGGTAGCTTAGGTTAATGAGTAGAAGACTATGTTATTTCATATCTTCATAATTTAGAATTGATAGGAGAAATCATGACTAGGCTTACAGACATGGAGTTAAGGTGAATAAAGACATAAGAACTTTACTTTAATCTCGAAAACTATGTTATTGATTGATTATGTGATATTTATTATATTATGTGTTATGTGCCCGAAAGGGGATTGTTGTGAATGAAGTATGTGGACATGATATTTCTAAGTTGTTCTAGTGATGAACCTAATTGAGTTATAAAGGTAATAAGTTGCATATTAATGATAATGGTGAGGTCTAAGGGATAGATAACTTGAATCATTGTGAGCATTGTATTATGCGGAGAGAGGTAGAGAATAATGATAGGCTTGAATGTGCTAGTTATGGGTGGTGGTGTTAGAACCCAAGTTGTGGTATTTGAGGAGGTTGTGATAATTGAATAATCAATGAGTAATGATGGCTCCAATAGTGACTTGTATGCTCAAGTGTTGCATTGTGATTTATTTTATGACATCCTTGATTTTGTATTGATAAACATACTTTATCTATTGGATGCCCATAAGAGGCTAAATTGGTGATAATGATGATTTATTGAATTGTGCTTATGGGAGGCTTGTTTGATAATTATAACTCCTTGAATTGATGCCATGAATGACTTATTGATGATCATGATGAATTGTTAAACTAATGCCCGTGAGAGGTCAAAATATTGATAAATGAAATATCTTGATCCATAATGATAATGTGACTGAAAAGAATGCCTTGAGTAAATAAGGCTTGTGATATACCTTCATACAGGTTGAAAAGTGCAAGATGAATATTTATCAAGAACTGAAAAGTGGAAAGATTGTTAGTAGCAATGTGGCCGACGTTAAATTCTGGTATTGCTACCTTATTGATTTCTTAAGCAATGTGGCCAATGTTAAATTCCGGTATTGCTGTAAGACAAGATTGGATGCCACGAGCCGGAATGGTATTAATAATAAAAGAATTGATAATGAAGTGATCTAAAGTGATGAATCCAATGAATAATCCCAAAAAAATGATTCCGAAGTTCTAATAATTGAAATAATCCTTCTCCAAGAGTATTTATAAGTTTTGGTAATGAGACTTGAGTTCTCTTATGTGTTTTACTGAGATGTTAGTTCACTTGTATTCCCTACTTGATTGTATCCTTGAGATTAATTGTGTGACATGTACTTGGAAAAGTGAAACTTCGTTCTTACTTGCTATATTTTGTTCTACTTGCTTCATTTATACTTGTTGTAATTGTGGCTTATCCGATTGGCTAGTTATCATTCTTTAATGTTATAAGAGAGTGTTTGGTTGCTAGCCGAGAATTAAGTGTGAGTTGTCTATGATTACTGGGTTGATCCTATAGATGTGGGTAATGGAAGCGGTAATGCAAATAAAAGGGTGATGGTGATGGTTTAGTGTTGGATTGTTGTGGATGGTGTGAATTAATGAGGCTAGACTATGCTAGTGGTGAATATAATCTCGTTAATAGAGTTGGAAAATTGTAAATTATATTGGCAAAGTGTTTTAATGATATTACTGCCTTAATAGAATTATACTCTATTTAAGATGTCATGATTTCTTTTCTTTGATTCTATTTTATGATTATGTGGACTAACACTAGTTGGCCGATGATGCCTACCAGTACGTGTGTTTGTACTGACCCTACTCTTCTACATCCCTTCTTGGGGAGTAGACTGGATATAGGTTAGTTTGCAGTTACTAGATGGATGGCGATATTCAACACTAACTTCTGCACTTCCTTCCTGGCAGATGTTGGAGTTTTTGTGTTATTTATTTTATTTTTAGTCTATTCTGTAATAGGTAGCTCTTGTACATGTATGACTAGGTCTTGGGGTAGTGAAGGATAGTTGTAAGAAGTTTTTGAAAAGTTTATTTATTGATATTTAATTTACTTTATTATATTTAATCCAATATTCTCAAAAAAAAAAAAGTCTTCCGCATATTTTTGGTTGGGTAGTAAGGGTTCTCCTATCTACATAGGATAGCGTAGGTGCCCGCACGGTCCGTTAGTTTGGGTCATGACAGTTGGTATCAGAGCATTAGGTTCATCGGTCCCGCAAATACATGAGCAATGTCAAGTAGAGTTGCTCAGATTGGTGTGTAGGTCCCCATACCCAATCTTTGGAAGGCTATAAGACATGTAGAAGTCATTTTCTTTTTTTCCCCTCTCTATCGTAGCTTACTATTCTTTCACTACTGGGTTGGATCCAATTGGTATCTAGATGATTCCAATTGGTATCTCAACAAAGATCAATTAGAATCCAGTTGATTCCAATTGGTATCTTAGTGAGTTCGCTTTGGAATCTAGGAGATTCTAATTGGTATCTGTTAACAATGGCTACGGGTTAATATCATAATATGAAGATGTATTAAAGTAGTGAACTTATTTGGTTGCCTGTTGTTTGATATTTGGCTGAACTTGAATTGTTAAACTGTATGATTGTTGTGAATTATTTTTGTTTGAATTGTGGTGAAATAAATTGACTAAGTTGCTTTTGTTGAAAATTGTAATAGAACTATGTGATCTTGTTATTATGAAATTAATAAATTCTTTGGTGCTTCCTTGTTCTTGATACTATTGTTATGCTGATGAAATTGATGATATGAGAATTGAGTGGATGATATGAGGTCATGATGTCAAGGAAAGATAATGAAAAAGACATCAACAAAAGACTGAGATGATATGTGTTTCCCTTAATGACGGGCTATTGCAATTGATATTGTGAATGAATTCAATTATAGGGTTTAGTTATTTGATATTGTGAATGGATCCTTGTGTGGTCCAGTTATTTGATATTATATGTGGATTCTTGTGTTGTCCGGTTATTGAGACTTTATTTGGATTCTTTTGCAATCCTATTAGTTGAATTTTTAATTAGTTCCTTGTGAGGACTGGCTAAGTGATATTATCTTTGAGTTCCTTGTATAAACTGACTTTTAAGGTTTGACAAAATAATGAGTTTTAAATAAAAGTGGCAAAAACTAGTGGAGGTTGTTGATACCTAAGGAATTTGATTGATAACTTATCTGAAATGTGATATTGGTAATGAGACTGTTAATGACTTCTTATCGGTGACATTGTTTGACCTTGCTCGTATGCTTATTATATAGGGATCAATCTTGAAGTGGTTAAGAGTTAGTGAAGCATGTAATAATAATCTTGTAAGCTAGAGATACGAATGACATTGTATACTTTAGCTTGGTGTTGGTGATGGAAGAGTAATAGGGCTTGACAATGAAGGTTTTGTCGTGTGATAAGTATTGAAGTTAGTAATTGCCTGGGCATAAGTTTTAGTTGTGGATTGGTGTATTAAGGGAGTCCTTGAGAAGATAATTTGATTGTTAACTTGGTCTTGCGATTGAATTGGGTGATTAGCATCCTATAGAATTGACTGATAGATGACAATTTTAAAGGGTAGTAATCCCCATGATGGTGTTAATACAGAATTAAATGGTGTAGTTACACCCATAGAATAATTAAGAATGGTCCTAAATGGGAGAATATAAGTGAATTATTTAATGGCATTATTGATCTTTCCTTGGGTGATACTTGGTGGATATTGGTTATTGAGTGATTAAGGTATGATGATTAGATGAGTATTAGCGATGTTGTGGAGGAGAATGTGTTGTAGTCTTTAATTTTGCAGGATCTCTATGGCTAATAGTTGTAAGTCTGTGTAATGAGTGAGAGGTTGTGTTGTCACCCATGTATAGTAGTAAACCGTAAGCTTGAACTGTGGTTGATCTTGAGGTGAAAAGAATAGTGGTTGTGAGATGTTGAAGCTAGCTTTATAGAATGAATCTAGTAGTCTTGATTAGGCGCATGCGAGTATCTAAGCTATGTGACTTGTAAATGGAGTGGTGGCTTAAATATGATCAAGATGTAGATTTTTCAGGGGGTAGTCTTGGCTAGAAACTTACTCGGATGTCTCAGGGTGAGCCTGTGTTTTGGGTGGATTAAATATGACTTGTCTAGTATTGAAATTCAAGTAGTAGACTCATGTAGCATCCCGTAGCACTTTTTGGAAATTGAATTCGGGCCTCTAGAACTCCGATAATGATAATTACCGTGATAGGCTTACAATTTTATGTCCAACTATTGATTTTGTGTTGTAAAATAGATGCTTCTGGGAACTGGGCGAAGCTCACTAGTTTGGTCAAGGGAATTAGCATCGTGGGTCCATTGTGGTGATTAGTGCCACAATGACAATTACGCCGCCGCAACAGTGAAGGATGCAACTTTTTAATTTTTATTTCGTTGTTTGGGATTCATTCCCCATTCTTTCATTGTAAGAAGAGAGAACAAACCTAGAGTGAAAAAGAGGTGATTTTGGGTGTTTGTCTTATTCAACGTGAATCTTTAAACATCTTTATCTTGCTTTGACTCTTAAAACCCAAGTTTGAGACTAAGACTGTTTTAAGGGGAATAAGTGATTCATGCATAAATGTTTGGCTCCGCATCTTCGTGTTTTGAAAGCTCTTGATAGGATGATGAGTATAGAATGTGGGTTAGTTGTTGATGATATCAAGTGAGTGAGATAAGGTGCAATATAAGCAACTCTATTAAGTAATGTCTCTCTAATTCCAACCTCGTGCTTCTCTCCATCGAATGCCCGTTCGGGGACGAACAGATGGTAAATTGGTATCTGATTGTAACGAACCATTTTGTCGTTACTAAATATCCATGATAAATTCATTAAAATTCTTGAAAATTCTTAATTTTCATTCCTCAATATTAACTTGAGCCCAAAATAGCCATCATTTTGTTCATTGTGTCACCTACAGCTTTCCAGCAAAGATTTTGTCATCCGATATGTATAAATAGACTCAAGCCCAATGAATTTAATTATTCATGAGTACTAATATAAATCCTTTAATTTGTAAGTTCTTTATATATGAATTAAGATCGTACAATATCCCTAGCACAAAGTTAAGTTGAAAACATTTTTAACCGATAGAGTTTCGATATGGGTTTCTACAAGGGCCAACTTAAAACGATCATATCTCCTAGAATATAAGGAGTTAGGGGTACCAATACCCACCAAATCAAATATCTCTGAGTCTTATTTCCAACGTAATAAACCATTCGTCAATCCTAGTTCGGACTAAAAAGTCATGACCATTTTACCAAACATTGTTCGGGCTGAAACGGGAATTTCTCTGTAGCCAGAATTATGGTGGTATTTGAATCAATTTTTGTTGATTTTCAGGTCCTAAACCCCAAAACTTCATTCCCCAACCCTAGAGAGGTGATTTCACAAGCTTTAGGGTGAAAGTCCTTCGTGGTGGTAAGTTTTTCCATCATCTTCTTCGTCTTTTAATCCTTTAACATCCTAGAATCATTAAAAAGACCTTCAATGGTGAAATTTTGGGTTAGAACCTTTTATGGTGGATTTTTTAGAAAAAATTATGGGTGTTCTTAATATCACCTAGAACTAATTCTAGATTATAAATTAATGATTTCTAGCATGAACTTGGTAAACTAGATTATGTATTTTGTTAGTTGGAAATCTTAAATTCCATAAAGATGAGACCTTTAGCATATAAACTCCATTAGTGGAGATGGGTTAGGCTTGAAAGTACTAATTAATGGTTAATTTCCCTTGGGGAATGATATAGACCTTTAATTAAGATAGAATTAGTGGGTTTGAATTCCCAAAGATATTTATGTGAAGAGTAATTGATTAATTACTCTTATGATTGCTTGATTTTTAGATGATTGATTATTCCGAAGCATGAAGAAAGGGAAGGAGCATCCTTGATATGGCTTGTTACTTCAAAAAGCTTGGCGTCCAGGTAGCTTAGGTTAATGAGTAGAAGACTGTGTTATTTCATATCTTCATAATTTAGAATTGATGGGAGAAAGCATGTCTAGGCTTGCGGACATGGAGTTAAGGTGGAAAAATACCTAAGAACTTTACTTTAATCTCAAAAACTATATTATTGATTGATTATGTGATATTTATTATATTATGTGTTATGTGCCCGAAAGGGGATTGTTGTGAATGAAGTATGTGGACATGATATTTCTTAGTTGTTCTAGTGATGATCCTAATTGAGTTATAAAGGTAATAAGTTTCATATTAATGATAATGGTGAGGCCTAAGGGATAGATCACTTGAATCATTGTGAGCATTGTATTATGCGGAGAGAGGTAGAGAATAATGATAGGCTTGATTATGCTAGTTATGGGTGGTGGTGTTAGAACCCAAGTTGTGGTATTTGAGGAGGTAGTGATAATTGAATAATCAATGAGTAATGATGGCTCCAATAGTGACTTGTATGCTTAAGTGTTGCATTGTGATTTATTTTATGATATTCTTGATTTTTTATTGATAAACATACTTTATCTATTGGATGCCCATGAGAGGCTAAATTGGTGATAATAATGATTTATTGAATTATGCCTATGAGAGGCTTGTTTGATAATGATAACTCCTTTAATTGATGCCATGAATGGCTTATTGATGATCATGATGAATTCTTGAAACAATGCCCATGAGAGGTCAAAATATTGATAAATGAAATATCTTGATCCATAATGATAATGTGACTGAAAATAATGCCTTGAGTAAAGAAGGCTTGTGATATATCTTCATATAGGTTGAAAAGTTAAAGATGAATATTTATCAAGAACTGAAAACTGAAAAGATTGTTAGTAGCAACGTGGCCGACGTTAAATTCCGGTATTGCTACCTTATTGTTTTCTCAAGCAATGTGGCCAATGCTAAATTTCGGTATTGCTACCTTATTGATTTCTTAAGCAATGTGGCCGACGTTAAATTTTGGTATTGCTGTAAGACATGATTGGATCGGGTGCCACGAGCTGGCATGGTAATATTTATAATAAAGGAATTGATAATGAAGTGATCTAAAGTGATGAATCCAATGAATAATCCCAAAGAAACGATCCCGAAGTTCCAATAATTGAAATAATCCTTCTCCAAGAGTATTTATTAGGTCTGATAATGAGACTTAAGTTCTCTTGTGTGTTTTATTGAGATGTTGGTTGACTTGTATTCCCTACTTGATTGTATCCTTGAGATTGATTGTGTGACATGTACTTGGAAAAGTGAAACTTCATGCTTGCTTGCTATATGTTGGTCGACTTGTTTCATTTATACTTCTTGTAATTATGGTTTATTCGATTGGCTAGTTATTATTCTTTAATGTTATAAGAGAGTGTTTGGCTGCTCTCCCGAGAGTTAAGTGTGAGTGTCTATGATTACTGGGTTGATCCTATAAATGTGGGTAATGGAAGAGGTAATGCGAATAAAAGGGTGATAGTGATGGTTTAGTGTTGGATTGTGGTGGATGGTGTGAATTAATGAGGCTAGACTATGCTAGTGGTGAATATAATATCGTTAATAGAGTTGAGAAATTGTAAATTATATTGGCAAAGTGTTTTAATGATATTACAACCTTAGTAGAATTATACTCTATTTAAGATGTCATGATTTCTTTTCTTTTATTCTATTTTATGATTATGTGGACTAACACTAGTCGGTCGATTATGCCTACCAGTACGTGTGTTTGTACTGACCCTACTCTTCTACATCCCTTCTTGGGGTGTAGACTGGATGCAAGTTAGTTTGCAGTTACTAGATGGATGGTGATATTCAGCACTAACTTCTGCACTTCCTTCCTGGCAGATGTTGGAGTTTTTATGTTATTTATTTTATTATCAGTCTATTCTGTAATAGGTAGCTCTTGTACATGTCTGACTAGGTCTTGGGGTAGTGAAGGATAGTTGTAAGAAGTTTTTGAAAAGTTTGTTTATTGATATTTAATTTACTTTGTTATATTTAATCCAGTATTCTCAAAAAAAGAAGAAGAAGTCTTCCGCATATCTTTGGTTGGGTAATAAGGGTTCTCCTAGCTACTTAGGATAGCGTAGGTTCCAGCACGGTCCATTAGTTTGGGTCGTGACACATAGCAATCCTATAAAATAACTGCTATAGAATGATACCCCTTTATAGCACGTGGACCTTAGGCTTCTTTAGTGTTGTATGGTCCACTTGGTATTGACCCTTAACTTTTATATTTACCTTTTTACATCTATAACTCAAATTAGGATAAGGATTCTTCTTTACCTGCTATAGCCTTAAGTTGGCATTAATAATCCCTAGTATAGATTTGGGCAGTACCTTTCGATAAAGATGTCATCCCTTGGTTAATTCTTCAGTAGCATGCTTCCTCTAGTTTACTTTCACTTCTTGAATTGCTATGTACGTAGATATATATTCACATTGGTCGGTACATTATTGGTGTGACCGAGGCCTTGGTTATGACCCGGTTGAAGTTCCAGGTTAGTATACTTATCTTTGAGGGATAGCATTACCTATTTATACGTAATTGTATGGTTACCTTCTAATTTGGATACTTGTGATGGTATGTATTCCTTCACATAGGAACGCTCATGCATTGTGGTACGATTCCTAAGAAAACATCAATTTTCACTACTATTTTAAAAAAAGTTATTTATCTCACCGTTTTATCATAAACTGGTTTTCTAAACAGAAGTCGTACCACCCTTACTATTGGTTGACGGATTTTTAGACGAAGATGCACTGATTTCTACTACTTTAGTTCTGATTTGATCTCGAGCACTGGATTTATTGATTACCATTTATTTAGTCTCAGTTTAATTTCGAGCACTTATTACTCATGTTTATCTCCGGTACTGGACGGAGTGGATTGCTTATAGATATTATGGAAGTCCTGGTTCGAGATCAGGCAGTGTATATGAAAATCTCGAGTCCCCTCTGGGGCCCTCCATCTGTATGCCATAGTGTCGGAGGAGGATAGACGGCGTACGTCCTGCCTTTGAAAGCTATTGAGCTGGAGGGGGTGTATACACTTGTGTTGGATATGGTACTTCGTTCATATGGCATCACCTGGTTTTCCATTGCATTCATCCATTCATATGCATCGCCTATCACCAGTTATCACGACTTGATTTCTCAGGTCATGATGGCACCTACCATAACCCACAAGTAGGTGAGCCAATTCATAATCCGGAACAACTATTAACGGACTAATAAGAAAGGCGGAAACGATACTAAATGAGAAAGAATACAAGAAGGAAGTAATTATATTTCCAAAACCTGGTGAAGTCAATACAAGAGCTTCTAACACAAAAAGAATACACTATAAAATACAGAGCAAATACATACAAAGCCGTCTCTTCTCTAAAGAGCTTCTAATACAACAAGAATACAAGGTAAAATACAAAGCAAATACATACAAAGCTGTCTCTGAAGTAAAAAATAAAGATCAATCCTATAAAAGAGAGAGAGCAGGAATAACTCCGGATTCAGGAGCTCACCCCAAATCTCCGATCCATGGCAGCTCCGCACGATACATACGTCAGCTGTGAGAACTCATACTATGATCTGCAGAGTGAAGAAGTGTAGTATGAGTACCAAACATGAGGTTCTCAGTAGGCATCGGTCGACTGAGCTCCAAGGTTAATGAAAGAATAAATAACATGTAAAGCAGGAATATAAACTTCAGGCAATTATTTAAGAAACAAATCATAATAATGTTAATAGAGCGCGATAACCAAAAGTAGCTAGTCCATATACGATAGTATAGAGAAGAAAGAGATATACAATATATAATAGTAGTAGAAAAGAAGGAAATGATATACAAATAGTAGCTAGAGAAGAATGGATACACACCCACGCTATATAAATAACCCAACATGAAGGTACTACCTTGAGGGAGCTAGCCTAACATCACCAAGATCATAAACAAAAAAAGGGCTAACTCCAGTATAATTAGGGTCTCTAGTCGAAATATGCACAATCATATGATAATCTAACAATAATAACAACTCTTACCAAAATAAGAAGAAAAGGGATCAGAAATGTACTGACAACCTCGGGTACCAATCCATAACCATCCTACCACGAATTATACAATAATAATCAAACAATAATGTAACAGGGTAACCTGAACAACCAATAACCTAACCGGGCCCCCATAAGCCCGAAAGGCATAAACAAACACTCAATAAACATTAATCATAACCTGTACCTATACAGCTCCCCATAAGACCGATAGATACAGGTAACAAAAATTATACTGGTGATAGGCAATACATATGAATGAGCGAATGCAATCTAAACCATCCCTACCATAACAACCGAGTGCCAAATCATACCAAGTATATACACCTCCTTCAACTCACCTGCTCGCAAGGCAAGACCTACGGACATTACCTCTACCGGTTCCCATACAGAGGGATCCATAAGGGACTTGGGATATTTGTATATACTGCCTAGTCCTAAACCAGGGATTCCAATAACCATCATAACTAATCTGCTCCGTCCAGTATCAGAGAGAAATGAGAGTATAATCAGTTCTCAGAATCGAACTAAGATTAAATAAGTCTAAATCTGTAAATACATAGCCTGAGATCAAATCCGAGACTAAAATGGTATAATAATGTAAGGAGGGTTGAAATCTCCTCAACCGAAGTAAATAAGTAGTGGTAAAAAGAGTTGATCAATAATGAAATGGAATCAGCCTTGGTCGAATTTCCAAAGTAGTATGTTTAGTTTAAGAATATCATAATTCAATAATACGTGTGGTACGACTTCCACTTTTAAAGAATCAATTTTAAAGTTACGAAAAGTGGGAATAATTTTTTTTTAAAAAAAAGCAGTAGTAAAACCAAGATTTTAGTCGGAATTATACCACTAAATAAGCTTGAATATATCTAAATGTATGCATTCGATCACCGGTATCCAAATAATACAAAAGTAAGCATACATACACTATAACTACGTCCTTCCAAAGGATAAAATACTAACCTGGTGTCCAAATGGTAACGTAACCACGACCTCGGGCCCAACAATAAATATAATGAACAATATATCAGCACCATAAATTGGGAGACTAGGGTAGACAAGGGCATAAAGCTACTAGAAGGATCTAATCGGGGGATATCATCCAATTCGCTAAGCAATATGGTAAGTCTTATACTAAAGGATCCTTCATCTCAATCTATTGTTAAATAAGTTTATAATCAGGTGTAACATGATCCTATAACCATAACAGGTATTCTATGCTAAGGTTAGGGTCACATTTCTATTCTAATTCCCCTAAATAGGTCAAATCATGATATTACTAGGTATAAACCTATCCTATAATCCCTACCTAGCATGCGGTCTATACATTACACAATCTTGTAGAAAATAGTAGATCGGAGCCTACCTCACAGCCAAACCGCAATCATGAACCATCCATGAATTGCTCGTCTTTGCTCCACGGTCCCAAAATGATGTCGCGCTATCAAAATAATAGTTTACACGTTAATAAGATTAAAATGAGACCCATATTGCAATATAAATCTTTGGGCTAAAAATCAGGTCAAAAATAGACTTGTGGGGCCTATAAATAAAACTGTAAAATTGAATCAGTCATGAGGTCCCTCGAAGGACAAGGAGTGCGTGCTCATAATTTGAGCACAAACAGAGCACAAATCGAGTCCAAATCAGCCCCATAAGTTTAAGGAATCATGGATATAAATCAAGAATTATATGGAAAATCGGGCGGATTTCTACGGGACAAATAATGGGAAATTATCAAGGAGAGTCGAAGTAACGTACCTCAGCTCAACTAGATGATTTCCCACTGTTTCCAAGCTCAAAGGACCATTAATGGCGAATTTAGGGTCAAGAAAATGAGGGAAAAGTCAGGAAGACAGAAATATATAGGCCCAGGTGTTACTCATCACGATTGCGAGGACCCCTATCCGTAATTACGATGTACAGGAAATTAGTTCATCTCAAATGCGAGAAAAGAGTTGCAAACTCAATGAACAACAGGGGAAGTCCATCGTGAATGCTATGAAGCCTTCGTGAATGTGTAGAAGAGAATGGATAGGGTCGGATTGACCCTTCATCACGAACGTGATGGGAGGGATCACTAATGTAAAGGTCAAAAACTTGACCATTCGTGAATGATGTCACCCAAAATATGCCTCCTAAGAAGTATAAAGCGGTCGTTGTATCAAATATAGAACCCAACTAGGTTGGGGTCGATCCCACAGGGAATAAGACAAAATTAGGTTAAGTTCTTATCCGAGTAATTGGAAAATAAGTAGAAAGGGGGAAGTATTTGTAAGCAAGTAGTAATAATAACAAGTATTGAGACTTTGAATTTGTTTTTAATATAAGAAATACACTAGGACTATGATCCCCAATGATTCCTTAACTCTACTGGTTACTTGTGCTGGCAAAACTGTCCCATTGTGTTGCATGTAAAATCTAACAAGATATGTTCATCTAAACGTCTCTCAACCTTGGTTAGACGAATTTCACTCTTCTCCTCTCAGTCTCCGAGTGTCACACTACTAACCCTTGTTCTTGATCTCAGATTAACTATCCCTATTACGACTCAAGTTATTAGATGAAGGTTGATAGCTTCAAATATCTGTTGTTATTTTCTTTTCCTAATCTCTACCTCTCTCTCGAGCAAGTTTAGAATATAGGCTAGTTTCTAACCTTTTCAACCGTTAGAAGATCAATCACAACGAAGGAAATAACAATACATGTATTCACACCGGTTCAGAATTACTTTGCACTTAACCCATTTCATTAATTCCTCATGGTTCACACAACCCTAGTTGATGGGTTTAACTATTCATGATTGCAAGAACACAAGAAGAATTTGAAGACGAAAACATAGTTGTAAAGTCACAATAAAGAAGAAACTCTGAAATCTCAATAAAGAATAAAATCTTAGAATTGATGTTCCAAGATTACAAAGTCCAACAATGTGTTTATGAACTCAAAATAATGAAAAACTATCTCAAAATAATGTAATGACTAACTCCTGAACCTAGAACAACAAAGGGCTATTTATAGATACAAGACAAATCCTATCCTAATCAAAACAGGAAAACAAAGTCGACAACCTTCCACGGTATCGTGACTTGGTGTCGTGGAACCAAGCCACGTCACGTGGGTCCAGTCGTGGCTAATAGACACATGAACATTCTCTGAAGTGGACTCACGGCAACCACTCATGTCACGTGAGTGGAATCACGACATGCGAGTCTTGTCGTGAGTCACCTTCTGGTGCAGACCCTAGTTCTTTCGTCTTCAGATACTTCGTTCTCGGGCGTGGTTCTTCCTTTTTGTCCATTTTGCCTCCAAAACCTATTCTCCTGCAATATAGAATAGAAAACATGCCATACCAACCAGACTCACCCAATTTATTGCATATTTTCATTGTTTTAGGCATCAAAAGTGTCATAAAACCATGACACATCAACACCCTCAACTTAGAACATTTGCATGTCCTCAGGTGACCAAAACAAAATAAACACAAAGATGCTTAACTAAAAGAAACTTAAGGAACCTACGACAGCCAACTCATTTGCTTTTGACCTCAAAATTTTTCTGACCCCTCCTATTTGCAAATTAAAACCTCAGTGTGCATGCATGCAACATATTATTATGACATAGAAGGGATCAAGTGATGGCATGAGATTATGAACAAACAACTAAGCATTTGTGCAAATGACATTATCCGAACAGATAGCAGCTCACAATGCAACCCATGTACTCTCACAACAAAGATGTCCCATACACTCACAGTATACCAATGACTCTCAAAGCAGGGACTCAGTCAAAACACTCTCTCTCACAAAGAAGATCAAATAGTGTGCGTAAAATACCATAGTGTTGCCCTTATTTTCTATGCCTTGATTTTTCGGACAGTTGGACTAGGATCACTATAAGACTTTCATTAGCTTGTAATATAGGCTTTAGGGTGGGTATGGTACATATGGATATGGTGACTCAACCCTCCTTGACACTACACTATTTTTTGCTCCACTTTACAACCATTCTCTTTTTATTCTCCTTTATTTATTTTTAGATTTTGGGTGTCATTTTCTAAATACTTACAAAACAAATATTTTTTTTTTCTCTTTCTTTTTTTTCCTTTATTTTTCTTCCACCCAAATCTGTTCTCTTTTTCCTTTACTAACCCCTTCTTCATGCCCAAATCAATCTACGCACCCCTATAATAGCCACCCTCAACTTAAGCGATTTGCCTGAGTTGAGGTACACAATGTCCAAGGAGGGACCAGGGCTAAGACAAGTTTATTATAAATCAAAATGGGAAGCTAAATAGGCTACTGAAAGAAATAGGTCAAGTCGGGCTCAAAATTTGGTTCAAGGGATATTTATTACATATTTGGTCAGGCATTTAGGCTAAAAGTGGACTTATTCAAAAACGGCTTATGATCCTTTCCTAACCACTATCCTATAACCTAGGCAAGACTAATTGGGCAAGTTCTAGATAACACACACAGAGTCAACTAAGTAATAACCTTATACACACACAACACAGGGTTACATTATCAACTACTACCTATACGATTCATGCAATGCTAGCTACAGTTATTTTGTATATACTACTAATGTCATAGAAAGATCCAATAACTGTCACAAACTAACATGTGACACACACATTTTAAAACAAAATCTTTAGGAGGGGTATCCTTTAAATAATCAAATAGCACAACTTGTTCAAAACTGGACTACACTAAGGTTCCCCTATTTTTCTCCCAATTAAACAAGAAAACACATAGATACTATAAATAACAACCTAAACATGCCGGTTCTACTATGATAGCACACTTGGGGGAAAAGAAACACGATAACAAAACCCCCCAAGTGGTGGTATACCCTATCCCCAACTAAATAATAGTGCACTTCCCCTAGTGCAGAACTATCAATATAATAAACGTAAGGGAGTGAAGACATACCTACGGTGCCCTAGGCGCCAGAAGTAGGCCCTCCCGTAGAGGGATCATCAGCATGCTCTCTGGGAGCTCCGCTAGGTGCATCCAGTGGAGGGGGTCCCTGACTAAAGGATGCACCTCGTGCCCTTTTCTCCTGAGCGATCTGACTAGTATGGTACTCCAACTTGGAGGCCTTAACCGCTCTCTGAAGATAACCCTCATACTCGTTACCACTATCAACCTGCTCCTCCGGACTGCGTGATCTTTTGCCTTTATCAACAAGAGGCTCTTCATCTGCAAACAAATCCACCTCAAAAACTGGTCGCATCGAAGCAGAACGAACATAGGTGGAATGACAGGAGTGCTTCTCGATGTTAAAGCTCTAACCTCCTCTCTCAATACAGCCATCTCATGTGTCAATCCTGCCATATCAGGACTCTATGCCGAACTCAACCGGGCCATCCGCGCCTCAAAGATACCAATCAGTCCATGCAGCTCTCGCATAAAATTATCCATAGACGCACACATACAGGCCTCTACTCTAGCCTCTGCATCCTCTACCGTGGTCCTAACCCATGGATTAAGCTGGGATACCAACTTAGCCATCTAGGCCTCTATGTGGGCCGGCCGCTCAAACATCTGTGTCTTCCTATCAACCAGCTGCTGCAGGAAGTCCCTTGAAATCGAAACCATACCAGAGGGGAGTGGTGGTGCGGTAGTGCCTGGAGCCGCATCATCAATCACCAGGCCTGTGCCCTCAATAGGTGCAGGAACAGTATCAGGTACGCTCACCAGTACTGGAATTGGCATAGGTGTACTAACCGACTTGTCTCTATCTCCAGGCCCTTCAAAAAGGGTTGCTCCTAATGACCCGGAAGGTTGAGACCTTCGAGGAACAATGGGGTTAGCTCTCTGCTGCTACATCAACCCAATATTTGCTATGCGGGTCACCTCGATATAGTGATTTATGGTAGGTAGCTTAACAACACCAGCCCTATCACACAGGCTCTAAATCAAACAAGGGAAAGGGATACTGGTAAAGTTTCGAAAGGCACGCTCATGGATCTCCCTAATAATGTACCGGGTGATATTGATGTCATAACCGGTGATGATGCTAGTTACCATAATAGCTCAATCCAAGGTGAGTGAATTATCAGCGTTAGTGGGTCCCAAACGATGCCTAACAACCGACCACCAAAACCTGCCAACAAAATAGAGTGTGGACTTCTTTATATCCAGCTTCCCAGTCACCCAACTTGCATCAATACCCTCCTTCACTATATAACCAGCAATCCACCTCAGTAATTCCAACATCTGATCAGCATTCCTCATTTTAATACTATTTCTAATAGTCTCCATACGGTGATCAAACTCAGCAGTCGTAGCTGGCAATGGACAATCAGCACTAAATAAGAATCTATGGATGGTCTGCTCAGATATATCGACTCTGGTCTCCCAAACCAAAGTGTGAGCTAATGGTGGTTGGTCCCGGAGCCGCTGGTTAATAGGTGTGATCAACTCAACAGATGCAGCGTAGGATGCATAAAACTCTCGGACCAATTCTGGGCTATAGCGACCAGGAGGCTCCGTCATTCATTCAAATCCATACTGATCAAGCACAATCCAAATAATGCCTTTAACTCCTCTATTCGATATCGGGGCTCCTCCGTAATACTTCTTCTACACACGCCCGACTCAGTAAGCTCGAAATCCCTGTCATAAAAGTCTCGCATGCCCTGAATACAACATCATTGGTTTTCTCTTCTCTATGAGGAAGTCGGGGTACTTTGGTCACCAGTGCCTGAAAGAGATGTTGTAGCCTCTGCCGCAGAATCACCCTGCCCTGTAGTACTATCTACAGAGCTAGATACTGAATCATTCTCCCCCTTTTGAACTGGGAGCCAGACTCAGAAGACTGATCAGGAACAACCGGCTTGACAGGCTACGGAATAGGCTGAAGTGTGGCCTGGGCAGCAGTTTGTGCCCGAGTTTGTAACCTCGTGGTGCGAGGTACCAGTGAAGTATCAAACTTGGGTTGTGAGGTACTAGTGCAGTATCATCATCTGTAATCTCAAACACCTCCTCGACCCATTCGAATCAGACCTGTATGGTTCATCATGCAACTTTGTTGGAAATTCGGGATTTTTGGTTCGGATTCTCAATGAAGAACCCATGTCTCTATGTTTGGGGTTTTATTTGGATGGCATTGTGATGAGCTTGGAATGGATATTTGGGTCGGGTTGTGGGAATTTCATATCTGGTGGGGTCAAGTACGGGTCTAGAGGGTTGGATTCGGGTCTGGAGGGGTCGGATTTACGGGTTGGGTAGGTTTAGGTGGTGAAGAATTGGGTAAATTAAAAATTGGTGTGGGTGAATTGGAGGATTTTGAATATGATCTTTGGGAATTTTAAGAATTTAGGAGTGAAGGTAGGAGAATTTGGTGAATTGTTGGAAGTAGGGTTTATGTTTAGGATTCGGGTTTGAGATTGATGATTCGCTATGGGAGTTGGGTCGGATATGAGGGGAATATCAAAATATATGAAGAGTTGGATCGGGTAGGGTTGGGTCTCAGGTACCTGGAGTTTCTGCATCTCACGTCACAACTCACGTGACGTGGACTGACCTACGTCACGTGGGTATATGGCGTAGTCCACTCTTCTGCAGGTGTTGACTCACTCTGCATCTCACGGCACCATCCACGTGACATAGACTTACCTACGTCATGTGGGTACATAGTGTAGGTTAACTTTTGTAGGTAAAACTTTTCCTCTGACTTCTACGGTACCAGTCCACGTTAAGTAGATGAACTTACGTCTCGTGACTCACTGTCATGGGTAGTACTGAACATACTCAGTTTAATACAATGAATTTCAGTGAACGTATCTGCCAATGCTCAGATCACACATAATAAAACCTTGGGTTACCTCCCAAGCAGCGCCTGATTTAATGTCGCGGCACGACACGGCTAACTTGGTTACTCATACTTCACCAACCAGCCCATGGTTTGCCTCCCATGAAGCGCCTGATTTAATGTCGCGGCACGACATGACTAACTTGACTACTTAGACTTCATCCAGCTCAAGCTCCAAACATGTGCTTATTTCTTCTATGATTCCCCCATAATGCTTTACACACTGCCCATTGACCTTGAATAGAACTTTATCATCACCAATTGCTCCATGTGGGAATACCCTGACCACCGTGAATGGTTCAGACCATTTGGACTTTAACTTTTCAGCAAACAAGCGAAGCTTTGAGTTGTATAGTAGTACCAAATCTCCCGGGTGAAACTCTCATTTATCAATTCGCCAATCATGATATAATTTCATCTTCTCTTTATATATTGCTGAACTTTCATAAGCCCGGAGATGAAATTCATACATCTCATTCATCTGCCCCAGTCTCAATTTAGCTGCATCACTCCATTCCAGATTCAACCTTTTCAATGCCCATAATGCCTTATATTCAAGTTCGACAGGCAAATGGCACGATTTACCAAAAACCAACTGATATGGTGCAGCCAATTGGCATCTTGAGAGCAGTTTGATATGCCCATAATGCATCATCCAATCTTCGACCCCAATAAGTCCTATTGACATTCACTATTTTTGCCAAAATAGACTTGATCTCATGATTTGACACCTCAACTTTCCCGCTAGTCTGAGGATGGTAAGGTGTTGCCACCTTATGTTTAACACCATAGTTTTCAAGCAGGGCCTTGAATAGCCGATTACAAAAGTGGGATACTCCATCACTAATGATTACTCGGAGTGTACCAAATTGTGAAAATATGTTCTTCTTCAAGAATGTCATGACACTTCTTCCTTCATTATTGGGTAGCGCAATTACCTCTACCCACTTAGAAACATAGTCGACAGCTACCAAAATGTATTTCATCCCATGTGAGCTCACAAAAGGGCCCATAAAGTCAATTTCCCATACACCAAACAATTCGAGCTCAAGGATAGGTGTCATGGAAAGTTTGTGTCTGCATGAGATATTCCCTTGCCTTTAACATTGGTCACAAGCACGACCATAATCATGAGCATCTTTATAAATGGTGGGCTAGTAACACCCGCATTGTAAGATCTTATGAGTAGTCCGTGCATCTCCATGATGACCCCCAACTGGGGATGAATGACATGTTTCTAAAATACTCATCATCTCGACTTTCGGAATACATCTTCGAATCATACCATCAGCACACACCCTAAACAAATAAGGTTCATCCCAAAAGAACTTTCTCACCTAATGCATGAATCTCTTTTTCTGCTGATACGACATGTCTTTCGAGACTAGGTCACTTGCCAAAAAGTTGGTAAAATCTGCAAACCAAGGGACTAAGTCTTGCGATGCTGCCAGCACTTGCTCATCTAGAAAAGTATCATCAATA
Organism: Capsicum rhomboideum; assembly: GCA_031232105.1. Taxonomy (NCBI): domain Eukaryota; kingdom Viridiplantae; phylum Streptophyta; class Magnoliopsida; order Solanales; family Solanaceae; genus Capsicum; species Capsicum rhomboideum. The sequence continues at coordinate 109,326,928 of CP124711.1, forward strand.
TCAAGATCATCCCTTAATTTAAGCATGGTCTCCTCCTTAAGTCATGATAGATGGTCCGCAACCTGATTCTCGGTTCCCTTCTGATCCTTGACTTCAAAATCAAATTCTTGCAGTAGAAGCACCCACCGAATCAATCTTGGCATAGCATCCTTTTTCAAAGAGTTGCATGGTCTGTATGCACAATCACCTTCATACCAATCAAGTAAGATCTAAATTTCTCAAAAGAAAAGACCACTGCCAACAATTCCTATTCAGTCACAGTGTAATTCTTTTGAGCTAGATTAAGCACTTTTCTAGCATAGTAAATAGGATGTAAAATCTTCTCATGTCTTTGGCCAAGGACTGCACCCAAAGCCACCCTGCTAGCATCACACATAACCTCAAAAGGCATCATCCAATCTGGTGAAACAATGATAGGAGATGAAATCAACTTCTCTTTTAGACACTCAAATGCTTCTAGACATGCCTCATCGAACACGAAATTCACCTTCTTCTCTAAAAGTTTGCATAATGGGTTAGCAATTTTTGAGAAGTCTTTGATGAATCTTCTATAAAATCCTGCATGTCCTAAGAAACTTTGAATTCCTTTCACGGAGATAGGTGGAAGTAACTTTTCAATCACCTCAATATTTGCCTTATCAACTTCAATACTTTTCTTTGAGATCTGATGCCCCAATATGATACCCTCATTTACCATAAAATGGAATTTTTCCCAATTTAGCACTAAACTGCACTCCTCGCATCTTTGCAGCACATTAGCAAGGTGTGCCACAATCATCAAATGAGTCTCCCACAACAGAAAAATCATCCATAAAAACCTCAATGGTGTCTTCCACCATGTCAGAGAAAATAGACATCATACAACGTTGGAAAGTAGTCAGTTCATTACATAAACAGAAGGGCATCCTTTTAAATGCGAATGTCCCGTATGGACATGTGAAAGTGGTCTTCTCTTGGTCTTCAGGAGCAATGAAAATCTTATTATACCCCAAATAGCCATCGAGAAAACAATACCATTATCTACCAGCAAGACGGTCTAGCATCTGATCCATGAAGGGCATAGGAAAATGATCTCTTTTTGTCCAAGAATTCATCTTTCGATAATCCATGCAAACTCTCTATCCAGTAACCGGCCTCATTGGGATTAACTCCTTTTTGTCGTTTGGAACCACAGTGATTCCTCCCTTCTTTGGTACACATTGGACTGGGCTCCCCCACTTGCTATCAGCAATAGGGTAAACCATACCTGCAACTAACCACTTGATGATCTCTTTCTTCACAACCTCTTGCATCAGTGGGTTTAGACGTCGTTGGTGCTCAATGCTCGGTATGCACTCAGGATTAAGTTGAATTTTGTGAGTGCAAATATCGGGTGGAATCCCTATAATATCAGTAATGGACCAACCAATATCCCTCTTAAATCTTCTCAATACCAAAACTAGAGCCTCTACTTGCCACTCTACCAATTTAGCAGAAATAATCATAGGCAAGGTGTTGTTGGCTCCCAAAAATGTGTAGCGAAGGTGAGCCGGAAGAGCCTTAAGCTCCAAAACTGGAGGCTCCTCAATAGAAGGATGAGCTGGTGGGGTCACCCTATTCTTCAAATCAAGATCAAGTTTCTTTAGAGCATAAGTGTAGGATCCCTTACCAGTGAGTGTACCAACCATCTCATCGTATTCCTCAATACCATCGCTATTAAAATTCATAATCACAGCCGCAACAGCTTCTACCCCCAACCTTTCTTTAAGAGACACGACAATATCACTATCCTCAACTGCATCTATTACCGAAATCACCCGCATATCTTTCGGTTGCTTCATGGAACGACAAACATTGAAAGTGATTTGTTCATCATTTAACTTGAATTTAATCTTCCCTATTTCCATGTTGACTAATGCACGACTAGTGTCAAGGAATGTTCTTACCAATATGATGGGAACCTCGAAATCAACTTCACAATCTAGGATCACAAAGTCAGCCAAAAATATGAAAGTTGCAACTTTTACCAAAATATCATACAAAATGCCCATCGATTTTTTTACAGTCTTATCTGTCATGAGAAGTCTCATAGAGGTTGGTTTTGGTGTTTCCAACCCCAAATTCTTGAAAACGGCTAACGGCATTAAGTTAATACTAGCACCCAAATCACAAAGTGCTTTAGTAAAGTTGTAAGACCCGATAATACAAGGAATCGTGAAAGCTCCTGGGTCCTCCTTCTTTTCAACTAGGGAATGCGAAGTAACTGTACTACAGTGATGTAAGTTATCTGCTGGCTCAAAGTTGATAGTTCTCTTTTTCGTCACCAAGTCTTCATGAACTCTGCATAACCTGGCATTTGCTCCAATTCCTTAACAAGAGGGATGTTTACCGACAGCTCTTTCAACATTGTTATAAACTTCTGATATTTGCCTTCCTCAGCCTTTTTTTCAACCTTTGAGGAAAGGGAGAAGGAGGTCGGGGGATAGTTTTTAGTGTTTGTGGGACCTCCTTTTCCTGCCTCTTTTTAGATTTTGCCTTTTCGCCAGTATCATCAGGATTTGGAACTGTTTAGACCTTCAAATTATCCGGCTCTATCTCAGTTTCTACATCAACTATCATCGGCTCATTGGTCTTACTACTATCTGCAGGTATAGATGGATCAGTTGTGCATTTCTCGCTTCTAGTAGTAATGGCCAAACAATAGCTATCATTTTTTGGATTCTGGATGGTGTTGCTTGGAAGGGTACCTGGCTGACGTTGGTTCAATGCCACCGATATCTACCCAAAATGTTTCTCCAACTGTTTAATAGTAGTCGAATGGGATTCTACTTTCTGACTTATTCCTGAGATGTCTGTCCTAATCTCCTTCAAGTAATGTTCTTGACTCTCTGAACCTTTAACCAGTTTATTGAGAAGGGCTTTCATTCTTGAATTTCCATAATCAGCATCGCGGTTTCCTGGTGGAACATATACACCACTCTTCTCTTTATAATCATCCTTTTGCCTCCAATCATCATCATGATCTTGTTCTCTATCTTTATATCTCGACTTGTTGTAATTTTCTCCATAGTAGTTCTGACCTTGATTTCCTTACCTCGAGTTCCAAGAGTCTTGATTAGACCCTTGACCTTTGGATCTAAAACCCACCACTTCTTGATTCAGGTACTTAGCCTCCTCATCAGATTCACTATCATCATGCCTAGGTGTTTTACCTTATGCACCTACAGTATGCACCTTCTCAGCATCTCTGGCCGCTATCTGTTTAGCTAATAAACCAATTTCTTTCCTCAGCTGTGTGACCTCTTGAGCTACAGATTAGTCCAAAGCTCGTTGTGTTATTGAGGCTCCAATAGCATATGTGCCATCAGGCATTTACGCCTCCCGAGTATGCCATCCTCGGTTGGTCTTGGTGATACGATCTAATATCTCCGAAGCTCGTTCCCATCTCAGACTCATGAATTCCTCACTAGTGATAGTATCTGCTACTACCTTTGTGTTGGCATTTAAAGCCCTGTAGAAGATTTCAAGTAAATTCTTACCACTCATCCTATGATTTGGCATATTCTGTAGCTTCTTATTGAACCTTAGCCATGTCTCATAAAGTTCTTCAGAATGTAGTTGTCTGAAGTTGTAAATTTCATCCTTCAACTATAGTATCTTGGAAGGTGGAAAAAATCTTTCCAAAAATTGATTTCTTAACTCTTGCGCAGTACTGATGGAACCTCGTGGTAATTTTGCCAACCACAAAGTCGTTTCTCCTGTTAGAGAGAATGGAAGCAATATCAACCAAATAGCCTCTTGGTTAACTCCAGGAAAATTATATGAAGTGCAGACCCCCACAAAATTCATCACGTGCATGTTTGGATCATCACTAGGAAGACCGGCGAACACACCCTTCAAGTGTAGCAGGTGAATCATAGCACTTATAATGTCAAACTTAGTGCCCTGAGGTAACTCTGGTGGAATAATGGCACCAGTCTCTATTGGCTCGAAATAGGCCACATCTTATTTCTTAGGATCATCATAAACTGGCACATGCGGTTTTTGAGGTGGTTGGTGAGCTCTCAGTCTTCTTTGTATCTCTTCAGCTTCAGCCAGCTGCTGGGTTGCCTCTTGCATAGCTCGATTATATCTCTCTGCTTGCCTAAGAGCAGCTTGTCTAGCTTGCTCTTCTCATGTCAACCGAGCACTAGTTTGGTCTGCTGTTTCATGACCAACCGGATGAATTGGTTGATTATGAATGTCTCCCATGGTGGCAGAATCCTAAACTTTGTCGATATTCACCATTCTTCGATTAGCTCTCAGAGTCTTTTCTATTACAAGATCAAGTGAAATCAGGGGATTACTTTGACTCCTAGTATCAGGCATACACTGGCTTGTGCCCTTAAAAGTATAGAAAAACAAAACCAATCAACTCCAACAAGTAAATCAACTCCGTAATCGTATTCCCCGGCAACGGCGCCAAAATTTGATGTCGCCCAAAATATGCCTTCTAAGAAGTATAAAGCGGTCGTTGTATCAAATATAGAACACAACTAGGTTGGGGTCGATCCCATAGGGAATAAGATGAAATTAGGTTAAGTTCTTATCCGAGTAATTGGCAAATAAGTAGAAAGGGGGAAGTATTTGTAAGCAAGTAGTAATAGTAACAAGTATTCAGACTTTGGATTTGTTTTCAATATGAGAAATATACTAGGACTGTGATCCCCAATGATTCCTTAACTCTACTGGTTACTTGTGCTGGCAAAACTGTCCCTTTGTGTTGCATGAAAAATCTAACAAGATATGTTCATCTAAACGTCTCTCAACCTTGGTTAGATGAATTTCACTCTTCTTCTCTCGGTATCCGAGTGTCACACTACTAACCCTTGTTCTTGATCTCATATTAACTATCCCTGTTACAACTCAAGTTATTAGATGAAGGTTGATAACTTTAAATCTCTATTGTTATTTCCTTTTCCTAATCTCTACCTCTCTCTCTAGCAAGTTTAGAATACAAGAGAGTTTCTAACGTTTGCAACCGTTAGAAGATCAATCACAACGAAGGAAATAACAATACATGTATTCACATCGGTTCAGAATTACTTTGCACTTAACCCGTTTCGTTAATTCCTCATGGTTCACACAACCATAGTTGATGGGTTTAGCTATTCATGATTGCAAGAACACAAGAAGAATTCGAAGACGAAAACGTAGTTGTAAACTCACAATAAAGAAGAAACTCTGAAATCTCAATAATCAATAAAACCCTGGAATTGATAATCCAAGATTACAAAATCCAACAATGTGTTTATGAACTCAAAAATAATGAAAAACTATCTCAAAATAATGTAATGACTAACTCCTGAACATAGGACAACAAAGGGGTATTTATAGATACAAGACGAATCCTATCCTAATCAAAATAGGAAAACAAAGTCGACAACCTTCCACGGTATCGTGACTTGGTGTCATGGAACCAAGCCACGTCACGTGGGTCCAGTCATGGAAATTAGACACATTGAATATTCTCTGAAGTGAACTCACGGCAACCACTCACGTCATGTGAGTGGACTCACGGCACGTGAGTCTTGTCGTGAGTCACCTTCTGGTGCAGGCCCTAGTTCTTTCGTCTTCAGGTACTTCGTTCTCGGGCGTGATTCTTTATTTTTGTCCATTTTGCCTCCAAAACCTATTCTCCTGCAAGATAGAATTGAAAACATGTCATACCAACCAGACTCACCCAAGTTATTGCATATTTTTATTATTTTAGGCATCAAAAGTTTCATGAAACCATGACACATTAGAGAATGCGGATAGCTCCTTATGAACATGAAGGGAAAAATATGCCTGCAACAGATGTTGGAAAACCAACAAAAGTTTCAAGTCCAACGGACTTTAATCAGGTGCTCGAGATTTATTTAGAACCCCGTGTGCACAAACGAACTATGCTACAATTAAAATTTTGATCCGAAATTGTTTTGACAAAATGTGGGCACCACACCCATAGTGCCATTTTTACTAAAATTCACCCAATAACCCAAAATGAGTTTGGAAGCCTCAAAACTTGGACCAAGAGTCCCTCTAGCCTAAAATCCACATTCTAGAGATAACGACGTTGAAGGAATTCTCATCCGAGGTCATTTACTAAAAGTTTTGATCCGAGACTAATTTCTCAACTTCAAAAGCTCCAAAATAGGGAAATAGGCTTAAAACCCAAACGAACTGCCTGAAAACTAAACCGACGGTCTCGGTAAGTCATAAATGACTTGTAGCCGCTATAGGAAGGCTGAAAATACCAAAAGCAAGCAGAAACGAAGAAAATGACCTAGAGGGTCATTACACCAGTATGATTTTTTGTTGTTTGTACCTATCGATCTTATGGAGGGTTGGTTAGGTTATGTTTGTTGTTGTGTACCTTTCGGGCTTATAAGGTTTGGTTAGGTTATTGTTTGATTATAATTGTTTAGTTTGTGGTAGGATGGTTATGGACTTGTACCAATGACTGTAGGTACACCTTGGAGTTCCTTTCCCCTTTGTTATTATGAGCCTTATTATTAGATTACCTGGTGATTAGATTTTTTGATTGTGCTAAAGCTAGCTCTCTTCTTATTATTATGGTTTATCTCTACTTCTCTACTATCCTTATTGTATTTCATTTCTTAGTAGTTGCCTGTAATGTATATCCCTGCCTTACATGCTAATTATACTTGCATTTATCTTTGGAGCTCAGTCGGCCTATGCCTACTGAGTATCACATGGTTAGTACTCATGCTACACTTCTGCACCCTACATATCATAGTATGAGTTCACACTGCTGATGTGTGCATTGTGCAGAGCTGTCATGGATCGGATTTTTGGGGTGAGCTCCTAGCGTTCAGAGTTGCTCCCGCTCTCTCTTTTTTGCTGGATTGATCTTTATTTTGTATTTCAAAGAAAGTTCTGTATATATACATATTATTCCTACCTATTATTCGTGCTTTGCTAGTGGCTCTTATACTTACCTCATCTGGTCTTGGGAGATTATTTTTTTCTTTTGGTTTTCTTTCTCCTTTTAGCTAGTTTTGGTTTCCATTTTTTTTATTAGTATGTTACTCATTGTTCTGGGCTATGGGTTGGCTTACCTACTGGTGGGTTATAGTAGGTGCCATCATGACCTGAGAAATTGGGTCGTGACATGTTTGGTCGTCAGTTTAAGTACCATATTTGTTTTGATTTTTACTTATATTTTATTGTATCGTATCATTAAGTTCCATCATTGGGTAACAATGAAAAGTCTTATTTTATGTAACGACCGATTTGGTGGGATCCTGTCGTTAACATGTATTTTTTCTCATATTACCTTTGCTTATCACTTAATAATCCAATTTTATCTTTTATCCTACCTTTTTATAGTAGACCTACCCGTACCCTACTTTCTATTAGGTTTATCTTTTAAATTATTGATGTATGAGATTATGTAACAACCAAAAAGGATACAATTTATTCAAACGTTTTATTCATCAAAATAATATAGTACAATACAATACAATGCAATACATTACTTCCTCTGTCTCATTTTAGTTGGCAAGTTTCCATTTTACATGGTACTTAAGAAATCATATACATGATGGTTAATTTTACTAATTTACCATTTATCTTTATTGATGGGTATTAAAATTATTTTTGAAAAATATGCTCACATTAATGGAATAGCATAGGATATATGAATAGATTTGAAACTTATAAATTTGTATAGGCTTCCAAAGATTATTAATTGTAGGGGTAAATAGGAAAATTTTATTAATTTTATCTTGATTTAGTAAGTGGACAAACAATTTGGGACATATATTTATAGTAAGATAACCAACTAAAATAGGACGGAGGGAGTATGAAACAATACTTAACAACCATCCAAAGAAAAGGTTTTGATTGAAAGCTACCTGGTAATCGTAATGGGTGTGATTGCTAGGGTAGTAATTACATACCTCATTAATTACACAACAGAGTAATTACGACGACCAGTCTGTTTATTATAATATTGCTCCCTCCGTTCTCTTTTATTTGTCACATTTTGACATGGCACACCCATTAAGAAAAACAATTATTGACATAGTTATTTTACCATAGTACCTCTATTAACTAATGTTTACTATTTTGTCTTGAAATTAATTTGAAGAAAAAACAATTAATGCTAAGGGTAAAACATGGATTTTTTTTTGTCTTTTCCTTATTTGTCAAAAATGACATGTAAAAATAGAAATCAAATTAGGAAAATAGTGATAAGTAAATTCAAATGGAGGGAGTATTAAAAGCATACAGTTTGGTTATACAAGTGTAATTACTCAGTTATATTAAATTTTAAAATAATTTTATTTTAAAAAAATAGAAGTTAATATTGACAAATATGTGCCTTTTATAAATAATATTTATTTATTCAAGGTGCATATTATTTTTTTAATAATATATTAATAAATAAACATATATTTGTAACTAATATTATAAAAAATAATTGATATATATATATATATATATTTAAAATTAATAATATTAATTAATTAATTATCAAAGCTAAATGTACACATTTTGTAAGAACATCATGGATTGCATGTATGACAAAATATTAATATCATAAATATAACATCATTAAATATTCAAAGGTCTCTATAACAATGATCTATCAATTCTAACTAAAACAAAATTAGAACTGAAAATATAACATATATTAAAAAAATTAAAAAAATAAAACATAATACTCTTATATCAAATGTTAATATAACATAAAATCAGTTCCATAACTTAAGTAAATAAGAAAGGGGAAACATAAGTCAATAATCTAATTCAGTAATAAAATTCTACTTTAATTCCAACACTAGAATAATATGTAACAACCCTCGTGATAATTTACAGCTTTTTCTGTGTTTTGACAATTTGGCCCTTTCGTGTAATTGCTTTATGTTATTTATGAGTTGTGGGGATGGTTGGCACGATCCCCGAAGCATTCAGAGGTGATTTATGTGAGCTTGAGATTTTAAGTAGCCTTTAAAGTGATATAGTTGTCTTTAGTCAATATTTTATGATCCGAGCTTCGGACACTAATTCTGTCAGCTCCATTAGCTCCGGAACGTCAAAATTAGGTTGGTAGCATGGTTGGTTCGGGCCCCAAGGCTTTTCGTGTGATTTTGAGCGTTTGGACGAGAAATTCGAATTTTATGCTTAATATTGACTTTGGTCAACATCCGTCGATAACTTCCTCCATTGAAAATTATGACTGCACTGTTGAGTCTAAATGTCATTTCCAAGCTATTAGCATATTTGGTCTGTGTTCGAAAACTTCCGAATGAGTTTTGGGTGAGTGTTTGAATATTTTGGATACTTTGACCTTATTTAAGTAAAATATGTCGACAAAAGGTTCGTTATTAGTTTTAAAGATTGAAAAATTATTTCGAGACTTTTGAAATGTCATGCATGAATTATAGTCTTATTTAGAAAGTTCTGTGTAATTCCGATAAGTTGAAATCGATTTTTTATTGCGGGACATGAAATAGTTCTTTAACAAGCAAAAATACTATCTGACTGGGCAAATGAGCATGAAATTGAGCTCCAATTGAACGAGTATGTCTGTATCATTATTTAGGAATTACAGGAAATAGAATGGGGGAATTTCTCTATCGTATGGAATTTGTGGCTTGTTTAGTGAGCTAGTGCAAAAAATCTGGTGCATAAATAGCTGGTGTAGATTTTCTGAATGTTGTATTTAAATTTCAGAATGTGTTTATCTAGTATTTTGAGCATATTAGGAGTTTTAAAGCTCAAAATATTCTCACTACATTCTTCTCGGTTTATCAAGAGGGAAAGTATTTAATGCTTAGGTTGGTATTCTTCCATGATTTCTTCAGCTGGTTTTCTTTCTTTATCAGTGAATTTGTTGGAGAAAAATTAGGATTTTATTGATTCAGACATGATTTTTGATGAAATTTCCGAACTAGAACTTCCATTAATCAACCGTAATAAATCTGCTCTGTCTAGTACCAGAGAGAAGTAAGAGTATAATGAGTGCTCAAAATCGATCCAAGGCTAAATAAGTAAAAATCCATAAAATCTAGTGTTCATGATTGAGTCCGGGACTAAAATAATAGAATAGTGTAGAAAGGATAAGAATCTCCTTCGAACATAGTAAAAAATAGTGATAAATCAGTGGTTCAGGAATATACCAAAATCTATCTCGGTCTGAGTTTCCAAAATAGTATGCTTGGTTTAACATGTCATAAACCAATATAAAGGGTGGTACGATTTCCGTTTAAAAATCAGTTTTAAAAGTGAAAAGTGGGAATAATTTCCTTTTTTGAAAACTGTAAAAAAAACCAAGGTTTTAGTTTGAAGCATACCACTAAATAAGTATGAGAATGTAAAAATGTATGCATGCCACCACCAGTAGACAAATAATACAATTATAAGTGTCTAAGCGTCTATAAACTAAACAACCAATCTTTCAAGGCATAGAAAACTAACCTGGTATCCATGGTTTTGTAACCAAGGCCATGGGCCCAACAACATAGTAAATAGAGCAATAAGAGTATATGCATATGCAGAAATTCAAAAATGAAAACAACAAATGGCATCAGGCTACCAGGAGAATTTAGCCAAGGAATATAGTCTGTATAGGATTCTAATACCCCAACTCCTACTCTAAGAATTTCTACCATCAACCTAAGGGAATAAAAAGTATACAATCAGGCTTAACATAACCCTATAACTATAGGAGGTATCCTAGGAGTTATAGCAGGTATCGTAGGCTAAGGCTCAAATAACAATTCTATTCTAAAATCCTCAAAACAGGTCAAATCAACATACAACTAGTCTTATAGTTATCCTTTAACACCCACCTAGCATGCAATCTATACAATATAAAATCTCACAGAAAAGAGTAGGCCGAAACCTTGGCAAAGCCGAACCACAGTATCGAACTATCCACAAATCTCTCGTCTCCATTTCTCGACCTCTGAATAATGTCACACTATCAAATTCATAATCTATATGTTAATATGAGTAAAATGAGACCCACATTCCAACATGAAATTCCAGGCTAAAAATAGGGTAAAAAATATGCCCATGGGGCCCGCTAACGAAATTCAAAAATTGAATCCATCACCAAGTCCCTCGAAAGACAAGGAATGTGTGCTCAAACATTGAGCACAGATGGAGTCTCAATTGGGGCTCAAAACATCCTCAAAAGCTAAGGAAAACAAGAGTGAAAATAAAGAATTAACAGAGAATTAGGCTAGGAACTTACGAAAAAAATAACGGCAAATGATCACCTCAACATTTCCAACTCAAACACAACTTCAAACCAAGGTTACCCCACAATATTCAAGCTCCGTTAAGTAAATATGGAAGTTTTATACTTAGAACAATTCCAGGAATTTAAGGAAATGGAACATAAAAATATACCAGCGATGGCCGCTTTAGCGGTCAAATCACCGCTGAAGCGGTCATTTCTAAAGCTGCAACAAGGGGGCTGGGGCTCCACTTCAGCTGTCCAGCCACCACTAAAGTGGTCCTGATATACTTAAGCGATCTTTATCTGCTTAAGAGGCTTCACTAGCAACTTAGGCACCAGAAAATTTGCTAAGCCCCACAAGACTCCGATCGAGTGCTTGTGTTTCATTCGAAACCCTGAGCATGCAAACAAACTATGCTACCCTACCATATTTGGTGTTTCAAATACAACAGAACCATCAAAATTTCTATTCGAGGTCATTTCGAATAATATGGGTCTCACACCCAAGGTTCCATTTTCACCATTGTCCAACCGGTAGCCCAAAATGAGTCTGAAAGCCTCGAAACCTGGACCAAATGTCGCCTTAGCCTAAAATCCATGTTCTGGAGCTAACAAAACTGTTGGAATTGTAATTCGAGGCCGTTTACCTGATGTTTTGGCCAAAGACCAATTTCTCAACTTTAAAAGCTCTAAAATAGGGAAATGGGTTTAAAACCTAAATGAACTGCTAGAGACCAAACTGACGGTCCTGACAAGTCATAAATGACCTGTAGCCGCTATAAGAAAACATAAAACACTAAAAACGCACAGATACAGAGAAAATGGCCTAGAGGGTCATTACAACATCCACTACTAAAAGGACTTTCATCCTCAAATGTCAATGGATAGAAAGGGCCTGAAAGCTCAAATGGATGAGGTACTGGGCCCGCATGCCTCGCAAGGCTCCCCAGATAGCCTTCAAGGTCAAATAATGCTTTCAAGGGATTTTTCTAAATGTATCCGTTTAACACTCACTTCCTTAATCCCTTTTTCCGAACAACCATAAACTCATCGTCAAAACCTTACTTGCCTCCAACTAAACCAAGCTCGATTGAAGTTCGCAAGCCCACAACCAAAGCATACTGACATCACACCAATACTTGCATAACTAAGTGAATACTCGACCAACATAAAGACAACCCAAATAATATACCATACAACCAACTCCAAACTCCAAATCAAATATTTTCTTGTCTTTTCAAAGCTGTTGGCTACTCTAAACTATACAAAATCTCTCTGGCATCATCTGAGTCCTGTCCATGTAATCACACCATACTGACCTCAAAAGAATGAAGTTAACCCTTCAGAAATCCTCATGGCTAACGTAAGAACAATGCCTAATAAGGTTCATTTGAATACCCAAATAGTGGTGACTAAAGTCTATGACCTATGCCAAAGCCAATAACTAGTCCCGATGACCCTCAAAACAAAAACCATCAATCCAAAACACGATCTTCAGCACCTGAACAATCCAGGCTACCTGATGTCAATTGAAGGGTGAAAAGCCACCTTCAACTCGATTCGGATGCCAATCTCCCATTGAGTAAACTTCCAAAATCCCGATGAAAATTTGGAACCAAGGTTAGAAGTAGTAAAACCAACACCATGTGCCAACGAACTATCCCTCGAATATTTATCAAATTTAATATCTCTGAACTAAAGAAAACTAAATTGGTAGGTAATGCGTAGGCCTAGTCTGTATGTCGATGATGTATCAACTAAACCAAACCTCAAAGCATAGGCTGCCATTAAATTGTGCAATTTATAGTTATAAGCTTACCACCAGAGCCAAACTATTCGGCCTTAATTTCCCCAAACTACTACTGCTGATGAGTAAGCATCCACACATCAAATCTATCACAACTATCTAGCCATTATTTAAAAGTAGCCAAATCATAACTGGGGCCTATAAATCTTCCAGAAGTTCAAATACCCAAACCAATCTCATATTCAGAAACTAAGCATATACCCAATGATTCCCAAAAGGGCTAAAACTGCGATGTTGTCGAAGAACATAATTACAACAGATAAAAACCATGGGCTAAAGAAACGAGTAATCAAACCCATATTTTTTGAGGTCACAACACACCAAGGCATAATTAAGAGCTTATCGAGACTGTAGAGAGTCCTAATAATAGCTAAATTGAGCAACTTAGAACAATATGGTCACTGGCACTCACTTCCTAGAGTCACACCCTTGGGTTGCTGACAACTAATACACAATAATACACAACCATCCTTTTACGCCAAGCAAAAGCATCCCACAAAATCACACTAGGCAGAACAAATCTCAAAGTGAAAAGCTACTAAAATCACCTGTTCAAACCTCCCTCAAATTAACTGAACCACGATCGACATTGTTGAAAGAATAAGGTACCCAACCCAACACCAACACCAAGATCAATACCACTACCGGGTTATGAACCATCCAACCCGAACACACAAACCTCAAACTTATCAACCTTAGAAACGGACTATAGAAAGGATCATCAATGCTAGAATTTACAATATAACCACAGAAAGCCAATCTTTCAATGACATAACCCTCTCAACAACTATCCTCGGCTTACTAACAAAAAAGGAAAACCATAACCAAGGTAGCCATCTAAGCCAAATGAACAAGAATCGCAAGAAAAGAGATACTAACTAGATAATGCTAATCTAGCTGTCTATCAAGTAAGGATTAGTAATAGTTAAAAAATATCAAGTAGCAACAATATAAAGTAGAGGTGGCATAAAATGAAAAACAACAAGTACCACTCTAGGATCACATCAAGGCTACTATACAAAAGAAAAAGGGAATTTACCAAAGCACTACACCCCAATGTAATCACAATATCAATCCACTACTGAAAGAAAATATCCATGGGGGGTATTCACATAAGCATATACCTACACAATGGCTCATAACAATCAACACAGTACTAGCAAGGCATATGGACATGAATGGGTGAGAAAACCCCAAATCAAATCACATAGAAACTAAAAGATAGCAAATAAAAATCGCACATATAAGATAGAATCTAAAGCCATAGTTTCTGGACTGCCCAAAGAAGTACAAATCTGAATATGTTCGACGTCAAACTAAGCATTTGATCGACCGAAAGAAATACCCAGTGCGTCGTCTCTAACTGAAGCTGCCACATCCTTATGATACTAATGTGGTTGTGCTGACGGCTCAATAACACACGCTGGGGACACTCTATGCACGAATGACTGATCTTTCTATAGTTGTAACAAACCCCTGAAGCTCTGATCCAGCAAAAAATATAAGCAAACCGCAACCAACTGACCGACTCATCCCTGGAGCACTCTCTGGACCAATAACCAACCTCCCTATAATCATAACATGCCCTAAAAACTATCTAATGAAATGTACCTACTGATCCAAAGTGGCCACCACGGCCTAAAGACCTCGATCGAGAAAACCATAATGCCTGACCGCAACTCTGTCCACTATGACTACTACGACCTATTTGAGAACCATCTATAATCTGAGGTGCTATGTGTACAGACCTGATAGGCTGTGAGTGCTGCTAACCTCATCTTGGTAGATCCCTGCATTTTGATGGAATACCACTGAAACTATGTAGTTGGCAGGGCCTATTACCGCTACCTCCATATGTCTCAAGACATGACCACTCTAAAGTTCACGCATAATCAACAACCTGGAGAAAGGTAGACCCATCTGCTATCGTATGCTCCAATGCCAAATGAAGTGGTAAAGATAATCCCTTGATAAATCTCTGAACCAAATCATGCTCTATAGAAAATAACATAGCAGTATGTGTGGCCTACTCTAGAAACCCAATCTCATACTCTGAAATTGATAAAGAACCCTGTGAATAACCTACAAATACAACTCTAGACTGAGAACCACTCGATTTACTAAACAATACCTCTGCCTATGACGTATCCCTAAAAAGGCTCAGAATCCCTAACACTGAATCTGTAATAATTGAGGCAGTCACAAGTCCTACCCGAGCCTGGAGTATCCTTAGACCCTCTGGCTGACGTTGAAGATCCTCAATATCAATCTCTGATTCCCTAGTCTGACACTGAACTAAAACTCAGGTAATACGTAAAGAAGTCACATTCGTGTCTATCGACAACCTGTGCTACCCCACTGAGTAGGAGTGGAGCCAAAAGAAGTACATAGAAGTTTATGGAAGTAAGGACATATGATCAAGAATCAAGGAATGGAATTTCCTAGGAATGCCCTATAGCCTCCCAAAGATAGGATACGGATATCATCGTATCGATCCGCAGGACTCTACTAGGAACTTTGCTCTTATACCAAAAACACTAGTGAACCTAGGCTCTAATACCAAACTATCACGATCTGATTTCTCAGGTCATGATGGAATCTACTATAGCCCACCAGTAGGTAAGCCAACCCATAGCCCAGAACAACTAGTAATGGGCTAATAAGAGAAATAGAAGCAAAAACTAAATAAAAAAGAGAAAGAAAGCCAGAGGAAAGTAAATATACCCCAAAACCAAGTAAGGTCAGTACAAGAGACACTAACAAAATATGAGTACAAGGTAAACATGATATATAGATACATAACTAGCTCTGAAGTACAAATAAAGATCAGTTTAGCAAATGAGGGAGAGTAGGAACAACTTTGAATGCCAGGAGATCACACTAAGTCTCCGATCGATGGCATCTCCACACGATGCACACGTCAGCGGTGAGAACTCATACAATAATTTGTAGGGTACAGAAGTGTAGTATGAGTACTAGACACGAGGTACTTAATAGGTGTCGGCTGACTGAGCTAAAAGATAATGCAAGTATAAATAACACATAAGGCAAGAATATACAATACATGCAACTAACTAAGAAACAAAATACATTAAGAGTAAAAGAGAGGTAAAGATAAACTGTCATAATCTTTGATTAACTAGGGACGAGAGCGTTATACAATATAAATAGCTAGAAATGGAGATAATATACAATAGTAGAGCGAAGAAAATGATATATATATTAATAGTATAAGGAAAGAAGGTGATGTACAATAAGAAGAAATATAGAAGAATTGGACATACGATAATACTATACCAATAACTAAGCACGAAGGTACTAACCTGAGGGAGCTATCCTAACAACCTAGATATCACGAGGATTATAACCAAGAAGGGAGATAGCTCTAACACAGTCAGAACATCTAACCCGAAATATGAATATTCATAAGATAGTCTAGTAATGATGCTATCAATATTAAAGAGGAAAAGAACTTAGAATTATACTTACAGCCTCGGGTACCAAGCCATAACCAATGTATCCCAGTCTATATGATAATGGTCAAATGCAAATAAACTACTAGATAAGCCCAGACAAATAATAACCTAGTTGGGCCCCCATAAGCCCAAAAGGTACAAACAACCACTCAACAAACAACAAACATAACCTTTACCTATCCAACCCCCCATAAAATTGATAGTTACAAGCGCCAAATAATTATACTGGCGATAGGCAATGCATAAGAATGAATGAATGCAAAGTAAAACCAATACTACCATACCAAGTGAGTGTTGTATCGTACCAAGTATATACAGCTTCTTTGGCTCACCGGCTTATAAGGTAGGACCTATGAGATATCCCCTCTTCCAGCAAATAGTTCCTAAATAGAGGGACTTATAGGGGACTCGGTATATCCATATATACTGACTGATCCAGAACCAGGACTTCTAATAATAAACAATAATAAATCTGCTTTGTCCAATACCAAGAAAAGTAGGAGTATAATGAGTTCTCGAAATCAAACCGAGGCTAAATAAGTAGAAAACCATAAAAACTAGTGCCCAAGATCAAATCCTAGACTAAAATGGTAGAATAGTGTAGAAAGGGTCGGAATCTCCCTTGAGCAAGGAAAATAAATAGTGATAAATGAGTTGTTCAAGAAAGGACCAGAATCTATCTTGGTCTGAGTTTCCAAATAGTATGCTTGTTTGCATATACATAGTATTTAGTTCAAGACATAGAGAACTAACCTAGTATCCATGGTCTCATAACCAAGGGCTCAGGCCCAACAATATAGCATACAGAGCAATAAGAGTATATGCATAAGCAGAAACTCAGAAATGGAAGCAACGAAAGGCATCATACTACTGACAGAATTTAACTGAGGAATATTGTCTTTATAAGATTGTACTACCCCAACTCCTACACTAAGAATTTTTAGCTTCAAACTAAGGTTATAACAAGTATACAATCAGGCTTAACATAACCCTATAACTATAGCAGGTATCCTAGGCTAAGGTTTAAATCGCAATACTATTCTAAAATCCTCAAAATAGGTTAAATAAGAATAAAACTAGTATTATACCTATCCTATAACCTACAACTAGCATGAAATCTATACAACACATAATCTCATAAAGAAGAGTCGATCGAAGCCTACCTTAAAGTTGAACCGTAGTCTTGAAACATCCACGAACCACTCATATCTATGCCTCAACCATTGAATGATGTTGCACTATCAAATTCATAATCTATACAATAATGCAAGCAAAATGAGACCCATGACCTCTTAAGCAATCACTGCTAAAGAAGAAACAAGGGTGCTTAAGCGACCTCTAACTCAGCTGGCCAGCCACTACTAAAGTGGTTTTGAACTGCTTAAGCGGCTACCACTATAGCGGCTACACCCACAACTCAGGCACCAGAAAATTTGCTATGTCCCAATGAACTTCGATCAGATGCTGGGGATTTATTCAGAGCCCCAAGCATGTAAAAAAACTATGCTACCCTACCAAATTCAATGTTTCAAACTCAACAAAACCATCAAAATTTTCATCTGAGGTATTTCAACAAAATACAGGTCCCACACCTAAGGTTCCATTTTCACCACTAGCCCAAAATAAGTTAGGAAGTCTCGAGACACAGAACAAAGGTCCCTCTAGCCTAAATTCCACATTTTGGAGCTAATAGAACTGTCAGAATGGTCATCCGAGGTCATTTACCAAAAGTTTTAACCAAAGACCACTTTTTCAACTTTAAAAGCTCTAAGATTGGGAAATGGGATTAACCCCAAAAAAACTGCCCGAGAACCAAACCGACGATTTTAACAAGTCATAAATGATCTGTATCCGCTATGAAAACATATAAACCAGCAAAAATGCATGGAAATATAGAAAATGTATGACTAATTATGTATTTGAGACATGGTTAGTATATTGTTGTTGAGTTATGGTCAGTTGACTTGGATTCTTGTTGGTAGTCATGGTCTTGACTTGAGTTGTTGTCCATTTTGACTTGTACTTGACTGAATTTTGTGGTGTTGTTAGAGAGGTTATAGTTATAAATAGTGAGGTAATGTTACATAGAAGGTGTGCATGGTTATTCTTGTTTACTAAGTTATGGTTGCTTGTTCACATATCTTATTTTGGGTTGGCCGATGACCCTTCCAATACATCGTTGTTTATTGTGTACTGATACGACACATACTTTTTTTTTATTAAGTAAAGAGCATCTTCCAGCAACTATTTCAAGACCTCATCTATAGAGTGGATCACATTTGGACTCAGGGGTAAGCTACATCTTTCGGGCTGCCATGAGTTCTTCACCTTGTTGTTTTCCAATTGTTTTGGACTTGAATGTTTCCTTTGTTTTTGGGTTGAAACCATTTTATTGATAATTTTAGTATTTTGCTACAATGACTTTCAAATTCTATGAGTTGTTTAAACATTCTTTATTATTTTTGTATTTAGTATTTCTATTAGACTATTTGAGATCATTATTTAATTAATGAAAAACAGTTAGTTTCCTTATTTTGGCTGTGTTGGGTTAGATGGTTCTCCCACCTGAGAATTTGTGTGGGTGCCACTCACGATGGGTTTGGGTCATGACACTTAAGTTGGTCTATTCTGCACTTCCCCACCAGTTGATGCCTGCACCAGCACTTAGCAAATTTTTCTAAGTTTTGATCTGATTCTCAGGATTCGTTCGAAATCCCGTGAATGCAAACAAACTATGATACCCTACCAAATTCAACATTTTGGACTCAACAGCGCCATTGAAATTTCCATCCAAGGTTTTTTAGATGAAATATGGGTCCCACACAAAGTGCCCATTTTAACCAATTTCCACCCAATAGCCCAAAATGAGTCTGAGAGCCTCGGGACCCAAACAAAGGGTCGCCCTAGCCTAAAATTAATGTTCCGGATCTGCTGGAACTGTCAGAATTAGAATTTAAGGCCATTTACTTGAGATTTAGGCCTAATATCCAAATTTGAACAGTCAAGACTTCTAAACAGAAAATTGGCTCTAATAACCAAATGAACTGTCTGATAATCGAACGGTTGGCTCCAACAAGTCATAAATGACTTGGGGCAGCTATGGGAAAGCTGTAAAAGTAGAAATAGAGCCAAAATACAGAAAATGACTTGGAGGGTCATTACATTGGTACACATGAACCTTACCAAGAGTTGTAGAAAATAACATGATCAAGAAATATAGTAGTAATACAAGACATTTTTCTGCTTGTTGTTATGTTAGTTGTACTGCGCTTTCCGTTTTCTCACTTTGGAAAGATTTACTAGCTGAAAATATGAAATACAAGTATAATTAAGAGCTCTAGAATAAAGATAGTGAATACTTTCTTGATGCCTTTCTTTAATTTCTCTTCTACTCTAGCTTTATTCTAGTGAGATGAAATTGAGATAGCTAACTAAAAGAAGAAGAAGAGGCATAAAGTGAAAAAGAGAATAAAAAAAAAAGAACCAGAGAACAATTCATGAGAAATAAGAATAATATAAAAGGACCAATAGTATATTTTTAGCAGGTTGAGTCATTAAAATTGTTTAAATGAATATCTTTATATTTCATAAAGATTTTGGTTTAAAATAAATTTTTTATGTCAATAAATAAATTTTAATGAAAACATAAAGAGAAAATAGTCAAATGCCCCCCTCCTCATCCCCCCTCCCCCCCTCCCCCCTCCCCCCCACCCTTATCTATTAGCCAATTACGAACTACACACATATACTTCACGGAGGTCTTAATAACCCCCTCCCTCTACCCTAAGCTTTTTAAAATTGAAATATATACCTCCTTAAGAAGTCATACCTAGATATATATTAGGCGGTAATATGCACACGCCCCACCCATGTAATACTACATTTTTAAAAAAAAATGTTTTTTTCTTTATTCTATTATTTTCTTTTATATTTCCCTTTCTTCCCTCTTTTCATTCCTTTTTTTCCTTTTCTTTTTGGAGTAAATAATGTTGAAATGAAGGTCAGTTTGGAACTCAAAGATTTGCAACAGAAGTTAGGTGAACCAATGAATGAGAACGGGAGAAAGAGGAAAAAGTAGCTAAACAATATTGTCGGAGTTGGGTGTACCATGGGTGCTTCTACGCAAAGGACGAAGCAAAGCATCGAATATCGTTGGAGTTACACCTGCAACGGTCGTGGAGTAATGATTGAGGGAAAAACTGATGTTAAGGGTGATTAGATTGTAGGAATAAGAAAAAATTACTCAAGTTTATTTGGGGTTTGTAAAGGAGAGGTAAGTTTTGACACAAAGTCATGAAAATCAGAAAAATAAAAATGGATTCTTGAAAATTAGAAATTGAACATTAATGAAGAAGCATATATCACTTGTTATCCAAATCCACACAAGTTGTAAACCTAAATATCCATGGGGATTTAAGTATCTGAGTGTGCTGTGAAGATTTACATGTGACATTAATGACAATTTGATTTTATCGGTAACATAAGTTATAGTTTTGTTTGATGATTGTTTGGTGATTTTGATGGTGGTTTGTAGTGTTAAGAGTTGTGGGTAATAGCATGGAAAATTGTGGAGGAAGTGTTAGAAGATGCGTGAAGATATGGAGCTACTATAGTGGTGTCACAACCCAAAAGTCGAGGTCATGATGGCACCTTCTTCGGACTAGCCTTAGTAGGTAATCCAAATCCCACAAGAGATAGAACAATCGAAATATGAAAGAAATCCTTCAATGCGAGACTCCTAGATTGGAGTCAAGCCAAATATGTAAATAACATAAACTTCGAACGAAATACAATAAATCCCAAAATACTGGTGTCATAAATGTAAAGAGAAACTAATACAAAGTTTGAAATCTGAAGTACAATAGTCTATCTCTGAATATAAGTAAAGACATGATAAAAATAAGAAGAGGTCCGGAAATAGCCCTGAACTCTAGAGCACACCAATACCTCAAAATATCCAGCTACCACAGCAAGAGATCAGCCATCGTGGGTCACAATCAAACTGGGATCTGCACCAAAAGGGCATAGAAGTAGGAGTGAGTAAGGCCCACTTGTACTCAATAGGTATCGTAGGCCGACTGAGCAATGTAAAAAACAAAACAAGTAAAAGACACTAAGAGCACGTCACTTGTATACAGAAAAGTTTCCAAACGGTAGTTCACACTGTCTCGATTAACAGTTCTACAATATAGTCAAAAAGGAACAACTACACACAAAACATATATAAGGAAATAAGTGCATAACAACAAACACATAGAGAAATGTACAAAAGATGCAAATGCAATGCAATGATGGTGGGACTTTCGTATACACCTTCCAAGCCTCAACTCTTCAGGATAAGTCCCATAGGGGTTTCGTAACCCATATACTTTCTCAAATCTCAACTCAACCTTGCCGGTAAATGACCTCAGCCAAGGGTTTCCAAAATATCATAATCAACCTTGCCAGCAAATGACCTCAACTAAGGGTTTTCAAAAAGTGTTTCATTTCTTTCAATATCAGTGTTTCTCAGGAGTACTAATATCTCGTGAATATAATATAAATGAAATGAAGATGTATTACTCATAACAAATCAGTATAAAGAAGATAATTAATTCAATATAGGTTTAAATAAACTCAAATGTCAGTAATTCATGATATAAACCTTTGCTCGGCACTACTGAAATAAATAGTCATACAAGACATTAAAATTATCATATCAAACCCCTCAATAGGGTGTCACTATCATGATAGAGGCAAATAATGCTCAAGTAAGGCCTATAATAACTATTCAAAGCCCCCGCACGGGCATCACAATAATAATAATGGCATTTAATGCACAAATAAGGCCTATGATGTCAAATAAGGCCAAGCCCCCACTCGGGCGTCACCACCAATGTAACTCTCAAGTTAACAATAATATGCAAATAAAACCCCACACAGGCAATATGATAACAACAATAATCTTGAAATATGATATCCCATTAAATTTCTCCAACCTATAGCATGCTTTACATGAATGGTTTACTACCCAACCTAGTCTGAAGAAAGTTAAGTCATAACCTACCTCAAAGAGTCAAAAATCCAAGTCTAGACCTTTCAACACAAAGACTTTACCTTACGAATGGCCTCGGAATGAGCCAAATCTATCAAAAACATAATCTACTCATCAATAGAAAGCTAACGATACCCATATCGACTGTATTTAAAATGGCTCCAAAAACAGGTTTGAAATCAAAAGGGTTAAAATCAAAGTGTTATTTTAGAAATATGTTCTTCATATGTACAGGAGTCTATAGTTGAAGACCCATGCAAAAATTAGTTGAAATCGATGCTCAAATTGATGAAAATTCATTTTAAGAGTTTATCGGAAAAAAACCCCAAATTCTAGTTTGAAAACAAGATTAAAAGGTGTTTTTGAAGATTTAATCAATAGGAATTAATAAAAATAAGAGTTAAGAGCTTACCCAAGTATGAATGATGAACAAAACCCTAGAAATTACCCTTTCACAAAGCTCCATAGTCCAAATATGGTGAAAATTGCAAAAATGGAGTATTTATACTGTTTTGTAAATAGTACCTCACGAACGGGGTCACATTACCGAGGTTCACCAACAACTAGGCCAATTAAATGGCCTTCGAATTCGTGGTCAACCTCTCGCATTTGCAAAGGCTGATGACCCAGACCCATCACATTTGCAAAGGTCCGATGAAGAGACAACACGATTCGATCCCAATTACCCTTCGCGATCGCGGCCACCGCCTCGCGATCTTGATGGACAAGATTTTATTTCTCCTCATTCGTAGCCAGAGGCCTGCGTTCTGGAAGAAGAATCCTTGCTCCAGATATCAACTGTTGCATCAAGTCGAATCCACAATTTGATGTTTCCAAACGGACCCTCAGAATTCGTTTGAGAATCCACAAAAATAAATCAGATATACTACTAGGATATTTTCTATGTTCCAAACTCAATGGAACCATCGAATTATTGAAAAGAGGTCAATTACAATAAATTAGCCCCCGGGACCCTTAAGAGCTTATTTTAACTAGTTTTTTTTTAAAAAGGGTCGAAATGCAAAATAAAGGCTCGGGACCCAAACTAACTATGCTCCTAACCCAAAATCAATATTTCAAATCTAATGGAACTGTCCAAATAACCATCTGGTGCTCGAAACACAAAATATTGACCAAAGTCAAACTCATGGCTTTTAAAGCCTCTATGAGTCTCAAACTCTCCCAAATCACTCCTGAATGCATCAGGGACCATTGCCAACCATTCCCACAACTCACAAATAGCATGTAACAACTCCGGGGAAGGGCAAAATGTTAAAAATACATAAAAAAGAAATGAATTAGAAGTATGGTTGTTACATTATCCACCACTAAAAACTTGTTTGTCCTCAAACTAAAAAGAAAATAAAATAGTTAAAGCGGTAAGAAGCTGGGGGTATCTACTCCTCATATCGGACTCGACCTCCCAAGTAGCCTCCTGAATAG
This sequence comes from Capsicum rhomboideum, assembly GCA_031232105.1. Lineage (NCBI taxonomy): Eukaryota > Viridiplantae > Streptophyta > Magnoliopsida > Solanales > Solanaceae > Capsicum > Capsicum rhomboideum. The sequence continues at coordinate 109,350,906 of CP124711.1, forward strand.
GGAGATGTTTCCAGTGGACCTTCACTAAATCAATATTCTTAGACCTCAACTTCCTTGTCTACCTATCTAGGATAGCAATGGGCTTCTCCTCGAAGGATAAATCATGGTATGATATAACAGAATCCCACCGAATCACATTTGCATCATCTGGATGGTATCTCTTCAACATGGAAACATGGAATACAAGATGAATAGCTGACAGATGTGGAGGGAAAGCTAGCCAATACACCACATCAACATACTTCCCAAGGATCTTGAAAAGGCCAATAAACTTTGGACTAAGCTTCCCTTTCTTCCCAAACCTCATTACACCCTTCATGGGTGAAACCTTCAATAGAATTCGATCTCCAATCATGAATGCAACATTACGGGCTCGATGGTCGGCATAACTCTTTTTTCTACTCTGGCAGCCACTAGTCTTTGTTGAATCAATCTCACTCTATCCATCGAGTCCCTCAACAAATCTGTACCCTAAGGCTTACCTTAAACAAGTCAAACCATCCCACAGGGGATCTACACCTCTGCCCATACAAAGCCTTAAAAGGTGACATCCGAGTGCTAGAATGGTACATGTTGTTGTAGTCGAACTCTGATAAAGTCAAGAAATGGTCCCAACGACCACCAAAATCCATAACACATTCTTGAAGCATGTCCTCAAGCCCTTAAATAGCCCTCTCGGACTGACCATCTATCTGAGGATGAAAAGTTGTGCTCAAATCAAGCTGAGTACCCAACTCACTCTGTATAGTACTCCAAAAACTCAAGGTAAACTAAGTACCTCTATCAAATAGAATAGATACTGGGAAACCATGCAATTGAACAACCTCTCTAATATATATCTTGGCCAACTTCTCTGCATTATAATTTGCTCTCACAGGTACAAAATGCCTGATTTGGTCAATATGTCTACAATCACCCAAATAAAGTCAAACTTCCCCAAGGTCGGGGGTAGGCCAACAATGAAATCCATGGTGATCCGATCCCACTTCCATTCGGGAATGGGCATCCTATGATTGTACCATTTGGTCGGTGATGCTCATATTTCCCCTGCTGACAATTTAGACACTTAGCCACGAACTCCACAATATCCTTCTTTATACCACACCACCAATAATGTTGCTTTAGGTCATGATACATCTTAGCCGCTCTTAGGTGAATGGAATATCTTGAACAATAAGCCTCATCCAAGATAAGTCTAACCCATCCACCAACCCTCGACACATAAACTTGGCCACTAATCCTCATAACACCATTAGAATGAAGAGATGACATCTTTGCCTCGCCACTCAAAACCCTATCACGAATCACCCTCAATTTATCATCATCAAACTGATGAACTCAAATATGCTCCATCAAAAAAGATCTAGCCTCAATAAAGGCTAACACATGTTCGTGTATCAAAATATCAAGCCTAACCAACTGGTTAGCTAAAGACTGAACCTCCAACGCCAAAGGTCGCTCATAAGTCAAAAGATGAGTTAAACTCCCTAGACTTGCTGCCTTTTGGCTTAAGGCATTCGCTACTACATTGGCCTTGCCCAAATGATACAGGATAGTAAAATCATAGTCCTTGAACAACTCAAGCCAATGTCGCTGTCTCATATTAAAATCTCGCTGAGTGAATAAGTATTGATGGCTACGATGATCGAAGAAAATATCACAATGGACTCCATACAAGTAATGTCTCCACAATAGAAATACAAAGACAACTGCGCCCAACTCCAAGTCATGGATAAGGTAGTTCTTCTCATGAGGCTTCAACTGTCGAGAGGCATACATAATCACCTTACCCTCTTATATCCAAACACCACCCAAACTAACCCCAAAAGCATCTAAAAAAACAATAAAACCTACGTCTTTCTTGGGCAAGGTTAAGATAGGGGCCGAAGTCAACAACTCCTTGAGCTTTTGAAAGCTCTTCTCACAAGTATCCGACCACTGAAAAACAATCTTCTTCTGAGTCAACTTGATCAAATGAGCCGTAATAAAAGACAAACCCTCCAATCTAATAAAACTTCAAATCTCGGTGGAACAGGTTGGCCTAGCCCAATCATGAATAGCCGTAACCTTGGACGGATCAACCATAATTCCATCCTTGGTCAGTATAAGACCAAGGAAAGAGATAGAGTCTAACAAAAATTTGCACTTGGAAAACATGGCATATAACTTCTCATCTCACAACCTCTGAAGTACAGTCCTTAAGTATCTCATATGGTTAACCTCATTCTTGGAATAAACCAAGATATCACCTATGAATACAATCACGAAGGAATCAAGATATGATCGAAATAATTGGTTTGTCACCTCCATGAATGTTGCTGGGGCATTGTTCAACCCAAAAGACATGACCAAAAACTCATAATGACCATACCAAGTCCGAAAAGCCATCTTCCGAACATCTAAAGTTTTAATCCTCAATGATGATAGCTGAATCTCATTTCAATCTTAGAAAACATCAAGGAACCCCAAAGCTGGTCAAATAGATTATCAACTAGAGAAAGAGGGTTCTTATTCTTGACCATTACCTTGTTCAATTGTTGATATTCAATACACATGCGCATAGATCCATCCTTTTTCTTTACAAACAAGATGGGAGCCCCCCAAGAAGACACACTAGGTCTAATAAAACCCTTACCCAACATATCTTGAAACTGCTCTTTCAATTCCTTTAACTCAGTCGGGGTTATCCTACAAGAGGGAATGGAAATGGGCTTGGTGCTCGGCTCAACATTAATAGCAAAATCAATATCACAGTCCGGAGGCATACCTGGAAAATTCGTAGGAAAGACATCCTTGAACTCACTAACAACCCAAACAGAATCCAAGGGAGGCAGTGAAGCAACACTAATACCGGGAGTATAGGATAAATAAGACAACCACCCCTTTTCTACCATGCAACTAGCATGTAGAAAAGATATAACTCCCTTCAAACCCAAACTAGGTGTACTGTTCCATGCAACCTTGGCACAACCGGAGTACCTAAAGTCATGATCTTAGCAAAATAATCCAAAATTGCATGATAGGGAGTTAACCAATCCATACCCAAGATAACATCAAAATCAACCATATCTAGGATAATTAATTCTACCCAGGTCTCATACCCCACAATGGTTACTGCACAAGAATGGTACACCAGTTCCAATACTAAAAAATCTCCTACTAGGGTAGAAACACGAATAGACACAACAAGAGACTCATATACAGCATCAACACCAGTAGCAAAGTATGTAGACACATAGGATAATGTAGACCAACGGTCAAATAACACAGAAGTAGAATGATGGAAAACTGGGATGATACCTGTGATAACAGCATCAAAGGCCTCCGCCTCAAGACTCACAAGTATAGCATAACACTAACCATGCCCTCTTCCAGACTGACCAACCCCATGTCCACTACCATGAGCTCTTTGAGCTCCACCACGAGCACCTCTAGTACTATCTCTACCACTCTGTGAACCATCTCAAACCGCAGAAATAGGAGTAGGGCAAAGCTGAACATGAGAACCCTGTTGGGCAGGACCCAAATCACACTGATGATAGTCACTAGCATAATGAGCAATCTTCTAAAGTACAAAATACTATCTACTACATGCACTACGCTGAGAGGACCTAGAAGAGCCAGAATGCAACGCCCGCCCTTACTCGATAAATTAAAATTAGAGCCTCTACTTGCATGACTTGATCCTTGGATACCTAAAGCTGTAGAAAACACAAAACTACTACCCAAAATCTATAGGGCTACCTTAACTGCCCTACCATGATAATTATGAGCACCTCTGGCAGAGAAATCCCTACCTCGGGACGTATGTCCACTAAACTCACCCTATCGACAGATCCTCTTAGTACCGCTACCACTCTAAATACCATGATGAATCAACTCAAGCATCTTGGTATGCTCAACTACACTCTGGAAAGAAGTCCCTAACACCACTATCTGAGTTGTAGCCAATTGATAAAAGTTTACCAAACCCTTGACAAACTTCTTAATCCTCAGACTCGGTAGAGATGCTAGCAGTGGAGTATCTAGATAATGCATGAAAATATGCCTCATACTCAGTAATAGTCATAGAGCCCTACTCTAGGTGATCAAATTTATCTCTCATCTGATCCCTCAAATTATAAGGCACGAACCTCTCTAGAAAAGCCTCAAAAAACTGGTCCAAGTCATAGCAGGCGACCCCAGTCGTCTACAACAAGAAAGAGACCTCTACTACTGTCTAGCCATATCAGTCAACTAAGAAGTCATATAAGCAACACCATTGGTCTAAAGGGATCTATGTCTATACAACCTTTCCTAACAGTCAAGAAAAAATGCATAAGCCTTCTCTTCTATGGCACCACTAAACTTAGGAAAAACCAAGCAAATGGACCTCTCAAGCCTCTTCTGATCATCAGAAGACATCACAAGACCTAAAGTAACATGAAGAATAACAAGTCTAGTAGGCAGTGAATCAATACATGGGGGTACCACAGAAGATGGCTATACCCTTGAAGTCGGAAAACCATAAGTAGAAGCATGCCCTAGCAGCTGAATACCTCCTGAAGTCTGAGCAATACTCGGTACACTCAAAGGAACACCAGCCTGGGGAGCACCATCCAGAACACTCAGTAGACTAAATAATAAATCCTGTAACACCAGTGTATCAACTGAACCCTATGGAACCTAAGCTTTTCCCACATCCTTTATCTAATAATAATCGTTATCATAGATAATCTCAGGCTCAGGAGAGGCCACCCTAGCACATCCTCTAACTAGGGTAGCATATCGTGCCGGTCCTCTACCTCTGGGTCGGCTGTGACCCCTGTCTTGCCCCCTGACTAGAGCTCTAATAGCGGGTGCTGGCTCAACGTCCTCAATATCTCTAAATCTAGTCCTCACCATCTACATAAAAAAGAGTAGAATAAAAGTTTAGAATATTGGGCGTGAACAACCCGCACGATAAGGAATCAAATTAGAGAAATTTTTCCTGAAGATATCCTATAGCGTCTCAAAAATAGATACAGATGTCAATGTATCGATCTATGAGACTCTATTATACATCCTACTCTTTCACTTATGAGATCCGTGAACCTAGCGCTCTGATACCAATTTGTCATGATCTAAAAGTCGAGGTCATGATGGCACCTACTTTGGACTAGCCTTAGTAGGTAGGCCAAATCCCACACGAGATAGAAAAATCAAAATATGAAAGAAAACCCTTCAATGAGAGACTCCTAAAACGGAGTCAAGCCAAATATGTAAATAACATAAACTTCAAATAGAATACAATGAATCCCAAAATATTGTTGTCATAAGTAGAAAGAGAACTTAATATAAAGTCTGAAATCTGACGTACAATAGTCTTTCTCCAAATATAAGTAAAGAGATGATAAAAGTAAGAAGAGGTATGGAAATAGCCTCGAACTCTGGAAAGCACCAATACCTCAAAATATCCATCTACCATGGCATGAGATCAGCCACCGCAGATCACACTTGAATTGGGATCTGGACCAAAAAGGCACAGAAATAGGAGTGAGTACTCTACTTGTACTCAGTAGTTATCATAGGCCAAGTGAGCAAACTAGTAAACAAAACAAGTAAAATACATTATAAGCACGTCACCTGCAAACAAAGAAGTTCCCAAATGGTACCCACACCGTCTTCTCTAATAGTTCTACAATATAGTCAAAAAGGAACAACTACACACGAGGCATATATAAAAAGTACATAACAACAAACACATAGAGAATATCCAAAAAATGCAAATGTAATGCAATGCAATGATGGTGGGACTTTTGTATACACTTTCCAAGCCTCAGCATTTTAGGATAGGACCTATGAGAGGTTTGCAACCCATATACATTCTCAAATCTCAACTCAATCTTATCGGCAAATGACCTTGGACAAAGGTTTCAAAAATATCATAATCAACCTTACTGGTAATTGATCTTGGCCAAGGGCTTTCAAAAAGTTTTTTATTTTCTTTTGAAATCAGTGTTTCTCAATATTAACAATTTCGCATGAATGTAATATAAATTAAATAAGGATGTAATGTTCACAATCAATCAGTATGAAGATGATAATTAGTTTAATAGAGGTTTAAATAAGCTCAGAAGCAACTCAAATGTCAATAATACATAATATAATCCCTTACTCTGCACTACTAAGATATATAGTCATACAATACATAAAATTTATAATATCAAACCCCTCACTTTGGTATCACTATCATGACAGATGTGAATAATTCTCAAGTAAGGCCTATAATAACTATTCAAAGCCCCCTGCACGAGTATCACAATAATAATAATTGCATTTAATACACAAATAAGGCCTATGATGTCAAAAATAGCCCCCACTCAAGCATCACCATCAATGTAACTCCCAAGTCAACAATAATATACAAATAAGTCCCAACACGGGCAACACAATAATAATAATAATCTCAAAATATGGTTTCCTATCTAACTTCCCGAGCCCATAGCATGTTTTACATGAATGGTTAACTATCCATCCCAGTCTGAAGAAAGTTAAGCCATAACCTTCCTTAAAGAACCAAAAATCCAAGCCTAGACCCTTCAATGCAGAGTCTTTCCCTTACGAACCACCTCTAAACGAGCTAAATCTATCAAAAACATAATCTACGCATCAAAAGAAAGCTAATGATATCCATATCGACTATATTTAAAATGGGTTCCAAAAATAGGTTCAAAATCGAAAGAGGTAAAATTGGAAATTTATTATAGAAACATGTTCTACATATGTATAGGAGTCTACAACTAAAAACCCACATGAAAATGAGTTGATAGTAATGCTCAACCCACATGTAGTTGTACTAATACTACACTTACAATATCTTCTACCCTAGATAGGAGAACCCTTACCACCCAACCATTCATTTAATGTAGAAGTTAAAACAATTCTTATTTCAATAAAAATGAGTTCAGTTGACTTATAGAATAACTCTGGTTTAGTATAATTGATAATTAAATGCAATGCAGAAAGTAACCAAAATCAAATCCCCAGAACCTAGGCTAAACTAGTACAAGAGCACTAAATAAAGAGTAGGGAATTCCATGTCACAACATCCGTGCAAGATCGAGAGGGAAGGAGATGTTAAAAAATGGTCACCGTCACTGCTATAAAACTCCAACTAACCTGCAACATGGCTATATCTCGTGAAGAAGATATAGTAAGTGTAGTATTAGTACAACTACATGTACTAGTAAGCATCATTGGCCAACTAGGGTTAGAAACACATAATAATAATAATAATAATAATAATAATAATAATTATTATTATTATTATTATTATTATTATTATTAATATTATTATTATTATTATTATTATTAGTATTATTATTATTATTATGAATTTGTTAGAACCCTCTTAAATGGTTTAAGATGTAAACATTTAGGAGAATTTTGATGGTATAAAGATACCTTCCTAAGCAGAGTCTTAGAATTACCATCAGACGATCATACTGACCATTGGAAAGCCAAATTTGTGGATGGCCTTCCCCCTTTATTTGCAGAACGAATTAGAAGAACCCTTCGTGGTAATGGTAGTACTATTCCCTACGGAAACCACACTTATGGATCTATTATATCTATTTGTACACAAGAAGGATTAAACTTGTGTAATGACTTGAAATTAAGTCATCAGCTTAAGATAGAAAAGCTGAAAGAAAAAAACCAATTAGGTGATTTTTGTGCCCAATTTGGCATGCCTCAACCCTCTAGCAGTAAGGAAAACTCCCGATATAGATCCAATCCAGATAAGGAATATAGTCCTGATAAAGGGTATCGAAGAAAGTATAGAAGATCTAGATATAGGTCTCAAAAATATAGGGATGAACATGCAACTAAAAGAGCTCATCAGAAATCTACCCGATTTACCAAAAATAGGTCCAAACGAGATTTAGCAAAAATTAAGTGCTATCGTTGTGGAAATTATGGACATATTGCTCCAAATTGTAAGCTAGAAAAGCTGAACGCCTTAGAAGATATTGAACTTCGTGATAAGATATATACTATGCTATATACTTAAGGATCCGATGATGATTATGATAATCCTCCTTCCGATAGTGAAAATGCGGAAGCATTAGTTGATTTTTCTGATAGTGAAAATCACGAAACTTCCCAGAATACTGGTTGTGCTAACTGCCCATAGAATAACTGTGTTTGTGATAACAATGTGTTTTATCAATTACAGTCACAATTTCAAGATTTGAATATACAAACTATTTCTTCGGACAATGTCATAGAATTATTAAAGGAAGTTACTGATAGTAACCTACGTGAAAAAATTATTAATCTTTCAGTTGGAAGCTCTGCTTCTACTTCAAACTCTGGTTTAAAACCAACCAAACCAAATAGTGGTAATACGTACATTAAAAATCTCATTCCGTATACAATTACCAAAGTTCAGAGAAGCCTGTTACATAAACAGGCCCCTTCTTGAGAATCCTCTCTTGACGATTTAAAAATCGAAATTGAGAATTTGAAAAATGAAATTTGAATCCTCAAACAAAATTAGATGATATCTGATCATCGAATTACTCAAATAGAAGAAGTAAATTCGATCCATGATCCTCATGGCAAACGAAAAATCGATGATCAAAAAATTGCTCTACCAATTAGGGACGATGATGATCCCCAACTATCAGAAGAGACTGAAACACCTCTTCCAAAAAGAGATATTTTTTTGGGTTTGATGCAAATTATCACTGCTCACAAATGGTATATAAAATGTACCATACTAATCAATAATCAATATACTATCTCTAATATTGCTATGATTGATAATGGTGCCGATGTAAGCTGCATTCAAGAAGGATTAATACCTTCAAAGTATTTTCATAAAACCACTCACATGGTTAAGTCCGCATCAGGACATGCTTTAGATATTGCATATAAATTGCCAAATGCGCATATTTGTCAGGATAAAGTTTGTATTCCTCATTTTTTTTCTTTTTAGTTAAGAATCAGCTTAACCCTCCTATTATACTTGGAACTCCTTTTATCAATGCTATTTATCCATACACTCATGTAGATGCACAAGGATTTCGTGCTACATATGCTAATAAACCAATTAGCTATGAGTTCATTACTGAACCTATAACTAGGGATATAAACGCTTTGATTGATATAAAACAAAAGCATGTTGATTCTCTTCAACTAGAAATATTTAGTTTACATATACAAAATATTTTACAAACTCCTAAAGTTCAGGAAAAGATTAAATTAATCTCTGAACAATTTGCTGTTGATATTTGTGCTGACCATCCCAGTGCTTTCTGGAATAGGAAAAAGCATGTGATTACTCTTCCACATGAAGACAACTTTTCTGAGGATAATATTCCTACAAAGTCTCGACCCTGTCAAATGAATAAAGAGTTAGTAGATTACTGTAAAAAAGAAATTGATAATTTGTTGCAAAAAGGTTTGATTAAACCTTCCAAGTCCCCATGGTCTTGCACTGCCTTTTATGTCAATAATGCCGCTGAAAAAGAAAGAGGTATACCTAGACTCGTTATTAACTACAAACCTCTTAATAAAGTTTTAAAATGGATTCGGCATCCGATTCCAAATAAAAAAGATCTTTTATCAAGACTTTATGATGCAAATCTATTTTCTAAATTTGATTTAAAGTCAGGATATTGGCAAATTCAAGTTTTGAAAGAGCATACTTATCGCACTGCTTTCAATGTCCCATTTGGTCAGTACGAATGGAATGTTATGCCTTTTGGATTAAAAAATGCACCTTCTGAATTTCAGAAAATAATGAATGACATTTTTAATCCTTTTATGGATTTTATAATTGTCTATATTGATGACATCCTAGTATTTTCCAAAACTTTGGATTTACATATGAAACATCTTGATATTTTCAAGAAAATTATTATTCAAAATGGCTTGGTGATTTCTAAACCCAAAATGAGTCTTTTTCAAACAAATGTCAGATTTTTAGGACTTACTATCTGCCAAGGAAAAATTACTCCTATTCAACGCGCAATTATATTTGCTGATAAATTTCCTGATATTATCACTGATCGAATTCAGCTTCAACGATTTTTAGGAAGCCTTAATTATATTGCACCCTTCTATAAAAATTTGTCCAGGGATGTTGCCCCTTTATATGATCGATTAAAAAAGAATCATAAAAAACCGTGGAATAATGAACTCACGGCTATCGTTCAACACGTTAAAAAATAGGTTAAAGCTTTACCAGTTTTAACTCTTGCTAACCCTGCTTGGCAAAAAATTGTTGAGACCGATGTGTTTAATATTGGTTTTGGTGGAATATTAAAACAAATTAATCCCACTGATAAATGTGAATATCTGATACGATATCACTCAGGTAAATGGACCGACACCCAGAAGAAATATGCTATTGTGGCCCATGAAATGCTTACTATTGTTAAATGTGTCTTGAAATTTCAGGATGATTTAATCAAAAATTTTTAATTCAAACTGATGCTCAATCAGTTCAGTATATGTTTAATAAAGATTTAAACATGATGCTTCAAAATTAATTTTTGCTCGATGGCAAGCCCAATTGGCTTCATTCGACTTTGAAATAAAATATAAAAAAGGAATTGTTAATTCCCTACCTGATTTTTGGTCTCGTGAATATTTACAAGATGGCTGAGTCTTCTTGGACTCATGTTACCAGAGGCCGAGGCCGCGAAAGAGGTCGAGGCAGAGGAAGAGGAAGATTGCCTTTTTCCCAAACCAGGACTTATAGTCAAGAAGCATCTTCTTCAAATTCACCAGTCATACAACTGGGAAAAAAGACATTGATAAATGCCAAAATTACACAAGAAAGTTCCTCTGGAACTTCAATCCATCTGAATGATATTCCAGAAGGACACCCGCTCTATGAGCAAATGAAGGCATATTTAGCCTCACAACAGCAAACAGATTTGTTTGCTTCAGTTACAAAGGAAAGAGATGATAATCTCCGACCCTATGAAAGAGTACCGAAAAAAGAGATGATATTCATCCTTGAAAACTCTGAGATATTGCGGAGTCATTTACCTTGGCAACTCTTCTAAAGGTATTTAATACAAGGATTATATTTTCCTGGCGAATCATATAAGACTCGCTCATACTATGAATCTATTTTAACTCAAACAGAATGTGCAGAGATTTCTCACTTTCCTGTTGGACAAAAAGAACATGGATATTCCAAAATTATTATTAAACGGATTATTTCTGTTGACGATTGGGGGATTTCCACCATGAGAGAATGACAAATTATTGTCAATAACATATCTATGAATGTGACTTTTTGGGACTATGTCCAAGCATTTTCTAAAGTGCTTTATTATAATAATTCAAGACAAAAACATACTTGGTTCATCAAAATATGTACCAAGGTTTTCGAAGGAATAATTCCAAATTGGTTTTTGGACTGGTGGTCATACCATGGTCCTACGGTAAAGATTTTACCAGATAATTATTTTCAGTTATAACAAAAATGGAAAATAGTTTCTCCTGATTTGGAAAATCTTTATAAAGCAGATCATTTATGCTTCCCTGATCAAATTGATCAAATATATTTCTTTTTGGAATTTTCTATTCTATGGATTCACAAATGGATCCCAGAATTCGGATATACTGATAACCAGATACCATGTCTATATTGCACCTTCTTCAATAATTTTTGGGAAGGATTGCTAAAAATTGACAAAGATACTAAAGTTCTTAAAGGACAAGCACTTTTAGACCAGATGCAGTCTACTATCGAGCCCTATGAGACTCATCAAGAACAAACAAAATTAGACGATCCCAATCTCAAAAGGATGGCTCACAAAATTATGTTCCAAAGTGGAGATAAAGCCACTCTCATTCAAGCCTATGTCGATGAAATGAACAAAAACTTATTAGACTCTCTCCTACACATGGAAATAGATTCTTCTGTTCATAGTGGGAGTATGCAAGAAGATGATGACAGTTTTACCGATGCTCAGCCATCGGAACCTGAACGGGAAATAACCGACTAGGAATTAGATAGTACTGAAGCGCTTATTGCACGCATCCACGCAGCAGATAAAGCAGCTGCAGAAAAAGCTCAAGGGAAAAAGAAAGCATCATGATGCAGCACTAGATGGAAGATATTTCCAGCCGCCAGCACAGTACCTAAACAGTAGATTCACTGTTGATACAGTATATTCACTGTTAGTACAGTAGATTCACTGTACACTTTTACTATTTAGGGACCCACTTAGGACCCACTTTACTGTGTAAAGATTCTTTTTCTTTTCTTTAAATAGGTTGTCATTTTAGTTAGAAGGCAGAGTTTTCAGACTCCCCTTCTCTCTCTTAGCTTCCTCTCCTCCTTCTCTCTAAGTCTTTAGTTTGTAAAGTTTTATATTTTGTAAATCAATAAAAATCAGAAAACGCCCATATTTTGGACAGAAATATTGGCCTTGCTTATACGACCCCTCTTTCTTAATGCCCTTGCTTTCGGGCACTGACCCTTGCCACCGGGTCTCATAAGGTGACACCCCTTCTCTCCTTATTTATCTAAGCCCAGACTATGTCTGGCTAAATTCCCTTCTATGTTGACCACATGATCTTTCTGTATTTTAACTCTTAGAATCTGGCTTTATTAAAATATGAGAGATATTTTCTTATATCATTCTGACTTGGTTTCTGGATGGAGATACAGTCCTGACCTCTATGATTAGTCTGGTAAGCCGGTGAAAAAGGTAAAAGCCCGATAAGAAGAAAGAAAAAGGGCGCATCCTTGTTCCGGTTAGAACCTCTAGATAAAATCATACTGGTATTGACAGGTCCCATGCTAGATTAATAGGCCCATCTGCCTCCCATACAGTTAAGTGATATATTTAAAATCTCCTATATTTCAATTTTTATACAAAGTATAAAGATGCTATTTTAGCTAGATCTGTCTGACCGCGCGGATTACCGCCCGTCCTAGTGATCCTGCCATCATCATCATCATCATCATCATCATCATCATCATCATCATCATCATCATCATCATACTACTACTACTACTACTACTACTACTACTACTACTAATAATAATAATAATAATAATAATAATAATAATAATAATAATCATAATAATAATTATAATAATAATAATACTAATAATAATAATAATCATAATAATAATAATAATCATAATAATCATCATCATCATCATCATCATCATCATAATAATAATAATAATAATAATAATAATAATAATAATAATAATAATAATAATAATAATAATAATAATAATAATAATAATAATAATAATAATAATAATAATAATAATAATAATAATAATAATAATAATAATAATAATAATAATAATAATAATAATAATAATAATAATAATAATAATAATAATAATAATAATAATAATAATAATAATAATAATAATAATAATAATAATAATAATAATAATAATAATAATAATAATAATAATAATAATAATAATAATAATAATAATAATAATAATAATAATAAGGAAAACATCATGACTAAGTGAAATTATGATTACTAAGCTCATTCACATAAGTATCATTACTTATACTTAATCTCTCTATGACCTACCTGTCATTTAACATTTTCGTATCTCTTTGTCCTTTGCTAATCCATTCTTGCTACAATGTCATTACAAATTTTATGAACCCTGTTTCCAATCTAGTACCTGTAGTCTTACGGATTTCACCGTACCATTACTTTGGACCATTGGTGGTAGCCTATTTTCTCATTATTCGATTGGCATAGCAAGTCTAACTATGTTTATTTAGGTACCTCTGCTTAACTCTTGTTTCCTTGTTTATAGGTAAGCCGGGAACAACAATTATCAAAATCAACAGATTCCCATCATCTAGACAGTCACAACGTATAATTATGAATATGCACAACCTCTCTTCCCCTTCTCAACTCATCATCATCAACATCAATATCAACATCATTGATATTATGAATATCATGATATAAACATCATACTCAACATCAATATCATCGGCATCATGAACATCATGAGCTTAATCTTATTATCATCACCATCATCTCATGATCATCAATATCACCAACAACCATCATTATCATAAATATGAATATGTAATGCAGTCAAAATCACAAGCAGTACCCGAAAGCAAATACGAACGTTCATCTTTATACATAAGCATAGAGGCAATGAGTCTCACTTCCTTGTATTAACTAATCCCCACGGTATCAAGTCATTCTTAACATTTCTACACTTTTAACATGTCTATATATGCATAACCTTTACTAGTTTACCAGAATTCGGTTAGATAACAACGCTAACCTCCTGATTCTGATGATGTTCATACTTTAAGTTCTCTCCCTCTCACGCTCCTTACTAATATTCCCAATCCAAAACACTAATGATTAACCTTTCTACTCCTACACTTAAAGAACCCATTTAAGGATACTTACCCTTCCACGAACATTGCTATTAGGCCACCCCACAAGCTATCTGTCAAGACAAAAATTCTCAGGTCATAATGGCACCTACTATAACCCACTAGTAGGTAAGCCAGCCCATAGTCCAGAACAACTAGTAATGGGCTTAAGATCAAAGCAGAAGCAATACTAAATCAAAATGAGAAACACGTCGAGAATGAAGTAAATGTATCCCTAAAATCGGATGAAGTCAGTACAAGAGCTTCTAAAAAAAAATGAGTACAAGATAAGTATAATATATATATATATACAGAACTGTCTCCGAAATGCAAAATAAAGATCAATCCAGCAACTGAGAGACCAGGAACAACTCCAGACATCAGGAGCTCACCCCAATCTCAGATCTATGGCAGCTCCGTACGATGCATACGTCAGTAGCAAGAACTCGTACTATGATATCCAGAGCGCAGAAGTATAGTATGAGTACCAAATATGAGGTACTCAGTAATCATCGGTAGACTGAGTTCCAAAAATAATGCAGGTATAAACAATATGCAAGGCAGGAATATAAACTACAAGCAACTATTTACGAAATGAAACATAATAATGCTAATAGAGTGGTAAAGATAAACTATCAGATCCTACAGTAATCAGGGATGTAGTTGTGATACCATAAGCAACTAGTCAATATATGATGGTAGAGTGAAGAAAGAGATATACAATATACAATAGTAGTAGGAAGAAAGGAAGTGATATTCAATTAATAGCTAGAGAAGAATAGATATACAACGGCACTATACAGATAACCAAACATGAAGGTACCACTAGGAGGTAGCTAGTCTAACATCATAAGGATCATAAGCAATAAAGGATCTAACTCTAGCATAATTAGGGTCTCTAATCGAAATGTGAATAATCATAAGGTAGTCCACTAATAATAAAGCTCAACATAATGAGAAGGAAAGGAGCTCGAAAGCTTACCTACAACCTCGGGTACTAATCCATAACCAATCTGCCATGAACCATATGATAATATCTAAGAAATAATATAAACGGCTAGCCTAGACAAATAATAACCTAACTGGTCCTCATAAGCTTGGAAGGTACAATCAATCACTCAGCAAACAACAAACATAACCTATACCTATTCAGTCACCCATAAGACCGATAGGTACAGGCGCTAAACAATTATACTGGTGATAGGCGATGCATATGAATGAATGACTGCAACATAAACCAATACTACCATATTGACTGAGTACCAAATCGTACCAAGTATATGTACCTCATTTGGCTCGTCGGCTCGCAAGGCAGGGCCTATACATGTAACCTCTTTCTATATATGGTCCCCAGATAAAGAAATTAATAAAGGACTCGAGACATTCGTATATACTACCTAGTCTCAAACCAAGACTTCTAATATCTATCATAACAAATATACTCCATCCAGTACCAGATAGAAATAAGAGTATAATAAGGTGATCGGACTCGAACCCATGCTAAATGAGTAGATATCTGCAAAATCTAATGCTTGAGATCCAACCCGAGACTAAAATGGTATAATACTGTAGAAAGGGTTGGAATCTCCCTCGACTAGAGTAAGTTAATAGTGAAAAAAGAGTGGATCAGAAATAGACCCGGAACCAGCCTCAGTCTAAGTTTCCAAAATAGTAAGTTTAGTTTAAAAGCTTATAAGTCATTAATGAAGGTGGCACGACTCCCATTTAAAGAATCAATTTTAAAGTTGAAAAGTGGGAATAAATCCCTTTTTAGAAAACAGTAGTAAAAACCAAGGTTCTAGTCGGAATTGTTCCACTAATAAGTGTAAATGAGCCTAAATGTATGCATGCCATCACCAGTATCCAAACAATACAATCGTAAGGGTCTAAGCATCTATAAACTAGAACCACATCTTTAAAAAGGATAGAGTAGTAACCTGGTGTTTTATTGGTCTCATAACCACAACCTCGGGCCCAACAATGTGCAGTATACTAAGATAACAGCATTATAACTCAGAAAGAGTGAGGTAAATATGGCTATCAAGCTACTGGAAGGTTCTAATCGAGGGATATCACCCAAATCACTCAGTGTCACAATATGATTTATACTAAGGGATCCTTCATGTCAGCTTAAGGTAAAGCAAGCCTATAATCAGGCATACTAGAGAACCATAACTATAGCATGTATTCTAGGCTAAGGATCAACTTAAATTTCTAATCCAAATCCCATAAACATTCCAATGCAGGATAAACTAGCAATAAATATATCCTATAATCCCTACCTAGCATGCAATCTATACAATACACAATCTCATAGAGAAGAGTAGACTGTAGCCTACCTCGAAGCTAAATAGTAGTCTTGCACCGACCACAAACTGCTCATCTCTATCTCACTATCTCTGAATGTCGTCGCTCTATTAAATTCATAATCCACACATTAATATGAGTAATACAAGTCTCATATTGCAATATAAAAGCTTGGACCAAAATTTGAGTCAAGAATAGGCCCGTAGGGCCCGCTAATAAAATTCAAAAATTGAATTTGTCGCAACGTCCCGCGAAAGACAAGGAATTTGTGCTAAAAAATTAAGCATGATTTGAGTACAAATCGGGGCCTAAATCAACCTACAAAGTTAAGGAAATCAAAAACTAATTTCTGGGAATTTACAAGGAAAAGAATGAAATTTAACGGGAAAAAACAATGGGTTAGGATCTGGAAGTGTTAAATTAGCTTACCTTAGCCTTAATGGACTATTTTCCATAATTTCCCACACTCCAAGCTCCAATAATGGCGGAAAAAGTGTTAAGAAATGGAGAAAAATTGGGGAAAAGAGGATATAAACACCCAGCAATGACCGCTAAATCGATGATTGACCGCTAAAGAAGCAGGTGAAGAGGGGCGAGATGCCGCTAAAGTGGCACCCTAGGCGCATAAGTGACGTCCACTAAAGCAGCCCTCAGCCATATAGCCAAGTACTACTAAAGCAACACTACACCGCAAAAGCGACCACCGCTAAAGTGGCTCCCAAACAGCTAAAGCTGTTGCACCAGCTGCTGAAAACCCAGCAAAAATACCAAGTCCCAACGGACTCCGATCGAATGCTCGAAATTCATTTGAACCACCCGTGCATTCAAATGAACTATGCTACCATACCATATTCGATATTTCAGACTCAACGAAACCATCAAAATTTCCATTTAAGGTTGTTTCGATAAAAAGTGGGCCCCATACCCACTGTTCCATTTTTACCAATATCTAATCAATAGCCCAAAATGAGTCTGAAAGCCTTGGGATCCGAATCAAAGGTCCCTCTAGCATAAAATCCACATTCTAGAGCAAATGATACTGTCAAAATTTTCATCCAAGGCCATTTACTAGAGGATTTTGTCCAAAACCAATTTCTCTACTTTAAAAGTCCAAAATAGGAAAATGAGCTTAAAACCCAAATGAACTGCTCAAAGACTGAACCGACGGTCTCAACAAGTCATAAATGACCTGCAGCAGCTATAGAAAGGCATGAAACGCTACAAATAAATAGAAATGGAGAAAATGACTCTCCAGGTCATTACAACATCCACTACTAAAATGACTTTCATCCTCGAAAGTTAATGGATAGAGTGAACCAAAAAGGTCAAAAAGACAACGTAGGGTCTGCATGCCCCATGCAAGCCTCCCTAGATAACCTTTAAGGCCAACCAACACTTCTAAGGGATTTTTCTAAAGGTATCCCTTTTTCATTCACATCCTTACTTCACTTTCCAAATAACTAAAAACTCATCCTCAACAACTAACTGGCCTCTAACTGAATCGAGCATGACTGAGGCATGCAAACCCAAACCACCACATACTTACACCACACCGATACAAGCACAACTAAACGGATACTCAATCGAACTAAAGACAAATCAAGGCATGAATCATACAGCCAGCTCCAAACTCCAAATCTAATATTTTCTTGCCTTTCCAAACCTGTTGTCTACTCTTAACTACACAGAAGCTCTCTAGAACCATCAGAATCGTATCCGTGGAATCACACCACCTTAGCCTCGAAAGACTTAAGTTGATCTACCAAAAATCCATACGGACTAGCATAAGGACAAAACTCATAAGGTTCTACCTGAATACTCAAATGGTTGTGACTAAAGTCTGCATTCTTTGGCAAAGCCACTAACTGGTCTGGATGACCCTCAAAACCAATAGTCATGAGTTTGAAGCATAAATTCTTAAAACAGAAAAATTTGCTTCAGAATGTCCCAACTGTGGGAGAAATCATGTTAACCCTAACTAGAATACACTGCTCCTACTGAGTAGACATACAAATTTTTGATGAAAATTGAGGACCAAGGACAAAAGCAGTAGAAACCAATACCATGTCCCAATAGACCATCCTTCAAGCGTCTAACATAATCTCCTTGAACTGAAGAAAACTGAACTAATATATGGAGAGTAGGCCTAGCAACATGTCAATAAATGCTCAACTGAATTAGAACCTCAAAATAGGGTTGTAACCAAGTTACGCAATCCATAACTATAATGTCAACACTGAAGCCGAACTACTCGATCTCAACTATCCAACCCAATCCTATTGACGAGTATGCATCCATACTCCAAAATCTATCACAACTTTTAAGCCATCATTCAAAAGAGTTAAAGATCACAACTGGAGCCAATAAGTCATCACTAAGGTCAAATACCCAAACAAAACTCGCCTTTAACGATTAAGCAAAAATCTAACGGTTCCCTCAAGGGCTAAAACTGAAATGTTGTTGAAGAACATAATCACAACTGAGGAAAACCAAAGGTTAAAGATACAAGCAGTCAAATCCACATCCGTTGAGGGCATAACCAAGAAATTACTGGGACTATAAAGAATCTTGATGATAGTCAAATCTCGAGCAACTTAGAAATTACATTCATATCTTGAATCTGGTCGAATCAATACTCAATCTATGGTAATGAATACTCACTTTCAAAAGACACACATTTTGGTTACGGACAGCTGATACACAAGCATATTTCACCAAGCAGAAGCATTCCACGCAGTCACAATAAGCCGAACAAGTTTTGAAATAAGAAATTTCTGAATTCACCCATTTAAACCAACCTTAACCCAACTGGACCATGAACTACATCACAGAAAGAATTGAGTACGTATCTCAGCATGAACACCAAGATTAAGACTACTACCAGGAGATGAACCAAACAAATTGGGATAACAAACCTCAACTTACCAACTTTAGAAATGGGCTATAAAAATGGGGTGGCCAAAGGTAGAATCACAACAAAACCATGGAAGGCCAAACCTACCTTTACTAACAAAAATAAAAACCAATTAACCTAGGTAGTCGTCTAAGCCAATAGACATGAATCGCAAGAATGGGAGTACTAACTAGATAACGCTAGTCTAGCCGTCTATCAAGTAAGAATCAATAGAAACCAAAATAATAACAGTAACAATAGTAACACCAGTATAAGGTACAAGTGGCACAAAGATAAAAAATAACCAGCACAAGGACCAAATGCCCAGGGAAATGAGATTTACCCAAGTACTACTCCCTAAGGAAATTTACCACACCAATCCACTCAATCTACTACTAAAAGAAAATATCTACGAGGGTAGTCAAATATGCATAAATCTACATAAAGGCTTACAAGAATCAATGTAGTAATATCAAGGCATATAGCCATTGATGGGTATGAAAACCCCAACTCAATTCAAATGAAATTGAAAGGATAGAAAATCAAAAGTGTACTTATAAAGATGGAATCCAAAGTCAGAGTCCCTGACCTGCCCAAAGAAGTACACATATGAACACGTCTGACCTTAGACTGAACATCTAAATGACCAACTAAAGTACCACGGCACCGCCTCTGACCGAAGGTGCCACAATCCTAAGAGACTGATCTGACTGCACCAACTGCTTAATAATCCTATGTCGGGGAAAATTTCTGGACCAATGACCAGTCTCTCTGTAGTTGTAACAAAACCCTTGAAGCTCTAACCTGGCGAGAAACACAAGTTGACCCAAACTGGCTAACCAACACACGCTTGGTCACTCCCTAGACTAATGACCAATCTCCCCACAATAAACACATGCCCCTGGAACTCTCTGATGTAATGTACCTACTGACTAGAACGGCTGCCACAGCTTGAAGACCCAATCTCATACCCTACAATGCTCTACCAGAACTCTATCCACTGTGACAACCATGACCTATCTGAGAGTCACCTATAATCTGAGGCACTACCTAAACTGATCTGATAGACTACAAGTTATGCTTACCTCTGCTGGGAGGATTGCTACCTACAAACGGAATACCACTAACACTGTACTATGGATATGGTCTCTTACCGCCACCTCCATATGTCTCAAGACATTCCCTCTTTGTAGCCCTCGCATGGTCAACAACCTGAAGGAAAGAAAACCCAACTGTTATCAAATGCTTTGGTGCCAAGCGAAGAGGTAAAGCTAATCCTCTGATAAATCCCTACGCCATCTCATGATATATAGGAAATAACATAGGAGTATGCCTAGAACACTCGAGAAACCCTATCTCATACTCTAAAACTAACAAGGAGCCCTGCCAAATACCATCAAACCCAGCTCCGGCTTAAGAACTACTAGATGTACCGAACACCAAATCTGGTTGGAAAGTATCCACAAAGAGACTCTGAATCCCTAACACGATATCCTGAAAAGCTGAGGAGGTCATAAACTCTGCTGGAGCCTGGGCTGGCCCCAGAACCTCTGGCTGATGCTAAAGATCCTCGATACTAAGCTCCAACTCCCTGGTCTGACTCAGAAATAAAATTCTAGCAACACGTGTAAAAGTCTCGTCTGTATCTATCCACAACCTCGTGCTATCCATCTGAGAAAGAGAAGAGTCAAAAGAAGTGCTTAGAGGTTTATAGAAGTACGAACATACGATAGAGAGTCAAGAATTAGGATTTCCTAAGAATGCCCCATAGCCTCCCAAAGATAGGATACAAACGTCTCTGTACCGATCCAAGGACTCTACTAGGCACTTAGCTCTCTTACCAACAACTCTGGTGAACCTATACTCTGATACATTTGTCACAACCTAAATTCTCAGGTCATAAGGCGCCTACCATAACCCACCAGTAGGTAAGCCAAGCCATAGTTCAGAACAACTAGTAACAGGCTAAAGATCAAAGCAGAAGTAATACTAAATGAAAATAAGAAAAAACTCAAGAAGGAAGTAAACGTATTCCCAAAACCTGCTAAAGTCAGTACAAGAGCTTCTAACAAAATAGGAGTACAAGATAAGCATAATATATAGATACATAACTATCTCAAATATGCAAAATAAACATCAGTACACCAACTGAGGGAGAGAAAGACAACTCCGAACGTCAGGAGCTCACCCCAAATATCTGATCCATGGCAGGTCCACACAATACACACATCACCGATGAGAACTTGTACTATGATCTACAGGGTGCATAAGTGTAGTATGAGTACCAAACACAAGGTACTCAATAGGCAGCCGACTGAGCTCCAAAGATAATGAAGGTATAAATAACATGTAAGGCAGGAATATAAACTATAGGCAACTATTTAAGAAATGAAACATAATAATACTAATAGAAAGGTAAAGATAAACTATCAGATGCTATAGTAATCAGGGATGCAGTCACTATACCATAAGTAGTTAGTCAATAAATGATAGTAGAGTGAAGAAAAAGATATACAATATACAATAGTAGTGGGAAGGAAGGAAGTGATATACAAAGAATAACTAGAGAAGAACAGATATACAATGATGCTCTATAGATAACCAAATGCAAAAGTACTACTCTAAGGGAGCTAGTCTAACATCACAAAGATCATAAGCAATAACGGAGCTAACTCTAGCATAATTAGGGTCTCTAACCAAAATGTGAATAATCAAGGTAGTACACTAATAATAAAGCTCAACATAATGAAGAGGAAAGAAACTCAAAAGTGTACCTACAACCTCGGGTACCAATCCATAAACGACCTACCACGAAGTATATGATAATATCCAAGTAATAATATAACCGGCTAGCCTAAAAAATAATAACCTAACCAAGCCCCCATAAGCCTGAAAGGTATAATTAATCACTCAGCAAACATAACCTATACCTATTCAGCCCCCCATAAGACCTATGGGTATAGGTGCCAAACAATTATACTGTGATAGGTAATGCATATGAATGAAAGACTGTAACATAAACTAATACTATTATATCAAATGAGTTCTAAACCGTACCAAGTATATACACCTACTTCGGCTCGCAAGGCAGGACCTATGAATGTCACCTCTTCCGGTAAGTGGTCCCAAAAGGAGAAATTCATATGGGACTCGAGATATTCATATATACTACCTAGTCTCAAACCAAGACTTCCAATAACTATCATAACAATTCTATTCCATCTAGTACCGAATAGAAATAAGAGTATAATAAGGTGCTCAAACTTAAACTGGTGCTAAATGAGTAGATATCCATAAAATCAGATGTGTGAGATCCAACCTGGGACTAAAATGGTTTAATAATATAGAAAGGGTCAAAATCTCCCTCGATCAGAGTAAGTTAATAGTGAAAAATGAATGGATCAAAAATGGACCTAAATCAGCCTTAATCTAAGTTTCCAAAATAGTAAGTTTATTTTAAAATCTTTAAGTCATTAATGAAAGTGGCACGACTCCCATTTAAAGAATCAGTTTTAAAGTTGAAAAGTGGGAATAAATCCTATTTTAGAAAACAGTAGTAAAAACCAAGGTTCCAATTGGAATTGTGCCGCTAATATGTGTAAATATGCCTAAATGTATGCATGCCATCACTAGTATCCAAACAATACAACTGTAAGCATCTAAGTATTTATAAACTAAAACCATGTTCTTTCAGAGGATAGAGTACTATCCTGGTGTCCGACTGGTCTCATAACCACGGCCTCAGGCCCAACAATGTACAATATACCAGGATAACAACATTATAACTCAGAAAGAGTAAGGTAAATATAGTTATCAAGCTACTGGAAGGTTTAATCGAGGGATATCACCTAAATCACTAAGTGTCATAATACGATTTATACTAAGGGATCATTCATGTCATCTTAAGGTCAAGTAAGTCTATAATCAGTCATACTAAAGTTCCATAACTATAGCAGGTATTTTAGGCTAGGTCCCATAACTATAGCAGGTATTTTAGGCTAAGGCTCAACTTACATTTCTAATCCAAATACCCTAAACATACCAATTCAGGATATACTAGCTATAAACCTATCCTATAATCCCTACCTAGTATGCAATCTATACAACACACAATCTCATAGAGAAGAGTAGATAGTAGCCTTTCTAGAAGTTGATCCGCAGTCTTGAACCATCCATAAACTACTCGTCTCCACCCCACGATCTCTAAATGCCATAGCACTATCAAATTCATAATTCACATATTAATACGAGTAAAACAAGACTCATATTGTAATATACAAGTTTGAGCTAAAAATTAGGTCAAGAATAGGCCCGTGGGGACCGCTAATGAAATTCCAAAATTGAATCCATCATGATGTTCCTCGAAGCACAAGAAATGTGTGCTTAAAAATTGAGTACGAATTGAGTACAAATCGGGGCCTAAATCAGCCCACAAAGTTAGGGAAATCAAAAACTAATTTCTAGGAATTTACAAGGAAAAGAATGCAATTTGATGGGAAAAAACAATGGAAAATGATCAAGAGGTTTTAAATTATCTTGCCTTAGCTATAATGGACGATTTACCTTAATTTCCCACGCTCCAAGCTCCAACAATGGCGGAAATAAGGTTAAGAAATGAAGTAAAATTGGGGAAAAGAGGATATAAACACCCAACAATAATAGCTTAAAAAGACACTTAGCCACTAAAATGGTAAATGACTGCTAAAGCACCAGGGATAGGAGGGGCGAGATGTCATTAAAGTGGAACCTTGGTAGCTTAAGCGACATCCGCTAAAGCGGACAAGAACTGCTAAAGCGGCTCATAGTGATATAGTCAATTACCACTAAAGCAGCACTACGCCGCTAAAGTGACCACTGATAAGGTGGCTCCCAAGATGCTAAAGTAGTTTCACCAGCTGCTGAAAAACCAGCAAAAACACCAAGTCCCAACGGACTCCGATCGGGTGCTCGAAATTCATTCAGAACCCTGTGAGTGAAAATAAACTATTCTACCATACCAAATTCGACATTCCAGAATCAACAGAACTATTAAAATATCCATCCAAGGTTGTTTTGATAAAAAATGGGCCCCACACCCACTGTTCTATTTTTACCAATATCCAACTAATAGCCCAAAATGAGTTCGAAAGCCTCGGGACCCGGACTAAGCATCCTTCGAGCCTAAAATCCATATTCTGGAGCTAACGGTGGTATAAAATTTTCATTCGAAGCCATTTACTAAAGGATTTGGTCCAAGACCAATTTCTCAACTTTAAAAGCTCCAAAACAGGGAAATGGGCTTCAAACCCAAACAAATTGCTCGAAGATCAAACCGATGGTCCCAGCAAGTCATAAATGATATGTAGCCGCTATGGAAAGGTATGAAATGTTGCAAACAAATATAAATAGAGAAAACAAGATGGAGGGTCATTACATTATCCCATCTACTAAGTCAACCTTTATGACAATCAACTCAAATGACATCATTAACATAGTGATCACCTTGTAATTATGCCTTAATACCATCTCTTAATGTAGGTCATGGGTTATCTAAATTACTATAAACAACCTAATCTGCTCTTAGTTCCCTCCTTTTTCTCTCTTTTTATCGTACCTACCCCACACTAAACTTATAAGGAAATTGTATTCACTTATGCGATTTTGATTCTCACAAGGTCCGACTAAATTCATGCTATGATTATCTCACCATCCAGGTAAAACTACAAGTTGGTACAATATTAAAGCGTAACTGAGTTTTTATCATTTTATCTATCCAAACACCGTGTCTGAAGTCCTAATACATGAAATCTTCCAACATTACTATCAAAATTACATACATCTAGCCCAGTCTACTATAATTTAACTATAACCTACCTCATAGAAAAATCATGTTGCTACTGAGGAGATAAAGTTATCCCATACGTGTTAAATGTCTTCACATATTGGGTTCTCGGTGGGTGTACCTCGAAATTGCCCTCATAAAGTATGGCCTTTGAAATCTCATGACTATAGAGGTGGGGTTTATTCAGGGTGTTTATTGGGGAAAAGGATGAACTAGTAGGGTTAAAATAAAAGAGGGTTTTAAGGGGAGTTCGAGATGTCCAATGCAGTGTACCGCTGCAGCGGTAGATTTTAGCATTGCAGTGGTACCGCTATAGTGGTTACTTTATTGCTACAGTGGTAGGCAGCAGGTTGGCCCTACTCTATTTACTTTTTGGCCCAATTACATTGGGCTTCATTTTTTTCCCAGGAATTAAATTCCATCAGGTCAAGTAGGAGGATTTTCTTCATCATAAATTTTTTCAGAATGTTCTTCAACATAACAACATTTTGGGTCATTACAAAATCGACAAAAAATCATTTTAAGAGTTTACCAAAAAAAACCTTAAATTCTAGTTTGAAAACAAGACTAAAAGGTGTTTTTAAGAATATTATCGATAGGAATAAATGGAAATAAGAGTTTAGAGATTACCCAACCATGAAATGATGAAGAAAATAGAAATTGCACTTTTCCGAAGCTCCCAAGTCCAAAAATGGTAAAAATTACAAAAATAGAGTATTTATACTATTCTGTGAATAGTACCTTGTAAATATGATCAACTCTTTGTGTTTGTGAGGGTCAACAGAATAGTACCTTGCAAATACAATCAACCCTTTGTGTTTTTTAGGGTCAACGGTGACCAGGACAATCAAATTGCCTTCGTTCGTGGTCAACTTCTCACGTTTGCAATGTCTGATGACCCAGACCTATCATATTTAGGAAGGTCCAATCGCGTTCGCGACGAAGAAACAACTCGAGCCGATCCCAATTACCCTTCACGACCGTGATGGAGGAGATTTTCCTTCTCTAAGTTATCATCCAGAGGGCCACGTTTGCGAAGAAAGATCCTTACCCCAGATATCAGTTGTTGGACTAGCTGAATCCACAACTTCAAAGTTTCTTAAAGGACCCTCGGGATTCCTTTAGTACCCTATAGAAATAAACCAGATATTCTACTAGGTTATTTTCGATGTTCCAAACTTAATGGTACTTTTGAATTTTTGAAAAGAGGTCATGTACAACAAATTAGCCCCCGGGACCCTTAAAAGCTTATTTTAACTAGTTTCCTGAAGAAGGGTCAAAATGCAAAATAAAGGCTCGAGACCTGAACTAACTATGCTCCTAACCCAAAATCGACATTCTGGATCTAATGGAACTATCCAAATCATCATCTATCTTTCAAAACACAAAATCCTGACCAAAGTCAAACTTATGGCTTTTAAAGCCTCTAAGAGTCTCAAACTCTCCCAAATCACTCATGAATGCATCAGAGACCGTGCCAACCATCCCGACAACTCACAAACTGCATGTAACAACTATGGGGAAGGGAAAATGGTCAAAATATATAAAAAGAGAAGAATCTCAACTATGGTTGTTATAAGTGGGGGTGGTTCAGTTATTGTGGTGGAGGAGATGTACTGGTGGGTGGAGTGTTGATTGATGAGAAAAATAAGGGGAAAATGGAAAAGAAACAGAAAAAGTAAAGAGAAGAAAATAATAGACTAAAGTTAAAAAAGTATATATTTAACAAAAGGTAAAAATATTTTTTATATGTTCTTTTGACTCTGGCATGCCTTCGAGATAATGAGCTCACTATCTATGCCACGTCAACACCTAAGGGTGTATTTATTCCATTTTAAAATAGTTCCAGTGGGTAATAGAACTCCCTTGATGAATAAGTGTGTATTTCAAAATTTGATAATGGATTGGAGGGTCATTTGACTATATTCTCAAAAATCAATTACATACATTAAATTACTTTGCAAGTAAAGCATCCATGTTTGAGTGATTTTTGGGGTAAAGACTTAAGTTAAGTAACTTTTTGAGCGAATATCTCATAGTTGAGTGACTATCTGAGATATTATCTCACATTCATGTTGAAAGAAAGAATCAAGAAGTAAATTCTAACACAAGTTAAGCAATCTTGAATTATTTAAAGTTTATCTTCTATGCTCAAAGCGGAATAAATTTCTCGAATGTTAAATAACCATATTTTTTTATCAAAGTCACAACTTTATTCTGTCACTTGAAAAAATTAGTCAACTTCCATCATATCAAAAACATATATTGAATAAATAAAGAGTATCTAGCCTTGAAACATTGGAAAAAGAGATAGAAGCATTAACTGGATCATCAAAATAAACATCACCAAACACAATGCCATTATTATCAGGAAAAAATGAACAGTGAAAATATGAAGAAAAGCCACAAAGAGATTATCTGGAAGTCAATATGAGTGCAATAATAAAAAGCATAACTCATAGATGATAAGGATGCACCAAATATTATGCAAAATTGAGATGCAATATAATTAGTCCACAAATAATTGATCCCATATTATATATATCATCAATCATCCAAAAGCATATAATGGCAGGATAAATGAGTTTGATACCAAATAAAATAATAATCTCAAGTCAAGAAATTGACGACAACTTGTAATCTAATATCGATCATAATTAGTTTCAAACGAAAAAATAAAAACAAACTAGCAATCAAGTCATACCAAAAAAAATAGTCTCCAAAAACATGAACTTAAGATGCAATTTATACTTGAGAAAATAACTGTCACTAAAAAGAGCCCTTATGAGTATCGTCACTGATCGCCGATAGCATTAAATTATCTTATTGATGATTCTTCAGAATAATTTGCTATTTCAGGAAACTAGACATTGATGTCCCTGCCACCTGCATATATATATTTTTTAATGCTAATAAATATCACTAAAACATTATTCATTTTGCTATGGACTTTTTTGATTCTGAACAAAGATATTAGAGATTATAATTCCTATCAACAGGGAAAATTAGATTTAATCTTGTCTCATATGGATATATGATACAAGAATATAATTTAAAATTTACACTTATTTTAGACAATAGCAATAATCAAACAAAAACTAGATATAATACCAAATTAGATAGAAGCATTAACCTGATCATCATAATGAACTTGATCAAGCTCACTGCCATGCTTATTTGGTTCACCAATATATTGTTGGAAATTTGCATTTGCTGCTCCCAATTCATTAATATTCGCATTTTCAATAGTATCAAACATTATTTCACATCTTGAATATGTGTAACGACCTATTCCATCATTATTAAAGGCACCTCATTTATGGACACGGGGTACGAAGATTTTTAAAAATATGGTCTAGAACTAGTATGAGATGTTGCAGCTAAAAATTTTGGAATTTAAAATTTTGGATTGGGCTAAAATCATCCCGCTATAGTAGAATTCAGGCCAAAAATCACTAGCACGGAGTCAAAAGATCACATTCATACCCTTGTAGCAGCTGCTTGGCATCAAGATAGGTTAGGTGTAACTGAGTAGTTTAGACCTAGGTTAGAAAGCATAGGCATTACGTAGTTTGATGAGAGATTTCATGCTTAGAACTTCGGGCATGGTGTTGGGATGGATAAAAAGGATGAAAAACCTGATTGTTCGGTAGGAAATTGTAGTTGTTTTGTGATATCAAAATTTGTCAAGTAATTAATATGGTTGATTTTGATGTTGTTCATCCTTGTATGATTAAAAATGGTGTTGTACCCAAAAAATTAGCTTAGAACCTAATAAATTCCTAATTAGTGGTGGTTAGTGTCAGTGGATTCTGAAGAATCTATGGTAGTAACCTGTGGAATGATATTCTTGTAAAGTACCTAGGTTAGGGTGAAAGGTTGGGTTTTATGGCACAGACTATAGGTGCAGACACATACCCTAGACATGGTAAGCCCTAACCAAGCCCTAAATTAGGTACAGATTGTAGGTGATGGTTTAATGTAGTTGAAACTCAACTTATTTTCCGTGTGCATGATAATTATTTCTTCATATTACTTATTATAATGCATGTTCAAGGAAAGGGTATGACCAATTTATATCCTAAGTGTTAATCACATACAATGAACTTATATGAGAAAGCTTGTTGGTTTTACAAGTTTTATTACTGTCATTACTTTGTTGTGGTTGCTGTGATATTTATTGATTATTGGGAGATGTATCAGAATATTAGACATCTTCATAGGAAATATTATTATTGTTATTATTATTATTATTGTGGGATGTACGGGTATTTGAACATCTTTATGGGATTGGTTGGTATAAGGTTGGCAGACACTAGATGTCTGGGATTTGGTACTTGGACAAGAGCTCGTCCTCTACAGGTCATGGCTAGTGGGTGACCATTAGACCCTTAACATATATGTACAAGGTACAGGTGAGTGTGAATGTTCCTTGAGTGTACCGATCTTATGCGTTTATTTTTTATATTAGTTCCTTGAGTTAACGGGGCTATGTGTTTATTTTTATATTAGTTCCTTGTGTAGACCGAGCTTATGTGTTGCCATGTTATAATTGGTTTCTTGAATGAACTGGGACTTATGACTATGGCCGTTGTTGTTATTGAAAGTGATCCTTGAGTGGTCCAGCTAAGTTGGAAATAATTGACATATCTCTTTTATTGTCTATTTACTTGTATATTGGGACAAGGTTTAACATATTGTTGGTAGTCATGGTTTGACTTTACTTGTAGTCTATTTGAATGTTAATTAATTGAACTCTTTCGTATTGTTGAATAAGGCTAAGTGTCATAATCTTGAAGCAAATTTTCAAAGGAGTTGTTCATAATTATGCATGTGATATGGGTAAGGTCAGTGATCTATTGGTTAGTACAGTTGAGATAGGGAAGGCGGGGTGTTGCTAGCTTGATATTTAAATTCTCCTAACCTTAAATAAATCTTAAATTGTTAGGTTACTAATTCATAATCGGACTAGCGGAACTAGGTTAAGTGTTATATAAGTGTCTTAACAATGACTGGCTAAGGGTAAGAAACCTTGGGGTTGAGTATCATTGAATTCTCATGTAATTATGGAATAAGGTATGACTTGAGGACGTAGTGGATAGATGGGGATTAGGACTGCATATGGTAAGGGAAAGTTTCTCACAATCATAAGGCTAGTTTTAGCCAAACGTGTTAAGGAATTATCATAATGGAAGATCATTGATTAAATAACTCTCAAGTTGCATGCTTCTTTTCAGATATTTATGTGATGTTTATGTGATTTAATTTGGATCGACTGATGATGCTTACTAGTACGTGTTGTTTATACTGATACTACTCTTGTTATACATTTTTTTGGAGTATAGTCTGGTTGCAGGATCAGTAGATGTTTCATACTTGACACGGTAAAGATCTCCAGTAGCTTCTATCCTTGGTTCTTATGGTGGAAGTTGGGTCATGTGTAATGTTCTTTGTTCCCTATAGTAACTCTTGTACCTGTTTAGACTATTTCCTTGCGAAGAGTTTTCAATTGTATTTAAGTTTTGTAAACTGGTTGTAGTAAATAAGGTATTTTACTGTTTCTTATTGACTTCCACATATATTTTTAAATGGGTGGTAAGAGTTCTTCTATCTAGGTGGATTAGAGTAGGTACCCGCACGATTCGGGTAGTTGGGTCGTGACAGTTGATATCAGAGACTAGGTTATTGGTCTCCCAGTACAAAAGCAAATGAGGAGTAGAGTCTTGCGTTTTGATGTGTTGATGTTCACATCTAATCTTCAGGGAGCTATGAGGCATTCTAGGAAATTGTTTCACTTTCTTCTCTTTGTTCGTGCGGTTTGTGTGCTTGCTTGTAAGAGTCGAGTCCAATTGGTATCTCTCGATTCTAATTGGTATCTTAATGAGGAAAATAGATGTCATCTGACTCCGTTTGGAATGACACATGCAATGGAAATTGGAACTGGAAAGGTTTCGATTGGTATCTGGATGCAAAGGCGGCGTAAAATTATTGGATAATCAGCTAATAGTTATCCACGAGGTGAATAAAGGAATAATAAAGAAAAGGCCTGTAACATAAATGAAATATGGGTTTTATACTTATGTGAATTGTGATTGTTTGAATTATGTTGCATTCGTGAAAGGTGAAAAGTCATAACTTGTGTATGTGTTGATAGCTAAGGAGATTGTTTGCTATGTGGTTTAAATGGAAAATTGTATGTTGAGTGCTAGCCATAGACTTATCATTGGTAAAATGGTAAGGGGAAAATGGTTTATGATTGGAAACTCTTTTTCAAGCAGTCGGGATGTGAATAAGGACCATGGTAAAAGGGCTATCATTGCAAAATAGCGTGAATTATTGTAAGAAAAAATCTTGTTGTGATTCATATTTGTGATTTAAGGTAAGTCGATGCTAATGTTTTGTTTCATGGATTGCTAGGTTCGGTATTGGGAATGTGAGAAATTGCAGAAACAAAAAAATTTTGGGCTACTACGGTAGGGCTGCCATAGCAGGCAGTCCCCGCTATATCGATCGCGCTATAGCAGTGTTGTGGTAGCGGCATGCATGCCTCTATAGCTGGATGGGCTGGGACAGAATCCCTGCCTTACTTTCCCCTATTTTGTTTTTCATTCCCGACCTGTATTACCACGTGATCTATAGAAATCCTATATAAAAAGATAAAAGCATGCATTCAGTATTGAATTTCTAAAATTAGCATCCATGTTCAATAAAATAAAAGGGAAAAAAAAGGAGAAATATTGGTTATTACATGCCCAAATAGGGGCAACCCAAATTCTGTAACATGTATAACAAAGGGGGGACCGAGATGATATGCATCAGGGGCCTAGCCGGATGCCTTGTCATCATCATGGACTGTCGGGGTGGGGCTTTCTCCTACCGTATCACTCAGAAAGGAGAACTTATACATGTCCTCTGGGTCTAGCTGGGGAAGCTCCTTGTCAGGGACTGTGCACTTAAACATGACCTTCACGGTCCTCCACATCTATGTGGGCATTCAGTCCCGGGAGCGTCTCCTCCTCTTTTTCTCATTGAGCTCTCTGTGGAGTACTGCATAGTCCTGGGCAGTGGGAAGTAGGGTAATAGATCTGGATGGGGCTGTACCATGGAGAGGCAGATGGGCATTCTCCATATATCTCCTCACTATAGCTAAGTCTCCCTCCAGATGGATGCTAGACATCTGGGGCTGGGAGGGAGGGGCATCATCATCATCGGCCCTTCTATGGCCTGACTGCTCTCGGTCTTACCTAGTTCCATTTCATCTTACTCTTGGATGAGACCACCTTCACTTGGAGAGGATGGAAGATTGTGTCCATCTCAACATCCCAGTCTGTATCCTCCCTGGGCACTCCAGCATGCCTGCATAACTCACAGACCAATCTGAGAAGGTAGGGCCCCTTCATTCTGCCCTACTAGAAATCCTTCCACTCCATCACTATTTGTGCCCCTCATTCAACTGTATACCCCATATGGCACAATCCACCACCAATACCCGAGGGTAGGTTACGTTGGAAGTATTGCCCGATGGACTAATCCTCTAGGACACAAAGTTTAGCCACATCCTAGCAGCAACTGTGAAATACGTGCTCCTAACCCCCTCAGTAGTGGGCCAATAGATCTGTTACCTCTCCTCTTCCACAATCAGAGTGTCTTTCAACCACATTATATCCATCTCCCAGGCCTTAGCCACTCACCCGGCATTAGAGATGTTCAGCACCCCGAGCACCTCATTTATAGTAGCAACGTCCACGGGGACATTCATTCCCCTAATGTGGATTGTGGGGTTGGGGTCATCCTAAAGCATGGTAGGGTGTATGGCATAGAAATCCTTAACCCAGTTTGAGACCTCAGTTAGAGAAGCCTCCACCAATGGTATCCAGCTAAACTCCTAGAGCCTCTTGTAGAATTCAAGAGCCTTAGTCTCCACCCTTCTCATTGTGAAACCTCACTAATAGCATAATCCCGTCCTTCGATACTCTAAAAATCTCTCTAGGTAATTTTTGTCGGAGAAACTCCCAAAGGTGGGGGCATTTTCTTAGTTTCCGACCATTGAGTTTGTAGATCTACAAATCATTGTAAGAAAATCAATTAGAACTCATAAAAGTATCAAGGAAATCGAATTTTCAAAAAAGGCTAAGTTTAATTTTGCGCTAGGAAGCTACTACCTGAAACCTCCCGCTATAGTGGGTTGCATCCCGCTACCACGAGACCACTATAGTGAGGTCCCTATAGCAGGATAAGGCTACTATAGCGGCCTTCATCGACCCAAAAACTCAAGATGTGCATCAATGGAGCCTCTTAATGAAAAATCCCAATTTTTGAATTTCGACCTTAGATCAGTGTCCATAAAGTATCCTAGCACTAGTTTATGTGAAAATTTGGGCATGATTACTCCTAAAACATGCCCAAATCATCAATTTCAAACCAAAAGTAACCTTTCATATTCAGTACTATTTTGAACCCAATTTGGCCATGAAATCCATAATTCTTACGCCTAGAACGCTTTAGGAGCGTTGTAAAAGTAAGAGAACCAATCATGCTTCAACTTTTTTGGACCAAATCAAACCCAATTTCAAAATTCACAAACCAACCCCAAAACCTATTCTATTTCTACGATTCAAGAATAAATCATGCAAAAATGTGAGAAAGGGCTGCTATAGCGGGATCTATTTTCTTGGAGAGCAGAAAATTTTCATCCGTTATGTTTTTGAATTCTTTTTGTTTCAATTTATCGACGAGGCCGTGGATACCTTAGGCCCTCAGAATATATTTTACTCCAAGTAGTCTCGTGCAACTCATAAGGAAGGAAAGTTCCTTGACATAGAGGAGTAGTAATAAAATATGACCTAAAAATTTAGTACACCATGAAAACAAAATTTTAGTGATTCACATAGGTGTTGTAAATACATAATCATTGAAAAGGCGTCAAGGCCCAAATTAGATTTGTACCCTTTTCTTTCCACCGTGAATGTTCGGGATGAACGATAGGTAATTGGTATTGTTGTGATAACCTATTCCACCATTATTAAAGGCAACTCATTTATGGGCACGAGGTATGGGGATTTTTGAAAATATGTTCTAGAACTAATAT
The DNA here is from genome assembly GCA_031232105.1 of Capsicum rhomboideum. Classification (NCBI taxonomy): domain Eukaryota; kingdom Viridiplantae; phylum Streptophyta; class Magnoliopsida; order Solanales; family Solanaceae; genus Capsicum; species Capsicum rhomboideum. The sequence continues at coordinate 109,385,396 of CP124711.1, forward strand.
AAGATCTCGCAGCCAAAAATTTCAAAATTTGAAATTTTGGGTCGAGCAGATGTCATCTCGCTATAGTATAAATTTTCCCGCTATAGTGGCACTGTCATAGCAGTTGGTATACCGCTATAGCAGGATGAAAAGAGCAGAAACTCAGTCATGATTTTTAATATTTCCCTTTCTCCTCTTATATTGCAAAAAGGATGAGGTTTACTCTAAAACTTTTCTAAGGCTACCTCATGGCCTTGGAGCAATGGACATGAGTGATTGCGCTCGAATGGGGTAAAACCCATGGTTTTCCCACAAAATTCACGTCAAAAATCACTAGCACGAAGTCAAAAGCTAGCATTCCTACCTCCATAGCAGTTGTTTGGTGTCCAGGTAGGCTAGGTTTAACTACGTAGTTTAGACATGGGTTAGAAAGAATAGGCATGACGTAGATTGATGGGAGATTTTATGCTTAGGCCTTCGGACATGGTGTTAGGATGGATAAAAAGGATGAAGAACCTGGTTGTTGGGTGGGAAATTGTTGTTACTTTGTGATATTGAAATTTTTCAAGTAATTAATGTGGGTGCTTTTAATGTTTTTCATCCTTGTATGATTAAAAATGGTATTATACCTAAAAATTGGGTTAGAACCTAATAAATGTCTAATTAGTGGTGGTTAGTGTTAGTGGATTCTGAAGAATCTATGGTAGTAACCAGTGGAATGACATTCTTGTAAAGTACCTAGGTTAGGGTGGAAGGTTGGGTGCTATGGCACGGACTATAGGTGTAGACACATACCCTAGACATTGTAAGCCCTAACCAAGCCCTAAACTGGGTACGGATTATAGGTAATGATTTAATGTAGTTGAAACCCGACTTGTTTTACACATGCATGATAATTGTTTCTTCGTATTGCTTCTTACAATGCATGTTCAAGGAAAGGGAATGACTAATTGATATCCTCATTGTTAATCACATGCAATGAACTTATATGAGAAAGCTTGTTAGTTTTACAAGTGTTATTACTGTCATTATTGTGTTGTGATTGTTATGATATTTGTTGATTATTGTAAGATGTACCAGGATATTGAACATCTTCATAGGATATATGATTATTGTTATTATTATGATTAATGTGGTATGTACCGGTATTTGGACATCTTCACGGGATTGGTTGGTATAAGGTGGCAGACACTTGATTTCTAGGATTTGTTGGTACATGGACAAGAGCTCATCCCCTGCAGGTCATGGCTAGTGGGCGACCATAATACCCTTAGAATGTATGTATAAGGTACACGTGAGTGTTTGTTCCAGACATTATTCCTCTACCTAAATATGTTGCACCGTAGACAACATTGAGATTCAAGTTGTAATCACTTTATGTATGATGATCCCTACTGTTAAATACCAAACCGGGCATATAAATAATGTTCTGAATAGTTGGGCCTAGTAATCCTTGTGAATCCAGCATTCCAAATAATGATTCAGGTTGTTGTAGCTCACCACCAACATTATTTTGAGCTGGAAACAAAGAGTTATTGAATAGGTTGTCAATGCTGAGGTAGTGACGTTGAACATGAGATTGTGGGCGATAAAGTTGTTGAATCAAACTCTTTCCTCTAAAAAAAATATTGTTGATATTGGGAGTTGAAAATGAAAACTCTGAGCCTTTTTCCATTTGATCGAGGCTATGTTGTAGATTTGGTATATTTGTCTAAAGACGAGGCATTGTCCCAATTTTTTGAAGATACTTTTTTTATCGAGAACAACTTGAGGATGCCTGGCTTAGTATCACAACCCAATTTCTCAAGTCATGATAGTACCTAGTTTAATCCACCAGTAGGTAAGCCAAGCCATAGCCCGAAATTACAAGTAATGGGCTAATGGAAGGAAGATAAAGGGAAACGAGAATGAAATCGACAATAACAACAATATAAGTAGAAGCAAAAGAGATATATATACATAACATACTATACAAGAGATGGAAGAGGAGAAAATATACAAAATAAACCCTCCCGAGACCTGGTAAGGTTGGTATAAGAGCCACTATAAATAAAAAGGAAAGTACTATACAGTATCCAAAACAATTATACATATAGTAGTCTCAAAAAATACAAAAGACTATCACTAAAGCAGAAGGAGAAGGATCAGCTCCGGACTCTAGAAAGCTCACCCTATCTCCGGATCACTAGCAAAGCCCGAGAATAACGTCACCGGCGATGACTCATACTCAGATCTGCATCTGGCAAAAAGATTCAAAAGTGCATTATGAGTATCAAAACAATAGGCATTCAGTAGGCATCATCGTCTGACTGAGCTCAAATATAGTAAAAGTATAAATAAAGTGTGAGAATGTAAGTTAAAGTCAATAGTAAGGGACAAAGATGGAAATAATAGGCTACACTAAGAGAATGCGATAAATAAGAAATAAGCAACTCAAAAATGAATGTAAAAGCCTATCAAAAACCTAACTGGACCCCCATAAGCCCAGAAGGTACATGCAAGCAGGCAAATAACCCAATCGAGCCCCCATAAGCCCGAAAGGTGCAAACATGTGAAAATCTAAAGTAAGGATCATAAATAACAGTAATGAACGTAAAGTAAACCAAGGTGGAAGATATGTGTACCGTATACGCCTTTATCAGCTATAACCATAAAATTTACCCATTTCCAATAAATTTCCAATCCCAGAAACAAAGTGAAAAAGGTTTATTGGAATTGAACTGGAACCAGTGGGTAATAACCAGAGGGCAGATGATCCATAACCATACCATAGTAATAATCGGGTTCAAACCAGAACCATTAGATAATAACAAGAGGCCAGATAATACATATACAACCGTTGGAACTCCCAAACAAGAACCACATACAACTGCCAGAATTCCCATGTAATAACCATAAATGAATGCCAGAACTCCCAAACTATAAACATAACCAGACGTCAAACTCAAATCGAAACTCATAAGTAGCAAATCATAACCATATATCAATGTCGAACTCAAACCATAACTCATAAGTAGGAGACATAAGCCATAAGTTGTAGTATCCCAGAACTTTATGCAAAATCTCAAGTCTATTAACCATATGTTTTAGAATTATTTGGCTAGATCCTCTATGTAGAAGTACTATCCAATCACCCAATCAGTCTACGTAATTTAAGGTCAAAATATCACCCTACCCGGGGTAAAGAAGCTAAAAAGGCAATCAATCAAGTCTAAGTCAACCCAGACCTAAGCTAATAGACTAAGGAAGCAGTCATAAGTTCATCTAAGCATAAAGGAACATTATTCAAAGCATTCTATCTAACTAGGGAAGTGGGGACCAATACAAAACCCCGATAACCTAACCTAAGGTAAGCACCTACTAAAACCTAGGCTAGGGCTTCTTAATCCCATCCCAACGCACTAAAAGGGCTAAGTCTAATCTTAAAGGATATTTGCATACTAACCTAAGAGAAAATGGCCCGAATTATGCTGAAAAAGGCTTTATCCGACTAAAATAGGGTGATAAATGCTAAAAAGAATAAATGAACCGTAAATACCACCCATATCTAACCCAATAGCACACTAATACCGTAAATAAGTATAGTTTAAGAGAAAGGTAAGCCTAGCCTAACTGGACACCGCTGAAAGCTCATCAAATCCTCTATTCCAGAGCTTTTCCTTTCTGAAAAGCCTCCAATCGCTGCCACGCTACCAAAATAAGGTTCTACACACCAAAATGAGAAAATCGATACCCATATTACATATATACGCTCCAGGTCAGAAATTGTACTTAAAATTACATGTGGGGCTCCCTTGCGGAATCAAATTGAAACCATTACAGCGTCCCTCTCAGCTCAAGGATCATTTGTCCCAAAAATTTGAGAGAAATTCGAGTCCAAACCAGCCTATACTCAGCCCCAACAATATTCAAAAGTTAAGAACTAAATCAGAGAATTAATCGATGAAGAAGCAAAACTTACGAGAATAATGACGATAAAATGTCCCCAATCACTCCCCGATCTAACACCAGCTTCAATTATAAATTCCCCATAAGTTTTATGAGCTCAAAATTTCACTAATGGAGGTTTAAACTTGGAAAATGAAGCTGAAAAATGAAAGGAGGGGGTTTATATACAACAATCTCTGCTTTAGAGAAGGTTTGACTGCTTAAGCTGAGGTTGCCTAAGTGGTTGACCTATCACTAAAGCGAGGGTCACTGTGGATGCGCCACATTGCCTAAGCGGCGCCTTTGTTGCTTAAGCGACTCCCGCTAAAGTAGTGAAAAGCTCACTTTAGCGACGGGGGTGACATCGGTGTTGGGCTAAAGAGACCCTCTGGCCACCAAAGTGGCTCCAATTAAGTGACCAATTAGCCGCTTAAGTGGCTGTACCAGCTGATGCACTAGCAATTTTAAGGTAAGTCCAAATGGACTCCGACTGGGTGTTCGGGAATAGTTTGGAATCCTGTGAACGCAAACAAACTATAATATCCTACTAAATTCGACATTTCAGACTCAGCGGCGCCATCAAATTTTCCATTCGAGCTCATTTCGATAAAAAATGGGTCCCACACCCAAGGGGCCATTTTAGACAAAATTTACCTAATAACCCAAAATGAGCTCGGAAGCTTCGAGACCCGGACCAAGGGTCCCCCTAGCCTAAAATCGATATTCTGGAGCTGATAGACTGTCAGAAATAGCATATGAGGCTGTTTACCTGATGTTTTGGCCCGAGATCCATTTCGCATTTTCAAAAGCTCCAAATAGGAAAATGGCAATAAAAACCAAACGAACAATCCGGTAACCAAACTGCCAGTCCCAGCAGGTCATAAATGACCTGGGGAAGCTATAAGAAAGTTCTATATGAAGAAAAGGCACTAAAAGGCAATAAATGACCTGAAGGGTCATTACACTTAATGAGTGACATAGAGATTTCCACTTTCCTGGAGCTCTCTAATTGTTCCTACGACATTTCTGAGTGGTGTTAGAAGAAAAAAAAAAAAAAAGAGTTGACAAAAAATGAAAAGAGAGTTATACCATAGATATATTTATAACCTGACTCATTGTTATTTAGATGTGCTTAAGACTACCTAAGTCATTTCTAATAGAATATGTTTTTGGTGTTTAGTAATTGTGAGCACTAAAATCTTTTGAAACAATATGAATTAAAAATTGATAATAATATTATTTCATTGATGTCACACCCCGAATCCCAACGAGGCGTAATTGGCACCCGAAGCCGATAAGGCCTGAGAGAACCAAGATTTGCTTTTATTCCTTCATATACATGTCTTAGGAAACACTACTATCCCATAGGAATAGGAAATGCTAAAATCAGAAATCATAGAACATGTGACGTATATACATATGAGAAACTCAGCCGTTGAGGCCATCAAGTCAAAATGTCATATACCATCTTACATTTGTATACCCACATACGTCTACAAAAGCCTCTAACAGATGCATTGACCAAAACTAACTGAAAGTCGGGACAAGTCCTCGCTTTATACACTATGTATAATATCAAAACATTTGAACAACTGTGACTCGAAGAAGCCCCGAACTAACTGGAGCTCACCAATGATCTACAATTACTGTCATCCTACGGTGGAGGTCTACTAGTGCCTGCACCTGCAACATGTAAGGTAAATTCCCCAAAAGGGGTCAGTACGAAGAATGTACTGAGTATGTAAGGCTCAAATGAAACTATACAACACATGAATAGTTCAATGAACTCAATGGAACTCAAATGCATATGCATAATAAAATGAATAAGTAACCATTTTGCACTTTGGAAAGCATGTGTATTACTTTCATTGATTTCATCGCTTTCATGCTTCTTTACTTCAATGTCATTACATATGTCACAATGTACCCGGGCCCCTACTGATCAGTGGGTCTTTACATGACTTATCGTCATGTTGGGATCGGGTCGAGCTAGGCTTGTGCCCCTAGACCTGCCACCCAGGGATCGGGTCGAGCTAGGCTTATGCCCCTAGACCTGCCACCCATAAATCATACATCGGGATTGAGTCGAGCTAGGCTTATGCCCCTAGACTTTCCACCCATAAATCAACACATTGGGATCGAGTCGAGCTAGGCTTATGCCCCTAGACTTTCCACCCATAAATCAACACATCGGGATCGAGTCGAGCTAGGATTATGCCTCTAGACTTGCCACCCATACTTGATCATTGACCACATTTGTATTACTTTATTCATTACTTTGAGATTGGTACTAGGATAGTCATAACATCACTTGAAACTTTGGATCATTAGCCAATAAGTGAGAGATATATGAGAGTGGTACATTCACTTGTGAGAGATTGACATATTCATGTGACATAGCATGTTTGGAAACTTGGAACTATGATCAAAATAGAAGACATGTGAATAAACATTATTGGAAACATGACACCATTGGAACCATTGGACAATCATTCATAACAAGATGCATGAGCATAACCACTATTGGAACATTGGACCATAACCTTGTTTGAGCTTTTGGAACATTAACCATGATAATGAGACATGAGACGCACAAAGGATCCATGAGTAGGAAAGATATGACAATGACTATTGATAAACGGATATAGGATACCTTAGCACATTTCGGGATAGGACTAGTGAAATAGCAATGTGGATACTATTTGCCGCAGAAAGATACGGACAGAGTAACCTTACATACCTTGTACTCTCAATACGGATATCCAATCCTAGATGTGCATACAATAGTCTCGCTCCTTATTTATGTTTCATTCTACAACACAAGTACATAACGGGATTCACATTAACCAACAACTACTTTACAATTGCATAAAACATCAATGGGGTACATGTTTGCCTTGAACATGTCATTTCCCCTTGACAAAACCATTGATAAAATTATTATTCCAAAAATTCCATAATATTCCCAACATTGACCAATATATGATAATTGACACATTTTACCACAACACTTCTCCTTTCCACTTTCTTATCCAGACCACATCACAAATAATCCATCAACTTCCCTTAATACGACTCATAACACATATCGGCCAAAATCCCACAATTTCCACTTATAGACAATAACAAATTTAATACCAAAAATAACACTATACATGTTCATATTTTATCCATACCATGATCTTTCATCAAAGGCACAAGCCATAATTCAAGTTCAAATCTCATGGATGGCACATCTTGTACAAAAACCCAAAGTACTATGTTCAACTCTTTCAAGCATAACCAACAAGATTCACATACTCTCCCATGCATATAATATATTAATCCATGACAATAATCACTTACCTAGGCTTGGAAGATGTTGATCTTTCTCCAAAGTTTGGCGTTGAACTCTTAGGGTTTGAAGAAAATACCTTGGATATTTGTATAAAAGGCATGAGCCTTTGTAAACAATAAAAATCAGATTTCTTGCCCTTTTTATAGGCTCTCAAGTCCATGCTTATCCACTTTGATTCAATAATTGATGTGTATGACTTAGTCAAATGGAAGAATGGGTCTTGTGACCCATTGGGCCATGTTTTCTTTTCATTTTTGGGTCCTTTTTGGGCCCAATTTACTTAACCCAATAAAATCAATAATTTATCGTGGTTTCATCATCTCATACGTGTTATGACAATATTCCTACTCATGTCATTCACATCCGTAGCCTCAATCCCAAAAACAAGTGATTCTAGCCACGTATGGCCTATTTTTCCCAAAAGGGTAAAATCGTCATTCTGACTCCAATTTCGTTCTCGAGTAAATTTATCATACCAATATAATATGTCATTTATTTCATGTATATACTCATGGTTGTAGAAGAAACGTGGCAAAAATCGGCTCGGTACGCCCCCGGATACCCTTGGGACTTAAGAAAAATTCCAACTTTGAAAAAGTGAAAAACCCAAGGTGGCACGCCCCTGGGCGCGCCAACTCACTGCCTCTAGACTAAAAATTTTAGTCCAGAGCAGCGTGGCACACTACCCAACGTGCCCTTCCCTTAAATTTTTTGAAAATTTCATTTTTCGACTTTTCTTCGCGGGTTTGGTTAGATACTTCAAATCCTATTCTTGTACTTCAAATCCTATTCTTGAACTTACTTCTTAACCTTAATATCCTTTGTTTAGAGGTTCTCTTAGCCTCGTTTTGAACCCGACAAATGCTCCATGAAGATCGCAAAACACCTCCTACGCAAGGTTAAGCATATGTACAAGGCCAAATTTCAATTTTTCCATCACTAACATTACCAAATACATACTTATAGCTCTCGACACCTAAGTAAACATTGTTCATCGTCATCACATTGGGTTAGGAAGGTACGGGGTGTTACATTATTCCCCCCTTAGGAACATTCGTCCTCGAATGTTAGTAATACTGTCTCATTGCAACACTTAAGTCAAAGTGAATTCTCTATATCATAATATACACACTTAACATTTGTAAAGACTTATAACTCCAAATCTGTATCTTGAACTTTTCCTTCCATGTATAACAAGTACCAGTAATTAGATTTCATTAATGCTTCGATTTCCCTTGTGATTTCTTCGATGTACTAAGTTCTCCAATAGTGCCCCTACGGAAGCTACTTTTGCATTTCCTGATTCTTTCACTTCTCGATGTACCTTTTTATGTGTGAGATCCTCTGTAATTTGTACCTTTCCACTGGCAACAATACTGTATACCCTCCGATACACTTTCGGAGCATAGAATATAAAATACTAAATGGACTGTGAAGAATTCCTGGACTAGTGCTAATAGATACGCAAGTTGCCCAAATCTTTGGACAACTCCTCTTTCTTTCCGAATCTCATTATCTTTTTCCATTGGTGACACTATCAACTTCTAATATCGGCATATGATTTATACTGACTTTGGGCCATTTGTAGCTACTGTTATATCACCTTCACTTTCTCTATAGCTTGATGAACAAAATTTGACCTGGACAACGCAAAAGTTCATCAGCCGTAACCCATCCAATGGATGATCTTATATGTCCTTTTATATAAGCCCTCGTAAGGTACCTTTTGATATCTTTAGTGTAAGCAATTTCATTAGACGATCGATATTCATCCCCACTACCTTTAAAGTCCAACGTACAAACTCGTGACATATCTTCACATGTTCTTATAATACATTCTGTTCGTCCATCCATTTAAGGATGACCAGCCATACTTACATTTATCTGTGTACTCATGCTTTACTGGAAAGACTTACCTACACTGTGCAATAAAGTGACCCCCCCTCCCCCGTGTGATATAATAGTGAGTGGAGTCTCATGTAATCATACTATCTCTGTAACATACAATTTTGCGTACCGTTCATCTGTATCGGTGGTCCTAACTGGTAGGAAATATGTTGACTCGGTAAGCCAGTTCATGATTACTTATATGGAACCAACCTTTGCAATGTACGAGACAACCTTTTAATTAATTCCATGTTATTCATGTTCCACTTCCAAACGGGGAGGGTAATAAATTGCATAAAACATACAGACTTCTGATTCCATACTGTTCGTCAGTGACCGCTTGGACATTGAAATACAAGTTCTACAATGTGCTTCTCATATATTCTTACCAACACATCTCTGCTACACCATGGTGTATTTTTGTTGTTTTTGAATAAACAAACTACCGTGAACGATGTTCTTCTGTCACATTTTCGTTTCTTAACTCATCTATACCCAGTACACACAATCTACATTGGCGTTAAAGTACTCCCCCCTTGTGTTTGCTCAAATACTCTCGTCGACTTTGCTGTACATATTTTTTTCAATTGAACTAAAAATGGAATTTACATATTGCTTTTCCCTTTACCTCCAATATCAATGAAAATTCTACCACATTTGACACTATAATTCTTTCCTCTGGAGTTTCAAGAAACAAAACCCCATATTGCCTCATTAATATAGATTTCCTGACTATATCTTTCTTTTTTGTGAGCTGTCCATTCATACTTCCTACTGCCTTGCAGTTTAATGTATCAACTACCCCATTTGCTTTTCCCAAATGATATAGGATACCAATGTCCTCACCTTTTAAGATTTCAAGCCACCTTCGCTACCTCAGATTAAGTCTTTCGGCTTAACAATATATTACATTGTCTCACATCCAGAATATATATATCAACATGAATCCCTTACAAATAGTGACACCATGACGTTAAAGCAAATAACACTACTGCTACTTCAGGGTCATGTGTTTAGTAATAATTTGTATTCTCATGTGGCCGCAACTGTCGTGACGCATATGCTATTACCTTATCATGCTACATCAATATACATCCGAGGCCAACCCCGAAAGCATTACCATACATTGCATAACATTCTTATGCCTTCAGAAGGCACTTACAACGGATGTGGAAGTTACTTTATCTTTCAACTCTTGAAAACTTTTCTCCACGGAATCATTCTACTGGAACTTGATTGCCTTGTGTATAGGCTTTGTTAAGGGTGTAGGGATAGAATGAGATCCTTCCACAATTCTCATATAATGATCAATCAACCCAAGAAATCGATGGATCTCTGTAAGCATCGTAGGCCTTAGCCAATTGTTCACCATTTCTATCTTTTGTGTGACAACTTTCATCTCTTCATCCTATACAATGCATAGTCCTCTTGTGATTTTTTTTTTTTTTGAATACCATCACCGAATATGGTCACACACACATTTACAAGTGTCCTGAACGCCCTGTTCATTAATCTATAAAACTACAGGTGCATTCTCTAGCCCAATGGACATACTAAGACTTATAAGCATACCATGTTTGTAATGCTGCCTTGGGTATATCATCATTGTTCATATATATTTTCCTTTTTATCTCATCATCATTCATTATCATTTATCCCGTAACTGATCAAACAAATCATCAACTCTGGGGCGAAACTATTCTTATCCAGTTTCCAATAGTAAACACACATTCTCAATAGGCCATGTTATTTTTTTTGTACTAGTGACACTGATGCACCCCAAGGGGTAGTACTAGGCCTTATGAATCCCTTATTCAACACGTCTTTTACTTTCTTCTGTCATTCTCGTAACTCTACCAGGCCATGCTATATGAAGAGGCCATGCTATATGATGAAAATAAAAATAGGCCGAGTACCTGACGTCACATTCATCCCAACTCATACATCTGGAAATTCATTTACCACCCGGACTAATTAAAGAGGTGGGGGCTTCGCATTAATATCGTTCACTCTTACTAAGTGACATATGTATCCCTTAGAGTATCCTTTTCTTTGCTGTGAGATGGGGAATACATTTTCCTGGCCATTCAAAATATTCCTTTGGGGATAATGACAATATAACTTCTTAGTTCGGCCATCTACTATGGCATAACCCCTTTATAACTCAATAAGATCAACCAGTATTTCACGTCCACAATTAATGACTATGCACTTATGATATACTCTTTTACTTACAATAGGTTCACAGCTGATATGTAGGCTTCCTGTGACATAACTGGTCATTTTGGTGTTCTTTTAACTTTTCAGCAATTAACAAAATACCATATGCTCTATAGGCCAATCAATACGTGTACGGTACATGTAGATTCACCAGGAGAAGCCTCATTTTGTGACCCGACATATCACACCAATAACAACATTTGGCTCCAACCGACATTTGGTCTCTACCTTCTTCGTTCTTATGCTTGATACCCCATTGCCCATGAATCATGAATCTTACTTCTTTGCCAAACCGACTGTCTCTAAACCCTTGGGATCGAGGTAGAAAATTTACTATAGATTAAAGAAATAATGATTTAGGCGGTCTACTAATCATCCAAGACCTCAATTCTCCTTGGGACGCCATGAACTGTCCCCATAGATCTAGCCATCTTTAACGACCCTTTGTCAAATAGTTGTGTCCTTTTCTAGTGCCTCTGGTCTTTCATTATTTTGTGCAAAATGCCTATATCCATTGTACAATCCATCTGTCTCTATACTGATGCACTCTATCGGTCATAACAGTTATCACGTTTGGAGCATATCTAGTCAAATTATGACACTAAAAACTGTACTTCCTGACACTTATAGCCCTTTGGCAAATTTTTTTTTTTTTTCTTCTTAACAATTGGTCCACATAAGCTTTTCCGACCTCATATGGGAGGTACAAGTCACAGAATGCCATTTTACATTCCTCCCAACTATCTGAAAATACATCAGTAGATAAGTCATATGCATGTCCTATGGGTCTTCATTCAAATCCGACCCAGTGAACGTAGGAGGGTATGATTTATGAAAATCCTGTGTTTGACGACTAGCTACCCTAGCCGTACCATCATTACTCATCATCAGTCCATCTCACCCCATGACATTGTACAACAACTATCTGAGTCAACATATGTACTACATTTCTTAAATCCTGTTCAGTGACATTGATAGATGGTTCTACAGGTACTCCTCTATCTTTCGGCTACGAGAGACCCGTATAACAATTTCCATATCAGCTTCACCTTGAATAACTTGGTTAAGTGGTGATTTACTCATTTCTACTTCGGCAGGCATATCATCCTGCTCACCTTTGCCCTTATTTTGTCTGATACTCAGCATTTGACTATATAAAAGAAAACCAATGTCAATACGTACATATGTGTCCACCTACAACTTTGGCTCTGCTGCACGATCTAGAAGTGAAGAAAACAAACAACTCCTAAATGTCTCGTAGCCTCCTGCTTATCAATGTGGCGCGCAACACATACGTAAGCAAGACTCTACTCAGACACGGCTTTGTAGACACCCTTAGAACGACCCGCACTGATACCACTTTTGTCACACCCCGAATCCCAACGAGGCGTGATTGGCACCCAAAGCCGATAAGGCCCGAGAGAACCAAGCTTTGCTTTTATTCCTTCATATACATGTCTTAGGAAACACTACTATCCCATAGGAATAGGAAATGCTAAAATCAGAAATCATAGAACATGTGACGTATATACATATGAGAAACTCGGTCATTGAGGCTATCAAGTCACAATGTCATATACCATATTACATTTGTATACCCACATACGTCTACAAAAGCCTCTAACAGATGCATTGACCAAAACTAACTGAAAGTCGGGACAAGTACCCGCTTTATACACTATGTATAATATTAAAACATTAGAACAACTGTGACTTGGAGAAACCCCGAACTAACTGGAGCTCACCAATGATCTGCAATTACTGTCATGCTACGGTGGAGGTCTACTAGTGCCTGCACCTGCAACATGTAAGGTAAATTCCCCAAAAGGGGTCAGTACGAAGAATGTACTGAGTATGTAAGGCTCAAATGAAACTATACAACACATGAATAGTTTAATGAACTCAATGAAACTCAAATGCATATGCATAATCCGATGAATAAGTAACCATTTTGCACTTTAGAAACCATGTGTATTACTTTCATTGATTTCATCGCTTTCATGCTTCTTTACTTCAATGTCATTACATATGTCACAATGTACTCGGGCCCCTACTGATCAGTGGGTCTTTACATGACTTATCGTCATGTTGGGATCGGGTCGAGCTAGGCTTGTGCCCCTAGACCTTCCACCCAGGGATAGGGTCCAGCTAGGCTTATGCCCCTAGACCTGCCACCTATAAATCATACATCGGGATTGAGTCGAGCTAGGCTTATGCCCCTAGACTTGCCACCCATAAATCAACACATTCAACACATCGGGATGGAGTCGAGCTAGGCTTATGCCCCTAGACTTGCCACCCATACTTGATCATTGACCACATTTGTATTACTTTATTCATTACTTTGAGATTGGTACTAGGATAGTCATAACATCACTTGAAACTTTGGATCATTAGCCAATGAGTGAGAGACATATGAGAGTGGTACATTCACTTGTGAGAGATTGACATATTCATGTGACATAGCATGTTTGGAAACTTGGAACCATAATCAAAATAGAAGACATGTGAATAAACATTATTGGAAACATGACACCATTGGAACCATTGGACAATCATTCATAACAAGATGCATGAGCATAACCACTATTGGAACATTGGACCATAACCTTGTTTGAGCTTTTGGAACATTAACCATGATAATGAGACATGAGACTCACAAAGGATCCATGATTAGGAAAGATATGACAATGACTATTGATAAACGGATATAGGATACCTTAGCACATTTTGGGATAGGACTAGTGAAATAGCAATGTGGATACTATTTGCCGCAGAAAGATACGGACAGAGTAACCTTACATACCTTGTACTCTCAATACGGATATCCAATCCTAGATGTGCATACAATAGTTCCGCTCCTTATTTATGTGTCATTCTACAACACAAGTACATAATGGGATTCACATTAACCAACAACTACTTTACAATTGCATAAAACATCAATGGGGTACATGTTTGCCTTGAACATGTCATTTCCCCTTGACAAAACCATTGATAAAATTATTATTCCAAAAATTCCATAATATTCCCAACATTGACCAATATATGATAATTGACACATTTTACCACAACACTTCTCCTTTCCACTTTCTTATCCAGACCACATCACAAATAATCCATCAACTTCCCTTAATACGACTCATAACACATATCGGCCAAAATCCCACAATTTCCACTTATAGACAATAACAAGTTTAATACCAAAAATAACACCATACATGTTCATATTTTATCCATACCATGATCTTTCATCAAAGGCACAAGCCATAATTCAAGTTCAAATCTCATGGATGGAACATCTTGTACAAAAACCCAAAGTACTATGTTCAACTCTTTCAAGCATAACCAACAAGATTCACATACTCTCCCATGCATATAATATATTAATCCATGACAATAATCACTTACCTAGGCTTGGAAGATGTTGATCTTTCTCCAAAGTTTGGCTTTGAACTCTTAGGGTTTGAAGAAAATACCTTGGATATTTGTATAAAAGGCATGAGCCTTTGTAAGCAATAAAAATCAGATTTCTTGCCCTTTTTATAGGCTCTCAAGTCCATGCTTATCCACTTTGATTCAATAATTGATGTGTATGACTTAGTCAAATGGAAGAATGGGTCTTGTGACCCATTGGGCCATGTTTTCTTTTCATTTTTGGGTTCTTTTTGGGCCCAATTTACTTAACCCAATAAAATCAATAATTTATCGTGATTTCATCATATCATACGTGTTACGACAATATTCCTACTCATGTCATTCACATCCGTAGCCTCAATCCCAAAAACAAGTGATTCTAGCCACGTATGGCCTATTTTTCCCAAAAGGGTAAAATCGTCATTCTGACCCCAATTTCGTTCTCGAGTAAATTTATCATACCAATATAATATATCATTTATTTCATGTATATACTCATGGTTGTAGAAGAAACGTGGCAAAAATCGGCTCAGTACGCCCCCGGATACCCTTGGGACTTAAGAAAAATTCCAACTTTGAAAAAGTGAAAAACCCAAGGTGGCACGCCCCTGGGCGCGCCAACTCACTGCCTCTAGACTAAAAATTTTAGTCCAGAGCAGCGTGGCACGCTACCCAACGCGCCCTTCCCTTAAATTTTTCGAAAATTTCATTTTTCGACTTTTCTTCGCGGGTTTGGTTAGATACTTCAAATCCTATTCTTGAACTTACTTCTTAACCTTAATATCCTTTGTTTAGAGGTTCTCTTAGCCTCGTTTTGAACCCGACAAATGCTCCATGAAGATCGCAAAACACCTCCTACGCAAGGTTAAGAATATGTACAAGGCCAAATTTCAATTTTTCCATCACTAACATTACCAAATACATACTTATAGCTCTCGACACCTAAGTAAACATTGTTCATCGTCATCATATTGGGTTAGGAAGGTACGGGGTGTTACAATTGAACAATAAATAATAAAAATTAACAATTAATAATGAACTTCTTTCATCAAACATGTAACAAAAGTCTATCGGTAATCCTTTTTAATTAGTGAGTGTTTTGATTAGACTTTTGAGTGATAAAAATTGATAATAATGACTAAATATTTACTCGCGAAAGTGACATAAAAAAATTTTTCTTTATTCTTTTGATATAAAATTAAAATTATGATAGTTACAGAAAAAACAACTTCTTAAGAGTTTGATGAAAATATCTTTCCAAACAAAACATTTTCTAGTAACCAAATACAATAAAATAACTTTATAAAAAATACTTTTTTGCAAAATAAATTTCCCCATACCATATACACATAAATGATACATAATTATCACTCAAAATTTTTATAGATGTACCTAGAGGTGGCTAGAAATTCGCATACTAGTAAGACCAGACACATTCATCACCTTAAGAACCTCTCTAGGGTAACATCCTACATACTCCATAAAAATATAAATTAAATTTAATATCAATAATATTTCCAAATCAAGTCGAGGTACATATAGATACAACAATCACTAGGCCTTAATTCCAAACAAGTTGATGTTAGCTATAAGTACGAATTCTCATTGTTCATATCATTCTATGTGAATGAATTTTCAAGAAATTCAATTAACAGTAAAGTAAACTTACTTACTTCGCCAAGTCGTTGTACAGCTTCCATGAATTTGGCATGAAGATCATCTGTCCATTCTGTGCAAGCCTTTCGCCTAACATCCATATTAATAGCACGTGTTTTGTGCTTTCCTTTATTAATCTCTTTCCAGCTTTTTCTACCTGTCTTCCTCACTCTGGATTGTTCTTTATTATCTCTAATAATATTATTGTTATCAGTATCATCAACATTCATTTGATCTCTAATTTTTTTCAATCCTTTTCTCACTTTCACTTTTTGTATCTTTTCCCTCAATACAAATTGCCACAAGTATCTCACAATTTCCTTGTGAAATGGCTTCTTAACAAAAAGATAAGCTACCTCATCCAAATCCTTCTTTGCTACGAGTTCATTGTGTTTATCACATATAACTACATAATTGTAACGGCCCAGCCCGCTAGTGATATTGTCCGCTCTGGGCCTAAACCCGAACGGCTTTAAAACGCGTCACTAGGGAGTAAGGTCTTCTTACTTATATACCCAGCATCTCTCCTGTGTTATGCCGATGTGGGACTTCTAATCCTAAGTTGGGGTGTCACATACACCCCCTCTTATGAACTCAGTGTCCTCGCTGAGGTTTGCCCCACCGAATGGGATTTGCCTAGACTCAGGACTGAGGTTTGCCCCGCCTTACCGAGATTTGCCTAAACTCAGTTTGAACTCTAGCCCACATCGACAAGGCTGACACAGGAGTGGCTCTGATACCATTTGTAACGGCCCAGCCCGCTAGTGATATTGTCCGCTCCGGGCCTAGACCCGAATGGCTTTAAAACGCGTCACTAGGGAGTAAGGTCTTCTTACTTATATACCCAACATCTCTCCTGTGTTATGCCGATGTGGGACTTCTAATCCTAAGTTGGGGTGTCACAATAATTGTTTTGAGAAGCAATAAATTAGAATTACTTTATATTATACATTATGTAAATAGTAAATTTCATGCTTTTTCACTGAATTTTACTAATTATATTACATCCATCTCAATTTATTTAATGTAGTTTGACTAGCACAGAATTTAAGAAATATGAAAAAAAAATTGAAGTTTGTGGTTTAGAATAAGTCATGGGTGTTTTGTGCGGCTATAAATCATCTCATTAAAGGTAAACCGATATATTAAAGTTAAATTGTTACTTAATATATAAATTTGTCATTCTTTTTGGGACTGACTAAAAAGAAAAGTGTGTCATATAAATTAAGATAGAGGGAGTAACAATAATATTACAAAATAAGTGTTTATCATATACTAAAAATTGATAATTAGCGATTGATAATTTATATCACTAACCAATAAAATTCATTACTAATTCTATTTAACAATGAATTATAGAAAATTCATTTAGTTATAAACTATTTAACAACAAATTAATGGTGTATCTTATAGTATTTTCAATTGTGTATTAACCAAAATAACCGACTTTACCCATAGAAAGCGTATAAGTGGAAGAGATGAATAAATACTTACCTAGTGAAATTATATCCAAGGTCACAACTTGAGCTAAAAGGTGAAAAGGAAGCAGGTTCGATGAATAACATTGACTATCATCACATCATTTTTTTTCTTTCCTTTGGAGAGCATTGACATTGTTGCTGAAGTCGTACCAACCATTTTAACTGTAATAATGCTCTTTGGAAGTCAATAAGAAGATTATACGTACACAAAATTATCAGTAGGGTTTGTTTATTTCTCATAAACAAATTTAATTTTAAATTTTCATGTTATATCCTACACGTTAATTTATGCAATTGCACATATTAGTCAACTTACATTATAATCGATGTCTGCAATCTTAGACATGTTCACATAATTAAGTTATACATAGTATATAGAATAGAAAAGACCATGTAGAGATGTATTGTTAAAAAATCTAGGAAAAATGCTCAAATATACCATCAAATTTTTAGAAATGGAATGGCTATTCCATCTGTTAGTAGGTAGGATTATTTATGTCATTGTCGTGAGACATTTGATTCATTTGTGCCACTAATTACTAATGGACCCTAATACTATCAAATTCTGCCATGTGGTATTATCTAAATCCGTCATTACTTATCAGCCCCCACCCCTTTTATAAGTGGCAAATGTGAGTCATTTCATTAAGTTCCATGACATATTTGAGTCTTTTGCCAGATCTTATAATACATGATTCTCTTGGACAACAAACTTATGTTATTTTTATATTTTAACATTGATGCACGACATTCAACCGATTAGAATCATCTTTCTATATAAACCTCCATCTTTTCTAATTTTGTGTGTAATAAACTTAAAATTTTATGTGACAAACTTATAAGGAGAACTTTGTTCCTTATACTAATAACATAATTATTTTATTTGAAAAAAACTATACTTTCTTATTTAATTAGATTATGAGTCTAATTTTATACTATATCATTCACAGTTTTCACGTATGTTTTGGCACTATAAAAAGATTTAAAAATACATAAAAATTTATTTAAGAAAAAAAGGATGGATTTAAAAGAGAATATACTAATGGGAGTGTAGTTATGAAAAGTACATATGAATGTGTGAATTAAGAGTATGTATATATTATTATGGGTAAATTCGAGGAATTACAATGGCTAGGATGTGGTATTGGCTTGGGAAAAGGACATAATTTTTTTTAAAAAAAAGACGAAATTTGTAGAGAATAATGAGATATAGTTGAGTAAGCAAAGTACACATAAATGTGTTAATTAAGAGTATGTATATCTTTCGTGGTGAAATTTGTTATATTACATTGGTTGTGACGTGATGGTGGTTTGGAAAAATGACATAAAATTTTATTTAACCAAAAAAATATGGATTTAAGAGAGAGTACACTAATGAGGTGTAGATGGGTGTGAAAGTACATGTGAGTGTACAAATTAAGAGTATGTATGTCTTTTCATGGTGAAATTTGAGGTGTTAATAGTGATTGAAATGTGATAGGGGATTGGAAAAAGATTCAAATATGCTAATGAACTTAATGAAATGGCTCACATATACCACTAGTAAAAGGGGAGGGGAGTTGGTAATCACTACAACAACAACAACATACCCAGTATATTCCCGCCAAGTGGGTCTAGGGAGGATAAGTGTACGCAGCCCAAAGCACTACCTCAGAGGGTCAGATAGAGAGGTTTTTGATAGACCCCGACTCAAGATAAAATAGTATAGAAAAGAAATAGTAAAGGGACAAGAAACAATAGGAATTACCACACCCAATAATAACATAAACAAGACTCACAAAGTAATACGACAATTATAACACACTCTGAAATAATACTAGTACTATAGCTACCAGCACGGATAACAAAACAAAGACCTCCTACCTATTAACAATGACGCACTTCTTCCTACTATCCTTCTACCCTAATTCACCTCCTCCGCATCTTCTTATATACGGTCATGTCCTTGGTAAGCTGAAGTTGCTTCATGTTATTTCTAATCACCTCCCTTTAATATTTCTTCGATCTACCTCTACCTTGCCTTAATCCATCCCTAGACAACCTCTCACATCTCCATACTGGAGCTTTCGTGCCCCTTCTCGTCACATGTCTGAACCATCTCAATATCACATCCTGCATCTTGTCTTCCACCGAGCCACTCTCATCATATCTCGAATAACCTCATTTCTAATCCTATCTTTCCTAATACACCCACATATCCACCGCAGCATTCTCATCTCTGCCACCTTCATCTTTTGGATGTGATATTTTCTGACTGGCCAACACTCTGCCCCATACAATATAGCCGGATTAACCATCCCTCTGTAGAACTAGCCTTTGAGTTTAGGAGGAACCTTCTTGTCATATAAGATTCTGAAAGCGAGCCTCTATTTCATCCACCCTACCCCAATCTGGTGAGTGAAATCCTCGTCAATCTCTCCATCCCCCTAAATCATAGACGCAAGATACTTGAAACTATCTCTCTTCTGGAAAAAAGTTGGTAAGCAATGAAGTGTTTAAATAATGCCACATGGTAAAGTATGATAGTAATAGGGCTCTATTTGTGTCACGAGCCAACTAACTAGATCGTGTGGGTACCTACTTAAATCTACCTAGATAGGAGAACCCTAACCACCCAATTTGAAAACATGCAGAAGTCATAAAAAAAAACACAATAAATCCTTTAATTTATTACAACCTAGTTACAATTTCATGAATACAAAAAGAAAATACTATCCCCAGAAGATCTAGTCTAAATCAGTACAAGAGCTACTACAGAGAATTTAAAAGATACACATGACTCAGCTTCCATCGCAAGACACAATAATAGAAGCTGTTGGAGATCTCTATCGCATAGAGTATGAAACATCTACTGATCCTACAACCAGACTATACCCTAGAAAAGGGTATATCAAGAGTAGTATCAGTAAGAACAACGCTAAATGGTAAGCACCATCGGTCGACCTTAATTAAATAACATAAACATCACATAATATTCGAAAGGAAAACATGCACCTTAAGAGTTTGATTAGTCAATCCCTTTGTCCGTTAATTTTTTACCTCCCTTGACATTTTCCACTCTCACTAACCCGTAAGGCAACTTCCACATCACAATCAGCGCTAATGCACTATCTTCCCACAATTTCATCACCTTTAGCCAAGCATTAAACACATATTTAATTATGAACTCAATCGTACATAACTATAATGGTTTCCATTGGTAACCTATCGGTTCAGACTCTTATGTAACACTTATCCATACTCTGTTACCCTGGTTATGCATTAACTCCCGCCTAGTCAAGGATTTTAAATAACGGCTATGAACAATTTAATAAATAAGACAACAACACTCTGCTTAATCAATCTCAATAATATCAACCCTTCGACAAATGCCCATAAACGTGCAAACAAGCACCACCATGAACAACTATCAAGTAACTTATCTCAAGTATATAACACTTAGCCTTTTTCAAACAAAACCCACAGAGTCAGTCAAGTACAAGTCCATGTAGACCGCAAACCAAGTCAATGACATGACTACCAGAATTAACCAAGTCAACAAGTCATGACTCAACAACAATAATATTACACCTTGCCTAAAATACATAAATAAGATGACAACAAAAGAGATATGCCAATCACCAGTAATTTTAGCCTGGACCATACAAGGATCCAATCTAACAACAACAATGACAATAACCATAAATCTTGGTTCGCTCAAGGGAACAAATATAACAAGTCAATAAATAAATCTGGTTCACTCAAGGAACCGTCACACTTACCAATACCTTGTACACACATGTTAAGGGTCTTATGGTCGCCTACTAGCCATGACCTGAAGGGGATGAGCTCTTATCCATGTACCAAAAATTCATGACATCAAGAGCCTGACAACCTTATATTAACCTTATATATGATCCATGTCCAAATGCTGATACCTCCCACAAGAATAATATAAATCCTGTGAAGATGCCCAAATACCTATATATCACACAATAATCAACAACTATCACAACAACCACAACCATAATGAGAAAATAACAACCACACTTATACAATCAACAAGTCTTTAATACAACCTCATTAGATATGATTAACACTCAGGATATAATTCCTTGAATTGCTTCTATGAACATGCATTGTAACAAGTATACTAAGAAATAGTTAACATGCACACATAAATCATGTTGCGTTTCAACTATGTTAAACCATCACCTATAATCCATATATCAATTTCATAGTTAGGAATTGCAGGGTCTAAGGTATACATTCACATACACATGATTTGCACCCTAGTACATCCAACCTCTTATCATAACACTAGTACCTTGTCGATGGCAGTCATTCCTCTGGTTACTACCATAGGTTCTTCGGAATCCACCGACACCAACCACCTGTAACTTTAGCTTTCATTAGATTCTAAGACAGTTTTTTGGGTATAATACCATTACAAGAATTCATGGGTGGATAACATCAACAATAATACACATTAATTCACATCACATGCAATAACAATTTACATTCAAACATTCGGGAATTACCATTTTTATCCAACCCAAACACTGTGCCCGTAGACCTAACCATAGAATCTCCTGTTAATCTATGCCATGCATATGTTTTCTAAACCAGGTATGAACTACTCTATTAAAGCTAGCTTACCTCGACGCCAAGTAGCTACTATGTAGGCATGAAAGGGAACTTCTGACTCAGTTCTACCGATTTTTGACTTAAAATCCATAAGAAAACCATGGGGTTTACCCCATTCAAGTGTATTTCTCCATAGCTCCAAGGTCATGAGGTAACCCTAGGGGGGTTTTAAAAGTAAACCCCATCCTATTTGTAAATGAAGAGGGAGAGGGAAATTAATAATATGAGGGACTGGTTTCAGCCCTCAGTATCCCGTATAGAGACCGATAGGCTGCTACCATGGTGCCGCTATAGCGAGAAAAAATTTGCTATAGCAGGATCATGTCAACCCAACCCAAATTTGAAATTTTGAATTTTTTTAGCTAATTCAATCCATACTACTTTGAGACCATCATTTTTTCCGAAATTCCCATGCCCATGGACGAGATGCCTTTTGTAACAATAGAATAGGTCATTACAATAGATACCAATTTACCCATCGTTCATCCCAGAATGATCATGATAGGAAGAGTATGGAACTAAACTCACTTGGATATTAATGCCCCCTTAATGATTACCTAAATACAACACTTACTTGGATCCTTAAATTTCTTAACACGGACGTACTAAATTTTAAGCCGTACTATAATACTACACCTCTTCCTTTCTCAAATAATTTTTCCCACTTACATGTCGCACGAACTACTTAGAGCAAAGGTTTTTGAGTACCCAAGGTAACTAGGGCCTCGCTAATATACCAGAAGGAAAAAGAATTTAAAACACACAATGGATGAAAAAAAATTCGTACCCCGAGATTGGATCCCACTATAATGGGATAAGGGTCGTTATAGCGGGAGGAAACAATTCAAAAAAAATGACAAATGGGTTTCATAACCATTTCTCATTCTTTTTACTCCAAAACTCCCCTCTCGTCCCTGATCACTTTACTCCCATTATCGAAAATAAGGTAATTATCATTAAACTTTAACTCTTTCCTTTATTACTCATATTTTCACATGATGCTTAAAATTGTCAAAATAGAGTAGGTGTAGGATTGGTTTTTGAATTTAAAATTATGGCTTGATATGAGCAAATTATCAAAGCATGGTTCCTTCTCTTACATTTATGTAACACTCCAAAAATCCAAGCTAAGATTAGAACCAATCTTTAAGAATATACAGAACCATTACATCAACATTATATGAGTATTAGATGATATTTAAGATCATAAGGATTCCTTAACCCAAAGTTGAGTTGAAAACTCTTTTTTTGGCTATGTTCTAGTGTAAGATTCTTCTTGGATCAGACCATTTCTCCTAGTCTATGAAGATTTAGGTGGCCTAATACCCATAAGATTAAAGGTATTTGAATTATCTTTCCAACTCCACTAACCATTCATAAATCCAGTATTGGAGTAAAACATTATGGTCATTTTACTAAAGCACTGTCAAAGCTATCAGTGGCGATGACTCAAACCCTACGAGTTGTCGGGTGACCCTACGGATCATTGGGAGACCTTACAAATCATAGGGTGAATCGTTGGGATGGTAGAGGGAAGTGAAAATTATGTCCTAGGAGATGACTAGGGCCACGACTTGTTGCCAGACCATATGAGTCATCACGTGAGTCCTCGGGACTTATTCCAGCAGCTTTTCAGATGATTTTAAAAGGGTTGTTTGGTCTTTTTCCACTCTTTTAACCCTAAAACTCTGTCGTTTCACTTGTAAAAAGAGGTATAAGTTAATATAATTACCCCAAAACCCTCATTACCTCAAAATGTAATCGACACTTACCAAATTTAGAGCAAAACAAGTGATTATTCTCTCTCCTAGGTAAGAACTAGGGTCATCATCTTCAAACTCAAATCCAAAGATTTTGGCAAGGTTTCCACTCTCATGTATATGGGATTTGATCAATGGGTATCCTTTCTCCTATTAAGTCCCTAAGTAACCCAATCCTTCAGCTAATTCATTCTTTAGAGCCTAGGGTTTTATGAAGATTATGAATTCCTTTGTGCTTTAGTTTCTTATAATGAATGAGTCTTGAATACATGTTTTCCATGAAGTTTAATATCTTTGTGTACTTGTAATCCATGAACCCTCAATATATTGAACAATTAATGATTTTGTCTATATTAAGAAATTTCACATTCTATTCAGATTATAGAATTGTCATGAGTAGTTGCATTCTTCAGAGATAACGGGTTATGAATTCTCGATGACTTAGGTTCTCATGCATTGATAGTTGAATGTTTAGTCCTTTAGTTTCATATTTGTTTAGAATGCTTTCAGATAAAGTATCTATAGTTCAATCTTGGACTTCAATATAAATGAGCCAATCAGTTATCAGTATAATTCAATTGGGAGTAGGACTTAGCAGCGATCAGACGTAGGGATGAAGGCTCACCCGTCAGTTAGGCTAAGACCTTTAGTAGAAGTCCCTAAGTCTCAGAACTATGGCACCACTATAGGTTCTAATGGGTCACCCATCAAATCAGGCTTGACACCTTAGTACTTTTGGACATCAGTTTAGTGGATCCACATCAGTCAGTGTTCATACCTTTGGTAAGGTACAATGTACCCTTCCAACTAGGGTTACAGGTTGGGCCCCATTTATCTTAGAAGGGGTACATCAGTTAATAGTAGCTCCCACAGTTCAGACTCAGATATTGCATGACCACATATATAGTTTATTCAATACAATATTGATCAGTTACATATTTATTACTTGGTCATTGCATCAGCTTATATGTATCAGTTCCATATTAAGTTTAGCATCTCATGTTCAGCATGTTCAGCTTTATAGATTATAGGGTATATCTCACATGCTCAGTACATTCAAAATACTGACCACGTACTTTTTTTTGTACTATATTATTTTATAATATAGGTTCAGACGCTCAACATCCATCTCATGATTTGTACGATCTTGTATCATCTCAACAGCAGAGTTTGGTGACTCCTCATCTTTCGAGGACAAGACTTATGTTTACTTTTTTTAGTTCAGTCATTCAGTTTTCAGACAGTTAGAGTTAGTTGGGGACTTGTCCGAGCAACCGACCTTAGTAAAGGCTTTTAGATAGATATTTAGATTTATATTAATGGTTATGTCAAACAGTGTTAGTTTTGACATTTCAATATTGGTATTAGTTTTAATTATTATTATATCATTTCAATTTTAGCTTTCACTCAGTATACATCAGTTATGTATAGTATTCTTAGTATCATACCAAGCCATGGGTTAGCTTGAGGTCACTTATGATTCTAAGCACCGTATTACGACTAGGGGTAGTATCGGGTCATGACAGTTTACAACACTTCTATAGCGTTCTAGGCGTAAAAATTATGGAATTTATAGCCAAATAAGGAATGAAATAGTGAGTAATATGAAGGGTTGTTCTTGATTTTGTTTTGACGATTTGGGTATGTTTTAGGAGTTAAAATGCCTGAATTTTTCCATATACTAGTCCTAGGATACTTCCCCTGCATTGATCTATGGTTAGAATACCAAAAATGGGAATTTTCTTCAATACAAGCCATTGACGTAGCTCTTAAAGCTAGGGGACGATGAAGGCCATTATAGGGGCCTCATCCCGCTTTGGTGGCCCCACTATAGCTGGAATATTCCTACTATAGCTGTCCCATGGAAGCGAGATACAACTCGTTATTGCAGGAGGCTGCAGGCAGTAGCCTCCCAACCAATTTCCAGGCTTAGCCTTTTTCTAGAATTCAATTCCTTTATACTTCTATGAGTTTTAACTTGCTTTCTTATGATTTTTTGTAGATTTACTATTCCAATGGCCAAAAACTAAAAAGATACTCCCCCCGCCTTTATGAGATTTCCTATAGAGAAATATCGAAAAAGATTTCGAGACTACAGGAGGTTGGGATTTTTTTACCAGAGGGGATTCCTGATGAAAGTCATGGCGGCCAAAGCATCGACCTTTTACAACCAGCTCTAAGAGGTTGGTTGGATGAAACTCGTGGAGGTTCCTCCGACTGGAGTCTCAGGCTGAGTCAGGGAGTTTTATGCCATACTATCAATCGTTCTTTGGGATGACCCCAAGCCCACTATCTATATTCGAGGAGTGGATGTCCCCGTGGATACTACTACTATTAATGAGGTACTCCAGGTGCCGAACATCTCCAGTGCCAGGTATCTGTCTAAGGCCTGGGAGATGGACACGAAGAGGTTGAGGGACACCCTGATAGCTGAGGATGATAGGGACCATGTCTATTGGAGTACAAAAGAGGGGGTTAGGAGCACCCACTTCACTGTCGATGCTCGGGGTGGCTGAACCTGGTAACCCATAGGAATCGTCCATCGAGCAATACTTTCGATGTGACTTACCCTCAGGCTCTGGTGGTGGCCTATCCCATATGGGGGATACAGCTGAATGTGGGGGTGCAGATGGTGATAGAGTGAAAGGACTTCTATTGGGGAAACAAAAAGGGGCCCTACCTTGCTGGATTGGTTTTTGAGATGTGCAAGTGCGTCAGGGTGCCTATGGAGGATACTGACGAAGATATGAAGATGAACATACCCTTCTTTCCCCTTAATGTGAAGGTTGTCTCATCCAATATTAAGAGGAAGGGCAAGGTGGAGAGGCCAAGAGTAGCCAAGCAGCAGTGAAGGATGATGATGATGATGCCCCTCCCTCCCAGCCCTAGATTTCCAACAATCATCTGGAGGCAGACTAGCTGTCGTGAGGAGGTTCATAGAGCATGCCTACTTGCCTCCCCAGGTCACAACCCCTTCCATATCTACAACCCCACCTCCCACTGCCCAGGACTATGCAGCTTTCCATCGAAAGCTCAATGATGAAAAGAGAAGGAGGCGTTCCCAGGACAGCATGCTCACAAGGATGTGGAAGACCATCAAAGTCATGTTCAAATGCACTATCCCTAACAAGGAGCTTCCCCAGCTGGAGTCGGAGGACGTGCAGGAGTTCTCCTTCCTGAGTGATTTGGAAGGAGAAGTCCCCGACCCCGCAGCTCGTGATGATGATAGGACATACAGCTAGGTCCCTCGTGCATGTCAGCGTAGTCCCCCCCTTTATTATACTGATACTTGTTTTGGGTTGCCCCCATTTAGGGAATGTAATAAATAATCTTTCTTTTCCTTTTTTCTTTTATTTATTCGCACATGGATGCTATTTTTAATAACTAGTAGTGAATGCATGCTCCTTACTTCATTATATGCGATTTCTATTTGTCACGTGGTAGCTCGTTGGTTGTTTAAAATAACGAACTATACAGGTTGGGAATGAAATGCAAAACAGGGGAAAATAGGGAAGGGAATCTGTCCCAGCCCATCCTGCTATAGCGTCCTGCACGCTCTACCACGGTGATGCTATAGCAGGCTCACTGTAGTGGGATAGAGTGCCTGTTATGGCAGCCCTACAATAGTAGCCTAGAAATATTTCAGTTTTTCTATAATTTCCTCCCCTCTCATTCCCCTTCACAACATTAAAAATTGAAAACACACCATGATCTAATTTACAATCCCAAGATTGAACCCAACAATTCAAGGGATTTTTTTTTTTAAACATAACATCACTTTAAGTCACAATTATGAACCACAATCAGGATTTCTCCTACAACAATTCCCATTATCATGCAAAAACTGCCCCTTTTCATGGTCTTACTCACATACCAACCGCTCGAAGCAAGAATTTCATAATAAAATACCATTTCCTTTACCACTTTATCAATGATAGCATGCTTTAGCCTTTAGCATCCAGTTTTCCACTTAAATCAAGTAGCAAATAGTTCCTTAGCCAACAACATACAAATAAAATATGATCACTTCACAATTCACAAAATTATCAACCCAAAAGATTTCATAGACCAAATAAGCCATTTCATTATTCCTTTACTCGCTTCATGAACAATCACTAGTTGATTATCCAGAAATTTTATGCAATCCTTATGGTCAGATACCAATTGGAACCTTCCTTGTTCCAATCCCGCTTCTTGTGTCATTCCAAATAAAGTCAAGTGACATCCATTGGTCTTGTTTAGATACCAATTGGAATCGAGAGAAACCAATTGAACTCAACCCAAGCAAACAATCATAGAGACCGCACGAAAGGAGAAAAATAAGTGAAACAATTTCCTAGAATGCCTCATAGCTTCCCGAGATGTGGACATAAACGCACCAATCTACAGGACTTTATTCTACATTTTCTCTTGTACTGAGAGACCAGTAACCCTGACTCTGATACCAACTGTCATGACCCAACTAACTGGATCGTCCGGGCAACTACTCTAATCCGCCTAAACAAGAGAACCCTTACCACCCAATTTTAAAACATGCAGGAGTCATTAAAGAAACCAATAAATCCTTCAATATATTTCAACCTGGTTACAATTTCATGAATACAAAAAGGAAATACTTTCTCCTGAAGATCTAGTCTAAACTGGTACAAGAGTTACTACAGAGAATTAAGAGGATAAACATGACCATGCTTCTACCGCAAAAGACAATAATAGAAGTTGTTGGAGATCTCTATCTAATCAAGTATGAAACATTTATTGATCCTGTAACTAGACTATACCTCAGGAAAGGGTATAGCAAGAGTAGTATCAGTACAAACAACATGTACTGGTAAGCATCATCGATCGACACAAATTAATCACATAAGCACCATATAAATATCCAAAAGGAAAACATGAACCTTAAGAGTTTTATAAGTGAAAACCTTATGTCCCTTAATTGATTACCTATCTTCTCTTTTACCACTCTCACCAACCTATAAGGCAACTTCCACATCACATTCAACTCTAATGTACTAACTTCCCACAATTTCATCACCTTTAGCCAAGCATTAAACACTCATTTAATTATGAACTCAACCGTACATAACTACAATAGTTTCCATTGGTAATCTGTCAATTTAGACTCTTTTGTAACACTTATCTGTACTATGTTACCCTAGTTATGCATTAACTCCCGCCTAGTTAGGGATTTCAAATAAGGGCTATGAACAATTAAATAAACTAGTTTAGGGTACGTGTGTTGCACGTGAATTTAAATATGTAAATGAAAAATCCATTTAATAATTGAATAATGTTCGGTACATGTTTTTTTGTATAACTTGTTGTCCGAAATCCATTGAATAGACTAATTCAAGTTCACCTCAATGTTACGTTAAAGGAGATGGCATTTATGGACTCCTCATAATCTCAATCCAATTCTAAATTCACGATGAAGCCAAAGCATCAGATGTTCTATGACACGGGAGGTCATGCCAATGAAGTGTGATTATTTATTATAAATATAAAATTTTGAAATTCGTCACAGTGAGGTACTTCTTTTGCAACTATAAGCTACTATTACTTGTTAAAAAATTTTTTAAAAATCACCACTTGTGCAACAACTTCTAAAATATTTTTCTTCAATATATGTTCAAGGACCTTTTAATCTCCAAATACGTACTCAATGAATATTGAAGAAATAATAAACTAATTTTAAAGTAATTAAAAGAGAAATATTTCATTGATCAACTTTTTGCGTTAAAGTTTTCCGCTTTTATAAAACAAATAGATTCAACTAATGGATGTTGCAAAATTATTTAAGTAATATCCTCAAAGGATGAATCCATAACTGAAATATAGTTAAAATTGGTTGGTTTTGAAAGCCAAAGCAGATCTGATCTTAATTATTTTCAATGGAATAAAGCATGACAGACAGTTACAGAGCTAGAAATTTCGCTAAAGAGGTTCAAAATATAAAAGACTAAACATCTGAAGAAGTCAAAAGATAATCAACACATATTATATTTACATAAAAAAAAATAATTTTACCATGTATAAACAATATAATTTTCCATCGAAGGGGGATCTAATGAATGAAAGTATTCAAGCTGTCATGAAATAGTGCATGCACAAATTTCATAAAACTAAACACTAATCAAATGAATTAAATTTTTAATAAGTATTGCCTAAGCAACACATAAGTAAATAAACAAATTCAGAAAGCTTAATTTCACGGAAGCCATTAACAAACATTTATATTCGTGTTTTTAATATAATAATAGGTGGATAGAAAGATAAATTAAAATCGATTTACAGTGAATAACGCCCTTGATTCGCCTTCAAACTTAATTAGTTAGCCCCAAATTGAAAGAGTCGACAATAATCCTAGGGTCATGATTTGGTACACCTAATTTGGGATATCCCATGTGGGACACATGAGCATCTTAGTACAAATGGTGGGATAAAATAGTGCAGGGATTAAGTAATATCTTATACCAAACCTGGCATAAAGTTAATCTAAAACTTTATCGGGATTATTTTCCTTATCCCTTGTACCAAGCGACACCTAATTTTATGAATTCATCATTCAAATAAAAGTTCTGTATATCAAAATTCTACACTTAATTATAATCTTATATTTCGACTCAACTAATAAGTTTAATAAAAAAATTCAACTATAATACTAAAGAATAATAATTCAAAATATGGTTAAATAACCTAATTAAAATTAAGTTACAATTAAAAAAAGAGAAGAAAAAAAAAGAGATAAACCTTTGATTTTTTTGGCTACTTCATTCGGCGGCAATATACTTATTTCTTCTAATTTTTCGATCATAAATTTTCAACTAAAATAAAAACATGAGAAATTATCAAAAGGAGAGAATTCATTGTCAATTGTTAATTATGTATAATTCATATATAATTTTTAAAGCTATTAACCAAAAAAAAAAATTAAAGATAAAGAAAGATGGAAAAGATGATAATAATGAATGCAAGAAGACAACTTGAATCAAAATCAAAATAAGAAGAAAAAGTAGAAGAAGCCTATGTCTCTTGTAAAATTTAATCCAAAATATTAGTTAAATAGAATTTTAGAAACTCTAATTAATTTAGAAGTGTCTAATATTATGATTTCTTACCTAGATCAAATAACCAGACAGGAAAAGTTGCAAAAATTATGAAGAAAACTTTATCCAAAAAAGACATGTACGGAAGAGAAATAAGAATTAGTATAAAACTTTTACCTATGATTTTGAGGATTTAATAACATATTTAGTTGGTTTTTGAAATTAATTTAAAATCTTATTTTGACTTTCCGAACAAATTGATCCAATTCAAAATTGGATACGTGATGTTCTTAATCAAAGTCCTTAAAGGATTTTCCAAAAATATCAATGCATTTCCTTATAAACTGCCTATAATATTTAAATATTGCTCATAAATGGGACATATTAGAGTTTATACAATAATCTTATTCTTAAGTTAACACATAAACGTCATCTTTCACCCATAATTAAATACAGATTTTTGGTAAAAAATATTCTCATGTTTGGTCCTTAAAATATTCGTATATTTGGTTCTAAATACTATTGCTATGGTACTTTAGTTATACAAGGAATTTTGTACGTATGTTGATTTTAGTGTCCTTAATATTAGGACTTTTACAAGTATTTTAGGATTTCTTAACTTTTAATATATATTTTCTTTTTACCATTTATTTTATGACTCCTTAAGTTTTAAAATATATTTTCATCTTTCCATTTATTTTAGGGCTCCTTAATTTTAAATATTATAAATATAATGATATAATAATTTGAGAAAAATAGTAAAAAGACGATTTTGTCTATTGAGGAGTCTTTTAATGAAGGGCAAAAAGTTCAAACAACATTTACAAGGACCTTCACACTTTTAATATATTAGAGATAAGGCAAAAACACTCCTCTTAATCAATCTCTATAATATCAACCCTTAGACAAATGACCATAAACATGCAAACAAGCACCACCATGAACACCTATCAAGTAACTTATCTCAAGTATATAACACTGAGCCTTTTTCAAACAAAACCCACAGAGTAAGTCAAGTACAAGTCCATGTAGACCGCAAACCAAGTCAATAACATGACTACCAGAATTAGAAGCCATGACTCAACAACAATAATATTACACCTTTCCTAAAAAACATAAATAAGTTGACAACAAAAGAGATATGCCAATCACTAGTAATTTTAGCCTGGACCACACAAGGATCTAATCCAACAACAACAATGATAATAAACATAAATCTTAGTTCACTCAAGGAACCAAATATAACAAGTCAATAAATAAACTCGATTCACTCAAGGAATCGTCACACTTACCAATACCTCGTACACACATGCTAAGAGTCTTATGGTTGCCCACTAGCCATGACCTGGAGGGGATGAGCTCTAATCCATGTACCAAAATCCCAGACTTTTACTGCCTATCAACCTTATATCAACATGTACCAAAATCTCAGACTTCTACTGCCTATCAACCTTATATCAACCAATCTCATGAAGTTGTCCAAATGCCTATACATCCCGTAATAATAATATAAATCCTGTGAAGATTCCCAAATACTGGCACATCTCACAATAATCAACAGATATTACAACAACCACAACCATAATAAGAAAATAACAACCACATTTGTACAATTAACATGTCTTTCATACAACCTCATTAGATATGATTAACACTTAGGATATCATTCACCAAATTACTTCTGTGAACATGCATTGTAACAAGTATACAAAGAAACAGTTAACATGCACACATAAATCAAGTTGGGTTTCAACTATATTAAACTATCACCTACAATCTGTACATTAATTTCTTAGCTAGGACTTGCAGGGTCTAAGGTATAAGTTTACATAAACATGATTTATACCCTAGTACATCCAATCTCCCATCATAATACTAATACGTTGTCGATGGCAGCTGTAACACCCCGTACTTTCCCAACCCTATGTGACGACGTGGAACAATGGTTAATTGGGTGTCGAGATGCCATGAGTATGTATTTTGTATTGATTTTGATGAGAAAATTGAAATTTGGCTTTGTACATGTGATTAACCTTGCGTAGGAGGTGTTTTGCGATTTTCATGGAGCATTTGTGGGGTTCAAAATGAGGCTAAGAGAACCTCTAAACAAAGGGTATTAAGGGTAAGAAGTAAGTTAAAGAATAGGACTTGAAGTATCTAACCAAACCCGCGGAAAAAAGTCGAAAAATGAAATTTTCAAAAATTTTAAGTGTGGGGCGCGCCAGCGGGCGTACCACGCCGCTCTGGGCTAAAACTTTTAGTCCAGAGGCAGAAATTTGGCGTGCCCAAGGGTGTGCCACGCTGGTTCTGGTCACTTTCAAAGTTGGAATTTTTCTTAAGTTCCAAGGGTGCCCGGGGACGTACCGAGCCGATTTTTGCAACGTTTATTCTACAACCACGAGTATATACATGAAATGAATGAAATATTATATTGGTATGATAAAATTACTCGAGAACGAATTTGGCATCAAAATGACAGTTTTGCCCTTAAGGTCAAAATGGGCCCTACATGGCTAGAATCACTTGTTTTTGGGATTGAGGCTACAGATATGAATAGCATGAGTGGGAATATTATTGTAACACGTATAAGATGACTTAAACACAAGAAATTATTGATTTTATTGGGTTAAGTAAATTGGGCTCAAAAAGGGCCCAAAATGAAAAAGAAAACATGGGTCAAATGACCCATT
Organism: Capsicum rhomboideum; assembly: GCA_031232105.1. Classification (NCBI taxonomy): domain Eukaryota; kingdom Viridiplantae; phylum Streptophyta; class Magnoliopsida; order Solanales; family Solanaceae; genus Capsicum; species Capsicum rhomboideum. Next base: position 109,419,422 of record CP124711.1, read on the forward strand.
CTCCCATTGACTAAGGCACACACATGTAATATTGGATAAGCATGATTCAAGGCTTATAAAAGGGACCAACAAATCAGATTTTATTCATTGGAAACTCTCATGCTTTCTAGATATTTCTCATCTATTTTTCTCTCAAACCCTAAGAACTCAAAGCCCACTTTTGGAGCAAGATCATCATTTTTCAAGCTTGGGTAAGTGATTATTGTTATGGATTAATATATTATATGCATGGGAGAGTATGTAAATCATGTTGGCTATTCTTGGAAGTGTTGAACATGGTACTTTGTGTTTTTATATAAGATTTGTGATCCATGAGATTCAAGCTTGAATTATGACTTGTGACTTTGATGAAAGAGCATGGTATGGATAAAATATGAACACGTATGGTGTGATTTTTTTATTAAACTTGTTATTTTTCTATAAGAGTAAATTATGGGATTTTGGCCGATATGTGCTATGAAGTGTATTAAGGTTAATTGATGGATTATTTGTGATATGGTGTGGATAAGAAAGTGTAAAGGAGAAGTGTTGTGGTGAAATGTATTGATTATCATGTATTGGTCAATGTTGGGAATATTGTGGGATTTTTGGAATAATAATTTCATCAATGGTTTTGCCAAGGGGAAATGGCATGTTTAAAGGCAAACATGTAACTCATTGACGTTACATGCATTTGTAAGGTAGTTGGTGGTTAATGTGAATTTCGTTATGTATTTGTGTTGGAGAGTGATACATAAAGAAGGAGCGGGACTATAGTATACGCGTCTAAGATTGTGTATTCGTATTAGGAATACAAGGTATGTGAGGTTCCTTTTTCCGTATCCTTCTGCAACATGTTGTTCATATTGACATTGGACTTGTTTCAATTCCGAGAGGCTTGAAGTATATCAATTCAGGGTGACGTATATTGTTATTCATATGTGTCCTATTATTAGATGACTTATGGTTCATTTATCTCTTGATCATTGATTGAAGTTCCAAAGATGTCATGAAGTTGTAATTCCTAAAAGAACTATCTCAAAGAGAGTAAGATGTAAGGGAATCTATTTATTCTTGAAAAGCATGTTCCAATCATGTCATGTTCCAAAGTCCTATAGTATGATGATTATCCTTGTACCAATCTTCATAAGTAGAAGTACCAATCTCATAAGAGTAATAAGAGAGGTGATGTGCAAGCTAGTGTAATTAGTCCTCATAAGTAAGGATGTCAAACTCATGAAGTAAAGGAGTGAAGTGAGATGTGTATATAAGTGTGTGCTTTAATGCCATGATCTTTAGCGTGTCATTCTCATAACTAAGTAGAGGGTATAAGATTGTAAAGAGGTAATGCGCATGATTGCTATATGTTTCATTGAGTATGGATCACATTCTAGAGGGTATAAGTTCAATATGGAACAATCCCAATATTATGCTTTGTTATCTATTATAGCCCACCAAAGGTGGAGGCCCGGTATCATATACCTACTTATATAAGATCTCATAAGAATAGTGAAGGAGGTAAAGTGCGAGCTAATATACTTATACCTCATAAGTTAAGGTGTTAATCTCATGAAGTATAAGAGTAAGGTAAAGCATATTTTGTGTGTTTCATATAGTGTCACGACCCTAGATGTATCAATCTCTCATAAGTGAGTATATCAATCTCTCATAAATGAATAAATCTCCTTTTCCAAGAAGAATAAGAGTAAGAAGAGAGTTAGTTGATAAGAGTTCTCGGGTGGCAGCCCAGGGGTGAAAAGAACACCTAGCATGGGTCGATCCCGTCATTATTCTCCCACCATAGAGTGGATGTATGTTCTCCCACCATAGAGTAAATGTATGTTCTCCCACCATAGAGTGGATGTATGTTCTCCCACCATAGAGTGGATGTATGTTATCCCACCATAGAGTGGATGTATGTTCTCCCACCATTGAGTGGATGCATGTTCCCCCACCATAGAGTGGATGTATGTTCTCCCACCATGAGAGTGGATGTAGGTTAAACCACCAATAGAGTGGATGTACGTTATATTATTACTTCCCCAATAGAATAGATGTATGTTATATACCCACCACTAGAGTGGATGTATGTGGACGAATGTTATTCTTTTACAACCTACTAACCAAGTAGATGAACAATAGTGGTAATGAACATAGAAGCAAGAAAGAATCTCTTGGGTATAGAAGAATTTATTGGAGGCAAGTCTCTTGAGTGAAGGTAATTTCCCTTGAAGGAGAGTAGTTATAAAAGATATTATATAAAATGATGGTTTTTACACATTGACTATTTTCTCATATTTTATTCTATTGACATTCTCATGTATGATGCTATTTCTTATGAGCCTTACATACTCAGTACATTCTTCGTACTGACCCCCTAGGGGGACTTACCTTACATGTTGCAGGTGCAGGCACTAGTAGATTTGTAAAAAGACAGTAGGTTGACAGTAATTGCAGATCTTTGGTGAGCCCCAGTTGCTTCGGGACTTATCACAGTTGTACATTTGTTTTGATGTTGTAAAGATAAAGCGAGGACTTGTCCCGACTTTTAGATGCTCTTGTAAATGAATCAGTTAGAGGCTTTTGTAGACGTATGTGGGTATATGAAAGCAAGATATGTATGATCATTTTGACTTAATGGCCCTAACGGCCAAGTTTCGTATATAGATATGATATATGTTTCCATGTTCATGACTTCCGCTTAGTTGCATGAGGAATAATGAGATTTAATAAGATTCATACGAGGATATGCATATGGGTAGACATGAGCAACGATTGGTTCTCTCGGGCCATATCGGCTTCGGGTGCCAATCACGTCTCAATAGGATTTGGGGCGTGACAGCAGCCATTTCTCTTGTTACCACCATAGGTTTTTCAGAATCCACCAACATCAACCACCTTTAACTTTAGCTTTCATTAGATTCTAACACAGTTTTTCGAGTACAATACCATTACAATCATTCATGAATGGTTAACACCAACATCAATACACATTAATTCGTATTACAAGCTCAATATCACATGCAACATAAATTTACATTCAAACAACTACGAATTACCATTTTTATCCAATCTAACACCATGCCCGCAAGCCTAAGCATGGAATCTCCCATCAGTCTATGTCATGCCTATATTTTCTAACCCAGGTCTGTACTACTCAATTAAACCTAGCCTACCTGGATGCCAAGCAGCTGATACAGAGGTATAGACACAAATTTCTAACTCTGTGCTAGTGATTTCTAGCATGAAATCCGTGAGAAAACTATTAGGACATGACTGACGCTGTCAAGGAGTTCTTTGTCTCTGGTAAAATGTTTAAGGCTATTAAATACACTACCATTACTCTTATCCCTAAAGTTGATAAGCCTAAAACTATTTAGGATTTTAGACCCATAGGTTGCTCCATTTTTTATAAAGTGTATCTAAAATTATTGCTAATAGGCTACAGAAGATCATGAGATATATTATCTGTCCTTCTCAAAAAGGTTTTATTCCAGGAAGAAATATAGAGGGTAATGTTATTGTTGCACATGAACATGTGCAATCCTATTCTTGGAAAAATATCTCCCCTAGATACATGATTAAAATAGACCTCCAAAAATTTTATGATTCTGTGGAGTAGATTTTCCTACAGCAGGTCCTAGAATAAATTGGTTTTCCTCATAAGTTTATATCCTGGTTGCTTGAATATGTTCATACTATCAACTATCCCATCCTAGTTAATGGTGAACCCACTATACCTTTTGATTCTGCTAAAGGTCTAAGGCAAGGAGATCCTATCTCCCCCCTTTTATTTGCTATCTCTATGGAATATCTGAGCAGGTGTTTGGCTAGTCTTCATGCACATTCTCATTTCCAATTTCATCCCAAGTGTGCAAGGATGGGAATTACTCACCTATGCTTTGCTGATGATTTACTCTAATAAAGACTTAGCATCTGTTCAAGCTCTATATTACTGTTTTATGGATTTCTCCTTAGCTTCTGGGTTACAGGCTATCTTACATAAAACTTCAGTATTTTTTTGGAGGTGTAGCTTACATAATTCAAAGTGATATTCTTACACATATTGGTTTTACACCTGGTGAATTGCCTTTCAAGTATCTGGTCATACCACTTTCTACTAGAAAGGTGTTTGTTTTTCAATCAAAGCCCCTGATTGACAATATTGTTGCAAAAATCTCTTCATGGACAACAAAAAAATTGTCTTATGCTGGTAGGATCCAACTTGTACAGACTGTGTTGTTTGGGATTCAAGCTTTTTGGGCACATGTGTTTGTTATCCCTGCAAAAAATCCTGAAACTTATTGATGGGTATTGTAGAAGCTACATTTGGTCAGGAGCAAATGAAATTACAAAGAAGTCTCTTATAGCTTGGAGTAGAGTGTGCTCCCCTAAGGTTGCTAGAGGACTAAACTTCACAAACATGAAAGTGTGGAACAACGCTGCTATAACTAAAAATTGTTGGTATTCTACCAAAAAGCAGGATAAACATTGGATAATTAAATACATGTTTACTATATAAAGGGTAGAAATTTGCAAGTTATCCCTATCCCTAGATTGGCATGCTGGATGGTACTGCAGATTATTGATACTAGAGCTATACTTGCCCTTGGTCTAAATGAGTTCTCGAAAGTACAAAGTATTAGTAGACAGATATACTATTTTCTACTTGGTAAAAACTCACCAGTCCCTTAGAAAAGTCTTATGTTTTAGAATTTTGCTAGGCCAAAAGCAATCTTCACCATGTGGCTGCACCTACATGGCCGTTTACTTGCAATAGATAGACTACTTAAATGGAGCATTGAGCTGGATCCTAAATGTCCACTATGTCAACTAGAGAACGAATCAACGGATCATCTATTTGTTAGCTGTGATTTCTCAGATCATGGGGCAGAATACTGCACTGGATACAGAGGGAAAATTTGCCAAGAACAAGTTGGGGTCAGTATGTTTAATGGGAAACTATTGCAGGTAAAGGTAAATCGCAGCAGGCCACCCTTTTAAGAATGTTTTTCACGGAAATATTGCATGCGACCTGAATAGAGAGGAATTCTCGTATATATTTCAAAAACACTTCAGAGATATGGAAGGCATTGCTAAGGGAGTAGCCTTTGTAGGTAATGTTAGAGCCCCCCCACCCCACCCCCCTCTGTTAGTTACGCAAAAAAATAATGTTAGCCAATCAGTTCTTTTTTATCCTCTTGCTCTATTTCTTCCCTCCAGTTACCCTAATCTTGTGCCTCCACCGCCAAAATATTTTTTTTAAAATGATAGATAGATTGATAAAAATCAAAGATGTACACCTTCAACTTTTGTTAGGAATTTAATTAATTTTCTCCTCTAGCTCTATGTCATTCCAGACCAATTGGCAAAGAAAATTTCCCCCTTTTTTCTAAAAAAAGATCAAATATAAAATTCAAATATAAGTTGATTACAACAACAATAACATACCCAGTGTAATCCCACCAGGTGGGGTCTGGGGAGGGTAAAGTGTACGCAGTCCATACCACTACCTCAGATGAAGTAGAGAGGCTGTTTCTGATAGACCCCCGGCTCAGAACAGATAACAATAGCCGACAAAAACAAAAACAAAAAACAAACAACAAAATAGATAACACATCGCTAGGTGATACAAGAAGCAAGACACTCACAGGGTAATACTACAAACTATTCATTCGGAAATCACAACCATCATAAGGCCACGCGAACCAGAATCTGCTAAAAAACAACAGGCACAGATACAAACAAACACTCCTTCAAACACTCATTCCTACTAATAGGTACGCCTTCCTACACCCTAACCCTCTACCCTAATCCGCGCCCTCCACACCTTCCTATCGAGGGTCATGTCCTCTGTAAGCTCTAACTGCTCCATGTCATGCCTAATCACCTCCCTCCAATATTTTTTCGGCCTACCTCTACCCTGCCTAAAACCATCCACAACCAGCCTCTCACACCTCCGTACTGGAGCATCCGTGCACCTCCTCAATACATGCCCAAACCATCATAGCCTCACTTCCCGCATCTTGTCTTCAACCGAAGCCACTCCCAACTTCTCTCGAATACTCTCGTTTTTTCTAACCCTATCCCTCCTGGTCAGTCTACACATCCATCGTAACATCCTCATCTCCACTACCATCAACTTTTGGATGTGGGATGTTTTAACTGGCCAACACTCCGCGCCATACAACATAGTCGGACGGACGACCACTCTGTAGAACTTACCCTTAAGCTTCAGAGGCACTTTCTTATCACACAAAACTCCCGAAGCTAGCCTCCACTTCAACCATACTGCACCAATACGGTGCGTGACATCCTCGTAGATCTCTCAATCCCTCTGTATCATAGATCCCAGATACTTGAAACTACCCCTCTTCTGAATGGCTTGAGACTCCAGCTTCACTACCACATCCTCCTCTTGCGTCACATCACTGAACTTACACTCCAAGTACTCTGTCTTGGTCCTGCTCAGCCTAAACCCTCTCGTCTCTAAGGTCTGTCTCCAAACCTCCAACTTATCATTAACTCCTCTCCGGGACTCGTCAATAAGCACTACATCGTCCGCAAATAACATACACCAAGGTACCTCTCCTTGGATCCGCCGTGTCAAAACATCCATTACCTAGGCGAATAAAAATGGACTAAGAGTCGACCCCTGGTGTAGCCCATGCAGAACAGGAAAGTGCTCCGAATCCCCTCCTGTCGTCCTCACACGTGTCTTCGCTCCGTCGTACATGTCCTGAATCGACCTAAGGTATGCCACAGGCGCACCTCTAACCTCCAAGCACCTCCACAAAACCTTTCTGGGGACTTTATTGTATGCCTTCTTCAGATCAATGAACACTATATGCAAGTCCTTCTTCCTCTCCCTATACTGCTCCACTAATATCCTCACAAGGTGTATGGCTTCGGTAGTCGAGCGACCTGGCATGAAACCGAACTAGTTCTCCGAAATAGTCACGATCCTCCTCAGCCTCAACTCTACCACCCTTTCCCACACCTTCATAGTATGGCTCAACAACTTGATTCCCCTATAGTTGTTGCAACTCTGAATGTCCCCCTTGTTCTTATATAGAGGAATCATCGTAGTCCATCTCCAAGCTTCCGGCATCTTCTTCATCCTAAAAATGTTGTTAAATAACTTTGTCAGCCACTCCAAACCTACCCCGCCAGTACTCTTCCAAAAATCCACCAGAATCTCGTCTGGACCAGTCGCCCTACCCCTACGCATCCTATGAATAACCCTCTTGACCTCCTCCACCTTAATACGCCTACAATAACCATAATCACAACGCCTCTCTGAGTGCTCCAAGTCCCCCCAGCACCAAACTTCCGCCTCCTTCGTCATTCAAAAGTCTGTGAAAATACGACTGCCACCTCCTCCTAATGCTGGTGTCATCCATCAACACTCTGCCATCCTTACCCTTGATGCACTTCACCTGATCAAGGTCACGTGCCCTTCGCTCCCTAGCCTTGGCCAACCTATACAACCTCTTATCCCCACCTTTCTCCTCTAAAGCCGCATAGAGGCGCTTGAAAGCTGCCGTCTTAGCTGCTGTAACTGCTAGCTTCGCCTTTTTCCTAGCTAACTTATACTCCTCCCTTTTCATCCACTTCTCCTCGTCATCCTTGCTTTCCACCAACTTCGCATAGGTAGCCTTCTTCGTCTCCACCTTCCTCTTGAATTCCTCGTTCCACCATTATTCCCCCCGGTACTTGCCAGCTCGGCCTCTCGAGACACCCAACACCTCTCTTGCTGACTCCATGATGCAACTAGAAGTCTTCTCCCACATACTATCCACATCCCCTGTACTCTCCCAAGCCCCTAAATTCGACAACTTCTCCCCTATCTCCAAAGCACTGGCCAAATTCAAACTCCCCCACTTAATCTTGGGTCGATCCTCCACAGTCCTATTCCTTCTGCCCTTCTTGACTTCCACGTACATCATCAATAGCTTATATTGGGTCAAAAGATTATCGCTAGGTATGACCTTACAGTCTTTACATAGCACTCTATCACCCTTCCTAAGGAGTAAAAAGTCTATTTGTGTCTTGGCTACCGAACTACGGAAGGTAATAAGGTGGTCCTCCTTCTTGATTAATATAAGTTGATTAATTATTAAAATTAATATAAGATTTTCTCTCCCCAGGAACATCTGATAAAATTACAACAACACCGATATTAACATAAAATTATCAACCTCATTTGATAAATCATATACATATTTATAGAGGAAACTAATCGGGTGTACGACATGCTTATAACAAGAACCAAAAATAGAGAATCTAATTTGATTCTTCATAACTGCACAAAACTCATTTATTAACTAGAAAAGCAACAAATACAAACATAGAAATAGTGTTATAACTTCAAGGAAAAGTAAAATTCAAAATTTACAAGATATATAAATGAATCTAAAAAAAAAAAAGTGATGATAAAATCATAAATGAAATAACAAACATCATATCAATTAAATCTCTTATAAAAAGAAAATCATGCAGAATTTAGTTATAAAAGAACCAAAACCTATAAGTTGTATATGCATTTTTAGAGATGTCACCTTTATAGTTGCAAGACTTTAGAAGATCGATCATCTCATCAACGAACTCTCTGTGATTTTCAACTACCATCACACGAAAGTCTTCTATCATACCATAATAGGGAGCTGCCATTAGATTATCTATCTTTCAAATTGAGAATTTTCTGCTTCAAATATAACGAGGAGATATGAGAAAAAAATTGTAATATAACGGCTGAATTCATAGAGAAATACTTAACCCTATTGATAGGTACTTATATAGTACCTCTATAGGCTATGGCATGTTTAGTGTTGAACATAAAAATTATTTTTATTTGACCTATTTAATTTGTTTTAGTCAAGACAAAGGTATATTTTTGTCTTATTTTTCTTTTCCTTTAGCGATTTAGTATGGAGGGAGTTGTAATCATTTTCATTTATTAAAATGTTTTCAATTATACGGAAAAATGACTTATGTCATTTATGGGATCTAAGTGAGTATTTATTTTTATTTAAAAGGTATAATAGTTATGTTCTTGGTTTAACTCAATTGTTTTAACCAATGCATATTGTTATTAGTCATTAGAATTCAAAAGCGTCATAAAATCATTATCTCCTGATTATATCATCCGCATTTTATCATGACCAAACTTTGAAATTGATCTAGAAAATAACTTATTTTTTTCAAGATAAAATATTTTTTATATTTTCTTATTTGTCTAACCTATACCTTAAGGAATATGAGACATCAATGTTTGAATTTGTGATTATTAAATTTGTTATCTCCCACTTACAAATATGTTGTACTATTAGTAAATTATTGAACATTTAAAATAATTTTGCTCTATTATAAACTTGCAAACTTGAAATGTCACGATCCGAGTCTACACCCTGGATGTAACACAGTACTTGGAACCACAAGTGGTCCCAAGCTAACTCATGGTACTAATATGATACTAAGGCATATACTAAATAAACTGTGCAGAAGCTAAAACAATATTTTTGATAACTAAACAATTCTTGAATAACTGAAATAAGAATATGTAATCCAAATTCAAATCTGAACTAAATAAAATTGAAGTATCTAACTCTGTCTGAAAACCTCTAAATAAACTAACGAGTTGTTGGGACAAGTCCCCAGCTAACTCTAAATAACTAAAATTGAAATACTAGTCTGAGAAACATAAACTGAAATGAACCATCCTCGAACGATGAGGACTCACCACAAGTAAAGCTAAATTGTCACTGGAGCAAACCTAACTGGTTGGCTGAGTTCGAGCACCGAAACCTATATCATAATAGGATATAGTGCAAAAAAAAGTATGCGGTCAGTACTTCGAATGTACTGAGCATGTGAGATATGTAGGCTATAAATAATGAACATAATCATGCTGAAAATCGAAGCCATACTGAGTTAGAAAATTTATATGAAAAGAGTACAGTTTGGTGTACGATAACCCAACAGTAAATCATAAACTCTAAACATGAGGTATAACTGGTAAATCATGAAATAACTCAATTTGACTGAAGTTTTGGGTTATGTACAAAAATCATGTTAAAACTATTTCTGTGGGAGATTCTCTTAACCGACATAAACCATGTGAGAAAATATGGAGTCCAATGTATACGCCACGTTGGAAGGACGCAATATACCTTACTAGGGATATAAAGTCATAACTAACGTGGATCCACTAAACGGATGCCTCAAAGGGCTAAGTTAGATCTACGGTGGCACATATTCTGGAACTTGGGTTATCTGGAAGCCTAGTTCACTCAGTGCTAAATACTACTCCCAAAATGGTATACTATTTACTCATAGATAACTGAAAAACTGTCTGTCTGAAAATAATCATGAAATTAGTTCAATTTATCTGATTAACTTAAGTTTTGAAATATTGGGACTAGCCATACTCACTTTCTACTAAATTCTGGGATCAGGTGTTCATATAATGCCAATTTGTACTAAAATAATATGAACACTGTCAAAACAGGCATAATTCTTCAAGTTCTATAATAACTGGGTTAACAAGAACCAAAATCATAATCTATCATAAGGGAACAAAATTTCAAGAAATATGCATTGTTAGGTAAAAACCTTAAATCATGAATTTATAAAACTATAGTTAAAATTTTGATGTTTATGGATATAAGGGCAAAATAAAACCCTTACTAAAATTCCAACAAACCTGGACTAAAGAATTTTTGCTAAGAACTTGAGAATTAAAGAGTTTGAAGAGGAACTCTAGCTTTTGCTTAAGAGGTTTGAAAGAACCTGTTCTTGTGAATTAGGAGATTTTAATCGATGGAATAAGGAATAGGTCGCCTGATTACATATAATTCCACTTAAATAACCTTAAACGATATAGTACAAAGCTTCAAATAATAGAAAAAGATAAAACTACCCCTGAAAAACCATTTTAAAACTGCCTGTCACAATGTTCCATGAGCCATTCCACGAGTCGTGCGTCTGTCCATAGGCGTGGTCTAGCTCGTGGTTCACTGGAATTATTTTGAAAGTTTACTGTTCAAAAGGGTCCATGAGTCATTCCACGACTCATGGTTAGATACCACAGCTTGTATGAGTCATGATTTTGGAAGGAAATTTGTAATTTCTCTGAATTGTTTCCATGACTTGACAGAATGATCCATGGTCTTGTTCACGGATCGTACCATGAGTCATGGTAACCAGGAAGCACAACTGACTTAGGGTACTAGGGTGACTCGTGGTTCTATTTCACGGGTCTTGATGTGGCTCATGGTTTTCTCTGAAACTTAGAAAATTCTAGTTTTCTGTCCAAGTAAGCTGGTCTTTTTATCTAGGGAAAGTTTTGGGGTATTACAATATCTCCCTCTTGGGATTATTCGTCATCAAGTAGAGACTAGAACTAAGGTTATTGAATAGAGAAAGAACTACTAACATGAAGCTAAAGTTTTTAGACTGAAATACTAACATGATACTCATTTGCTTGAGAGTAAAACTCGACTAATACTTATGGAAAATGAATGTATACTGAAAATTTGTGAATGACTAATAGGGACATAAAACTAGAGAGTAAGTATAGCAGGAAAACTATTACCTCAAGTTTTTTTGGTACTAGGATTGAAAAGATGAGGGTACTCGACCATCATGTCTTCTTCTGCTTCCCAAGTAGCTCCCTCAACCAACTGATTTCTCGATAGGACTTTCACTGAAGTTACTTTGTCACGACCCAAACCTCATCAAAAGTGGCATTCACACTAACCCTCCAATGGAAGAACCACCTAACCCAAATATCCATTACCAAAAATTTATCATTTTTAAATGCAAAAGAATGCAATCTTTATTAATACCATATCAAAAATAATTCAAGAAAATAAAACAATGCAGAATAAGTCAAATGTCTAAAACGTCCCCAAAAACTGAAAGTCATTGTAACAAAACATCTAAATAAATCAATCTGCAGGTACAACCTGACAAACTAGAACAACTAAATTATTTGTGTCTAAAATAAATGGACAAGAACATAGTATAAGATGACCCTAGCTGCTTGGAAGATGAAGCTCACCTTTGAGTCGGAATTGATCATTGTCTACAAGTGAGGTATCGTCTGAGCCGCTGGAATATACTCTTCACTCAATAAAAGAAGAACACAGGTAGTATCAGTACAAAGCCATTATGTACTGGTAGAGTCATAGGCCGACTCAACTTAATAAATATGAACACATTTTTAATGTGTTTCTACTCGATGTTCATTTCTCTTTTATAATATGATAGAAGCACATATTAATTTTAATGGATGTCTCTTAACCATTTTTTCTTCTTAAAAAAAAAAAAAGAAAAGGAAAAATTGATTACCGCCCCCCCCTTTCCCCCCCCCCCCCCCTTTCCCCCAAAGATCAACAATTTCAAGTATGGAGGAATTATTTCATGCAATTTTAATAGTATTTGAGGCGTGAAGAATTTGAAGCATGAATACTTCTTACAAGTTTAATGTCATTTGAGCGATGAACAATTATTTCATTAATTCTGATGATTTTGTTGAGAGAGAAATATGAAAAAGTTAGATTTTGATTTAGGTTATAAAAGGAAATAGTAACTAATTTTGTTAGAGTACAATTAGGATTCTACTTTTAATATTATTTTCTAAATTTTAATTATATAAATTTGATGGTAATTATTTAATTTATCTGATGGTGTAGAATATTTTGTACATTAACGGTGCATAAAATTTAAACTCTTTCACATAAATTTGAATCTACAATAACTCAGTCAAGATAACATATCTGAATCAGCCATAATTTCTTCTTGACTTGAGAGAGGAAACATTCTTATTGTTTGTTCTTATTATTCTCAATAAACTCTTTTTTCGCTCTTTTCCTTTACTGGTATACGTATTCTCCTTTTAAAGGTAGAGAGAGAGAGGACCCAAATGAAAAAAAGCGTATTGGGAAGTTACAACTCCTTTTAACTATCTCCATCACATAAGCAAAAGAAGTTACATAAATAAACTTCTCTTTAATATCCAATTAGTTTAGCTACTTAATACTTGTAAACCAATTTATAAGGTGTGGCACAAATGTAACTTACAATAACATTTAGCCAATTCTGCTTAAGTTTTTGAGGAATTGTAACCTCTTTGTGCTGCCAGTTTAAGTACTATAAGATGTTATTGAAACTTTACCTTTTACTTTTTTCATTATCTTACAAAATTATTAAATATTTCTCTACCTTTCTCATGAAAATCTTATAGGTGATATTGTCCGCTAATCTTATTTTCAATAGATAAATTTTGAATTAGAATGTCAAGAACCACAAAAGAGTATTCGGTTGATTTGAATCAATTTCTAAAATTTGCATTTAAAAATGGAGCTATAGGGAACATAATAAAATGTCTGTGTCCTGTATGTGATTTTGCAAAATGATAGATTAGAGATATAGGACAAACGATAGAAAAAATAAAATAATAAATAATCAGCAAATGGCTGCCATAGAATTTATCTACACCAAAAATGATAACTTAACAGTTGAGGAAATGAAGAACAAGCTGCACAAGTGTCCATATCATCACTGGGAAAAAATGAAAATTAATTAAATATAATATTAAAATCAATTGAATTGCTCGGGCAAACAAGAACAAAAAAAATAAACCACATCCAAGGGACTTGCAAACGGTATTTTAAAAAGTAGAGTTAAAAGAGTTCACCGGAAAACAAAACCGGACAGCCACCGGAACGGCTTCAACAGTACACAATTAGTTCTAAAAATAAAAAATACGTGAAAATAAACGCGTAATCAACAGCAAAAAAAAAATGGAATAACAGCTAAGAAATACATATACAAATGAAACAATAATGGTGGCCGGAGTTTGAACCCCTCCGGCCAGATCTGAACATTCTGGGGTTGTCACCGAAGCAGTTGGACTTCACCGGAGAACCTAAAAAAATGAAACTAAACAAAACAACAAAGGAAAAAAATAACGTTACAGGGGGGAGAGGGGGCGAACGGGAGTTGGTTTGCTCCGGTTCATCGGAGCTGGAAGATCCTTGCCAGGGTCAACTCTACAAGATTAAATGCCTAAAGCAATACTCTAGAGAGAGGCGCTAGATATTATTTTTTTCTTAAAAAAAGGAAGATCACTATATAAATTTTTAGCTAAAATCTACTTTTCTAGCTTTTTCAGATTCAAGTCATTAATTACATTTTTATAATCGATTTGTTCTAATAGTTCCTTTTCAATTGATAGCATAACTAATCCATTCAATCTCTCTTGATACATGATTGATCTTAGATAAGATTTTACCAAATTTAGTTTTGAAAAATTTATTTCGGTTGAGGCAATAGTTACAGGAATTATTAACATTATTCTATAAACAATATATGTATTTGAAAAAGAATCAAGTCTTTTTATTTGTTCTACTCTCCTAAAAGTCAATATTCACGCATTAAATTTGTTACTTCCTTCTATTTTCAAATTTATAAATAAATATAATTTATTTTGATAACCATGGTGTCCGGATCAGCTTGTGTGCACCTCGACTAATTTCCACCTCCCACCAGCAATAGGTAACAGGTAACTCTGTCCACCAAGTCTAGAACATATGAGAAGAAATCACCTAATGTTTGTCTCTATTGGCAATTGAACCTGAGACCTCATGGTGCTTAATCCAACTTCATCGAATCACTACGCCACATCCTTGGGTGCAAAAAGATAATTAAAAGCAACTTTTTTAATAAGTATGTTGTCACGATCCGAAACTATCCCTTAGTCGTAACACGTCGTGACAACCCCTTAATCGTAACACGGTGCTTAGAATCACAAGTGATCATAAGCAAACCCATGGTACTGTCATAATGCATAAGCATCTGATTAAAAAGTGTACAACAGCTAAATTGACTGAGCGAAAGCATGATCATGGAATAAACTGGTTAAATATATTTACTATTAGAAAGTTTATTTACAACATATGTAATCTGAAAAGAAAGAGAAACTTAATAAGACAACTCTAACTAACTATCTATATAGCGTCTAATAATACTGACTATAGGCAGCCGGGACATAACCCCCAACAATCCCTAATCAATACATATGAATAAAAATGGAATATTGGATCTGCAACTGACTGAAGTCCTCAAAATAAGAGAACTCATAACCTGTTGGTCGGATGCTGTGATCTTCCTGATTTTGATCCTGATAGTAAGCACCTGAATCTACATCACATAAAAAATGTAGGCAGAAGAGGTATGCAATCAGTACTGTTGAATGTATTGAGTATGTGAGATATGCATTAATCATGAAAAGACTAAAACTTATTTCCAAACTGAAGATATACACCAGTTACTGAATTAAGCATTTAAAACATATTTGTACGTCAAAGCTGTGGGGCATAGTGAAATCTCTGAATCATGAGCTAAAACATTTCTGAAAACTGGAAAGCTGTAGAAGCATAAATATTTCATATGATTTAAAGCTAATGCTGAACGTGTTGTAAAACTGTACTGAATGCTAACTGAAAGCAAAAAGCTGAGCTGGAGTACAATAACCCTATATGAAATACACAAATACTAATATGCAATGATAATCTAGAAAGTCAAAGTTTAAAAGCAAGTAAAACTGAACTGAGAATCATGTACAAATACTGAGTCTGAAACTGTGGAAGGTTTCTGTAACCGACATAGACCATGTGCGCAAACATAGAATACAACTTGTAACCCAATTTGGAAGGGTGTTCTATACCTTGACAAGGGTATGAACCATAATTGGCGTGAATTCATTCAAGATCCCATTTAGGGTAAGGGAGATACTCTCAACTCGCAAGGACCCCTTTAACCTACGGTGGCACGTAGTTTGGGACTTAGGTACGTTGAACCCGTGTCCTCTTGGGCCTAAATACTACTCCTAACTGAATATAACTGATAGCTCTAGAAAATGCTATCCATAATTATTGATGTCATACCTGACTGTCATACTACTAGTGAACTTTGTTATTATAAGAAAAGTGTTCAAGAGCATTGATGGCATATCTAAATGTCATGTATGTCAGGTATCTGACTGTTATGAACCAAAGTTCCTAATCATGATATGAGAATGCATATATAAATATATAGGCTCATATTTATACTAAAAGCTGGGTAAAATACATAAACTAGTTCAATTTGCTGTATCTGAGAACGACTGAAATCATGGAACTAGTTATATGCAATAATTATTTCTGAAAATCATGATAAGCATGGTACATTGAGTAACTCAATAATATTGAAATTATGAGACTGAAAGATAAGTGCGTTATTTGAAAGTATTCTAAATCATAAAAATTGAAATACTGAGTGCCTAATTGAAAATGCATGATATCCTTGGTCATCAGGTGTTCATAACCCGTTATCTCTGAAGAATGCAACTAATAATGACAATTTAATAATCGAAAGGAAAAAGAAAAATTTCATAGCACAAGTCCAAATTACTGAATATCAATATACTGTGGATCCATAAGATGAAAAGTCTGTAAAAATAATAAACTTCATGAGAAAACATGGCATGTCAATTAATATAGACTGAAATTCACCAAGTCTTGTATAATTCATTCTGAAAGAGGTTGAAATCTATAAAAAATGCATAATTCTTCACGTATTAAAATAATTGAGTTAAATCCATGAAAATCATGCATAATAACTTTATATGGGAACCATAATGATAAACTAACATGAGGGAATTTGAATTCAAGGATTTGGCATAATTCGGTCTGAACCCTAGATCATGAGTTCATAAATCATAATTGAAAACTAGGCTTTGGGCATAGGGGTGATATGAGTTCCTTATTGAATATCCACATACCTGAATTGAAGAAATCTCGGACTAAAGGCTTGAGAATTTGAGCTTGAAGATGAAAAACTCTAATTTCTTGTTTGATGAAGAAAAGTCACATGTTTCTCATGTTTCTCTGAGTAATTTCATGTGTTGGAGTGAATGAGGGATTAGGAGTCATTTAGGCTTTATATTCAGCCTTGGGATATCTTAAAAGACGTAGTTTTGATATTTAAATAGTGGGAAAAGACCAAACAACCCCTTAGAAAACATTTTAACATTGCAGAATTGAGCATAACTTTTTACTACGGTAACGGATTGATAAAAGTTTTGTGGCGTTGGAAAGAAAACTCAAAGACCTTTCATTTGATGGGTCTTGAGCCCCAAAATTCTTTATATGCTAGGAGTTATAATTGTTTGAAGTTGAATATAGAAAGATTCTTCACAAGAACTCAATCGGTAAGGAAGGTTTCAACTTGGCTATGAGCTAGGACTTACTTGTGGCCTCAATACACATCTAATTTACTTTCAACACTAAAAAAACATTATATTTGATTCTACATGTAATTAAAGCAAGGTTCTAATCTTAGCTTAGATTTTTTGGGGTGTTACAGTGTCACCCCCCGTATCCCAAAGGGGCGGATTGGCACCCGTAGCCGATAAGGCCCGAGAGAACCAAGCTTTGCTTCTATTCATTCATATGTATGCCATCGGAAACACCACTATCATGTAAGAACATAAAAGTCTAATAACGGAAATCACGGAACATGTGATATATATACATATGTGAAACTTGGCCGTTGAGGCCATCAAGTCAAAAACGTCATGTACATTCATACACCCACATACGTCTACAAAAGCCTCTAACAGATGCATTTACAAGACCAACTGAAAGTTGGGACAAGTTCCCGCTTTATAAAACATGTACAATACCAAAACACATGTACAACTGTGACTCGGAGAAGCCCCGAACTAACAGGAGCTCACAAATGATCCGCAAACAACTGGCAACCTACTGTGGAGGCCTACTAGCACCTGCGCCTGTAGCAAGTAAGGTAAGTCCCACAAGGGACATAAGTACGGAGAATGTACTGAGTATGTAAGGCTCATAAGAAACTGTATGATATGTAAATACGTCAATGAACTCAAATACAAGTGAATACTTAATATGGATAAGTTAACATTCTGTATATTGGAAACCATGTACATTGCTTTCATTAATTTCTTTGCTTCTTTACTTCTATGCTTATTCATCATCACTTGTGTCACCATGTACCCAAGCCCCGACTGATCAGTGGGTGTTTACATAACATAACGTTATGTTGGGATCGGCTCGAGCTAGGCTTACGCCTCTAGAGCTACCACCCATAAATCAATACATCGGGCTTGGCTCGAGCTAGGTTATTGCCTCTAGAGATGCCACCCATAAACCAACATATCAGGTTCGGCTCGAGCTAGGTTATCACCTCTAGAGCTACCCCCTGTCAGGTTTGGTCAGAGCTAGGCTTATGCCTCTAGGACTACCCCCTGAACCAATAATCTCAGGATCGGCTTGAGCTAGGCTTTCGCCCCTAAAGCTACCACCCATACTCAATCATTAACCACATATGCATTACTTCATTCTTTACTTTTGAGATTGGTACAATGATAGTCATACATTTTTTGAAGCTTTGGATCAATAATCAATGAGTGAGAGACATGTGAATAAACATTATTGAAAAACATAACATTATTGGGGACATGGGATCTTTGGAACATTAGTCGATGAACACGAGGCATGTGATAACAACAATTGGTAATCGGGAATAGGATATCTTAGAACATTTTGGATTGGAACAGTTAATATGTCCATGTATCTACTATATGCTGCAGAAGGATACGGATAAAATAACCTTACATACCTTGTATTCTCAATTGAATATACAATCTTAAATGTGCATACAGTAGGCCCGCTCCTTCCTTATGTTTCACTTTACATCACAAGTACACAACGGATCTTACATTAACAATCAACTACCTTACAAGTGTACAAGACGACAATGAGCTATATGACTGCCGAATAATGTCATTTCACCCTTTACAATACCATTTATGGCATTGTCATGTCAACAATACCACAAAATTCCCAACATTGACCAAAATATCACAATTCAATAGCATTTCGTACCAAGTTTGTTCTTTACATTTCTTCATCAACACAACGTCACAAATACTCCCTCAAATCACCTCAATACGCCTCACAACAACATATCGGCCAAAATTCCATCATTTACACTTATAGAAAATAACAAGTTTAGGATCATAATCACACCATACATGTTGATATATCATCCATACCATTCACTTTTATTCAAACCTCAAGTTCTTTTTCAAGTTTAAATAACAAGAATGGCACATCTTTAGTAAAAAGCAAAAGTTCACTATTCAACACTTTCCAACATAACCATCATGCTCTACACCATCTCTCATGCATATTATATACTAAAGTACAAGAATAATCACTTACCCAAGCTTGAGAAATGATGATCTTGCCCAAGAGGTGACTTAGGGTTTGAAGACCCAAGAGGGAATTGTCTTGAAAATTCTAGAAATGTTATGTGTGCCTCTTGGAATAAAAATCTGATTTTGGGGCCTTTTTATAGTACTCAAGTCATCCTTAGCCACACTTGGCATTTAATATAATGTTTACTTGGTCATATATAGAAGAATGGGTCATTTGCCTTTTGGGCCCATGTATTTTAATCCATTTAGGGCCTTGAATTGAGCCCAATTGCACATAGTAGCTTTTCGATGTGAAATCTCCAATTCCATCATGTTTAAGTACTTCCATAAATGTTACAACAATGTTCGACTCACGTAATTCATGTTCGTAGCCTCATTCTCAAAAATAAGGAATTCTAGCCACTCATGGCTTATTTGAACATAATTTGTTAAAATACTTGTGACGAAGGATTAACCCCAACTCGGATGCTAAACGCGCTTAAGAATAGTCCTACTATGATGGAGTAATGATACCATGACTCAAAGATCTTATATACATCATAATAGTCGAAGAAAAATTTTGGCGAAAACCACCCTGGCATGCCGCTTAGCGTGTCCCTTTGTTGCCTGTGGCATAAAAAAAACATCCCAGAGCGGCCTGGCACGCTGCCTGGCATGCCCCAGGGCTGCCTGTGCCAAAAACGTTTTGGCCAGAAGCGTCCTGGCAGGCCCCTGGGTGCGCCCCACACCCAAAATGTGATTTTCTTTTTCCGTTCTTCGACATTTCTTTGCGGATTTGGTTAGATCCTTCAAGTTCAAGTTTTTTGCTTACCTCCTAACATTAATATCCATTGCTTGGAAGTCCTCCATGCCTCATTTTCACCCCACAATTGCTCCACGAAGTCACTAATACCTCCGACTAAGGTCTAATCACACATATTAGGCCTAATATCAAATGTTTCATCAATGACACTATAAAACACATACTTATGGCATCTCGACACCTAAGTAAACATTGTGCAAAGTCATCAAGTAGGGTAGGGAAGGTACGGGGTGTTACATTCTTCCCCCCTGAGAAACATTCGTCCTCGAATGTTAACAATATCGCTTCAATTACAATAAATGCGTCTCTATATTAGCATACATATACATAAACACTTAAGGCTCATGGATACTTACTTTTTATTGCTCTACTTCCACACTTTGAACTTTTTCGTCCATTTGAAATAGATGTGGGTACTTGGATTTCATCATTTCTTCAGCTTTCCATGTGATCTCCTCTACTTGTTGATTTCTCCAAAGGACTTTTACGGAAGCTATGTCTTTATTCCTCAACCTCTTTACTTGTCGATCTAGAATAGCAATGGGTACCTCTTCATAAGTAAGATCCTCCGTAACTTGGACACCCTCAACGGGAACAATACGAGATGGATCTCTTATGTACTTTCGAAGCATCGAAACATGAAACACTGGATGGACTGAGGATAGTTCTTGGGGTAGGGCCAACTCATACGCAACTTGCCCAAATCTTCTAATAATTTCATATGGTCCTATATAACGTGGACTCAATTTTCCTTTCTTTCGGAACCGCATTACCCCTTTCATCGGTGACACCTTTAAAAATACGTAATCACCTATGGCGAATTCAAGCTCTCTCCTTCTAACATCAGCATATGACTTGTGGCGACTTTGGGCCATTTGTAACCGCTATTGGATCACTTTAACTTTCTCCATAGCTTGATGAACAAGACCTGGCCCAAGTAAAGCAGTTTCACCCGCTTCAAACCATCCAATTGGTGATCTACATTTCCTTCCGTACAAAGCTTCATAAGGTGCCATTTTAATACTTGAATGATAGCTATTGTTGTAAACAAATTCAATAAGAGGCAAATGGTCATCCCAACTGCCTTGAAAATCTAACGTGCATGCTCGTAGCATATCTTCAAGTGTTTGAATAGTACGTTTTGCTTGTCCATCAGTCTGAGGATGGAAAGTCGTACTCAGATTCGCCTGTGTGCCCAAACTCTGTTGAAAGGATCTCCAAAAATACGCAGTAAACTGAGCTTCCCTGTCTGATATAATGGAGATCGGAATCCCATGTAACCATACTATTTCTTTAACATACAATCTTGCATAATCCTCAGCTGCATAAGTAGTCTTGACTGGTAGGAAATGTGCTGATTTGGTAAGCTTGTCGATTATAACCCATATAGAATTGGATTTCCACAGTGTACGAGGCAAACCTATGATGAAATCCATATTAATCATATTCCATTTCCAGACTGGAAGATTGATACATTGCATGTAACCTCCTATTTTCTGATGCTCTACTTTCACTTGTTGACAATTCGTGCATTGAGCGACAAATTTTGCAATGTTCTTGTTCATATTTCCCCACCAATACAATTCTTTTAAATCATGGTACATTTTAGTAGCACTCGGATGAATAGAATAACGCGAGTGATGTGCCTCTGTCATGATTCGTTTCCTCAACTCATCTACATTCGGCACACATAATCTTCCTTGGCATTGCAGTATCCCTTCTTGTGTAAGATCGAAAGCTGCAGTCAGACCCTGTTGTTCATTCTCTTTCAGCTGCAATAACATAGAATCCACAAACTGCTTCTCTTTTACTTCAACTATTAAGGAGGACTCCGCTGCATTTTGCACAATAACTCCATCATCTGAGGATTCAAGAAGATGAACCCCCAAACTGGCTAATTGGTGTAAATCTTTGACTAAATCCTGCTTTTCTGTCAATTGACCACTAGTGCCTCTCATTGCCTTGCGGCTCAATGCATCAGCTACCATATTTGCTTTGCCTGGATGATAGAGAATATCAATATCATAGTCTTTTAGGAGCTATAACCACCTTCGTTGCCTCAAATTGAGTTCCTTCTGCTTAAAGATATATTGCAAACTTTTGTGATCAGTATAGATATCAACATGAACTCCATATAAATAATGACGCCATATCTTTAAAGCAAAAACCACCGCTGCTAATTCAAGATCATATGTGGGATAATTTTCTCATATGGTCGCAACTGTCGTGAGGCATATGCTATGACATTATCGTGCTGCATCAATACACATTCGAGGCCAACCCCGGAAGCATCACAATACACTACATAACCTTTGGTGCCTTCGGGAAGTACTAAAACTGGTGTGGAGGTTAATTTATCTTTCAACTCTTGGAAGCTTTTCTCACACACATCATTCCACTGAAATTTTAACTGCCTTATGCATAAGCTTTGTTAACGGTGCAGCAATGGAGGAAAAACCTTCCATAAATCTTCGGTAATAACTTGCCAGTCCAAGAAAACTACGAATCTCTGTGGGTGTCGAAGGTCTTGGCCAATTTTTCACTGCTTCAATCTTCTGTGTATCAACCTGTATCCCTTCATCTAGCACAATGTGACCCAAGAATGCGACAGATTTTAACCAAAACTCACACTTGGAGAACTTTGCATACAACTTACGCTCACGGAGAATCTGTAACACCTGTCGTAAGTGATTAGCATGGTCCTCTGGTGATCTTGAATACACCAAGATGTCATCTATAAATACCGTCACGAACACGTCTAGAAATGGCTTAAGCACCCTATTCATCAAATCCATGAACACAACCGGTGCATTTGTTAGTCCAAATGACATAACTAAAAATTCATAATGGCCATACCGTGTTCGGAATGCTGTCTTGGGTACATCTTCTTCTCTAACTCTGAATTGATGGTAACCCGACCTCAAGTCAATCTTTGAAAAACACTTGGCACCTTGTAACTGATCAAACAAATCATCAATTTGAGGGAGGGGATATTTGTTCTTGATCGTTACCTTATTCAATTGCCGATAGTCGATGCACATTCTCAACGTGCCATCTTTCTTTCGTACAAATAATATCGGTGCACCCCACGGGGACATACTAGGCCTGATGAAGCCCTTGTCCAGCAAATCTTTCAACTGCTCCTTCAATTCACGCAATTCTACTGGAGCCATTCTATATGGAAGAATAGAGATAGGTTGAGTGCCTGGAATCACATCAATGCCAAACTCTACTTCCCGTTTTGGGGGTAAGCCTGAAAGATCCTCTGGAAATACATCAAGAAATTCATTGACCACTGGAACCGACTGCGGAGTTAGTGGTTCCACATCATTATCTTTCACTCGTACTAAGTGACATATGTACCCCTTGGCAATCATTTTCCTTTCTTTCAAATAGGAAATAAATCTTCCTCTTTGTGCCCCCACATTACCCTGCCATTCAAGAACATTTTTCTGCGGGAAACAAAAATGCACCTTCTTGGCCCGGCAATCTACCGTGGCATAACAAGAAGCCAACCAATCCATCCCCGTTATCACATCAAAATCCACCATGTCTAGTTCGATGAGGTTGGCCAATGTATCATGACCACACGCAGTTACCACATAATTACGATATACTCTTTTTGCAATAATATATTCACCAACCGGTGTAGACACTTCAATTTACTTAATTAATAATTCTGGTGCCTTTGCAAATTTCGCAGCAATCAATGGAGTAACATAGGACAATGTAGAACCTGGGTCAATCAGTGCATATACATTATATGAAAATATGGATAATGTACCTGTGACGACATCAGGAGAAGCCTCCGAATTTTGTTGGTCCACTAGAGCATAAGTACGATTCTAGACCCCACTAGTAATGGCTGCTCCTCTGGCACCTCTACCACGACTAACAGGCTGTACACCTCGGCCTAAATAAGGAACCGATGATGATGATGCAACAGCCGATCCTGTCGGTCGTGCTATACCACCCATGCTCCTCTGGGGACACTCTTTCATCATGTGTCCTGTCATACCACACAAAAAGCAAGCATTTGTCCCCAATCGGCATGTACCTGCATGAATACGCCCGCAGTACTGACACTGCTGACGAGGAAATCCTGCCGCCTGTGATCCGTGAACTCCACTACTCTGCGCAGATTGACCACCTCTAGACCCTCGGAATTGAGAGTGAGCACCTGTTGTGGACTAAGAGAATGATGGTCTAGGCGGTCTAGGAAACATCCGAGGCCTAGATCCTCTTTAGGACATTATAGATTATCCCATAGGTCTAGCCCTTTTGGACTGTCTTCTATCAGATTCCTGTGCCCTTCTTATCTGTCTTTGATCTTCCATTTTCTGGGTGAAGGCTTGTATTCTAGCTATGTCCATATCCTTATTCATGGCAGCAATGGTGCAATCCCTTACTAAATATGGCTTTAATCTGTACACGTATAGATGGACTCTGTCTGTCATTGTAGCTACCACATTTGGAGCATATCGAGCCAAGGAATTAAATTGCAAACTGTATTCTCTAACGCTCAAATTTCCCTGATGGAGATTTAGAAACTGATCTGCACGTGCCTCTCGAATCTCATATGGGAGGTAATGATCAAGGAATGCTACTTTAAATTCTTCCCAATTTGGTGGTATTGCACCGATACCACGAGACGTCTTCTAATCTTCATACCACAATATCGCTTCACCTTTCAATCTATAGGCCGCGAGTTCAACTGTTTCAACACCATTCACGTGCATAACTTCTAGAGCCCTCTGGATTTGATCCACGAAGTCCTGTGGATTTGCTTTCGAATTCGACCCAGTGAATATAGGAGGGTCCAATTTCAGAAAATCCAGTGTTCTGCGACTCGCCACTCTAGCCGCATCATCCTCATTTATCGTTGGACCAACTCTTCCTTGACTTTGTGCCGCCACTAACTGAATTAACATATGTACTGTATTTCTTAGATCCTGATTCGTGGAATTCATTGGTGGTTCTGCAGGTACTTCTCTACCGACTGGCTCTTCCGGAGCTGGAAAAGTAGAAGAAGACCGCGATGAAATTTCAGCATTTGCTCCACCTTGACTAGCTTGGTCAGGTGGTAATCTACTCATTCCTTCTCCAGCAGGCATATCTACCTGCTTACCTTTACCTCTACCTCTTCTTGTGATCGGCATTGTTACTATATCAAAGAAAATCAATTCCAATGGTCAAATACAATTCAACTTACAACACTGGCTCTATTGCACGATCTAGAAATGAAGGAAAGAAACGACTCCTAAATGTCCCGTAGCCTCCTACTTATAAATGTGGTGCACAACACATTGATAAGTAAGACTCTACTCAGACACGACTTTGTAGACACCCTTAGAACGACCTGCTCTGATACCACTTTTGTCACGCCACATATCCCAACGGGGCGGATTGGCACCAGTAGTCGATAAGGCTTGAGAGAACCAAGCTTTGCTTCTATTCATTCATATGCATGCCACACCACTATCACGTAAGGACATAAAAGTCTAATAACGGAAATCACGGAACATGTGATATATATACATATATGAAACTTGGCCGTTGAGGCCATCAAGTCAAAAATGTCATGTACATTCATACACCCACATACGTCTACAAAAGCCTCTAACAGATGCATTTACAAGACCAACTGAAAGTCGGGACAAGTCCCCACTTTATACAACATGTACAATACCAAACACATGTACAACTGTGACTCGGAGAAGCCCCGAACTAACTGGAGCTCACCAATGAAACGCAAACAACTGGCAACCTACTGTGGAGGCATACTAGCACCTGCTCCTGCAACAAGTAAGGTAAGTCCCACAAGGGACGTCAGTACGGAGAATGTACTGAGTATGTAAGGCTCATAAGAAACTGTATGATATGTAAATACATCAATGAACTCAAATACAAGTGAATACTTAATATGGATAAGTTAACATTCTGTATGTTGGAAACCATGTACATTGCTTTCATTAATTTCTTTGCTTCTTTACTTCTATGCTTATTCATCATCACTTGTGTCACCATGTACCCGAGCCCCGACTGATCAGTGGGTGTTTACATAACATAGCGTTATGTTGGGATCGGCTCGAGCTAGGCTTATGCCTCTAGAGCTACTACCCATAAATCAATACATCGGGCTCTGCTCGAGCTAGGTTATTACCTCTAGAGCTGCAACCTATAAACCAACAAATCAGGTTCGGCTCGAGCTAGGTTATTACCTATAGAGCTACCCCCTGTCAGGTTTGGTCAGAGCTAGGCTTATGCCTCTAGGACTACCCCCTGAACCAATAATCTCAGGATCGGCTTGAGCTAGGCTTTCGCCCCTAAAGCTACCACCCATACTCAATCATTAACCACATATGCATTACTTCATTCTTTACTTTTGAGATTGGTACAATGATAGTCATACATTTTTTGAAGCTTTGGATCAATAATCAATGAGTGAGAGACATGTGAATAAACATTATTGAAAATAATAACATTATTGGGGACATGGGATCTTTGGAACATTAGTCGATGAACACGAGGCATGTGATAACAACAATTGGTAACTGGGAATAGGATACCTTAGAACATTTTGGATTGGAACAATTAATATGTCCATGTATCTACTATGTGCTGCAGAAGGATACAGATAAAATAACCTTACATACCTTGTATTGTCAATTGAATATACAATCTTAAATGTGCATACAATAGGCCCGCTCCTTCCTTATGTTTCACTTTACATCACAAGTACACAACGGAGCTTTCATTAACAATCAACTACCTTACAAGTGTACAAGACGACAATGAGTTATATGACTGTCGTATAATGTCATTTCACCCTTTACAATACCATTTACGGCATTGTCATGTCAACAATACCACAACATTTCCAACATTCACCAAAATATCACAATTCAATAGCATTTCGTACCAAGTTTGTTCTTTACATTTCTTCATCAACACAACGTCACAAATACTCCCTCAAATCACCTCAATACGCCTCAAAACAACATATCGACCAAAGTCCCATCATTTACACTTATAGAAAAATAACAAGTTTAGGATCATAATCACACCATACATGTTGATATATCATCCATACCATTCACTTTTATTCAAACCTCAAGTTCTTTTTCAAGTTTAAATAACAAGAATGGCACATCTTTAGTAAAAAGCAAAAGTTCACTATTCAACACTTGCCAACATAACCATCATGATCTACACCATCTCTCACGCATATTATTTACTAAAGTACAAGAATAATCACTTACCCAAGCTTGAGAAATGATGATCTTGCCCAAGAGGTGACTTAGGGTTTGAAGACCCAAGAGGGAATTGTCTTGAAAATTCTAGAAATGTGATGTGTGTCTCTTGGAATAAAAATCTGATTTTGGGGCCTTTTTATAGTACTCAAGTCATCCTTAGCCACACTTGGCATTTAATATAATGTTTACTTGGTCAAATATAGAAGAATGGGTCATTTGCCTTTTGGGCCCATGTATTTTAATCCATTTAGGGCCTTGAATTGAGCCCAATTGCACATAGTAGCTTTTCGATGTGAAATCTCCAATTCTCTCGTGTTTAAATACTTCCATAAATGTTACAACAATGTTCGACTCACGTAATTCATGTTCGTAGCCTCATTCTCAAAAATAAGGAATTCTAGCCACTCATGGCTTATTTGAACATAATTTGTTAAAATACTTGTGACGAAGGATTAACCCCAACTCGGATGCTAAACGCGCTTAAGAACAGTCCTACTATGATGGAGTAATG
Organism: Capsicum rhomboideum; assembly: GCA_031232105.1. Lineage (NCBI taxonomy): Eukaryota > Viridiplantae > Streptophyta > Magnoliopsida > Solanales > Solanaceae > Capsicum > Capsicum rhomboideum. The sequence continues at coordinate 109,447,270 of CP124711.1, forward strand.
ATACCATGACTCAAAGATCTTATATACATCATAATAGTCGAAGAAAAATTTTGCGAAAACCACCCCGGCACGCCGCTTAGCGCGTCCCTTTGTTGCCTGTGGCATAAAAAAAACAGCCCAGAGCGGCCTGGCACGCTTCCTGGCGCGCCCCAGGGATGCCTGTGCCAAAAAAGTTTTGGCCAGAAGCGGCCTGGCAGGCCCTGGGCGCGCCCCACACCCAAAATGTGATTTTTTTTTTCCATTCTTCGACTTTTCTTTGCGGATTTGGTTAGATCCTTCAAGTTCAAGTCTTTTGCTTACCTCCTAACCTTAATATCCATTGCTTGGAAGTCCTCCATGCCTCATTTTTCACCCCACAATTGCTCCACGAAGTCACAAACACCTATGACTAAAGTCTAATCACACATATTAGGCCCAATATCAAATGTTTCATCAATGACACTATAAAACACATACTTAAGGAATCTCCACACCGAAGTAAACATTGTGCAAAGTTATCAAGTAGGGTCGGGAAGGTACGGGGTGTTACATACTGTATCTCCCCCTTGGTATCATTCATCCCCGAATAAACACTACTAAGCTGAGAGAATAGGGAAAGAGCTACTATCCTAGCGTTGAGTTTTTAAGATATGAATACTGACTTGATAAATGAGTCTATAACTAAAATGTGGACTAGACTGAATTCACGAATACAACTAAGACATGTGAGCAACTGACATGAGACTGAAAGAAGTAATAAGGAGGAAATGGTTGCCTTGAACTAATTTTAGGCAAGGAATAAGACTTGACTCTATTTACACATAACGTGAATGCGCATAAGATATAACATAGAATAGGCACAAATAAGGACTTAAGAGAGTACAACTAGAAGGAATGATGGGAAACTATAGGAACTTGTCTGTATGATCTTCGAATAGACTTGTCAAGCAATGAGGACTGATTCATACTGAGAGTTTATAATTCATACTGAGAGTTTATAACTCAATTGAAGTATCCCTAGCATGAACGTATATGTAGAACTGAAAAGTGATTGATAATGACATGAGTGTCACTGAGAAAGGAATATATGTTACCTTAAACTATACTTATCAGAAGCTCTAATAACATTAGGGGGTAACTCGAAGGCATGATCAGAGTAAGATATCTGAATCAAGACTCTAATATGGCATGAGCATTATAGTCTACTTATCTGAGCTCAGAGAATAGGAACAACTTAGAGTTGAACATGAAACACCTTTTTGTTTGAAATTATCTATCATGAAACAAGAGTATCTTGGGCTGAAAGTAAGGTTAGGACTCATATAGCTTAAGCAATGTGATTGATAATTATACAACTTAGCTACATTTTTCAACCATGATCTTCCTAATGAGCATACCACACTTGACTAGCTGAAATTTTCTAACTCTCTTAGGGATACACCATAATTGGCTACTAGAGGCTAAGTCTAGTTACATGCTCTTATGCTCTTCAAGCCTAACTCGGAGATACAAAGCTCTACCACTAAAATGACCATACTAGTCTTAACTATAGGAATCTATATTATATATCCACTAAGAGCGATTAAGCTCAAAATGCACTACTTTTTTTCACCTTAAACAATCAACCTTAAGTTCTAATGAGAGAGTGACTAACCACTATAAGCCATTATCTGCAGGTATGTCAACAAATCATTCAAGCCTATGACTCAACTGCCATTAACATCACCATCAAAAGAAAAAAAGGGTCACTGAAGAATTAGAACATGAAGGTCTAATATAAGAGAAATACTGTAAAATTTTGACTTAAGGATTTTTATGACATCAGCACGTAACTGAGGCCACATAAGTAATATATTATATGAACGAACTTGCTCAGAATATTTGATCTGAGAGCATACATGACTTAGTGTGATCCCACTAGTCATTTAGGACGTATCATGATTATCTAGAACTGAGCGTACCATAAAACATGAGGGCACGAGTCATGAGTTGTATGACATGGGACTGGAATTCGTAGAGTTGTGGAGTATGATCTGAGTGAACTATTAATCCTCATATTAGAAACTAAGAATGGACATATATCTGAACGAAGTGAGTACAACTTCTTAAAATTATATACACTGATATATGTGGTCCTTTTGACATCGCATCTTTCAGTAAGAAAAATTATTTTATCATTTTCATCAATGATTTTTCACATTACGGATATGTCTATTTATTGCATAAAAAATCTCAAGCGGTTAATGCCTTAGAGGTATTTATTACTGAGATTGAAAGACAACTAGACAGAAAGGTGAAAATAATCAAGTCTGGTAGAGGTGGTGAATATTATAGAAGCTATGATGAAACTGGACAACACCCAGTTCTATTTGCTAAATTCCTTGAAAAGCGTGGTATATGAGCTTAATACACAATGCCTGACACGCCAAAATAAAATGGTGTGGCAGAAAGACATAATCGTATATTAATGAATATGGTTAGGAGTATGTTGAGTAATTCATCTTTACCTCTTTCATTATGGATATATGCTTTAAGGAATGCCATTTACTTTCTAAATAGGGTTCTTAGTAAAGCAGTTCCAAAGACACCTTTTGAATTGTGAACTAGTACGAAACCTAGTTTGAGGCACCTACATGTTTGGGGTTGCCCGACAGAAGTTAGAGTTTATAACTGATGCTCCATGGTTACATGGCACTTTCGATGCTTAAAATAAGGAAAATATGCAATAACTTAGGTGTATTTTGTTGTTATGATGTGGTTTCTATCCTACTTTGCAGGAAAATAGGTTTTTGGAGGCAAAATGAACAAAAAGAAAGAATCAAGCCCGAGAATAAAGTAGGATAAAATCAATCCAGGACAAGGGTTGGTAGTGCGACGCTCAGAGACTGAGAGGAGAAGAGTGATATTAATCTAACCAAGGTCGAGAGACATTTAGATGAACATATCTTGTCAGATTTTGCATGCCACATAGAGGGACAGTTTTGTTAGCACAAGTAATCGGTGGATTTAAGGAATCATTTGGGATCACAGTCCTAGTGTATTTTTCTCATTGTCTACAAACTTGATATAACCAGCAATTGTTACTGTCACTTTTTATTCACAACCCCCCGCCCCTGTTTTACTTACTTTCCAATTATTCCATCTAGTATTCTAAACAGACTTCTACCTATTCTTTGTGGGATTGACCCTAACCTAGTTGGGTTCTGTATTTGACAGCGACCGCTTTATACTTCTTAGGAGGCATATTTTGGGCAACATCAATTTTGGCGCTGTTGCCGGGGAATACGGTTACGGAGTTGATTATTACTGGTTGGAGTTGATTGGTTTTGTTTTTACATACTTTTGAGGGCACACACCGGTGTATGCCCAATACTAGGAGTCAAGGCAATCCCTTGATTCCACTTCATCTTGAAATTGAAAGAACTCTGAGAGCTAATCTAAGGATGGTGAATACTGAAGGAGTTCAGGATCCCACAACTGTGGGAGAAATTCATCACCAACCAATTCAGTCAGTTGGTCATGAAACAACGGATCAAACTATCGCTCGATTGACACGGGAAGAGTAAGCTAGGCAAGCTGCTCTTAGACAAGAAGAAAGAGATAATCAAGCCATACAAGAAGTAGCACAACATTTGGCTGATGCTGAAGAGCGATAAAGATGACTAACAGAACAACCGAGACCATATGTGCCTGTTTATGATGATCCTGAAGAAGAAGATTTGGCCTACTTCGAGCCAATAGAGACTGGTGCCATCATTCCACCAGAGTTACCTCCAGGCACTAAGTTTGACATTACTAGTGCCATGATCCATCTGCTAAACTTGAAGGGTGTGTTCGCCGATCTTTCTACTAATGATCCAAACATGCATGTGATAAATTTTATGGGGGTCTGCACGTCATACAATCTTCCTGGAGTTGACCAAGAGGCTATTCGATTGAGGTTGTTTCCATTCTCTCTAACAGGAGAAACTACTTTGTGGTTGGCCAAGTTGCCACGAGGTTCCATCACTACTTGGCAAGAATTGAGAAATCAATTTTTGGAAAGATTTTTCCCACCTTCCAAGATACTGCAGTTGAAGGACGAGATTTATAATTTTAGACAGCTTCATTCTGAAGCACTCTATGAGATATGGTTGAGGTTTAAAAAGAAGCTATAGAATGTGTCAAATCACAGGATGAGTGGTAGGAACTTACTTGAAATCTTCTACAGGTCTTTGAATACCAACACAAAGGCGGTGGCAGATACTAGCACTGGTGGAGCATTCATGAGTTTGAGATGGGAACGAGCTTCGGAGATATTAGATCGTGTCCCTAAGACCAACCGAGGATGGCATACTCGGGAGGCAGATACACCGGCTGGCACATATGCTATTGGAGCCTCAGCAGCACAACGGGCTTTGGATGAATCTGTGGCTCAAGAGGTCGCTCAGTTAAGGACAGAAATTAGTCTTCTGGCTAAACAGATAGCGGTCAAAGATTCTGAAAAGGTGCATGATGTAGGTGCACAAGGTAAATCGTCTAGACATGATGATAGTGAGTCTGATGAAGAGGCAAAGTACCTAGATCGAGAAGTGGTGGGTTTTCGAGCCAAGGGCCAAGGGTCTAATCAAGACTCTTAGAACTCAAGGCAAAGAAATCAAGGTCGGAACTATTATGGAGACAACTATAACAAATTGGGATTCAGAGATCGAGAACAATACCATGACGGTGATTGGAGGTAGAAAGAGGATTATAGAGAGAAGAATGACCTTTATGTACCACCAGGAATACATGATGAAGAGTCTGGAAATTCAAGGATGGAGGCCCTTCTTAATAAACTGATCAAAGGGGCAGAGAGCCAGGAAAATTGCTTGAAGGAAATTAGGACTAACATTTTAGGCATAAGTCAGAAAGTGGAGTCCCATTCGACTGCCATTAAACAGTTGGAGCAACAGTTCGGGTAGATATCATTGATACTGAATCAACGTCAGCCAGGCACCCTTCCAAGCAACACCGTCTAGAATCCAAAAAATGATGCTCATTGTATGGCTATGACAACGAGAAGTGGGAAGATTCCTAGTGAGGCACCCAAACAAGTTGAGGGTGTTCATGCTCCACTGGAAGAGCAGACTAAGGCCACAAAAAAGGTAAAGAAAGCCCTACAGAAGTATGTTCCATTTACAAGACCTCCTCCACCATTCCCTCAACGTCTCAAGAAAAGGTGGATGAAAACAAAATTGTTAGTGGGGAGATCACGAAAGAGGTAGAAAAACTTCAAACTGATGAAAACAAGGTAAATGTTGAAGCTGAAAAACAAAAAGAAGCCCCACAAGTGCTAACACCCATTCCTAGGCCGCCACCTCCATTCCCTCAGTGATTGAACAAAAATAAGGAGGATGGAAAGTTTCAAAAGTTCATGTCCATATTGAAGCAACTTTCTATAGACATTCCTCTTGTTGAGGCATTGGAGCAGATGCCAGGTTATTCGAAGTTCATGAAGAATTTGGTCACAAAGAAGAGAACTGTTAGTTATGAGTCTGTGGATAATTTGCACCATTGTATTGCAATTACATCCCGTTCTCTTGTGAAAAAGAAAGATGATCCAGGTGCCTTTGCAATTTCATAAAAAATTGGGTCAGTTCACTTCGCCAGAGCTTTATGTGACCTAGGTGAGAGCATTAACTTGATGTCGCTGGCAGTATTTGAGAAATTAGGTTTGGGAGCCCCTGAGCCAACAAAGATGCGGTTACTGATGGCGGATCGTACGATCAAGAAGCCAGTGGGTATAATATGTGATGTTTTGGTCAAGGTTGAAAACTTTATCTTTCCTGCTGACTTTGTTGTCTTGGACTGTGAGGTCGATTTTGAGATGCCCATAATTTTGGGGAGACCATTTTTAGCCACCGACAGAGCATTGGTAGATATGGAGCGGGGTGAACTGAATTTCAGGCTGGATAATAAGAAAGTCACATTCAATGTTTGCAGAAGTATGAAGCACCCAAAGAACATAAGGGTGGTTTCAGAAATAAATATTTTTGATGACCCTGGAGGAAAACCCAGTGGGGATCTTGATGAAGTCTGAGTAATCAGTATACCCACGTCATGCCGCGACGTTAAATCAAGCGTTGCTTCGGAGGCAACCCAAGGTGTCTTACTATTCCTACATTTGTTTTGATTTTTGATTTTGATCGACATTAGACCCATGCACCTAGGGTGCCATAGGTATGTTCCTAAATCCCTTGTTTTATTTTGGTATAATGCATTGGGGACCATGCATGATTGTAAGTGGAGGGTGTGAGATACTTGTGGGTCTATATGTCCTCTTGGGGTTTTTTGTTGCCGTGTTTATTTTCCCTCAAGTGCTATCATAGTAGAACCGGAATGTTTAGGTTTATATTTATATTATTATGTGTTTTTGTGTATAATTAGGATAAAAATAGGGGAACCTTAGTGCAGTCCAATTTTGAAGTTGATGCTTTTTGATTATCTAAAGGATACCCCTCCTGAAAATTTTTGTTTTCAAAGTGTGTGTTTAGCATGTTAGTTTATGACAGCTATTGGATCTTGTTATGGAATTAGTATTATAGGAAAATAACTGTAGCTAGCATTGCATGAACCGGATAGGTAGTAGTTGATAATACAACCCTGTGCTATGTGTGTGTGAGGTCACTACTTAGTTCACTTTGTGTGTGCAATCTAGAACTTGCCCGGTTAGTCTTGCCTAGGTTAGAGGATAGTGATTAGGAAAGGATCATAGGCTATTTTTGAATAAGTCCATTTTTAGCCTAAATGCCAAACCAAATGAATAAGTATCCTTTGATCCCAACTTTGAGTCGTAATTGACCTATTTCTTTCATTAAGCCTATTCACCTTCCCATTTTAATTACAATGAACCTATCTTAGCCCTGGTCCCTCCTTGGACACTGTGTACCTCAACTCAGGCAAATCGCCTAAGTTGAGGGTGGCTATTATAGGGGTGCGTAGATTGAGTTGAGTATGAAGAAGAGGTAAATAAAAGAAAAAGGGGAAATAGGTTTGGGTTTGAAGAAAAAAAATAAAGTGAAAATAAGAGAAATTGCAAAGAAAAATAAAAAAAAAGAGTTGTGTTGTGAAGTTTGAGAAAAATAACACCCAAAATCTGAAAATAAAAGAAAGGTGAATAAGGGAGAAGAAAAATAAGAAAGGTTGGAAGTTGGAGCCAAAAATAGTGTAGTGTCAAGGAGGGTTGAGTCACCATATCCATATGTACCATACCCATCCCTAAGCCTAAATTACAAGTCAAGTAAAGTCCTATAGTGTTCCTAGTCCAACTGTCCAAAAACTAAGGCGCAGAAAATAAGGGCAAGCCTATGATATTTCATGCACACTGTTTGAACTTCTTTGTGAGAGTGCGTGTTTTGACCTAGTCCCTACTTTGATATTCATTAGTAGACTGTGAGTGTATGGGACTTCTTTGATTGTGAGAGTACATGGGTTGCATTATTAGCTGCTATTTGTTCGAAAAATGTAGTTTGCATATATGCTTAGTTGTTTGTTCATAATCTGGTGCCATCACTTGATCCCTGCTGTGTCATGATAATATGCTACTTGTATACACACCGTGGTCTTGATTTGCAAATAGGAAGGGTTATAAAAGTTTTGTGTCAAAGGCAATGAGTCGACTGCCATAGGTCCCTTAGGTTTCTCTTAATCAAACATCGTATATGTGTGTTTTTGTTTTGTTCACCTGAGGACGTGCAAACGTTCTAAGTTGAGGGTGTTGATGCACCATGGTTACATGGCACTTTCGATGCTTAAAACAAGGAAAAGATGCAATAACTTGGGTGTATTTTGTTGGTATGATGTGGTTTCTATCCAACTTTGCAGGAAAACAGGTTTTTGGAGGCAAAATGATCAGAAAGAAAGAATCAATCCCAAGAAAGAAGTGTCAGAAGATGAAAGAACAAAAATCTACACCGGAGTGGGAGTCAAGACACCACTCACGTGACGTGAGTGGTGCCGTGGGTCCACTCCCAGCGTGAAAAAAGTGTCTGATTTCCACGCCAGGCATCCACGTGGTGTGGGTCCACCTACGTGATGTGGAAAGGTGGCGTGACTTAACTTCTGAAGACGTCTAATTGAGCCTGATTCCCACGACATCAACCTACGTGGCGTGACTTGGTTCCACGACACTAAGTCACGACACCGTGAAAGTTGCCGACTCTATTCTCCTATTTTGCTTAGGATAGGATTAACTTTGTATCTATAAATACCCCTGCATAGTCCTATGTGCGAAAGGGATTCAGAATTATGCATTAGATTTTTTTGAGAGCTATTTCATGTTGTTTTTGAGATTATAGACATATTCTTGGTTTTGTAGTCAAAAACCCTAATTCAAGTTTAATTGATAATTCAGTTCTTCTTCCTTATTGTGAGTGTGCAATTATGTTTTCACCTCTGAATTCTTCTTGTGTTCTTACAATTATGAGTAGCTAAACTCATCAACTAGGGGTGTGTGAACCATGAGGAATTAACAAAACTGGATAAGTGTAAAGCAACTCTGAACCGCTGTGAATGCATGTATTGTTATTTCCTTCATTGTGATTGCTCTTCTAACGGTTGCAAATGTTAGTAACTCGCCTGTATTCTAGACTTGCTTGATAGAGAGGTAGAGATTGGGAAAAGGAGATAACAACAGAGATTTGAAGATATCAACCTTCATCTAATAACTTGAGCCTTAGCGGGAATGGTTATCTGAGATCCAGGACAAGGGCTAGTAGTGAGACACTCGGAGACCGAGAGGAGAAGAGTGAAATTCATCTAACCAAGGTCGAGAGACGTTTAGATGAACATATCTTATCAGATTTTGCATGCCACATAGCGGGACGGTTTTGTTAGCACAAGTAATCGGTGGAGTTAAGGAATCATTGGGGATCACAGTCCTAGTGTATTTTTCTCATTGTCTATAAACTCGATATAACCAGCAATTGTTACTGTCACTTTTTATTCACAAAACCCCCCTGTTTTACTTACTTTCCAATTATTCCATCTAGTATTCTAAACAGACTTCTACCTATTCTCTGTGGGATCGACCCCAACCTAGTTGGGTTCTATATTTGACAGCGACCGCTTTATACTTCTTAGGAGGCATATTTTGGGCGACATCAATAACCCATAAGGAAAGAAACTGGATTCAAGAACAATCAGTGGTTTCTTCATTGGTTATCCAAAAAAAACAAAGGGGTATAGATTTTACTGCCCTATTCATAGTACGAGAATAGTTGAAACTGAAAATGCTAGGTTTATTGAGAATGACGAAATTAGCGGAAGTGAAGAACCACATAATGTAGAAATTAAAGAAGTTAGGGTGGTGTGAATTCCTCTACCCTGCATTCTTCCCAAATTTTTGTTCCTAAAGTTGTTGTACAGCCTAACAACTAACAAGAACAACAAATTAATGTTCCTACTAATCTCAATAAAGCCATAATTAATGAATCTGCAGTAGATAAACCACAAGATGTAGCATTAAGAAAATCTCAAAGACAAAGGAGACTTATTATTTCTGATGATTATTTGATATTTCTACACGAGTCAGAAATTGACTTAGGAATTGATAATGATCCAGTTTCATTTTCACAAGCCATTGAAAGTTATAATTCTGATAAATATATAGATGCTATGAAAGATTGATTGAAATCTATGTAACATAATGAAGTTTGAGACCTTGTTGAATTACCTGAAGGTTGCAAAAAGGTTGGGTGTAAATGGGTCTTTAAGACCAAATGCAACTCAAATGGCAACATCAAACGTCACAAGGCCAGACTTGTTGCCAAAGTTTTCACTCAGAAAGATGGCATTGACTATAAAGAGATATTTTCACCCGTCTCTAGAAAAGATTCACTCAGAATTATAATGGCTTTGGTAGCTCAATATGACTTAGAGCTATATCATATGGATATGAAAACGACCTTTCTAAGTGGAAATTTAGAAGAAAGTTTATATGAATCAACCTGAGGGGTTTTCTATTAATGGAAAGGAGCATATGGTGTGTAAACTTAAGAAGTCAATATATGGACTTAAACAAGATTCCCTACAATGGTATCTTAAGTTTAACGAAACTATTGTCACCTTTGGATTTAAGGAAAACACTGTTGATTGGTGTATATATCTGAAGGTCAGTAGGAGTAAGTTTATTATACTAGTCCTATATGTTGATGACATCTTTCTTGCTACTAATGATCTTGGTTTGTTGCACAATACAAAGAAATATCTCTATAACAACTTTTAAATGAAAGATACAGAAGAGGCATTCTATGTGATTAGAACACAAATATTTAGAGATAGATCACAAGGATTGTTGGGGTTGTCTCAAAAAGCCTATATTAATAAAATATTAGAGAGATTTAGAATGGAAAATGCTCATCTAGTTTCGTTTCAATTCAGAAAGGAGATATATTTAGTCTCAACCAATGTCCAAAGAATGAGTTGGAACGTAAGCAAATGAATGATATTCCTCATGCATCAGTAGTTGGGAGCCTAATGTATGCCTAGACATGTACGAGACCAGACATCAGTTTTGTTATTGGGATGCTGGGATGGTATCAAAGTAATCCAGAAATGGACCTCTGGAAGGATGCAAAGAAAGTGTTGCGATATTTGCAAGGAAAGAAAGATCATATGCTTACTTATAGAAGATATGATCATCTTGATGTGACTGGATATTCAGATTCAGATTATGCGGGCTGTGTGGATACAGGAAAATTCATATTTGAATATTTTTTTCAATTAGCTGGAGGAGAAATATCATGGAAAAGAGCAAAACAATCTGTTAAAATTGCATCCACTATGGAAGCTGAGTTTGTGGCATGCTTTGAGGCCACAGTTCAGGCTAATTGGCTGCAGAACTTTATTTCAGGACTTGGACTAGTCGACAGTATAGCCAGGCCACTGAAAATTTATTGTGATAATACTGTAGCAGTCTTTTTCTCTAAAAATGATAAGTATTCGAAGGGTGCTAAGCATATAGAATTAAAATACTTTTCAGTTAAAGAAGAAGTTCAAAAACATAAAGTGACAATTGACCATATTAGCACCAAGCTTATGATTGTTGATCCTTTGATGAAAGAATTAACGCCCAAAATATGTTGAACATGTAGAAAGAATGGGCATTATTGGTGTTAATGAATGACTTTATGTAAGCACTTTATTATGTTTATGCAATTGACACTTTTGAGCATAATTATATATATTTCTTTTGTTACCTGTTTTCTTTTGTATACATATTGTTGAGGTTGATGATGACAGGTTTTGACTTGGATAAAGATATTCCAAGTATTATTGTTGGACCCTTTATTTATTCCTAATGATTGTGTTGGATAATAGACTAACATTGTAGTATATGGAAGGGACTATGTCGAATAAGGTGATATACAACCGCCATGACTCATATTAGTTGATTTACTCGATCATAATTAATGATGTTTCCAATAAAATAAAGATTTGGCTTTAAATGTGTACATAATGACTGAAATATTTATTGAACCATTAAGTGAATGAACTATGCCAAGTGGGAGAATGTAAGTTACATTTGTGGCACACGTCATAAATTGGTTTAACAAGTATTAAGTAGCTAAACTAATTAGCTATTAAAGAGAAGTTAATTTGTGTAACTCTTTTTGCTTATGTAATGGAGATGGTTAAAAAGAGATGTAACTCCCCAATACGTTTCTTTTCTTTTGGGTCCTCTCTCTCTACCTTTAAAAGGAGAATACGTATACTCCATTTATACTATTCTGAAAGAAAACCAGTAAAAAAAAAGAGAGAGAAAAGAGTTTATTTAGAATAATAAGAACAAACAATAAGAAGGCTTCCGCTCTCAAGTCAAGAAAAATTATGGCTGATTCAGATATGTTATCTTGAGTGAGTTATTGTATATTCAAGTTTATGTGAAAATCATATAGTTCCACAATCTTGATTAATTGAAAGGATTTCATGTTAGATTGTTTATGTTTTACAATCTGTTAAAACCTTACAGTTATTTCAATCAGTATAAATCCTAAGTTTCTATGTTAAAGAGCCTAACACTTTTAAACTTGAATCTCATATTTAGTCCACAATAGCAACTACAGAAGTTCCATTTTTGGACTGTTTTACAGGCTTTTTCTCTATAAACTCCAATAGTTTTGTACTGGAGTTGAGCAGTTTAATTTTCTGTAATTTTTGCATTTGCTTGATGCCTTTTCTAATATATTTATTACTTCATCCAAAAAAAAAAGGATTCATCAAACGTAAAAAAACATAAAGCTACAAAAGGAAAAGGAAAAGAGGGGCAGACATACTACAACACATATTACAACAAGATCATATTCACAAAATAAAGAGGTTACTTAGGACTCAGTCAGTTAAACTATAATTACAAAGAATGATATATAAAAAAATCAAGACCCTCAAGACAAACTGGGAGCTTCGTGTCCTGAGATTGATAGCTTCATAATTTTGTCGTTCATCAAATAGAATTGAACCTTACCTTTAATGTGTAAGAGACGCTGAGATTAAAAGACTACAGGCTAATAAGTAAACTTCATATTACCTTCTTGGGATACCAGGAAATGCAGAGGCTACTGAGATAGTTTCGTCCTTAGCTTTAACAACTAATCAATTAAGAAAAGTTAGAAAAACTAGTATAACTTGGCAAAAAGATTGTAAAACTGAAGTGTAATTCTACTTCGAAACAGCTACAAACCTATGCAGAAATGTAACTAGTCACCACTAGTATGCACTTAAAATATTCTTAAAGTGTACATAAAAATTATATAATTAAGAGGCATGGGCTGATTTTATTACCTCAAGTCTACAATTGAGATATAGCACACACAATAACATATTGCTATCAATTTTGCAGCAAGGCTTTTAAAAGTCTTCCATCATTGGAAATAGTAACCTTATTACTTCAAGTCTACATATTTTTCTAAGGTTGAAAAAGTAACAATTCTAATACAAAGGTCAATATTCAGAATCATCCGTTAAGCTCACAATCCAGAATCTGTAAAAGAAGTAAAACATGTCATAGCTCTACTAAGAGAACTTCATTTTATTTGCAAATGACTATTAATAATAGAAAGTGAGCTCGATCTCAAATCTTAAAGTTCGTGAGCTCTCTCCCTATATGATCTCAAGAGCTAAAATCAACAGGTCATATTCTAAGCCTTGTTTACAGTGTTGACACATTATTCTAACAAAAAATATTCATTTATATGTATGAGTCAGACGTATTATGGGCAGACACGTTGATACGTTCACAATCCACAGTAGTATTAAATTCACGAAATCCTTGTCACAACTCACAAGAAGTAGTAGCAAAGATAAAAGAAAATCAATACCTAAAGGGAAACAACAAGAGATTGTAACTATCTGTTTTTGTCAGTGATTTGAAGTCGTGCTTTTGTCGAATACTTTTGGTGAACTTATCAATTGCAGTTATCTGTTGCTTCTCTTACAAATCCAGTATCTAAGCATTAGGAGAAAAGAAAAATGTGAGTTATAAGGGCAATATCTTCTTGACAAATCCCAAAATTACAGAAACTCAAACAAACAGATAAAACAGAATCCGAAGATGAAGAAGGAAAAATCACACACAATTGACACATGATAATGTTTTTCTATATACACGCAGAGACATCCATCTCGTTCAAGTGAGAATAGATCACAAATTTTACGTGCAACAACATTATCCATGGCATTCAAGTAGAAAATGCTAGATTCCGGATTCTACCTCCATGCATCTATACAAATAGCTAAAAAAGGAACTTACCTAGTGAATACAACCAGTAAAATTTGTAGAAAACTTTATCAATTAGAGATTCAATAAAAATTAGACACAAAAGATAGCGGAGAAGTGGAGAAGTAGACATTGAGAGAGGAAAAATTAACTTAAGATGGCGGAGAAGTGGAGGAGGAGTGATGGAGAACCATAGTGAAGTGAGAAGTGTGGAGGAGAAGTGAGAAGTGCGGAGAAGGTTCTGGATTTGTGTATTTTGTTATAAAAATAGTCTTTTGTGTTTTAGAAGTAAAAATAGTATCTCGTATGTTGGAGTTAAAAATAGTATTTTGTATTTTGAATTAAAATAAGATATAAAATATATACAATTAAAAAACAGAGATTCTACATTGTGTATTTTGGAAAAATAATCTGCATTTGTTTATATTTTTTTTCTTTTCAGATTGCAGGGGTTTAAAACCCCCACTATTTGCTTGTATATTTTCTGTCAATCGACTGACCCTTCTTTATTTAGTAGGCGTTTGACCATGAATATTATTCACAATATTTGAATTTTTGAAAAATACCTCAAGAGGTGTTTTCTCTATTTTTGGATTCACTTTTTGTACTTTTTAATTTATTTTTTCTTCAAAAAAAATTTAAATATTTTATTTTCATTAAATAACCCAATTTCATAAAACTCTAAACTTTTTAAAATTTATTTTCACTTTTTATATTTTTTAACTTCAAAAATACCTCATTTTCATTTTTTTATTTTTTTGCAATTAACTGGACTTTATTGATCACCAAATGAGAAATACAAAACCAAGAGAAGGACACCTCCCCAACTCTTCTCATAATAAACACTATCTACTCGTTCCCTATACTAAGTACATACTTCGGCCCAAAACATCCTATCAGAAATGAACACTTAAAGTGAGCTTAGATAGTCAAAAAGCCTAGGATTTCTTCTTACTCTAAAACATAAACCAGTCTGCAGCATGTGCACAATTGATGTCATTGATGTATTGTAGCTCTCTGCTGAAGGATCCTATTATTCCTCGCCATCCAAATACCATGGACCACAACAACTATGCTAGCTTTCAGGATCAGTCCTCGAGGGTGTCTTCCTTTAGCCTGCTGTGTCACCCAAATCCACACTACCTCCCAATCTTGAGTAGTGATTTGCCATATTTGCCAGCTCAAGATAGCTTTCAAAATGTTATAAGTGAAGGTACAATTAAAAAACAAATAATCTCTAGTATCAACCTCACTATTACACTATACACACTGGCCATCCACTTTCATGCCCCGTGATAGAAGAATGTCTTTTGTTTTGATCTTACCATACGGACATAACCACAATAAGAACACTTGTTTAGGCTCAGCTATATTCTGGCAAACCATGTTTCCCCAAGAGATATTTAACGCATCACTTCTTGAGGATCTTATAAGCCTTTGAAAATTTGAAACTCTCCCCTAAAAATGCAGTTACTAGCTGGTCAAAAAGCTTGCCAATACTTTCTCATAGTAATTATTTTCCTCACCATCCAAGAACCCTGCTTATGCACCTCCATAGTAAACACATTCAACCTCTTTAAATAGTAATTGTGTACCCAAGCTACCCATAGTTTTCTCTTTTGTTGACTCAGAGCCCATAGTAGCTTGTATATGGCATCTCTGTTCCAGATTCTCGGATTAAGTATATTAAGACCCCTTGCTTCTCTAGAAAGACATAGTTTATCACAAGCCACAAGTGCCCTGTTTGTTATAGTAGTCTGTCCTGACCATAAGTAACTCCTACACAGAGCTTCAATCAGCTTGATTACCTTTTGAGGAAGCAAAAATATTTGAGACCGGTAGGCCTGTACTCCAAACAAAACAGACCTAATAAGTTGTACTCTACCAGCATATGATGACATTTTGCCATCCATGTAATGATTTTAGAAGTTATTTTCTTAACCAGAGGCTTGCATTGCTGCACTTTGAGCCTCTTAGTAGAGAGTGGAACCCCTAGGTATTTGAAAGGCAGCTCCCCATGTTCATATCCCAAAACATTTAGTATAGCATCTCAATCTCTTGATGGTACCCCTCCAAAATAGACTTGACTTTTAGTCAAGTTTGCCTTGAGTCCAGATACTTCAGAGAAATATTTGAATTGATCATTGAGAAAAGAGACTGAAGTGACATCCCCTCTAGCAAACAAAAGGAGATCATCAGCAAAGCATAAATGAAATATACCTAGCTTTGGACACCTAGGATGAAAGTTGAACTCAGGATTAGCTTTTAAAGTAGTCAGGCTCCTATGTAAATACTCCATCGTCAGAACAAATATATAAGGAGACATTGGGTTCCCTTGTCTAAGTCCCTTCTTAGCCTTTAATGTATCTGTAAGGTTCCCATTGACTTGGAAAGTGTAGCTAACGGTGGTGACGCAAAGCCTAATCCACTGTATCATCTTCTTTGGGAAGCCCAGACCTCTCAAAACCTGCTCAGTAAAGGTCCACTCAACGGAGTCATAAGCCTTTTGCAAGTCAACCTTGATCATGCATCTAGTGTTGGGTTATGGGTCTTTTTTCCTTCCTATGTGGATAAATAAAAGCCCAAATTTGGACCAACCCACTTTGCCCATAGGCCCAATTCTATGGGGCATATATATAGACCTTTATAGGTCTTATTTTCCAATCACAAAAGAGTGAAATCAGCAGCCAAACATAGAGAGAAAGTGCAGATTTTCGCACCCAATTTCAGCCCTAAATTGCCAAATTCAAATTGAGATTCCCGCTTCGTTTCTTATCCGATTGAGCTAATTTTTGGACAGATTGTTCCTCTCATCTCAATCTTTGATTAGGAACTGACAGAGTTGGATTTGGTTTCCCGCAGCTCCAGTTTTGCATCTGTGAACAGTAGCTGCATTTTCGGGTTTTTGCTCCTTTAATTCTCTAGTTTTTGGGGTTGTGCTTTATGTAGTGTTGCTCGCTGTTTGGCATTTATTTGGTGGCCATTTTGGAGAACATTATTTTAACTCTTGGTGATTATAGTGGAGGTTTTTGGTCCCGTGGTTTTTTACTCTTCACACTGAAGGGTTTTCCACGTAAATCTGGTGTCTCGTGTGATTGATTTATTTTATCCTTGCTTATCTATTTTGGTTGATATATTTGCTGCCTTATTATCATTGTGCTTGGGTTTGTTTGTCTTCTCTTGGTTCAAATTGAAAGGGAAAGTTTAGACTTGGGTATTCTTCCGCTGCTACCCTGTCGTGCACTATTGTTAGTGCCCTTGCCTTTCCCAACAAAGTGGTATCAGAGCGTTGGTTGTTTTTGATTGTCGATTTGAATGATGGAGGCAAATATGATCAAAATGTTGTGTTTGAATGGTAGTAATTATCATACTTGGAAAGGCAAGATGAAAGATCTCCTATTTGTCAAGAAAATGCATTTGCCTGTCTTTGCTTCTAATAAACCTCAGTCCATGACAGATGAGGATTGGGAATTGGAGCACTTGCAGGTTTGTGGATATATTAGACAATGGGTTGAAGATAATGTTAGAAATCATATTGTAAATGAGACACATGCCAGAAGTTTATGGGACAAGCTCGAGACACTGTATGCTTTGAAGACTGGTAATAACAAGTTGTTCCTGTTGAAACAGTTGATGAATATCAGGTACAAAGAGGGCAGTCCTATTTCTGATCATATTAATGATTTTCAGGGTGTCCTTGACCAGCTGTCCGGAATGGGTGTAAAGTTCGATGAAGAAATTCAGGGACTTTGGCTTCTTCATACTCTACCAGACTTTTGGGAAACTCTTCGAGTTTCTTTGACTAATTCTGCTCCCAGTGGTGTTGTAACTATGGAATATGCTAAGAGTGGTGTCTTAAATGAAGAGATGAGAAGAAGATCTCAGGCCTCATCTTCTTCAGCTTCACACTCCAATGTTTTGGTTACTGAAGATAGGGGGAGAAACAAATCCAGAGGTCCGAATGATAGAGGTACAAGTAGAAGCAAATCCAAGTCCAAATACAAGAATATTACATGACTATTGCCACAAGAACGGGCATACCATGAAATATTGTTACAAGCATAAAAGAGATATGAGACGACAAAAGAAAGAAGGCGATAATAAGAATCGTGTTGTTGTTGTTGCTAATGATGATCTTCTTGTTGCTTGTGGTGAAAATGCCATTAATCTTGTTCGTGATGAGTCTAGTTGGTTTGTGGATTCTGGTGCTACTTCTCATATCACGCCCAAGAAGGAATTATTTTCTTCTTATACTCCTGGTAATTTGGGATGTTAAAAATGGGCAATAATGATGAGGTTGAAGTACTTGGCATTGGCACAGTTTGTTTGAAAACTAATAATGGTTCCAAACTTGTTCTCAATAATGTCAAGCATGCTCCAGATGTTTGCCTGAATTTGATTTCTATAGGGAACCTTGATGATGAGGGTTATATTAACACCCTTGGTGCTGGCCAGTGGAAGCTTACTAGAGGTTCAATGGTTGTGGCTCGGGGTGACAAGTTGTCTAACTTGTATGTATTTCAGGGCTCCACTTCTAGAGGCTCAGTAAACTTGGTGGAGAATCATACTTCATCAGAGTTATGGCATAGAAGGCTGAGTCATATGAGTGAGAGGGGGATTGACAGTTTGGCTAAGAAAAATTTGCTTTCTGGAGTGAAACAAGCAAAGTTGAAGAGATGTGTTCATTGCTTAGCCGGTAAACAAAAAAGAGTTTCTTTTCAGAGTCATCCGCCTTCAAGAAAGCTTGATTTGCTGGAGTTGGTACATTTTGATTTGTGTGGTCCTTTTAAGGTAAGGTCTCATGGTGGTGCACTTTACTTTGTGACTTTTATTGATGATCATTCTCGCAAGCTCTGGGTATTTCCTTTGAAGTCCAAGGATCAAGTACTTGATGTGTTCAAGGGTTTTCAGGCCTTGGTTGAGAGACAGACAGGGAAGAAATTAAAATGCATCCGCTCAGATAATGGTGGTGAATATATTGGTCCTTTTGATAGATATTGCAGAGAGCAGGGTATTCGACATCATAAAACTCCTCCAAAGACTCCTCAGTTAAATGGTTTAGCAGAGAGGATGAATAGAACTCTAGTTGAGAGAGTTAGATGTATGCTTTCAGATGCTAAGCTGCCAGATTCTTTTTGGGCAGAAGCACTTAATACTGCTGCTTATGTTATCAATTTATCTTCTACCGTTGCTTTGAATGGTGATGTCCCTGATAGAGTTTAGTCCGGTAAGCATGTTTCTTATGATCATCTTAGAGTCTTTGGGTGTAAAGCCTTTGTGCATGTTCCTAAGGATGAAAGGTCAAAGTTGGATGTTAAAACGAGGCAGTGTATCTTCATTGGTTATGGTCAAGATGAATTTGGCTATCGTTTCTATGATCCAGTTGAGAAGAAACTTGTTAGAAGCCGTGATGTTGTGTTCTTTGAAGACCAAACAATTGAAGATTTTGACAAAGCTGAGAAAGTTATTTCTCAGAGTAGTGAGAGACTAGTTGATGTTGATCCAGTTCCTTTGACTATTGCACATGAAGAAAATCTTCATAATGATGAAAATCAAGTTGATAATGAAGATGGTGATCATGTTCAGAATGATGATGTTGATGCTCCAGTGCAAGTTGATGTGGTTGATCAGCAACCAAATGTTATTGATACTCCAGAGAGTTCTCTCAGATGATCTACTAGAGAGAGAATACCTTCATCTCGTTATTCTCCCAATGAGTATGTACTCTTGACTGACGGGGGAGAACCTGAGAGTCTTGATGAGTCCATGGAAAGTGAAGAAAAAGAAAGGTGGTTTGATGCTATGGAAGATGAAATTAAATCTTTTCATGATAATCATACCTTTGATTTGGTTAAGCTACCTAAAGACAGAAAAGCTTTGAAAAATAGGTGGGTTTTTTGGGTGAAACATGAAGATGGTAATCCAGTTCCACGGTACAAAGCTAGATTAGTTGTGAAGGGTTTTAACCAGAAAAAGGGAGTTGATTTTGATGAGATATTCTCTCCAGTTGTGAAGATGTCATCCATTCGTGTGGTTTTAGGCTTGGCTAGATTTAGAGGTTGAGCAAATGGATGTTAAAACTGCTTTTCTCCATGGTGACTTAGATGAAGAAATTTATATGGAGCAGCCGGAAGGTTTTGAAGTCAAGGGAAAAGAGAATTATGTTTGCAAATTGAAGAAGAGCTTGTATGGTTTGAAACAAGCTCCCAGGCAGTGGTACAGGAAGTTTGGTTCTTTTATGAGTCAGCAAGGCTTCAAAAAGACTTCTTCAGACCATTGTGTTTTTCTGCAAAAATTCTCTCATGGTGACTTTATTATTGTGTTGCTTTATGTTGATGACATGCTTGTTGTTGGTCATAATGCTTGCAGGATTCAGAAGTTGAAGCAAGAGTTGAGTAAGTCTTTTTCTATGAAAGACTTAGGACCAGCAAGGCAGATTCTTGGCATGCAGATTGTTCGTGACAGAAAGGCCAAGAAGTTATGGTTATCACAAGAGAAGTACATTCAGAAAGTACTTCGCAGGTTCAACATGGACAAGGCTAAGGTTGTCAGTACACCTTTAGCTATGCACTTCAAATTGAGCACGAATCAGTGTCCTTCTAGTGATGATGAGAAGGAAGACATGAAGAAAGTTCCTTATGCTTCAGCCGTTGGTAGTTTGATGTATGCAATGGTTTGTACAAGACCAGATATTGCTCATGCTGTTGGTATTGTTAGCCGTTTTCTTTCTAATCCGGGAAGAGAGCATTGGAATGTTGTGAAGTGGATTATGAGATATCTTTGTGGCACTTCTAGTCTGAGTTTGTGTTTTGGTACAGGAAAGCCTATTCTTTGTGGTTATACTGATTCATACATGGTTGGTGATGTTGATACTCGCAAGTCTACTTCAGGGTATTTGGTTACTTTTACAGGGGGAGCTGTGTCTTGGCAATCTAGGTTGCAAAAATGTGTTGCTCTATCTACTACAGAAGCTGAGCTTATTGCTGCCGTTGAAGCTTGTAAAGAGTTGCTCTGGATGAAGAGGTTCTTAGGGGAACTTGGTTGTGCTCAAGAGAGGTATGTGCTTTATTGCAACAGTCAAAGTGCTATACATCTTGGTAAGAATTCTACATTTCATGGTCGGTCTAAACACATTGATGTTAGACATCATTGGATTCGAGATGTGTTGGATTCTAAGTTGCTTGAACTTGAGAAGATTCATACAGATAATAATGGTTCCGACATGATGACTAAAGCTTTACCAAGAGGGAAGTTTGAAGATTGTTGCATGATCGCCGGGATGGCGGTCTCCTCCACATAGTTGTGAGGGGGAGAATTGTTGGGTTATGAGTCTTTTTCCCTTCCTATGTGGATAAATAAAAGCCCAAATTTGGACCAACCCACTTTGCCCATAGGCCCAATTCTATGGGGCATATATATAGACCTTTTTAGGTCTTATTTTCCAATCACAAAAGAGTGAAATCAGCAGCCACACATAGAGAGAAAGTGCAGATTTTCGCACCCAATTTCAGCCCTATATTGCCAACTTCAAATTGCGATTCCCGCTTCGTTTCTTATCCGATTGAGCTGATTTTTGGAAAGATTGTTCCTCTCATCTCAATCTTTGATTAGGAACTGACAGAGTTGGATTTGGTTTCCCGCAGCTCCAGTTTTACATCCGTGAACAGTAGCTGCATTTTCGAGTTTTTGCTCCTTTAATTCTCTAGTTTTTGGTGTTGTGCTTTATGTAGTGTTGCTCGCTGTTTGGCATTTATTTGGTGGCCATTTTGGAGAACATTATTGTAACTCTTGGTGATTATAGTGGAGGTTTTTGGTCCCGTGGTTTTTTACTCTTCACACTGAAGGGTTTTCCACGTAAATCTGGTGTCTCGTGTGATTGATTTATTTTATCCTTGCTTATCTATTTTGGTTGATATATTTGCTGCCTTATTATCATTGTGCTTGGGTTTGTTTGTCTTCTCTTGGTTCAAATTGAAAGGGAAAGTTTAGACTTGGGTATTCTTCCGCTGCTACCCTGTCGTGCACTATTGTTAGTGCCCTTGCCTTTCCCAACATCTAGTAGAGACTTGCTTCCTAGTATAACCTTTGACCAACTTATGACTCAAGAGAATGTTGTTTGACATGAGTCTACCTAGAATGAAAGCTGATTGACTAGATCCCACAATACCATTGATTAATCTTGGAAATAACCTTGCAGATAGTTGTGCAATAAGAATTAGGCCTGAAATCCTTCATTGTCTCTGGATGTTTAGTTTTTGGCACCAAGGTTACTAGAGTATTATTGACAGCTCTCAATAACTTGTTCTTATGAAAGAAATTCAGTACTACTTTAGATACATAATGTTGGCCAATACTCCAAGCTTTCTTTAAAAAGTAAGCATTAAAACCATCAATACCAGGGGCCTTATTATTGTCAATGTTGAAAACTGCCTGCTTGATCTCCAGTAGTGAAATTGGCCTGCACCTCTCTTGTTGTTGTTGTAAACTCAGACTAGGTCCTTGAGACAAGATGAGTAGATTTTTCAAAATACTATGGCCCAAAACAACTCCAACTCTATTTTCAACTTTAAAAGTACCAAATAAAGTGAATATGTTTTTGATTTTCATGAACAAACGGGTCCTTAATGTTATTTGTGAGGGGTTGCAGCTAACCTCCGCTATTAAACCCCGTAATGTAGGCATTTTTTTGTAGTGTGGATTCATAATACATTCTAATACATAATACAACAAAATCACATAGAAAATAATAATCCTAACCAACTATACAACATTTTCAAATTACAATTACAAATAACAATAAAAAACCACAAATCAGCTCAAGCGGTTCTTTTTCTTCTTCTTTGTTCAGTTGTCTTTTCAAAAAAAAAATATCTTTCATGTTGAGTTCATTAAGCCTATCTTTTAAATCATTTTTTTTCTTCAAATTCTTTCAGTCATGTCCTAAAAAGATCCCTGTCTTCTTCAACTTCTTTGAGCCTATACCGTATTTCAAATTTCACATTGTTTTGTGAACTCGTTGTACCGGCATCAACTGGAGGCCCTCTCAACTACGGCAACATTGTGTTAGTTTGATTTATAGGAAGATGATTTTTCCATCTAAGATAGTCGCATTCACTATTTCCTTATAAAAAATAATCAAAAACTTTCAGTATATAAAACAGCATGTAATCTATTAAAAAAATTTGCTCTGTAACAATATAAGAAATAACCTGCCCAAAATCTATAACCCAAAATTTGAGAGGTGTTTGAGATCTTCAACTACAATATTCTCTACATAAACAAACATCGAATTTTATGAATAACTTTGAGCTTCTCGATACTTGAGCCATAACTAATCTAGAGAAGAATGAAGGATAAAGGTGAAGAAGATAGACAGAAATGCAGTTTGTGTCGCTGAATTATTGATATGTACGTATAGTGCATGAAATTAATGAGATGTAGATGCAAAGTCAACCCTAACGGCTGTTTGACCTGGGATATTAGTGAAGCTCCTATTGTGCATGAATTTCATGCGTTATAGATAGTTTGAATCAATTTTTTTCAAGGTAGAAAGATCTATTTGAAGGCTCTTTCCTTCATTTAGGACCCATTTGACCGTGCGATATGAAATCATGATTTCAAATTATGGTATGAAATCATTTGGGATGAAGTTGAAGTTTTGCTTGGACATGCATTTTGAATTTCTTAAGTTCTATATTTTTTTATAAACATAAAAATCCCATAAATTGTGAAAACTATATATATAAAAAAAAAAACTCAATTCTTATGCAATCTTATCAAATAAACAAAAATTCATAAATAAATTGATAAATGTGGTTAGTAGATATAAATATATCTACCAATTTATGAATCTTTTTGTATAAAATATAAATACATTTCTATGTTCCTTTAATAAATAAATGTTTGTGATTATAAATTTTCAAGTACATATAATTTTAAAAAATCCACTACTCAACAATAATAATAACTAGTTATTCTTTAATATAATCCTCACACATGATAATGGACAATCTTTTCAGGCCGAGCATGAGTTTATTTTCTTTTTTTTTTGGCAAACTTTAAAATGATGGGTTCCTTTTTACGTAACATAAACTTATGAGTCAAATTTCGTATTTAAAAAAGTTGAAATCATGATTTGAAATCTCAAATCATGACTATTTTGAGAATTTGAGATTTCATCTCATGATTAATTGTATGTTCAAACGCTGATTTCATCTCATGACTTCAAATTATAAGATGAAATCGCATGTCCAAAGTCCTGTTTATCAAACGGAAGGTTCCAGAACAGTAGAGTTCTCCGGAGGGTGCAATAAGCGTGTCAGAAATCTAGACTGCTAGGATAAAATAAGAGGTCCAAAAAAAATGATAAAATAAAGGGAAAAGAGTCAAATTTACCCCTTTACTTTTGAAAATTTTCTAGATTTACCCTTCGTCATACTTTTGGGGTCAAATTTGCCCCCACTGCTAAGAAAGTTTTCTTTCACACCCTTCCATTTAACAAAAAAATCCAGTCAACATAAATGAGCCTTATCCTAATCTAACTCTACCCGACTTAACATAACACTGGCCCCAAACAAATATCCCTCCCAAATCTCCATTAACTCACCTCCATTAACGCACTATGAAGTATCTTATATGATGAGAAACTCCTATGTCATGACCCAATTGGACGTGAGTGGCACCTACCCCATTCTTCTGTGGGAGAACTAATAATCCTGGAAGCATTAACCAATACTTAAAGAAAAAGGAGAAAACTATCCCATTAATAGTAAAGGATCATCCAATCTAACAACTTAAGAAAAATGCGGAAATAGATACTAAAACAAAATATCCCTAGGACCCTAAAGTTGGTGTACCAAAATATACTAAGAATGTGAAGAAGGGGATGCAACCCAGAACTAGGAAGAATGCATAAGTTCTAAACAAAGGACAAATTAATAAAAGAAAGATTTCATGGTAGCCCGAATATGCTGCTCACCCCGAAATCTGAATTACCTACTAGAATCACAAGCGAGGTCTTGTAGGAGCAGCTGGAATATGCGCTGCACTCAACAAAAGTAAGAGCTGGTGTAGTATCAGCACACAAAAAAACAACAGTGTACTGGTAGGGGCATTTGGCCAACCCAAGATGAGAATATGAATATTTAATAAAAAGATAGTACAACAAGTTAATCCATGCTCAATATAACCTACACCTACCACAACAAGTATCAAATAAATATCTTAGGATTACAATCAACAAGTCATTACACTTACACCCAAGTCAAGTTCAGCCAAGCCAAGTCAAAACAAGTCAAGACAAGCTAAGCAATTATCAAACATATAAATATATTTCCAGTTCACTTATGGAGCCATCAAACTCACCTGAACCTCATACATACACACTATGGGTACCATAACCACCCTTTAGCCATGACCTGCAGGGGACATATTCCATACATGTACCTAAATCCCAGACACGAGTGTCTGCCAACCTTATTCGACCAATAAGCCATGAGAATGTCCCAAATACTGAAACATTCCACATTTAACAATAAGGTAGGTCAAAATCATACAACAAGGTAAAATCATTTGAATTGACCACACCAAACAACATGCACTAACAAGCCATACTAAGAAGTAGTTAACATTCATATATAGTACAATCGGAATTAAACTACAATACCATCACCTACCTCAATCCAAGCCTGCACAACTCAACTAAGCCTGAACCTTGCCTTTCCGTACAATTTTCGTTTGATCTTGGTCTAGAAAATACAAACAAATGCTTAATTAATGAAATTGCCCCAAATTCCAACGGGGCGGACTGGCACCCGAAGCCGTTGAGGCCCGAGAGAACCAATCTTTGCTCATGTACATTCATATGCATGCCTCTGTATGAACATCATTGTATCTCATGCAATTATGCAAAATACATGGAAACATATGCTATATATATGAAACTTGGCTGTTAGAGCCATCAAGTCAAAATGGACATACATCTCTTACCTTCATCTTCCCACAAATGTCTACAAAGCCTCTAATAGATACATGTACATAACCACCCTACAGTCGGGACAAGTCCCCGCTTTATACAACATTTACATAATACCAAAACCAATGTACACATGTGACTTGGAAAGCCCCGAACCAATTGGAGCTCACCATAAATCTGCAAATGACTCGTAGCCTACTGTGGAGGTCTACTAGCACCTGTGCCTGCAACAAGTAAGGTAAGTCCCCCAAGGGGGTCAGTACAAAGAATGTACTGAGTATGTACGGCCATATAAAACTGTATGATACATAAGCACGTCAATGATATCAAGTATAAGTGAAATAATCAATGTGGATAAACCTTCATTCTGCATAAGTGGAACCATGTACATTGCTTTCGTTATTTTCATTTTCAATCATTCATTCGCATCATTATCATTCATATAATATCATTCGTATATACCTTCCTTCAAGTGGTATACTTTCATTCAAATGCTTTACTTTATTTGCTTTTACCATTACCATTCATCCAGCTGATCAGTGGGCTATAGTACAATCATCCACCTTATCGGCGGGCCATAACATAATATAGTGTAAAATATCAACAATCATCCACCTTATCGGTGGGCCATAGTATATATATATCAACAATCATCCACCTTATCGGTGGGCCATATTATAATATCAACAATCATCCACCTTATCGGTGGGCCATAGTATATATATATCAATAATCATCCACCTTATCGGTGGGCCATAATATAATATCAACAATCATCCACCTTATCGGTGGGCTATAATATATATATAGATATATATACGTTACTTTATTCCTTACTTGTGAGAGATCGATACCTTTACTTGTGAGAGATTGATACATTGGTGATTGAAACATTATTGGAACTTTGGAACATAACATTGTTGGAAGTGCTACTCAAGAATGAATAGATTCTCTTTACATCATTACTTTCTTTGAAATAGTTCTTTTAGTAGTTACAACATTATGAGAGCTTTGGAACTTCATTCAATGAATGAGAGATATGTAAATCACAATTGGTCCTGTGAGTAATATGATATGACAACCTGAATTGAGATACCTTTGGACATTTCGGAATGAAACAAGTACAATATCAATGTGAACAATATGTGCTGCAGGAGGATACGGAAAGAGTAACCTTACATACATTATCTTCTCAATATGAATACACAGTCCTATATGAGAATACAATAATCCAGCTCCTTCCTTACATGTTACTCTACAACACAAGTATATAACGAAGCTCATGTTAACAACCAACTACCTTACAAATGCATACGACGATAATGAATTACGTGTCTGTCGTATAACATCATTTCGCCCTCTTACAATACGATTTATTGAATCACCATACCAACAATACCATAACATTCCACACATTGACCAAGACATCATAAGCCAATAACATTTCACACCAAGTTTACCCTTTACGCTTCCTCATCAACACTACATCACAATTATTCCATCAAGTCACCTCAATACCTTTCATAACAACATATTAACAACAATCCATATTTGATACCATTGAAAATACCTCTGGGATACTCCTTTATAGTCATTTAAAAGGTACCATAAGTTGATAATTGCATCCATAAAGGGTATAGGGGTTTCGGGGGATCAAAGAAAGATAAAAACATGCAAAACGGGGTTCTGGACTGACCTCCGAAGCCACCTGCGCCCGCAGGTGGTTGAGGTGCATCCACAGGTGCCCCTTGGCAGTATCCAGGGCCACCTGCGTTGGCATCTGCGCCTGCAGGTGCCCCGCCCGCGAAGGCGGATGCCCGTTTCAGCCTCCGGGGGTCATTTTAGGGTCCTTTTTCGCAATGAATGGTCCATGGTCATAATTAAACTTCTCTTTCCATAATTGAAGTTATCTTAGATTCCAAAGAACAGCCATGGTTTCACAACGCACATAAACATCACCAAAACTACATTTTCCTTTCAATACGCCACCGGTTCCATGTAAAATTTCACAACAACAATTCCAAATATTTCACACAAAGAGAAAGAAAGTTAAGGACATAACCACATCTTACATGTTGATATTTAACCCATCAAATTCACTTCCTTCAAGACCATAAGTCTTCTTCCAAGTTACAAGGCAAAACCCTTTACCGATAAGCAAACATAGACTGTTTCACACATAGTGAACTTCTCACCACTTTGTCAACATAAAAAACATGATTTATACACCATCTTAAGCATATAATATATTAAACCACAAGAATAAACACTTACCCAAGCTTGCAAAGTGATGATCTTGTCCCAAAAGATGGTTACCTTAGGGTTTGTGAGATGAGAGAATGTTGTGGAAAAATCTAGAAATGAGACATGTGTGTTTTGTTGATTAAAATCTGATTTTTGTTGCCTTTTATAGTCCCTCAAAGTCATCCTTAGCCACTCTTGGTCAAAGATGAGATGTTTACTTGATCCATTTTATGAATGGGTCATTTTTCCATTTTTGGGCCATGTCTTGTGTGTAGCTATTTTGGGGCCTCAATTGAGCCCAATGGCACAAGACTAATCTAGCCCACCAAATTTAAAGTATAATACCCCAACAATCTTAGGTTTAAATAATTTCATAAATGTTACGGTAATCAAATAGGTTCATAAATGTACGGGGTGTTACAGAAATGACCTACCATGTTGGGAATTATAACTCATACCTGATCCCCAAGGCCAATTTCATGATTATTCCCTCCCGTTCTAGGGCTTTTTTACAGTAATTTATCTAAAACTACCAATTTCATGGATTAATTAGTGAATCAACGACATGCAAGGATAAATTAACCATTATTAACCAAAACCCGTTGATTTTATACTTACCTTACTCTCTTGCACCAGAAAATAACTAAAATCAGCCCTTAACCCTGCTCGATCTACGTGAACTAGCAATTTTAAGGCTAGAATATCAATTTACTAGTTAACGGAGATGAAATTCTTACCTTAGAGAAGAAAAATAATGATTAGCTGATAATTTTTGCCCAAAATCTCCTCTCCCTTTCCCCAAAACGTGTTTTAGAAAAATAAACCATTTTGGGAGATTTTTAAAATAAAACTGCAGTTTTGGTCGCTATAGCGGTCGATGACCGTGTTGACTGGGTGCTATAATGGGATTTTCTCTGCTTTAGGCATGTCTCTATAGTGACATGGGTGAAGCATAATACCTGGTTTTTCCCAAAAAACCCATTTTTCACAACACACCTTAAATCTGGGACATCCCAAACAATACCCTTTACGCTAAGATCAATTTCGGGAGTTCTACTTACCCAAATTCAATTCCGTAAATTCATACGGGTTACTTATTGTATTAGCTAACTAGAAATCAAGTCAAACACCACTGCACTTGCCTAATTCATTCCCGAATTTCCCTCCACCACACCTCGCTTAGATTTCATCTGAAACTAGCTTAGCCTGAAACTTATAACTTTAAATCTGGGAGGAATTTTAGCATGAAATTTTAAATAAGAGACTTATACATAACTAAGAAGAGGGTCATTGTAAAATTTACCAATTTACCCATCCTTCATCCCCAAACGATCAAACGAGAAAAATAGGTTGAAACAAGGAAAGAAGAGAATACTTATATCCTCAAATAATTAAGGGTACTTGTCCTGCATGTACTTCTTGGTTTCCCAAGTGACTTCTTCAACCAGACAATGCTTCCATTTCACATTAACCAAATGAATTTTGCTTCTTCCTCAACTTTCGAACATCCTGATCTAGAATCGCTACCGGTTCCTCCTCGTAAGCCAAATCTTTGTCTAATAGAACCGAATCCCATTTAATGATATTGTCTTCATCCCCATGGTATTGTTTGAGAATAGAGACATGAAATACCGTATGGACTCCCAACAACCCTCCCCACCCCAATGGTAAAGCTAACCTATATGTAACAAGACCCACATCCTCAAGAATCTCGAAGGGACCAGTATACTGAGGGCTAAGCTTGCCCTTCTTACCGAACCTCATGACTCTCTTCATGGGAGAAACTTTAAGCACCACTTGTTCAACAACCTTGAAGTCCATGTCTCTCACCTTACAATCTGCATACTCTTTATGTCTACTTTGAGCAGCCAACAACTTGGTTTTAATGAACCTTACTTTTTCTAGACCAAGTCAGTGCCCAAAGGTTTAACATATCTAGTCTCAAACTATCCGATAGGTGACCTACACTTTTTCCCATAGAGTGCCTCAAATGGTGCCATATCGATGTTGGAGTGATAGCTGTTATTATATGAAAAGTCACATAATGGAAGAAACTGGTCCTAATGACCATCGAAGTCAATAACACAGGCTGTCAACATGTCCTCTAGCACCTAAATTGTCCTTGTAACACCCCGTACTTTTATAACCTCACTTGATCCCTTGGGATCATATCTACATAGGTGTTTAGATGCCATGCATATGTGTTTTATAGTGTCATTGGTGAAACATTTGATATCGGACGTAACATGTGCGATTAGATCGTCGTAGGAGGTGTGTTGTGATTTCGTGGAGCATTTGGGTAAGCACTCGTACACATTCTAACCTCATTTGGTGACTTTAAGTCATGTTTACTTGATGGTTAAGATCACTAAGTAAGTATTTTATAGTGTTTGGATAAAGGATTGGATGATACGTAAACGTCGGATTAGTGGCCGGAAATTTCAGCAAAATGCTGAGACTTGCGCCACTACCCTGTTTCAGGGGTGTGGCGCAAGCCACCAGCCTGCATAAAATTCAGAGAAGGCCCAAAACATGCGCCACTACCCTGTTTCAGGGGGTGTGGCGCAAGGCACAAAAGTATGCCCTTTCCGGCGTCGTTTCGTAATGCAATTCTACGACGATTTCTCGATGGTTTCTTTTGGTTCTTTGGAGTTAATTGAGCGTTGTTAAAGCTTCAAACACTTCAATACACTCCTACATACTCCTACATGATCAAATCATACAATGTGAATAGTGATCCAAAATGTTCAATGAAGCCAAGGGCGACTAGAATTCCAATTTTGGCGATCAAAAGGACGAATGAGAAATGTTTAAAAGAATATTGTCGTGACATTATGGAATTATGTAAATATGAGATATAAGGGAAATAATACATGAAACTTGGTGGGTTACATGGATATGTGTTATTGGGCCCAAAATGGAACAAAAGATAAGGCCCAAAGGCCAAAATGACCCATTCTTTCAATAATTGACCAAGTGAACATATCATGTAATGCCAAGTGTGGCTAAGGCTTACTTGAGGTCTATATAAAGGCCCCCAAAATCAGATTTTTATTCCCCAAAGTCTCTCATCACTTTTGGAGGATATCACAAACATTTCTTCATTTCCAAACCCTAAAGCAAATAAACCCTAAGGCATAGTTGGACAAGATCATCCTATTACAAGCTTTGGTAAGTGTTTATTTTCATGGATTAACATATTATATGCATGGGAGATGATGTATATTATGCTAGTTGTGTTGGCAAAATGATGAATAGTATATTTTTGCCTTTGGTGCAAGATGTGTCATCTTGGTGATTTGAATTTGAATTAGGCCTTGTGCCTTTGATGAAAAAGCATGGTATGGACAAAATATGAACATGTATGGTGTTATTTTTGGCATTAAACTTGTTCTTGTCAAAAAGTGGAAATTATGGGATTTTGGCCGATATGTGTTATGAGTTGTATTAAGGTACTTTGATGGATTATTTGGGATGAGTTATGGATAAGAAAGTGTAAAGGAGAAGTATTGTGGTGAAATGTGTTGATTTTTATGTATTGTTCAATGTTGGGAATATTATGGAATTTTTGAAATAATAGTATGATCAATAGTTTTTGTCAAGGGGAAATGACATGTTTAAAGGCAAACATGTAACTCATTGACATGGTATGCATTTGTAAAGTGATTGGTGGTTAATGTGAATTTCGTTATATATTTGTAGAGTGACACATAAAGAAGGAGCGGGTTTATTGTATACGCATCTAAAGTTGTATATTCGTATTGCGAATCCAAGGTATGCAAGGTTACTTTGTCCGTATCTTTCTACGGCCAATAGTGTTCACATTGACATTTCTCTAGTTCTATTCCGAAATTTACTCAGGTATTCCATATGCAATTATCTATGGTCATTGTCATATATTTCCTACTCATTGATCAATTGTGAATCTCATTTCGCATATTCATGGTTAATGTTCCGAAAGTTCAAATAAGGTTATATTCCAATATTCCAATAGTGCCTATACTTGTGTCTCTTGTTCATGGATTATTGTCCAATGGTTCCAATGGTATCATGGTGCTAGTTATGTTATATTTCTCATTGATATTTATTCATATGTCCTTCACTTATTGGTCAATGATTCAAAGTTTCCAACAATGTTACGTTCCAAAGTTCCAAAGTGATGTTATGATTATCAAAGTATCAATCTCAAAGTAATGAACAAAGTAATGCAAATGTGGTCAATGATCAAGTACGGGTGGCAAGTCTAGGGGCGTAAGCCTAGCTCGACTCGATCCCGAGATATGGATTTATGGGTGGCAAGTCTAGGGGCGTAAGCCTAGCTCGACTCGATCCCGATGTATTGATTTATGGGTGGCAAGTCTAGGGGCGTAAGCCTAGCTCGACTCGATCCCGATGTATTGATTTATGGGTGGCAAGTCTAGGGGCATAAGCCTAGCTCGACTCGATCCCAATATGATGTTATGATATGAAAAGACCCACTGATCAGTAGGGGCCCGGGTACATTGTTATCATTGAGCATTGAGATAAAGAAAGTAAATAAAGTAATGAAAGCAATCCACATGGTTTCCCAAAATACCAAATGGTGACTTATGCACATTGATTCTTCATATGTTTTGAGTTCATTGACATATTCATTGAAATATTCATGTGTTGTATAGTTTCATCTGAGCCTTGCATACTCAGTACTTATTTCGTACTGACCCCTCTCGGGGAATTTACCTTACTTGCTGCAGGCGCAGGTCCTAGTAGGCCTCCTCAGTAGATTGCCAGTGTTAGCGGTTCTTTGGTGAGCTCCAGCTCATTCGAGGCTTCTCCGAGTCAGAATGTATATATGTTTTGGTATTGTACATAATGTGTAAAGCGGGGACTTGTCCCGACTTATGGTTCATTTTGGTCAATGCTCTTGTTAGAGGCTTTTGTAGACCGATGTGGGTGTAATAGTGTAAAAGACACATGTTGTTTTGATTGGATGGCCTCAACGGCCAAGTTTCATATGTATGCCTAAATATGTCCCATGTTCTCCTTTATTCGTCTTTCGTAATATTATGCAATGGTGGTTATGAAGATTATATGCATATGATTGAGCATAGGCAAAGGTTGGTTCTCTCGGGCCTTATCGGCTACGGGTGCCAATCATGTCTCGATGGAATTCGGGGCGTGACAGTCCTCTTCGACTGCCCATTAGTTTGAGGATGAAAAACCATGATAAAGGTGAGCTTTCTACCCAACTCCTCGTGCAACCTGTCCCAAAATTTAGAAGTATACTTTGGATCTCTATTAGAAATTATGTTAAGGGGAACCCTATGAAGCCTAACTATTTCCTTAACGTAGATTCTTAGCTAACTGCTGAGAGTTGTAGTCTACCCGAATCGGTAAAAAGTGAGCTGATTTCGTCAACCGATCTACTATCACCCAAATGGAGTCATATTTTCCCAAGGTCTTTGGAGGACCCACTACAAAATCCATAGAAATGTTCTTCTATTTCCACATAGGTATAGACATTCTCTCAAGCACACCCGCAGGCCTTTGATGTTCATACTTTACCTTCTGATAATTGTGACACTTGCACACATAATCCACTATGTCCATCTTCATTTCGGGCCACCAATAAAGCTGCCTTAAGTCACGGTATATTTTGGTTGTACCTGGATGAATAGAATAATGCAAACCATGGGCTTCTAAAAGTACATCACGAATCAAATCACCAACCCGAGGAACACATAACCTTCCCATGAACCACAACACCCCACTCACGTCAAGAGTAGTGTCCGCCACCTTCCCACGTACCACTTTATTTCGGAGTGCATTCAACTTCTTGTCCTCAACTTGCTTGGCCTTAATCTAATCTAGAAATGTTGACTTTACCTCAACACTAGCCAATACTCCACCCCTGTTTGAAACCCCAAATTGCATACTCTGAGATGCTAGAGTCTAAAAATCTCTAGCTAAAGGTCGCCTGGACACACTCAAGAGTGAAAAATTACCTATACTTACAGCTTTTTAGCTTAATCCGTCTACCACCACATTGGCCTTACCTGGATGGTACTAAATAGTCACACCATAATCCTTCAACAATTCCATACATCTTCGCTGCCTTAGATTCAAATCTCTTTGAGTAAACAGATATTGTAGGCTACGGTGGTTTGTGAAGACCTCACAATTGACACCATAAAGATAGTGTCTCCAAATCTTTAATGCAAATACTACCACTGCCAACTCCAAGTCATAGGTTGGGTAGTTCCTTTTATGAGGCTTCATCTGCCTCGAAGCATAAGCAATGACATTCCTGTCCTGCATTAACACAACACCCAACCCCAAAAGTGATGCATCACAAAACACTATAAAGTTATTACCTTCAATCGATAAAGAAAGGATAAGAGATGTAGTCAAGAGTGTCTTGAGCTTTTGGAAGCTCTCTTCACATTGATCTGACCAAGTAAATGACACCTCTTCTGAGTCAGCCTTGTCAAGTGCATCGCAATGGATGCAAAGTTCTTAACAAACCTACGGTAATAACTAGCAAGACCCATAAAGCTCTTTACCTTGGTCACTAAGCTAGGCCAGATCCAATTCTTAACTGCCTCAATCTTTTGGGGATCCATCAGCACCCCCTTTTCAAAAACAACGTGCCTCAAGAAGCCAATTGAAGATAACTAGAACTCATACTTAAAAAAATTGGTAAATAACCGCTTCTCCCTTAGAATCTCCAACACTATGCGAAGATGACGCGCATGCTCCTCCTTACTCTTGGAGTAAACTAGAATTTCATCAATAAACACAATAATAAAGAAATCTAAGAATGACTTACAGATACCATTCATCAAGCTCATAAAGGTTGCCGGCACATTAGTTTGCTCGAAAGACATCACCAAAAACTCATAATGGCCATACTGAGTTCTAAAAGTTGTCTTTGGTATGTCCTCCAGTCTAATTTTCAACTGACGATAACCCGACCATAAGTCAATTATCAAAAATACCGTCGCACCCTGTAACTATTTAAATAAATCGTCTATGCAAGTCAAGGGGTATTTATTCCTAATCATAACCTTATTCAATTATCTATAATCAATACATATCCTCATACTACCATTATTTTTCTTAACAAAAAGTACCAGAGCACCCCAAGGTGAAGCACTTGGACGAATAAAGCCCTTGTCAAGTAGTTCCTGCAATTGAGTTTTGAGTTTCCTCAACTCTGCTGGAGCCATTCGATAGGGTGGAATAGATATGGGGAGGGTACCCATCTCTAAGTCAATACAGAAATCAATATCCCTATCTGGTGGCATACCTGGTAAATCTGAAGAAAACACTTCCTGGAATTTGAAAACCATAAGAACTGACTCTATAGAAGGGACCCCACACTCTCATCCCAGAGATGAGCAAAAAATACTAAACACCCCTTCCCTACTAACCTTTTATCCTAGACAAATGATATAATTTTCACTGGTTTGGCCTTATACACTCCCTCCCACTCTAGTTCCTTTATTTCAGGCATAGCTAGAGTCAATGTCTTAGCGTTTCATACCTAAAATTATATCAAAGTCCAACATATCCAGAAAAATCAAATCTACCCAAGTCTAAAAAGCCACAAATAACACAAAACAAGAATTGTAAACATGGGATACTACCACAGACTCACTAATCGAAGTAGACACATAAACAAGATAGTCACGCACATCACAAACTAGCTTCAGACCCACCCTAAACTAAACAAATACATAAGAATAAGTAGACCTTGAGTTAAATAAAACAGAAGCCATCCAGTCACAAATAGAAATTGTACCTGTGATAACCGCAACAGAAGCCTCGGCATCAGTCTTTTCAGAAAAGGCATTATAGTGAGCGCGGTCATCAATCTGAGTTAACTCTCTCCCTGGATGTGCTCCTCCCCCTGCCCCGTCATTTCCTTAACCAAATGAACCACCTACCTGATTTCCCTGTCCACCCTGTGAATAACCTCTTCCATTACCTCCTCCTCTACCCGCTAGAACTATAGCATGAGTATATTGTTGCGCTTGGATATTCACCTACCTCAAAGGACACTCTCTTTTAAATTGACCAACAACACCATAATAGTAACATCCCCGCTCGAGAGAAGGACCACTGGTAGAAGAGTAAGAAGCCCCTTGGATCCTAATAACCTGCGACTGAGAAGAAACCTTAGCTGGATCCAAAGTAAGAGATGACAATATTGACTGAATAGGGTAAGCTGAGTAGGCCTGCTGACCGTGGCCCTTATAGTAATATCCACTAAAATTCCCAACATTGCAAGACTTTTTAGCTAACATCTTAGCCTGACCCGCCTGCATAACCCCTTCTAACTTCTTCACATAATCAGAATCTTCATTGAACCCCTTTCCTACAGAAATCATATGTATAGACAAAACCTGAAGATCATAATCCAATCCCTTGACATAGCATAGAATCCGCTCTTCCTCAGTAGCAAACAACTGAGTAGTATAGAGAGGCAAGGCATGGACTTGACATCATAGGCTGCAACTGACATGCCACCCTGCTCCAATGCCAAAAACTCATCCTTCTTAAGATCACGGAGGAACTGAGACACATACTTCTCCAAGAACAAAGCATGAAATTGTTCCCAAGTCAATGAAGGCAAGACCGGTGACCGACGTTTAATATACGCCCTCTACCATTTCTTAGCATCCTTTCCTAACAGAAAAGTTACAAACTCCACTCCATGTTACTGCACAATACCCAACTTATATAACCTCTCATAACAATCAATGATGAACTCAAAAGTGTCCTCCGACTCAGTACCCCAGAAAGTTGGTGGTTTCATCTTCAAAAACTTGGTCAGCAAATTATGTCCAGTACCAGTTATCACAGAACCAAAGGAAAAACATCAGTGCCTGAAGCCTTATCCATTCCAAGATCCATAGCAACAGTAGGGTAAACACCTGGAGCCTGAACAGTCGGTACAATAGGAGTGGCATAGCTAACCCACTCAGAAAAGTTAACACCCGTTAAACAACTGCAGTAGACATGAGAAGTAAGGCTGAAACCCCCACTAGTGCTGCCACCTCAGGCTTCATTATCGACTTCTCTAATGCTTTCATCTCCTCAAAATGATCCTAAGATGGGGAGGTGATATTGACCCTTCACGAGCCTATCCATCAGTTGCTTGAGCTCCACCCCAGGTGGGTGTGGCTCATCTCATTCCTCTCCGACCTCTTTCTCTCACCCATTCTTTTCCCCTTACGGCTGGCTCCATAGTTGTAGTGGTCAATGTGGGAGCTATTGTTCGGGTTTTATTTGACCTAGTAGTCACCATCTACGGATTAAAAAGTGAAGAAATTAGATACCAATTTGAATCAAGTTATAGTACGAAAGAAGCAAGAATGATAGTTTTCCTAGAGTCCTATAGCCTTCCAAAGAAAGTACAGACGTCTCTATACCATTCCGTGAGACTCTACTGGATCCATTTTTGTACAACAAGATCGACAAACCTAGGCTCTGATACCAACTTTGTCACGACCTAATTGGATGTGAATGGCACCCACCCGATTCTCCGGTGGGAGAACCAATAACCCCAGAAGCATTAACCAACACTTAAAGAAAAAGCAGAAAACTATCCCATTAATAGTAAAGGATCATCCAATCTATCAACTTAAGAAAAATATGGAAATCGATACTAAAATAAAACGTCCCTAGGACCCAAAAGTTGGTGTTCCAAAACATACTAAGAATGTCAAGAAGGGGATGCAACCTCAAAACTAGAAAGTATGCATAAGGCCAAAACAAAGGACAAAATCATAAAATAATGATTCCATGATAGCCTGAATATGTTGCTCACCCTGAAATCTGAATCACCTTCTTGAATCACAAGCAGGGTTTTGTAGGAGCCGCGGGAATACACGATGCACTTAACAAAAGTAAGAGTAGGTTTAGTATCAGCACACAAGAAAACAACAGCATACTAGAAAGGTCGTTTGGCCAATCCAAGATGAGAATATGAGCATTTAACCAAAACATAGTACAATAATTTAATCCATGCTCAATCTAACCTACACCTAGTAGAACAAGTATCAAATAAGCATCTTAGGATTACAATTAATAAGTCATTATACTTATAACTAAGTCAAGTTCAGTCAAGCCAAGTCAAAACAAGTCAAGATAAGCTAGGAAATTATCAAACATATAAATATATTTCCTAGTTCAATCATGGAACCGTCAAACTCATCTGAACCTCGTACATACACTCTATGATTACCATAACCACCCTCTAGTCATGAACTGCAGGGGAAAAAGTATGTCAATGTACCTAAATCCCAGACTTGAGTGTCTGCTAATCTTATTCCACCAATAAGTCGTGAGAATGTCCCAAATACTGAAACATTCCATATTTAACAATAAGGTGGGTCAAAATCATACAACAAGGTAAAATCATTTGAGTTGACCACACCAAACAGCATACACTAACAAGCCATACTAAGAAGTAGTTAACATGTGCATATAGTACAAATTGGATTAAACTACAATACTATCACCTACCTAAATCCAAGCTAGCACAACTCAACTAAGCATGAGCCTTGTCTTTCCATTCAGTTTCTTCTCGATATCGGTCTAGAAAATACATACAAATGCATGATTAATGAAATGACCTACCACATTGAGAATTATAACTCATACCTAACCCTTAAGGCTAATTTCATGATCATTCCCTCACCGTTCTAGGGCTTTTCTATCATAATACACCTAAAACTATCAATTTCATGGATTAATTAGTGAATCAATGGCATGCAAGGGTAAATTAACCATCATTAACCAAAATCCATTGATTTCATACTAACATTACTCCCTGTCACCAGAAAAACAACTAAAATCAGCCCTACACCCTCTCCGAACTACGTAAACTAGTAATTCTAAGGCTAGAATATTAATTTACTAGTTAACGGGGATGAAATACTTACCTTAACAAAGGAAAATAATGATTAGATGGTGATTTTCACCCAAAATTGCCTCTCCCTTGACCCAAAACATGTTTTAGAAAAATAAACCATTTTCAGGGATTTTAAAAATAAAACTGCGGTTTTGGTCGCTATAGAGATGTAACATATGTCATTGTAATAGTTGTTTACCGCATTGACTGGGTGCTATAGAAGGATTTTCTCTGCTTTTTGGCATTTTGCTATAACGATGTAGGCGAGGTAGAATGCCTGGATTCTCCCAAAACTCCTATTTTTCACAACACACCTTAAATCCAGGACATCTCAAACAATACGCTTTAGGCTAAGATCAATTTCAGGCGTTTAGCTTACTCAAATTCAATTTCATAAATTTCTACAGGTTTCTTATCGTCTTAGATTAATAGAAATCAATTCAAACACCACCACACTTGCCCAATTCATTTCTGGATTTCCCTAGACCACACCTCACTCAGATTTTATCTAAAACTAGCCTAGCCTTAAACTTATAACTTCAAATTTGGAAAGAATTGTCACACCCCGAGTCCCAACGAGGCGTGATTGGCACCCGAAGCCAGTATGGCCCGAGAGAACCAATCTTTGCTTATGAACACTCACATGCATTCCTCATATGGGCCTTATGAAACCCCATGCAACTATGCAAAAGTCATGGATATGGAAACGATTATGGAAACGTAGGCCATACATAGATATATATCGACTTGGTCGTTGGGGCCATCAAACCCAAAATGAGCATACATATCTTACATTCTGTTCCCACATAAGTCTACAAAAGCCTCTAGCTGAAATACATGACTATGTAAACCTAGAGTCAGGACAACCCCCGCTCTATACTCATATACAATACCAAAATAAATGTACATGGCAACTCAGAAAGCC
The DNA here is from genome assembly GCA_031232105.1 of Capsicum rhomboideum. Taxonomy (NCBI): domain Eukaryota; kingdom Viridiplantae; phylum Streptophyta; class Magnoliopsida; order Solanales; family Solanaceae; genus Capsicum; species Capsicum rhomboideum. Next base: position 109,487,027 of record CP124711.1, read on the forward strand.
CCGAACCAATTGAAGCTTACCAAAAGTCGGCAAAAGATCCGCGACCTACAGTGGAGGTCTACTAGTACCTGCGCCTGCAACAAGTAAGGTAAGCCCCCAAGAAGGGTCAGTACGGAGAATACACTGAGTATATAAGGCCATATGAAACTTGTTATAAATACATCAATAGAATCAAAATGTAATAGGATAGGCAACATGAACAACTCATCGATTTGTATATGTGGAACAATGTAGCTTACATAAATTAAGTTCTTCTCTTTATAATTTATTCCTCATCGCTCATATCATAACGTACCCGGCCCCCGACTGATCAGTGGGTCTTAACATCACATCATGTGATGTTGGGATCGGGTCGAGCTAGGCTTATGCCCCTAGACCTGCCACCCATAAATAAATACATCGGGATCGAGTCGAGCTAGGCTTATTCCCCTAGACTTGCCACCCATAAATCAACACATCGGGATCGAGTCGAGCTAGGCTTATGCCCCTAGACCCGATTCGAGCTAGTCCTATTCCCCTAGACTTGCCACCCATAAATCAACACATCGGGATCGAGTCAAGCTAGGCTTATGCCCCTAGACTTGCCACCCATAAATCAACACATCGGGATCGAGTCGAGCTAGGCTTATGCCCCTAGACTTGCCACCCATAAATCATAACCAACAATAAATGTGTATTACTTTATTCTTACTTTTGATAGATTGATACTTGTGAGGACTTGATTCATCCTCTTATGAGAGAGTGATATAATCAGTGATGAGAGATTAACGTATGTACATAGCCACAACATTCTTGGAAACTCAAGAACACAACATGATTGGGACTTTTGGAACATGTCCATAATTATGTAACCCATGAACCACAATAACTCATGAATAAGGAGTATAGGACTCAACAATAGATAACATTATTGGAATCATTAGATACAAGTCAATGAACAAGAGGTATATGTATAGCCACTATTAGCACTTTGGAACATAACCTTTTTGGGCTTTTGGAACATTGACTAACGAATATGAGACATACAATTCACAAGTGATCAATGAGTAAGGAATATGTGCTAATAACCATTTCTAACCGGATATCGAATACCTTAGCACATTTCAGGATAGGACTAGCATAATGCCAAAGTGAATACGATGTACCGTAAAAAGATACGAACAAAGTAACCTTACATACCTTGTATTCTCAATACCAACACACAATCTTAAATGCGCATACAATAGTTCCGCTCCTTCCTTATGTTCCACTCTACAACACAAATACACAATAGAGCCAAAATTAACCACCAACTACTTTATAATGCATATAATAAGTATAATTCTCATGTTTGCCTTTAAACATGCCATGTCCCGCTTGACACAACCATTCATGAAAGTATTATTCCAAAAATCCCACAATATTCCCAACATTTACCAACACATGATAATCAATAGCATGTCATGCCAAGTTCACACTTCCCACTCTCCATCATCACAACATCATACTTATGCCATCAATTTCCTTCAATACACCTTACAACAACAAATCGGCCAAAATCCCATAATTTACACTTATATGAAAATAACATGTTTAACAACAAAATAACACCATACATGTTCATATTTTATCCATAACATGCTCTTTCATTAAGACATCAAGTCTCTTTTTCACCTTCAATTCACAAAGATGGCACATCTTCCACCAAAAGCAACAATACACCATTCACCACCTTACCAACATAACTGTCATGATATACATAATCTATAATGCATATAATATTTTAATCCATGAGAATAAATACTTACCAAGTCTTGGAATAGGATGATCTTGTTTCAAGAGTTGCCTTTGAGCTTCTAGGGTTTAAGAGAAAGTATGTTGAAAAATAGACCAAAAGGCATGAGCTTCCAAATGACCAAAAAATCAGATTTTTGGTCCATTTTATAAGCATTTATTTCAATCCTTAGCCACTTCTAAAGCATTAAATGCTTGGTCTAGAAGGTCTTGAAAGAATGGGTCATGCATTCTTTTCCTTTTTGGGTCCTTTTTGGGCCCAAATCACTTAACCCAGTAAAATCAATAATTTCTCGTGTTCAAGTCATCTCATACATGTTAAAAAAATATTCCCACTCATGTTATTCATATCCGTAGCCTCGATCCCAAGAACAAGCGATTCTAGCCACGTACGGCCTATTTTGCCCAGAAGGGTAAAATCGTCATTTTGACCGCAAATTAGTTCTCGAGTAATTTTATCATGCCAATATAATATTTTACTCCTTTCATATATGTTTTAGAATAGACATGGAAAAAATCGTCTCGGTACGTCCCCGGATACCCTTGGGACTTAGAAATTTCCAACTTTCGAAAAAGTGGAAAACCCAAGGTGGCATGCTCCTGGGCACGCCAACTTACTGCCTCTGGGCTAAAAATTTAGCCCAGAGCGGCGTGGAACGGTGCCAAATGTTCCCCTGCCTTAATTTTTTGACAAAATTCACTTTTCGACTTTTCTTCGCGGGTTCGGTTAGATACTTCAAGTCCTATCCTTTAACTTACTTCTTAACCTTAATACACTTTGTTTTGAGGTCCTCTTAGACTCATTTTTAACCCCACAAATTCACAATGACAATTTCAAAACACCATCCATGCAAGCTTAATCACATAACAAGAGCCAAATTCAATTATCTCGCCAATAACATTACCAAATGCATACTTATAGCTCTCGAGACCTAAGTACATCTTATTTAATGTCGTCAAGTAGTGTTAGGAACGTACGGGGTGTTACAAGAATTTTAGCTTAGAATTTTAAACCAAAGACTTATATGTAATGACAGAAAGGGTCATTACATCCTATATCTCAATTTTTTCTTGATAAAAAAAGAGACCTGAACATTAGTATTAGGGATCAACATGGTGAGAAAAGTAGGAGTGGGGTCTTTTTATTTTTTCTCCACAAAAAATATAGTTAAAAGAACAACAATTTATCTACCATTGTTATTCACAATACTACTAATGATTCTTTTTCTTTTTTCTGCTATGGTGGGCAGCCAATTTTTTCCTATATGTTTCAGTTAATTCTTTTTTTCTTTTGTAATCATGGTGTCCGGGCTCATTTTTCCGCCCTTGATTAAATTTACGAGTAGATATTATTTTCCAATCGTGATAAAGAGTATGCTTTTTTCAATATCGGGGGTGTTTGAGGTGGCAACTTGTTATGTGAAGTAATCATAAACATTGCAGAGTTATTCCCAATCTCAGCCAGTAGATATAATTCCAAGCCTTTCTGACGAGAGCAATGAATGAGCACCGACAAGATGTTAATTGTTTTTCGTTAAATTATGGTTAGTCAAAATTTGCTACCTTATGTACCAGAGTGGAGAACCTTTAGTAACATATATTTATTTGGGTCGATGTTTTGTTAATCCAAATATTCACATCATCTGGAGAACCTTCAACAGCATAACTTATGGTTAATTCAAATTCTCTCATTATCTGGTTTGAGAGAAAATAGAGTTGCGTTAATGGAGATTTGGGAGGGATATTGGTGTCACGCCTCAAATTCCATTGGGGCGGACAGGCACCGTAGCCGTAAAGGCCCTAAAGCACCAACCCATAAGATTATACTTCTCGTGCATGTAACTATGATAATCAAAAGTTCTGCCAAGTATGAATATGATTCACCGATGAAGATAAACCACATAGGCAAGCCCAAAACTATATATACAAGACTTAGCCATTGGGGCCATAACGTCTAAAACACAAGACACTATCATTCTTAACTTTACATTGGTCAACAAAGCCTCTAAAAGATACATGGACTTAGTTAAGGTTGGTACAAACCCCCACCTAACTCTTAACTATTATACAATACCAAAACATATATAACAGTCTCGGAAAGCCCCGAATCAACCTGGAGCACACCAATAGCCCTGGATGTCCTTTGCTCCTACTGGAGATGTATACTAGCTAAAGTATTTATGCCTACAGTATGAAATGTAGGTTCTCCGTGAGGGACGTCAGTACAAAAGAATGTGTTGAATATGTAAGGGATAAAGTAACTATGTGTAAAATGGGAGATCAAATGAAATCAGAACAAGTGTATAGGTAATGAAATCAGTGGAACCTTGTACATTACATTCTTTTCTTCATATTACCCTTCTTACTTTATAATCATTGTAAGCCATGTGATGTAAATGACCAACTGATCAGTGGTAAATACACAAATTGGGATAGTTCCATAGTAGGCTTACGCCCCTGAGCTGCCACCCATATATATATATATATATATATATATCAATTGGGATCGGCCCATGCTAGGATTTTTCCCCTGAGCTGCTACCCATACATAACTAGATTTATGTTACTTAGTTTATTTAACCTTTCAGATTGTTACTTTGGTGGTCATGACATTATTGAGCTTTGGGACAATAGTCCACTAGTAAGAGACACGTGAATAAACACTTGGTGCAATAAAAATGAGGTAGGAAGAAGTTTGTACACAAATGGAATGCTTAGGAGCTGAAATAACACATGGTCCTTATTTCACTAAAAGGAGAACTCATGAAGTTTACTATTGAATGTAGACAAATAGATTTAATAATAAACACGTAATAAAGTATTTTAACACATTAGGGAGTGGTAATAAGGTCCTTAGCTACATTGGAGGTCGTATGCTACCACTATGTATCATTTTCTATAGGAGAAATTTGGAAGCTTACATTGTAACACAAGTGTTAGATTTCATGCCAAAGAATATAGAATAGAGTAGCCTTACATACCTTGTTGTACAACTCTAGTATCACCCCAAATTGACCTCCTGCCTTTTGGATAACTTATCTATAATAAGGTAAGTGGTAAAACTAGTTTTAGTAGCTAATGAACACACTTAGGCTACTCAACCTCACCAAAACAGTAATCGAGCAGTAACCTCATAATTTGTCGAATCAAAGGTGTTCTTTTAAACCTTTCTCCTCCAATAACATTTGTACAATACACAAATTCATATAAGATCCTCGGAGATTCCTTTGGATTCATAATATGTACAAAATAGTTCATAAAGTGTGATAGGCAGAAAAGATTATACAACATCTAGTTAAGTGGTGTATCATTACACCTTCCTTTTATATGTCCATACCAACTATTCACATTCATTTATAAGATCAACTAAGATGTCCCCAACATATATACATAAAATAACCCCTAAAATAGTCCCAAAATCCTTTCATCACACTAGGGAATTATTGACTCAAGTATTCTAATCACCACTCTATGATTTCTTGACAAAACACACATAGAATTATCCATTCAATCTTGTACATAAGGAGGAGAAAAAATAGGTAGCAGCCTTACCTTAATTTCTAGAATTTATCCTCTAAATTTTCACTTCTTCCAAGAGCTTGAATTATCTTTCAAAGTTAACCAACAAGAGAATAAGTCCTCTTAATAACCAAGGGACATGGTGCAACTAACATTGAGGAAAGGCAGTCCTATACTTTTAAGCATAACCAACATGATCTCCTAGTTTCGAAAAGAAGAATCAAGCTAAAACCATATGTATTTTCACTTACCTTAGCTTGCAAAGATGAGGGTTTCTTCAAGACTTGAGAGAAAGAGGGAGAACTTGGGAGAGAAAAGATGATTTTTGTGTTTTAAAAAATGAGTGAAAATATCAATCAATATTGATCCTATATACACCCATTTAAGCCGCCTCTTTTGCCCCATTTTCATCCACAATTTCATCAAAATGGTCCAAGTATGTGCTGAACCTTCTTAAGGAATTCAAGCAGCTCAAAGGTCAAAGTAGGTGATGCACCTACTTTCTTTATTAATATCTGAAATGGACCTTTGACTTATTGGGCTTTTGGGCAGATTTTAGGTGTTTGAGCTGCCTAGTCTTCTCCTTTTCTTTTACATAGTTTGGGACTTAAATGAGTCCATTATTATAGGACTAAATCTGACCTATTAGCTTAAGTAGGTAGTACGTCTACTTAACACATTCAACTTTGCCCATATAGCTCAAGTAGGTGACTCACCTACTAGCTTTAAGTCAAGCAAGAACCTCAATATTTTATTACATTTTCAGATCTTAATCCTTTTAATTTAACTTAAAACTTGTATACACTTCATCACTTTAAACTTTAGACTCAAATACATACTTACGATCCCAAGTTTAAATACTCTCATCACCACTAACTTGATCGTGCAGCATTGAAATGAACGAGCAGTTCCTTCCAACCTATCTTACCATCACTACTCGTATAGGAAACCGAGTCCATTACCTATACCATATGGCTATATCAAGTGCCATCTAAGTAGAACTAGCACACAGCACACGGGGTGTTACATCCTCCCCCCTTAGGAACATTCGTCCTCGAATGCTAGATTAATTAGCCCGCCTAAACAAGTACAAGCCTAAGTTTAATGCCACTGTTAGCCATATAATACATACATATTTATACTTACTTGCTAATACCCCAATCCAGCATCTTGAACTTTCTCTTCGGATTCAAATAAATGAGGGTACTTGTATTTCATCGCTTCTTCAGCTTCTCATGTAACTTCTTCTACTTGTTGGTTCTCCAAAGTACTTTTATGGAAGTTACTTATTTTTCTCTTAACTTATTAACTTGTCGATCCATAATAACAATAGGTACTTCTTCATAAGTGAGATCTTCCACAACTTGTACATCTTCAGTAGGAGTAATACAATATGGATCTCCTATGCACTTTCAAAGAATTGAGACGAGAAACACCAGATGAACCGTTAAAAGTTCCTGGGGTAGATCTAACTCATATGCAACTTGGCCAAATCTTTGAATAATCTTATATGGCCCTATATAGCGTGGACTTATTTTTTCCCTTCTTACCAAACCTCATTACCCCTTTTATTGGTGACCCCTTCAAGAATACCCAATCACCTATAGCAAACTCTAGCCCCTTCTTCTAACATCTACATATGATTTGTGTCGACTTTGGGCTGTTTTTAGCTATTGTTGTATTACCTTAACTTTTTTCATAGCTTGATGAAAACCACCTGGCCCAAATAAAGAAGTTTCACCACATTTGAAGCCATCCAATTGGTGATCTATACTTTCTCCTATATAAAGCTTCATAAGGCGACATTTTGATACTTGAATGATACCTATTATTGTAGGTAAACTCAATAAGCCGCAAATGATCATCCCAACTTCCTTTGAAGTCCAATACATAAGCTCGCAATATATCTTCAAGTGTTTGGGTAGTACGTTTTACTTGACCATCCATTTGAGGGTGAAAGGTTGTACTTAAATTCACTTTTGTTCCCAAACTTCTCTAGAAAGACTTCCAAAAATTTGCACTAAATTGGGCTCCCCTATTAGATTTAATAGAGATTGGGACTCCGTTAGTTGAACTATCTCTTTAATATATAATTTTTCATACTCTTCAGCTGTGTAAGTGGCCTTAACTGGTAGGAAGTGTGCTGATTTGGTAATTCTATCAACTATTACCAATATGGAATCAAACTTTCAAGATGTACAAGGCAAACCAGTAATGAAATCCATGTTGATCATGTCCCACTTCCAAATTGGAAGATTCATACGTTGCATATAACCTCTGGACTTTTGGTGCTCTACTTTAACTTGTTGACAATTTGGACATTGGGCTACAAATTTTACAATGTTCTTCTTCATATCACCCCACCAATACACTCTTTTCAAATCATGATATATTTTAGTTGACCCCGAATGGATTAAATACCTTGAATGATGTGCCTCCATCATCATCCTCTTTCTTATCCCATCTACATTAGGTACACACAGTCTGTTTTGGCACCAAAGTACTCCCTCTTGTGTAAGCTCAAATGCCTTTGTCATACCTTGTTGTACATTTCCCTTAAGCTGTACTAGAATAGAATCTGCATATTGTTTCTTTTTCACTTTAGTCAATAATGAAGATTCTGCCGCATTATGCATACTAACCCCCTCATCTGGAGTTTCAAGAAGGCAAACCCCCAAATTAGCTAGTTGGTGTAGATCCTTATGTATTCCTTGACTTTCCATTGACTGCCCATAAGTTCTTGCCATTGTCTTATGACTTAAAGCATCGGCTACCACATTTGCTTTCTCTGAATGATGCAAGATATCAATGTCATAGTCTTTTAATAGCTCAAGCCACTTCCGTTGCCTCAGATTTAGGTCCTTCTGCTTAAATATATATTGCAAACTCTTATGGTTAGTATATATGTCAACATGAATCGCATACAAGTAGTGGCGCCATATCTTTAAAGTAAAAACAACCGCTACTAGCTCAAGATCATGTGTTGGATAATTTTTCTCATATGGCCACAATTGTCTTGAGGCATAAGCTATTACTTTACCATGCTGCATCAATACACATCCTAAGCCTACTCCTGAAGCATCATAATACACTGCATACCCTTCTATGCCTTCTAGAAGCACCAATACGGGTGTAGAAGTCAACTTATTCTTAAGATCTTAGAAACTCCTTTCACATGTGTCATTCCATTGAAACTTGGCTGCTTTGTGTGTTAGCTTTATTAAAGGTGTAGAAATTGAAGAAAATTCTTTAACAAGCCTTCTATAATAACCTGCCAACCAAGGAAACTACAAACCTCCGTAGGCATTATAGGTCTTGGTCAGTTCTTCATGGCTCTATATTTTGAGTACCAACCCTTATTCCTTCATTGGCTATAATATGACCCAAGAATGCTATGGTTTTTAACCAAAACTCACATTTAGAGAACTTTGCATATAACTTACGATCACGAAGAATCTGTAACACCTGACACAAATAATTATCATGGTCCTCTTTCGATCTTGAATACACTAGAATATCATCAATAAATACTATCACAAATACGTCCAAGAATGGCTTGAACACCCTATTCATCAAATCCATAAAAGTTGTGGTGCATTCGTTAGCCCAAATGACATAAATAAAAACTCAAAATGGCACCAAAAACTTTTTGCTCCCAAGCCCACACGTAAGTGTACGTGGTCGTGCAAGTAATATAGTGGCTTTTCGGGAGTCGAATATTGATCCCACAAGGACTTGTGTTTAACAAGCGATCTAATTCAAGTGTTACTATTCAAGTTAAAAAAGTGTGATTTGTAACCTAGAGAGATTTATTTTGATTTTATAACGATCGAATAGAAATAGCAACGATAAGTAAATTTGGTTGTAAACAATATATGGAGAGTTCCAGGATTGAGGCATTTACTTCACATTCATGCCTAACTATGGTTTCTAGTCGGTGTTAGTCTATCGTGATTGTTGATCTACAGGGTTGATATTCAACTTGGGAATGGTCATTCTCTAAGTACTGTACCCAAATTAATCTTATAACTACCTCAATGAGTGGTGATATGAGTCTGTAATTCGGATGCATTAAACTATATTCCTATTTCATTAACCAAGTGGGGCGTTTAGGTATATTGCTATCCTAACCACAAATCATTCTTCAACAATTAATATATAACCATTAAATACATGATCCACACTTCTTACGTTCTTCATTCCATCTCTCCACTCCTATAGTCAATTCTTTTCGAGAAAAAGATTTATCCTAAAGTTCATGACGCTTTAGAATAGTAAAATAAGAATGCAAGAACAATCACATGATTTGATAAACAAATAAACCAACTATAAAACCATAATCAAGCAATCATGTTAGTAGAATCAACCCTATAATGAGGGTGTTTATACACTCATATTCATACAAACAATCTCCATAAAATAGTTCATAACTTTAAACTACAAGGATGAAAAGTAAAAGAAGAAAAACCCTAGCGTAGAGCCTTCATTGCCTTCTCCTCCTCTCCAATTCGTGTGTCTTTTAAGAGATTTAAAAAGATGTGAATAAATGTGGATAATTAATACTTTTATAGTGCTTTAGGTCATCCGTGAGGTTCCCCAAACGAATCCCAGGCATTAACAACTTTGCCCCCACCTAAAAACAAGTTAAAAACCAACTTTAGGTCGGATTTGGGGGTGGTGCGTCGTGTGGCTCATCGCAGGTGCAAACCAGTAGCATGGTGAAATACATGGTGCGGATCAAACCCTATCATTCATGATTGATGGTGCGGTTCATGACTTCCCACACACCATGGAGGGTTCGGCGCATGCCCTCCTCCATTGTGTGAAGGGTTACGTCCATCCTTCTCGTGCTTTCGTCCCTTGTTCACGCACGTCTTGTGGCTTGTTTGTAGGATTGATTTAGATTACATAGCTACTAAATTGGTATCCTACAACATCTCAAAACAACCATAAGGCCATACAACACAATAGAACAAATCCAAGTACACTAGAACAAGTATAGCTCAAGCTAGCGACACTAGTTTCCTCATCTAAGTTCTATTTGATCTTTTTGACTCTAGACTTGTTTCGAATGAACCTTAAACACTATGAACATGTACTTTAACACACAAATACACATATACACACTTAATAACTCAATAATCACATCAAGTTATCCTTAAAACTAAGCTAAATGCGCATAGATAATGACACTTAGGAGTATAAATATGCCTAAGATCACCACCGCACACTTAAAGCCTTGTTCGTCCTCGAACAAATATTTACATTAATGGCCATCAAGTAAGACTAACATTATTACTACAACTAAGAAACTCAAGCTAGAACTACACAAACCACATGAATAGCAAGTTCTTTATTTGACATGTCATATTACAACTTTGAAACACATGAATACTACTTCAAAACTTCCTAGCCTCAATACATGACTCTACCAAGTTGAAAAACTCATGCATATTACTCAAAAAAAAGATCATATAAGTCACATATATATTATCAAACATGTTCCCTCATCACAAGAGAGTCACCTATATTCACTCACAAATATGCAATTTAACACAAGAATGGGTGTACGAATCAAATTCCGCTCACTCTCACAAAGAATTAACATGTGACCTAAGATGAACCATAAGTTTGCCCTTAGTGTAGTACTCCACTAATATAAGAATGTCAAAACTCCAGATCCAGTAGGATTTTAAGGGTTGTAATATAGGTTAAGGGACTAGTAGGAACTATTTGGTCAAGAATAGTGACTATCTTCCCTAAACACTTTAATACGTCACAATTTCCTCTAAACTCATCTCTAACCAACCTATTTTACACCACCATCATCTTCCCAACTCTCTTTAATTTTTCCCCAACTGTTTAAGCTAGCTTACACATCTTATGTAAGGAGCATTTTCTATCAACACATGATTCACTTTTGATCAATTGTTTTTTCATTACATTACTCTCTACCAACAACACATAAATCTTGTCAACACACCAAAAGCTATTTACTTGGAGCATCACTTTCACTTTTTTCCTTCTTCAATTTCAATTTTTCAACTAAAACGCTTAGGAGTTTTGGATCAAACTATGGTTAATTGAAAGGAATAAGCTACATATAAGGCTACCAAAGAACAGGCTAAAGGCTCAATGGGGTTAACTAAGAGCATGCAAAAAGGGTAGATAAAGAGGGTATAAAATATGGCTATCAAAGAAATACCTATATCATCTCTTAAACTTAACATTCTTTATTTTTTTTGCAAACACTCCGGGAAAGTTCTAGAAATCAATATGCAACATAGAATATACCAAAAATCTCACCCATACATGGCACATGTTTAAGTCAAGAAGGATCCCTTTAGACTCTCAACCAAGCACTATCAAGAATTTAATATTAATCCAACATCATATAAGAGTCATACAAATGAGCCTAAGTGTTTCGCAGTAGTCATTCAATTCACTACACATGCTTCGACATTCAAAACCAACTTGCATCATGCAATCATGCGTAGCATCTAACTAGAGCACCTTTAAAATTTTAAAATTATTCCTAAAAATCAAAAAGGATACTGGGTTCAAAGGGCGTCCCCTAAAAAAAACCAAAAAGAAAAATCGAGGGGTGGATGAAGTGTGCTCCTAAATAAAACTAAAAATTACTAAAAGAAATTTTTTTTACATTTTTCAAATTTTCAGCAACATAAGCAAAAAGCAAATAACCAAAAGACTCTTATAGCACACTCCACCCTAACCAAATTGGAAGATTTCCACCCCACACTTAAAATCACACTTTGTCCCCAAAGTATAAATTAAAAGTAAGGATAGAAATACTCCTTGAGGCCTCTAGGCCTAGCTAGTAGCATCATACTTATCAAGGAGATCTGGGGGGAACCCCACACTCAGTTTTTGCCATGCTCCTTAGCTAAGATCTCAGGTACTCAGACTTTTCCTCAACCCGTCAACTCAAAATAAAAACAAAAACAAAAGTGATACTAAAGAAATCTAAAAAACTAAAATACTTACCTTAACATAGGTTGCCTCCCAAACAGTGCCTGATTTATTGTCGCACGACTCACATCACAATTTCATCATCCATGTTCTCCCATCATCTTCCTTCTACATGGAGCCCATCTTCTGCTTCTTTTCTGACCTCTCAAATGCTCATGATCAAGGTCTGCCACTTTTGTTACACCTACTTTTCATCATGCCATTCAGGTAGGGCAGGTTTAGGCTTATTGGTCGATTCAGACAACTTTATAAGAGTGTTCGAAGAAGTAATTAATGGTTTGCACTCTTCCACCCCACACTCATCCACTTCCATAGTTGTGATCATTCATAGATCTCTATAGTGTGAAGGTGTGTTGAGTGTTTTGTACACCCTGAAGACCACCTCTTTATCATTCATTCTTATCTTGAGCGTGCAATCTCTCACATCTATCAATGCTCTACAAGTAGCCAAGAATGGATGACCCAATATGATTAGTACCCTATCATCTGCATCATAATCAAGAACAACAAAGTCAGCAGGAATAATGAACTTACCAACCTTAATAAGAATATCTTCTATAATTCCTTCGGGGACTACTCTAGATCTATCCGCATTTGTAACACTACTGAGGAGGGCCTTGTCTTTCCCAAACCAAGAGTATTAAAAAGTGAAAGGGGCATCAAGTTTATTCTTGCCCCCAAATCACTCAAGGCATGGACAATGTCACTTTTACCAATTTGTATAGGGAGGGTGAAACTCCCAGGGTCCTTGAGCTTTGTAGCCATCTTGCTCATAACCACAAAACTGAACTCTTCAGTAAGTGATACCATCTGAATATCACTAAGTCTTCTTTTGTTGGTCACCACATCCTTCAAGTACTTAGCATACTTTGGCATTTCCTGTAAAACATCTACAAGAGGAACGTTAATGTGAAGTTCTCTGAATGTGTCAAATAACTTCTCAAAATAAGCATATTTTTTTTCTTTATTGATCCATTGAGGGAAAGATGGTGGTAGTCTTTTTTAAGGCTTCTCAACCAACTTTTCACTAGGGTACTCAGAATTCCTCTTTTTGTCAGCTTCTTTGGGATGAGTTTGCTTCTCTGTTTGCTTTGGTGTAGTTAATTCATCTTGCACCTCATAATTTTTCTTTGGAGGTACATCAATCAAATCTTTACCACTTCTCAATGTGATTGCCATGACTTGCTTTGGAGCTTTCTCTATATCACCAGGTAAACCCCCTTAAGTTCTTGAGTTCTGCGCCTGAGCTAACTGACCCATTTATATCTCCAAATTCTTTTGAGCAAGTTGCTGATTTTTGATTTCCGCAGCCATTTATTCTTGGTTGGCCAGTATTTTGTAAAGTCTCTTTAATATTGCTGGCCTGAGTGTTATTCTGGGCAACCTGCTTCTATTGAAACTGTTGGGGTTAAGACTGATTATTGCCCCATGAGTAATTAGGCTGACTCTTCCAGTTGTGGTTGTAAGCATTACCATAACTTTAATTACCTCTCTACGCATTACCTAGAAAATTCATAAACTTGGGATTTGATACACATAAGTCTAAAGAATGACCACTATTACCACAAATTTCGCACCAAGCCTGAACTTGCTGAACCGCATTAACTTGTGCCTGAGGTTGAGCCACACTCAACTTGTTGAACTGGGCTATTATTTGATTCTGAAAGCTGGCCAATTATGCGAACAATGATGTGACACCATCTACCTCAATCAAACCTGTAGGCTTCTTCATCAGGCTTCTAGACATATCACTATCTAATCTGGATTACCTTGTACAATTCTATTGATGAGAGTGTACAACTCATCATCGGTTTTCTCCAAAGCTTGACCACCTGCTGCTAAATCTAACAAAATTTTTGTGTTGTGGTCAAGACCTTTAACAAAAGTGTGAGCTAATACCTCATTGGTCTATTGGTGATGTGGACAATCTCTGAGAAGTGACTTGAATCTCTCTCATGCATGATAGATATTCTCATCTGGCTTTTGCTTGAAACTCAGAATCTTACTCCTCAACCTTGTGGTTTTGTTCGAAGGAAAGAATCGGATAAGGAACTTCTTTGCCAAATCGTCCCAAGTTGTAATTGAGTTTGAAGGTTCTGCCTTCAACCATTTCTTCACTTCTTCCAAAAGTGAGAATGGGAAAAGTGTGAGTCTCACATAGTCTGTAGAGACTCTAGCGGGGATTAAAGTATCACTGATCTCCAAAAAGTTTTGTAGATGAACCTATAGATCCTCATGTGATAAGCCTGTAAACTATCGGCTTGTGTGCAACAATTGCACCATGTTTTGCTTTAGCTTAAATCTGCTCCTGCAGGTAGCTTTTGAATACAGGAGGTCACATTAGTTGCGAGTGGGATTGCCACATCGCGTACTGTCCTACGAGATGGTTGTTCATCACCCATTGTTGTAGGAATAGTCTCATCCTCTTGAACTTGTAGGATTTGATAGACAAGTGCTACTTCTGTTCTCAATTGGTACAAGCATCGCTCAGGTTTGGGATATGGTTCAACCAATTCCCTTTTGCTTGCCAGCTTACTCAATATTCAAACCTGTACTTGCAAATTCTGTAGCTAAGACCAAGTTGTTAGCACTTATCAAACAAAATAACACAACTGGAAATTAGAAGGTTGCTAATTTTCAAGTCTCTGACAACGACGCCAGAAACTTGTTGCTCCCAAGAACACATGCAAGTGTACGTGGTCGTTCAAGTAATACAGTGGCTCTTCGTGAGCCAAATATCGATCCCACATGGACTTGTGTTTAACAAGCGATCTAATTCAAGCATTACTATTCAAGTTAAACAAGTGCTATTTGTAACCTAGAGCTATTTAGTTTATTTTTATAACTACAGAATATAAATAGCAATGATAAGTAAATTGGGTTGTAAACAATATATGGAGAGTTCCAAGATTGAGGCATTTACTTCACATTCATGCCTAACTATGGTTTCTAGCCGATGTTAGTATCTATCGTGATTGTTGATCTACGGGGTTGATGTTCAACTTGGGAATGATCATTCTCTAAGCATTCTACCCAAATTAATCTCATAAATACCTCGTTGAGTGGTGATATGAGTCTTTAATTCGGATGCATTAAACTATCTTCCCATTTCATTAACCAAGTGGGGCGTTTAGGTATATCGTTATCCTAACTGCAAATCATTCTTTAAAAAACAATATGTCACGCCTCAAATTCCAACGGGGCGTACTGGCACCCGAAGCCGTTGAGGCCCGAGAGAACCAATCTTTACTCATGTACATTCATATGCATGTCTCTGTATGAATATCATTCTATCTCATGTAACTATATGATACCAATTGCGGAAGTCATGGAAAACATATTCTATATATGAAACTTGGTTGTTAGGGCCTTCAAGTCAAAACATACATTCCTTACATCCCTTTATTTGTCCCACAACATCTACAAAGCCTCTAACAGATACATATGTATAATCAACCTAAAGTCGGGACAAGTCCCCACTTTATACAATATCAAAACAAATGTAAGCATGACACGGAAAGCACCGAACCGAGCTGGAGCTCACCAATAATCCGAAGATAACCCGCAGTCTACTGTGGAGGTCTATTAGCACCTGTGACTGCAGCAAGTAAGGTAAGTCCCCCAAGGGACGTTAGTACGAAGAATGTACTGAGTATGTAAGGCCATAAGAATCTGTATGATACATAAGTACTTTAATGGAATCCAACAAGTGGGTAATCAATATGGATAAACCTCCATTCTGTATATGTGTGGAACCATGTACATTACTTCCGTTATTTCATTATTCGATCATTCGTTCTTATCATTATCATTCATATATACCTTCCTTCAAGTACTTTACTTTCTTTGCTTTTACCTTTATCCTTATTACCATTCATCCAGCTGATCAGTGGGCCATATGTCATTCATCCAACTGATCAGTGGGCTATAGTACAATCATCCACCTTATCGGCGGGCCATAACATAATATAATGTAAAATATCAACAATCATCCACCATCAACAATCATCCACCTTATCGGTGGGCCATAATATAATATCTATATATATATATATATATATATATATATATATATATCTTCCTTCATTCCTTTACTTGTGAGAGATTGATACCTTCACTTGTGTGAGATTGATACATTTTGTGAGAGATTGATACCTTACTTGTGTGAGATTGATACATTTGCTTGTGAGAGATTGATACCTTTACTTGTGAGAGATTGATACATTGGTAGTGGAAACATTATTGGAACTTTGGCACTTAACATTATTGGAACCATGTCCACCATTATGTGACACATGAATAACAATTAATCAATGGGTAAGGAACATGTGAATAACAATAGATGACAACCTGAAATGAGATACCTTAGAACATTTCGGAATGGAACAAGTACAATGACAATGTGAACACTATATGCTGCGTAAGGATATGGAAAGAGTAACCTTACATACCTTATCTTCCCAATATGAATATACAGTCCTATATGTGAATTCAATAATCCATCTCCTTCCTTACGTGTTACTCTACAACACAAGTACATAACAGAACTTACGATAACAACTAACTACATTACAAGTGCATGAAATGATAATGAACTACGTGACTGCTACATAGCGTCATTTCGTCCTTCTTCAATACAACTCACTGAATTATCATACCAAAAATACCACAACATTCCACACATTGACCAAGACCTCATAAACCAATAGCATTTCACACCAAGTTTATACTTTACACTCCCTCGTTAACACTACATCACATTTACTCCATCAAGTCATCTCAATAGCTTTCATAATAACACATGAAAAATAATCCATAATTTATAACATTCAAAATACCTCCGAGATACTCCTTTAAAGTCATTCAAAAGGTACCATAAGTTGATAATTGCATCCAAGAAGGGTATAGGGGTTTGGGGGGGTCAAAGAAAGACAAAAACATTCAAAACGAAGTTCTGGGCTGACCTGTAAAGCCACCTTCTCCCTCATGTGGTTGAGGTGCATCCTCAGGTGACCATTGGCTTTGTCCAGAGTCACCTGCGTTGGCATCTGTGCCCGCAGGTGCCCCACCCGCGAGGGCGGATGCCCGTTTCAGCCTCCGGGGCTCATTTTAGGGTTCTTATCCGCAATGAATAGTCCATGATTATAACTGAGCTTATCTAAACATATTTTAGATCATCTTAGATTCCAATTAACAGTCATGGTTTCACAACACACATAAACATCACCAAAACTACATTTTCTTTTCAATACGCCACCGGTTCCATGTACAATTTCACAACAACAATTCCAAATGTTACACACAAAGAGAAAGAAAGTTAAGTACATAACCACATATTACATGTTGATATTTAATCCATCAAATTCACTTCCTTCAAGACCACAAGTCCACTTTCAAGTTTACAAGGCAAAACCCTTTACCGATTAAGCAAAAGTACACTGTTTTACACATAGTGAACGGTCCAACACTTTGCCAACATAATCAACATGATTTATACACCATCATAACCATATAATATATTGAACCATAAGATTGAACACTTATCCAAACTTGCAAAGGAGTGATCTTGTCGAAGGAGATAGTTGCCTTAGGGTTTGGAAGAGAAGAGAAATATCTTGTGGAAATTTCTAGATTTGCATGTGTGTCTAAATGAATAAAAATATGATTTTTACACCTTATATAGTCCTTTTAAATCTCATCCTTAGCCACACTTGATCAATAATTGATAGGTTTACTTAGTCAAAGAAAGAATGGATCTTTTTTTCCATTTTGGCCCATGTCTTTCTTGTAAATTTTTGGGCCCTCAAATTGAGCCCATGAACACATGTGAATTCATCCCAACCAAATTAATGTGTAAAACCCCAACAAATCTCATGTTTAAATAATTCCATAAATGTTATGGTAATAACATAGGTTAAAAAATGTACGGGGTGTTACACAATATATAACTATCAGAGACATGATCCACACTTATTACATTTTTCATTCCATCTCTCCACTCCTATGGTCAATTAATTTTGATACAAAGATTTATCCTAAAGTTCATGACGCTTTAGAATAGTAAAATAAGAATGCAAGAACAATCACATGATTTGATAAACAAATAAACCAACTATAAAACCATAATTAAGAAATCATGTTCATAGCCTCAACCCTATAATGAGGGTGTTTATCCACTCATATTAATACAAAAAATCTCCATAAAATAGTTCATAACTTTAAACTACAAGGATGAAAAGTAAAAGAAGAAAAACCCTAGCGTAGAGCCTTCCTTGCTTTCTCCTCCTCGCAAATTCGTGTGTCTTTCAAGATATTTAAAAATATGTGAATAAATGTGGATAATTACTCCTTTTATAGTGCTTTAGGTTATCCATGAGGTTCCCCAAACGAATCCCATGCATTTAAAACTTTGCCCCCACTTAAAAACAAGTTAAAAACTAACTTTGGGTCGGATTTGGGGGTGGTGCGCCGCGTGGATCATCCTGCGCACAAACCAGTAGAATGGTGAAATACATGGTGCATATAACACCCTATAATTCATGATTGATGGTGAATTTCAAGCCTTCCCACACGCCATGGAGGGTTCGGCGCATGCCCTCCTCCATTGTGTGAAGGGTTACATCCATCCTTCTCGTGCTTTCGTCCCTTGTTCACGCATGTCTTGTGGCTTGTTTGTAGGATTGATTTAGATTCCATAGCTCCTAAATTGGTATCCTACAACATATCAAAACAACCATAAGTCCATACAACACAATAGAACAAATCTAAGTACACTAGAACAAGCATAGCTCAAGCTAGCGACACTAGTTTCCTCATCTAAGTTCTATTTGATCTTTTTGACACTAGACTTGTTTAGAATGCTCCTTAAACACTATGAACATGTAATTTAACACACAAATACACATATACACACTTAAAAACTTTATAATCACATCAATTTATCCTCAAAACTAAGCTAAACATGCATAGATAATGACACTTAGGAGTATAAATATGCCTAAGATCATCGTACAGTGTTCAAAAAGTTGTCTTGGTTATATATTTCTCTTTGAACCTTAATTGGTGGTAACCCAACCTCAATTTAATCTTTTATAAAAACTTAGCACCTTGTAACTGATCAAATAAATCATCAATTCTTGGAAGGGGATATTTGTTCTTAATAGTCACCTTATTCAGTTGTCGATAGTCAATACACATTATCAACGAGCCATCTTTCTTACGCACAGATAACTCTAGTGCACCCCAAGGGGATGTACTAGGCTTTATGAATCATTTTTCTAGCAAGTCTTTTAATTGCTCTTTTAACTCCCATTATTATGTCGGGGCCATTCTATACGGAGAAATAGAGATAGCTTGAGTACCTGGAATCACATCAATACCAAACTCCACTTCTCATTCTGGAGGCAAACCAGGAAGATCTTCAGGAAATTCATTTACCAGTGGAACAGTTTGAAGAATTGGTTGCTCCGCATCTATGTCTTTCACTCTCACTAGATGACATATGTAACCTTTAGACATTATTTTCTTTGCCTTAAGATAAGAAATAAATTTACCTCTTGGAGGCATCATTATTACCCTTTCATTCAAGGACTGCCTCTTTTGAAAAATATAAATGCACCCTCTTAGTTCGGCAATCTATTGTGGCATAACAAGAAGCCAACCAATCCATATCCATTATAACATCAAAATCTACCATTTCTGGCTCAAAAAGGTCAGCCAGTGTATCACGACCACAAAAAGTTATTATGTAATTTTGATACACTCTCCTAGCTATAACAGACTCACCAACTGGCGTAGACACTTCAAATAGCATAACTAGTGATTTTGGTGTTCTTTTAAACTTTCCAGCAACCAATAGAGTGACATATGATAGTGTAGATCCTGGACCAATTAATGCATATACATTATGTGAAAAGATGGACAATGTACCTTTAACCATATCAGGATAAGCTTCCAAATTTTATCGATCCGCTAGAGCATATGTACGATTCTAAACTCCTCTAGAACTAGCTGCTCCTTTAACACCTCTACCATGACCTGTAGGCTGTATACCCCTACCTAAAGAAGGCACTGATGATGACGATGCAATGGCTGATCCAGTAGGTCATGCCATACCACCCATGCCCCTTTGTGGGCACTCTCTTATCATGTAGCCCTATATACCACACCAAAAGCAAGCATCTATCCCAAACTAATATACACCTAAATGAAGCTTTCCATATTGATTATATGGATGTTGAGGAGGTATTAATTAGCTCATACTCCCTTGCTCTTGATACCCCACAGTCCTTGAACCTTGACTCTCACTTCTTTGCCCAAATTGATTGCCCTTGGACCCTTGAAACTACAATGGAGTACTAGTTGTAGAGTAAGAAGACAATGGCCTAGGCGTTCTATTAGTAAATCGAGGCCTAAACTCTCCTTGGGATGCCATAAACTGTGCCATAGATCTAGCCCTCTTGGAATATCTTTTTTCTGATTCTTGTGTTCTTCTTCTTTGCCTCTGGTCCTCTATTTTTTATGCACAAGCTTGTATCCTTGCTATTTCTATGTATTTATTCAAAGCATCAATAGTACAATCCCTAGCCAAATATGTATCAAATCTATCCACATATCGATGAACTCTATCATCCATAATAGCTACTACATTAGGAGCATACCTAGCCAAAGAATTGAACCAGAAACTATACTCCCTCATGCTCATATTCCTTTGGTAAAGATTTAAAAATTGATCTGCACGAGCCTCCCAAATCTCAAATGGAAGGTAATGATCAGTAAATTCCTCTTTGAACTCTTTCCAAGTAGCTGAAGGTGTGCCTATACCCTTATATCATTTTCAGTCTTCATACCATAATATAGCCTTCCCTTTTAATCTATATGCTGCTAGCTCAACTATCTCTTTACCAGATATATGCATGACATCCAAAGCCCTTTATATTTGATCAAAAAAGTCTTATGGGTCTTCATTAAGATCTGACCCGATAAATGTGGGAGGATCCAATTTAAAAAAATCATGTGTCCGTAGACTAACTGCCCTATCCGTACCACTAGTATTTGTAATTGAACTAGCTTGTCCTTGACCTTGTCCAGCAACTACATGATTCAGAAATTGCACCATAACTTTAAATCTTACTCAGTAGCATTAATAAGTGATTCTGAGGGTAATGCTCTCCTCCTTAGCTCTTCTGAAGATGGAGGAGTAGAAGAAGTCTGTAATGCAAACTCATCCTAAGCCTCACTTTAATTACCTTGTCTAGGTGGTGAATTACTGGTCCCTTCTCCGGCAGCCACATCTACTTGCTTACTTGTATTCTTACTCCTTGTAACCGATATCTTTACTATAATGAGAAAAAATAGATTCAATAGTTAAATATGACTCCACCTACAACTTTGGCTCTATTGCATGATCTAAGATATGAAGAAAAAGAGACAACTCCTAAATGGATCGTAGCCTTTTATTTATAGATGAGGTGCACAGTACACTCATAAGCAAGACCCTATATAGACATGTCTTTGTAGACTCCCTAGGATGACCCGCTCTGATACCACTTTTATCATGCCTCAAATTCCATTAAGGCGGATAGGTACCCGTAGCCGTAAAGGCCTGAGAGTACCAACCCATAAGCTTGTACTTCTCATGCATATAACTATGATAATCAAAGGTTCTTCCAAGTATGAATATGATGCACCGATAAAGATAAACCATGTAGGCAAGCCCAAAACTATATATACAAGACTTAGCCATTGGGGCCATAACGTCTAAAAGACAAGACACTACCATGCTTAACTTTACATTGGTTTATGATGTGATGTGAAATTACGACACTTGAGACGCTTAAAACGAGGAGTATTTGCAAGTTTAAGGGTACTTTTTGTAGATTTGATGTGTTTGTTGAGTGTTTGCAGGCCTTGAGGACTTAGAGATGAAAATGCTAAAAATTAGACAAAAAGGGCGTCAGACGAGCCTCACCACGATTGTGGGATCTAACCATGATCTTGCCTAGGCTATCGTATGTTGATTCAGAGATGCCATAATTAGGAGTCCATCAGACAAAAGATCCTATGATCGTGATATGATGTCACGATCGAACCTTGAGGTCATGAGATGTATGGGAATTACAACATGCGGGAGTCAAGTATAGAGTGATTAGATAACAGCTCCCACGACCGTACCTTAAACGTACAATCGTACTATGTGGTCGTAGGAGGAAGATCCAGATATGAAGAGTTGCAGGATCTTTGGCATAATGATCAGACGATGGGGATGTCACAATCATAGGAAGATGTCATGAGTTTGTACCTTATACCATCTGATGAAAGAACTACAAGACAAAAGTCCAAGTACAAAACCATGATAGACCAAGGAGGATCGTGGGTTCTAACCACGATCTTTCCTTCTTCTCATACGAGGCAGCCGACACCAGTTTTCTATTTTGTTTAGGATAAGATTTGTTAAGTCTATAAATACTCTTTTAAGGTTATTTTTAAGTGTTACGTATTATTATTATCACACAACATTATATTGTGGAATTCTAAGGCATACTCTTGGAATTTTCTAAATATTGGTTTAAGGGTTTTAATTCTATTTGAGATTTTAGAGTTTATTCATTATCGTGAGTTTTAATTCATGTTTTCATCTATGAATTCTAGTTTTGTTAATACAATTATGAGTAGCTAAACTCCACAACTAGGGTTGTGGGAACCATGACGGATTAACAAAGTAGGGTTCAAAGTACAAGGTGATTCTCGAAGGGTATTAGAGCATGTATTGTTGTTTCTTTTGAATTGGTTACTTTCTGACGAGTGCCCATGTTAGGACTCATCCTATGTCCACTATGGACTGTAGTAAGGGTATTTGGAAAGGACTAGTGAATCATCAACAAGACTTGGAGTTATCTTCATTTCATCAACTTTGCGTCGTGATACAGGAAAGGTTGTATTGGGATTATTGATAGGGGGCAACATAGAAACACTGATGATGCATTAACCTTTGTGCTTGAGGATAGTCATCTACAAGGGGCATAACATAGTTGGTTAGATGATACTTAACCTATCAATTTTGCATGTTGGATACCTTAACAGATCACTAAAGTATGGAGAACCTACAGAGTTATGAAGTTATTAGGGAACTCAGTCCTAGTGCTTGTCTCATCTTGATTACAACCTCAGCAAACAATCACTCTCTACTATTACTTTTTATTTTACCAAACCCCCCTCTTTTACTTATTTGTCAGTTACTCAGACAAACATAGTTGATTGGATTTTGACGTATTCCCTGTGGGATCGACCCCAACCTTATTGGGTTTTATATTTGATTCAACAACCGCTTTATACTTTCTGGGAGGTGTAAATTAGGCAACATCAAATTTTAGAGCCGTTGCCGGGGAACTACGATTACAGAGTTGATTGATCATGTTTATTGAAGTGTTGGTTTTGATTGGTGACTTTTATTTTCCTGCTATTTTAGGGTATAAGCTGGTGTATGCCCAACACTCGGAGTTAAATAAATCTCCTGATTCCACTTGACCAAGAAATTGAAAGAACTCTAAGGAATAATCGAAGAATGGTGAACAACAATGGAGTTCAAGATCCCACAGCTATGGGTGATATTCATAATCAGCCACTACTTAATCCGGCTGGTCATGAGACTGTAGACCAAATAACTGCTAGGTTGATGACTGATGAGAATACGAGACAAGCAGCTACTAGAAAAATAGATATAGACCATCAAGCAATGCAATAGGTAGCGCAACGTCTTATTGTACTTGAGGAAAGATATAAAAGACCTAGATTACAACAACTACCACTACAGTATCCCCCAATTTATGAGGAGCCAGAAGAAGATTTAGCCTATTTAGAGCTGGTAGAGACTGGTGCCATTATCCCACCAGAACTGCCTAAAGGAACTAAGTTTGATATTACGAGTAATATAATTCACCTCTTAAACTTAAAAAGGGTGTTTTCTAGCCTCCCTACTAATGATGCAAACATGTATGTGATGAATTTTATGGGAATCTGTACTTCATACAATCTGGCTGGAGTGAGTCAAGGGGTACTTCGGCTGAGGCTATTTCTGTTCTCTCTTACGGGGGAAGCAACCTAGTAGTTGGTTGAATTACTATGAGGTTCTATCACTAAGTGGCAGGAGCTAAGGAATCAGTTTTTGGATCGATTCTTTCCACCCTCTAGAATGTTACAACTGAAAGATGAAATCTATAACTTCAAACAGCTGCATTCAGAGGCACTTTATGAAACATGGTTGAGGTTTAATAAGAAGGTCCAGAATGTTTCAAACCATCAAATGAGTGGTAGGAATTTACTTGAGATCATCTATAGAGCTTTGAATGCAAATACCAAAGTTGTAGTAGACACCATCACTGGAGGAGCATTTATAAGTTTATACTGGGAGCATGCATCAGAAATTCTAGATCGGATCACTAAAACCAATTGAGGTTGGCATTCTCGGGAAGAACACCGACCCACGGGAACTTATGCAATTGGAGCGTCGGGAAAACAAATAGCTTTAGATGAAATGATGGCTTAAGAGGTAGCACAATTGAGGACCAAAATTGGATTACTTACTAAATAGTTTGCAGCAGCTGGAGCGGAAAAAGTTACTGTGGTGGGTACGCAAGGCAAGGCACCTAGGTATGGAGAGTCGAATTCTAAGGAAGAAGCCAAATATCTAGATAGAGAAGTGGCGGGTTTTTGAGACAAGGTACAAGGGTCTAATAAAGATAATTATAACTCAAGACAAGGCAATCAAGGTTGGAACTATGATAGAGACAATTATAATAAGTCAGGGTACAAATATAGAGACAGATATCATGACGGTGATTATAGGTGGAAACATGATTACAAGGATAAGAGTGGCCTTTATGTTCCACTAGGGAATCGTGATGCTGAGTCTGGAAATTCAACAATGGAAGCCCTACTTCCAAAACTTGTTAAGGGGTCAGAGAGTCAAGAAAGTTGCCTTAAGGAGATTAGGGCAAACATTTTAAGGATAAGCCAAAAGGTTGAGTCTCATTCTCCCGCCATCAAACAACTGGAACAACAATTTGGGTAAATATCTACCACATTGAATCAGTGTCAACCAGGCACTCTTTTGAGTAACACCGTCCAAAATCCCAAAAACGACGGTCATTACTTACCTATTGCTACTCGGAGTGGTAAGACTACTGTTGATCCACCATACTTGTTATTGATAATAAGAGAGATGAGCCTGTAGTACTTAATGATGAGAATGAGAACGAAGCCAAACATTTAGTGGTTGACGACAATGCATCTCAAAAGCCTTAAGTTGCTAAAAAAAAAGGCTAAGACTGATAAAGGAAAGGAAAAGTAGTCCCCTCGAGTGTTGAAGCCCATTCCACGTCCTCCTTCTCTATTTTCGCAAAGGTTAAAGAAGAAAGTCGAAGAGGAAAAATATCAAAAATTTATCTCCATGTTAAAAGAGTTATCAGTGAATATCCCTCTTGTCAAAGCTTTGGAACAAATGCCAGGTTATACAAAGTTTATGAAAGATTTGGAGATGAAGAAGAGAATTGTCAGTTTTGAGCTTTCGGATAATGTGCACCATTGTGGTGCAATCGCTTCCCGCTTCCTTGTTGAGGAAAAGAAAGATCCGAGAGCTTTCACGATTCCCTGCACTATCAACTCTTACCATTTTGCAAAGGCTTTGTGTGACTTGGGTGCTAGCATTAACTTGATGCCACTAGCAATTTTCAAGTAGTTGGGATTGGGGCTAAGCTAACTTCAATTAGACTTCTCATGTCGGATCGAACTGTGAGGAAGACGGTGAGAATTTTGTATGATGTGTTAGTAAAGGTGACATTTTTTTTTCCTAGTTGATTTTGTGATTCTGGACTGTGAGGTGGATTTTGAGGTTCCCATCATCTTAGGAAGACCACTCCTTGCGACTGGTCGTGCTTTAGTTGATTTGAAATCTTGGCAGATGAAGTTTCAATTAAATGACGAGCATGTTACTTTTAATGTCTGCAAATCCATGAAACAGTCGAAGGAGATATGTGTGGTGCTGGCCATTGATACTGTGGATGAGGAGGCACTTGTGGTTTCATTTGAAGAGAGACTGGGAGTTGAC
The DNA here is from genome assembly GCA_031232105.1 of Capsicum rhomboideum. Classification (NCBI taxonomy): domain Eukaryota; kingdom Viridiplantae; phylum Streptophyta; class Magnoliopsida; order Solanales; family Solanaceae; genus Capsicum; species Capsicum rhomboideum. The sequence goes on from CP124711.1 coordinate 109,513,413, forward strand.
ACTTACGGCAGTTATCATTAATTTTGAGAGTAATGGTATTGATGAATATGAGGAAACGGTAAAAGAACTTATTGGTAGGGGTTCCTACACTTATGCACCAAATAAGCTTGATCTTGATCTGAAGAATAGAGTGGCCCCACCAGCTCATCCTTTCTATTGCGGAGCCTCCTGTTTTGGAGCTTAAGGATCTTCCTTCCTATCTCCTTTATACATTCGTGAGAGTTAACAACACTTTACCCATTTTTATTGCAGCAGACTTGTTAGAGTGGCAAGTTGAGGCCTTGGTTTCTGTGTTGCAGAGGTTTAAGCTGGCCATTGGTTGGCCCATTACAGATATCATCGGGATTCCACCAAAATTTTGCATGCAAAAAATCCAGCCTGAGCCAGATTATAGACGTAGCATTGAGCATCAACATCGTCTAAACCCATCGATGCAAGAGGTTGTGAAGAAAGAAATCATCAAGTGGTTAAATGTAGGTGTGGTTTATCCTATTGTGGATATAAAGTGGGTGAGTCCTATTCAGTGTGCACCAAAGAAGGGTGGAATCATTATGGTTCCGAATGAGAAAAATGAGTTAATCCTGATGAGACCGGTGACAGAATGGAGAGTTAGCATGGATTACCGAAAGCTAAATTCTTAGACTGAGAAAGATCATTTTTTGATGCTTTTTATGGACCAGATGTTAGACCGTCTTACTGGTATAGGATGGTATTGTTTTCTTGATGGTTAATCGGGGCACAATCAGATTTCCATCGCCCTCGAAGACCACTTTCTCTTGTCCATATGGGATGTTTGCATTAAAAAGAATGCCATTTGGTCTATGTTATGCACCGACTTCATTTTAGCATTGCATGATGTCCATATTCTCTAATATAGTGAAAGACACTATTGAGGTGTTAATGGATGATTTTTCTATTATGGAAGATTCATTTGAGGACTGCTTGGCACACTTTACTAATGATTTGCGAAGATGCGAGGAATGCAACTTGGTGTTGAATTGGGAAAACTGTCATTTCATGGTAAAAAGGGTATTATTTTAGGACATCGGATTTCTAAGAAGGGGATTGAAGTTGATAAGGTGAAGATTAATGTGATTGAAAAATTACCAATTTTTGTAAAGGGGATTCGTAGTTTTTTAGGCCATGCAGGATTTTATAGGAGGTTCATCAAGGATTTTTCTAAGATTTCCAATCCATTGTGTAAGCTCTTAGAGAAGGAGGTGAAGTTTTTGTCTGATGATGCGTGCCTAACAGCTTTCGAGTGTCTGAAAGAGAAGTTTATTTCAGCCCCCATCATTGGTTTTCCGCATTGGACCTTATTGTTTGAGGTTATGTGTGATACTAGTGGTGTGGCACTAGGAGAAGTCCTAGGCCAAAGGTGAGAGAAGATCTTACATCCTATATACTATGCTAGCAAACCACTAAATCTAGCGCAGAAAAATTACACAGTGACTGAGCAAGAGTTGCTTGATGTGGTCTTTGCATTTAAGAAATTTTGGTCTTATTTGATTGGCACAAAAGTGATTGTGCATACTGACCATACAGCTCTTAGATATCTTATGGCAAAGAAAGATGTCAATTCGATATTGATTAGATGGGTACTTCTATTGCAAGAATTTGACTTTGAGGTCAAGGATCGAAAAGGGACGAAGAATCAAGTTGATAACCATTTATCACGCCTTGAAGAGAAGGCCATGCTAAACCTAAGGGATGATCTTGAGATTGATGATACTTTTCCAGACGAATAGGTGTTGGCAGCATCACAAGACTTAATCCCGTGGTTTGTAGATTTTGCCAATTTTTTGGCAAGTGATCTAGTTCGAAGAGATATGTCATATCAACAGCAAAAGAAGTTCATGCATGATATGAGAAAATTCTTCTGGGATGAGCCATACTTTTTTAGGGTGTGTGCAGATGGTGTAATTTATAGGTGTGTTCCTGAGGTCGAGATGATGAGTATATTGGAGGCATGTCATTCGCCTCTGGTTGGGGGTCACCATGGAGGTGCGCGGACTACGCACAAGATCTTGCAATATGGGTATTATTGGTCCACCATTCATAAAGATTCTCATGATTATTCGAGCGTGTGTGATTAGTGCCAAAGGCAAGAAAATATCTCAAGACGCCATGAACTCCCAATGACTACGATCCTTAAGCTCAAATTATTTGATGTATGGGATATTGACTTTATGGGACCATTCGTGAGTTATCATGGTATGAAGTATATCTTGGTAGCTTTTGACTATGTATCTAAGTGGATGTAGGCAATTACGCCTCCCAACTATGAAGGTAAGAGTGTCACAGCTTTCTTAAAAAAGAATATATTCTCACATTTCAGAACACCTCGGATTATCATTAGTGATGGAGGATCCTATTTTTATAATCGCTTATTAAATACCCTTCTTGAGAAATATGGGGTAAAACACAAGGTGGAAACGCCTTACCATCCTCAGACAAGTGGGCAAGTTGAAGTCTCAAATCGGGAGATTAAGCCCATTTTGGCAAAGACTATGAATGCCAATAGGACTGATTAGACATAGAGATTGGATGATGCACTATAGGCATATCATACTGCATTCAAGACACCAATTGGTACATCTCCATATCAGCTTGTGTATGGCAAGGCATACCACTTGCCTGTCGAGCTTGAGCATAAGGCATTATGGGCACTAAAGAAGTTAAATCTAGAATGGCAAGATGCAACCAAGTTGAGACTTGAGCAGATGAATGAGATGGATGAATTCCATCTCCATTCATATGAGAGTTCAGCCTTGTATAAGGAAAAGATAAAGCTGTATCATGATCGTAACATTGAGAAAAGAGAATTCACTACGGATGACATGGGGTTATTGTTTGATTTAAGGCTGAAGCTTTTTCCTGGAAAGCTGAGATCGAAGTGGAATGAACCATATAGAGTGGTCACAGTGTTCCCCTATGGTGCAATTGAGCAGGAAAATAATGATTGAAAGAAGTTTAAAGTCAATGAACAAAGGGTGAAACACTACATGGGTGAAAACAAGGATGCCCGAATGGTTTGTGATGTGGATCTAAAAGAGGCTTGATTAATCAAGCCAACCTAAGTTGTGTCGTGACGTTAAATCAAATTCTTCATGGGAGGCAACCCATGTTTTTATACTTTAAGTTTTATAGTGTAATGTTTGTTTTTGGTGCAGGAAACCACAGGAGAAAGATAGAACTGAATAGAACTCCGGACTGAACCCATGAAAGGGATAGTACGATCGTAGCATGAACATACGATCGTGGGTTTAGTCGTATAATGGGAGTTCTACAAATTGATATAGCAGGAGTCATCTCATGATTGGGTATCACGATCTTACCTAGAGGTATGATCGTGGTCTTAATCGTTTGATGATACTCCTGCAATCTATTAAAACTGAGCATTGAACATACGATCTTAAGTCACGATCATGGTTACAACACACGATCGTACTTAAGGTTCGTGTGTTCTTAGGTAAGTCTTCTGAATTCTACATTGTAAGGAAGGAATGCACAATCGTGGAATCACACCATAATCGTACAATCCTTTTGTCTGAGAGACCCATTAGTTTTAAAAATTGTTGACGCGACCCAACCCAATTTTTTACCTAAAGGTATAAAAGCTTCGAAAATCATCACCTGATGCCCCCTTTCACTTTCAAACATACTCTCTTGGAAAATTATCAAACCCTAAGCATTTCAAAGGCTAAAATCAAAGCGGTTACCTGCTATTTTAAGTCGATACTCCCAATTTCATCACTTTTATTCTACTCCGTAAGTTTACACCACTTTTAACATACTAATTTTAGGATTTTCACTTAAATTTTGTTGAAGGTTTTGTACATATGAGAGTGGGAAGAAATGGTGATGGGTGTGTGCGTTTTTAACAACGCAGGGGAAATTTGAGTACTCAATAGGGTTTATGAAAGGGTCAAATTCTTAAGTGGTCAAATCTGATCGATGTTTGAGATCTTATGACACAACCTACGACCATGGTTTTGACCTACGATCGTGGTTTCGACCTACGATCGTAGGTTGGATTGTTGTAACATACTGGATATTGAATCCTATGAGCTCATCATACGAACACATCCCACTATCGTGATACCAACATGCGATTGTGGTATGTGATCGTCTGATGTGATAGGAATTTACTGATCTTAGGATCCGACCTATGATTAGAAGGTACGATCGTACCATCATTGCACGATCGTAGGTTGTGATCGTCTGATTGATGTACTGAAATTCTATCTCTGAAGAATCAACCTGCAATCAGAAGGTACGATCGTAACTTCATTGCACGATCGTAGGTTGGGTCGTCTGTTTGAGAATCTGAACCTGCATCTTTTGTGAACTATGATCTAACTAGTTTTTCCAATACAGGTACAATGTCACCCAAATCCAAGCAAGCTATCAACAAGGCTATCCAAATACAAATTGCCAAAAAAAGAGCTCCACCAAGCTCCTCAGAGTGTAGGTCCACATCAAGTGGGTCCGAGGAGGAGTACGACCTTAGCTTCTCCGATGACCAAGTCATTCCTGGGGAAATAAGGAACAGGGCCAAGGAAAAGGCGGCCACATCCACTACTATAGTTGAGGCTTCTATGTACATCAACATTCCCTAATCTGAAGAGGCAAGGCATGACACCCAACAAGGCGGGGGTGCAGATGTTGTTGATGTTGATGATGGCTCACTACTAGATGCGAGTGAGGAGGATTCCACCTTCTAGCCTTCCAACACTGATGTTCCTTCTAGGTCCAGTCAAAGGGGCCTTGATCTAAGATGTTGGGGTGTACCAAACTCCTGGAATATTATATGGACAGGATCACCCTCAAGGATAACGCGAACCAAAAAACGAGCGTCCAAGAGGAACCAATGATACTCAGTGAGTATCTACAAAGGATGCCAGAGGTTGCCCAAGTATTTGAGTGGTATCAGTTGGGGTGGATGACTAGGCCACTCCAAATTTATAGTGGTGAGATGGTAAGGGAATTATATGTAAATTATGCCACAACTCTGAAAAACATGACTCCCTCCGGCAAGGAAAAGGACATGAAGAAACATCCCCGCATGGACATGATAATGGTGTGGGGAAAAGATATTGAAACCTCCATAAAGGCTATCTCTAAAGCCTTGTTTGGAGAAGATTTTGTACCGGCTGAAGAAACTCCAGAATATGAATACTGCATGGCCGAGTTGAAGAAATTGAAACAGTTATATGCGGAGGACAAAGTGATGCACTACATATGGTTAGCATGTAACTTAGAGTAATTGAAAGAAAACTTAGTGCAGTCAGGTTTAATTAAGCAAGCCTACCTATTTTTGAAAGTAGGTTTTAAATGATACCCCTTCAAATTATGTTTTGTAGTGTTTGCATGTACTGTATTATAACCAATGTTAGGATCTAAATATGGCATTAGGATTGTAAATAGGATAACCTGGCTGACCTTGCATGAAATGAATAAGTAGTAGCATAGAAGAAAGCCCTGAGCCATAAGTGAGTGAGGTACTTTACTTAGTCGGTATGTGTGTGCGATATGGAACTTGCCTAAATAGTCTTCCTGAAAGCCGTAGGATTAAAGTTTAGGAAAGGATCATAGGTCGTGTTTAAATTATTCCACTTTAGCCTAAATAACCTACCAAATAAGTTTGTATCCCTTGAACCCAAATTTTGAGCCTTAGACTGTTTCTTTGACCTACCCATGTCACCTTTCCAGTTTTACAATGAACCTTCTTTGGACATGGTCCCTCCTTGGACACTGTGTACCTCAGCTCAAGCAAATAGCCTAAGTTGAGGGTGGCTATTGTATAGGGATGCGTAAAAATTGGGTATGAAGATTTAGTAGTAAAAAAAAAAAGAACTCGGGCGCGGTATTAGTAAAAGAAAAAAATAATATAGTGAAATTTTTGAAAATAAAACCGCACCCGAGGTCCAAAACAAAATAAAATGAAAAATGGAGAAAAGGGCGAAAAATGATGAAAGGTAGGAAAAGTGGAGCCAAAAGTAGTGTAGTGCCAAGGGGGAATGACTCAATGTATTCAAATGTACCATACCTGTCCCCGAGCCTGCATTACAAGCCTAGAAAGACCTATAGTGATCCTAACCCGAATATTTGAAAGCTGAAGCATAGAAAATAAGGGCAAGCCTATGGTATCAAACGCACACAACCAGACTTCTTTGTGAGAGTGAGATATTTGATTCAGACCCGATATTGGATTTCATTACATATGTCGAGTGATTAGGGACTTTTTTATTGTGAGGGCATAGGGGTCACAGTCCAGTTGTTGCTTGTTTAGGTAGTGTATTATTCAATGAGTTAGATTGCCTAGCTTCAATGTACTGTCATATCCTGATCCCGTTGTGTTTTAGTACTTGCTATATACATTACATTGGTTGTTTCTGAGTAATAGAGGGTGTTGAATGTGCTTTAATGGTTTGCATGTGTGTTTTGAAAAATTGACTGACATAGTGATCTTGAGTTTGATCTAGGTTAAACCTCTTAGATAGTTTAGTATTTTGTTTGCCTGAGGATATGCAAACATTCTAAGTTGAGGGTGTTAATGTGCCGTGAAATAATGGCACTTGAGACACTTAAAACGAGGAGTATTTGCAAGTCTAGTGGTACTTTTTATGGATTTGATGTGTTTGTTGAGTGTTTGCAGACCTTGGGGACTTAGAGAAGAAAATGTTGAAAACTGGACAAAAAGGGCATCAGACGAGCCTCACCACAATCGTGGGATTAACGATGATCGTGCCTAGGCTATCGTATGTTGATTCAGAGATGCCATAATCAGGAGTACATCAGATAAAAGAGCCTATGATCATGATATGATGTCACGATCGTACCTTGAGGTCGTAATATATATGGGAATTACACCCTGTGGGAGTCAAGTGTAGAGTGATCAGACGACAGCTCCCACGATCGTAACTTGAAGGCACGATCGTACCATGTGGTCGTAGGAGGAAGATACAGATTTGAAGAGTTGCAGAATTTTTAGCACAACGATCAGACGATGGGAATGTCACAATCATAGAAAGATGTCACGAGCCCGCACCTTCTACCGTCTGATGAAAGAACTATAAGACAGAAGTCCAAGTATAAAACCAAGATAGGCCAAGGACGATCAAGGGTTCTAAATACTCTTTTAGGGTTATTTTTAAGTGGTATGCTTTATTATTATTACACAACATTATATTGTGGAATTATAAGGCATATTCTTGGAATTTCTCGAATATTGGTTTTAGGGTTTTAATTCTATTTGAGATTTTGGAGTTTATTCATTATCATGAGTTTCAATTCATGTTTTCATCTATGAATTCTAGTTTTGTTCATACAATTATGAGTAGCTAAACTCCACAACTAGGATTGTGGAAACCATGACGGATTAACGAAGTAGGGTTTGAAGTACAAGGTGATTCTCAAAAGGTATTAGGGCATATTGTTGTTTCTTTTGAATTGGTTGCTTTCTGATGAGTACACGCGTTGGGACTCATCCTATCTCTACTCTGAACTGTAGCAAGGGTATTCGGATAAGACTAGCGAATCAACAACAAGACTTGGAGTTATCTTCATTTAATCAGCTTTGAGTCGTGATACGAGAAAGGTTGTATTGGTATCATTGGTAGGAGGCAACGTAATAACACTGATGATGCATTAACCTTTGTGCTTGAGGATAGTCGTCTACAAAGGGCGTAACATAGTCAGTTAGATGATACTTAACCTATCAATTTTGCATGCCGGATATCTTAAGAGATCACTAAAGTATAGAGAACCTATGGAGTTATAAAGTTATTAGGGAACACAGTCCCAGTGCTTGTCTCATCTTGATTACAACCTCGGCAAATAATCACTTATTACTATTACTCTTTGTTTTAACAAACCCCCATATTTTACTTATTTGCTAGTTACTCAGACAAATATAGTTGATTGGATTTCGACCTATTCCCTGTAGGATCGACCCATCCTTATTGGGTTCTATATTTGATTCAACGACCGTTTTATACTTTTTAGGAGGTGTAATTTGGCCGACATCAGTCTACAAAGACTCTAAAAGATACATGGACTTAGTTAAGGTCAGGACAAGCCACCGCCTCACTCTTAACTACTATAGAATACTAAAACATATATAACAGACTCGAAAAGCCCCAAATCAACCTGGAGCTCACAAATAGCCGCTGGATGTCCTGTGCTCCTACTAGAGAGGTCTACTAGCTGAAGTATCTATGACTGTAGCATGAAATACAGGTCCCTCACAAAGGATGTCAGTACGAAAGAATGTACTAAATATGTAAGGCATAAAGTAACTATGTGTAAAATAGGAGCTCAAATGAAATCAAAACAAGTGTATAAGTAAGGATAATAGACCCCCTATGTTTGAATTGTGGAACCTTATACATTACATTAGTTTCTTCACATTACCCTTCTTAATTTATAATCTTAGTAAGCCATGTGATGTAACTGACCAACTGATCAGTGGTAAATACATAAGTTGAGATAGACCCATGCTAGGCTTACGCCCCTGAGCTGTCACTCATATATATATCAATTGGGATCGGTCCATTCTAGGCTTTCGCCTCTAAGCTGCCACCCATACATAACCAGATTTGTGTTACTTAGTTTATTTAACCTTTGAGATTGTTACTTTGGTGGTCATGACATTATTGAGCTTTGGGACAATAGCCCACTAGTAAGAGACATGTGAATAAGCACTTGGTGCAATAACAATAAGGTAGGGAGTAGTTTGTACAGAAATGGAATACTTAGGAGCTGAAATAACACATAGATCTTATTTGACTAAAAGGAGAACTCATGAAGCTTTCTATTGAATGTAGATACACAAATTTAATAAAAAGCACGTATTGAAGTATTTTAACACATTAGGGAGTGGAAACAAGGTCGTTAGCAATATTGGAGGTCGTACGCTGCCACTATGTATCATTTGCTATAGGAGAACTTTGGAAGCTTACTTTGTAACACAAGTGTTAGATTTCATGCCAAAGAATATGGGATAGAGTAGCCTTACATACCTTGTTGTACAACTCCGGTATTACCCCGAATTAACCTCCTACTTTTTGGATTATTTATCTACAATAAGGTAAGTGGTAAAACTAGTATTAGTATCTAATCAACATATTTAGGCTGCTCAACCACACCAAAATAGTAGCCGAGTAGTAACACCATAATTTATCGAAATAAGGGTGTTCTTTTAAACCTTTCTCCTCCAATAATATTTGTACAACACACAAATTCATATAAGATCCTCAGAGACTCATTTGGCTTCATAATATGTACAAAATAGTTCTCAAAGTGTGATAGGCAGAAAATCTTATACAACATCTAATTAAGTGGTGTATCATTACACCTTTCTTTTATATGTCAATACTAACTATTCACATCCCTTTTTAAGATCAACCAAGTTGTCCCCAACATATACATATAACACAGCCCCTAAAATAGTTCCAAAATCCTTTCATCACACTAGGGAATTGGTCACGCCCCGTACCCCAATGGAACGGATTGGCACCTGTAGCTGATAAGGATCGAGAGAACCAAGCTTTGCTTACATTCATTCATATGCATGCCATAAGGAACACTACTATCACATAAGGACATAAAGGACCAATATCGGAAATCATGGATCATGATGATATATATATACGCGAAATTTGTCCTTCAGGACCATCAAGTCAACCAGACACGCATCTCTTTCTTCCACATTCATTTACACACCCATATACGTCTACACAAGCCTCTAAGAGAAATACATACACGACCAACCTAAGTTCGGGACAAGCCCTGCTTTACATAATATGTACGATACCAAAATCAATGTACAACTTGGACACGGAAAGTCCCGAACCAACTGGAGCTCACCAAAGATCAGTAGATGTCCTGCAGCTTACTGGGGAGGTCTACTAGAACCTGTACCTACAGCAAGTAAGGTAAATTCCCCAGAAGGGGTCAGTACGAAGAAAGTACTGAGTATGTAAGGCTGTATCAATACATAAGAACTTTAACGGAAAAATACATTACGAGAGAATGCCCAATTATGGATAAGCCATCAATCTATATGTTTGGAACTGCGTGCATTACTTTCGATACTTACTTCATTTTTGTACCTCTTCTTACTTGCTTGCCAGTCATTAGTTATATATTGCCCGGGCCCAACTAATCAGTGGGAAAATAATATCGTCATGCAGGTGTTCATGTCACCCCATGGATACACCCATACTTGTTGGGATAGTCATCATGAAGGTGTTTTCTTTCACCCCATGGATATAATCATGAAGGTGTTTATTACACCCCATGGATACAATCATAATATTAGGATCATCATCATGAAGGTGTTTATTTCACCCCATGGATACACTCACTCATGACAGATTATTACATTGAGGAATATGACATTTTTTGAAGCACACATATATGTATTATTTTATTCATTACTTTAAGATTGATACAATGATAGTCACAACTTTACTTGAAGCTTGGATCATTAACCAATGAGTGAGAGACATGTGACTAAGTTGGCAACATAACATTCTTGGAAACATAACACTATTGGAACCATTGAACCATAATCAATGAAAAAGAGACATGGGTATAATCACTATTGGAACTTTGGAACTCAACCTTGTTGGCTTTTGGAACCTTAGTCAATAAACATGAGACATGTGATTCACAACCAATCAAGAAGTAGGAAACATGTGATAGCAACCATTGGAAACCGAAAATAAGATACCTTAGCACATTTCAGAATAGGACTAGTGTAATGTCAATGTGAATACTATTTGCCGCACAAAGATACGGACAGAGTAACCTTACATACCTTGTGTTCTCAATACGAATATAAAACCTTAGTTGTGCATAAAATGTCCCGCTCCTTCCTTATGTTTCACTCTACAATACAAATACACAACGGAATTTAAATTAACCACCGACTACCTTTCAAATGCACATAACGTCAATGAGTTACATGTGTGCCTTTAAAATGTCATTTCCCCTTTGACAATACCATTGATAAAAGAATCATACCAATATTCCCAACATTGACCAAAATAATAAACCATTAGCATGTCACACGAAGTTCATACTTTCCCCTCTTCATCACCACAACATCATAATTATTCCATCAATTTACTTCATTACACCTCACAACAACAAATCGGCCAAAATTCCACAATTTACACTTATATAAAAATAACAAGTTTAATAACATAATCACACCATACATGTTGTTATTTCATCCATACCATGCTCTTTCATCAAACTCACAAGTCATAATTCAAGTTACAATTTCATGGATTTCACATCTTTCACAAAAAGCACAAAGTTCCATATCCAGCACTTCCAAGCATAACCAACATGATTTACATACTCTCCCATGCATATAATATATTATTCCATAAGAATAATTACTTACCTAAGCTTGAAAATTGATGATTTTGCTCCAAGAAGTTTGCTTAGGGTTCTTGAGAGTTGAGAGAAATTTTGGGAAATTTCTAGAGATGTGTAGTGTACTCCTTTGAATAATACCAGATTTTTCCACTTATTTATAGTCCCTCAAGTCTCCTTGGCATTAAATGCCATGTACAAGTGGTCAAGGGTGAAGAATGGGTCAATTTTGGCCTAATTGGGCCATATCTTTTGTCTCATTTTGGGCTTGTATTGAGCCCAAATCAATTAACCCAATAATTTATCATGTTTAAATCATTTCATATGCATTACGACAATATTCCCACTCACGTAATTCATATTCATAGCCTCAATCCCAAAAACAAGTGATTCTAGCCACGTATGGCCTATTTTGACCATAAGGGTAAAACCGTCATTTTTATGCCAAATTCATTCTCGCGTAATTTTATCATACCAATATAATACTTTACTCATTTCATGTATATGCTCATGGTTGTAGAAGAAACGTGGAAAAAATCGGCCTGGTACGCCCCCGGGCACCCTTGGGACTTAGAAATTTCCAACTTTTGAAAAAAGTGGCAAAACCAGCCTGGCACGCCCTTGGGCGCGCCAGCTTGCTGCCTGTGGACAAAACATTTTGGCCCAGAGCGTCCTGGCGCGCCCTCTGGCATGCCCCACCCTTAGATTTTTTGAAATTTTCATTTTTTGACTTTTCTTCGCGGGTTAGGTTGGATACTTCAAGTCCTATTCTTTAACTTACTTCTTAACCTTAATATCCTTTGTTTAGAGGTCCTCTTAGACTCATTTTGAACCCCACAAATGCTCCGTTAAAACCATAAAACACCTCCTAGGAAGGTTTAATCACATACACGAGGTCTAAATTCAATTATCTCATCAATAGCATTACAAAATACATACGTATGGCGCTCGACACCTAAGTAAACATTGTTCAACGTCTTTAAGTAGGGTTAGGAAAGTACGGGGTGTTACATTCTCCCCCCCTTAGGAACATTCATCCTCGAATGTTAACTATATTGTTTCAATTACAACAAATGTATCTCTACATTAGCATACATATACATAAACACTTAAGGCTCATGGAAACTTAATTTTTAATACTCCACTTCCGCACTTTGAACCTCTTCGTCCATTTGAAATAGATGGGGATACTTGGATTTCATCATCTCTTCCGCTTCCCATGTGATCTCCTCTACTTGTTGATTTCTCCAAAGGACTTTTACGGAAGCTATGTCTTTATTCCTCAATCTCTTTACTTGTCGATCTAGGATAGCAATGGGTACCTCTTCATAAGTAAGATCCTCTGTAACTTGAACATCTTCAATGGGAACAATACGAGATGGATCTCCTATGCATTTTCGAAACATCAAAACATGAAATACCGGATGGATTGAGGAAAGTTCCTGGGGTAGTGCCAACTCATATGCAACTTGCCCAAATCTTCTAATGATTTCATATGGGCCTATGTAACGTGGACTCAATTTCCCTTTCTTTCCGAAACGCATTACCCCTTTCATCGGTGACACCTTTAAAAAGACCCAATCACCTATGGCGAATTCAATCCCTCTTCTTCTAACATCACCATGTGACTTGTGGCGACTTTGGGCCGTCTGTAACCGCTGTTGGATCACTTTAACCTTCTCCATAGCCTGATGAACAATATCTGGCCCAAGTAAAGCAGTTTCACCGCGTCAAACCATCCAATTGGTGATCTACATTTCCTTTCGTACAAATCTTCATAAGGTGCCATTTTAATACTTGAATGATAGTTATTGTTATAAGCAAATTCAATAAGAGGCAAATGGTCATCCCAACTGCCTTGAAAATCTAACGTACAAGCTCGTAGCATATCTTCAAGTGTCTGAATAGTACGTTCTGCTTGTCCATCAGTTTGAGGAAGGAAAGCCGTACTCAAATTCACCTGTGTGCCCAAAATCTGCTGAAAAGATCTCCAAAAGTGTGCTGTAAACTGTGCTCCTCTGTCTGATATAATGGAAAGTGGAATACCATGTAACCGCACTATCTCTTTAACATATAATCTTGCATAATCCTCAGCTGTATAGGTAGTCTTGACTGGTAGAAAATGCGCTGACTTGGTAAGCCTATCCACTATAACCCATATAGAATCAAATTTCCACAATGTACGGGGCAAACCTGTGATGAAGTTCATATTAATCATATCCTATTTTCAGACTGAAAATTGATACATTGCATGTAACCTCCTGGTTTCTGATGTTCTACTTTCACTTGTTGACAATTCGGGCATTAAGCGACAAACTCTGCAATGTTCTTTTTCATATTTCCCCACCAATACACTTCTTTTAAATCATGGTACATTTTAGTAGCACCCGGATGAATAGAATAGCGTGAATGATGCGCCTCTTTCATAATTCATTTCCTAAGCTCATCTATATCCGGTACACATAATCTCCCTTGACATTGAAGTACCCCTTCTTGTGTAAGATCAAATGCCTTTGTCAAATTCTACTGTATATTTTTCTTTAGCTGCAACAATATAGAATCCACAAACTGCTTCTCTTTCACTTCAGCTATTAAGGAGGATTCCGCTGCATTCTGCACAATAACTCCATCATCTGAGGATTCAATAAGGCAAACTCCCAAGCTGGCTAATTGATGTAGATCTTTGATTATCTCTTGATTCACAGTCAACTGGCCACTATTACTTTCTACTGCCTTGCGGCTCAATGCATCAGCTACTACATTTGCTTTGCATGGATGATAAAGAATATCAATATCATAATCTTTTAACAGCTCTAACCACCTTCGTTGCCTCAAATTGAGTTTCTTCTGCTTAAAGAGATATTGCAAACTTTTGTGATCCGTATAGATATCAACATGGACTCCATATAAATAATGACGTCATATCTTTAAAGCAAAAACCACAGCTGCTAATTCAAGATCATGTGTGGGATAATTTTTCTCATGTGGCCTTAACTGTCGTGAGGCATATGCTATGACATTACCGTTCTGCATCAATACACATCCGAGGCCAACCCCGAAAGTATCACAATACACTACATAACCTTCGGTACCTTCAGGAAGCACTAAAACTGGTGTGGAGGTTAATTTATCTTCCAACTTTTGGAAGCTTTTCTCACACGCATCATTCCACTGAAATTTTACTGCCTTATGTGTAAGCTTTGTTAACGGCGCAGCAATAGAGGAAAAACTTTCCACAAATCTTCTGTAATAACCTGCCAATCCCAGAAAACTACGAATCTCTGTGGGTGTCGTAGGTCTTGGCCAGTTTTTCACTGCTTCAATCTTTTGTGTATCAACCTGTACCCCTTCGTCTGACACAATGTGGCCCAAGAATGCAACTGATTTTAACCAAAACTCATATTTGGAGAACTTGGCATACAACTTACGCTCACGGAGAATCTGCAATACTTACCGTAAGTGATTAGCGTAGTCCTCTGGTGATCTTGAATAAACCAGGATGTCATCTATAAATATCATGACGAACACGTCTAGAAATGGCTTAAACACCCTATTCATCAAATCCATGAACACCGCTGGTGCATTTGTTAGTCCAAATGACATAACTAAAAATTCATAATGGCCATACCGTGTTCGAAAAGTTGTTTTGGGTACATCTTCTTCTCTAACTCTGACTTGATGGTAACCCGACCTCAAGTCAATCTTTGAAAAACACTTGGCACCCTGTAACTGATCAAACAAATCATCAATTCGAGGAAGGGGATATTTGTTCTTGATCGTTACCTTATTCAGTTGTCGATAGTCGATGCACATTCTCAACGTGACAACCTTCTTCCATACAAATAATACCGGTGTACCCCACGGGGACATACTAGGCCTAATGAAGCCCTTGTCCAGTAAATCTTTCAATTGCTCCTTCAATTCACGCAGTTCTGTTGAAGCCATTCTATATGGAGGAATAGAAATAGGCTAAGTGCCCGGAATCACATCAATGCCAAATTCTACTTCCCGTTCTGGGGGTAAGCCTGGAAGATCCTCTGGGATACATCTAGAAATTCATTGATCACTGGAACCGACTGCGGAGTTAGTGATTCCACATCATTATCTTTCACCCGTACTAAATGACATATGTAACCCTTAGCAATAATTTTCCTGGCTTTCAGATAGGAAATAAATATCCCTCGTGGTGCTCCCACATTGCCCTATCATTCAAGAACATTTTCTTGCGGAAAACAAAATTGCACCTTTTTGGCCCGGCAATCTACCGTAGCATAACAAGAGGCCAACCAATCCATTCCCATGATCACATCAAAATCCACCATGTCTAATTCAATGAGATCGGCCAATGTATCATGACCACACACCATTACCACACAATTACGATATACTCTCTTTGCAATAATATATTCACCAACCGGTGTAGACACTTCAATTGATTTAATTAATAATTCTGGTGCCTTTGCAAATTTCGCAGCAACCAATGGAGTAACATAGGAAAATATCGAACCGGGGTCAATCAATGCATATACATTATATGAGAATATGGATAATGTACCTGTGACAACATCAGGGGAAGCCTCTGAACTCTGTCGGTCCACCAAAGCATAAGTACGATTTTGGACCCCGCTCGTACTGGATGCTCCTCTGGCACCCCTACCACGGCCAACAGACTGCAACCTCAGCCCAGTGAAGGAACCGATGATGATGACGCAACAGTCAACCCCGCAGGTCGCGCCACACCACCCAAGCCTTTTCGCGGGCAATCTCTCATCATGTACCCTACCATGCCACACCAATAACATACATTCATCCCCCGCCGACATTCACCTGAATGAAATCGTCTACAATATTGACACAACGGGCGAAAAGATCCCGCTGTATGTGAACCACGACTCCCACTACTTTGCCCGGCTTGATTAAAACCTCTGGACCCTCGAAAGTGAGAGGAAGTGCCTGCCGTGGAATGAGAAAATGAAGGCCTAGGTGGTCTATTAAAACTCTTAGGCCTAAACTCTGCTTGGGACGCCATGGGCTGTCCCGTAGATCTAGCTCTCTTGGACGGCCCTTCTTCAAACCCTTGTGTCCTTCTCCGTTGCCTCTGATCTTCCATTTTCTGCGCAAAGGCATGTATTCTAGCTATATCCATGTCCCAATTTAGGGCAGCAATAGTGCAGTCTCGTACCAAATATGGCTCCAACCTGTCCACATACCGATGTACTCTATCTGTCGTTGTGGCCACTACGTTTGGAGTATAACGAGCCAAGGAATTAAATTGCAGACTGTATTCCCTGACACTCAGATCCCCTTGACGAAGATTTAAGAGCTGATCTGCACGAGCCTCACAGATCTCATAAGGAAGGTAGTGATCAAGAAATCCCACCTTAAATTCATCCCACGTAAGTGGGTCTGCACCAATCCCACGAGCTTTCTTCCAATCCTCATACCATAATATAGCCTCGCCCTTCAATCGATATGCCGCCAGCTCCACCGTTTCTACACCCGACACATGCATCATCTCCAGAGACCTTTGGATTTGATCTATAAAGTCTTGGGGATCTTCATTCGAGTCTGATCCAGTGAATATGGGAGGATCTAATTTCAAGAAGTCCTGTGTCCTGCGACTAGCTTCTCTCGCTGAACTGTCATCACCTGTCATTGGGCCACCTTGTCCCTGAACCTATGCAGCAACTATTCGAGTCAACATTTGGACTGCATCCTTTAAGTCCTGATCAGTGGTAGTATTTACTGGTGTATCTACAGGTGCTCCTCTCCTACTCGACTCTTCTGGAACAGAGGGAGTGGAGGAAGCTCGTGACACAAATTCATGCTCAGTATCACCTTGATTAATTTGATCAGGTGGTGGTATACTGGTTCCTTCACCAGCAATTCTATCTATCCTCTTACTTTTTCCTCGACCTCTTCTTGTCATCGGCATTTTCTATAATATACAAGAACAACAATATATATGGTCAGAAACAGTCCCACCTATAACTTTGGCTCTAATGCACGATCTAGAAATGAAGAAAAGAAACAACATCCTAAATGTCCCGTAGCCTCCTACTTATAAATCTGGTGCACAACACATCGATAAGTAAAACTCGACTCAGACACGGCTTTGTATACACCCTTAGACCGACCTGCTCTAATACCACTTTTGTCACGCCCCGTACTCCAACGGAACGGATTGGCACCCGTAGCCGATAAGGACCGAGAGAACCAAGCTTTACTTACATTCATTCATATGCATGCCATAAGGAACACTACTATCACGTAAGGACATAAAGGACCAATATCGAAAATCATGGATCATGATGATATATATATATACGTGAAATTTGGCCTTCAGGACCATCAAGTCAACCAGACACGCATCTCTTTCTTCCACATTCATTTACACACCCACATACGTCTACACAAGCCTCTAAGAGAAATACATACACGACCAACCTAAGTTCGGGACAAGCCCTGCTTTATATAATATGTACGATACCAAAATCAATGTACAACTTGGACACGAAAAGCCCCAAACCAACTGGAGCTCACCAAAGATTAGTAGATGTCCTGCAGCTTACTGGGGAGGTCTACTAGAACCTGTGCCTACAGCAAGTAAGGTAAATTCCCCAGAAGGGGTCAGTACGAAGAAAGTACTGAGTATGTAAGGCTGTATCAATACATAAGAACTTTAACGAAAAAATACATTACGAGAGAATGCCCAATTATGGATAAGCCATCAATCTATATGTTTGGAACTGCGTGCATTACTTTCGATACTTACTTCATTTTTGTACCTCTTCTTACTTGCTTGCCAGTCATTAGTTATATATTGCCCGGGCCCAACTAATCAGTGGGAAAATAATATCGTCATGCAGGTGTTCATGTCACCCCATGGATACACCCATACTTGTTGGGATAGTCATCATGAAGGTGAGTTCTTTCACCCCATTGATATCGTCATGAAGGTGTTTATTACACCCCATGGATACACTCATAATATTAGGATCATCATCATGAAGGTGTTTATTTCACCCTATGGATACACTCACTCATGACAGATTATTACATTGAGGAATATGACATTTTTGGAAGCACACATATATGCATTATTTTATTCATTACTTTGAGATTGATACAATGATAGTCACAACTTTACTTGAAGCTTGGATCATTAACCAATGAGTGAGAGACATGTGACTAAGATGGCAACATAACATTCTTGGAAACATAACACTATTGGAACCATTGAACCATAATCAATGAACAAGAGACATGGGTATAATTACTACTGGAACTTTGGAACACAACCTTGTTGGCTTTTGGAACCTTAGTCAATAAACATGAGACATGTGATTCACAACCAATCAAGAAGTAGGAAACATGTGATAGCAACCATTGGAAACCGGAAATAAGATACCTTAGCACATTTCGGAATATGACTAGTGTAATGTCAATGTGAATACTATTTGTCGCACAAAGATACGGACAGAGTAACCTTACATACCTTGTGTTCTCAATACGAATATAAAACCTTAGTTGTGCATACAATGTCCCGCTCCTTCCTTATGTTTCACTCTACAACACAAATACATAATGGAATTTACATTAACCACCGACTACCTTTCAAATGCACATAACGTCAATGAGTTACATGTTTGCCTTTAAAATGTCATTTCCCCCTTGACAATACCATTGATAAAAGCATCATACCAATAATCTCACAATATTCCCAATATTGACCAAAATAGCATAAACCATTAGCATGTCACACCAAGTTCATACTTTCAACTCTTCATCACCACAACATCACATTTATTCCATCAAATTACTTCATTACACCTCACAACAACAAATCGGCCAAAATTCCACAATTTACACTTATATAAAAATAACAAGTTTAATAACATAATCACACCATACATGTTGTTATTTCATCCATACCATGCTCTTTCATCAAACTCACAAGTCATATTTCAAGTTACAATTCCATGGATTTCACATCTTTCACAAAAGGCACAAAGTTCCATATCCAGCACTTCCAAGCATAACCAACATGATTTACATACTCTCCCATGCATATAATATATTATTTCATAAGAATAATTACTTACCTAAGCTTTAAAATTGATGATTTTGCTCCAAGAAGTTGGCTTAGGGTTCTTGAGAGTCGAGAGAAATTTTGGGAAATTTCTAGAGATGTGTAGTGTACTCCTTTGAATAAAATCAGCTTTTTCCACTTATTTATAGTCCCTCAAGTCTCTTTGGAATTAAATTCCATGTACAAGTGGTCAAGGGTGAAGAATGGGTCACTTTTGGCCTAATTGGGTCATATCTTTTGTCTCATTTTGGGCTTGTATTGAACCCAATTCAATTAACCCAATAATTTATCATGTTTAAATCATTTCATACACATTACTGCAATATTCCCACTCACGTGATTCATATTCGTAGCCTCAATCCCAAAAACAAGTGATTCTAGCCACGTATGGCCTATTTTGACCATAAGGGTAAAACCGTTATTTTGATGCCAAATTTGTTCTCGAGTAATTTTATCATACCAATATAATACTTTACTCATTTCATGTATATGCTCATGTTTGTAGAAGAAACGTGGCAAAAATTGGCCCGGTACGCCCCCGGGAACCCTTGGGACTTAGAAATTTCCAACTTTTGAAAAAAGTGGCAAAACCAGCCTGGCACGCCCTTGGGCGCGCTAGATTGCTGCCTGTGGACAAAACTTTTTTGCCCAGAGCGGCCTGGCACGCCCTCTGGCGCGCCCCACCCTTAGATTTTTTGAAAATTTCATTTTTCGACTTTTCTTCGCGGGTTAGGTTGGATACTTCAAGTCCTATTCTTTAACTTACTTCTTAACCTTAATATCCTTTGTTTAGAGGTCCTCTTAGCCTTGTTTTGAACCCCAAAAATGCTCCGTGAAAACCACAAAACACCTCCTACGAAGGTTTAATCACATACACGAGGGCCAAATTTAATTATCTCATCAATAGCATTACAAAATACATATGTATGGCTCTTGACACCTGAGTAAACATTGTTCAACGTCTTTAAGTAGGGTTAGGAAAGTACGTTGTGTTACAGAATTATTAACTCAAGGATTCCAATCACCACTCCATAATTTCTTGACAAAACACACATAGAATTCTCCATTCAATCTTATATATAAGGAGGAGCAAAAATAGGCAGTAGCCTTACCTTAATTTCTGAAATTTATCCTCTAAATTTGCACTTCTTTCAAGAGCTTGAATTATCCTTCAAAGTTAACCAACAAGAGAATAAGGCCTCTTAATAACCAAGGGACCTGGGGCAGCTAACATGGAGGAAAGACAGCCCTATACTTTTAAGCATAACCAACATGATTTTCTAGTTTGCAAAAGAATAATCAAGGTAAAGCCATAAGTATTTTCACTTACCTTAGCTTGCAAAGATGAGGGTTTCTTCAAGAACACTAGGAGGAAATTAAGGTGGCTGTTCCAAGCCTTGAGAGAAAGAGGGAGAACTTGGGAGAGAAAAGCAGACTTTTGTATGTTAAAAAATGAGTGAAAATATCAGTCAATATTGATCTTATATACACCCATTTAAGCCACCTCTTTTGCCCCATTTTCAGCCATAATTTAGTCAAAATGATCCAAGTAGGTGATGTACCTACTTAAGGAGTTTAAGTAGCTCAAAGGTCAAAGTAGTTGAAGCACCTACTTGCCTTATTAATGTCTAAAATGGTCCTTTGACTTATTGGGCTTTTGGGCAGATTATAGGTGTTTTGGCTGCCTAGTCTTCTCCTTTTCTTTTACATAGTTTGGGCCTTAAATGAGTCCATTAATATAGGCCTAAATCTGACCCATTAGCTTAAGGAGGTAATACACCTACTTAGCACATTTAACTTGGCCCATATAGCTCAAGTAGGTGACTCACCTACTAGCTTTAAGTCAAGCAAGCACCTCAATATTTTATTCCATTTTCAAATCTTAATCCCTTTAATTTAACTTAAAACTTGTATACACTTAGTCACTTTAAACTTTAGACTCAAATACCTACTCACGATCCCAAGTTTAAATACTCTCGTCAATGTTAACTTGATCGTGTCGCGTTGAAATGTAGGGGCAGTTCCTTCCAACCTATCTTACCATCACTACTCGTATAGGAAACCGAGTCCATTACCTATACCATAAGGCTATATCAAGTGCCATATAAGTATAACTAGCACACAGAACACGGGGTGTTACAATTTGTTTGGGTCAGTATTATGTTAAGTTGGGTCGAGCGGGTTAGATTAGAATATGGGTCATTTGTGTTGATTTGCATTTTTCCGTTAAATGAAAGGGTATGGATGAAAACTTTCTTTACAGCGAGGGTAAATTTGGCCCGAAAGTATGACAAAGGGTAAATCTAGTCAATTTTCAAAAGTAGAGGGATAAATTGATCCTTTTTCCTAAAATAAAAAAGTACTAAGCTTAAGTCATCGACGGCCCCTTAAAGTTGTCTGAAAAATTCTCTTAGATACCTCACTCAGCCTTGTACCTATTAGACACTCCAATATTAACAAATATATACCTATTTAACATTTGTCTCACAATCATTCAAACACCCAAATGTGTGTAATACAACACAGATGACATGAAAAAGTAACAAATTAGATGAAGACATATGGCATTCAGGCCCAAAATAATTATAAAAAATAATTTTTAAGTATAAAATAAAGAAAAAATATTTTTATATCTTCTTAATAATCCAAAAAACTTATTTCCTGAAATTAATCCCCCCCTCCCCCCAGCGCCCCTCTCTCCCTCTTTAATCTTCTTCTCTAACACCACTCTTCCTCCACAAGTATCGACGGCGGTCGCCAATAACCATCCCTCCACTCATGCTAAACCCTCACTCTCTCATTTTGATAACATCAAAAACCCTCATTCATTGCCTTCACCTTCTTCCCAACTAATAATCATTTACCAAAGTACAACAGACTATCGCACGAAAAAATTAATTCGTATCACTCTTATCGGAAATAATGGAGTTTCGCCGGGTTTTTTTTTTACAAAAGCCATACTTTTGCTGATGAACAAATACAAAGAATTTTTTTTAAAAAAAAACAAAAACAAGAGTAATCAAATAGAGAGGGGGGAGATGAGGGGAATGGGGGATGGGAAAAATACTAGTTGCAAGGGGAACCAACAGCTGGAGGAGGAAGACAGTCTTTTTCCTCCTTTTTTTATTTAATCAGTTTTTCACTTTTTAAATTAATTTAGGTGTATAAGTTGAAAAAAAAAATTAAATTGTTACGCGCTTCAAGAGAGTGAAATACATGTTTTTTGCCATGCAACATTTTGTATTTAATAGGAACCATTTTTAAACAGTTGAAGTGCTTAATAGGCACAAAGGTGTGTTGAGGTGTTCAAGTGAATTATCCGAATAAGTTTAGGGGATCGTCGATGATTAAGTCTAAATACTAACATAAGAAGCAGCACACATCCCCTTTCCAGTATACCTAACCTAATAAGAACAGAATTTTGGGTAAAAGTAAGTAAACAAGTTGGTAAAATATCAATCCAACTATCCAAGCATTTGCTGCGTGCTCACTACTTTACAAGAGCTGCTTAGTTCACATGCATTCAATAGTACCCCATATAATAATTGTGAACATCGTAGGAAGAAAATTTAAATTTCAATCACTTGATATTTCTAAATGTGTGTAATCACAACAACATAAAACTAATAATTATTTTTGCAAAAAAGGAACTTTATAAGCTGGTGTAGGCTTAATGTCTTATTCTATTTGTTTTATTTTATTCATCCGTTTTAATTTGTTCGACTTATTTTCATTTTTAGTTTGTTCAAAAAAGAATGATCCTTTCTCTTTTTAGCAACTCTTTAATTTCAACTTTTCACATGACATGTTTTAGACCACAAGATTAAATCACATTTTGGTACATTTGACATATTCTTAATTTAAGACCGAAAGATTCAAAAGTCTTCTTTATTTTCTTAAACTCTGAGTCAAGTCAAAATAGGTCAATCAATTCGAAAGGAGTATGTGATATAGAGTACTCTCTTCGTCCCATATTAGTTGGTCATTTTACTAAAAATAGTTGTCTCATATTAATTGGTCACCTTACTAATTCAAGAAAACATTAATTAATTTTTTTTTCCATATTACCCTTGCAATTAAATTTTTTTTTTGAAAGTGTTAACACTTGTTTGTAAAGTTTCCAAGAAGCTTTTTAAGGGGTGGATTAGTAAAATTATCTTCTTATTTATGATTTCTTAACATGTGTGTAAAAAGAAAAAATGACCAACTAATATGAGACGGAGGGAGTAAGAAATTTAAGAAAGAATTAAGAACTTATGTACTTAAAGATGTTACCATATTTGTGTGACTGAAAAAATATGTCATAAAAGAAAAATACGAAGTTTAAAGTTAAGTTATTTTAAATATGAATATATTTTTTATTAGACAAAAAGAAAAGAGTGTCATCCTAAACAACAAAGAAGGGTACTATTAGAAATAGAGATTTTTTCAATCACATTCAATGGCAAATTAGTGTTATGAAATATGATTTTCCACTCATTTTCCAGCGAATCAGTTTTCTGGGAAAACATTTGGTGGAAAACATATTTTCACTACAATAATTTTTCCTATTGATTCAATCAAAATATCCGTGAGAACAACCAATTTCAATGGGAAAATAGTTTTTTAGTAGTGGGAGTACAAGTATCTAATGATGCCTTGATCATCTTTTTCTTTCTTGGTGAGGGACAAGGGTTATGCTCAAATTTCTTATTTAGTTTAGGTAGTTTCTTGGCTTTTAAACACCCAAAATAAGATTTTCTCATTCATTTGTTAATGAAATGAAATCAATTATTTAGAAACAATGTAAACAAAGAAATATGAATGTCCAATCAAACAAAAATGAAAAAAAATTAAAGAAAGCTAGGGAGAAGCAAATAAAAGAAAAGCCAACAAACCGTTTGACCAGGGTCCTATTATCACCACCACAAGAAACATTAGGACTTGGAATCCTTGATCAAAAGAATTAGTAGGAAAACAAAATTCCAAAAAACTTCTTCCTACTCAACATGTCTATTTCCTTCCCTCAAATATTCAGATTTTTTTTCAAAATTTTCCATATCTCTCTAAATTATACTTATTTTTTTGTTAATAGAAATAAGTATAGTTTGCGTGAACTTAAAAGGCTTTTCCATCTTAGTGGATGTTGTTTTCTATTAATTTTTTTGTTAATAGAAATAAGTATAGTTTGTGTGAACTTAAAAAGGCTTTTCCATCTTAGTGGATGTTGTTTTCTATTTTGTCTAATTCTTTTGGATTTCTTCTTTTAAAAGATTAATTTCTATGAAAAGAGTACTCATTATTCATGACATATAAATACTAGCAAGGTCAAAGAGATGGTTTGTGTAGAAAAGGAGATGAGGAAGCCTTGTCTCTGCTTCAACTTCAATAGCTCATTTCTGCTTCCTACTAAGAGCTTCAACTTCAAGAACTCTTTTCTATTTCCAGCTATGTGTAGTTTTCTTACTGTTAGAAACAAAGGCAAGATAACACTCACTGAAAATCGTGAAAATTAAATTTTCTTTGTGTCCTCTTAAGGCTTTAAGTTTATTGTCACGCCCCGAATCCCATCGAGACATGATTGGCACCCGTAGCCGATGAGGCCCGAGAGAACCAACCTTTGCCTATGTTCAATCATATGCATATCACAATCACCATGGCGGAAGAACATGAAAGACGAATAAAGGAAATCATGGGACATATTTATACATACATATGAAACTTGGCCGTTGAGGCCATCCAGTCAAAACAACATATGTCTTTTACATTGATACACCCACATCAGTCTACAAAAGCCTCTAACAAGAGCATTGACCAAACTGAACCATAAGTTGGGACAAGTCCCCGCTTTACATAATATGTACATCACCAAAACATATATACACTCTGATTCGGAGAAGCCCCGAATTAACTGGAGCTCACCAAGGAACCGCTAACACTGGCAATCTACTGGGGAGACCTAATGGGACCTGCGCCTGCAGCAAGTAAGGTAAATTCCCCGAGAGGGGTCAGTACGAAATAAGTACTGAGTAAGTAAGGCTCAAATGAAACTTTGTAACACATGAACATACTAATGAACTCAATACAAATGACTAGACAATGTGAGTAAGTCACCATTTGCATTTTGGGAACCATGTGAATTACTTTCATTACTTTCTTTACATTCAATGCTTGCTTGTCAATACATGTGTCACAATGTACCCGGGCCCATACTGATCAGTGGGTCTTTCCATGACTTATCGTCATGTTGGGATCGGGTCGAGCTAGGCTTATGCCCCTAAGACCTGCCACCCATAAAACACTGCATCGGGATCGAGTCGAGCTAGGCTTACGCCCCTAGACTTGCCACCCATAAATCAATACATCGGGATCGAGTCGAGCTAGGCTTACGCCCCTAGACTTGCCACCCATACTTGATCATTGACCACATTTGCATTACTTTGATCATTACTTTGAGATTGATATTTGATAGTCATAACATCACTTGAACTTTGGAACATAACATTGTTGGAAGCTTTGAATCATTAACCAACGAGTGAAAGACATGTGAATCAACATCATGAAAAATATAACATTACTAGCACCATGATACCATTGGAACCATTGGACAATAATCCATGAACAAGAGACACAAGTATAGTCACTAGTGGAACATTGGAACATAACTTTCTTTGAGCTTTCGGACCATTAACCAAATAGGAGACATGAGATTCACAAATGATCCATGAGTAGGAAATATATGACAATGACTATTGATAAACAGATATCGGATACCTTAGCACATTTCGGGATAGGACTAGTGACATGTCAATATGGACACTATTTGTCGCAGAAAGATACGGACAAAGTAACCTTACATACCTTGGATTAGCAATACGAATATACAACCTTAGATGTGTATACAATAATCCCGCTTCTTCTTTATGTGTCACTCTACAACATAAATACATAACGAAATTCATATTAACCACCAATTACTTTACAAATGCATACAATGTCAATGAGTTACATGTTTGCCTTTAAACATGTCATTTCCCCTTGACAAAACCATTGATCATACTATTATTCCAAAAATTCCATAATATTCCCAACATTGACCAATACATGATAATTGATACATTTCACCACAACACTTCTCCTTTACACTTTCTTATCCATAACACATCACAAATAACCCATCAAATGACCTTAATACAACTCACAACACATATCGGCCAAAATCCCACAATTTCCACTTATAGACAAGAACAAGTTTCATACCAAAAATAACACCATAAATGTTCATATTTTGTCCATACCATGCTTTTTCATCAAAGGCACAAGTCCTAATTCAAGTTCAAATCACCAAGATAGCACATCTTTCATCAAAGGCAAAAATACACTATTCACCACCTTGCCAACACATCTACCATAATGTACATAATCTTCCATGCATATAATATGTTAATTCATGTGAATAGATACTTACCAAGGCTTGGAATATGTTGATCTTGTCCAAGGAGTCCAAAGGAATATGTTGCTTTAGGGTTTGGAGCTTAAAGAAATATGTGAGAAAATATCACAAAGGCATGAGAGCTTTTGGACAATAAAATCTGATCTTGGGGACTTTATATATACCCCAAGTCATCCTTAGCCACACTTGGCATTAAATGATATGTTTACTTAGTCAATTATTGGAAGAATGGGTTATTTCCTCTTTGGGACAAGTCTTTTAATCCCATTTTGGGCCTAACTTTGGGCCCAATAATACATATCCATGTGACCCATCAAATTTCATGTATTATTCACCATATATCTCATGTTTACATAATTCCATAATGTCACGACATTATTCTCTTACGAGATTCTCATTTGTCGCCTCGATCGCAAAAATAGGAATTCTAGTTGCCCTTGGTTTCATTGGACATTTTGGATCACTATTCACATTTCATGATTTGATCATGTAGAAGTATGTAGGAGTATATTGAAGTGTTTGAAGCTTTAACAATGCTCAAAGAACTCCAAAGAACCAAAAGAAACCATCCAAGAAGCGCCGTAGAATTGCGTTACAAAACGGGTCCGGAAAGGCACAAAATTTGTGCCTTGCGCCACTAGCTGCAAAGCAAGCTGTGGCACAAGATTTCAGAATTCTCTGAATTTTCAGAATGCAGGTGGCTTGCGCCACACCCGTGAAACAGGGTAGTGGCGCAAGTTTCAGCACTTTGCTGAATTTTTCGGCCACTAATCCAATGGTTGCGTATCGTCCAATCCCTTATCAAAACACTACAAAATACTTACTTAGTGATCTTAACCATCAAGTAAACATGACTTAAAGTCACCAAATGAGGTTAGAACATGTGCGGGGCATCACCCAAATGCATCACGAATTCACAAAACACCTCCTACGAAGGTCTAATCGCACATGTTAAGTCCGATATCAAATGTTTCACCAATGACACTATAAAACACATTTTCATGGCATCTCAACACCTATGTAGATATGATCCCAAGGTATCAAGTAAGATTAGAAAAGTACGGAGTGTTACATTTATGATTTGTAATGAAGGAGAATAGAAATAGATTGGTGAATCTTTACAAGGATATGGAGGCTTGTGCAGGGTACAATGATATACAAGTAATGTAGGAGATGATGATTCACTCCAATGTAAATGAAAACAACCAAATGCAAGAAAAGGCATTTTGGCTGGAGATTTCCTAACAAGACAGTCCAACCATCTACTGTCAACTTCAAATTTAGAGTTTGATACATATAGAATGTGCTTGTATCTTTCTCGTAGGAATTGAGACCTCATTAATAAGTATAAGTTCGCTACAAGTGATGTGTGCTTGTTTAGATATCATCAAATTGCTTTTATTATGTCCTCTGTTCCACCACCTCCCATTGGATGGACGTTGAGGGCCCATATTGACTATGATAAGGTGCTTCCTCATAGTTCGTGTAGTCATAATTTTCTTTTTACCGATCATATAAGTTTGCTTCTCCCTTTGGTTAATTGGCAATTATTGATTTCTGGAATGTACTTTGTGTAGCTACGAAGGAACTTTTGAATTGTGGGTACAGGACCCTCTACATGCAAGACCTATTGCTCTTGCAATTTGGGATCCTCATTTTGGTCAATTTGCATCTTCTTAAGTTGTTCTTTTGTACATGATCACATTGATGAATACATAAATGTAATTATCCCTATGGTAATGAACCATTAAATTAGCAAACTTAGCTAGATGAGAGAGCACTGCCTTCATTCCACATTAAACTACTTTTATTTGTTGAAACCAAGCTGTCATAGATCTTCTAGGATCAAGCCTATACATGACTTGAATTTAAAGTAACATAAGTAAATATTACATTATTGGACAACAACACTTCTAAATGTGCAAACAGCATAATAGATCTTAATAATCTAAGATACAGGAGCCTTAACTGGAGGACCTTCAAGCTGCACCATTATGTTCATGTAAAAGCATCTGATCAAAGTGCCACACTCCTGTAAGTAAAGAAATGTAGTATTATTTTTAGTACTAGATAGGGATATTACTTTGTAGTTAAGTGTGAAATTTAGTTAAAGAGAGGAGAAATCATACCATGTCCTTTTCCAACCATCCTTAGCTGAGTTACATATTCTGCAATTTTCTTAATAGCCTCAACCTGCCAAGACAAGTAGCATAATGCACTCATTTTAAAATGAAGTGTAATAACAAGCAAAGGATGCTTCGTTGTCAACAATCCAATTTACCTGTTCGGCCAAAAATTCTCGTTCAACAAAATCTTGCATTTCGGAGTCATTGTTCCGATCAGCCACCTGTTGTTCATCAAGACAGAAGTGTAAGCATAAGCAAAGGATACCATTTAGGGAATTGGACACTTGAAACTGTCTCTGATATGAAGAAAAAGAAGAGGTTTTACGCTATGCAGGGTCAGAAGTTTCTCATTTGTTAACTTCTCCAAGGATAATGCCAGTTCCATTGCTGCATCACAAACAGATAAGAGTTAATAAAATACACAATGCAACATCCCAAAGATGGAAATTGTTGACTTAAAGTTGGATCATATCTCGATTTGTGCATGTCATTCTTGTGAAGGAATCATGCTACTTTTTTCGGTATTGCTCCAATTTTATTATCAGATGTGCCCAAAGAGATACATAATTGACTTAAGAAATTTATGTTTAGAAAAGAATGTTAGGAAACTAACCATATAACGCATCTCCCTTATCAACATGATCAAATTCAGAGGGAGGCATAATAATAGAGTGTAGCTTCACTCTTCCTCCTCGGATGTTCTGTTATTCATAAAATGAAAAAAAAATGATACTTGTGTTTTTCTCTCTGTGTGTGTGATGCTATACTGGTGTGCTTTTTCATAAATTATGATTTGGGAAGGGACCTGATAATGCATTAACTTCTCAGCATGTTCCCTTTCTTCTTCACTTGACTCCTTGAAGAATCTGATACAAAATTTCTCCATTAACATATAAACATTGAAAAATATGGAAATTATAGTAGGAGATTGATAGTTTCTAGTCATTACTTTGCGAGGCCTTTTAGAGCTACGTAGTCCCTGTCAAAGTAGGCGTACATAGAGTGGTATACATAAGAAACATTGTACTCCACACTGCAATCAAATACACAATGAACCAATCAGCAAAACAATTGAACTTATATATATATATATATATATATATATATATAGAGAGAGAGAGAGAGAGAGAGAGAATATATTTACTCCATCATTACCCTTTAACATGTTATAACAGATAACTTGTCTTATTTTCCAGTTTACAGGTCTCACTTTCTGTTGGAATATGATGGTTTTGAAGTTGACAAAGTGGTGGAACAAAGTATGATTTTGAAGATTGTCAATGCAGTGGAACAGTTGCAAGAAACAGGTTGATTCACCTAGTCCATCAGCATCAGTTCAACTTGGGTTCGAGATGCTGATGATTGTGGACTTTCATGACACAAGCAACACAAGTTACGAAAAGAATGATGCTGAATCAAGATGAAATTTCCTTCTTACAAAAGGATACCTAAAATAGATGGGTTCATGTAAGGAAAGGAAGTATAAGAGAAAGGCGGCAAAGTTGTCCAAGGAGGTATGGGATTCCTCAATTGGATTCCAAAAAGGAATGAAATTCCTTTGAAGGAAAAATAAACCGACTCGCACTCACACAAAGCAAAGGCAAAAATCAGAGTTGATTCTTGAGGTGATGTCGAAGGAACTCCTAGAAGGAACAGGTCCATACATAGAGAATCTAGCTAGAGTTTAGCTTGAATATATTAGGATTGTTCTTCGAGTTGTAATCGTTTGATTTCATAATTTTCAGTTTGTTATAAACTGAAATAGGAGTTTGTTTTCAAGTTCGAGTGACTTGGAAACTTGGGATCACAACCTAGGTAGGTTTGTAAGTTGTTTGGGAATTATAGTTTATAATTCCTAGTTGTTGAGTTTAGGAATTAGAGTTTATTCCTAGTTGTTGAATGGGTTAAAGTTTATAATCTCTTAGATTACAGAGTTTGTAATCGATTTTTGAGAGGCTCTTGCTTTAGTGAAGTTTGGGGTAAATCCTATGGAGATTGTAGGTTTTGGTTTTTTACACCTTTTGAACTGGGTGTTTTTCACGTGAAATTTTGTGTTCATACGTTTACTGTTTTTTATCTCTTAGGTGGAACACGTTAGGCAACCTAATCCAAACGTAGAAATTAATTATCTACAATTCACTAAAATAGTAGGACGTGTAGATTATCAATTGGCATCAGAACAGGTTATCTTGTGAAAAGGCTAACACCTTAAGATAAGATCAAAAAATAAATTTTACACCTCCTACTGGGCATTGTGAAGGACAATCCACCACTAGACCCCCTCTCTTCAATGGGTCTCACTTTATATAGTGGAAAGCTCACATGGAAGACTTTATTCAGGCTGAAGATTATGAACTCTGGGATAGAATCACTGAAGGTCCCAAAATTCCTATGAAAATAGTGGAAGGAAAGCAGGTGAAAAAAGACAAGAACTGAGTTCACTCCAGCTGATCTCATCTCCCTCAAAAAGAATGCTAAGGCCAAAAACATTCTTGTTTGTGGCCTAGGTATACAACAGAGTTTCAAGTTGTACCACTGCAAAACAAATCTGGGATGCATTAGTTAATGCTCATGAAGGCACCAGTCAAGTAAGAAAGTTCAGAGTAGCTATGTTATTCACTGAATATGAGACATTCAAGATGGAGAATGGTGAGACTCTACAAGAGATGATCACTCGACTAACCACTTTCGTGAAAGAACTTTCATCTCTGGAAAAAACCTTGACCATTAAAGAATAGGTTGACAAAGTATTAAAGAATTCTTCCAAAGGCCAACTGGGATGTCAAGGTGGCAATAAGAGAAGCAAAGGATCTCACCAACATGACTCTTCATGAATTAGTGAGAAACCTGAAAACTTATGAGATGAACATGAACAACTTCAAAAAGGTTAAAACCAAGGACAAATCACTAGCTCTGAAAGCATCTAACAGTGATGATTCACATTTAGATGAAGAACAGGTGACATTCATTACCAAGAACTTCAGGAACCTTTTCAAGAGAGATGGATGGAAAGAATGATAAGAAAGGAACAAATAGTAGGCGACAGTCCAATGAATGATCCTAAGGTGGCTATTTTAAATATGAGAAAACTGATCACATGATCAAGGACTGTCCATTATGCGAAATTGAGTGAAAAAGAGAAAGAAGTGAGAAGGAACAAAAAGCAAAACACAAAGTTGTATCCAAGAAGAGGGAATCTCATGCTATAGTAGCTTCTTGGGGATCAATCTCTAAAGAATCTGATGGTGAAATCGCATACATCGCTCTAGGAAATTCAGATCTGTTGTAAGAACAAGAAGAAAAAAGAAAATCTGAAGCAAGTTTACTTGATCCTAAAGATAAACTTCATTCATTCTCTAAAAGGAGACTAATCTCTTTAATGGATCATCCAACTAATGATATTCATGACTTAAATGCTAACAGAGATCAGTTACTCAGCGCTCTTGCAAGTCTCAAATATGAATTCATTGATGCTGAAAGCAGCTAGAGCATTCTTAAAAAAGAAAATTGTACTTTGAAGGAACAGGCTAACCAACTTGGTTCTACCATCCTAGCTCTTAAGTCTGGAGTCCTCAAACTCTCTATCTCTGATAAAGGGAAAAAGACTATTGAGTAATGATCATCAAAGAGTTGAGTCTGATCTTAAACAAAGGAATGAAGACTTATTCAATGATAGCGAAAAGGTCAAAAAGCTCAATCAAGAAAACTCCAGGCTAAATCTAGATCTAGAAAGAGCGAACAGGTGGACTCAATCCTCAAGAATTGTGAAATATTTAAGCAGCAAAACTCACAATGAAAAAGCAGGACTAGGGTTTCACAAGGAAACCACTACCTCAGAAGATCTATGTTATCTTTGTGGAAAGCCTGGACATCCTACCATTGAGTGTCCTAAAGGAAATGAAGAGATGAAGAGAAATATTGAGTTTGTCAAAAAGAAAATATTCAAACCTGTCAAAAGAAACAAGTTCACTCCTTCTGAGAAGAACAAGTTCAAATTATGAAAAGAACTTGGTTCATATCTGCTGAAAATAGTAAGGTTGCTCCTATCAAAAGAAATAGGTACACCAATCTACTACCAACATGAGCTAGAAGAAACTTAATTCACTCCTTTGATCATAAAAAGGACCCAAGCTTGTCTAGGTGCCTAAATATAATCTTTAAACTGTTTTGCAGATAAGAATGAAAGGTGGAAAGCGATATTAGAACATGGATAGTGCTTGCTCAGGACACATGACTGGAAACATACAAAAATTCCTTTCACTCACCTCAGTAGAAGTAGGAGATGTATTCTTTGGAGATGAAAAAACAGGGAGACTATTACTGGTGTAGGAAAGATTGGAAGAACTGAAAATAAAGCTTTGGAGGAAAGTTTATCATGTTGATGGGTTGAAACACAATCTTTTGAGCATCTCTCACCTATGTGACAAAGGCAACAAGGTGACTTTTACCTCTGCAAGGTGCAAAGTCAAGAAGCTAGATACAAAAAAAAGTTATGCTCACTTCATGAAGGGAAAAAACTATGACAAGACATGTAGTACATGTGTAAGGGGGAAGCAGGATGAAGACAAGGTAGGAGATCATGCAATGGACTAGGTTGCACTAGCTGGTTCGTCTGATGAACAGAACAAGGGCACATTGACAGGGGGAATAATAGAACAAGAGGATGGTTCATCTAAGGGCTCAGCTCCATCAATTGAAGTGAACGTTGAAAGTTCACAAGGACTAGTATTGAAGAACTATAAGTACAAGAAGTCTCATCTAATTGACAATATTCTCACAGTACTTACCTCGGGAATTACTACAAGGACTTCAAATTAAGCAAACTCCAACTGGCACCATGATTCACCAGCTGAAGTATGTAAAAGAGTTGCTCAAGAAGTTCAAGATGGAGGAAGCCAAGGTGATCAATACTCCTATTGCCACTGACACAAAACTAGACCATAATGAACCTGGTACATCTGTGAAGGAGAAGTTGTATAGAGGTATGATTGGGCCTCTCTTGTATCTTACAACAAGTAAACCTGACATAGTCTTCAGTATTGGACTTTTTGTAAGATTCCAAGCTAAGCCCAAAGAGTCTCATCTTCAGGCTATGCAAAGGATGTTGAGATGTTTAAAAGGAACAATTGATTTGGGGTTATGGTATCCTAATGCAAGTAATTTTGATCTTGTGGGGTACTCAAATACTGATTATGCAGGTTATCTAGTTGATAGAAAATGCACCTCAGGTATGGCATACTTTCTTGAACCACGTCTGATGACCTGGTCCACTCAAAGTAAAACTCTGTTGCGTTGTCAACTGCTGAAGCTGAATGTAGTTGAGCACAACAAAAAAATCAGCAGCAACACAAGTGCCATCAATAGTGTCAAGAATCCAGTTCAGCATAAGCATACCCTACATATTGATATAAGAAACCATTCTCTCAGAGATAATGTAGAAAAGGGTCATGTATCTATCATGTCTTGCTCCACTGAAGAAAAAATTGTTGACATCTTTACTACGGAATTGAGTAAGAAATAATTTGAAAAGAATATGTTAGACTTGGGGATAATTAAGATGGCATGAAACCTCTCTCCATGATTGACTAGAACTGATTATGCATTAATATGATATAAATGAAAGTTATATGGTTAGTTTGTTCAGTCTTGCATATTTAGTTGTGGGTCCCAAGTCCAGTTATTTGATATTGCTAACCTATTTTTTTGGTATTAGATTAAGGAGAGAAGCAAGCTAGTTGGCAGTGGAGACTTTAAATCTTGGTTCATCAGGTATGTGCTTACACTATATTGTTATTACTGTCTAATGAAACACTTGAGCTTACCTGTTCTCACCTATTCCTAAGCGATCATTCAAACAAGCACTCAAATACATTCTCCTTTTCCAAAATCACAAAAGCTAAAATTTCTCCTTGTACTTTTATTCTCTCCACTTTTCTGGAAAATGTCTTCATCTTTTTCAAACCCTTCCTTTAAAGAAACAATCCTCATCCAGATCTATATCAAATAACCAAGTGACTCGACCTGTTCCATTTGAGGAGTTGGATTCAGAAGCTACTGAGAATGCAAATCCTGAGTAAATTGAAGGAGACGTTCAAAAAAAATTTAGGTGTGCTAAAGTTAGGAAATTCTATAGTAATGGTTCAAAGGTTGGATCACTTTTTTCAACCACTATAAGGGGAGTTCAAATTCATCTAATTGCGGAAGATATAGCTAGGATTCTAGAAATCTCACGATGAGGATGGGATTACTATGTGAAAGGAATGATAAGGGATATTCTCTCCCTCATGGGTTTCGGTTGGCTCAAATTTTTGAGGAATATTCAGTCCATGTGCAAGTGTGGACTTTCAGACCACAAAGGATGTTCTGAGTAGAGCGGAACAGATTTCTCTACCTGTTTCAATGATGAAATTCAACATTTTACTGCAAAAATTGAAGAATGCCTTGGCTGCTAAGACTGAAAAATTAAAGGTTGTTCAAGCTGCTCATGTACTTGAAAAAGTAGCCCTTGAGGCTAGGATTGCTCAGTTGGAAGCAGAATTGGAGAATGAAAGGGCTGAAAAAATTGAAACAGTTCGAAGGTTGAAACAACTCC
The DNA here is from genome assembly GCA_031232105.1 of Capsicum rhomboideum. Taxonomy (NCBI): domain Eukaryota; kingdom Viridiplantae; phylum Streptophyta; class Magnoliopsida; order Solanales; family Solanaceae; genus Capsicum; species Capsicum rhomboideum. The sequence goes on from CP124711.1 coordinate 109,549,049, forward strand.
TCCCACCTACTCTATCTTTCTCTTCAGCCTAGATCCTTAGCTTCCTTAGACCTATCTAGCCTTTATTTTTTTATTGCTCAAGTTGTTTTGTTTTTTCAGTAGTGATTAGTATTCTAGAGTGCATATCTGGTATCAATGAAATGTCTATCTTTTGCCTACTTTTTTACTGTTCTTGCTCTTTTTAATACTTTAAATTGGTTGCTTGTCTTAAAATTGACTGTCTTAGTGATAGCCCCAGAGGCCATGAATATTCTAACTTTGGCTTTTATATTGTCCATGTGCTTATCTTTTCAATGAAACCAAAAGGGGAAAGAAAGGTTTGTGCAGTATTTATAACCCATGACTAACCTGGTTCATCAAAGTGTTTCTTGCTTAAGTATTGTTTCAGGGCTTATTAAATTGGATGCAAAAGTCAAGTATTTGTCATCATCAAAAAGGAAGAATTTTTTCAAATGTGATGGTTATGAAGTTGACAAAGCAATGGAACAAAGTATGATTTTAAAGATTGTCAATCCAGTGGAACAGTTGCAAGAAACAGATTGATTCACCTGGTCCATCAGCACCACTTGTCAATGCAATGGGACAGTTGCAAGAAATAGGTTAATTCACCTGGTCCATCAGCACCAGTTCAATCTGCATTCGAGATGTTGATGATTGTGGACTTTGATGACACAAGCAACACAAGTTACAAAAAAAATGATATTGAATCAATATGCAATTTCCTTTTTACAAAAGGATACTTAAAATAGATGGATTCATGTAAGGAAAAAAAGTATAAAAGGAAGGCGGCAAAGTTGACCAAGTAGGAATGGAATTCCTCAATTGGATTCGAAAAAGGAATGAGATTCCTCAATTGGGTTCCAAAAAGGAATGAGATTCCTTTGAAGGAAAAGTAAACCGACTTAGAAGAAGCAAGCATCAACATCTATAAATACCCAAGAGCTTCTACAAAGTTGTTTGCGTACTCATACAATGCAAAGACAAAAATCAGAGTTGATTCTTGAGGTGCTGTCGAAGGAACTCCTAGAAAGAACTAGGGTGACTTGGAAACTTAGGATCACAACCTAGGTAGGTTTGTGAGTTGTTTGGGAATTAGAGTTTATAAATCCTAGTTGTTGAGTAGGAATTAAAGTTTATAATTCCTAGTTGTTGAAGGGGTTAAATTTTATAATCCCTTAGGTTACAGAGTTTGTAATCGATTATTGAGAGACTCTTGCTTTAGTGAAGTTTGAGGTAAATCCTACAGAGGTTGTAGGTTATGTTTTTTTTACACCTTTTGAGTCGGGTGTTTTTCAAGTGAAATTTCGTGTTCATACGTTTACTGTTTTTTATCTCTTTGGTGGAACACGTTAGGCAATGCAGACCAAATATAGAAAATAATTATCTACAATTCACTAAAATAGTAGTGTGTGTAGATTATCCCTTTCTATAGAGAATTACATGTAGTTACCATTTAGGTGGGTCAATGGAAAAAGAATTACTTTTTTGCAATAAATGGACCAAGAAATATCTGTATAAGAGTGAAAGATGAAAAGCACACCTAAAGTATTCCAGTTTTTTGAGTTTCATACCTGAACTATCATGTGTGTGAGTTTTCTACCTAAACTATCACCAACTAGTAATCAAAACACACCAAAACTATTAACTGTTTGAGTTTCATACCAGAACTTTCAGGTAGGAAAAGTGAGACACTAATAGTTTAGGTGTATTTTGCTAACTAGTTGTTGATAGTTCAGGTATAAAACTCACACACTTGATAGTTTAGGTGTGAAACTCATAAAATCAGGATACTTTAGGTGTGTTTTGAACCATTAACTCTTTATATAAAAACCAAAAAACAAAAGAAAAGCAAAAAGAGGAAGTGAAATACTCTTTTAACTCAACAATCTTCATAAAGAGCAGCTAAAATATTTTTAAATCCTTTTCAGTCTCTATCTTGGATTTGTCCACCTTTGATCTCAAGTTTAAGCAATAATTTAATTTTCTTTAACTATGGATGAAAATTATGTACACATGGAAACAAATGCAGATTTTAGTAATTTATCAACCCATAATTTTCCTCTATACCCCTTTTGGATCTTTCATAATTCTATTGCTTAGACAGTCTATATATCCATTGCAGTACTAAAAGAAACAGGGTTTCTGATTTATCGTGTATCATCTTATCTAAAAACTTAAAAGATATTAGAGATAATATATTTTTATTCACTTAACTGTGCTTTCAACACGTCCCTTCGAACGCAACTTAATTCTTTTCTTTCATTTGACAAACACATAAAAATTCTTTTTGATTGAGGGTGGCATACTAAGGCCTCATTTGTTTGCACTTAATGGAGGTCTAAATCTGAATGGTTCAGACTTTAGGGCATTAAGTGCATTTATTTTCATTAAGATTTTAAGCACTTAATTGGTCTTAATTGGTCTTAATGGGTCTTAACCATTAAGATTTAGAACAAAGTCTTACTACCATTAAGATGTATTCTTATATAGATAATATTCATCACCATTTTATCCACAATCACAAGTCACCACCACCATCATTGTCAACCACCATTACCATCGTCAACCACCACCACCACCATCAACCGCCGCCGCTAACTACTTCTATCAGCCACTACCACACGTACCACCTCCATCATTATAATTATATCCAGTGCCACTACCATCACCGCCACTTCCACCACCACTATCATTTACTACCATACCTGCAACCAATTCTTAATACTAACCAACTCCACTGTCGCAACTAGCAACGCCATCAACTACCAACAACACACCCTCAACCACCTTACATTTTTTCACCACCACCACCGACCGCATCACCTCCACCATCATCAGTCATTACCACCAAAACGTCAATCCCTACGATCAATCAAATCCACTATCATAACTAGCACCGTTTTCAACTACCACACATTCTTCAGTCACCACCGCAAATATCGTCAACTACTACCATTAATCGGTTTTGCCATCACAACCACCACCAACACTGATAATCACCACTATCATGATAGTTACTACAATACCAACCACCTCTATCATCACAACTATCACCGCCAATATTATTAGCCACTAACACCAATTATTACCACCACCACATCACCATTACAAACTATCTCCACTATCACTAGTAAACATATTTTTTTTCTTAATCAAATAATGATTTTATTATATATTATTAAATATTTTCTAATATATAATTAATTTTTTATATGAATTGTATTTTTATTATATTTACAATTTACAAAAAAATAAATTTGCATATTCAGATGTTGAAAAACAAACAGTTTTAATCATTCAATAGTTGGATCTAGAGACAACATCTTAATCATCCAGATGTGCATTAAGATTCAGATGCCTGAATCTTAACCAAAACAAATGCAGCCTAAGAGTACCACTTGAACTCAAGACCTTCGTAAGCTATCATGATATGTTATATGCCATCTTATCTAAATCTTAAATTATTAAAAGTTCAGATTTTTATTTATTTATTTGTCTTCAATAGGTTTTACTCTCCCTTCCGTATCAATTTATGTATTTTACTTTTCTTATTTAGTATGTTTAAAAAAAGAACGGAAAAGAGCTAAAAATACCCCAAAACTATCTGAAATAGAGCAAAAATATTCTCCGTTAGTGTTTTGGCTCAAAAATACCCCACCGTTAAATTTTTGACTCAAAAATAACCCCCCTCTCTAACGAAATGACACCAACCACGCCATATGAACAAAAAAGCCACATGACCAGTCCACTTCAACTAAAAAGTATTGATGGATGAACAATTGAACATAACTGCACTATGAAGTTTTCCGATCATCCTCTCAACTACTCTTGGCATCTTCTTCACTGTCCTCCTCTTCTATTTCCTTTTAATTATTTAATCCTCATTTATACTACCTTTCTTTAATTTCAAATAATTTTTCTCTATTCAGTTTTATTGTACAGTCCCGAATATATATCAAGAATTTAGGTGTGTTTTGGTTACTCTTTAATTCTAATATCTCACATGATATGTTTAAGACCACAGGATCTAAAGATCACTTTAATACATTATACACATATTTAGTATAAAATCATAAGATTCAAAGATTTTTCTTATTTTCTGTAAATCTTGTGTCCAATAAATTAAAATTGAAGGAGTACTAAATAAACACTAACAACCTTAACATCTATAAAAGATACAGATTCAATAGCAGTTACTTTATCTGTTTCATTTTACTTGGTCTTCTTACTAAAAATATTTGTTTGAATTTTCTTGTTCAATTCATGAAATCAAGAGAAGTTTATCATTTTCTTTCAATATTACTCCATCCGTCTCATTTTAGTTGGACACATTCTATTTTATATGGTGATCAAGAAATCATAAATAGAATAGTGAATTTTATTATTTTATCTTTTACCCATATTAATGATATTCATTGAGTATGGAATGAACATTGAAATTGTAATTAATTATAGGGATAAAATAGAAAAAAAATAATTAATTCTATGTTGATTTAGTAAGTAACCAACTAATATGACACATTTATTTTTAATAAGATGATCAACTAAAATGGAACGGAGGAAGTACCTCTATCATTATGACTAATTGTCAAATTTATATTTCCAAAACATAATTAATAAGTGTCAAGTTAACATAAGTCAATTAAAATGAAACGGACGAGTCAACATGAACCATGTAAAATGAAACAAATGGAGTATTAAAGCATTATTCATGAGGAACTAAAGCACTAGAAACAAAAATTAAAAGTGGGAAAGAACTGACTTGATCTGCTCATTGATAGCAGCTTCACACTCCTCAGCAAACCTCTGTCGAGCAAGTGAAGTTTGTGGTGTCATAGGAACCATAAACTCATCCTTCTTCACTTCATCAAATGGCTCAAAAACCACACCAGTAAGTGACATATCAGCTGTAGCACAAAGTTTGAACTGTTTCCTAGGAAAAGCAAGATTTGAAACAGAGGAAACAGAGTCACAAGAAGAAGAAAAAGATAATGATGAAGTTTTCAAGGGACTAATTAGACTAGTAGCTGAAACTGCCATTATTTCAAGAATTTAGAAAACTAAGAGTTTGAGAAATATAAGAAAGATGATAATGCAATGTTTCAAGATTGGGATTAGCATATATAGAAGGTTGATGAGAGAGTTCAAGAGGAGTACGATTCAGTTAGGCCGATGAGGGAGCGACACGTGGGGTTTGCCGACTAGTCCAATTGTACGAGGCGTGTGGCGGGCTCGTGGCCCTAATCCAAAAAGTGAGACTTAGCGATATCAAAATTGAAAATTCTGGAATCTGTCATTATCATCTTATGTGTCACTGAGTCTTGTCCTGGATTGGAGTATTGGGCTTTTCTTTCCACCTCAATTTTTGTTTTTTGTTTTTTCTTTTTTCCTTCCTAACTCTATGGTCAAACATCTCAACGATAATCCCTCTCCATAATAACAATTTACTACTAGAATAAACATAATTTTTTGTGTAATTGATCTTTGATATTATATTATATAATTATATGCTTTCTATAACAATGTTTTGTCATAGCAATCAAAATATAATGAAATAAGCAACATCATTATAAAGAAATTTAATTGTATTTACCATGCTTATTTATCTTTACCGCTAACATCAATTCATATTACTCTCATTTTCGTCGTTTTAATGTATCCGTAATGTAAAAGGATTCTTATACAATCACGTTATTTTGAATGTTAGTGTGTTTTCACACATTAAATATGAATTATACATAGTTATTTTATGTTACCACTTAATTCACTGAAGAATCAGATTTTTCAGTTACTTAACAAGAAATAAAATGTAGAATGCAACCAAAATAAGAAATTTTACCATGAAAAACTTTTTACTCAGAGAGTTAAAGATACACTACATAGCCCTATAAGATTTGTCTCAAATTTCCACTAAAAGAAGAATTGTTTAAGGTTACAGCTCTATAACCGATCATTCATATTATATTATATAAATATATGTTTTCTATATCAATATTTCGTTATAGCAATCAAAAAATAATAAAATATATAATGTTGTTATAGAAAAGTTTGACTATACTTACGGTGCTTATTTATCTTCACCACTAACATCAATTCATGTGGTCCTATTTTCCTTGTTTGTATGTATCAGTGATGTAAAAGGATTCTTATACAATCACGCAACTTTGAATGTATGTCTTCACACATTACATTTTTTGTTACTCCTACCTAGAGATCCTACTTTTTAATTTTTTTTTTCTTTTTTAATGACTCGAACTCATAACCTTTAGGTTGGAGGTGGAAGGTGCTTATCATCCGGACAATTTCTTCTTGTCATTCACACATTATATATGAATTATGCACTCTGTTATTTTATGGTGCCACCTAATTCATGAACCAGAGTCTTTAGTTGCTTAACAAGAAGTAAATGCGAATGAAATCAACACAAGGAAGTTTATTATGGATTTTTTTTTTGTTTAGTAAAAGAACCCCGAACTAGCTCTATACGGTTTGCCTCAAATCTTCACTAAAATAAGAGCGGTAGGATACATACTCTATTCCAAAGGTGCTAACTCTAGCACCTTTTCCTTCCTAGTTATAATTGACCCTTTCAAGATTCTACCTCAATCATGAAAGTTTTGACAACTCAAAATTCAAACACCTATTACAAATCTTTTGTGAAAGTAAATAGGTTATAATTTTTAAAACAATCAACTGAACAACTTAATAACAAAAGCATTGGGCTTCTTTGAAACATGTTCTCTTTGTTGTTGACGAGGTCAATATGTATAGGATTTTTGTTGCTCGTACTCTGTCAAATTTTAATATAGTTTAAGATAGCATCCCACAAAGATTGGAAGATCTATGCAACATATTTGTAATATCTTAACTATTGTAAAGACCTGTTTTATGAAAACTTGTCTTTTTCGTGTTTTGACCATTTTACCCTTCTTCGTAATTTTACATGTTGGTTTTGGTGTATGGGGATGGTTGACACAGTTTTCGACCCGGTCAGGAGTGATTTGAGTGAGTTTGGGGTTGTTTTGAGGCTTTATGAGTCAATGGTTGACTTCGGTCAACATTTCATGTTTCGAGTCTCGAACGATGATTTGGACTGCGCCAGCAGATTCGAAATGTCGAATTTGGATTAGTAGTTAGGTTGGTTCATGTTCGGGGCCTTTATATCTCATTTTGACCCTTCATTTGGAAAATAGTGAAATAGGAGTTCTGGTGTTAATTTATTGAAAATAGTCTTTTTTTTGAAGATCTGACGTCATCATTGAGTCCGAAACATCGAAATTAGCCTAGTAGCATATATGATTTGTTTCTATCGAATCCTGAACGAATCTAGAGGGTCCGTTTGGAGAACTCGAAACCATACAAATCAGCTGGTGCACAGCTGATATCTAGTACATAGATCCTTCTTTACAAATGTGAGCCCTTAGCAGCGAACGCGGAGAAGCAAATCACCCTTCATCTCGATCGTGAGGTGGTGGCCGCAATCGCGAAGGGCAACCTAGTCCTTCTTCACGAACGTGAAGCCTTGGTCACAAACGCAAAGGCCAATTTATAGTCGGTCAATCATTGACCCTCGCTATCGTGAGGTGGGGTCCATGATCGTGAGGTACTGTTCACTGAACAATATATAAACCTCATTTTCATAATTTTACTCCATTTTTGGACCTCCAAGCTTCGGAAAAAGCAATTTTCGAGGGTTTCTTCATCGAGTTTCATGTGGGTAACTTCTAAACTCTTAATCCCACTATTTTCCATTGATTCTATCTTCGAAAACACCTTTCAAGCATGATTTTGAAATGGATTTTTAGGGTTTTTACCAGTAAATCTTAAAAATGATTTTTCTACTATTTGTAACTCGTTCTAAGCTCATTTTTACTTGGGTTTTCTTCTATAAACTCCTATAATCTTAGGGGCTATGTTTCTAAAGAAAAACTTCAATTTTACCCCTCTCATTTTTGAACTCATATTTCAAGTCTGTTTTGGACCCAATTTAAATATGAGCAATATGGGTATTTTTGAATTTCTTTTAATGCATATAAGCTATATTTGTGTGTTTTAGTTGACTCTGAGGCCGTTCGAAAGTGGAAAGCTCTGTGTTGAGGGACTTTAGGCTCGGATTTCATCGTTTCGAGGTAGGTTATGGCTTAAAATCTTTCAGATTGAGCTGAGTAGTTAATAAATAAGTAAAGCATGTTATGGGTTGGGAAAAATAACTATGCATTTTATATTTTGAGATTATTATTACTGTTGTGGGCCTGTGGGGGGGGCTTATATTCGGTGATTATTGATTTATGATATATGATATTGTGTATTGCCCGAGTGGGGGCCTTATTTGATATCATTGACCTTATGTGTACATTTATATGCCTTGTACTAGATATGTTGCCCGTGCGGGGGCTTTAATTGTTATTATAGGCCTTATTGAGCATTGATTGTCTTATCATGATAGAAAAACCCAAGTTAGGGGTTGATGTGATATTAATTATATTCTACATGCATATTTATTTTGATGGTGCCTAATTAGAGGTTATAATCATAAATTTTGGATATATTGAGTTGATTCTGAGCTTACTTATATGTATGTATTGAATTGATTGGATATCTTCATACTGATTTGGTTGTGAGCATTACATTTTTATTCCATATATACATTCATGGGATGTTGGTACCATTGAGGAATATTATTTTGAAAGAAAATGAGACATTTTTATAAAACCTTCTACATGAACACAAGCCGGAGAGGTGAGTTTAGATTGAGATCAAGATTATAAGTTATAGTATATGGGTTGCAAACCCCCCATAGGTCCTATTGTGGAGCTGCGAGCTCGGTAGGTGTATACAGAAAGTCATGCGATGACTTTCATTGTTCCACCCTATCATCATCATTGCATTGCATTGCATATGTATCTTTCATGATTTCCTTAGCTTTCTTGACTTGTGTTTAGTTTTTGTGTGCTTTTTGTATATGTCTGTGTTGTTTCAATTCTGTATTATATTAGAACTGTTAGTGGAGATGGTGTGAGCTACCGTTTGGAAACTTTTCTATTTGTAGATGACGTGCTCATAATCTTCTTTACTTATATTATTATCTATTTTGCTCAGTCGGCCTCTGATTTCTACAGAGTACGCGGGATAGTACTCATCCCTACTGTGCCCTTTCTGTGCAGATTCTAGTACAAGCACCTCCTGTGGTGGTTGATTTTTTGTGGATATTTCAGACTTTGAGGTACTAATTCACTCCAAAGTTCGGGGCTGATTCGGACCTCATTTACCCCTATTTGTATTTATTTTAGTTATCAGAGACAGATGTGTGTTTTTATTTTCTGGATATTGTATTATATGCTCTTACATTATGACACCAGTTTTTGGATAATTTATTGTATTTGTTCAAGTTTCCTCTATTTAATACTTGTATGGGTCTGACTTCATTCTAGAAGTCTCGCCTTAGGTTATATTGTTGTTATTTTACTTTCCAATTATCAGGTTGGATGATTGACTTATTTATCAAGATTGAGCCATGATAAGTGCCATCATGACCCATTTTTGGGTCGTAACAAATTGGTATCAGAGCCTTAGGTTCATCGGTCTTATAAGTGTAAGATCAGGATGTCTAGTAGAGTCTCACAAATTGGTACGTAGACATCCGTATCTATGTTAGAAAAGTCTTCTCTAATTTGATTCCTTATCATGCGGGTTGTTCCTACCCAATTTTCTAAACTTGCATTCCATTCTTTCTGCATAGATGGTGAGGACTAGGTCCAGAGATGCTAGGGATGCTAAGCCGACACCCGATTTGGGAGCCTTGATTCATGGACAAAGTAGAGGTCATGGACGGCCCAGAGGTAGAGTATGGGAACGAGGAGCTGCCCCAGTCAGAGGACATACTAGGGAGGCCTCTCCCGAGCCCAAGGTTGAGTATACCAGAAATGATTATCATACAGGGGATGTGGGGTCAGCCCAGGTCCCATAGGGTTTAATTGACATCCCAGTACTTCAAGATTTGTTGATTCATCTTTTGAGTCGATTGGACGGTGTTTCTTTAACTGTATCGAGTATTCCTTAGACTTCGAGTGTTGTTCTTCTATCTGTACCGACATCTGCTTATGGTATTCCTGCTTCTAGTGTACAACCATCAACTATTGTACCCCCACGTACAGACTCTTTGCCTACCAGACTTACTATTTCTCCGGTTGCTTTGGGTACAGTGATGTCTTCTGATGATCAGAAGAGGTTCGAGAGGTTTATTCGCTTGGGTCCGCCCAAGTTTAATGGTGTTATTGTCGAGGATTCCTATGAGTTTCTGATTGATTGCTAGGAGAAGTTATATAATCTTGGATCCTTTGAGCCTCATGAAGTTGCATATACTACCTATCAGTTAACAGATGTGGCTAGGAATTAGTGGAGGTCGCTTGCTAGATATAGACCTTTGGGTTCGCCTGCTATGACTTAGACTCAATTTTTTGAGGCATTCTTGGAGAGGTTTGTGCCTTATAGCTTGAGAGATCAGATGAGAGATGAGTTTGACCATTTGGAGCAAGACTCCATGTCTATTGCCTAGTATGAGGCACATTTCCATGCTCTATCAAGATATTCAACCACTAGCATCTCTACAGAGTCTGAGAGGATTCAAGAGTTTATGAAGGGGTTAGATGGTTCATATCAATTGGCTACAGCCTAGATGGTAGTTTCAGGGGCTTCTTTGAAGAGTATTATTGAGCATGTCAAGATGATCGAGTATATTATCCAGGTTTCTCAGGGAGACACTAAGAAAGTGTGTCATCAGGGTAAGTTTAGTAGACACGCCTCTCGAGGTAAAGACTTCTTTAGTTGAGGTTCTCGTGGTTATTATGGTAGGCCAGTTCAGGCCACGTTACAAGGATCAGGTGGTAGACCTTCAGGTTCTACGGCTTCTGGTAGCCAGGTATCAGGTCATACGAGTAGAGGTTTTAGGTTTGGTTTTTCATGCCAGGGTGGTTGTTCTGGTTTGTTTGCACCTCCTCAGATTGAGTCAAGACGTAGAGGATGTTTTATTTGTGATGAGTTTGTCCATCTGGCCAATGATTTCCCTCGCCGTGTGTATGGACCCCCTCAGCAGGGATCTCAGTTTCAGCTTTTCCCTACTCCTATTTTTGCAGTCAGAAGTGGTTCAAATAATGGTAGAAGTGGAGCTAGAGGTGCTCAAAGTAAAGGTAGAGGAGCTCGTGGTAGTGGTCGCGAGGTTTCTCAGTTTGAGAGCAGATGTAGATAGTGTTATGCTATACCTAAGAGACCTAAGGCGGAGGCCTCTGATGCAGTCATTTCAGGTATCATTCCAGTTTGCTTCAGATCTGCTTCCATGTTATTTAACCCCGGATCTACATACTCCTATGTGTCTACATATTTTGCTTTTGGTTTTGACACTGCATGTGAGCCCCTTGATATGCCTCTTAATGTATCTACCCCCGTAGGAGATTCTTTAGTAGTGAATTGGGTGTATCGATCTTGTGTGGTTACCTTTGCGGGGCGTGAGACTTGGGTAGACTTGATCCTCCTAGATATAGTTGACTTGGATGTTATCTTGGGTATGGATTGGTTAGCTCCCTATCATGCTATTTTGGATTTTTATGCCAAGACTGTGACCTTAGCTACGCCTGGGGTTAGCTTGAAAGGGTACGCTTATTTCTGGTCCAAAGAGAGTTATATCTTTTCTACGTGCTCGTCGCTTGGTAGAATGGGGTTGTTTGTCTTATGTGGCTCATGTTTGTGATACTAGTGTTACCTCATCACCTCTTATAGATTCTATTCAGGTTGTTCACGAGTTCGTGGATGTGTTTCTTACTGATTTGCCTTGTATGCCTCCGAATTGTGATATTGACTTTACTATTGATGTGGATCTGGGCACCAAACCCATTTCTATTTCTCCTTATAGGATGGCCCCCGCTGAGTTGAAGGAATTGAAGGAGCAATTGCTAGATTTACTGAGTAAAGGTTTTATTAGACCTAGTGTATCTCCTTGGGGTGTGCCTATCTTGTTTGTGAAGAAAATGGATGGTTCTATGCACATGTGTATTGATTATCGGTAGTTGAACAAGGTACCAGTTAAGAACAAGTATCCTCTTCCTTACATTGATGATTTGTTTGATAAGCTTCAGAGTGCATCCGTGTTTTCTAAGATTGATTTGAGATCTGGGTATCACCAGTTGAGGATTAGAGCTTTGGATGTTCCAAAGATGGCTTTTTGGACTCGATACGGTCATTATGAGTTCTTGATCATGTCTTTTGGGTTGACCAATGCTCCAGTAGCGTTCATGGAGTTGATGAACTTGGTATTTTGATCGTATATTGACTCCTTTATTATTATATTTATAGATGACATCTTGGTTTATTCCAAGAAAGAGGCTGATCATGTGATACACTTGAGGATTGTACTTCAGAGATTGCGTGATGAGAAGTTGTATGCTAAGTTCTCCAAGTGTGAGTTTTGGTTGGATTCTATCTCTTTCTTGGGTCATGTGGTGACCAAGGATGGTATTAAGGTCAATCCGACCAAGATTATGGCGATTCGTAATTGGGCTAGGCCCACTAGTCCTACTGAGATTCAGAGCTTTATTGGCTTGGTGGGTTATTATCGGTGTTTGGTTGAGGGTTTCTCTTCTATTGCGGCTCCTTTGACCAATTTGACTCAAATAAAGATTTACTTGTGGGTTTTACGTGTTTTGTGATGCTTCCAAAGTTGGTTTGGGTGCGGTGTTGATGCAGGAGGGTAAAATGATTACTTATGCTTCTCATCAGTTGAAGCCTCATGAGAATAACTACCCTACCCATGACTTGGAGTTAGCCGTAGTTATGTTTGTGTTGAAGTTGTGGAGGCACTACTTGTATGGATTTTGTTGTGAGATCTTCTCAGATCATCGTAGTCTTCAGTACTTCTTTACCCAGCGAGAGCTTAATATGAGACAACGGTGTTGGCTTGAGTTGTTTAAGGATTATGACATCACTATTCTATATCATTCGGGTAAGGCTAACGTGGTTGTGGATGCCTTGAGTCGAAAGTCGACTAGTATGGGGAGTTTAGCTCATATCTTGACTCAGGAGTAGCCTTTCACCTTAAAGGTTCAGTCTTTAGCTAACCAGATGGTTAGGCTTGATATTTCGACACCTGGACGTGCTTTAGCCTTTATTGATGCTAGATCATCCTTGATAGAACAGATCCGAGCTCACCAGTTTGATGATCAGGGTTTGAGGGATATTGGGAAAAGGTGATGAATGGCGAGGACAAGGAGGCTTCACTTGACCCTGATAGTGTTTTGAGGATTGGTGGTCGAGTTTGTGTACCGAGAGTTGGTGGATGGGTCAGATTGATTTTAGGGGAGGTACATTGTTCCAGATATTCCATTCATCCTGGGGTGACCAAGATGTATTGTGATTTGAGGTAGCTTTACTGGTGGTGTGGTATAAAGAAGGATGTAGCAAATTTTGTAGCTCGTTGCTTATGTTGTCAGTAGGTAAAAGCCGAGCATCAGAGACTGGGTGGCTTACTTCAGAGATTACCCATTCCAGAGTGGAAGTAGAAGCGGATCACTATGGATTTCGTGAGTGGGTTGCCTCATACATTTCGTGGTTCCGATAGTATTTGGGTCATTGTGGATGGATCGACCAAATTAGCCCATTTCATCCCTATTTAGATTTGATCCAGTACCGAGAGGTTGACCCGTATCTATGTTCGAGAGGTAGTTTGTCTTCATGGAGTACCTGTGTCTATTATTTCAGATAGAGGTTCAGTTTTCACTTTTAGCTATTGGAGGACATTTCAGGAGGAGTTGGGTACTCAGGTTGACCTTAGCACAACTTTTCACCCCAGACCGATGGTCATTCGGAATGGAATATTCAGGTTTGGGAGGACATGCTCCGTACTTGTGTTATGGACTTTAAAGGTCAGTGGGAGCAACATTTCGCCTTGGCAGAGTTTGCTTATAATAATAGCTTCCATTCAAGCATTCAGATGGTGCCTTTTGAAGCGTTGTACGGTAGGCATTGTAGATCTCCGATTGGGTGGTTTAAGATTTCTGAGGCTAGACCCCGTGGTACCGACTTGCTTTACGAGTCTTTGGATAGAATTCAGGTGATTCAGGATAGGTTTCGGGCAGCCCATAGTAGGCAAAAGAGTTATGCCGACCGCTGACTTCGTGCCTTAAAGTTTGGTATTGGAGATCAGGTTTTCCTTTGTGTGTCACCCATGAAGGGCGTGATGAGTTTTGAAAAGAGGAGCAAGCTTAGCCCGAGGTACATCGGACCTTTTGAGATTCTTCGGATAGTTGGGGAGGTTGCTTATAAGTTAGTTCTACCTCGAGATTTCTCAGTCGTTCATCTAGTTTTTCATGTATCTATGCTCCAACCTATATTCTAGATGAGTCTCACATGCTTCGTTAGGATTCGGTTCAGTTGGATGAGAGGTTGACCTTAGTTGAGGAGCCAGTCTCCATTTTAGCCAGGAATGTTAGACGGTTGCATTCTAGAGATATTCCTGTAGTTAAGGTTCAGTGGAGACACTATTTCATTGAGGAGGCTACTTGGGAGATCGAGTCCGATATGCATAGTAGTTACCCTCAGCTTTTCACCGATTCAGGTATTCCTTTGATTTTTAGTTCGAGGACGACTAGAGACTAAGTGGTGGATATTGTAAAGACTTGTTTTATGAAAACTTGCCTTTTTTGTATTTTGACCATTTTACCCTTCCCTGTAGTTTCTACATATTGGTTTTGGGGGTGTGGGAATGGTTGGCATGATTCACGATGCGATCGAAAGTGATTTGAGGGAGTTTAGGGTTATTTTGAGGCTTTATGAGCCAATGGTTGACTTTGGTCAACATTTCATGTTTTGAGTCTCGGACAACGATCGAACTGAGTCAGTAGATCCAGAACGTCGAATTTGGATTAGTAGTGAGGTTGGTTCGGGTTCGGAGCCTTTATATCTCATTTCGACCCTTTGTTTGGAAAATAGTGAAAAAGGGGTCCCAGGGATTAATTTATTGAAAACAATCTTATTTCAAAAATCTGACATCGCCATTGAGTTCGGAACATCGAAATTAGCCTAGTAGCATATATGGTTTGTTTCTATCCGATTCCAAACAAATCTCGAGGATCCGCTTAGAGAATTCGAAACCATGCAAATTAGCTGGTGCATAGCTGATATCTGGTTCATAGATCCTTCTTCGTAAACGCGAGCCAATGGTCGTGAATGCGGAGAAGAAAATCACCCTTCATCGTGATCGCGAGGTGATGGTCGCGATCACGAAGGGCAACCGAGTCCTTCTTTGTGAACGCAAAGCCTTGGTCGCAAATGGGAAGTCCAATTTATGGCGGGTAAACTGTTGACCTTCGCGATCACTAGGTGGGATCCGCAATCGCAAGGTATTGTTCAATGAACAGTATATTAACCTCATTTTTGTGATTTTACTCTATTGTTGGACCTCTAAGCTTCGAAAAAGGCAATATTCGAGGGTTTTTTCCATCGAGTTTCGTGTGGGGTAACTTCTAAACTCTTAATCCCACTATTTCTCATTGATTTTATCTTCGAAAATACCTTTTAAGCATGATTTTGAAATGGATTTTTGAGGTTTTTATCGATAAAGATTAAAAATGGTTTTTCTTCGATTTGGACCTCGTTTTTTCTTGGGTTTTCTTCAATAGACTCCTATAACCTTAGGGAATGTGTTTCTAAAGAAAAATACCAGTTTTACCGCTCTTATTTTCAAACGCATTTTGTTTTGGACTCGGTTTAAATATGAGCAATATGGGTATTGTTAGCTTTCTTTTAATACATAAAAGCTATATTTGTATGTTTTAGTTGACTCCGAGACCGTTCGAAAGGGGAAAGTTCCGTGTTGAGGGACTTTAGGCCCGGATTTCATCGTTTCGAGGTAGGTTATGACTTAACTTCTTTCAGATTGAGCTGGGTTGTTAATAAATAAGTAAAGCATAATATAGGTTGGGGAAAATAACTATGAGTTTTATATTTCGAGATTATTATTACTGTTATGTGCCCGTGTGAGGGCTTATATTCGGTGATTATTAATTTGTGATATCTGATATTGCGTGTTGCTTGAGTGGGGGCCTTATTTGACATCATTGGTCTTATGTGTGTATTTATATGCCTTGTACTAGATATGATGCCCGTACGGGGGCTTAAATTATTATTATAGGCCTTATTGAGCATTGATTGTTTTATCATGATAGAAAAACCCGAGTTAAGGGTTGATATGATATTAATGATGTCTTACATGCATATTTATTCCGATGGTGCCTAAGTAGAGTTGATAATCATGAATTGTGGACAATAATTCTGAGCTCACTTATATGCATATATTGAATTGATTGGATATCTTCGTACTGATTTGATTGTGAGCATTACATCCTCTCCATATATACATTCATGAGATACTGGTACCATTGAAGAACATTATTTTGAAAGAAAATGAGACATTTTTATAAAACCCTCTCAGTGAACACGAGCCGGAGAGGTAAGTTGAGACTGAGTTCGAGATATGAGTTATAGTATATGGGTTGCGAACCCCTCATGGGTTCTATTGCGGAGCTGCGAGCTTGGTAGGTGTATACAGAAATTCATGCGATGACTTTCACTGTTTCACCCCATCATCATCATTGCATTGCATTTTATATGCATTTTTCATGATTTCATTAGCTTCCTTGACTTGTGTTTAGTTTTCGTTTGCTTTTCGTGTATGTCTGTGTTGTTTCAATTCTGCATTATATTAGAACTGTTAGTGGAGACGGTGTGAGCTACCACTTGGGAACTTTTCTGTTTGCAGGTGACGTGCTCATAGTCTTCTTTACTTATATTATTATCTATTTTGCTCACTCGGGCTCTGATTCCTCCGTGTACATGGAACCGTACACACCCTTACTATGCCTTTTCAGTGCAGATCCTAGTATAAGCATCTCCCGTGGCGGTTGATTTTGTGTGGAGATTCCAGACTTTGAGGTACTAATTTGCTCCAGTGTTCGGGGTTGATTCGGACCTCATTTATCCCTATTTGTCTTTATTTTGGTTATCAGAGATAGATGTGTATTTTCATTTTCTGGATATTGTATTCGATGCTCTTACATTATGACACCAGTTTTTGGATGATTTATATTATTCGTTCAGGTTTTCGCTATTTAATACTTGTATGGGTCTGACTTCGTTCTAGAAGTCTCGCCTTGGGTTATATTGTTGTTGCTTTGATTTTCAATTATCAATTTAGGTGATTGACTTACTTATCAAGGCTGAACCACGATAAGTGTCATCATAACCCGTTCTTGGGTCGTGACTATTTGAGAGAACCAAATTGATGGAAGGTGAAAATTGGAATTATAGGTTACTTAAAACTGAAATAAATCACTTTTGAAAGGTTTATAATTAAAAAAAAGTTGGGAATCATTGAATTCACTTGATACTATTATTACAATAAAATCTCTGTTTCCATATATATTTTTTCTAAAGAATAATTGCTTATTGCTAAACAATTATAATTTGTTCACTAAAAATAAATAATTAATTAACACTCCATGAGGTTATGTCAATTAATTGATTTAATTCTAGTAACTATTAAATTAAATATTTCTCCAGCCTGAATTGAGCTAAAAAGGATAAAAGACCTCTTTCGATTAGTCTTCAAATCAATAGACTTATTTGAATTAGTCCCTCCGTGAGAATTAGGACCAAAAGAAACAAGATAAAAGATTTATAGTAATAGATGATCAAAAATTACTCTCATTCTAATGTTTTACTTATTAGTTACTATATATCAATTTTACTCCTTGAGAATTACAAAATTAATATAAGAATAACTTAGAGCTAAAATATATTAAAGTGATAATAATGATTAATCAAAAGCCATCACTCCAGCAAATCTTTAAATATAAATGAAAACTCTCAGGCCAAAAATGTATAAAATTGAGATAGTATTATAATTATATCAAGCGTCCTCAACTATCTAAACAAAAGGAATTACTCAATTATGAAGTAAGAAGAAAAGAAATTTTTAAAAAGACTAAGAATAATAATTTTTAAAATTACAAGAAAAAGATTAGAAAGAGACCAAGACTAATTCTTTTTCCTTCCTCTCACTCCTTGCCTTCAACACAGATTGAAGCTCCAATTTATAGAAAGAAAAAGTACTCTTCTTCGTTTTCCACCATTGCACATATGAATTATACATATATATATATATATATATATATGCAAATGTGACTTGTTTTTTAATTTCCACATGTGTGTTATTCCATATTTGCATATATGGATTCCATATGTGCAAATATGACTTTTTGAGTTCTAATTCTTCCAATGAGCTCATGTGTATTTTTTTGTCGCGGATCTGAAGATAATATATGCAATAATGACCCCGTCTTTTTTTTTTTTTTTTTTGTCTTTTGTCTTCTTCTTCTTTCTTTTTCGGACGTTCTTTTTCCTGAAAGATTTGTTAGAAAATATGCAAGAATGAGATATAATTATTCATGTTTTATTTTAAAACATTAAGTGTATCTATACAAAAAATATGAATAATATATATCCATCAAATTCCCCCACACTTGAACTTTTACTCGTCCTCGAGGAAGAAAAAATTCTAAAAGAAAGATATATATATATATATATATATTTAAAATATATAACATAAGTATTGCTGCTCTTGTAAAATGAAAATTTAGTCAAAGAAAATCTGTCATGATATGAAGCTTTATAAAGTTTCTATACCTATCAAATCTTTACCTTGTTCTGCTTTTATCTTTGTTCAACAAAAACTGCACTTTTTTGCCTCCTTTTTTTTTTTGGGGACTTTTTTGAAATTGATAATTTTATGATCATTTGCATTGAGTTTCTTTTTCTTTTGACCATAAGCTTGCCTTTATGTCTATCTCCACTAATGTAGACTAAACTTTGATTTCTAAAATCTTTTAGAATTTTGTTTTAGCTTGTAACGTTGGCTTCAGGCTAGTAGGGAAAAGGTTATATTTATAGTGACTTGCCTTTTTTCAACTTTGGTGTTTTTTTTCTTGAAATCATAGTGTTCACACATTCGCTATACATAAATAGACATATTCATGTCGTAATAAATTTTTTTATTTTATTTTTCATCTCTCTTTTATTTTTTTTGAATAATTCTGATTCTTTTTTTCGATGAGCTCCAAACGTATTTTCTGAAAAAGGAATTTTCAAATTATAAGCATGGAATTTTTTTGAATTTAAATTTGAGCAATATTTAGGTGTTCGAAAAGAAGATGAATAATTTTTTAGGCTGCAAAATAGGCAACTAAACATAATATAAACTATCCTTTGCTAGCAGTATTCCAGAACTAAAATGCAATATCGTATATCACCAGACAATATACAAATAAAGAGTGAAAGAAGGATCTATAGTAATAATACTAGGCCAAAGGATACATACACAATATGAATAGATAAGAAAAGAGGGGGCTATACGGTAATACCATATATATATATATATATATACATATACACACACACACACACACACATATATGCATATAGGCCTAAATCACAGGTAATATCCTGAGGTAGTCCACCTAACATCTCAAGGATCATAACCAAGTAGGGACGTTAATACTAGCATAATCAGGGTCCCTAACCATAATGTCTAACTGTGATGTAACTATCAATAATGTAATTTACCATAATAAAGAAGGGGATCAGAAACGTACCGTCAATCTTAGGTACCAGTCCATAACTATCCTGCCACGAACTAACCATAATAATCAACAATAAAGTAATCGGCTAATCTGGATAAATAATAACCTAACCGGGCCCCCATAAGCCCGAAAGGTTCATGTAAGCACTCAGCAAACAACAATCATAAACTATACCTATGCGGCCCCCCATAAGATCGATAGATGTAGGCGCCAAATAATTATACTGGTGATAGGCAATGCATATGAATGAATGCAACATAAATCAGTAGTACCATGTCCGATCCAAGTGCCATAATGTAACAAGTGTATACACCTCCTCCAGATCAGTAGCTCGTAAAGGCAGGACCTACGGCGACCATCCTTCTCCGGTACTATGGCTCATGGACGAAGGGGCCCCCATGGGACTCGAGATATCTGTATGCACTGCCTGGTCCCAAACCAGGACTTCCAGTGACCATCATAATCAATCTAGTCCGTCCAGTATCAGAGAGATATATAAATATAATAAGTTCATGGACTCAAACCGTGACTAAAATAGTGTAAGTCTGTAAATCCATTGCCCGAGATTAAGTTCGGGATGAAATCGATATAATAATATAGAAAGGGTCAGAATCTCCCTCTACCAAAGTAAATAGTAATGGTAAAATGAGAGTGGATCAATAATGGACCAGAATCAGCCTCGGTCAAATTTTCAAAGTATCACTTTTAGTTTCAAAAGTTCATAATTCATTAAATAAGGTGGTATGATTCCGTTGTAAAGAATCCGTTTTAAAAGTGAAAAGTAAGAATAAATCCCTTTTTCGAAAATAGTAGAAAAAATAAGGTTTTGGTTGGAATCGTACCACTAAGTGAGCATGAATGCGCCTAAAGTATGCATATGATCGCTAGTATCCAAACAACACAACCATACGTGCCTAAGCATCTATAAACTAGAATCATGTCCTCTTTAAGGATAAAATACTCACTTGGAGTCCAACTGGCAATTCAATCATGGCCTCGGGCCCAACAGTATATAATATACATAATAAGGCCTCATAACTCGGGAAACTACAGTAATCAAGGGCATAAAGTCGCTACAAGGATTTAATCGAGGAATTACCACTCAAATCACTAAGTCAAATGGTAAGTTTTATTCTAAAGGGTCCTTAACCTCAAACAATGGTTAACATGCTTATAATCGGGGTAATAGGCATGTCAAGTATTTTATACTAAGGTTCGGGTCACATTTCTACCTCAAATTCCCTAAATAGGCTAAGTCATGCTATACTAATCATAAAGATATCCTACCATTCCTACCAAGCATGCAATTTATACTATACATAATCTCATAGAGAAAAGTAGATCGAAGCCTACCTCGATACCGAACTGCAATTCTTGAACCATCCACAAATCGCTCGTCCTTGATCCATGATCCCAAAAGTGACACCACACTATCAAAATAGTAATCTACACGTTAATAGGAGTAAAACGATACCTATATTGCTATAAAAATCTGCTGGCCCAAAAATGGGTCAAAAATGGGCCCGTGGGGCAGGCTAATGAAATCTAAAAATTGAATTCGTCACAAGGTCCCTTGGAGGGCAAGAATGCGTGCTTAAAAGTTGAGCACAAATAGAGTACAAATTGGGGCCCAAAATCAGCCCCCTAGGGTTAAGGTTTTTAGGAGAAAAATAAGGGATTAAACGGAGGATTTAGGACAAAAACTTACGAAGAAATTAGAGGGACATGATCACCTCAACATCCTCAACTCATTCCCAACTCCAACTTATGATTTCCCACTCTTATCCAAGCTCTAGGGTTCAATAATAACGGAAAATGGCGAGAAAATAGTGAAGAAATCGGGGAAGAGAAGTACATATACTGCCAAGGATTTGACCTTCGCGAACGCAGGGGCCAAGTACCGCAAATGCGATGAACAAGAAAAATAACCTTTATGAATGTGTCCAAGGTGTCATGAATGCAAATTCAAGGGAAGTGGACCATCGCGAAAGCGGGCAACAGGCCGCGATCGCCAAGAAGGAATTGGATCGGGTCGAGGCTGACCCGCATCGCGAATGCGAAGGAGAAGGCTCTCAAATGAGATGGTAAATGTATTGACCCTTTGTAAATATGGCCCACCCCTCGCTAACGCAAAGCGTAAATGATACCTACACCAAAAGCTGGTAAACCAGCAAAACTACTAAGTTCAAATGGACTCCGACCTGGTGTTCAAGATTCTTTTAAAACCCCATGCGCGCAAACGAACTATGCTACCATACCAAATTTGACATTTCGGACTCAATGGAACCATCAAAACTTTCATCCGAGATCATTTTGATTAAATGTGGGCCCCACACCCATAGTTTTATTTTTCATCAAATCTATCCAATAGCCCAAAATGAGTTCGAAAGCCTCGGGACCTGAATCAAGGGTCTCGCTAGCCTAAAATCAATGTTTCAGAGCTGATGGCACTGTCATAATTCTCATCTGATATTGTTTACTAGGAGTTTTTGTCCGAGACCAATTCCTTAACAGCGAAAGCTCCAAAATAGGAAAATAAGCCTAAAACCCAAACAAACTGCATGATAACCAAACCGATAGTTCTAGAAAGTTATAAATGACTTGTAGCCACTGTGGGAAGACTCAAATGCCGAAAAAGCATGAAAATTAAGACAATGACCTGGAGGGTCATTACATCAATTAAATAATTGTGAGGATCTTCATTTGGATCACCAGTAAAGGTGCATGATTGTTGAATTATTTGAATCAATCCTGTCCTGATGTCGAAGTTGTTGACTGCCACTGGGGTTTCCTGACACTTGGATTCACAATTAAAATGGTCAGGTCTAGCATAAACTCTTAGGATTCTCCGTGCATGCCTTGATCCAACTTCATCAAATTAATCTTCTACATGAACTGGTGCTGGGATCTCTGATGGATTGATGTCATCTCCTAGTAGGTGTTTCATTTCGTTGCAAGTTATTTTTTGAGAAACTGTTTGTTTTTTCTTGCGAAATCGCAAAGATCTTTCAATTTCAAGATCGTATTTGACCAACTTCTTTGTAGTAGAGCGAGTCATAAACTATCTGAAATTATGTTACTAGAATAATTAAATTGCTAAGTTTTAGAAGTTAGCAAAAGAAAATTAGCAAGCAAATAACTATATAAAAAAATATGGTAATTTTTTAACTTATAAAAGAAAAGTATTGATTTAACCAATAGTATAATAGTATGAAAAGTACTAAGGAAATATTTAAGTTAAAAACGACTTGTAAAAAAAATTAAAATACTATTATAGAAATATTAGTACCAATAATAATAATAAATTCTCAAATTAGTAATAAAATATTTAATCGGAGGTAGATCTGTGCCAATCCCCGACGACGACGCTAAAAATTTGACGAGGTCAATATGTATAGGATTTTTGCTGCTCGTACTCTGTCAAATTCTAGTATAGTTTAAGATATCGTCCCACAGATTTGGAAGATCTATGCTACAGATTTGTAATATCTTAACTACTATTTGGGTGGACCAAATTGATGAAAGGTGAAAATTGGAATTATAGGTTACTTAAAACTGAAAAAAATCTATTTTGAAAGGTTTATAATTAAAAAGAGTTGGGAATCATTGAATTCACTTGATAATATTATTACAATAAAATCTCTGTTTCCACATATATTTTTCTAAAGAATAATTGCTTATTGCTAATATAATTATATTTTATTCACTAAAAATATATAATTGATTAACACTCCGTGAGTTTATGTCGATTAACTCATTTAATTCTAGTAACTATTAAATTAAATATTTCTCTTGCCTGAATTGTGCTAAAAAGGATAAAAGACTTGTTTTGATTAGTCTTTAAATCAATAAACTTATTTGAATTAGTCCCTCCGTGAGAATTAGGACCAAACGAAACAAGATAAAAGATTTATAGTAATAGATAACCAAAAATTTCTCTCACTCTAATGTTTTACTCATTAGTTACTATATATCAATTTTGCTCCGTGAGAATTACAAAATTAATATAAGAATAACTTAGAGCTAAAATATATTAAAGTGATAATAATGATTAATCAAAAACATCACTCCAACACATTTTTAAATATAAATGAAAACTCTCAGGCCAAGAATGTATAAAATTGAGATAGTATTATAATTATATCTAGCGTCCTCAACTATCCCAACAAAAGGAATTACTCCATTATGAAGTAAAAAGAAAGAAATTTTTTAAAATACTAAGAATAATAATTTTTCAAATTACAAGAAAAAGACTAGAAAGAGACCAAAACTAATTCTTTTTCCTTCCTCTCAATCCTTGCCTATAACACAGATTGAAGCTCCAATTTAAAGAAGAAAAAGTACTCTTCATCTTTTTCCACCGTTGAACATATGTTTTTCAATTCTCACATGTGTGTTATTCCATATTTTCATATATGAATTTCATATGTGCAAATACGACTTTTTGAGTTCTAGATCTTCCAATGAGCCCATGTGTATTTTCTTGTTGCGGATATGAAGACAATATATGCAATGATGTCCCCGTCTTTTTTTTTCTGTCTTTTGTCTTCTTCTTCTTTCTTTTTTGGACGTTCTTTTTTCTGAAAGATTTGTTAGAAAATATGCGAGAATGCGATATAATTATTCATATTTTATTTTAAAATATTAAGTATATTTTGTCAGATTGATTATCACAAAGCACTCTTCACAACGACAACTACTTACTAGAATAAATCTTGATTCGTGCCAAATACAATATCTTCAATAGTGTTATTTTGCTGCCATCTATATTTTGAAAGAATCAAGTTCTTTTAGGAACTATTCAAGAAGGTAAAATGCGGAATAGTAAATCAACATAAAGATTTTTTTGTGGAAAACTCCTTTCTCAAGGGACAAAAATCGTGACCTATCTCCAATAGGATTTCCTCAAACTCTTTTTCTATAATTAACTCGAGTAATTTTATGATTATAACTCTTTGTACACTTAACAAACTTACTCTAACAAAACCTACTCTAAACCTCAATAATTTTTGCTAATTATTGATACATTCTCCAACTCCTTCAATAGACTCTACCTAATTAATCTACGAAGTCTTTACAATAATATAATGAATATCAAATACAAATACAAATCATTAGAAAAATTAAAAGGATGTAAGGACTCAACAATTAACTGGTCAACCTGTAATAGTCCAGTTCGCTGGTGATATTGTCCGCTCTGAGCCTAGACCCAAACGACTTTAAAATACCTAACTAAGGTGAAAGGTATGCTTACTTGTATACCCAGTATCTCTCCTGTATTATGTCGATGTAGTACTTCAAATCCTAAGCGGGGGGTCAGATACACCCCCTCTTATGGACTCAGCGTCCTCGCTAAGATTTACCCCATCGAATGAGATTTGCCTAGAATCAAGACTGAGGTTTGCCCCACCTTACTGGGATTTGCCTAAACTCAGATTGAACTCTGTCCCACATCGACAAGGCTAACATAAGAGTAGCTCTGATACCACTTGTAATGATCCAGCTTAAGACTGGACGCCAGACCGGTACGTTCCAATACCATTCCGGTCCATTTCGGTACCGGTATCATTTCGGTAGGAACCGGTTCGGAACGGTGTGGAACCTATCGGTATCCGGTTCGGACCGATTTCGCGGTTTCATTCTGGGAAACCGGTACCGGTCCATTTCGGTTTTGGTCCGTTCCGTAACTAGCCGTTGGGGACCGTTGCCAACGGCTAGTGGGCCCCCCAACGGCTAGTTTGACCCCCCCAAGCCCCCCTCAGCCCCCCCATTCCCCTCCACCCCCCTCCCCCCTTCCAAAATCTTATAAATACCCCTTCCCCATTCAAATTTTATTCACAATTTCAATTTTTCAACTCTCATCCTCTCTCAATTTTCTACTCTCAAGTATCAATATGTATAAATTCTTTAATTATTATTATTATTTTGCAATTGAAGTATAATTTGGTGACTTTTGGAGGAGCAATCTTTTTCAAGTTTCAAATTTCGGTTATAATCATCTGCTTTTACGACAGACGTTTGGTACATTCGTTCCACTCTCCAGTCTTTTAATTTATTTTTCGTATTTATTAGTTGTGTTTTGTTTTTTTTTAATTTTCTACTTTCATATTTTATTTCATTATATTATGGATTCCTCTAAAAAAAAAATCTGGTAAAAAAAGTATTGCACAAAAAACAAAAGATTTTATGAAATTTGGTAAAAAAAATAAATCAAGGTTCTTCTAGTTCTTCTCACTTGCCTCAAGTTAGATTTAATACGGATGATTTTACGCATGTTAATGAAACTTATTTTGCTCATCCCTCTATCATAGAAATCAATAGCAATACCCCTATTCCCCATGAAGCTTTCGAAAGATTGTATAATGATTTTGAAGATGAATTAGATTAAGAAGTAGAATTACATGTGGATAATGGTTTAGATGATACACCAACTAGTACCACTCCCATCGCCGCTAGTGTCGAAGCTCCAACTCAGGATAATCCTCTGGCTGGAGCTAGTCGTCCCCCTATTTGTCCGGTTAGGGGTAAGACCACGACACAACGTGCTTTAAAATCAGCTGTGTGGAAATTTTTTTATTTTAATGATGAAAAAACTATTACTATGTGTGGTATTTGTAAACAACAGTGGAAATATGTATCTGGCGGGTCTGGAGGTTCTACTGGGGGGTTAAAAACCCATTTGATTAAGAAACATCCGAGAGAATGGAATGCATATATGGCTTCCCGTCAAACTGCCAGTTCTGGCACTGGACCCTCTGTTGCCGGGTCAAACATGTTTCAAACTGAACTAAACCCTTCAAACTCGACTGATCCTGTTACACAACGACCCTATAATAGGGATCGTGATCGTGAAAATTTTGCAAAAATGATTGTTGTGTGTGGTTTGCCTTTTAATTTTGGAAAAAATGAAGGTTTTATAACATATATTCGGGATACATATAATCCCAGTTTTGAAGGTTTTTCAAGAAGTATGGTAAAAAGAGATATTTTTGAATTTCAAGAAAAACATATACAATTTCTTCGTAGCTATTTTTACATGATGGATTGTAGGGATGCTATTACCACTGATATGGGTCGTAGTCCTAACGGTAACGTTTATTTAACTGTTACTGCACATTGGGTTGATTATAATTGAAATTTGCAGAAAAGAATTATTGCTTATAAAATTTGTGAACATTAAAAAATCGGTGTTTATATTGCTTCTACTGTAGGTCAAATTTTAGAATTTTATTTTCTTTATGATAAAGTGATTAGCATTACTTTAGAGAATGCTTCTGCTAATTTAAATGCTATTTCTCATCTAGAAACTAGAATTTGTCCAGTTAGTAAATATGGTTTTCATGTTAAATGTGCTGCACATATATTAAATTTAGTTGTGAAGGATGGTATTCAATTATTTGATAATACTTTTGATAAAGTTGAAAATGCTGTGTTTTGGATTTTTCATATGCATAATAGTAGTAGAATTAGACAATATAAAGAATTTTGTCGATCGTATCAACTTTCGTATAAAAAAATTCCAAAACAAGTTAAAACTAGATGGAATTCTTTTTATGAAATGATTGAAGATGCTTATACATATAGACAACCTATTACTATGATGTTTAATTCTCATAACACTTATTCTAGTCATCAACTCAGTGAAAATGATTGGAATCAAATAGAATCACTTAAAGGTTTTTTGAAATCATTTTATGATGCTACATAAGTTTTTCTGGATCGTATTATCCCACTATTTCTGAAATTTTAATACATATATGGTCTATTTCATCCCTTTTTGCAGAGTATAAAGATAATGAATTTTTTAAAAATGCTATTGTAGCTATGGTTGAAAAATTTTAAAAATATTTTTTTCCTATCCACCAAATTTATTTAATTGCAATTCTTTTTAACCCGGAATATAAAGAATATGGTGCAAAAGCTTTGGTTAAAGGAATTTATCAAAATTTAAATATTCAATCACATGAAAGTCCCGATTTGATAACTTGTCAAAACAATATTCACACTTTTGCTAAAGAATTGTATGAAAAATATTGCACATTCGATAATGTTGAAGTTCCTCAAACTTCTATGCCTCGACTAGATGCCCATGGTAGAGCACAATCATCACTTGGTCTTCATTCTTCTCATAAATGTGAATTTGTTAAATATCTTGACCAGGGTTCTGATACTATCACAAATCAAGAAGGTGTACCACAACTATTGAATTGATGGAGGGCTCGTGGTCATCAATATCCAAAACTTAGCAAGATAGTGCAGGACGTGCTAGCTATTCAAGGATCATCCGTAGCTTCGGAGAAAGCTTTCAGTACAACAAGATTACAAATCGGCGATCATAGATATTCATTAGCAGAAGACAGTTTGGAGGTATCAGTGAATTTTAGAGATTGGATCAACGCCGAACGAAGAAATAAAGGAGTTCCAAAGTTAACTAAATTACAAGAAGATTACTTAGATGCAGTCATTGGATGTAATAGTGACGATGACATTGAAATTGAAGATCGTCAACAAGTTTTACCAAGACCGGAGGTTATTGCTCAAAATTTACAAGAGTTAGAACAAAACTTTATAGGATTATACAACTATTAGCTCACATTCGAGGCTTAGTTGAAACAGAACCCTTCCTAGAAGGTGGCTGAGTAAATTAGGCGCTCTACTAATAGTTGTAAATTGTAATACAAAATTGAAATTTTGAATAAATTGTATTGATTTTTAATTTTATCATACTTTTACTTAATGCATTTCCTTTTTGTTTAGTTTGAGTGTTTAAATTAACAACTTATATAACTCATAAATTGAAAAACTTAGAAAAAAAAACTTTAACAAAGTTATATACTTTTATATAAACTTTAAAATTCAAATATATAAACTTCAAAATTCAAATATATAAAATTCAAAAAACATAAACTTAAAAACTTATAACTTATAAATTGAAAAACTTAGAAAAAAACAATATTTAAACTTAATTCAAAATATTTAAAAACTAAATTTAAACTTAATAATTCAAAATATAACTTTTATTCTTTAACTAAAATGTAAAAAATAATTTATTTATTCAAAATATAAAAAATTATTTTTTTAAAAAATTAATATTAAAATCGCCCGTACCGGTTATCCCATTTCGTTCCGTTCCGATCCATTCCGGTAGTATACCGGTTACTAACGGAACGGAATAAAATCGCGGTTTCATACCGGTTATTCCAAACCGGGACAACCCGATACCGGTTCTACTCCGATCTGGTTCATACTGATCCGGCCCGGTACCGGTCCATTCCGGTACGGCCATTTCATTCCGGCAGAATACCCAGTCTTAATCCAGCCCACTAGTGATATTGTCCGCTGTAATAACCCTTCAGGTCATTTTCTCGATTTCCATGCATTTTTGGTGTTTCTAGCCTTCCCACAACGGCTAAGGTCATTTATGACTTACCTACACTATTGGTTTGGTTATCGGATAGTTCGTTTGGGTTTTAGGCTCATTTTCCTATTTTGGAGCTTTCGTTGTTAAGGAATTGGTCTCGAATCAAAACTCCTAGTAAACGGCCTCAGATGAAAATTTTGACAGCGCTATTAGCTACCAAACATTGATTTTAGTCTATGGGACCCTTAGTCTGGGTCCCGAGGCTTCTAGACTCATTTTAGGCTATTAGTCGAAAGTTGGTTAAATCGACAGATTAGGCTTGGGTCCCATATGTTGTCGAAACAATCTCCGTTCAGAATTTTGTCGGTTCCTTTGAGTCTGAAATGTCATTTTTGATAGGGTAGCATTATTCGTTTGTGTTCATGAGATTCTGAATGAATCTCGAGGGACCAATCAAAGACTTGGCATTTGGCCAAGTCTGTTGATGCCTTCAGTACTGGTTTCGTCGCCTTAGCAGCTCCTTGGTCGCCTAGGCGATGTCGCCTTGGCGATTCCTTGGAGCACCTAAGCGACAAGGTTTCCTTGGCAAGTCATTGCCCAAGTGAGGCCTTGGCCGTCTAAGCGAGGTCGCCTAGGAGATGCCTTGTGCTGCCTGGGCGAAAGGCTACTGGCAAAGGTGTGTTGCCTTAGCGATCCCCAATGGCGCCTAGGCGAGGCCGCCTTAGCGACCAAAGGGCACCTAGGCGACAAAGCTGATGGCTTTAAATTTTGTTCTTTCCCTGATCCTAATTCATTTTCACCAATTCCAAACCTCCTCAAACGTCATTTGAGCTCCAAAATCAGTAGGGAAATGTTGGTTTAGGGTCGGGATCATCTCCGGAATGTCAAGGTAGTCTTCATATCATCCAAATCTCATAAGTTTCGATCTTCTTCTTCTCTTATTTTCACTATTTTTGGTTCTTGACTTCTCTAAATGTTGGGGGCTGTTTTGGGGTAGCTATTGGTTTGATCCCAAATTTTGGGCACAAGTTCCTTGAGTCATGAGGGACCTAATGACGGGTCTGTCACCACCTGTTTTCGGAGTCATAATGACAACTACCATAACCCACCAGTAGGTAAGCCAAACCGTAGCCCGAAATGACAAGTAATGGGCTAAATGGCGGAAGACGGGATAAATACCGAGAAATAAGCATACAATAAAATTAAAGGCGATATAAATATGAATATGATCCTGAAAGACCAAACGGAAAAGAGGAAGAAAAAAAGAAACATCCCACGACCTATTAAGGCCAGTACAAGAGTCACTAATCAAAAGAATAAGAGTACTAGTAGTATCAATATACAGATAGTCTCAAATGTAAAAACTGTCCTAAAATATAGGAAGGAGAGGGGATCAACTCCGATTATGAAAGCTCACCCTATCTCCGAATCCAGTAAGCAAGCTGGAAGGAATATCAGCAACGGCGGCTAGTACTCGGATCTACATCAAAAAAGGATGCAGAAGTGCAGTATGAGTACCAAAACAACGGGTACTCAGGAGGCATCATCGTCCGACTGAGCTAAATCATAATAAAAGCATAATAAAATGCGAGAATGTAAGCTAAGTCAAGAAGAAAGGGGCAAACCTGAGATCATGCTCCAACACAGGAAAATAAATAATTAAACACGCGATACTGAAATTAAAGTAAACTAATTATAACCTAACTAGGCCCCCATAAGCCTAGAAGGTGCAAACAAGAGAAGACTAACCCAAACGAGACACCATAAGCCCGATGGATACAATCAAGAGGAGATCTATAAGCACTAAGCATGATATAATCAACCAATAATCCCATATCTGTGAAACCGTTCGTACTACTCAATACCGGACTCGAACTAGATTTGCAATACCATAAATGAACCATAAAGTGCCAGACTCAAACCGGTCTTTAACACCATAACCATATCATAGATGCTGGACTCGAACCATTCGTTAACAATGTAACCATATCATAGATGCTAGACTCAAACCGGTCTTTAACACCATAACCATATCATAGATGCCAGACTCAAACCGGTAAGGTAGTATCAATAGAGAATAATAATTGGCAGACTCGAACCAGTATAATTGTACCATAAATAAATAGTAGAAGGCCGGACTTGAACCGGTATAATAAGGTAAAGTCACAATAACTAGCCTCGTCCCAAACTAGTTAAATGCTATATAGCCTAAGGTTCAAGATTAACTGTAATGTTGCGAACGAAGACCTCCTAAGTCTACAAGGAGCTAAAAGAGATTGCATAACCTAAAAGAGGCTAAGCGGGGCTTGCTTCTAAACTCGAAAGTCCATACTAAGGCGATTACTTCCCGAAAATGACTAAGTCTCTAAAATTTGACTACAAGTTATTACATAAGTCTAAGAGAATCATTTGACTTAAATAAAGGGTAAAAGGGTCGATTCTACCTCCGAAACGACTTACAAATCAGCCAAATAAACCAAACTTCACTAACTAAGCAACTAAACCATAATTTCCAACCCAAAACTAGCACAATATCATACTAATACCATAATAAGCTTAATCTATAAGTAAGATAAGCCTACCCTACCTGAACGCCGAAGAATGCCTGAAAAAGTTTGCTAAATTGGGGCTTTTCCTTTTCGATAAGCCTCCGCATGATGCCACGCTATCAAAATAACAATCTACTCATTAATATGAGAATAATGATACTCGCATTGTATATAAATTCTTCGGGTCCAAAATCAAGCTAAAATCCCATGTGGGTCCCACTTACGAAATCATAAATTTGAAACCATCAAAACGTTTCTCAAGACTCAAGGATCATTTACCCTCAGAATGGGTAAATTTTAAGCTCCAAAACATCCATAATCAACCCACAATTGAATTAGGAATTTAAACCTAAAACGATGAATTTATCGAGAAATTTGATGGAACTTACAAGGATTAAGACAATGAAAAAGGCTTTGACGAACTCTCCAACCTCCCTTGATCACCTAAGAATCGCCTGTCCTCTTTCACTATCTCTCTAGGGCTTTAATGCTCTCAACACTTTGAGAAAAATGGGTAAAAAAGGTTTAAATGCACTGCAGGTGCCGCTTAAGAGCCCACTTGACTGCTAAAGCGGCACACTACAGCTAAACCAATCCATGGACCAGGTCGACCTCGCTAAAGCAGACCAAACATCACTTAAGCAGCGTCCGCTAAAGCGGCAAGGTCTCCGCTTAAGCGGATCATCGGGGACCAGTGCTATCCAGTAAAGTAACCTCCACTTAAGCGGCCAAAGGCCTGCTTAAGCGGTTGCACCAGCTGAAGGCATGCTCTAGCTATGACTTAGTTTTTGCCAAGTCTCCAACGCACCCTCGGGATTTGTTTGGAATCCTGTGTATGCAAATGAACTATGCTACCCTATCAAACTCGACATTTTGGACACAACAGCACAATTGAAATTTTCATCCAGGCTCGTTTCGACAAAATATAGGTCCCACACCCAAATGGCCATTTTCATCACTTCCACCCAATAGCCCAAAACGAGTTCAAAAGTCTCGAGAACCAGACCAAGGGTTCCCCTAGCCTAAAATCAATATTTTGGAGCTGATGAAATTGTCAGAATTGGCATACGAGGTCGTTTAGTTGAAGTTTAGGCCCGGTAGCCAAATTTGAACAACAAAGACTTCAAAATAGAGAATTGGCTCTAAAAACCAAACGAACTGCCCGGTAACCGAACTGTCAGCTCCAGCAAGTCATAAATGACTTGGGGAAGCTATGGGAAAGCTCTAAATGCCAAAATAATGTGGAAATGCAAATAATAATCTGGAGGGTCATTATAATATTCACTACTAAAAGGACTTTCGTCCGTGAAAGTGAACGGTCAAGAAGTACTTGAAGGCTCAAACAGGTGGGGATACTTGGTCCACATCTCACTCTCGATATTCCAAGTAGCCTCCTCAACTGGATGGTGCCTCTACTGAACCTTAACCACTAGAATCTCTCTAGAGCCCAACCATCTGACATCCCTGGCTAAAATAAGGACTGGCTCCTCCACAAATGTCAACCTCTCGTCCAACTGAACTGTGTCCCACTGAAGTACATGCCACTCATCTAGGATTTAACACCATAGCATAGAGACATAGAAAACAAGATGAACAACTGAGAAGTCTGGGGATAAGGCCAATTCATATGCTACCTCCCCAACCATCCGAAGTATCTCGAATGGACCAATATACTGGGGTTTGAGCTTACTCTTCCTCCCGAACCTCATCACGCCCTTCACGGGCGTTACACAAAGGAAAACTCGGTTACCAACTCCAAACTTCAAGGCACGAAGTCTACGATTAGCGTAGCTTTTCTACCTACTCTGGGCTACCCTTAACCTATCCTGGATCACCCGCACCCTATCCAACGACTCATAAAATAGGTTAGTACCACGGGGGATAATCTCTGAAGTCTCAAACCAGTCAATCGAAGACCGATAACGCCTACCATATCATGCCTCAAATAGTGCCATCTCAATGCTTAAATGGTAGCTATTATTATAAGCAAACTTTTCTAGGGGTAAGTGCTGCTCCCACTGACCTCTAAAGTCCATCACGCAAGTACGGAACATGTCCTCCAAGACCTAAATAGTCCGCTCCAACTGTCAGTCAGTCTGGGGATGGAACGTGGTGCTAAGATCAACCTGAGTGCCCAACTCCTCCTGAAAAGTTTGCTAGAAGCTAGAAATGAACACAGAGCCTCTATCTGAAACAATGGATACTGGCACTCCGTAAAGTCAAACTATCTCATGAACATAGATACGGGCTAACCTCTTAGCACTAAAAGAAACCTAAATCAGGATAAAATAAGTCGATTTGGTCAACCGATCTACTATGACCTAAATACTATCGGAACTACGGGAAGTATGAGACAAACCAGTCACAAAGTCCATAGTAAAATACTCCTATTTCTACTCAGGAATGGGTAGCCTCTGAAGTAATCCACCCAGTCTCTGATGCTAGGCCTTTACCTGCTGATAACATAGGTAACGAGCTACAAATTCTGCTACATCTCTCTTCATACAACTCCACCAGTAATGTTGTCTCAAGTTTCTATACATCTTGGCTGTCCCAGGCTGAATAGAATATCTGGAGCTATGAGCCTCCTGCAATATCCATTGAATCAAGCCTCCAACCCTCGAAACACAAATGCGGTCATCAAATCTCAGAATGCCCTCTAAATCTTGGGTAGCCCGACTGGACTCACCCCTCAGAATCTAATCATGGAGGCCACGAAGTCTACTGTCCTCAAACTAGTGATTCTAAATCTGCTCAAGTAAGGTAAACCTAGCCTTCACGCTAGCAAGAATCCTCCTGGGGTTCGAAATATCAAGTCAAACCATCAAGTTAGCTAAGGACTGAATTTTCCAAGTTAATGGTTGCTCTGAAAATAAAATAGAGGTCAAACTATCCATACTCACCGCCTTTCAGCTCAAGGCGTCCGCTACTATGTTCATCTTGCCCAGATGGTAAAGAATAAAGATGTTATAGTCCTTCAGCAATCCATTCCATCTTCGATGTCTAGAATTTAGTTCCCTCTGAATCTTAAGGTGCTGCAGACTACGATAGTCAATGTGATCTCACAATGAACACCATACAAGTAATGCCTCTAAATCTTAAGCATGAAAACTACCACCGCTAACTCCAAGTCATGGGTGGGGTAGTTGCGCTCATGAACCATAAGCTGCCTCGATGCATAAGCAATAACTCGGCCTTGCTGCATTAGAATGCAACCCAAACTAATACCAAAAGCATCACAATAAACTGTATACCCCTCACCCTCAACAGGAAGAGTCAATATAGGAGCTGAAGTGAGAATCTCCTTGAGCTTCCAAAAGGTTAACTCAGACTCAATGGACCACTGAAAAGGAACCTCCTTCCTAGTCAACTTGGTCATAGGCGATGCAATAGAAGCAAAACCCTCAACAAATCGCCTGTAGTAACCTACCAAACCAATAAAGCTACGAACCTTAGTCAGAGATGTAGGTCTGGCCATTCACAAATAGCCTCTATATTCACTGGATCCACCATAATCCCATCCTTAGACACCAATTGTCCTAGTAATGTAACAAAATCGAGTTAAAACTCACACTTTGAGAATTTGGCATAAAGCCTGTGATCTCTCAAATTCTGAACCACAATCCTCAAATGCTGCTCATGCTCCTCCCTACTCCTTGAATACACTAATATGTCATCAATAAAAACAATCACAAAAGAGTCCAAATAGGGCCTAAAACCTTGACTCATCAAATCCATAAACTCTGATGGGGCATTGGTCAACCCAAAAGACATCACCAGGA
This sequence comes from Capsicum rhomboideum, assembly GCA_031232105.1. Lineage (NCBI taxonomy): Eukaryota > Viridiplantae > Streptophyta > Magnoliopsida > Solanales > Solanaceae > Capsicum > Capsicum rhomboideum. Next base: position 109,584,423 of record CP124711.1, read on the forward strand.
ACTCATAATGGCCATAGCGAGTTTTGAAGGATGTCTTAGAGATGTCCTCAGTCCAAATCTCCAACTGATGGTAACCCAAACTTAAGTCAATATTAGAGAAAACTGCCGTACCTTAAAGCTTGTCAAATAAATCATCAATGCGAGGCTTAGGATACTTATTCTTTACAGTCACCCTATTCAGCTGCCTATAGTCAATACACATATGTATAGAACCATCCTTTTTCTTTACGAACAAGACAGGAGCACCCTAAGGTGATATGCTTGATCTAATAAAACCCTTACCCAATAAATCCTGGAGCTGAGAATTCAGCTCCCTAAGCTCAGCAGGAGCCATACGGTAGGGTGCCATAGAAATAGGTCGAGTGCCCAGCTCAAGATCAATAAAAAAACTCAATATGATGCTCAAGAGGAAGGCCAGGTAGGTCGGTAGGGAAAACATCAGAAAAGTCATGGACTATAGGAACAAAATCAAGTGAAGGACTCTTCATGCGGACATCATGGATATAAGTAAGATAAGACTCGCAACCCCTCGACACCAATCTCCTAGCCCGAACATAAGAAATAATCCCGGTGTGCCCGGCTAAAATAACCTTGCCACATAATCGAGGGTACACCAGGCATGGCCAAGGTAAAGGTCTTGGTGAAATATTCCAAAATTGCATGATAAGGGGATAACCATTCCATGCCCAGAATCTCATCAAAGTCCACCATGTCTAACATAATAAGATCAGCCCAAGTATCAAACTCTCAAATCATCACAACACATGATTTATAAACCCTATCCACTACTAAAGAATCACCCACAGGAGTATATACACACAATGGCACAGATAAAGGCTCCCAAGACAAATCTAACCATGGTGCATAATAAGCAAAAAGATATGAATAAGTGGAACCAGGATCAAATAAAGCAACAGTCGGCTGACGGTACTCTGAAATCGTACCTGTAATAACAGCATTTGAAGACTCTGCCTCTGGCCTACTAGGTACAACATATAAATGACCTCGCTTGACACCTATCCTACCTGCCTAAGAACCTCCTCGAGAACCCTGGGGCCACCTCTGTGACCCTAAGCACCGCCTTTAGCTAGAGGCGGCACAGATCTGATCGTCTGAACACTCTGAGATGCAGGCTAAATAGCCCCACGCTGGGGACACTTTCTATAGAAATGACCAATCACTCCACAAGTATAGCAACCCAGAAACACCATTCTGACCAGACGGTCCGGTTGACTCGAAATAGCCACCTCGGCTAGAAAATCTAGAAAGTGCACCGCTCAAAGATTGACCACTACTCGGGCTAGGATAATCGCTGAAGCTGGATTGAACTCCTTCAGTAATCTGGAGTGCTACCTGAACGGGCCTACTAGACTGACCTTGGGGCTGGAAAGACTAACATGGAGGGTACCTACCCTGAGAACCTCTGCCTCTAAACTGTGAGCCGCTATGGCTCCCACTAAAACTGCCCTGATGACATGGTTTCTTATCGTTGCGCTCTTGGGCCTCACGATGCATCTCCTCCATAGTCTAGGCATAATCAGAAATCTCAACGAAAAATCTACTAGCAACAATCAAACTCTGAGTAGCCATACAAAGAGGAAGTCTCAGTCCCCTAACATAACACCAAACTCTGGCCTCTACCTTTGGGTCGGCTACATCTTCTAGTGGGTACCCTAGTCAGAGGTTTGAGATCCTCATCGCCAATCTTAGCAGTGCGCGTCCTAACCATCTGCGAAAGAGTGAAACAATGAGAACCTTAGAAACCAAAAAAGACTCAACGCATGAAATAAATAAAGAACGTGAAGTCATCCTAAAAATATCCTATACCCTCCCGTAGATAAGACACAGATGTCATCGCTTTGATCCACGGGACTCTACTAGCCACTTGCTCTTGTACCAATAATATCAGTGAACCTACGCTCTGATACCAATTTGTCATAACTTATTTAAGAGTCATGATGACACCTACTATAACCCACCAGTAGGTAAGCCAAACCATAGCTCGAAACGACAAGTAATAGGCTAAATGGCGGAAGACGAGAAAAATATCGAGAAATAAGAATACAATAAGATTGAAGGCGATATAAATATGAATAAGATCTTAAAAAAGAAAATGGGAAAGAGGAAGAGTAAAAGATACATCTCACGACCTAGTAAGGCCAGTACAAGAATCACTAATTAAAAGAATAAGAGTTCTAGTAGTATCAATATGCAGATAGTCTCAAATGTAAAGACTATAACAAAATCTAGGAAGCAAAGGGAATCAGCTCCGGCTCTGAAAGCTCACTCTATCTCTGGATCCTGTAAGCAAGCTGGAAGAAATATCAGAGACGTCGGCTAATACTCGGATCTACATCAGAAAAGGATGCAAAAGTGTAGTATGAGTACCAAAACAACGGGTACTCAGTAGGCATCATTGGCCGACTAAGCTAAATCATAATAAAATGCGAGAATGTAAGATAAGTCAAAGAGAAAGGGGAAAACCAGACATCATGCTCTAACACAGGAACATAAATAATTAAACATGCAATATCGAAATTAAAGTAAACTAATTATAACCTAACTAGGCCCCCATAATCCTAGAAGGTGCAAATAAGAGAAGACTAACCCAAACGATCCCCCATAAGCCCGATGGATACAATCAAGAGGATATATATAGGGACTAAGCATGATATAACCAACCAATAATCTCATATCTATGAATCCATTCATACTATGCAATACTGGACTCGAACTGGATTCACAATACCATATATGAACCATAAAGTGCCAGACTCGAATCGGTCTTTAACACCATAACCATATCATAGATGTTGGACTCTAACCAGTCTGTAACACCCTAACCATATCATAGATGCCGAACTCAAGCCGATAAGTTAGTATCAATAGAGAATAGTAATTGTCGAACTTGAACCGGTATAATTGTACCATAAATAAATAGTAGAAGGCCGGACTTGAACTAATATAATAAGGTAAAGTCACAATAACTAGCCTAGCCCCAAACTAGGTAAATGTTATATAGACTAAGGTTCAAGATTAACTATAATGATGTGAACGAAGGTTTCCTAAGTCTACACGGAGCTAAAAGAGATTGTACAACCTAAAAGAGGGTTTGCGGGGCTCGCTTCCAAACCCGAAAGTCTATACGAAAGCGATTACTACCCAATAATGACTAAGTCTATAAAATTCCAATATAAGTTAGTACATAAGTCTAAAAGCATCATTTGACTTAAAGGAAGGGTAAAAGGGTCGATTCTACCTCTGAACGGATCACAAATCGGCCAAATAAACCAAAATTCACTAACTAAGCAACCAAACCGTAATTTCCAACCCAAAACTAGCACAATATCATACTAATACCATAATAAAGCTCAATTTATAAGTAAGATAAGCCTAGCCTACCTGCACGCCGAAGAATGCCCAAGAAAGTCTGCTAATTTAGGGTTTTTCCTTTTTGAGAAGCCTCCGCATGATGCCACACTATCAAAATAACAATCTACTCATTAATACAAGAATAATAATACCCGTATTACATATAAATGCTTTGGATCCAAAATTGAGCTAAAAATCCCATGTGGGGCTCGATTACGAAATCATAAATTTGAAATCGTCAAAACATCCCTCAAGGCTCAAGGATTATTTACCCTCAATAATGGGTAAATTCCAAGCTCTAAAACATCCAAAATCAACCCATAATTGAATTAGGGATTTAAACCTAAAATAAATAATTTATCGAGAAATTGGATGAACTTATAAGGATTAAGACAAGGAAAAAGGCTTTGACAAATTGTCCAACCTCCCTTGATCACCCAAGAATCGCCTCCCATCTCTCACTATCTCTTTAGGGCTTTAATGCTTTCAACACTTAGAGAAAAATGAGAGAAAACTGGGTAAAATGGAATTAAATGCACTGCAGGTGCTACTTAAGCACCCACTTGACTGCTAGAACGATTGCCGCAAAAGTGGCACACTCCCGCTAAAGCGGTCCATGGACCAGGTCGACCTCTACTAAAGCTGACCAAAAGTTGCTTAAGCAGCATCCGCTAAAGCGGTAAGGTCTCTGCTTAAGTGTACCATTAGAGACCAATGCTATACACTAAAGCAACCTCCACTTAAGCGGCCAAAGGGCCTTTTAGGTGGTTGCACCAGCTGAAGGCATGCACCAGCTATGACTTGGTTTTTTCTAAGTCTCCAATGCACCCTCGGGATTCATTCGAAATTCCGTGAATGCAAATGAACTATGCTACCCTATCAAATTTGACATTCTGGACTCCACGACGTAATCAAAATTTCCATCCAAGGTTGTTTTGATGAAATGTGGGTCCCACACCCAAATGGTCATTTTCATCACTTTTCACCCAATAGCCCAAAATGAGTTCGGAGGCCTTGAGACCCGGACCAAGGGTCCCCCTAGCCTAGAATAAACATTTCAAAGTTTTTGTAACTTTTAGAATTGTTATACGAGGTTGTTTACCTAAAGTTTAGGCCCGGTAGCCAAATTTGAACAGCGAAGACTTTAAAACAGAGAATTGGCTCTAAAAATCAAATGAATTGTCCGGTAATCGAACTGTCAGCTCCAGCAAGTCATAAATGACTTAGGGAAGCTATGGGAAATATATAAACACCAAATAATGTATAAATGTAGAAAATGACTTGGAGGGTCATTACAGGGTCTAATTTTGAGATTCTATATGTGGGTCCCATGAGCCTATTTTAGATTCGATTTTCAACTTGGATTATTATATATAAATATGGGTACCTTTTTAATCCTATTAACATGTATATTATGATTTTGATAGTGCAATGTCATTTTCAGGATCGTGGGACAAAGGCAAGCGATTTGTAGGCGATTCAAAAATACGGTTCAGCTATGAGGTATGCTTCAGCTACTTTTCTCTATGAGATTATGTATTATATAAATTGCATGCTAGTTCGGGATTATAGGATGAGTTTATGGCTGGTATATAATGACTTGACCTATTTAGGAGATTTAGAATAGAAATGTGACAAGAATCTTAGTCTAGGATACCCGTTAGGGTCGTAGAATCCTATTACACCTGGTTATATACTTGTTTCCCTTAGATTAACATGAATGATCCCTTAGTATAAATTGTATTGTGACACTAAGTGTATTGAACGATATTTCCCCGATTGGACCCTTATAGTGGCTTTATTCCTTTATTTACCGTAGTTTCTCGAATTATAATATTTTTATCCTGGTATATTTATATTGTTGGGCCTGAGGCTGTGGTTACGAGATCAGTTGGACACCATGTTAGTATTCTATCCTTTGAAGTGACGTGGCTCTAGTTTATAGATGCGTAGGCACTTATAGTTGTTTTGTTTGGATATTGGTGATGACATGCATTCTTTTAGGCGCATTTATGCTCATTTAGTGGTACGATTCCAATCAAAACCTTGATTTTACTACCATTTTCTAAAAAAGGATTTATTCTCATTTTTCACTTTAAAATTGATTCTTTTATAACGAAAGTTGTACCACCTTTATTAATGGTTTATGAGCTTTTAAAACTAAACGTATTACTTTGGAAAATTAAAACGAGGTTGATTTTGGTCCATTATTAATCCAATCATTTTACCACTACTTATTCACTTTGGTCGAGGGAGATTCTGACCCTTTCTACATTACTATACCATTTTAGTTTTGGATTCGATCTCGGGCAAAGGATTTATAAATATACACTTATTCAGTTCCGATTCAAGTATGATATTTCTTACTATACTTTATATATCTCTCCAGTACTAGACAGAGTAAATTAGTTATGATGGTTACTGGAAGTCCTAGTTTGGGACCAGACAGTGTATACGGACATCCCAAGTCCTCTATAGGCCCCTTCATCCGTGAGCCATAATGCCGAAGAAGGATGGTCGTCGTAGGTCCTGCCTTTGCGAGCTACTGAGCTGGAGGAGGTGTATACACTTGGTACATTATAGCACTCTGTTGATATAATTCTATTGGGTTACATCACATTCATTCATTCATATGCATCGCCTATCACTAGTATAATTATTTGGCGTTTATATCTATCAGTCTTATGGGGGGCTGTATAGGTATAAGCTATGGTTACTATTTGTTGAATGCTTTCTTGAACATTCCAAGCTTATGAGGGCTCGGTTAGGCTATTGTGTGTCTGAACTAGCCGGTTACTTTATTATTGGTTATTATGGTTAGTTCGTGGCAGGATGATTATGGACTGGCACCTGAGAATGTCAGTACACTTTTGATTTCCTTTTTTCTATTATGGTAAGATGCATTATTATTAAATTACCTCATGATTAGTCACACTTTGGTTGGAGGCTTTGATTATGCTAGTATTATCTCCCTTACTTGGCTATGATCCTCGAGATGTTAGGTTGGTTCCCTCAGGTTACTACCTTGAGTTTGGTCCTATATGTTCAAATTTTTAGTGAGTTCCCCAATTATGATAAATTATGTGTGTTTGAACCCATGCATATTTCTTGGTTACTCCAATAATCAAAGTGCCTACAAATGTTTTGATCCTCAAAAGCACAAAATTTATATATCTCATCATGTTGATTTTATTGAGCATGTTTTTTTTTCATTTTTTAGTTCCATCTCCATGAGCCCATTCTAACAGAAGAAACCTTCAACACTTGGTTTCCACATCTATTGGCCTCCTTAACATCTTCTTTGGCTACACAACCAGATTCCAGTGAGAGTGCTTCTCCAACTATGGCATCTCCGATTGATATTCCATTCTTACTCGATACATTAAGAATTCCTACACAGATGTCCGTTATAGGCATAACTTCTATAGCATATTTAAATTCTTCATCTATTCTTTTATCTTTATAGGATACATCACCTATATATAACATAGAACAAAGTGTTCCCATGTCATCATCTAGTGAACAGCCATCATCATCTATATCAACCAATGAATCAGATATTGATATTTCACATGAACTATCCACCACTGAGCTAGTTTCCTCACCTGTCATTACCCCATCCTTTATTTTCCAGTATGAGACCTCTGAATCTTTAACCTCTTGCTGTCTAGAATCCACGCCATTATCTCTATCTTCCACTTATAACACTCATCCTATGATCACTAGGCTAAAAAACAACATTACCAAACCAGTTAAAAAACTTTGTCTTCGTGTTGCCACTACTTCATCTACCTCAGGTTCCTCTTTGTCTTTATCTACAAGCATCAAAAGGGAACTCAAAAGGGTTTATCATGATTTACAAGATCATGAGTGGAAGCAATGGATGATTGATAAGATTACGACCTTAAACATCAAGATATATGGACTCTTGTGCCATATCCTTCCAGTAAGAATATTGTGGGCTCAAAATGGTTTTTTTGGGTAAAAATAAATACGGATGGTAGTTTAAATTAGTATAAAGCACAGTTAGTTGCACAAGGTTTTACTCAAAAACTAGGGCTTAATTATATTGAGACCTCTCTAATTGCAAAATATACCACTGTTCGAGTTATTTTATCTATTGATTTGTCTAAAAATTTGTGTTTCAGACAATTGTATGTTAACATGTCTTAGCAAAAGGGTTTTGTTGATTCAACTTGGCATACTCATGTTTGTCGACTCAAAAAAGCCATTTATGTCTTAAAGCAATCCCCTCATGCATGGTATGATCGATAAGTTCAGTGGTTATCAACTATCATTTGAATTCAAAGCTTCTACGACAGATCTGTGCCTTTTTATTTTCTCTATTGTTGGGCTAAATATTTATCTCATAGTCTATGTGGATTACCTCATTGTGACTGATAATAGTGATTCTTCTATTTCATTATTTATTACCAAGCTTAGCACTCAATTTTCAATCAAGGATCTGAGAAATCTTACCTTCTTTCTTGGAGCTCAAGGCAATTATACATCAAGTAGTCTTTTGTTATCTCAAAGAAAATACATAAAGGATATTATGGATCGTGCTTCCATGACTAGTACAAAATCTTCTTTAACTTCACTCATGACCATTTATTCTCTTATGCTGGATGACAGTGCTCATCTATAGGACCCTAAGGAGTATCACATTCTTGTAGGTTCCCTCCCATAGCTGTCACTAACACGTCCAGATATTGCCTTTGCAACACATCTTCTCTCTCAATTTTTGCATCACCCAACAACTAACCACTGGACTACCTTGAAGTGTGTTATTTGCTATGTCATTGACACAATTGATTATGGCTTAATTCTACACAAGAATTCTCCACTTGAACCACATACCTTTTTTGATGTGGATTGGGCAGGAAATAAAGATGATCGAACTTCTGTTAGTGCTTATATTATTTTTCTTGGAAAGGAGCTAATCTCTTGGAGTGCAAAGAATAAAATGAGGCTAAATATTGTTTTATTGCCACTATAACTCCAGCGTTGTACTGGCTTCAAAATCTATTTAAAGAACTTTCACCCAACTCTCTGCAGCCTCCAACCATTTATTGTGATAACTTGGGCTCCATATATTTGGTTTCTAACCCAGTATTCCTAATGTAAAACGAGATGCAATAAACCATAATCAAGCAAATAAGATAAGCTACAAGGATATAATTAAGAAATAGAAAGAAAGGGAGAAGAGATTTAGAAGAAAAGAAGGAAAAATCTAACAATTAAAATACATTAATTATTAGATTCAATCCAAGGAAGAAGAGAAATTGAACTCATACAAGGATACTTACCCAAGTAATCAAGAGGGTTCAATTGGAGAGATAAGAGGATTTCTCTAAACTCACAAAGGAGCAACTCAACAATGTCTTTAAATACATTATCCTATTATATTTATACTAGCATTATGTAATGTAGAAAAAGTCATGAATACCCTTCAATACATGTTTATTATAGTAATCATCAAAACACCCTACTATCTAATGTTAGCCTCTTCTTGGCTTGTTTTCCATGCTCTCTTGAAATACTCTAAGCTCTTGAGATCAAGTAGGAATCCCTTCACATCATTGGAGCTTTCTGGGCTTACACCATTCTCCCCATCTTAAAAATAATTCGTCCTCGAATTCAAGCCCTGCAAAATAAAGAAGGGAACTACACCTATACAAAGATTATAATAATCCTTCAAAATAATACCAATACAATAATAAATATCCCCGAGATCAAAAACAAACTTTAATCCTCTAAGATCATCAAGAATCACTATAAGTATCCCCAAAACACCAATAACAAATCATCATTCAAAAATGAAATAAAATAAACTTTTGGACTAGACCACACCAATCTTTAAATGACTTGTCATCACATTTTAAGAAAGAAGCATTGGCATAATACAACAAGAATAGGTCTTCAAAAAGTTGAGTAGAATAAGTAAAGAAATTAATACTAAAACTAGCATCAATTAATTCACTTTCATGTGTAGGCTCATCATTTTCTTCCACATTGCATCCTATATTGGATTAACATATATATATATATACACATATATTGTAGCCTTCAAAAGTTGCTACATCATCAACTTCACAATAAATATCAATATGTTTATTATTATAAATGGTCATGTCATCTTCAAATAAAATATTATTTTTGAAGAGAGAAGAATAAAAACATATAGATTCACTCTTAAAAAGACAAATGCTCTATTTTACAAGATTATCCATGTTATGATCTTTATGAGTGAAATAAGAGATGGGATCAACAACACTATGCATACTCAAAGAGTCACTTGCTTGGCCTTCAAACTCATTAATTCTCACATCATTAGTTAGCAACAATTTAAGCTCAAAAGAATTAACAAATTTAGTCTCATACTTTAATTGTAATGACCCTTCTCTGTCATTACAGGTAAGTCAAGCGTGCAAAAATTTTGGGTTAAGTTTTCTCCTGAAATGAAAGTTAAAATTTTAGTCTAGGATAGTTTCAAATTAAATCGGAGTGAGGTATGGTCTAAGGCAATCCGAGAATGAATTGAGTAAATATAATAAAGCTTAGCTTAATTTTATGTTAGCTAACTCAATAAGAAATCTGTAGGCCTTTTCAGAAGTGAATTTGTGTGAGTAGAACTTCTGATATCAAACTTGACATAAAAGGGTTAGTCTAGGATGTCATGGTTTGAAGGTGTGTTGTGAAAAAGGAAAAACTAGGAGGATTCCTGAGTTTCTGTCTCACCACTCCCGCTATAGCGAGTGACACGTCACTATAGAGACTCCCGCTATAGCAGAAAAATTTCCATTATAGCGGAAGTCAATGTTTGTCAATCCCACTATAGAGGGGTAAATCACTGTAAATGCAGAATTTTTTTTCAAAATAGTTTATTATTCTAAACTAGTTTTTAGGGAAAGGCATAGGTGATTTGGGCATTTTTTCTCCATTTTCCATCGATTTTCTTCGTAAAGGTAAGTATTTCATCCCCATTAACTAGTTTTTCAGTTAATTAACCTTAGAATCACTAGTTTATGGATTTTGGGGAGGGTTTGAGCTTGACTTAGCAAATTTTTTGGTGCAAAAGGGTAAAGTTGATGTAAAACCTTTGGGTTGTAGTTATTAATCATTAATTTACTCTTGTATGTTAATACTTCACTAATGTAAGCATGACATTGGTAGGTTTAAGGTGAATTATGATAAAAAAAAAAACCTAGAACGGGGGGAACGATCATGAATTTGACTTTGGGGGTTAGGGATTAAGTTGTAATCCTTGACATGGTAGGTCATTTGGTTTATTATTATTATGTTTATATTTTTAGACCACGACCAAGCGAAAATTACACGAAAAGACAGGGCTCAGGCTTAATTAAGTGGTGCAAGCTTGGATTTAGGTAGGTGATAATTTTAATATAGTTGAAAACCCAATGTGTGTTATATGTGCATGATAACTAATTTATAGTATTTCTTGTACAATGCATGTTCAAGAAAAATGAATGACTATTTGATATCCTAAATGCTAATCGCAAGCAATGAACCTATATGAAGCTTGTTTGATTTTACAAGTGTTGTTCTTTATCATTGTGGTTATGATTATTGTGATATCTGTTATTGTTATGGAATGTACCGGTATTTGGACATCTTCACGGGATTGGTGATATAAGATTGACAGGCACTTGATGTTTGGGATTGGGTACATGGACAAGGACTTGTCCCCTACAGGTCATGACTAGTGGGCTCGCACATAAGACCCTTAGCATGTGTGTACAAGGTACAGGTGAGTATGATGGTTCCTTGTGTGAATCGGAGATTATGTGTTCTTAATTTTATTAGTTCCTTGAGTGAATCGAGTTTCTATGCTTAATTGCTAAGGTGGTTTTTGTGTAAACCAAATGTATGATATTGCTATTGTTGTTGTTATTAAGGATCCTTGAGTGGTCCGGGTTATTTGCAAGTTGTGACATGGTTCTATGTTGTTTATTACTTTCATGAATGGGAAATGATCTTATGATAGTTATGCCAAGGTTGTTGACTTAGAGTCTTGTTGGTCTTGATTTGACTAGACTGGTTATCCTTCTTGACTTTATTTGACTGAACCTCATGTTTTACTTGTTTGCAAGGTGTTGTATTATGAACTTGAAATATAGTGGCATGATAGGGTTCATGTTTGTCTTATTGTACTATATTTTGGTTATGTGTCCATATTTCTGATTTTGAATTGGCCGATCACCCTACCGGTACACCATTGTTTCTTGTATACTGAAACTATACGTGCTCTTCTTTTTTTTGAGTGCGGAGCATATTCCAACGATTGTTTTGAGACCTCAGTTGTGAGATAGACAGTATTCAAACTCAAGCGTAGGCTTCATCTTTCGGGCTACCATGGGTTCTTCTATAGTTTTCTGGTCCAGTTGTTTTGGACTTGACATTACTTTAGTTTTGGGGGTTGCATCCCCTTGTCTTAACATTATTTAGAGTTTTGGTACGATGAATTTCAGTTTCTAGGGGATTATTTTCTGCATTATTTTGTTATGTTATTGGATATTGTTCTTATTCAATGAAATTGGGTTTAGTTGCCTATTTTTGAGGCAAAGTGTTGTTGACATATGGTTTTGGTTGGTTCTCCCATCGAGGGTTTAGTATGGGTGCCACTCACGACAGATTTAGGTCGTGACATTAACTCAACTTGTGGGGTAAACTCAAGATGCAATAAGTCATCACTACCGTTAACATGACATATATCACCACCAACATCATAAATTTCATCAAATAAAATCAAAGTAGAATAAAAAATTTCATTTTCATCTTTATCAAATAAAGGAGGAGCGTCATATTTAAAATCCTCATTCTTTTCAAAATAACCGACTACATTTTCAACACTAACTTGAGATTCACTAAATAATTCACAAGTCTCCTCAACTAGTGGCATATCATCACAATCAATTTTAAGAATCACATTTCTTAAATTCAAGCTTATCATGGAGTGATTCCTCAACACCATTATCAACAACATGAGCATCCTTTTGACATAAGAAATATTCATAATCCACATCATATGTAGTCAAAGAATCTCTTTTTAATCCTCCAAATTCACCACAAGCATGAACACTAGTTGTAAATACATTAAACTCAAAAGAATCATCACAATGATTTACACAAGTACCTTCAATTAGTTTTTGACTACAACATTCAACATGACTTTCATCTCAAATAAAAGATTCATTTTGATCAAAAGAAGAATGACTTTCACCTAAACCAAAATTTCATAAAAGATTATTTAACCGAAATAAAGTGCTAGGGTTAGTCATTTCACCTTGAAATGCTCCTAAATTTCTTCTTTGTCTTTGTATTTATTATTAAACCTCACTTGAATACTTGAAGAAATAGTGGTGTCTCCACCAACTCTTGAATCTTCAATGGTGGAAGACTCTCCGTTGTTTTTGCTTCATGCCTTTATTTTCAAACATATCTACAAAAGAGATATTACAACTAGGAAGAGAAGAATTAACATTACAGTTAAAACAAGAAGCAAGCTCTCTCAAACTCTCTTTTTCTTCACTTCTCTCAATTTTCTTTTCATTTTTTCCATTTTAAAATACTTTTTTTTTGTGTGTGGCAACACACTCACTACCCTCAACTCAAGCTCTCCTTTTTCTACTCTTGAGTTTCCATTTGTCACTCCCTTACTTTTCTCAATTTTTTTTCTCTCAAGATTATTTAACATTGAACAAGGTCCAAGAATTACTTTTGAAGGATTAGGATGACTCTTTAATTCAACATTGAACTTTACACTTTGAGAATCATCACCTTTCCTCTTCATATTCTTCTCTTTAGCAGTGACATCTTTTTCCTCAAGCTTTGCTTTCTTCTTGTCAATCTTAGCAATTCTAAGTACCTTTCTTTCACCTTCGAAAGTGTAGATGATACAAAGAAATACTCTTGACCTCTTAAGTTGACACAAAAATAGCTACTCTTTTTATCAAATGTAGCTTCTCTTTCAATTATCCAAGACCTTCCAAGTAACAAATGACAAGCTTTTAATGGGATAACATCACATAGTATTTCGTATGAAACTTGCCAAGATGGAACTTTAACAAAACTTGTTTTATGATCACTAAAGTTTATTTTTTATTTGTCCATAGCAATTAATATGGTTGAGGATGTTTTCCAGTCTTCAACTTTAAGTGTTCAACCATGCTTGAACTTGCAAGGTTTATGAAACTCTTGTTATGTATAATCATGGCACCACAAAGTCCTTCAATTTTATCATAAACATGAAACATGCTCTTTTTTTCTTCCATAAATTGATCAATGCATGCTTCATCATACTCATGTTGTACAACAAAATGATCTCCTTTCATCAAATCATTCAAATCATCATTAGGTCGATGCCCAGTATTTCTACCATAAGTAGTATATCTATTCACATTTTGTCTCAATTTTTTTTGTGAAAGATCTACCACCTCCCCCTCCAACAAAACGAATTTAAGAACTACTACCATTTTATGTTTAGATTTAGAACCATAGTAGGAAGATGAGCAACAATATTCCCTACGAGTTTCTTCATTATCATCACCAAGCCCATAGTCACTTTCTTCACTATTAGATTCATCACAAGAAGAGTATGTGAAAGAGTCATACCTTGAAGCATCATTATTTTCAAAGTTATTGGTGGAAGCATAAGAATCTCCAAACTCACATTCTTCACCATAAGATCCACAATCTTCATTTTCTCCATAATCTTCATCATAATAACTTTCATAATCCACATAGCCATAATCTTCAAGATCACCATCATAAGTATCATCTGAAGCTATGGAATACATGCTTGCAACCAAAAGAAAGTAACAACAAAGTCAAAAGACCTCACAAATTTATTCCCTCACATGTATTATTCAACACTCATGTATATACTCAAGGTTAAGACTTTTAGACCTCACTCAATTAATCTCACAAACTCTTGCCTTTTTTCCTCCTAAGGAAATTTCCTCAAATCTTTTCAAGAACCAACAACTCAATCAACTCAAAGTAAGCATTCAAGTATGGTTCGGAGTGGAGTTTATGTAAATCAAGAAAGAACAATTAAAAACTAAAGAACAAGGAAATAAATAAATATACAATGAAAAGAAAGAAAAAGGTATGAAATAAATTGGCACGAACAAATTAAACGGACAAAAACAAATTTAGCATTAAGTATGAACAAATACTCAAAGTAAACTAGCTAGAATTAACAAGAAAGGAAGATAAAATAAGTTGGAAGGCTATATGTTAAAGGGAAAAGATTGGGGCTATTTTTATAATGTTCAAATTCATCTTCTTCTCCAATAAACTCAATTTTTTTGACTCAATATCCTTTAATACTCGATCAAATGATCTCAAATTTGAGATATAACTCATCCACAACTCTATCAATAACTTTCAACCAACAATTTCTTCAAACAAACACCAAATCAACAAAACTCATTTTCAAGTTTCTTCTTCAAAACTTCAAATCTTAACAATGGCTCTTAATTTTTTCAGTCATGTATTTTTTTATTTTCAACTAGGACACAATAATATGTAAGTCAAGGAAGAATATCAAACAATCTCTAAATCAATTTTTTTTTTTTTTTTTGGATTTTCAAAAACTACAAGCCAAGAATTAAGAATTGTAGGAACAATTCTTTAGCCTTGCTATGATACCAATTGATGTAAAATGATATACAAGAAACCACAATCAAGAAAATAAGATAAGATAGAAGGATATAATTAAGAAATAGAAAGAAAGGGAGAAGAGATTTAAAAGAAAAAAGGGAAAATCTAACAATTAAAATACATTAATTATTAGATTCAATCCAAGGAAGAAGAGAAATTAAACTCATATAAGGATACTTAACCAAGTAATCAAGAGAGTTCAATTGGAGAGATAAGAGGATTTTCCCAAACTCACAAAGGAGCAACTCAACATTGTCTCTCAATACATCATCATATTCTGTTTATACTAGGGTTATGTAATGTAGAAAAAGTCAAAAATACCCTTCATTATATTAATCATCAAAACACCCTACTATATAATGTTGAACTCTTCGTGGTTTGTTTTCCATGCTCTCTTGAAACACTCTAAACTCTTGATACAAGTAAGAGTCCCTTCACGTCATTGGAGCTTTCTGGACTTACATCAGTTTCACTCCAAAATGAAGCATTTGGAAGTTTATTATCACTTTGTCCAATCTCTTGTTCATCAAGGATTTTTTCGTGTTGTACATGTCTCTACTAAAGATAAACTTATAGATGCACTTATGAAACCATTAGCTCGTCTAGAGTTTTGAAGATTGCAATCCAAGATTGGAGTTCTTGCACTCCCCAATGACCCCAATCTTTAGAGGAAACTTAGGACAATATCATGCCCTGATTTCTCTTTGTCAAATATAGAAAGTTGATTGTATTATATCTTCAAAGATTGTAGGATAGTTAATTGGTTCTAATTAATTTAGAAACCTTTTATATCTTTATTCCTTTTTTATTCACCAAGACTATCATGTATATATGTATGCATAACCTTTATCAATAAAAATTATTAAGTGTTAGCTTTCACAACAACTGCTTTAAATATAACTTGATAGGAACGTATTCTCTATAATGTTGCCAAGTTGATTCTCTCTCCCACTAAGATACACTCAATGTTTTATTGGTCGGTGTGCTTTTCTCTCTTGTTATGGATGCTTTCAGTCATGCCTCAAATCTGGGAAGGTGTGACCTGCATCCCGTACCTCACTTGACCGAGCAAACTAATTATCACAAATCTAGCCAACGAGGCCCATCATAAAATCTTACATTATAAACATAAAGGAAATACCTAAACTGACCGACAAGGTCTTTTTAAAATAAACCTACACAAGAATCATCCCAACACACAATTATATACATAATGCCTACAAGGCTAAAATCTGAGACTTCATCTAACAGCAAAGTCGGCAAGGCCATACGAAATATCATAATTTGCACCACCCTTCTGAAAGGTCTATAGCAATACAACTACTAGCACATGATTGGGATAGATCCACAACCTACCCATCAACTACATAAATCAAATAAGATATCTAACTCAACAGTGTCAAGAAGAACAGAGCTTGTCAACCATCTGTTGAACTCGATAATGCCCAATGTGGATTCCTCTCTACCTGTCTGTACAAAACTTGCATGAAAATAATATAGCACCTATCAAACAATGAAGACATCAGTATAATATAAATGTAATGACCCAAAATATTGTTACACTGAATTAAGAGGTAGAAGTTGTACCTAGACTCTCTTTAACTAAATTGCGAGAAATTCAAGGCTAGTCTAATTTTGGTTTAATTTTGAGAATGTGGTAGTTGATTGAAATTTGTTATTGATGTGATAAGTAATAGTTGGATTTTATTAGATAGTTAGATAGCCAATGAGTATAGGAAGTCATAGAAAATTTTAGCATCTGAAATTGAGTTATAAAACTTCGACTAAAGCATTTATCGTGGAGGGGTTGGTTCGCATTGTTAAAATTCATGGTGTGTGTTAAAATGAGAAAAACTAATGAAAGGTCCCGAGTTTCTGTCTCAGACCACTGCAGTGGAAAAAGTAACCGTTGCAGCGGTCATGGGAACCACAGTAGCGGTCTTAAGTAAAATGGCGTGAACCGCTGCAATGGTAATTATCCACTGCAGTAGTAATGTACAGTAAAATTTTTAGTTTTAAAATTCAGAAAACATTTTCATTCCCCATTTTTGGGAAAAAGCAATAGAGCTCTGGGGAAAGGCGATTTTCAAAGGGTTTTCAAAGTTTTTCATCTTTGGAGGTAAGTAATTAC
Source organism: Capsicum rhomboideum (assembly GCA_031232105.1). Lineage (NCBI taxonomy): Eukaryota > Viridiplantae > Streptophyta > Magnoliopsida > Solanales > Solanaceae > Capsicum > Capsicum rhomboideum. The sequence continues at coordinate 109,601,614 of CP124711.1, forward strand.
ATTCTAGACTTGAATTTACTTTGTTTTACCTTAAGAAATCACTAGAAATGGATTAATGGTGGAAATTGGGGCTTAATCCTAGTTCATGGAAAATTAAGGAAAGTGGTGAGATTGTGTATAATTTCAGTATATAATTATCCTAGGGTGTTAGGAAATACTAACGGGACTAGAATTTTGATTATTTATGCTAATTCAACTAGTGTTCATGAAGTTTAAATAATAAGAAAACCCTAAGATGATGAAATAGAGTGAGTTTATGGCTAAAATTAGTGACTTTTGATCCCTAGTAGTTTAAAAAGGAAGAATTATTAAAATGTGTGTATATTCTTGTGGTTGTATAGATCAAGAACAAATCCAACGAGAACGAAAGGGAAAAAGTATGGCTTAAAGGTGAATTTGAGCAAAGGAGTTGAGGTAGGCTATAGTTTTGTGTAGCACTTAGACTTTCTTGGCTTTGTGCTTGTTTGTGATTTAAACATCTATGATTGCCTTCTAGTATGACTTGTGATTTGATGACTACATTATATTTTCATTTGCATTGTGATGAGGTGTTGAGATGATGGTACAATATGATATGTTGTGATAATGGGTCGGGTACCACGCCTATACAATATGATATATTGTGATAATTGGTCGGGTACCACACCAGTACATTATGATGTTGATGATGAGGATGAGAAGAGTAAGATATGATTCCCACATCTTGTATACATGCACTCATTCATATGCATTGAGTGCTATTGTAATGAATATATATGAGGATGAATTATTGATGAAAATGACTAAGTATGAAAGCTTGTGAAAGTGAACTTATGAGTTATAAGTATATGATGGTAGATGATGTGTTTGTCTGATTGATATCATTGGTTATAAGTTTTGTTATGATCGCCTTCATACTTGTTTGACTTGCTTACTTGTACATTGTTAAGTTAGTCAACCTATGATGCTTACTAGTACTTTGTTAATCTACTGATGCTACATGTACTCTTCTTTTTATTGAGTGCAAAATATTTTCCAGTGGTTGACACACGACCTCGGCTGTAGTTAGCAGTTCGAATCCGATTTTGAGGGTGAACACTATGTTCGGACAACCTTCAGATCTTCTTATGATGTTGATGTCCTTTGTTTTGGGACTAAAATAATTTCCTCTTTTGTTATATTTTGGGATATTTCTATATGTTTTTTAGACTTAGTTGTTCTTTTTAAATATTCTTGTATGGTAACTTCAGGTCTCGAAAATTATAATAAATAAAGGTTTCCGCCCTCTATTCATTTATTGATGATGATGTCGTTTGAAAATGCTTATTAATTAAATGAAAACCTTTTAGAACTGATTTAATACATAGGGAATTATATAATGCGAATGTGAGAGTAACACTTACGTGAGTAAAGGTGAGACTAGTATGGTTCTTCCTCCATAGGTTAGGGTGGGTGTCAATCATAACCAATTGGGTCGTGACAGAGATGGTATCAGAGCACTGGGTTTGTAAATCTTGTCATACAAGAACAGGTCTAGTAGAGTCTTGTGGAATGGTAAAGAGACATCTATACTTTTCTTCGGGAGGCTACAAGGCTCTAGGAAATGAATTTCCTTTCTTTCTTCCTGTCGTGCTATTACTTGATCCCAATTGGTATCTGGCGATCCATACTGATATTTAATCCTTTCACTCTTGTTCACAGATGGTGAATACTCGTTCCACCAGAGCAATAACGGTAGCACTGCAGCACCCGGACCGACCGCTGAGACCATAGTTTGGGGTAGACCTTGAGTTAGGGGCAGAGTAAGAAGGGAAGGACGGGGATCAACGCCCATTAGAGGTAGAGCATAGGCAGCCGGGAGACCGGTAAGACAGAGATCACTGACCTCTCCCCTACTGCAGGATACTCCAGGCCATATTCAGGATGAAGAGGAGGTAGTTAAGGAAGAAGAACTGATAGCTTCAGAGAATGTGGTGTTAGTACCCAATGGAGAGGAGCAAGTGCCTTTTTCTGCAGAGGTGATTCAATAAGTGTTGGGATTTTGGTTGCCTTGTCTGGCACTGGCTATACTCCAGTTGTTCCTATTGTTTTGCCCACATCTTTACAACATGTCGCTGTAATAGCACCAAGGATGGATGAAAGCTCTGAAACTAGGGTGTATCCCCAACAGGCACTTGGACCGGTGATGACTGTGATGAGCATAGGCTGTTTTGCAAGTTCATGAAGATGAAGCCCCTGGTATAACAAAGTACAGAATTCGAGGATGCTTTTGAGTTCTTAATAGATTGTCACGAACGTCTGCACAAGATGGGTATTATTGAAAGGTATAGTATGGAGTTTGTTTCTTTTTAGCTGCAGAACAAAGCCAAGAAAAGTAGAGGTTATTCATGGAATGCAGGGCTGTCTTACCTCCACTTACTTGGGCTCAATTTTAGAATGTATTCCTTGAAAAATATGTTCCCCGCACTTATCGTAACCAGAAGAAGGATGATTTTCTGAGGTTGGAACAGGCTAACATGTCTGTGGTGTCCTTTGAGGCCAAGTTTCATGCTCTGCCTCGCTATGCACTATAATTGATTACCTTAGAAGAAGAGCGAATCATTTATTTTGTGAAGGGCCTGAACACGAGGATTTAATTGGCTACTTTATCTGTGGTTGTGTCTGGCAAGTACTTTTAGGATGTTGTTAAATTTACCAAGAAGGTTGAAACACTTGAGAAACAGAAAGAGGTGAAAGCAAAAGAGAAGAAGGATCGGACCTTGGGCTAATTCAGTGGTACTTTCTCAAAGGGGTATGGTTCTTCTAGGCCCTACCATTCAGCTATGACAGTATTAGTAGGGGGCTCGTGTGGGGTCAGTTATCAGCCTTCCTGAGCCGGTAGCTACACGTCTTCTTCTTCTTCTTCTTCAGTTCAGATGCCTACTTTGGGACCCAAAGCATTGAGTATGGGGGTCCGGGACATGTTAGGAGGTATTGTCCTAACTTCTTGTATGCAGGTCAGTTGACACAACAACTAGCTTTTACTACTCTAGTTCCGACAAGTCGTGTGAAAGAGAAAATGGTAGGGGTCATCCACAAGGTTGGTGTGGTGGACAGGCTAGGGGTGGAACCAGGCCAATCGAGGGGGAGGAAAAACTAGTAGGAATGGAGCGCAGGGTGTTAGAGGCGGTGGCAAGGGTGGTGATAAGGCACATCTTTATGCAGTTCTGGCTCGTCCTGAGGTGGAAGCTTCTATGCGGTGATCACAGGTACTATTCTTATCTGTGATCATATGGCTTATTATTGTTTGATCTCGGTTCCACTTTTTCTTATGTGTCTGTGAAATTTGCTATGGGTTGGAACTTGGATTGTGAATATCTTGATACTCCTATTTTGGAGATGAGATGGTTGTCCCCTTATCATGCTGTTCTTGATTGTTATGCCAAAACTGTTACTGTAGCGATGCCCAGGAGAGAGAAGTTAGAGTGGGAGGGTACTTTTAAGCCTAATATTGTGATAGTTGTGTCCGCAATTCGTGCCCAAAAATTAGTAAAAAGGGGATGTAGGGTATTTTTAGCCCATCTTCGGGAAGATAAATCTGTAGTCCCTCCTATAGCATCAGTTCCAATGGTATGTGAAATTCTAGCAATTTTTTCGAATGATCTTCTGGGTATACCTCCAGATTGGGAAGTTGACTTTTGTATAGACTTAGAGTCGGGGACTATACCTATATTTATCCCTTCATACTGTATGGCACCTGCAGAGCTGAGAGAGTTAAAATCCCAATTGCAAAAGTTGTTATAAAAAGGCTTTATTTGCCCAAGTGTCTCTCCTTGGGGTGCATCGATGTTGTTTGTGAAGAAGAAATATGGTAGTATGAGGATGTGCATAGATTACCGCCAGTTGAATAAGGTGACCATTTGTAACAAATATCCTTTGCCTAGAATAGATGATCTATTTGACCAGTTACAGGGAGCCGCAGTGTTCTCTAAGATTGTTTGGAAGTTGGGTTATCATTAGCTAAAAATCAGGGTTGAGGATATCCCGAAGAGTGCTTTCCGAACTCGTTATATGCACTACGAGTTTTTGGTTATGTCTTTTAGTTTGACCAATGCCCCAGCTGCTTTCATGAGCTTGATGAATGGAGTGTTTAAGTCCTTTTTGGATTCATTCATTATTGTGTTTATTGATGATATACTTTTTTATTCTAAGAGTGAGGAAGAGCATGAAGCTCATTTGCGTACTGTGTTGAAGTTGTTGAAGGAGAAACAATTGTATGATAAGTACTCTAAGTGAGAATTCTGGCTTTCTCCGGTGTCCTTTTGGGGCACATGGTTTCTAAAGAAGGGATTATGGTGGACCCGCAAAGGGTTGAGGCGGTTAAGAATTGGGCCAGATCGACGAATGTGATAGAAATCCATAGTTTTATGGGGTTGGCCAGTTACTACCACCGGTTTGTTAAGGGGTTTGTTGTCATTGTTTCGCACTTGACCCGTTTGACTCAGAAAGAAGTTTCGTTTGAATGGGATGATGACAAGTGTGAGGAGACCTTTCAAAAGCTCAAAACTGTGTTGACTTCGGCCCCAGTACTAACCTTGCCTGTCGAGGGTAAGGATTTTATTGTATTTTGTGATGCCTCACGTTTGGGTTTAGATGTTGTGTTGATGCAGGAACGGAATGTGATTGCTTATGCTTTGAGACAACTATAGTCCTATGAGAAAAATTACCCCAGGCATTACTTGGAATTGACATCCGTGGGGTTCTCTTTAAAAATTTGGAGACACTATCTCTTTGGGGTGAAGTGTGAGGTGTTCACAAACCATCGCAGCTTGCAGCACGTGTTAACCCAGAAGGATTTGAATCGGAGAAAGAGGAGATGGATGGAGTTGATTAAAGACTATGACATCTCAATTTTGTATCACCTAGGTAAGGCCAATGTGGTGGAGGATACACTAACCCGAAAACCAATGAGCATCGAGAGTTTGCATTTTTGGAGGTGTCTAGGCATCCATTGGCGAGAGAGGTACAATCTTTGGCTAACGATTTTATGAGATTGCAGGAAACTAGCGAAGGAAATGTGTTGGCACATGTGGAGGCTAGGTCTACATTCAATGATCAAATTAAGAGTAAACAGTTTAAAAGATAAGAAATTGAACAACCTCAGAGAAAAGGTGTTACAAGGGGAGGCAAATGAGTCCATTCTTGATGACGAAGGGGCCTTGAGAATCCGAGGTCGGTTGTGTGTACCTCGGGTAGGTAACTTGATTCCTACCATTCTGGCAGAGGCTCATAATTCCAAGTACTATATACATCCGGGTGCCAACAAGATGTATAGGGACTTGAGGCAACATTATTGGTGGCGAAGAATGAAGCGTGACATTTTTGATTTTGTGGTTATGTCAAAACTGCCAGCAGGTCAAATACGAATATCGAAAGCCTAGTGGTACTTTTAGCAGATGCCTATTTCGAAATGGAAGTGGGAATGGATAACGATGGATTTGTGGTTGGTCTTTCGAAAACTTTGCGGAAATGCGACTCCATTTGGGTTATTGTCGACCGATTGACTAAGTTGGCTCATTTCGTTTCAGTAAAGTTGATTATAATGCGTCTAAGTTGGCCAAGATCTATGTGAAGGATATTGTAAGGCTACATGGGGTATCGGTGTCAATTGTGTCTGACAGGTGTGCTCAGTTCACTTCTAATTTCTGGGAGAGGTTTCAGTCCGAATTCGATTCTCGATTGGATCTGAGGACAAATTTCCACCCGCAAATCGAAGGTCAATCTGAGCGGACTATCCAAGTGCTTGAGGATATACTCCGGGATTGTGTTATGGACTTCTGGGATCAATGGGACCAATACTTACCGTTGTGTGAATGTGCCTACAATAGTAGCTATCACTCTAGTATTGACATGACTCCTTTTGAGGCCTTATATGGTAGATGATGTAGGTCCCCAATTGGGTGGTTTGACGCGTTCGAGGCGAGGCCTTGGGGTACTGATATGCTCAAGGACTCCATGGAAAAAGTAAGATTCATACAAGAGAAGCTCATAGCGGCTCAAAGCAGACAGAAGGAATATGCGAATAAAAAGGTGAAAGACATGAATTTTGAGAAGGGGGAAAAGGTACTCTTGAAGGTGTCACCTATTACGATCCCTATTGTCATAAGGCGCAACTTCGAAACTCAAAAAAACAATCAATAAATTGTTTGAAATTTTTTTACGAGAGTTGCCACCTAATTTTAGAAAATCTAGAAAACTAATTAAATAAATAGAAGAAAAATAGTCTGCGAAATCAATTAGATTCTAGGTAAAAGTTCAAATTATTCCAAAGGAAATGTGTTAGGCAATCTTCGAAATCCATAAAGGTGGGTCTCGACTGAGCTCATTTTTTCAATTGAGGGGGATATAAGAAATTAAATGCATGTATAAGATAAATAAAAACATGTACAAAATAAAGTAAAGTATGAATAACGAAGACGGCCTAATATTTTACTTATCGTTGAAAAAAAAAATACAATAAATAACTCAAAATGATTCTCCAATTTGAATTCGAGTATCTTCTTTGGGAGTAACTGGTAAAGTTGCTGCCATCTGACCAGGAGGTCACGGGTTCAGGCCTTGGAAACAATCCCTTACAGAAATGTAAGGTGAGGCTGCGTACATTAGATCCTTGTGGTCGGCTCTTCCCCGGACACTGCGCATAACGGGAGCTTAGTGCACCGGGCTGCCCTTTTATCTTCTTTGGAAAGAAACTCCATGTACCTGTAAAAAACACTTGGTAAAAGTGTTAGTAATGAATAAATATAATCAAAATAAATTAAAGAAATAATAAACGAAAAATAAAATCCATCTTATATACATGGGAGACCTTAGAAATTGATGAAAATTTCTTCATCGATCAAGTATTAAAACTCGAATAAAAGAAATAAATAAGTAACTAAACTTTAAAATAACATGCGTTTTTTGTAATGGGGAGGCCTTGAAAATTCGACGGAAAGATTTTATCATTGGCCAAATATATTAATACTTAAAATAAATTAATTGAACTTGAACTTAAAATAAAATCCGTCTTTTGAAATAAGGAAGCCTCGAAAATTCGACGGAAATTTTTTTTCATTGGCCAAGTATTAAAACTATTTTCCAAACATGAAAATAATCATAATGTAAAACAAATGTCAAACAGTAGACAAATATTAAACAAATATCAGCAAAACAAAGCATATTAATTGCAATATTTTTAAGAAATGAGCAAAACAGAAAACAATAGAATCCAACAAACGAATTTAACACAAAATCAATCAAAACTTGTAAAAGCAGTAGCACGAAAGTTTCTAACATTTTTGTGAACAAAGGAAATAACCATTAACAAAATCAAAACAAAATTTACCACTAATAATCACAGAAATAGAGCAACCAGTAGAGAATCAAATGAGCAAGAATAGTGAAGATATCACTGGAAGAAAAATAAATAAATAAAGTTCATTGGAAAGCAAGAATAATTAGCAAGAAATTAACTTCCGAAAACAATTACTAAGTCCCAAAAATCAAGGGTGGAGCTACAGTCTATTATAGGGGTTCGGGCAAATTCAGTAGCTTTTGTATAGACCTTGTATTTGTATTGAAAAAATCAGTGAATATATATTTCTGTTAACTTGGGAACCCACAAACAAAGTTGGAGCGACGGCTCATTGGTAAGGAGACAGTAGGCGAAGGTTTTCCGTGCCTAATGTTGCGGGTTCGAACCTTGTTGTCAAAAAAATCAAGAAAAAGGGTTTTGCCTCATTCCTGTACACGTTCTTCCTCTTTTGGATTTCTTTAAAAAATATTTTTTTAAAAAAAGAAAAAATAATAATAAGCTTAACAATTAAAAAAACCAAAAAGGGAAAAAAATATACATAATTATACTCAAAGACAAAAGAGACTCTTTGTTCTTTTACAAACATCCTCCAAAATTAAATTTCCGCAAAAGACCTAAAAATCTATTGGTCTTTTTCTTTTTCACAATCTACAAAATCCTTCACCCATTAGCCACCCACAAAATTCTTCGAACCTCGTCATTGTTACGTTCATAAAATTCTTTCAAGTCTTTCTCCTCTCTTTTCATTTTTTATTTTCAATTTGTTTGACTATTATTATAAAAATTAAACCTTAATCTTTAATTCTAGGGATGTCCCATATTGTTCTTTTATGTTTATTTATTTTTGTTGTTTTGCTTCCTAAAGTTTCAATCTAGAACTCACGATAAGCTGGTAATTATATGACCCATTTCATATTTTTGATTTTTTTATAATGTAGTAATTTTTTTCCTTTTTTCATAATATGTAATCTTTATACGAGTTGACAATTAAAAACAAGCACAGACATTGGAAAATGCTTCTTTTTCTATAAAGTTTATTTAAAATGACTTGCGAAATAGATTTGATGATTACTTTTTGAATAATTGTTTAGTTTGTTAGATAAAGGATGAAATATTTAAAAATGTATTTAATGATGTGTTAAGTGATTGTTTTTTTTTATCAAAACATGACATGTTGTTAAGTGCAGTTGTAATGGTAATATTTATATTTATATAGTGTTTAAATGATTCCTTACTTTCTAAATATATTAATTTTTTTTAACGTAAAGGTTCTATTAGAAGCAACCGCTTGAGGTCTAAGTACACTCTATCTCTCAAATCTCACTTGTGGAACTACACTAGGTACGTTGTTATTATCGGTACTCGTTCGTTAGTTGGCAGTTACTATATATTAGTTTGAGGTTGTTCTTCAGTCTTAAATCCGAATCCCCAAACTTTAAATCATAACTTCACTTCTGCCAAAAAAAAAATACTCCCCGTTTAAAAAAGAATGACTTATTTTTCTTTTTAGTCTGTTTAAAAAAGAATGACCCTTTTCTTTTTTGGCAATACTTTAATTCCAACTTTTTACGTGGCATGTTTAAGACCACAAGATTAAAGGATATTTTGGTATATTTGACACAACTTTAATTTATGACCACAAGATTCAAAAGTCTTCTTTATTTTCTTAAACTATGTGTCAAGTCAAAATAGGTCATTCGTTTTGAAACGTAGGGAGTAATCAACAATAAACATGCAATAACACACAACCAGTAACAAAACATGTGCAATATGTGAAAATAAAATTGGCCGGAGTTTGAACTCCTCCAGCCAGATCTGAAACAAAGCAAAACAGAACAAAAAGATTCGTCGGGAAATAAGAAAAGCGAAAGTAAACAGAGGGTCACTGGAGTTCTCGTTCGCCGGAGCCATGGCTGAAGCTGTGAGCTAGTCGGATTTCATGGAGGTTGTTGAACGTCGGTGATGAAGCAGACAGAGAGAGAACAAGGAGGACTTTTGGTTGGATGTTTGGGGCTTTTGTAGCTGGTTGTTTGTTTGTTGTTGCTGGACAGATTTGGATCTTGGAGCTTATTGGAGTAGAAGGCTCGTCAAAGTTTCGCCGGATCCTAATGTTGTCTTGTAAAATCTGAAACGTAAAGGGGAAAAAGAGAGGGGTTTGTGGTGTTGCTGGTTGTGGTTCGTTGTTGTTGTTTGGATTGGTGGAGGTTGAGGGTGAAGGAGAAGAGAAAGACGAGAGAGTAAGGGGACTGTTTGGTTGGCTTCGGTTCACCAGAGCTAAGAGCTCCTCGCCGGATCAGTGACGGAGACGAACAAATGGGCTGCAACAGTGAGGGAGAGGGACGGCGGTGGTAGTTTCCTATCCGTGGTGGTGTGTGACTATGTTGGATTTCAACGGAAAAGTGGCAAGAAGGAGAAATGGGGAGGCGTTGGGTGGTGGAACGGTGGTGAGCTCACCAGGAAAAATGGAAGGAGCGGCTGCTTTTGGAGAGAAAAGGAAACTTTTCCCTTTTTAGGCTTTTTTTTTTGTCAAATTTAGAAATGTTCCATCACCAATAATTGTGAAGAGACTGAATTTGCTTTATAGGTAAAATAAAATCACTAAAGAGTAAAATCGTGTGCTCAATACCATAATTTTAAAAAATTATGAGTTAGCCAAAACTATGACTATTTGATCTTATCCAAAATTATATATATTTAACTTATCTGTGTAAAAAATATCTTCTTCACTTTTTGTGAATTAACGGACTAAAATAAATTAACAAATATATTTGATGCCAGATAAGAATATGATTTGAGTTTAAAACAAAAATAATGATTAAATAAAACTCAAACAATATTTGTTTGTAAAAATGACTGTATAATGAAAATCAGTGATAGTTAATAATTAATTTAAAATAGTAATAAATTGATAAATATCCTAGCATTTTCAAGAAAAAAAATAATTATCAATAACTTGTGTTAAAATTGAACAAAACATGTAAAAAAAATTTGATTTTTATGCTCTTTAACAAATAAGAAGCATAAAAGTATTTATTTTGAAAATGTCAGGCAAAAATTGAGTGTCAACATCACCCATGAAGGGTGTGATGCGATTTGGCAAGAAGGGAAAGTTGGGCCCAAGGTACATAGGACATTTTGAGGTATTAAAGGAAGTGGGGTCAGTAGTGTACAGGCTGGACTTACCCCCTAATATTTCTGGGGTCCACTCCGTATTTCATATATCCATGTTAAAGAAGTACCATGGAGATGAGGACTATATTATTCGTTGGGACCCGAAACTATTTGATAAGGAACTGTCCTATAAAGAGGAACCGATTGCTATTTTAGCTAAAGATGTGAGGAAGTTAAGGACATGTGTTACTCCTTGTGTGAAGGTTTAGTGGAGAAACCATACCATCGAGGAAGCTACATGGGAGACAAAAACAGACATGCGTAAGCGGTATCCGCACTTGTTCATTGACCCAGGTATACTCTATACCAGTTGTTATGTCTTTTTTGGACTAATGATCGTTCGAGGATGAACGAGTGGTAAATTGGTATCTAATGTAACGACCCAAAATGTCGTTATGCTGAATTAAGAGGTTGAAGTTGCACCTAGACTCCCCTTAGCTAAATTGTGAGGAATTCAAGGCTAGTCTAGTTTTGGCTTAATTTTGAGGATGTGGTATTGAACAAATTCTGGTATTGATATGATTAGTAATAGTTGGTTTTGATTAAATAGTTGGATAACCAATGAGTATAGAAAGTCGTAGCAACTTCCGGTACCTGAAACAGAGTTATAAAACTCCAATTATAGCATTTATCGTGGAGGGGTTGGTTCGCGTTGTTGAAATTTATGGTTTGTGTTGTAAAATGAGGAAAACTGAGGAGAGGTCCCAAGTTTTTGTCTTGAACCACTGCAACAGAAAAAGTAACCACTGCAGCGGTCATGGGAACCGCAGCGGTGGCCTCCAGTAAAATGGCGCTAACCGCTAAAGCGGTAACACGCAGTAAAATTTTCAGTTTTAAAACCCAAAAAACGTTTTCATTCCCCACTTTTAAAAAAACACAATAGAGCTCTGGGGAAAGGTGATTTTCAGAGGGATTTCAAAGTTTTTCATCTTTGGAGGTAAGTAATTACATTCTAAACTTGAATTTACTTTGTTTAACCTTAGGAAATCACTCGAAGTGGATTAATGGTGGAAATTGGGGTTTAACCCTAGTTCATGAAAAGTTATGAAAAGTTGTGGAAATGTGTATAATTTCAGTAGATAATAATCCTAAGTTTTTAGGAAATACTAATGGGACTAGAATTTCGATTATTTATGCTAATTCAAGTAGTGTTCATGAAGTTTAAATAATAAGAAAATTCTAAGATGATGAAATAGGGTAAGTTTATGGCTAAAATCAGTGATTTTTGATCCTTAGTAGTTTAAAAAGGATAAATTATTGAAATGTGTATATTCTTGTGGTTTTATAGATCAGGAACGAATCGAACGAGAACGAAAGGGGAAAAGTGTGGATTAAAGGTCACTTTGAGCAAAGGAGTTGAGGTAGGCTATGGTTTTGTGTAGCACTTAGACTTTCTTGGCTTTGTGCTTGTTTGTGATTTAAACATCTATGATTGCCTTCTAGTATGACTTGTGATTTGATGACTGCATTGTATTTCATTTGTATTGTGATGAGGTGTTGAGATGATGAGTCAAGTACCACGCTGGTACAATATGATATGTTGTGATAATAGATAGGGTACCACACCGGTACAATATGATGTGTTGTGATAATGGATTGGGTACCCGCTTGGTACGTTATGATGTTGATGATGAGGATGAGAAGAGTAAGAGATGATGCGTACATCTTGCATACATGCATTCATTCATATGCATTGAGTGCTATTTTGATGAATATATATGATGATGAATTGTTGATGAAATTGATTAAGTATGAAAGCCTGTGAAAGTGAACTTGTGAGTTGTAAGTATATGATGATACATGATGTGTTTGTCTGATTGATATCATTGGTTATGAGTTTTGTTATGATCGTCTTTATACTTGTTTAACTTGCTTACTTATACATTGTTAAGTTAGTCAACCTATGATGCTTACCAGTACTTGTTGATGTACTGATGCTACATGTACTCTTCTTTTTATTGAGTACAAAATATTTTCCAGTGGTTGACACGCAACCTCAGCTCCAGTTAGCAGTTCGGATCCGATTTTGAGGGTAAGCACCATGTCCGGGAAACCTTCAGATCTTCTTATGATGTTGATGTCCTTTGTTTCGGGACTAAAACGGTTTCCATTTTTGTTATGTTTTGGGATATTTCTAGATATTTTTCAGACTTAGTTCTTCTTTTTAGATGTTCTTGTACGGTGACTTCAGGTCCCGGAGATTGTAATAAATAGAGCTTTCCGCACTCTATTCGTTTATGGATGATGATGTCGTTTGACAATGTTTATTAATTAAATAAAAACCTTTTAGATCTGATTTAATACATGGGGAATTATATAATACGAATGTGAGAGTAACACTTACGTGAGTAAAGGTAAGACTAGTATGGTTCTCCTGCCAGAGGTTAGGGTGGGTGTCAATCATGACCGATTGGATCGTGACAATAATGTACCAAGTATTTAAGGTAACGTAATAACTGAAATGACATAATTAAAACTGAAAAACCATAACATACTGGATGTAACCTGCACAAAATCAACAATGATTTGAAACAACCTTGCATGTCCCTGCCTTGAATCACACAATAAGAGTAAGCATAACGACACATAGCCTTGAAGGCACTATACACAGGTGTAACCAACATTGTACAACCACAACGAGTAAATAATAAAGATGCATAGCCCCAAAGGCATCTAATGTAGCTTCGAAGGAAACACTCATGGTCCGAGGACACCTTGCATAGCATCGAAGGCAACACTCATGGTTCGAAGGCACTCATAGGCAATATTCAAGCTCTTTTTCTCAATCAGATATCAATTATGTTCAGAACATCATCAAAATATCAACACGCTACAAACTCATCCAATATTCATTGAAAAGATTGTGAACAATTCCAAAATCATCATACGGATCTTTTGGAACTTTTAACTTATGAGTTCAAACTCAATTAGTCAAAAAGTTATCTGTGGTCAACTCTAATTCTTCAAATTCACTAGTTGTCAACTTAAGCATCCAAATCACTTCCAAACTTATTTGGGACCCCTCATACACAAATCAAATATGCAAATAGATCATAAAATATACTTCTAACCTACTTGAATGCTATACTAATCTAAGATCGTCCTCACCAAATGATGGCCGTGGTGGTACTTATTCTTTAACTTTGCTAGAAATCAAATCTAGGGCCCAAATCACACCCGAGCCCCTTAAAACCCGTTCAAAACATCCATCCAAGTCAAATATCTCCTTCCAAACGTAATGAAGGCTTTAAAACTCAATTTTGGACTTGTTTATCAACTTTGTTGACTTTGGTATTGTAACCACCCATTTCGTTGTTACTGAAAATGTTTGCAGTAAAGGAATAAGAACCTCATTCATCATAAATTATAGGACTAATTCTTTAGTATGGGAGTACATTGAACATGTACTAAGGACATACAGTACCCCTAGCACAAAGTTAAGTTGAATGTGTTCCTACCGATTACATTTTGAGCTAAGTTTAAACTAGGGTCAAGTTCAAACAAGCATATCTCCTAGAATATAAAGAGTTATGGAGCCAAATACCCACCAAATGAAAGATCTTTTAGTCTTCTTTCCAATGCATCCAACCGTTCGTTAATCCTCTTGTAGAGTTAAAGTTATGACCATTTTACTGAACACTATTCGAGTTGAGAAGTTAATCTCCATAGCAGTACCTCTGCAATGGTAATCTAACTACTGCAGCGGTAACTGGGCAGTATTTTAAGTTAGTTTTGATGGGTTTTTGGGTTTGAACTCAAAAACTTCATCCCAAAGCCCTAGGGGCGATTTTTCAACTTCTTGGGTGGAAATTCTTCGTTAAGGTAAGTTTCTTCCGATGTCTTCTTCATTTTTCAATCCTTTAACATCCTAGAATCATTAGAACAACCTTAAATAGTGGAAATTTTGGGTATTTGAACCCTAAGTTCATGATATTTTGGGAAAAAACTCTGGATTGGGTTAATATCACCTAGATTTCTTCTAAATTGTTTATTAACGATTCCTATCATGAATTAGTGATTCTAAAATATGAAATTGGTGGTTGGGGATCTTAAATTTAATAAAAATGGAACCTTTAGCTATGAAACTCCATCAATGGAGACGGGTTGAATATGATAGAGATTTTAATGGGTAACTGACCTTTGGATAATATTTTAGAGCATGAATAAGGGTAGAATTAGTGGGTTGAATTTCCAAATTAGTTATTCGAAGAGTAATTTCTTAATTACTCTTATAATGGTGTGACTTCTAAATATTTGGGCTAATGAAAGCATGAAGGAAAGGAAAGAGCAATCTTGGTGCGGCTTGCTTGTTTCGAGATCTTCGGTAAAGGTAGGTTGAGGTTAACTTGTAGTAGACTTGGGCTAGATGTACTTAATTTTAATAGTAATGTCAGGAGATTTCATGTCTTAGGCATTCGGGAACGGTGTTTGGATGTATTAAATTGTTAAAAAATTGGTTAGACTTAAATATTATCATGATTTATTATTATACTCAGCTGATGTGATACTTATGGCATGAAAATTGGAGGACTATGATGAGAATGATAGTTAGTTGAAAGTACTATAATAATAAGATAATTGTGTGTTATTATCTTTTGTGCGGATCCCTTGAGGGGTATTTGTGTTTGTATGACTTGATTGATCTATAAACTAGTCTCTAGTATCTTAAAAAGGGGTGAAATCGATATTGTGCACATTTGAAGTAAGAGACATGCTTACTAGAAGATAGTTAGGAGGATGGATTGTGATAGGAGGACGTGACGATATAACTTAATAATCTAAGGTTAAGTTTTGTAAGTGTCCGAAAGTAAGATTTGTAAAGGTGGATAACCCTATTTAGAATTGTAAGTTGAATAGAGGCGAGTAGTTGGATAATCGGCTAAAGGAGATAGCATCTTGGAACTTAATTGTGACTTGAACGAAAGGGTTATTAGATAGTAACTGAATTACCGGTTTAATGTGAATAAAAGAGATTCAGATTGGTTAATAAAAAAGGATGATGAATTAGAGTATAAATATCAATCTTGGTAGAATGTGCACTCCTGAATGGATACATGATGAATTGGTCTTCGTACATATTTTGATTGATGATTGGATTTGATAATGCACAATTGAGCAAGTGGTGAATGGGCCTTCAGGCATACTTGTAATTATTGACTGCTATTACTTGGTTGTCCTTAATTATAATTTCTGTTTCAATTGCGGTCGCTTGCATCTGATTTCAATTGGGTATTTGCGATTTGCCTTCATGCATTGCTTATAATTATTGACTGCATTTGCATATTCATACATATTATTAATGATATTTGGTGATGGAGGATCGGGTACCACGCCGGTACGGATATGATATATTGGTTATGATTGATCGGGTACTACATCGGTTCGGATATGATATATTGGTTATGATGGTTCGGGTACCATGCCGGTACAGATATGATGTTATGGATGGGTTGAGAAGGGAAGAGAAATTGTGTATAATTGCATACATACATTCATTCATATGCATTGAATGTGCATTTATATTTATATATTGTTGGTGATTCCTTGCATGGACCAAGTTATGTTAATGAGGTATGGTGGTTCCTTGTGTGAACCAGATATTTGATGAGATACTGTGGTTCTTTGAGTGGATCAGTTATGTCGATGGTTGTGATTGAGCATTATAGCCAAGTGTGAATATAAGGTACGTCCATATAAGGTACGTCATGAATTATGTATAACTCATGTTTTCCTATGTATATAGTTATATGTGATGTGTATTGTGATGTCTTTCTTGTCAAGTTGTTGATACTATCAGTTGTCTTGATTGTTGCAATCTTGATAATTAATGATGGAGTGAAATCTGTAGAGCTATTGCTGCTAGGATAGAGACAAGGTTACATAAGTTGAAAGCACATTGTAAGATAGATCGAATTATCCAAGAATAAAGATACGCAAAAGTGATAACTGTTATGTGGTTCATAGAGAGACTAAGTGTGAGTAGTAATACTGCTATGAATGTACTTTAGTAATCAGAATTAAACTTAAGTAATACTTCTTTCCTATTTGTTATCATTATTATTTGTTTCTAACTCTAGTCGGTCGATGATGCTTATCAGTACGTATGGTTGTACTGACACGACACTTACTATTTCTCCATTTGGGGATATAGTCATGTTGCAGGTCAGTTGGAGTTTCTATAGGTACAACAAAATTTATTCTACAGTAGCTCCTGTCATCCTACTCTTGATGGATGCTGTGTCTCGGGTCATTCCTCCATTTGTTTAGTGCTCTTGTAGCAGTTTAGATAAGGTTCTAAAAAGTTGTTTAGTAGAATTCCGCAATGTATGTTTTTTTAATGAAGTTTTATTGTTGAAAAAGAAAGGTTATTTATTCATGGTTTTATTTATGTTTAAGGTTTAATGTCTTTTACAATAATTAAATGGTTGGGTGGTAAGGGTTCTCCTATCTAGGATAGAGTTGGGTGGGTACCCGACACTATCCATGATTTGGTTCTTGACAAGATGTATTAGAGCCCAGGTTACCAGTCTCCAAGTACAAGAGCAAATATTGAGTAGAGTCCTACGGATTGGTGTGTTGACGACCACATCAAATCTGTAGGAAGGTACAAGGTATCTAGGAATCTATCTCACTTTCTTCTTTCCTATCGTGCCATCTCACTGTTGTCTTCCCGAGTTGAGTCCAATTGGTATCTTGTAGATTCCAATTGGCATCTCAACCATCACAATTGGGACTGGTTGGTCCCAATCGATATCTCGCTAAGGGTGAATGGTTCAAATAGGGTATTCTAACCAGTAGAGGTCAAGAAGAAGCATAGGGTTTGAATTGTTATGTTATAAAATTCATTTGATATTGTGTTAAAATACTTGTGCTTTAAATTTTTTTGATTGTGGTATGATAGAATGCAACGTGTATTACTTATATGGATGGTTATTGTTTCATCATACTATTACCTTGTTGTTTGATTGTCAAACGTTTTAAGTGCAAGAGATTATTAAAAGTAGTATGAGATGAGTGGTTGCAGTAGGATATTTAGGAATCGTAAAGGTTGGGTATGATTTTGAGGTACATCTTCATTTCTGTGATTTGAGATATGTATTGATTTTCCATGATTTGAAGTATTCCTTGATTTCTATTTGGTCCTTGAAGATATACTTGGATATCCATGTATGTTCTGATAGTTGATGATAAAAATAATTGGGATCCTTTTATGGTTAGATTAATGATAATGATATTTGGGATCCTTGTGTTGTCTGATTAATGATAATGATACTGGGGATCCTTGTGTGGTCCAATCTTTGATGATTATATTTGAGCCTGAAGTTCTATTGGGTCATTCTTGTGTGAATAATCTAGTTAATGGGTTGGCTTGTTAATGATGCCTTAGTAAGTGATTGTTCAAATTGAAATGTATTTAGTTGTCTTGCACAACCTTGGTGACTTGAATATAGGTGAATTATGTAGTTGATGTCACTAATGCAAGATAAATGACTAGGTATATAAAATAGGTTTCTTCTTGTAATATGATAAGGAGAGATGGGTTAATAATGATTTTACTTGATATGGGTAAGTTGAACCTTAACTGTGTGATTGGAAATTATGTAGCTTATTTGGTTAAGTGACTGGAATGATCTTATGTAATGACCCTCCAGGTCATTTTCTCGATTTCCATGCATTTTGGCTTTTTGAACCTTCCCACAGCGGCTACATGTCATTTATGACTTGCCGAAACTATCGGTTCGATCATCGGACAGTTCATTTGGATTTTAGGCTCATTACCCTATTTTGGAGCTTTCACTGTTAAGAAATTGGTCGCGGACCAAAGCTGCTAGTAAAATATCTCAGATAGAAATTCTGACAGTGCCATTAGCTTTAGAACATTGATTTTAGGCAAAGGGGGACCCTTGGTTCAGGTCTCGAGGCTTCCAGACTCATTTTGGGCTATTGGATAGTTTTGATAAAAAATAAAACTATAGGTGTGGGCTCCAAATTTAATCGAAACAATCTCAGATAAAAGTTCTGATGGTTCCATTGAGTCCGAAATATCAAATTTTATATGGTAGTACAGTTCGTTTGCGCGCACGGGGTTCCGAACGAATCCCAAACACCCGGGTGGAGTCCATTTAGACTTAGCCAATATCTGGTGCCTGATATCTGATATGACCGCTAAAGCGGCTCTTTGACCGCTTTAGCGGGCTTGGCCATTTCGATGAGAACTGCTTAAGTGCTCCCTTGCCCACTTTAGCAGTAGCCACTTAAGCGATCAGGTGTCCGCTTTAGTGACACCTGGGGGCTGTTAAATCCCCTCTTCACCCGATTTTCTCCCCCATTTCTTAACGTTTTTCCTCCATTCTTGAGAGCATAGGTCATGGGAAAGTGGGAAAAATCTTTCATTGAAGCTAAGGTAAGTTAGCTCTGCACTCCTTGGTTCTTATTCATCATTTTACCCGTTGAATTCCGTTCCATTTCATTATAAATTCTTAGAAGTTAGGTCCTTAAATCCTTAACTTTGCGGACGGACTTTGGCCCCATAGATGATTTCTTTTAGTAGTTGATTGAGTGGATTGGTATGGTATTTTCCTTGGGGTGTAGCATTTGCATTAAAGTCCCATTTCCTTTGGCATATTGGCCTTGTTATGGCTTTAGAATAGTACTTGTTGTTGATTTTCATTTTTGTGTTACCTGTAGCCTATGCTATTTTTAGTGTTGCTATTGTTTTGACATTGATTGACTCTTATTTGATAGATGGCTAGACTAGTGTTATCTAGTTATCATTTTATTCTTTCCTTGCCATTCTTGCCCGTGCTTTGAACCTAGATTGATTGTTTTTCTCTCTTGTTAGCGAGGTTAGATCAGTTGTGAAGAGGAAGTGAAGGTAAGTTTAACCTTCCATGGATTTGTTGTGATTTTAGCATTGGTGGTCTTCCTATATAGCTCGTTCTTATTAATGATGCATTTGAGATTAGTTTTTTGGATTGGGATAGTTCATCGCCTGGTAGTGGTTTTGACCTTGATATCGGTATTAAGTTAGAATTGGCAATTTGGTCCTATTGCTCGTTTTGGATGTTAGAAAGTCTAAGGCTTACTTTCTGATTTGTTAGGTTTGTCTCCTGATGATTGTTTTGATCTGGGTATAGATGTGGAGTTGGATACTTCATTCTTTCTATGATATGGTTCACGGCTCAGCCAAGTTAAAGTTGGTATAAATTGGGAGATTTTAGAAAATTTCTCATCTCGGTACTTGTTCGGCCTTATATGACTTCGTGAGATGCTTTTGCTTGGTGATATGTGCTTGGGATAAGTTATTGGTAATTAAAGCAGATGTCTATTGAGAATGAGTATTCGTTGTGATGTTTTGGTTACTGGTTTGACCAGATTCAGGCTTAGTTCATGTTTTCTAGCTTGCTTGAGATTTGGGTGCATTTAGTGCTTTTTGCACCCTTGGTGAGTGCTTGGTTATGCCTCGATGCATTATGCCCTTTAGTTGATGTGGAGTTGGCTCCTTGTATCTTCAGCTTGTGGTCTTCCTCCGTTATGACTATGTCCTCGACGACATTACAGTTTCAGCCCTTACAAGGACCATTGAGTATATGCTCGATTCCTAATAGTGAGATTAATTTAGGTATTTGACCCTAGTGAAGGCTTGTTGACTATAGTTTTGGAGTTTGATGCCTTAGGATGACGTCTTGGGAGTTATGATAGATTTTGTCATGTGGATGCTTACTCGTCAACAGGATCAGTTTGGATGGTTGAGTTTGAGTAGTTCGGCTTCGGTGCTGAGATTATAACTTTGAATTGCATAACTTGGTTGCATCCCTATTTCCAGATTCTCTTCAGTTGAGCATTTATGTATAGGCTGACTAAGCCTACTCTTTACCTACCACCCCAGTCTCCTTCAGTTTAGATGGATTATACTTGATAGATACTCGAAGATTGGTCCATCGATACATGGTATTGGTTGCTACCGCAATTGACCTCGATTCCTAATTTTCATCGGGAATTTTAAATGCCTACTCAGTGGAAGTGTACTCGACTTTGATCTAGCATGGTTTCAGTCATAGTTGGTGTGGTGTCTTGGAGCGGATAGTTCAGTTTTGTGAGTTGGTGCTTCAGACTCCTAACTATCAGTTTTGAGGGTCATCCGGACCAGTTGTAGTTGTGGCTAAAGATCACAGGCTTTGATCATCTGTACTTGTGTGTCCAGGTAACACTTATGGGCTTATTTTTATGCTTGTCATTATTGATTTTCAGTATACCAGCTTTAGTCTTTTGAGGCCAGTATGATGTGAATGCATGGACAGGACTCAGATGATATTTGTATGGTTCAGAGTAGGTAGCAGGTTTTGAAAGGCAAAAGAAGCTTAGATTTGAAATTGGAGTTGGTTGCATGATTTATGCATTGGTTTGCCTTTGGATTGGTTTAGTTACTGCCTGATTAGGCTTGTATTGGTGTGTTGTCATCATGTTGTGGTCTGGATTTGCGTACATCGGTCGTTCTTGGTTCAATTGAAGGCCAGTTGGTTGTTGAAGCTGAGTTTTGGTTATTTGGAAAGTGAAGTAAGGAAGCCGGTTGAAAAAGGAATATCTTTAGAAAAATCCCTTGGAAGCATTATCTCTTCTTTGAGGTTGTCTGGGGAGTCATGCTCGGGGCATGCTGACCCAGTACCTCGTTCTTTCGAGCTTTCAGGCTCTTTCTATCCATTGACTTTCACGGACTAAAGTTCTTTTAGTAGTGGATATTGTAATGACCCTCCATGTCATTTTCTTAATTTCTGTGCATTCTGGCATTTCAAGAATTCCCACAATGGCTACATGTCATTTATGACTTGCCGAAACTGTCAGTTTGATCATCGGACAGTTCGTTTGGACTTTAGGCTCATTTTCCTGTTTTGGAGCTTTTGCTGTTAAGGAATTGGTCTTAGACCAAAACTTCTAGTAAACGATATCAGATGGAAATTCAGACAACTCCATCAGCTCCGAAACGTTGATTTTATGCTAGGGGGACCCTTGGTTCAGGTCCCGAGGCTTCCGGACTCGTTTTGGGCTATTGGGTGGATTTGATGAAAAATGGAACTATAGGTGTGGCCCTGCATTTAATTGAAATAATCTCGGATGAAAGTTTCGATGGTTCCATTGAGTTTGAAATATTGAATTTGATTTGGTAGCATAGTTCGTTTGCGCGCACGGGGTTCCGAACAAATCCCGAACATCCGTTTGGAGTCCATTTAGACTTAGCCAAAAATATGGTACCTGATATTTGATGTGACCGCTAAAGTAGTCAAATAGCCGCTTTAGCGGCCTTGGCTATTTTGGTGAGGACAGCTTAAGTTCTCCCTTGTCCGCTTAAGCAGATGTCACTTTCGCGATGGGGTGTTGCTTTAGCAGTCTTAGCCCTTTCCCTCGGTGACCGCTTAAGCTATCAGTGTCCGCTTTAGCTGCAGCCGCTTAAGCTGCTAGGTGTACGCTTTAGCTGCACCTGGGGGCTATTAAATCCCCTCTTCACCCGATTTTCTCCCCCATTTCTTCACATTTTCCCTCCATTATTGAGAGCATCGGTAATGGAAAACTGGGAAAAATCTTCCATTGAAGCTAAGGTAAGTTAGCTCTACACTCCTTGGTCCTTATTCATCATTTTACCCATTGAATTCCATTCCATTTCATTATAAATTCTTAGAAATTAGGTCTTTATATCTTTAACTTTGTGGACGGATTTGGGCCCCGATTTGTGTCCCGTTTGTGCTCAGCTTTTTAGCACACATTCCTTGTCCTTCGAGGGACCTCGTGACGGATTCAATTTTTGGATTTTGTTTGCTGGCCCGCAGGCTCGTTCTTGACCCAAATTTTGACCCGAGCTTTTATATAGCAATATGGGTCTCGTTTTACTCGTATTGACGTGTAGATAATTGTTTTGATAGCGTGGTGATATTTCGGGATAGTGGAGCAAAATCGACCGAATTGTGGGTGATTCAAGATTTGCGGTTCGGCATCGAGGTAGGCTTCGGTCTACTTTTCTCTATGAGATTGTGTAGTAGAATATGATATATTGGTTATAATGGTTCGGGTACCATGTCAGTACGGATATGATGTTATGAATGAGTTGAGAAGGGAAGAGAAATTGTGCATAATTGCATACATACATTCATTCATATGCATTGAATGTGCATTTATTTTTATATATTGTTGGTGGTTCCTTGCGTGGACCGAATTATGTTAATGAAGTATGGTGGTTCCTTGTGTGGACCGGGTATTTGACGAGATATTGTGATCCCTTGAGTGGATCAGTTATGTTGATGGCTGTAATTGAGAATTGTAGCCAAGTGTGAATATAATGTACGTCCTGAATTATGTATAACTAATATTTCTCGGTGTATATAGTTATTATGTGATGTGTATTGTGATGCCTTTCTTGTAAAGTTGTTGATACTATCAGTTGTCTTGATTGTTGCAATCCCGATAATTAATGATGGAGTGAAATCTGCAGAGCTATTGCTGCTAGGATAGAGATAGGGTTACATAAGTTGAAAGAACATTGTAAGATAGACCAGATTATCCAAAAATAAAGATACGCAAAAGTGATAACTGTTAGGTGGTTCATAGAGAGATTAAGTGTGAGTAGTAATACTGGTATGAATATGCTTTAGTAACCAGAATTAAAGTTAAGTCATGCTTCTTACCTATTTGTTATCATTATTATTTGTTTCTAACTTTGATCGGTCGATGATACCTACCAGTACGTGTGGTTGTACTGAACCTATACTTACTATATCTCCATTTGGGGATATAGCCATATTACAGGTCAGTTGTAGTTTCTATAGGTACATCGACATCTATTCTGCAGTAGCTCCTGTCATCCTACCTTTACATGGATGCTGTGTATCGGGTTATTCCTCCATTTGTTTAGTGCTCTTGTACCGATTAGACTAGGTTCTGAAAATTTGTTTAGTAGAATTCCGCAATGTGTCTTTTTGTAATAAAGTTTTGTTGTTGAAAAAGAAAGGTTATTTATTCATGATTTTATTTATGTTTAAGGTTTAATAATGTCTTCCGCAATAATTGAATGGTTGGGTGGTAAGGATTCTCCTATCTAGGATAGAGTTAGGTAGGTGCCCGGCGCGATCCGTGATTTGGATCGTGACAGGTCAAACTGCTAAATTCTCAACGTCCAAAATAGAATTTCTTCTCTAAAATACACCTGATCATCTCATAAATTATGTCACTTATTTTCACATGTCATAAATAACATAAAAAATCTATGAGAGGTTATTCCAAGGGAGAGGAGTTCCAAAGCATAAAATGACTTGGCTGGTCGACGTCGTTACTCTTAAGTTGCATTCCTTCCCCCTAAGAACCAGCTTCATGTTGATCAACATGACATAGTAAGATTTGAGCTCTTACATAACTCTTCCATGGGATTAACCTTTCACACATCGTAACCCAGTAGGTGACTAGGTTAATTATGTGAAACTGATTAGATTCATATGATTGTTGCACAAGGATCATATTCACTCATAGCTCTTGATTTTCCTTTTAGTTGTATTTATAGGGCAACTAAGTACTAACACATAATTTAGTGATTTTAATTAGACAAAAAGTAGTCATGCAACTTCACTAATATAATTGGTAAAAATGGGATAAAAATAGTTTTGTAACCTTACTAATACAACATGTAAAATTTAGTGATGTTAATTAGATGAAAAGCAGTTATGCACCTTCACTAATATAATTGGTAAAGCTTAGTGGTAATTAACTTTAATGGGACAAAAATAGTTTCATAACTTTACTGAACATGTAAAATCTAATGATCATATGTGAAATTAATGCTGCAAACAAACGATACTCTCTCTAGTCCAAAATAAGTGAATTTTTGTCTCAATGCACACCTATTAAGGAAAAGAAACAGGGACATAAATTATACTTTACTTTCCATTTTTTACCTTTTTAAATATTATCAAACTACTCTTGAAATTTCAGCCACATTAAAATAAAGTTAACTAAGTCTCTTAGAACTCATAACCTAAAAAATGTAAATGAAGGGTAAAATTGAAAGAAATTTCCAACATGTCTCTTGAAAAATGGACAATTCACTTATTTTGTACATTGAAAAATAACTCAAAAATTCATTTATTTTGGACTAGAGGGCAGGGGCGGATCTAGGGTGGCGGGTGGGGGTTCCCGGGAACCCCCACCCGCTACCGTAAATTCTATAATTATGTAGAAAAATATATTAAGAGTATAAATATTTACAGATGGGAACCCACAAACAAATGTGTTGTTGGTTCAATGGCAAGAAAGTAGCCCTTGAATCTCCCCCAGATTGCTAATTGTGGGTTCAAACCCCAGTGAGTGTGCCTTTTTTAAATCAAATTTTTAGCCTTTTTACTTAAAGTAAAATGCTTTTCTATTTTAGTTCTAAAATGCACTATTTTTTTAAAATAAAATCCCTTTCCTTTCTTGTATGATTTTATTACATATTAATTTATTTTATTGGGAACCCACAAACTTAAAATCCTAGATTCGCCTCTGCTAGAGGGAGTATTAATTTAAAACTTGAGGTTGTACTATTGAGCGAGTTAAGTTAAGCATATATAAGTTACCATGAATCAAATTAATAAACATGTCATAATCCATACTCTTCCAAAATTTGTTTTCCTCAAAATAAGTTGGATATAGATGCACCATTGGAGCAGTTCATTTTGCGGTCTATCACCATGAGGCTATGATAGGTTCAAACTTCAAAGATGTTTTGCCCCAAGAAAGTGCAAGTGAATGTTAATATTCGACAAGAAATATTTGAGCTGCTAAGTATGACAACAAGCACCAGTGGTCTAGTGGTAGAATAGTAGCCTGCCACATACAGACCCGGGTTCGATTCCCAGCTGGTGCAAAACAATTTCTCCTATTTTAGTTGCCATTCAGTGCAATAGAGTTCGAGAGGCTGTGATTGCAAATTGGGCCAATAATACGCTCTAAACACAAAAATCTACCAGACAAGGAAAATGAAAGCTGTCACGTTTTTATACCAATCAATCCTAAGTGCAGAGTTGATAGGGCTCAATGTAATCTTTGAATCTGTTCATTCCATAATATTAAATTTGTCAGTAGGTCCAATACTCTCTAAATTTCAATGAATTGCTTGACTTCATAAATTTACTATCTAAAATTTTAAATTGATCCATTCCTGAAATAACACGACATGTTATGTGAGACGTGTGTTCTATTGATAGTAATTTTCTTTTTGTTATAATGTATAATTAATTGTTTGTCTTCTATATTATATGACTTAACTTGTTCTAACCATGTGAGTCCTAAAATAATATTTGTGTTAATTTGTGATATTGTAAATTTAACTTTTTTGGGTGAATGGACCAGTATCGAGCTATTGAATCGAGCATCTTACTATTGAGTTCTTCAAAAATAGGATCTGTAGTATCCGAAGAAACAAAAATACTAGTTGAAATCTGAACTCAAACTATCAATACAAACTTTTAGTTACAACCACTACATGGACAAGCAATAAACTGTAAAACTTATGTGTAACAAAACAACTCTTCTATAAAAAGGTGATAAAACTAAAAAAAAATTGTAATTAGCACATAAAATCAATTCTCCCAAAATTTTACCAATAGAATATCGTATTATATGACAAACTCAATGTTCAGAGTTAGTTGGTCTCACTAGAATTTGTCTATCCCTATTCCATCTCTGAGGGCTTCATATGCAGCTCTAGGACGTGTTCTCCTTAATCCAGCAGTGAAATGAATCTCTGTTTGTTCACACAAGATAACACTAACCGATATAAAAAGGAACATCACTTTTGTTTTCATTCCCTCTATCTCACTTAGCTTTCCCTTCTCCAAATGCCCAGTAACTGTATTATTGAACCTTACTATGGATGTATCTCTGTAAGTAATTTCACATATATCCGCAATATGGACAGCAAGCTTCTTTGTCTCTTCGTTAAACTCGTAGTTGGTTGCCTCGCGAGGGAAAATGCCTACCGGAATGTCATACTCCTTTAGCAGCTCTGGCAACGGCCTTTGTGTTTTTCCTACAAAATCAACATTAATAGCAGGGATGATATCAACTAATCAACATCCTTAAATACTTGGCGGAGTGTATAGAAGTAATATAACTGAGTAATTGAAAGTATACTCTTAAGTAAATAAAATGTGAATTATCTAACACTTCAAACTTTTAGATGAGGTGCTCACTGTAGTTCAATACTGTGAAATAATAATTCGAGCCAAAATAGCCAAGGGTATAAGTCTTGAGGATAAAAATTTGGAAAAGAAAAAGACAAAAGGAGCAGGGGCCAACTGAGTCATGCAAGCAGAAGACTAACCTTTAATTTTGTTCACGAGCTTTTTTGTTCCTCCTGTAATACTGTTTTGCAAGTTCTAATTTTGAAGGGGAAAAAGGTCAGTATGAAGTAAATACAACAAGAGAAGAATTCCATGTAGCCCCAAATATACAGTAACATTTTTGTTAAAGATGACCAGCCATTTGGTTCCTCGAACAATTTTATGTACTTTACTATTTTTTTTTTCTAAAAGAATTACCCACAACTAGGAAACATGTGTCTTGAAATGACTATCAATCAACTAAGATACATTCCTTCTAATTATTACCAATGCCCACAAAGACATCTGTATTAGAATCTGGATAGATTAGTGAGTTTCGAATACCAAATAATTATAAACTAAAATAACCAATAAGGACCCATATTCCCATTTTGCACTATCTCCATCTTGCTTCCCATCATTTCTATCATTCTCATTTATAAGTAAAGAAGTTTCCTCCAAAATAAGATCGACCACAAGAAAGAAACTAGATCCAAAAAACTATACAACAAACATGCATGTATTCTATTAAGAGAAAAAAAACAAAATTTCATATCACCACAATACTTTTAGAACCTCTAGAAGACAATTTATTTAGCATTGGGATTAAGTGGAACTCTAATGTATGTAGACAATACATATGGTGGGGATATGAGGCGTTTTATTTTACCACAATACGAATGTATCACCATCATTAATTAAAAATAAAATTTCAATTTTCATTGCCAAATCAAATGCAGTATTTAATGATTTCAATGTCAAATCCTCCAAAAACTGGATAATCACGTTGTTGCAAAAAACAGAAAGATCCAAGAAAGTAAATATAAGATGAGAGTAGAATTGAAAAAAGGTAAAAAAAGAAACTGCGTACGTTAAGGTCGTTGGTAACAGAACTAAACTCCTTGCTGGCTTTCTGACCAATCAAATACGAACCTGCCTTGTTCATCAACGAATCCATTACTTTTTTTCTTGGAAAATGGTAAATATAGATGAATTAAAAAGCAGCAATGATATCTGTATTTGGAGATTATAGAATTCTTCTTTTTCTCCTCTCTCTAAGCACAATTGAGAAAGAAGGGGGGGGGGGGGGGGGGGGGGTGTTATGAGCAAGAATTTTCGGTAGCTAATAACGATATCACCAATCCTTTTCTAGCGGATTGAACTATGAGGATCAAAATTCATATCAACATTTTTATGCATTTAAACATTTTTTCTCGATTATTTTAAATATATATTCTATTACGAAATTAAATATAAGCATTATAAATAAATACCAGTAATTGTTATACCTGTCATACGGACCGTAAAGCTGATGTACAAACAATAATATGAGCTGTACTACATCCGGCCAAGTCCCAACTCACTGCCTAAGAAGGAAGGGACATATTACAGGCCATAAAATCCATTTTTGGACCATCAAATGGCCCGTAAGTTCACTTACGATCCGTATGTGTTTCGGTTCGGCATGACTATTTAATAGTGTTGACACCTAATTTTTGTCCTCCCCATTCCGTATTAGTTTTCAAACTTCTTCATTTCCAATAATTTTAAAATAATTATTTTATTAAAATAAGTCATTTTGAAAATAAATTGCAAGCCTACCTTTTGAATTTTGGGTGAAAATTAATATGTTCTATATTTAGTCATATAAAATCATATAATTCTCACTTAAAGAAAAGATTTCAGAATTTATTTTGAGTGAAAGTTTGGTTAAATTGCAAATATTCAACTTTTCTCAAAAATCGATTGAAAATAAGTAATTGATGAAACAATTAGTTCCTTAATTTTTAAACAAAATAATTGTGCTTTCTTAAATATTTATTTTGAAATTATTGAATTTGAGAAGTTTGTGAAATTAATTTTCGTCTCAATTTGGTCTGTTTAAGTTTAATTTTAGCCATTTTATTAACTTAAATTGGCTAGAAATACAATTGGGCATCCCCCTTTATTTTTCAGCCATCCTCACACCCATTTCAGCCCAAATATTAACCTCAACCCAGGCCCAAAATACCCTTGACCCGAGCCCAATTGCCATTAAATTCCCTTTTCTCAATTTAATCCCCCTTATCAGCATATACACACACTTATACGTACAACACAATACACGCATACCACGTGCCCCTCTTTTCCCTTTCTCTCTCCCTGCTTTCTCTCCTCTCTCATACAGAGTACAACATCAACAAAAGGCAACAACAACACCAGTACACTCCGTCAATAGTAGACTAAGTGAATCCAGCTCCAAAACAATGCCCCAAATCCACCCAAACTACCTCACGAACTCAACCAAACGATTTCAGACTCCGGTAAGAATCGGATTATGTCAACTCGTACTTACCTGGAAGCTTCTAGAATTGTCCAGGTGTCCTTCCCCAACGTTCGAATCCCGTCAAATTAGCCAATTTCGTACAATGAAGGTACGGTGTTGTGTGGTTTTGATTGGTTGAGAAAGAATTCATTCCCCCCCCCCCCAAAAAAAAATCACCTACGAATTTGACCCTATTTTTGGTCCAAGTTCATTGATTCACAAGCTGTCAAACCCAATCCCTTATCCCCGATTTCGAATTTCAAAATATCCTATTCATTTTTCCCCGATTTACCCTTTGTTTCCCCCCATTTTTCATCCCCAATTCTCTATAAATAGATAATGAGGGTTAAGGGTTGGTGGGTGGATTTTTGGGGAAAAATTTGGGAATTCGGGAGGCGCACGCTTCTAATCCCACGTAACCAAAAATTCACAGCGAAAGATACTCAATTCTGGTGAAATCACTTGAATTCTGACGAGCTCAATCTGAACTCTGGCGAAATCGAGTAGAACTTTAACGGTGGAAGTCTCTGAAAACTCGTAGTCTCAAGTTTGCTACTCCGAAAAAAGGTAAAAATCTCATCTTTTTACACTTTTCTTCTTTGAAATTAGTAGACATGTAAATTAAATTTAAGATGTCGTTTTAATTTGTTGTTGGACGTTACATAGGATTGGTCTTGTTTGGATTCAATGTGACTATTGAAGCATATTTTTTAAAAGTTCCTAGCTTTGACAATATTTGTTGAGGGAACTATTTTGATTGGTGTTTCATAGTTGGTACGGTTTAATCTCCATGGGAGTTAAACAGGATTTTTGTGTTTTGAGGGTCTAGTAATGTTTTAAGGCATTTGAATATTGTTTACATGTCTTTTTTTTAGATTTTATATTAAATGTGAGAAAGACCGAAATCTCCGTTAATGTGTTTATGATTCCAGTATGCTTTTCTGCTTTTCACTTGGTCTTGTATGCAAAGCTTGTGTGTTTGATGCCGTAAGAATTTCAGGAGTGAGAATTATAAATTGTTTGCCGTTACAGTCTGCCTGAAAAAGTTTTGAATTTTTAATAAGTTTTGCATGATTTTTAACTCACGCTCACTGTACTGTTTTGTTTCCATGAAAGTCTAAAATGATTTATTTGCTATGTTTGCGAGGTGTAACAATGTGGGAAGCTAAAAATGGAGTTGTAGGCTTGTGTTTGTTAGTTGAGGCTTTGGTAGATGTTAAGATGGTCTCCTTTCTTCTCATTACTACAAATTTTAATAAAGTTGTGATAAAAATCTGATTTCTACATTTCAAAATAAGATTCTTGTTTTATATTCCTTTACGCTCTTTGTTTGGCTCAAAACATTATAAAGTTTGAATCTTGTTCCCACCTCCTTAGTTCTCTTTAGTTTCTAGATTGATTTTTCTAAACCATGTCTACCATATTTGACCTCAAATATTGACATGCGTGTTTGAGTACGTTTTTTTTTTGCATTAGAGGTTGCCATGCATTTTAAAGTGAATATTTTTGTTGCATATCGCCTACTTCTAGTTCCTTTCTTGTGTTGATACTTGAGATTAAATTGTTGTGTTGTTTTTCCTAACTCTTAACACACACACACACCTAAAAAAAAAACATGTTATAAGGTGCAGATCACAGGCTATTACCCAAGTTTTGATAAAGCTATTCATTTTCATGCGAAACCTGTTGTGTGATAATTACTAAATTTGGAAATTACATTAGTTTGGCTATGTGTTTCATGGTGGGGATATAGAATAGTTTGACTATGTGTGATTGATTTGAAATTCTATTTTGATACTCATCCTTTGTCTTCTTCTCTTTGCATGAACCTCCTCTGAACGAGTCCATGAGACTCTTCTTCTTGCATCTCCAGGACCAAGTCCCATTTTTTTCGAGTCGAAACCTCCATCTAGTCCAAGAACTGACTGATATACATGACTGAGATGGATATACAACGATAAATGGGGGAATAAGCAGCAAATACACAGATCTGCAGCTGATACACATTGATATATAATCATAGACGAGCTGGTATACGAAGGATATACACCAAAAGTGGTTGTGATAGACAACAGCTATACAAAGGCTGAAAGTGGACTTAAAGTCCATAATTGTGCATGGCCTAAGTCTGGGCAGATTGCAAATGGGCCAAAAAGGGTCCAATTCTTATCTTCTCTCTTTACTTGTAATTAATTTTATCTTATGTGTATTAAACTCTTAAATTTGGTTAATCTAAAATAATTTTCCCTTCAAGTTGTTATTTTTGATTTATCATCACTTGTCACGTAGCATATTTTCGAATTAATCAAAAATGAATTTTCTTTATATTTCCTCTTAGAATGAAATTTTAAAAAATCAAAATGACACTTTATTTTATTCATGTATTAGATCGGTTTATTTAAGTTAAAGAAAATTTTGCTCAACGTAAAAATCAAAACCCTTTTGCAATTAGTTAGATTCATAAATTGTTTAAAATTGGTGTTTTCTTTAAAAATATTCATTGTTCAAAAATTGATATTCAAAATCACTTTCTTTCTTCTTTCATGAAAATAATTGATGTTATCTTAATTCAGTAAAGAAATCAAATTTATTTTTCTTATTAGGAGAATTTTTCCTTTAAATTAAATAAACTATTTTTCACCTGAATGGAATAAGTGCCATGTTTGTAAATCAGTTTTAAGATTTTACAAAAGTTAGTCATGTTTTCAAAATTGGTCATTTTTACAAATCAGTCAAACTGTCTTTTGGTCAACTGCTTTCGTGGATGCTTTTTGAGTGCCTTAAAAACCTTCTCAAGGCGTAACCAGAATCCTTACCTATTTTCTCTAATTTTAAAGATTTGTTTCTGTTTTCGAGTCTTTAAAATACTTTATGTTTTTTCTTGATATTTTCTATAAAAAATCAAGTAGCGACTCTGTATTTTCTTAAATTATTTCAACATTTGCTTTAAAGTTTTGAAATAGTTCAAAAAGTCAAAAACCAATGTTTTCCAACCCTTCGAGCCTAAAAGGGGATAAAATAAATAGTACTTCACTAAAATGACTATAACTTCTTGCTTCGAACTCAGATTGATGAACTGTTGGATGCATTTGAAAATACACACATAGACCTTTAATTTGATAGGTATTGGGCCACATAAGTCTTCATATTCTAGGATATATGCTTTTTTTAATTTTACCCTTGTATGATTTATACGAAAACGTAATTGTTAGAGAAGTTTTCAGCTTTACTTTGTGCTAGAGTTCCCTTATGTAACGACCCGTTCCGTCGTTACTAAAAATATTTGCGGTAAAGGCATATGAATCTCATTCTTCACAGGTACTTGGATCAATTCCTTGGTATGTGAGTGCATTAGTTATGAATTAAGGTCATACAATACCCCTAGCACAAAGTTAAGTTGAAAGTGTCCTTACCGATTAAGTTTCAAGCTAAGTTCAAACTAGAGTCAACTTCAAATGAGCACTTCTCCTAGAATATAAGGAGTTATGGATCCCAATATCCACCAAATTAAATATCTCTGAGTCTTCATTCCAATGCAACTAACCATTCGTTAATCCACTTCCTGAGTAAAACGGTATGACCATTTTACTGAAGACTATCTGTGCTGAAAAGCTAAGGCCACTGTAGCTGGTTCAGGATGTTATCGAGGGAATTTTCCCGCTATAGCAGATGACAGTAGTATATGAGCCTATTTTTGATGGGTTTCAGTTTTAGAACTCAAAATTATCATTCCCCAACCCTAGAGAGGCAATTTCTTCAGTTTTTCATCGATTTCCTCCCTCAAGAAATGTTTTTCCATCAATCTAACACTCGTTTGATTTTAAATTCCTTAGAATAACTTTAGATTGATCATGGTGGTGGTAGAAACTTAACCTAGATGGAATTTCTGGTGTAAAGTGAATTAATAGGTTGAAATCCCTTGAATTTGAGTTAGTATTGATAGATTATGTCCTTGAAACTAGAAATTAATCTAACCATTCCAAAATATAGAGATTTTGAGTTGATTGAAGGATAGAACTAATGGGTTTGAATTCAAAAAGTATTGGTTTGAAGAGTAGTTGATTAATTACTCTTATAATTGTGGTTTGTTAGATGATTTAGCCTTCGGAAATAAGAAAAAGAAGAAAGATCATCCGTGGAATAGCTTACTTGTTACAGCAGCTTGTCTCCCAGAAGGTTATAGTTTATGAGTAATAGACTGTAGTTAGAAATCATATTCGTAATATAGATTTGATGGGAGAAATCATGATTAGGCCTGCGGGCACGGA
Organism: Capsicum rhomboideum; assembly: GCA_031232105.1. Taxonomy (NCBI): domain Eukaryota; kingdom Viridiplantae; phylum Streptophyta; class Magnoliopsida; order Solanales; family Solanaceae; genus Capsicum; species Capsicum rhomboideum. The sequence continues at coordinate 109,635,013 of CP124711.1, forward strand.
GTTTGGATGGATAAAAAATGGAATTAATGTAATAAAGACCTAATTGTATGTTATTATATTAATGCATGAATCTTTGATGGGTATTTTGTATTTGTATGACTCCATGGTGGATTGTAATGTGAATTATGTGAATATAGATGATGATAAGGAGATTATGAAAGCTTATAATCTAGTAATTCGACCTAAATACCATAAAAGGGTGAATTGAGGTTGAACATATCTTGAATGTGTGGTATTCCTGTTGTAATTTTATTAGGAGTATTGTTTCTATGTGAAAAATACAGTATCATGACTTAAGAGCCTAAAGTCAAGCTAGGCTAAGGGCTAGAAAGTAAGATATGTAAAAGTGTATGACTAAAGCTAGAATTGTTAGTTAAATAGAGTTGAGTTATGGAATAATTGGCTAATGGAGTAGGGTCTTGAACGTAGTAATGGCTTGAATGTAAGGGTTGTTAGATAATAGCAGAATTGGTCTCGATAGACATAAAGGAGGATTGGATTAGTGAATGAATTTATGAATGTTGAACTAGAGTTAGACTCCATTTGGCTGAATGTGCACTCCTAAAATGAATACTTTAATTTGATGAATATAGATTGATAATGCTTACTTGAATAAGCCATGGATTGGTCTTTGGACATGTTGTAATTGATGAATAAGAATTGATAAGGCCTTAGTTATAAGTTGTTGGCAGGCCTTTGGGCATACTTGTGATTTCATGTGTTAAAGAATAATTGTTGTTTACATTAAATGATTAACTTGAGTTTGACCAAGTGTTTGGAGTTCTTGTCTACTTGTTGCAATGCATGTTCAAGAAAGTAAATTTGTTGAATGATATCCTAAGTGATAATCACTTATAATGAGGTTATATTAAAGGCTTGTTGACTATACAAGTATGATTGCTTATTCTTATTGTGGCTGTGATTGTTGCGATATCTGTTGCTAATATAGGATGTACCAGTATTTGAACATCTTCACGGGATTACATTTATTATTATGGAATATACCGATATTTGGACATCTTAATGGGATTGTATTTATTATCTTGGGATGTACCAATATTTGGACATCTTCACGGGATTGATTGATATAAGGTTAGCAGACACTAGATGTCTGAGATTTTTAGTATATGGATAAGAGCTCGTCCCCTGTAGGTCATGGCTAGTGGGAGACCATTAGCATATGTGTACAAGGTATTAGTAAGTGTGACGATTCTTTGAGTGAAACGGGTTTATGTGTTAGCTGATATTATATTTGATTTCTTGAGTGAACCGAGTATATGTGTTTCTGATATTATATTTGGTTCCTTGAGTGAAGAGGTATATGTGTTATCTGATATTATATTTAGTTCCTTGAGTGAACCGAGTTTATGTGTTGACTTTGCTTATTGTGGTAGTCATGGTCTTGACTTGGTATATTGTCTACATTGACTTACACTTGACTGAATTCTTGGTGTTGTTGTGAAAGGCTAAGTGGTAACAAAACTGAAGTAATTGTTAAGTGTTCATGATTATACTTGTTTACAAGTTTATGGCTATTTTTTCTCATTTATTATGTAGGTTAATTGAGGTATAAGTGAAACAAATTGAATAAGTGAAACAAATTGACTTATAATAACTATTGGGGTTAAACAAGTGAGAGTTATGATGGATGACATTTGATGTGAAGGGTGATGCATGATTAGTGAGATTAAGTGTGAATGGTATAAGGGGAATGTCAATGGTACATATTGAATACTAGTAATGAATTGGATACAACTAAGTCAGTTAGAATAAGGATGGAAATACTTGTAGGTAATACGAGGGATAAAGATAGCATAAGTGGATGAAAGTGATATGGATCAAATTGTTATATAAGTTGTCATGCTTTTTTATTTGATTTCTATATGATGTTTATGTGATCTAACCCTGGTCGGCCGATGATACCTATGAATATGTATTGTTTGTGCTGATACTACTCTTGCTATACCCTTTTTGAGGTATAGTCTAGTTGCAGGATCAGTTGATGTTTATCAGGTGACAGGGATAGTAATCTCTAGTAGCTTCTACTCATTCATTCTTACGGTGGGAGTTATGTCTTTTATTCTGTCTTTTGCTATATTAGAAAGCTCTTGTACATTGTCTAGACTAGGTCCTTGTAGAAAGTGTTTTCATTTATAATTTTATTGTAAAAGATTGTATCATTTATCATATTTTGAAACCCAAAATGGAATTTCTTATAACTTTCGTATGTATTTTTAAATGGCTGGTAAGGGTTCTCCTAACTAGGTGGATTAGAGTAGGTGCCCTCATAATCCGGTTAGTTAGATCGTGATAGTTGGTATCAGAGCACTAGGTTATTGGTCTCACAAGTACAAGAACAAATGTCGAGTAGAGTCCTGTGGGTTGGTGTGTAGATGTCCACATCAAATCCTTGAGAAGCTATAAGGTATTTTAGAAATTGTTTCCATTTCTTGTTTCCTATCGTGCTACCTTAATTTTTGTCTATTTGGTTGAGCCCAATTGGTATCTAATCGATTTCAATTGGTATCTCCACAATCATGATTGGAATTTAGTCAATTCTAATTGGTATCTTGAGGAGTTCGCAATTGTAACCTAGTTATTTCCAATTGGTATCTGTCTATAAGAAATGGAACTTATGATTAACGTATGAATTATAATGAAATTGCTTGGTTGTAACTTTATTGGTGTATTATAAGATGTGATTGTGATCGTTGCTTGGCTAGACGGTAGTAATTGGTATGGTTAATAAAAGTGTTATTTGAATTAACCGTTAAAAAGAATTTATTTTGGTTTTGACTTTTGTGACAACTTGAAGGTTTAATTGATGGCTGAAATATTCGTTGATGACTGGATTGTCTATTAGATGGTTGAGAGGGTGATATGGTAGCTCTTGGCATGAAAGTTGAATGATATGTTGATAAGTTAAATGTCTGATGTGGGCGTTGTTGTCTGTTTGAGATGACATACATATTTATACGTCAGACTTTATTTGACTTGGTGGTTATTGCTGTTCTTAATTGGATCCATGAGTGATCCGGGCTATTGGCATAATTGGAAGGTATAATTTCTATTGATGCCTATTTAAAGAACAATTGAGGCAAGGTGAAACTTATTATCGTTTGCCATGAACTGTTAACTTGGTCTATTATTGTTAGTCATGTTCTTAACTTGATGAATTGTCTACAATAAATTATACTTGTATGGTTATTGGTTGTTGTCATTGGTTAAGATGTTGCCTTGGTGGATTTTTGTATTGAATTATACGTCTTTGACATTGCTTATATGATTATTGCATAAGAATAATTATCGGTTAATAGTATCCCTCGAATATGGTATAATTGAATAACTAAGGCTTGTGAAATAAGTGAGCTTGTTTATGATTAATGATCCTTAGTTGTAGGGTTAATTAAGGGAGTAGATCAATTAGATGTGTTTATGCATAGTCATATTCCTCTCATTATTACATGATAATACTTGGTTAGTATTGCTCCTTGAGTGGTTGAGGTATGTTGAGTCGGTAATTTGACTAGTCGTAAGCTAGTTAAAAAGCTAAATAGGAATAGCTTGTCCTCGGGTGATAACTAAAAATTTGGTGTTTATAAACGATTGATTGTTGAGGGTCGAATAGACTAATATGAGTTATGCTAGAGAATTTATTTGTTAATGAAACCCATAATGGTGTGTTGGGTAGTGTTTGTACTCTAGATGACTTATTCTTGTGCACTGATCATGGAGGTGTGAAAAAGAGTCATAAGGTATATATCTCGAGGGGAAAACATAGTGTAATGTTTAGTGGTTATATGTTTGTCATAGCATTTGTTAGGGTGTACATGCCCAGGTAGAGTTTTCCCTAGGATGAGAGTTGATAAAATCTCAGGCTAGGGTAGGTCCTAATGAAAATTTGGTGTTATGTGGTTTAGAGATATTTGGTATCTCGAGGTGTAGTGTTTGTCGAAATTAAAGTGATATCATGATATGTGAGGAACATAGTATCTCATAGAAACTTTCGAAATGGAATTCGGGATAGTAAAACTCCGAATATAGCGTTTGATGTAAATGAGTTAGTTTGGGATGTTGAAATCTGGGAGTGTGTTGTAAAATTTCCTAAAAACTGGGACTATAAGGAGTTACTGCCTCGCCTACACTGCTATAGTGGGAGGCAGGCCACTACCATGAGGCTTCTATAGCGGGAGTCACTAATAGTCAAAGGCTGCTATAGCGAGAATTGGGCTGCTATAGCAGGCTCGATGCAGTAATTGTTTAGTTTTCTCCGATTTTAGGTGTTGTCTTACCATGAACTCTCAAGGTTTCATTCTTAGACCGTTATGAGAGAAATAAATCATTTGTGCATAGATATTTTGCTATGCATCTTCTTGTCTTGAAAAGCCTTGATAGAAAGGCCGAGTATAAAACTTGGTTTAATTAATAAATTATGGCGAGTGGGTAAGTAAGGTGAAGCATAAGCAACTCTGAAAGTAGGGTATTTCTAATTCCAACCTCGTGCTTCTCTTCACCCAATGTCCGTTCGGAGACGAACGGATGGTAAATTGGTATTTGATATAACGACCTGTTTCGTCATTACTAAAAATATCTACAGTAAAGGCATACAAATCTCATTTGTCACAGGTGTTATGATCAGTTTCTTGGTATATGAGTGCAATATTTATGAATTAAGGTCATATAAGACCCCTAGCACAAAGTTAAGTTTGAAGTGTCCTACCGATTAGTTTCGGGCTAAGTTCAAACTAGGGTCAACTTCAAATGAGCACTCTTCCTAGAATATAAGGGGTTATATGGCCCAATACCCACCAAATTAAAGATCTCTGAGTCTTTTTTCCAACGGAACTGACCGTTTATTAACCCACTTCTTGAGTAAAAGGTTATGACCATTTTACGAAAGACTGTATGTGCTAAAAAGCTGAGGCCGCGGTAGCGGGATCAGGCCGCTATAGCAGGAATTTTCCCATTATAGCGGGATGGCGGAAGTTTATAAGCATATTTTGATGGGTTTCAATTTCAAAACTCATAATTATAATTCTCCAACCCTAGAGAGGTGATTTCTCCTGTTTTTCATCGATTTCCTCCCTCAAGGTATGTTTTTCCATCAATCTGACGCTCGTTTGATTCTAAATTCCCTAGAATAACATTAGAGTTATCATGGTGGTGGTACAAAGTTAACCTCGATGGAATTTTTTGGCGTAAAGTGAATTAATAGATTGAAATTCTTTGAATTTGAGTTAGTATTGATAGATTATGTCCTTAGGACTAGAAATTGATCTAACCATTCCAAAATATAGAGATTTTAAGTTGATTAAAGGGTAGAACTAGTGGGTTTGAGTTTACAAAGTATTTGTTTGAAGAGTAGTTGATTAATTACTCTTATATGCTTTATTAGATGATTTAGCATTTGGAAACATGAAAAAAAGGAAGATCATCCATGGCATAGCTGACTTGTTGTAGCAGCTTGATGCCTAGGTAGGTTAAGATTTATGAGTAGTAGAAAGTGGTTAGAAATCGTATGCGTAATATAGATTTGATGGGAAAAATCATGTTTAGGCATGCGGACACGGAGTTTGGATGGATAAAGCATGTAACTAATGCAATTAAGACCTAATTGTGTGTTGTTAGCTTAATGTATGAATCCTTGATAGGTGTTTTGTGTTCGTATGACTCTATGTGGATTGTAATGTGAATTATATGAATATATACGATGATAAGGAGATTGTGGGAGCTTATAATCTTGTGATTCGGCCTAATTAGCATAAAAAGGTGAATTACGGTTGGGCATGTCTTGAACGTGTGGTATTCCTGTTGTAATATTTTTGGGAGTATTATTTCTATGTGGAAAATGTGTCATGACTTAAGAGCCTAAAGTCAAGTTAGGATAAGGGTTATGAAGTAGGATTTGTAAAGGTGTATGACTAAAGTTAGAATTGTAAGTTGAATAGAGTTGAATGGTGGAATAATTGGCTAATGGAGTAGTGTCTTGAACCTAGTAATGACTTTAATGTAAGATTTGCTAGATAATATTGAAATTATCGGTCTCGACAGAAATAAATGAGGATTGAATTAGTGAATGAATTTATTAATGTTGAACTAAAGTTTAGATTTCATTTAGTTGAATGTGCACTCCTAAAATGAATACTTGAATTTGATGAATATGGCTTGATAATGCTTACTTGAATAAGCGGTAGATTGGTCTTTAGACATGTTGTAATAAATGAATATGAATTGATAAGGCCTGAGTTATAAGTTGTTGGCTGGCCTTCGGGTATACTTGTGATTTCATGTGTTAAAGAATAATTGTTGTTTATATGAAATGATAAATTTGAGTTTGACAAAGTATTTGGAGTGCTTGTCTATTTGTTGCAATGTATGTTCAAGAAAGTAAATTGTTGAATGATATCCTAAGTGATAATCACATAAAATGAGGTTATATTAAAGGTTTGTTGACTGTACAAGTATGATTGCTTATTCTCATTATGGCTGTGATTGTTGTGATATTTATTGCTCTTGTGAGATGTACCGATATTTTGAAATCTTCATGAGATTATATTTATTATTATGGGATATACCGATGTTTGGATATCTTCATGTGATTATATTTATTATTGTGGTATGTACTAGTATTTGGACATCTTCACGGGATTTATATTTATTATTATGGGATGTACTGGTATTTGAACACCTTCACGAGATTGGTTGATATAAAATTGACAGACACTAGATGTCTGGGATTTTTGGTACATGGAAAAGGGCTCGTCCCCTGCAGGTCATGGCTTATGGGCGACCATAAGACCCTTAGCATGTGTGTACAAAGTATTGGTAAGTGTGACGGTTCCTTGAGTGAATCGGGTTTATGTATTATATGATATTATGTTTCATCCCTTGAATGAATCGAAGTTATGTGTTATCTATTATTATATTTGGTTCCTTGAGTGAATGGTTTTATGTGTTATCTGATATTATATTTGGTTCCTTTAGTGGACTTGGTTTATATGTTGACTTGGCTTATTGTGGTAGTCATGGTCTTGACTTGGTATATTGTCTATATTGTCTTACACATGACTGAATTCTTGGTGTTGTTGTGAAAGGCTAAGTGGTAACATAACTGAAGTAATTGTTATTAAATGTTCATGATTGTACTTGTTTACAAGGTTATGGCTATTTGTTCTCATTTATTATGTAGGTTAATTAAGGTGTAAGTGAAATAGATTGAGTTATAATAACTATTGGGGTTAAACAAGTGAGAGTTATGATGGATAACATTTGATGTGAAGGGTGATGCAACATTAGTGAGATTAATTGTGAATTGTATAAGGAGAATGTCAATGGTACACATTAACTACTAGTAATGAATTGGATACAACTAAGTCTATAAGAATAAGGATGGAAATACTCATAGCTAAAACAAGGGATAAAGATAGCATAAGTGGATGAAAGTGATGTGGATCAAATTGTTATATGAGTTACCATGCTTTCTTTTTGTGATTTCTATATGATGTTTACGTGATCTAACCCTGGTCAGCCGATGATACCTATCAGTACATATTGTTTGTGCTGATACTACTCTTGCTATATCCTTTTTGGGATATAGTTTGATTGCAGGGTCACTTGATGTTTTTAGGTGACGTGGATAGTGATCTCTGGTAGCTTCTACTCATTCATTTCTACAGTGGGAGCTGTGTCTTTTGTTCTATCTTTTACTATATTAGAAGCTTATGTACATTGTCTAGACTAGGTCCTTGGGGAAAGTGTTTTCATTTATATTTATAGTGTAAAGTATTATATCATTTATCATATTTTGAAATCCTTAATGGAATTTCTTATAACTTCCGCACGTATTTTGAAATGAGTGGTAAGGGTTCTCCTATATAGTTGAATTATAGTAAGTTCCCTCACAATCCGATTAGTTGGATCGTGACACCTTATGACCTTAATTCACATCCAACACACTTCTCACATGTACGACTTGGTTACACCTAGTTATGATAAAAGTCACCGGGTTCAGGTCTAACTACATGCGTATGATGGTTCAAATCTTAGCCCAAATGTGCCCAACTATCTCTATATAGAACTCTAGAAATGTGATGTAAACTGAGTGCCTCTATATGAAATGATGGAAATGGGCACACCATGCAACCAAACTATCTCTCAAATGTAGATCTTACCAAACCTCTCGAGATTATAATAAGTCTTGATCGGTCCAAAATGAGCTGATTTGGTCAACTTATCCATAATCACCTAAATGGAATCGAACTTCCTCAAAGACTGAGGCAAATCAACCATGAAGTCTGTAGTAATACCCTCCCACTTGAAATATAAGCATCCTCTGAGTAACACCACCCGGTGTTTGGTGTTCTTACCTCACCTGCGGACACTTCAAACACATAACCGCAAACTCCATAATGTCCTCTTCATCCTACACCACCAATAATTGTGATTCAAGTCACGATACATCTTGTCTATCTATGGATGAGTAGAATTGTAACACCCCACAAACTCTTAGCTAAGCTTAAAACCGTTCGTCATATGTCTATAGGCCCAAAAGTTATGATTTCTAACCATAAATAAGTTTCATGATCATTTCCCTAGTGTGGTCAGCGCTTTTGATGCAAATCATGGTCATAAGAAACATTTATAGCAAATTTGAGTTGAGAACATTTTTATCGGTTGAGTTTTAGTATTCAATCTTACAAGGGTCAACTTCAAACGATTATAACTTCTAGAATATAAGGATTTTTTAAGCTATATATCCACCAAATGAAAGGTATTTGAGTGTTCTTTCCAACACATCCAATTTTGCCTTAATCCAATAATGGAGTAAAAAGCTATGTGCCTTTTTGTGAGCGAACCAGTAGAGGTCAGCGTTTTGGACGCGTCACAGAGGGAACGTGGAAGAGAACTGAATTTTGGGGTCAAAACAGTGAGGGTCCGCGATTTCAAGGTGTCACGGACCTCCTCCTCCGTGATATTGGAGTGTCACACCAGTGGTGCTCCGCGATTTCACTGTGCCACGCTAGTGGTGCTCCGTGACGTTAAAATTCCATTTTCCTTCAGTTTTTCGATGGTAAACTAGTCATTTTAATCCTAAATGACCCTATAACTGATACAAAAATGTTTTCCCTCATTCCATAACACAAATTCATCGACTACTTTCCTCTCAAACTTTCAAGAACACAAAAACAAGGGTTTCTCTCAAAAATTCTACCTCAAGGGCTCCCAACTCAAACGCTCCTCCAAGAAAATGATAAGTTCAGGTATGTGGAGTTTGAACAAGGGTTTCTTTTCATCCTTGTGCCCAAGAATTTTTTTTTCAAAAGTGATTTTATGAATTTGATAAATAGGGTTCAAACCCACTTTACATGATTTTAAACTATTATGCTTCTTTATGAATTAAATTGCATATTATCACAAGAATTCATGGTTTACTTATGTTTTTACTGGTATGGTTGATATTATGAATTGAATTTTAGCATTCTTGGTAAGAAATCCTATAAGTTGGTAAATGTATTTGATTTTAGCATGATTTACTCAGTTTACAAGAAATTCAGACTTATGATCTCAGATTCAATATGAAATTCGCATACGTACTTATGGATACGAATTAGAAATAGAGGCATAACTGGTTTTCATACTTATAAACCCTTATACGTATTTTATGGTGAATTTCATATATATTATGAGCAATAGTATGGTTTGGGAGTAGTATCTAGCACCGAGGGGCGAGGGTTCAGCGTATCCTAGTCCCAGAAACTACGTGCCACCGTAGGTATTAAAATTTCCCCAATGGGCTCATGTTTAGTGATCACATCAGTCATGACTTTATACCCTTGGCAAGGTATATTGCGGGCCTTCTAACGAGGCATATGTTGGACTCCATGTTGCTTACATGGTTTATGTCGGTTAAGAGAATCTCCCACAAAAATATTGATTTTAGAAACTAAGTGTAATGACTTACTGATGTTGTTTGATTATGTTTTACTACCTATGCTTTATGACAGTTCAATTTTCAGTTTTATTCATGCAATATGGTGAGTCTGTATACACTTAGCATGCATGGTTTCATCTGATGATGCAATCCAGTTTTACTTATTGCATGCACCCCCATATACTCAGTACATTCTATAAGTACTAACCACATACTCTATGTGCTCTGCATCCTATCATGATGTAGGTTCTGGTGTTCACCCTCAGACTCATGATTAGATGTGATTGCCAGTGCCTACTTCCATCCAATTGGTGAGTCCTCATGTTCCAAGGACTTAGTTATGATTTCCTATGTCATTTCATTAGTCCAGACTTTCATGATTTCAGGTTAACTGGGGGTCTATCCCAGCGGCTCTTCAGTATGCTAGAGGATTGCCCAGACGTAGTCGTTTTGTAGTTAATTCTCATGTTGAGACTATTTTCAGTTTATGCTGATAGACTTCAGATTTCATATCCGTCCTCATGTTTTTATGAATAAATACTAGCTTCTGCTCATGCTCTTAAGTGAATTGAATATGACTCAGTGTTGTACAAATACCATGGGTTAGCTTCGGGGCTACTTATAGTCCTAAGCACCGTTTAACATCCAATGGGTAGTCTCGGGGAGTTACAAGAATACCTCAAATTATGAGCCTTCCTCCATGATCAATCTAGTCAAGTCACCAACTCTAGGAACACAAATCCAACTCTTGATCCTTAAAACACCCTCTTAGTTAAGAACTACTTCCTTAGCTTCAACTTTCAACACTATTTCTCCAATTATACACATTTCCCATCTTTAAACTATCTATCCTCAATCTAATCCATCAAAAGTGACTGTACCTCTACACAAGCAAGAGCTCTACCAGACACGAAAATATCAAGTCTCACAAAGTTATTGGCAAAACTCTTAATATCCATAGCCAAATATCACTCCTCAGCTAACAACAAGGCAAGGTTACCCATACTAACCACCTCATACTAAAGGTATCTGCCACTAAATTGGCATTGCTAGGGTGATATTGGATAGTCATTTCATATTCCTTTAAAAATCTAACCACCTACGATGTCTCAAATTTAGATCCTTCTGCTTGAATATGTTTTGTATGCTGTGATGATCGGTGAACACCTTACATTGAACTCCATATAAGTAGGGCCTCCACAACTTCAAAGAAAATACTATTGATGCCAACTCTAAGTCATAAATGGGGTAGTTCTTCTCACGAGTCTTCAATTGCCTCAAAGCATAGGCTATAACCTTCCCCCTCTGTATCAAAACTCTATGAAGTACAACACCTGAAGCATCACAATACATGATAAAACCATCACCTTCCACAGGTAAAGTCAAGATAAGTGTTGAAGTCAATGAATCCATAAGATTTTGGAAGCTTCCCTCACACTCATTATACCACTAAAAAGCAACATTTTTCTAAGTCAATCTGGTCAAAGAAGCTGTAAACAAAGAGAAATCCTCCACAAACCACCGGTAGTAGCCAGACAAATAAATAAAACTCTATATCTCGGTAGGTAAAATACGCCTAGACTAATCTCAAACTGTCTCAACATTGACAAGATCCACCATAATAGCCTCCTTAGACACTATATGTCCCAAGAAGGACATAGAACTAAGCCAAAACTCACACTTGGAAAACATAGAATACAACCGCTCATCCATCAACTTCTGAAGCACAACCATAAAATATTGTACATGCTCCTCCTCACTCTTAGAATACACCAAAATATCATTAATAAACAGAATGATAAAAAATATCTAGATTGGGCAAATATACTTCATTCATCAACTCCATAAATACCACCGACGGAGTAATCAACCTAAATAACATAACAAGAAACTCATAATGGTCATACTAAGTCCTAAAAGTTGTATTAGGGATGTTCAAAGCCCTAATATTCAATTGATGGTATCCTAACCTCAAATCAATCTTTGAAAATAGTAAAGCACCCTGAAGCTGATCAACTAAGTCATCAATGTGCAAAAAGGGGTACTTTTTCTTGATGTTCACTTCTAACAATTGAAAATAATCAAGACACATTTACATTGGCCCCTCTTTCTCCTTCATAAACAAATCACCCCAAGGTAAACCTATGTGTCTAATGAATCCTTTACTCAATACATCTGTAATTGGTCCTTCAACTCCATTTGAGCCATCCTATAAGGAGGAATAGAAATAGGCTTAGGGCCCATTTCTATATCAATGTCAAATATCTCAAACAAGTAGAACACCCAGAAGATCTATAGAAAACTCATCCTGAAACTATCTAACCACCCTCATCGACTCCAAAGGAGGCGTGTCAGCACTAGTGTCAGAAATATAAACCAAATAAGAGAGACACCCCTTCTCAACCAACCATTATTCCTTAAGGAAAGAAATCACTCTCTTGGGTTATGAACCCTGTACCCTTCTACTCCAGCCTCGATGCACTAAATATGCTACAGTAACTATATTAACATGACAATCCAAAACAACGTGACATGAAGAAATCCAATCCATACCTAAATCACATTGGAATACACTATATCCAAAATAATTAAATCTAACATAGTATCATAGCCAAAAGAGTCATGATGCAGGATCAATACACCTGATCTACCTCTAAGGAATCATCTACAGGGGTAGTAACATGAATAGGCACAGAAAGAGACTCTCACATCATATCAAAACCTAATGCAAATTATACAGATGTATAGGAGAAATATAACCATGATCAAATAATACTGAAGTTGGTCTATGTCATATTAGGACTATCCTAGCTATGTAACAACATTAGAGGCCTCTGCCTTAGGTCGACCTAAGTAGCATGACATTGAGCCATGTCTCCACTAATCTAAGTAACTCCTTTACCACATCCTCATCCAGCAGGTGGTGTACCTCTTCCTATTAGAGGCCCACCACGACCCCTAGCTGGTGGTGTTACTATCCTAGCTAGAGCTTGAAATTCCTACTATGAACCCCTTTATTTGAGTTATGGGCAGTCCTTATTATAGTACTCGAAATCTTTATAAAAGACAACTGGCATGAATAGGAGCCTGCTGAGGCAAACTCTAGTAACAAGAATAACTAGAATGACAACCATGGTCTAAAAACCTCTGGAAAGATCCCTGAGAAATCTGACTCGAACTGAAGAAGTCTCATCCGAATAACATATTCCAGATGCCTGAATGATAGCATGAGCTGGTCTGCTAGACTGAGGATGGAAACCTATCTTGAATGAACCCCTACCTATAAATAAGGTACCATTAAATTATCTAGAAGATTGGAATGTATTCTCCCTCTAACACGACCCAACTAACTGGATCATGCGGGCATCGACTCTAATCTACCTAGGTAGGAGAACCCTTACCACGTAACAAGAACATGCAAAAATCATAATGGAATATCATAAAAAATTTAAATCTTGTAAACTTATTATAATTCTTTAAACACATCAAAGAAAATCTTTTACCCAAAAGATTTAGTCTAGATAGATACAAGAGAAACTAAAAGACAAGGACAATCTACAAGACTCAGCTTCCACTATAGGAATAGGAAGACGGAAGTTGTTGAAGATCTCTGGCCACATCAAGCAATAAAACCTCAATTGATTCTGCAACAGGCTATACCTCAAAAAGGGTATAGAAAGAGTAGTATCAGTACAACCACACGTAATGGTAAGCATCATCGGCCGACCCAAGTTAAATCACGTAAACACAACATAAATATCTGAAATTAAAAATGCACTTATAAAAGTAAAATCAGTTTATATTTCTTGACTGCTTCCCAGTCACTACTCTCCTTATGATCCTTTCTCTCTCTCGGACACCCATTAAGTTAAGTTCTCATACTATCCTCCAGACGGTCTACTATAGAACATTCATCTTTAAAAGGCCACACTTTCATCATTACCTACCACCCCGAACTATATATCTATCATCAATTCAGTTAATGAGCTCAATAGCATATACTTACTCAAGGATACCCAGGTAATCGATAAACCATTCAATTTGGACTCATTCATAACAATACCATTCGAAACCTACCCTAGTCAAGGACAATGCAAAAATTTTATCATATACATACTTTTTATATAAACCAATGTCACCCACTACCACCTAACTCATAAGACCAACATAAACGTTACTTAATAGCAATATTTAACCAATACCTTGTAAACAAGGAGCAACCATTTTACATTAATAATTATCCCTTTGATTAGCTTTTCCTTCACATATTCACTTAAGCAAGAAATCCAGTAAACAAGGAAATCAATCATGAGTACAAAATCAACTCAAGTCAACTACCATGACTCATAAACAGACAACCCAAGCTTGTCACAATTACAACTTATTTGAACTTCAGTAACAATAACTTAGTTCAAGTATATCAATAGCCAGACCACTCATGGATTCAATTAATATTAATAATATAATATGGTTCACTCAAGGAACTAAATAACCAAATAATAATATAACCTGGTTCATTCTAGGAACCAAATAACTACCAACATATAACCTAGTTTACTCAAGGAACAATCAAACTCTCCAATACTATGTACACATATGCTAAGGGTCATATAAATGCCCACTATCCATGACCTGCAAGGGACGAGCTCAGTTCATATACCAAATAACCCAGATAACTAGTGCCTGGCACCCTTATCCCAATCCAGTGTTATACCACCCTTACTCCAATGTCCCCACCCTTATACTTCGTGAAATCCACCAATTCTATGATGATCAACCTTTATCGGTTCATCTAACAGTATTAAATAATGTCATATCAAGGACTATCACACAATGAGTTAATTAAACCACACTTGCACTTTAAACAATCCCTTTTACATAAACTCATTTTAAGTGATCACAACAACTTGTATAAATATCCAATAAGTCAACATTCAATAGCATGCATTGCTATAAGTAGACAAATAGGCAGTTAATATGCACATATAAATCCAATTGAATTTTCAACTCCAATTCAACCATTACCTAGCCTTCCCCTTCAACAATAGTATTCCTGGTCAATTAATACATAAAGGCAAGCAAGCATACATTAATTTAGGATAACCTTCAGGTTACCAATGCTCAGGATACATACAACTTCTCTAACTACAACTCAGTTACCTCCCCAACTTCCATCTTAACACTAAGTCATCTCCGTACCACGAAATCAACCCAACTGAGCAAGGATTAAGGATTTCACATCAACCCTATTAGCACTTATTTAGAGTACTCAATAATACACAAGCATAACCAGCCCGTTCTCATATGTACCTAATAAGCGTACATATAGAATAGATCAATATTAATAAGAATTCATCATAGTTATTCAGGGATACTAACTTTATTCACCTAACCCTAGCTTTTACTTATTTTATCCATCTAACCACCTCGCCCGTAGGCCTAAGCATGGAATCTCCCATCCATCTATATCGTGTATATGTTTTCTAACCGAGGTCTACTACTCAAAATATATCTAGCCTACCTGGGAGCCAAGTAGCTACAACAGAGGCATGAACTTGCAATCCTTGCTCCGTTCTATCAATTTTTGATGTTAATACCATAAGAAAACATCAGGTTTTACCCCTTATAAGTGTACTCCTTCTTCTTCATTGTTTTAGAGCCTTGAGGTAACCTCAGGGTTTTTTAGAATAAAGTCTCATTCTGGTTTACAACTGAAAAAAAATAGGTCTTAAAAATTTGGGTGGACTATTTTTGGCACCCCGCTATAACCACAACACCACTATAGGGGGTGACGTCAGTCCATCTCAAAATTTTCCTACTTCAAATTTATTAAATCTAAGTCATTATGAATTCTTTTCAAGATTTTAAAGAAATTCTCATTTCTAGTACCTTTTGGACGCAGTGATTTTATTAACGACAGAATGGACCATTATAGCAGTTACTAATTTATCCATCATTCATCTCCAAATGACCACAGTAGGAAAGGAGCTGGATGGAAGCGTACCCGGGTCATTAATACTCACTCATTGATAATAAAGTTTTTGTTTTAAAAGTTTGCTCTCCGAACTTACAACAGTATTTGCATGAATTACCACACCTATTTAATATGACACCCTTATATATCACATCATAACTGAATATTCACATCAGACTACTTTTGACAAGAGTTTTTGATACCCAAGATAACTGTGGCCTCGCTAATACATCCAAGATTAATAAATAATTAAAAGGTAAGGACGAAAATATTTTGCCCCCAAAGGTTGACTGGGCTTTGCTATAGCAGGTTGCAGACTGCTATAGTGGGACAAGGCAGATTTAAAGGTTGAGAAATGGGTTTCTAGCCTATTTCTCAACTTTTCAACTCAAAAAATCTCCTTCGCTCCGCGGTCACTTTTCTCTCAAAGGATGAAACAAGGTAATTTGCCTTCTTTGTCTCCTTACTATATTACTCATATTATCGTAGAAAATTGCTTGAAATCATAGAATAGTAGTGGGTTGGGGTTGGTTTTTGGAATTGAAGATTTTTCTTGAATTTGAATGAATTTCCGAAGCATGCTTTCTTCTCTTATGTTTACAATGTTCCTATGGCGGTCTAGGCGTAAGATTCACAGAGTTCATAGTCGATTTAGGGCTTGAAAAAGGACAGAATGTGAAGGGTTATTTTTTGAAAAATTCATTGTTATTGGGGCTTGTATATGGGTTTAAACACCTGGATTTTTGTATATAATAGTCCTATGGTGATTTACCAACATTGATATGTGTTTAAAAGTTGAAAATGGATAATTTTTGTAAAAAAAAACATTGGATTGTCGATTCTTATTGGGTAAGATGAAGGCCTCTATAGCGGCCGCATCCCGCTGTGGCGGTGTCGCTATAGTAGAAAAATTCATGCTATAGCAGTCTCGTGGTAGCATGATGCCTTTTGCTATAGCAGGAGGCAGGCATTAGCCTATTTTTTTTTAATTAAAATTGGGTACAAAGGCTCATTTATTAATAAAAAGAGCAAAGAATGCACATAAACTAGGTCCAAAAGTGCCCCAACCTAATAAATAAAAATAGATAACAAATGGTAAATAAGCCTAATTAAAAAAGGAAAGTGAAGAGAAAAATATGTAGCAACATATTTGATCGAGAAGTATCTCAAAGCTGTTGTCATCTTTCTCATCAAAGCTCAAAGGTGAGCTCTTCGTTATGCCTCCTCCTCTCCATCTTCTTGTGTTGAATCTGCAGCTTAAGATTAGGGTAGATGGATCGATTAATAAAGATTTGTCATCCTCAAGTACTCAATCCAACATCCCTTAATGAGGTTCGATCTTCTTTTTCAAAACCTGAACTC
Source organism: Capsicum rhomboideum (assembly GCA_031232105.1). Taxonomy (NCBI): domain Eukaryota; kingdom Viridiplantae; phylum Streptophyta; class Magnoliopsida; order Solanales; family Solanaceae; genus Capsicum; species Capsicum rhomboideum. Next base: position 109,652,280 of record CP124711.1, read on the forward strand.
GATCTAGATCAAATCTTAGAAATCTTCATCCAATCTACAATCTAGATGAGTCTTTGAGCTTTGAGAGCAACTCCATTAGTCAATATCAGGTATTTTCTTTGAATCTTACTCTTTCAGTTTGTTTTCTGGGCCTTCAATCTTCTGAAATCCAATTACTCTACAAGAACACCAAGGGGCTAGCAGATCTATGTTGGATCTGTATGCATTTGTTATACCAAAAGTTCATCCAACAACAAACATCCACCATAAAGTTAAAACCTTGCTTTAATCATCTTATATTATAGTTTCCCTTGTTCATCCAAAAATTTTGACGGGTTGAATCTAATAAGAGATTAATACCACCGTCAAAACTAAGGACGAACTTGGGAAATTACAAATATAAACAGAATAATCCTTGATTGATATGGTTGTTGATTTCTATAGAAGATCCACAATGACGGGACTTAACAACTATAAAGCCATAAAGACATACATTTCCTGATTTCGTACCCATTGAAACACCCCAAGCTCTCACCAGGTGTGGATACTAACCATATGAAATTCTTCAGAAATAAATATGTATTCAATGACTATTACTGTAAATCCCATATTAGTAGCTTAATTAGAAAACTGCATCAACATCTTGTTTCTTACATCAAGTAATACTTTAGTATATAACCTTAAACCATTAGTAACAAATCTTCTGATTTGGGGAGTACCCAATTTATCTAGAATTAAAATTGTTTTTCCTGCACTACGTATATCTTGAAACTGGTTAATCTGGAAATTAGCTACAAAAGAGAAAACAAGATTAGTAAAAAAGTCAGCAAGAGTATTTACTGACATCTCTCCCATAAGCTTGCTAATATAATTTACCTCCACTGAAACAAACTAAGGAATTTCCCATCTCTTCTCTAGAATCTAAATCATAGTCAAAGAATCTGACAAAATAATGATGTTATTAAGCCCATGATCTTTACAGTAGTCTAAGCACTCCCTGATTGTAATTGCTTCTGCCACCATACTTGTAGTAGGCTCTAGTTGAAATCCTTTATCCACCACCAACTCTCTAAGGTGATTTCTAATACCAAAAGTAGATGAGCTAGGCCTAAGGTTACCCTTTGATGCCCCATCAGTATACCCTTTGGCCAATGCAAAAGAGGACAGGTCCATCTAATAATTTTGACAGAAAATCTAGGCATGTACCCTTCCAGTTCAACCACTATCTTTGTCCAATCATTGTTCTCACTTGAAATCTTAAATCTGAGCTTTAGAAATGTCCTTATAGAATCATATTTCCTCAACATTTTAGGAAAATTTCCAACACTGATTACTAGGCCTAGTCTCGGGAGATGGATATGCGGTGGTTGAGGGAATCTCTGATTGCGACGGCTAACTAGGATAAAGTTTATTGGACTAGTCCCGAAAAGATTAGGAGCATGCACTTCAGTACTGATGCTCAGAGGTGGATAAATTTGGTGACTCAGAGGATTCGTCCTTTGGGTAATATATCTGATGTGACATACCCTCACGCTCTGGTGATGGCTTGTGCTATGTAGGAAATTTCACTGAATGTAGAGGCACAAATTGTATCAGAGTGGAAGGACTTCTATCGGGGCAACAAGAAGACTCCCTACCTTTCGGGATGATTACCGAGCTATACCTCCTTACGGGGGTGCCTAGGGAGGATTCTGATAATCACATGAAGGGTGACACTTCCTTCAACCATCTTAAGGTGAAGGGTGCACATGGCCGGAGCAAGAAGAAGAAAAAAATGGTGACAAAGGGGAAGAGCAGCCGAGGAGGAGGATGCCCCTTTTATACAGTACCCGATATCCCCTGAGCGTTTGGAGGCAGACATGGCCACTATGATGAGATATTTGGAGCGGGCTCACTTGCCTCTCTAGAATTCAACCCCTTTCAGCTCTATTGGTCCTACCTGACACCATTAAGGACTACGCAGAGCTTCGAAGGGAGATGGATGAGAAGAAGAAAAAGAGGCACTCCCGAGATTGCATGCTTTCCTAGATGTGGAAGGCCGTTAGGTTCATGTTTAAGTGCTCCATACCTGATCAGCAGCTCCCTAAGCTGAAGAAGGAGGGCGTTGAAGAGTTCTCCTTCCTCAGTAACATAGAAGAGGAGGGCTCTACGCTTCTAGTCTCAGAGATGATGGGGCCTCCAACTAGATCCTGGGTGCACATTTGTCTATCCCCCCCTTCTATTTTTATTATATTTTTCTGGATTTGGGTTGCCCCCATTTTTGGCATGTAACAAATCATTTTATTTTTCGCACATTTGGATGCTTATATTTTTTTGATTTTTTTTGTAATTCTAGTGATAAATGTGATGCTATTAAATTATACCCCTCTTGTTAAACTAATTATTTGATATCTAGCAACTTACAATTATGTTAGGATCGATCAGGAAAAAGATGCAAAAATAAGGGAAAACAGGACAGGAATTCTGCCCAGGTCCATCCCACTATAGCGGCCTGCATTTCGCTACCATGGAACAACTATAGCGAAAACATTACAGCTATAGTGGGGTCATAGTAGCAGGGTAGTGCCTGCTATAGTGGTCCACCAGTCTATGCAATTCGTTTACCTCCATTCCCTTCTGCCATATTTTAAATCTAATCCGTACAACAGTTAGACCACCATTTCAAGATCGAAACCCAATAATTTGAAATTGTTGACAATTAATCGAAGCACCAATTTTACACTCTGGTTGTAAATTCTAAATTCAACATCAATGAGCATATTAGGCCTTTCCCAAACATTCAACACTTGTCACACTTAGCCATTTCATATAACACCCAACTAAAGCAAGGAAGATCCTAACAATTTATCAATCTCATCTACCACTTTTACTTGTACCATTCATAGTGACTAGCACTCAAGCATCAAAATTTCATTTAAATCACATATTATACAAGTTCTCAATTAACAACACATAGTCAACTTACAACCACTTTACTTATCACAGATTCTCAAAACATCAATTCAGTTGCAACTCACATAGATATCATTTTTAGAAAATTTCATTAAATAATCAACTTAGCATGACATTATTGTTTCTCTAAACACATCATTTAACCCACTTTCTTGACGACCACTAGTTGATCATCTAACATATTAAACATAGCCCTTAAGGCCAGATACCAATTGGAGCTTTCTAAGTTCCAATTCCGTTGCTTGTGTTATCCCAAATGGAGTCAGGTGACCTCTTTTTGTTTTGATTGAGATACCAATTTGAATCAAGAGTTACTAATTGGATCCAACCCATACAAATGATCATCTATGACAACACGAGAGGAAAGAAAGAGAGGAAATAATTCCTAGAATGCCTCATAGCTTCACAAAGATTTGAAGTGGACGTCAAACACACCAATCCACAGAACTCTACAACATATTTTCTCTATACTTGTGTGGTCGGTAACCTAGGGATATGATACTAACTATCAAGACCCAACTAACCAAATCATGCGGGCACCTACTCTAATCCACCTAGATAGGAGTACCCTTACCACCCAACAAAGAGCATGCATAAATCATAATGGAATATCATAGAACTCTTCAAATCTTGTAAACCTATTACAATTCTTTAAATACATCAAAGGAAATCCTTTACCCCGAACATCTAGTCAGGACAGGTACAAGATCTACTAAAAGACAAGGACAATATACAAGACTCAACATCCATCATAGGAATAAGAAGATGGAAGCTGCAGAAGATCTCTAGCCGCATCAAGCAATAAAACCTCAGCTGATCCTGCAATAGGCTATTATCCCAAAAAGGGTATAGTAAGAGTAGTATCAGTACAACCACACATACTGGTAAGCCTCAAAGGCCAACCCAAGTTATATCATGTAAACACAACATAAATATCTGAAATTAAACATGTACTTATATAAATAAAATTAGTTTATATTTCTTGACCGCTTCCCAGTCACTACTCTCCTAGCGATCCTTTCTCTCTCTAAGATACCTATTAACTTAAGTTATCAAACAATCCTCCAGCCGATCTACCGAACAACATTCATTTCTATTAGGCCACACTCTCATCATTACCTACCACCCCAAGCTATACATCTATCATCAATTCAATAAATGAGCTCAATAGCATATACTTATTCAAGGATACCTAGGTAATTGATAAACAATTCAATTTGGACTCATTTATAACAATAACATTTGAAACCTACCCGATTAGGGACAACACAGGAGTTTTATCTTATACATGCTTGTTATACAAACTAATGTCACCCACTACCACTTAACTCATAAGACCAACATAAGCACAACACTTAATAGCAACATTCAACCAATAACTTGTAAACAAGGAGTAACCATTTTACATTAACAATTATCCCTACTATTAGTCTTACCTTCATAGATTCACTTATGCAAGAAATCAAGAAAACAAGGAAATTATATCATGAGTACAAAATATCAACTCAAGTCAACTACCATGACTCATAAACAAACAACTCAAGCTTGTCAAAATTACCAATTATTTGAACTTCAGAAACATAGACTTAGTCCAAGTATATTAATAGGCCGGACAACTCATGGATCCAATTAACATCAATAATATAAACTGTATCACTCAAGGAACCAAAACCAAATAACAATATAACTTGGTTCACTCAAGGAATCAAATAACCAAACAACAATAACCGTCAAACTCTCCAATACTATGCACACACATGCTAAGGGTCTTATAAATGCCCACTAGCCATGAACTACAGAGGACGAGCTCAGTCCATGAACTTAATAACCCAAACAACTAATGCATGCCACCCTTATCCCAAACTAGTGTTATACCACCTTATTCCAACGTTCCTGCCCTTATACTTCATGAAATCCACCAATTTCATGAAGATCAACCTTTATCGATTTATCTCAAAATATCAAATAATGGCATACCATGGACCATCACACAATAAGATAAGTCAACCACATTTGCACTTTAAACATGCCTTTTTATATATATAACTTCATTTCAAGTGACCACAACACCTTGTATAAATATCCAACAATTCAACATTCAATAACATGCAATGTAATAAGTAGACAAATAGGCAGTAAACATGCACACATAAGGCCAACTGAGTTTTCAACTCCAATTCAACCATCACCTACCTTTCCCCACTAATAATAGTATCTAGGGTCAATTAATACATAAAGACAAGCAAGAATGCATTAATTTAGGATAACCTTCAGGTTACCAATGCTTGAGACACATAACTCCTCTAACTACAACTCAGTTAACTCCCTAACTTCCATCTTAACACTAAGTCATTTTTGTATCATGAAATCAGCCCAACTGAGCAAGGATTAAGGCTCTCACATTAACTCTATTAGCACTTATTTAGAGTACTCAATAATACACAAGCATAACCAACCCATTTTCATACGTACCAGATTAACGTGGATATAGAACATATCAATATTAACAAGAATTCATCACAATAATTCAGGGATACTAACTTTATTCACCTAACCTTAGCTTTTACTTGTTTTATCCATCCAACCACCTCTCCCACATGCCTAAGCATGAAATCTCCCATCCATCTATGTTATGCATACATTTTCTAATTGAGGTCTACTATTCAAATTAAACCTAGCCTACCTGTGAGCCAAACAGCTGCTACGAAAGCATGATCTTTTAATCCTTTCTCCGTTCTAGCAATCTCCAAAGTGAATATTGTAAGAAAATGTCAGGTTTTATCCTATTTAAATGTACTCCTTCTTCTCCATCACTCTAGAGCCTTGAGGCAACCCTATGGAGTTTTTAGAATAAAGCCTCATTCTAGTTTACAACTAAAAAAAAAAAGGGTCTTAAAAGTTTTGGTGGACTATTTTTGGCACCTTGCTACCACTGTTTCGCTATATCAAGATGACGTCAGTCCGTCCTAAGATCTTTTATTCTAAATTTATTTAAACTAAGTCATGACGAATCCTTTTAAAGATCTTAAAGAAATTCTCGTATCCCATGCCCTTCGAAAGCGGTGATTTTAGTAATGACGGAATGGATTATTACACCCTCAAGTCACCAATATCCTCATGGTACATAAGCTCAAAATCCTTGGCTGCCTTAACCACTCTAAAAATAAAGCCCTGATCTGAGCTATCTAGAAAAAAGCCTCTCGGATCCAAAAAATCAAACACCTCACAAATCTGTGAATCCTCTCAGTCCTATTTGGAAACATCACTAAGGCATGGTGGGACAATGCATAGAACTTAGGGCCCATTTGGCCATGTGTGATAAAATCATGATTTGAAATTATGATTTAAAATCATGAGATGAAGTTAAAGTTTCGTTTGGACATGCAATTTAAAATTTTTATGTAGTATGTTTTTTCATACACATAAAATCTCATAAGTTGTAAAAACATCAAAATTGCCTCAATTCTTTATATAATCTTACCAAATAAGTAAAATTTTATAACAAAAGTATAATACACTATAACAAAACTATTCTAAAAAATATAACCTTTATTGATCAAACTTTAGTTCAATAAAAATGTAAAATTGAACATGAGTTGTAATGTACTACTCTTTAATATAATCCTCCCACATAGTATGGAAAATCTCCTCACATTGAACTTGCATTTCTCAATCAGATAACTGAGAAGATGAACCAACATTGTTACTTTGACTAATTAGTTTATTGGTCAATATCATTAGTAACTATCTTCATGTTTATATACCATGAATTTGGTAAATAATAAAAGGTAAAGTAGGAGTTGGTTTGAAGTAATAATAAATTTTATATTGGTGAGACTAATGGTTATTTGAGATATAAATAATTTAAAGAGCAATAATATGAATTATAAATTTTATTTACATATGAAATAAATGGTTGGTAGATATAAATAGTGGGGTTCTATTTTATAAAATATAAACTTGTGGGTCAATTTTTATATTTGTAAAATCCCAAATCATGATATGAATCTCAAATCACGGTTTTTGGAGAATTTTGGATTTCATCTCATTATATGAAATCATGATATGAAATCAGCGTTAAATTATATGTCCAAATGTTGATTTCATCTCATGATTTCAAATCACGAGATGAAATCACATGTCTGAATGACTACTTAGTCTCATACTCAGTCTTATAAATCTCCCTATGAGTCAAATACTCAAACTGATGCCTCCGCTCTTCCCTCAAGCTACGAAGAACCAACCAATCTAGAAAGCCTAGGCAAAAAGCTCCTGAGTCATGGGCGGAGATCTTGCAGTCTAGAATTAACATAAGAATACCACCACTATTTGGCAGGTCCATGCATCTAAAGTGATGTATAGTGATAAGTGGGTACATTACCCGCATATCTCTTGCTTAAGCTCTAAATTGTTGAATGATTTATTAAAAAAGCATGCATCTTATTGTGTCATCTCTTTTATTTCAGGTGTTTACAAAGTTGAAAGGATCAAGAGTTTGCTTTAGTTGAAAAAGATCAAAATGTTAAACCACGGAGCTAAATTACACCAAGTGCAGAAAGAGAGTTGAGAAACAAGTAGGCACGAGCCGGGGATGAGAGAATACAGCCATGGATGGCCAAATGCTAAGCCACAGCCTAGACAATGCCTACCTAGAAATTCACAATCTAATGCATCTTAGATGTAGACCACATGCCATAAGGAGCAGAGTGTATATCCAGCATGTCCCAAGATAGCATCCCCAGTTCTCAGATACGATAAATGCGACTGACACGAATATTATGGTTCAACAAGCGCGGACTCCGTGAATGACACATCGGGGGACAATTTTGTAAATTTCTAAGGTAAAAGTTTCTATGACTTTTAAATACTCTGTAGGGTTTGTATGTCCAATATATTTTATCTGTTTTGAATGGAACTTGTCTGGGTGAAAGAGAAAAATGAACACTTTGGAGAAAAAAATTCATTGAATAGATTTTACCAATTTCTTTTAAGATCTGTTTAAGTTTATGATGCTCACTTTTCTTATTTCTTGTGATATTATTACTTCAAGCATGACTAGCTATATCCCCTAACTAGAGTTGTGGGAACCATGGTAGGTTAATACTAATAGGGTTATTAGAGAGTGATTTTAGATGTTGTTTATGTGGACAAGGCTCAAGCTATTAGATGAGGGTTGATAGCCTCAAATCTTCATTGTTAACCCCTTTTCCCAATCTTTACCCCTATGGTCAAGCAAGTAAGAATAAAGGCGAGTTCTAACATTTGCAACCATTAAAGAGAAATCAATATAAAGGGAAGAATATTACATGCATAAACACCGCTCAAAAATCACTAAGCACTTTAACTTACTTTATTAATTCATCATGGTTCCCACAATCCTAGCTGTGGATTTATCTACCCCTGCTTGTAAGAAAACAACTAAACATTATGGAAGAAATCATAATTATAACTTACAAGATGAATAGAAGAAATCCAGAAATTCTATTATCAAAAACAAAGAATCAATGTATGTAGAACCTCCAAAAACCAAAGAACAATGTGTAATAACTTAGAACAAATCATTTCTAAGGTTAAAGAGTAACTAATCTCTAAATGAAAACCTAGGAAAGGTATTTTTAGACAAGACTAAAACCTATTCTAAACATAATAGGATTGCAGGACCGACAATGCATATGAATTGCATGCAGATCTCACAGCTCTAGGTTGGACTCACGACCCGTACAATGCCATCCTTCTTTTTTGTTTCACTATCAATGTAAGACTCGTCGCTCTAGGATGACTCGTGACCTCTAACTCTGAATTGAACCTTTTCTGCTTTTCTTATTAGGGCTCATAGTACAAGTAAAGTATGACTCGTACCTTCATCATATGGTTCGTAGATGGAACTCGTGGGCACTGACTCAATGTTTCACCTTTTGTGTTCTTCTTCTTAATAATTCATCAGAACGAGTCACAATGATCTGTAGGTATAACTTACGAGTGGTAGGATTCGTATAGTAGACCTTGATTTTCACCTTTCTAGAATACATTAGTACGGGCCTTGGTACGACTAATACTTTGTCCCTATGAGTCGTACCTTGGCTTTACAAGTCAGTACTTAACACTTTTCAACTCTTTTTTTCTTTTTCACCCCCGGGCCTATTTTTCAAGCTTCTAGCCATATTTCCTGTAGGATCAACCCAACCTTTGTTGGATTCTATATTTGATCAATGATCACCTTACACTTTATTGCAAGATATAATTTGGGCGACGTCAAATATTGGCATCATTGCCACGAAATTCGGTTTAGGATTTGATCAATTGTGTTTATTTGACTATTAATCCTTGTTTCCTGATTTACCTTTTTTGTTGTTTTTGTTTTATTCTTAGGGTACACACTTATGTATTCCCAACACTTGGAGTCAAGGAAATTCCTAAATCCAATTGATCTCAAACTTGGAAGAACTTAGAGAAGAATGGATAAGCAAGAAATCCAAGAGACTCCAGAGGAAACCACAACCAGGATGTTGGCTGAGGAACATGTGAGGGTTCAAAAATTTGAGGGATATTGCTAGTTGAAGAGCAACGCCAAGCTGCAGCTAATGAGCAAGCTAGACAAGAAGAGGCAGTACAATAGGCTGCACTGAATGACCAGGACAGACAAAAAAAATAGAGTCCATGAGAAGCAACACTATCGATATGTCCCTTAGTTTGATGGTGATGATGATGATGTTGAACTAGATGATGAAGACAAAACAGGTGCCATAGTTCTTCCCCCACTGCCCGCTAGAGCCAAGTTTGACATTACCAACACAATAATACAGTTGCTGAACATGAAAGGAGTATTCACTAGATATGGCGGTGAAGATGCAAATATGTACTTAATAAACTTTGTGGGGATTTGTAAGGCATATAAACTATCTGGTATTACTCAAGATGCAATCAGATTATGGTTATTTCCCTTCTCATTGTCAGGTGAAGTAACTCTTTGGTTTGTTGTAATTACTCAATCACTACCTAGAGGGAGTTGCAGAGGGATTTCTTGGAAAGGCTTTTCCCACCGTCCAGAATATTATAGCCAAACTATGAAATCTTTAATTTTAGGTAATTGAGTACAAAAGCTTTGTATGAGTCATGGCTGAGGTTTAACAAGAAGCTGAAGCAATGTCTTAATCACAGGATACCTGATGAGAGTTTGTTGTAGATCTTCTATTGGTCTTTAAATACCAATACTGAGGCGGTAGCTAATACTGTAACTAGAGGAGCTTTTATGAGTCACACTTATGAAGATGTTGTAGTGATGCTCGATAGAGTCACCAAAACCAACAGGGCATGGCACACACGGGAATCTAAAGTTCTTGCTGGTACTTATGCTATAGGTATATCTGCAGAGTAGCGTAGCAAAGATAAGGAGCAAGATCAAGAAGTAGGTGATATGAAAAACTCAAATAGGTATCATTGTAAAGCATGTCATGAGGGCTGGGGCTGAAAAGGTAAACACAATCGATTCACAAGGAAAAGTGCCAAGAAATGAGAGTCATCTTTTGATTCTGAAGATGAGGCAAACTACTTGAATAATTAAGTGGCAGGTTTCTGGGCCAATGCCTTAGGGTATAATTAAGACTCTTAGTGCCAAGATCAAGGGAATCAAGGTCGAAACTATTATCAGGGCAACTACAACCGGTCGAGGTATAGAGATGGATGTAGAGAAAGAGACAGAGATGGTGATTAGATGAAATATGATGGGTATAAAACTAATAAAAGTAGTTTGTATGTTCCTCCAAAAGGTTGTGAAGCAGAGTTGAGTACTTCTCGATTGGAAGACATTGATGACAACTTCAAGGTCATACTTATAGATTTTTTTAAGATGGGTCAGCTAGTAGACTCCCATTCTATATCCATTAGACAGTTGGAGCAGTAGATAAGTCAGATTTCAGTGACATTAAATCCAAGGAAGGCTGGGTCATTGCCTACTGATACTGTGATAAACCTAAAATATAATGCTTATTGTATTGCAATCACTACAAGAAATGGAAAGGTACTTGTTGAGGTACCCAAATAAGTTGTTGTTAAGGAGAATAATGAGTTTGTTCCTAATCCACCTATAATTGGTGATGATGAGAAAAAGCCTATCATAATAGAAGAGCGAACTATTATCGAGAGAGGAAAGGTAAATAAAGTTCAAAGGAAATATGTTCTGTTCCCTAAAATTCCCCCTTTCTTTCAGCGTCTTAAGAAAAAAGAAGATATAAATAAAATTGTTGTTGGGGAGAGCCCGAAAGACATTGAAAAGCCCCGGGCTGATGAAAAAGAGACTAATGTTGAAAAAGGGAAGGAAAAAGAAGCCCTAAAGTTACTAACTCCCATTCCTAGGTCTCCACCTCCCTTTCATAGCTCTTGAAAAAAAGGGAGAAGATGGGAATTTGCATAAGTTTATATCTATGTTGAAGCAACTTTTGAATAAATATTCCATTAGTGGAAATACTTGAAAAAATGTCGGGATATGTAAGGTTCATGTAAACGTTGGTCACAAAAAAGAGAACTGTCAGTTATGAGTCTATTGATAATTCGGACCATTATAGTGCAATTGCTTCCTGTTCTCTTATGCAAAAGAAAGATGATCCCAGTGCCTTCACAATTCCTTGTACAATTAGGTAGTTTAACTTTGCCAAAGCTTTGTGTGATCTGGCCATACACATTAATTTGATACCGCCTTTAAGTGTTTAAACTATTGGTCTTGGGAGCCCACAAGTCATGAGTTTAGTCATAGGCCATGTTCCTTGCCCCTTTTCACTTTTACAGATTTTGAAACTTTATATTTTTATTCCACATTGAGGTTATGACCAGTGAACTTGAGTCCATTGGTTGTAAATCTTAATGTGGAGTGAGATTATCAAGTTGCCAATATATAACACATGTCAAACATAGATTATGGACATTGGATTTGCAAATTTTATAATTCCTCTCATTTTACACATTAAAGTACGTTGGGTTACTCATACTTCACCCATGTTGAACAATCAATCAATATTGTTAGGAGTTAGGTGGGCAAAACAATCTTTGCTTCATTTCTGAGGTGACTATGGATCGTAATGCCCACCGATTCAATGGGTATGAATACCCAAACAAAAAATTCGCAAGTCAAGCATCCAATCATCAATTTCTAATAGATTAACGGGTTATACTTTTCGTCAAAGGATAAAAATAGGCCAACTATTCACATAATTCACAAAATTGGGACAAAAAGACCATGGCTTGTACACACAAACAAAGTTTCATCTCATAACTACCCTAGGTTTCTTGAAACTAATCAATTTAAAATTGGGAAACTATGGTATGAATCAAATTAAACAACTAAAGTAGAATAAAGGGACTTTACTTACTTCAATTGGAACTTCGATGCTTGAGAGGTTGACTATGCAAGTGCACTGTATGTAGCCTTTACCAATGGATTGAATTCAGGTAATGGAGAGGGTGTGAGAGTGAATTAGTAGTGATGGGAGTGATTTCTGAATTGATTAGGGAGAATTTGAATCATGTAATTATGGAGAGATTTTTTTTCATTAATTCAGATTGAGCTCTAATGGATATCAAGGCAAATTAGGGTTATAGGGCAAGGGGAAAGGAAGTTGGTTGGGTTAGATCGATTTTAAAAATCTTGACTACTAGGCCATGACCTTTTCCTGCGAGTCGTGAGTTGAGACCATAACTAGTATGCTCATGCTACGAGTGACTGAATCCAAAAAATTACTTGGGACCTATTAGTTCATGGTACAACTCGTGATGTGGTGCCACGATTCGAACCTTGACTCAAAGATCAGTGCCAATATTTTCAACATTTTCTAGTTCCTACAGGTGACGGTATGACTCGTTGTGTAAATGTATGAGTCGTACTAAGACTAGTGAAAAGATGTTCTTGTAGGATGATAATTTGATTCAATCAATATGGTTATCCTGGCAACTCATACTTTGAGGATACGGTACATTAAGATCAATCGTAGGTTGACTCTGCCTTGTGATTTTTGTAGTTCTAGTGGCCACAATAGGGATCATGAGTCGTGCTAGCATGTCACCACTCATTTGTTGACTCATGGTCCCAATTTTTCAGTTTTCCCTAACTCTTTTTCCTTGTTCAACGCGCACCTTCACACTTCAGCAAATATTACACCTACACTAAAATAAAAATAAGGTAAAGCAAAAGGAAAAATCCTTGGGTTGTCTCACAAAAAGCATTTGATTTAACATTGTGGCATGATGCGAGTATCTTGATTACTCAGACTTCACCAAGATACCCCATGGTTGCCTCCCAAGAAGCACCTAATTTAACATCGCGGCAAGACTTTCATCAAGGACCCAAATACCTACTATCTTTATATGATCAATTGATACCAAGTACAATTTCACACATTGATCATTCACCTTGAACTGCTTGCCTTCATGGTTCTCAAGTTCAATTGCACCATATGGAAATACTAGTACCGCACGATATGGTCCCTACCTATTAGACTTTAAGTTGCCAGGAAACAAGCAAATCCTTGAATTTAACAACAAGACCAAATCACCCGGATTAAACTATCTCTTCTCAATCTTCTGATCATGGTACATTTTCATCTTCTTTTTGTCAAAAGATGCACTTTTATAGGCTTCAAGATGGAACTCACCCATTTCATTTAGCTGATGAAGCCTCTTGTTGGAAGTATCGTTCCAGTTCAAGTTCAGCTTCTTGAGTGCCCACATGGCTTTGTGCTCAAGATCAATCGGTAAGTGACATGATTTCCCAAATACAAACTAATATGGATATATACCTATAAGGGTCTTGAAGGTAGTCTGGTACTCTTATAAAGCATCATCCAGCATTCTAGACCAATATGTTCTCTTAGCTTTGACAGTCTTTACAATGATTGTCTTGATATCACAGTTGGAGACCTCTACCTGCCCACTCGATTGAGGATGATAGGGTGACACAACCCTATGTATCATACCATATTTCTTAAGTAAAGCTCAAAATAACCTATTACAAAAAAGTGAGCCCCCATCACTAATAATGACCCTTGGCGTACCAAACCTAGAAATTATATTGTGCTTCAAGAATGTTGTGACACTCTTGCCCTCATTATTGGAAAGTGCAAATGCCTCTACCCACTTAAAAAAATAGTCAACATCCATAAGTAGGTACTTCATCCTATTTGAGCTCACAAATCCATGTAATCTATTCCCCAAACATCAAAGAGCTTGATCTCAAGAATAGGGGTTAGAGGCAACTCACGTTTCCTCCAAATTCCCCTTTGCCTTTGACATTGGTCACATGTCCTAGCATAATTATAAGCTTTTTGATGGATAGTGGGCCAATAGTACCCACATTGTAATATCTTGTGGGCTGTCTGAATACCGCTATGATGACTCCCTATAAGGGATGAATGACATGCCTCCAAAATACTCATCATATACTCTTTCGAAACACATATTCAAATTATATTATCAGCACAAACTTAGAACAAGTATGGTTCATCCCAAGAAAATTTCCACATATTATACAAAAACTTCCTTCATTGGTGAAAGGTCAAGTTTGCAGGCATTACATCACTTATTAAGAAATTTGCATAATTCATAAACTATGGAATCAAGTCATGAGATGTAGACAGTACTCGCTCATAAGGAAATGGATCATCAATTTCAATCTCATCTTTAACTCAATATCTGGAAATACTACTCGAAATCCCAAGAAATAGTTTCATGAGTAAGAGCGACTCTAAAACCAACATAGAGTACTAGTACATAAAGTATCTGTCTTTAAGAAATAAGGTAAAGACATAAGTAGGATTGATGAAGCCGGGAACATGCTTTGGACGAGAGGCTCACCACGACTTTGATAATCTTTAAACTGCATGATTATTGTCTATGGATAGCATTCAAACTAGGATCTGCACCAAAAGGGTACAAAAAGTAGGAGTGAGTACGGTCCACTTATACTCAGTAAGCATCATAGGTCGATCGAGCTAAGTATACAACTAAAATATGTAAAGTAAGACTAGGAGTGATGTAACCGCCCGGTACACAGAAAAGTCCCATGAAGAACAAGCCGCACCAATTACAAAATATAAGGTTCAATCTCAACAACAATATACATATACATAAATACCATGTATGAAGATATCCAAAACGCAATATCACCCAAATGAAGGAGATGCAATGTAGTGCAACACTACATATAGAATGAATGCAATGACAAAATACCTACTTCGTATACACCCTTTGAGCCTAAGCTTCCAGGAGAGGACCCATGGGGGTTCGCAACCCATATACTAATCACTATCTTGTCAATCAACCTTGTCGGCACTTCTTTCGGCTAAGAAATTTTATAAAATGGTTCATTTTCTTTCACAAAGAATCTAAGTTTAATAGTAGTGCTAGACCCATGAAAAATAAGAGATAATGAGTATGCATGATCATAGCGAAATCAATGATATACAATAATTAGCTCAATAATGGTATAAGAGAAACTCAAATCTCCCAAGTCTTAGTAAATCATGATACAAGAACCCACAAGACAATATTAAGATAGAATCAAATCAAGGTGTTGATTGAAATGCACACAAGCCCCACCATGAGCATCACAATAGTAAAGGTAGGACACTAATAAGGTTAATACAAGCCCTCGCACGGGTATCACGATGATAATAATCAACTCAAATGATGCAATAAGATCCCACCCAATGTATAGCATGCTTTATATGATTTATTCTATACCTAGCCAAGTCTAGAGAAAGTTAAGTCATAACCTATATCAAAATGTAAACATAAGCCCAATAACCCTCAACATAAAGCCTTTCCTTTTTGAGCGTCTTTAGAACGCTTTCAATCTATCAAAAATAGTTTAAACACATAAATAAGAGCTTACTGATACCCATATTGGCATACTTTTATTTTGGGTCGAAAATCATTTCACGCCCCAAGTGTAGGCGAGGCAGACAAATGCCATATGAGCATGTACTATATATATGACGTGTGAGAGCGGATGAACCAATATTGATAGGACAATTATAAAGAGTTTATCTAAGCAACATTAGCTAACTGGACACACAAATGTAGTTTACAACTGGAACAATAAATACATATAACCACTTTACACATTGTCTACGAAGCCTCTAATAAAATTTGTAACTGTACGATGGCATAAGGTCGGGACAAGGCCCCGAATACGCAAACTATAACTATAAATATGACTAAATAATACTAGACATATATTAGCCCCAGATGAAAGAGGATCTTACTAATTGCTTTGCTGAATACAGAACGAGTGCCTACTATGGAAGTCTGCTAACTGGTACACCTGATCTTGTATTTATAAAAATGTAGTGCCCCCGAATGTAGGGACGTCACCACATATAAAATATTTTCTGGCATGTAAACAGACAGAATAACAAGTAGACACATAAGGGTGCTCAATGAATCAAATAACAAAATGAGCAAATATAGACAACTGAATACTAGAAACTCTCATCTGGAACTATAACTTGTGAGAGAATACGTGACAAATACACAATATAAAACTATAACCAATTCATTTGCCTTATTAACTTATCATATAACTACTTATGAGTAATTCATTAGTTTGAAGCGCCTAGTAATTTGCCTAATTGATATCCTATGCCTACTTCTAATACAAATAATCATATGATGGCCTACCAAAGGCGATCTGTGTTAAGTGTAAGGCATGTGTTGCCCAAATACTTATGACTATGATTCTATACATATAACTTTAATTGCAGTCTGATACAAGGTACACTCCCCAGGGGCTCACTATGAAGGTTTGCCCATAGGCTATATATGACATATGTTGGCTCGAGTCAGGGAAAACCAGTGCATGACGTTCCAGCTAACTCCAAATACAAATTATGCCACAAAGGTGGGTAAATCCCAATATTCGGGCTCACAATAATGGTGTGGTCTCGATCCTGTACACAGAATCACATCAAGCGGATATGCCAAGTAAAACCTATGTACCCTCCCATAATTAACGTTTATCAAATAATACCTTAAAGACCTATGACCTATGAATTACGGTAATGATCATTTAGCTAATACATACAAGTGCAACTATGCTATGGCTACTTACTTTTATTCATAACGTTTGACATATATACAATGTGGCCTAAGAATTTAAAGTAAAGAAACTTATGATAATATGTAATATTGAGAAGACTTAACATATAGAGAGCAAGATGGATATTTATAAGCTTGATAGTAGAATGAGGGAAAGATATGTAATACAAATAAAGATTCTATCCTCGTATTTCATGAGAATTATATTAACGTTGATAAAAAAGAGTACACGATGTACGATGGTGCCTTAGTGGCGAGGGAAGGTTTAGCTTTACATACCTCGAGTTTCGCCTCAATATCATGACATGCCAATCCTCCTTTCATTCTATAATCAAGATCTATATTTTGTAGTCAATTTTACTGATATCCTTACTCAAAAACTGCTACAAATCACAGCTCAAACTAGAAATGGAAGAATGAGCTTTCATTAGCAATATGTTAATAAGAGTGAGAATCCAACCCGAACTATGAAGGATTTTACCTTGGGCCTTGCCTTGCAACACTTATGAATGACTATCCCTTACTTTGAGGCATGAAATCTATGTAAATGGAAAGTACAACAACTACTACAATCCTCCTAATAACATGCCAGGGTCACACATGCAATATATCAACCACCAGGGGAGAGACAAGCTTGTAAGACCCTTGAATTGAAATGCTTCTCCATAAAAGTTATCTTCAATTCTCGCTTGGATAACACTAGAATTGATCTCATCTGATGTTTCCTTGAAGAGCATCCAATCCACACTAAGCCTTTTCTTGGTTTTACACCGTAAGAATAAGAGAAGGAAATTATGTATAATAGATAAATTTAATCAGATGGACTTGGTCTTGAAAAGCCTTGGGATTTTAGTACAGCTAATAACACAACCACTACATTTATTAATTAAAAACAAAAAGGAGGCGGTGGTATATCAAAGCAATATATAAATCCAATATATGTATAGTGATGGGTATGAGTTGTGTAGCCCCTCTTTTGCTGTTACTTTTAATTTCCTTATTAAGTGGATAAACACCAAAAGATTTTAATATTAATATTTTAAAAAAATAATTCTTTTAATATGGTTCCAGTGGGAGTAGCTAGCACATGATAATCCTTTCGCTATAATATAGACAATAAATATTTAATAATTATTACTTAAGATCATACATATCAAATTATTATTAGGAGATCTAACACAGATTAAAATATTTCACGCCAAAATAATATATATAGTTTCAAGGGCTCAAACTAACGGGTCATACATTATCCCCTCTTTTGGATCATTCGTCCTCAAATGGTAGCTGAAACTTAGCAAGGGGATAATGGTGGTGTCTGAACTAGTTGGCACACACCTCAACTCTTCCACCGGGCACCTGCTATCTTTTAATATCATAGATATCGATAATAAATTCCTTCAATGGTAAACCATCAAAATGTTTAAGTCAATGAATTAGTAGAAAGAGTAATCTTGCAGCTCGATCTGTACTCCACACATTAACAAGGGGAGAAGAGTGATTTCCAAATATCAGTTTGATTCTCCCATGAATAGGAGAAGTGGACAATCACACCAGGTAGACTCTGATTTTAGTTATTCGCAACTAAAGTAGCATACTCGATTTGTATAGCTCTATCTAATAGTAATTGAAAAGACTAAAAAATTTTCACGGGTGAAAAAAAAAGAAAAGGAACTCATGGATCTTTTATTGGTAATATATGCACATATAACGTCTCGGTACTTCAAAAGTTGAGAGAAAGTAAAAGAGTGTTCAATATCTTATAAAGCAAAATAAGTTGCTCTAAATGTATCAAGCATAGGCTTAAGAAGATTGAGACCTACAACCTATCAGGTCCAATGAGTCAATGGACAACAATCATCTTGATTTATTGATATGTTTCTAATTCTAAGTCTTCAGATCAAAATCTAAGAGAACTCATGTAATCATATTACTTTGAGCTCATAGAATACTGCCCTTAGCTCCTTCAAATTCTTATGTAGAAAGGCCTTAACTACTTACTGCACATTCTAGTTAACTTCCCATCATCTTTATTCTAATTGATGGCATGAAATCACACAGTGATCACTTCCCAATCATGAATTATTTGAAGATCAATCAAACAATAACAAGCCTATAGAGGTTTACACCGTTAAAAATCTATAGGTTCTTCAACCCCAATATAAATGTTGTCCCCCTTTTAGATGGATTAAACTCAACTACATAAAGCACCAAGAGTTTGAAACAAACCATCTCCAATTAAGATAGTCACACAAGATCCAAGTCGAGGAGAAATGACGTATGTTATTAACACATAAATAATTACCAGATAATTAAGAAGGAACTAGCAAGACATAGCTTCTTATTAAACATAAATTCCCTGTTTTAAATAACACAGACTCGGCACAGACTAGCAATTAACAAATCAAACTAAATCAGTAGCAATATACAACAAATATGTAACGAAAAAGTAGTTAAAGCAAATATTTGTAAAATGAATTTCTTCGTGTATGAGATTATATATCAATAATAAGTTATATACATTCATTTTTTTAATCCCGAATTCAGTATTCATAAGCCGCCTACTTATACTATGCTTTAAATAATTAGGTAGGTAAAATTTTAAAATACTTAATACATGGCTCCCTGAACAAACATATAGCATATAAGTAAGTTACTTGCTATATATGAGCAAATAAACTATAAGAGCACCTACTACATGGGCTCTAAAATTGTAAAAGTGCATATCATGCAGGTAAACTAATCACAACACATGAATCTTTCAGTTATAACGCTCGAATGGATAAATATATACTTATAAGCAAATCACGTATATCATATGAGCAAATAGACCCTTGACATTTCCAACCACAGAAGTTGTGAGACATAATAATACTTAAATAACTATACCATGAATAGAGTGACATATAAGCAGATAATCCATCAAGCCAATAAACTGTAAACAACAATTTGCGATCCTTATAACATGTAGACAAGTGGACTATAGTTCATTTATCATAAAATTATACAAATAAATAAACTATGAAAATACTTGATGCTGTTTTTTACATTATGAAAACACATAGCATGTAAATAACTTGATTATGACATATGAGCATGTGAAATATAATCTTTGAACAAATACACCTATAACCTATAGAAAAATTTAAACATATATCATGTGAACAATTAAACTTTACATTCTAACCTACGAACTTATGAAACATATACACTTGAACAAGTATGCTACAGAGCATGTGACACATAAACAAATGGTATATGATGTCTATAACACATGAACAAGTAACCTTTTGGCCTTTGAGCGCATAGCCTCTAATACGTATGCATGTAACATGTGATTAAATATTCTATGAAGTATATAACGTGTGCATTAATACTTTATGAAATATATAGCATATAAGCACCTTCTATATAAAATATGTAGTATATAAACAACACTTCATATAATATATAACCTATAAACAAGGATCTATAGTACAAATAACATGTAAATGCTTAACCCATAATGGCCGCATAACAAGTAAGCTAATAAGCTTTTGGAAACAAGTAGCATGTAAACAATTAAGTTACCATACATGTAAAGCATATAATCTTGCATTAGCTATAACATATACATATATGAATTTCAAACAACTTAATCTTGTTGACATCTAGCTCCTTCGCAAACTGTGGGACATTCCATGGGGTTATCTAGTCATAACTTACATGTGAGCATGCTCCTGTTAGTTCCAATGATACTGCGGCTACTTCTAACCATCTTTCTCTCTTTTCTCCGGGGTCTATGTAACCAGGTTTTCCTTTCTTTAAGCTCTTAGAAAATCCTCCCCAATAAATTTTTGAACATAAGAATTGGACGCCCTCTAGACCAGTCTGTTTAATCAGTTACCAGGGAAACGATAGAGAGAAATACTTTATAAGCCTCTTAATAGGGTGACAGGTTGAAATTGTTCTGTTTCTATTGTTATCAAGTTCTACATTATTGAACTCAATATCTGGTAGCCCATATAGATTTGATAAACATATGAACCAGCGGGACGCTGAATACATTGTAGGCAGAGAACTCTTGTATAACACATACTCCATGAGTCATCTTGTGAACTCTTCATAATATCTAAGGATCAACCACTTAAGCTTAATGATTGAAGTCCAACCATGCTTGGAGTAATTGCTATGATAGCCTAAAAAGTAAGGGTAATCCAACCTTTTTCTTCTTAGTCGGGCTTTGATTGGTAAGCTTATGATGAATGTATCAGGTGAATACATACAAGTACCTATCCCTTCTTTAGGGAAGAAATCTTATAAACTTTATCAATGTCTAAATAGTCAGTTAGATCTCAAAGACACCTAGTGAATGAGTACAATTATGCAAAATCAGGTGAACAAATAATATTTACATCTTATGACTTCTTCAATCTACTATCCGCAATTTATATCTCCTGGTATATTATTATCTCCCAATGCAGGTGCATTCTTGAGAACCACATTAGATCAATATATCCCTATAAAAGGGTCTTTATAATTGCTCTACCAACTCCTTTTGTTATATAGAAAGGGTACTGGAACTCAAATTGATATCAACACCATTTCTCTTGATATAACACCATGAACCACTAAGGCTATGTAGTCACCCTTCTATAACTTCCTCTAACCCTTACAAGGGTCGTAGTTTAACCAGGAGTGCTATCCCATATATGTACTATAGTCTGAGATATCCAGATAAGATTTTACTATTCCTCAAATGCAACAATGGCCGCCTTAATTAACTGATACTAATAATATGTCTTTTGTTTCTCTGGTCACTTTGATAAATCTTAGCTTATGACTAATCCTCAACATTATTTGACCTTAACCTCTAGTCATATCCAAATCCCCTTCTTAGTCCTAGTACAAACCAAAATAGGGTAACCTCTATAGATATTCATATAAAAGTTAAAATACTCATCCCCTATTCAGCTAACCATAAAGGACTCGCACAGATCATTGCCTAATTGGGTAATCAATTATATATATTATATAAAAATTATCTATGTTCTCACCTTTAATAATGCATAGTAAGTCACCTAAGCTTTCTCGAGCAAATAAGAGAATCTTTAGTTAACACTGGTGTCATATATTTACCTAATAATCTAGGTTACTATCATACTACCGACTTAACAGAAGTTGAGTCATGAAACCCTATTCCTAATGTATACATAACCTTGAAGGTTTTGGGGGATAGCACCGAGGAAGTACTGAATATCATCCATAGTTTTACATCCTACCAATATAGGAGAGATGATGCAGAAAAGCTTTCAAGCATAGACGTTGACCATATTCTTATGAAATTATTGTATCAGAAGATGCAGTTTCTTGTCTCAGTAAATGATTGACCCTTAACAGAATAATCATCTAAATAATCCCCCCTTGTGTCCTACTTAAGCAAGCCAAAGGATAACACAAATGCAACTACAATGATAAAAGGGACATGAATCTCTAATCGCAGCCAACTGTGAATCTAAAGGGTCAGACTCACGAAGCTATCTTGAGCTCAAGTTGGAGTCTATAAGTGATTGATGGTTTAAGTTGAGTATGAGTCGAAAATAACTTCTTATGAAGTAGATCTATCACACAATCTAGATCATGAAAGAAGTTCATAATTCCTATATGCCCAAGCAGCTCCCCCATTATAAATGTGGTGCACGACAAATTCATAAGTGAGGCTCTACAAGACAAGGCTTCATAGACTTCCTGGGATACTTGAACCTAAGGCTCTGATACCACTTTTGTCATGCCCCAAGTGTAGGCGAGGCGGACAAGCGCCATATGATCATGTACTATATAAATGACTTATGAGAGCAGATGAGCTACTATTGACAATACAATTATAAAGAGTTTATCTAAGCAATATTAGCTAACTGGCCACACAAATGTAGTTGACAACTGCAACTAGAACTATGTATGACCACTTTACACATTATCTATAAAGCCTATAATAACATTTGTAACTGTACAACGGCATAAGGTCAGAACAAGGCCCCGACATACTTAAACTATAACTATAAATATGACTAAATAATACTAAACATATATTAGCCTCAAATGAAAGAAGAGCTCACCAATTGCTTTGCTGAATATAGAACGAGTGCCTACTATGAAAGTCTGCTAACTGGTACATCTGATCCTGTATTTACAGAAATGCAGTGCCCCTAACGTAGGGACGTCAGCACATGTAAAATATGTACTAGCATGTAAAACAAATAGAATAACAAGTAGACACATAAGGTTACTCAATGAATCAACTAACAAAATGAGCAACCGCAGACAATTGAATGCTAGAAACTCTTATCTGGACTATAACTTATGAGAGAATATGTGATAAATACACAATATAAAACTATAACCTATTCATTTACCTTATTAAATTATCATATAACTGCTTATGAGTAATTCACTACTTTGAAGCACCTATTAATTTGCCTAAGTGATGTCCTATGCCTACTTCTAATACAAATAATCATATAATGGCCTACCAAAGGCGATCTGTGTCAAGTGTAAGGCATGTGTTGCCCAAATACTCATGACTATAATTATATAAACATAACTTTAATCGTAGTCTGATACAAGGTACGCACCCCAGGGGGTTTGCCCGTAGGCCATATATTGGCTCGAGTCAGGGGAAACCAGTGCATGACGTTCCAGCTGACTCCAAATACAAATGATGCCACAAAGGTGGGTACGCCCCAATGTTAGGGCTCACTATAATGGCCTGGTCTCAATCCTGTGCACAGAATCACGTCAAGCGGATGTGCCTTGTAAAATCTATGTACCCTCCCATCGTTAACGTTTATCAAATAATGCCTTAAAGGCCTATGACATGTGAATTATGATAATGATCATTTAGCTAATACATATAAGTGCAACTATGTTATGGCTACTTACTTTCATTCATAACGTGTGACATATATACCATGTGGCCTAAGAATTTCAATTAAAAAAACTTACGATAATAAGGAATATTGTGAAAACTTGCCATAAAGATAGCAAGATAGATACTTATCAGCTTGATAGTAGAACCAGGGAATGATATATAAGACAAAAATTCTATCCTCGTATTTCATGAGAATTATAATTAACGTTGATAAAAAAGAGAACATGACGTAGGATGGTGCCTTAGTGGCGAGGGAAGGTTTAGCTTTACATACCTCGAGTTTTGCCTCAATATCATGACATGCCAATCCTCTTTTCATTCTATAATCAATATTTATATTTTGTAGTCAATGTTACTGATATCCTTACTCAAAAACTGCTACAAATCACAGGTCAAAACTAGAAACGGAAGAAGAAGCTTTCATTAGCAACATGTTAATATTGAGCGAGAATCCAACCCGAACTATGAAGGATCTTATCATAGGCCTTGCCTTGCAGCACTTATGAACAATCATCCCTTACTTTAAGTCATAAAATCTATATAAATGGCAAGTACATCAACTACTACAATCCTCCCAACAACACGCCCGGGTCACACGGGTAATATATCAACCACCAGGGGAGCGACAAGCTCGTAAGACCCTTTAATTAATATGCTTCTCCATAAAATTTATCTTCAAGTCTCGCTTTGATAATACTAGAATTAATCTCATCCGATGTTTCCTTGAAGAGCATCCAATCCACACTAAGCCTTTGCTTGGTTTTGCACCGTAAGAATAAGAGAAGGGTATTATGTATAATAACTAAATTTAATCAGATGGACTTGGTCTTGGAAAGCCTTGAGATTTAAGTACAGCTAATAACACAACCACTACAATTATTAATTAAAAATAAAAAGGAAGGGTCGTATATCAAAGCAATATATAAATCCAATATATGTGTAGTGATGGGTATGAGTTGTGTAGCCCCTCTTTTTCTATTACTTTTAATTTTCTAATTAAGTGGATAAACACCAAAAGATTTTTATATTAATATTCAAAAATAATAATTCTTTTAATATGGTTCCCGTGGGATTAGCTAGCACATGATAATCCTTTAGCTATAATATGGACAATAAATATTTAATAATAATTATTTAAGATCATACATATCAAATTATTATTAGGAGATCTAACTCAAATTAAAATATTTGATTTCAAAAAAATATATATAGATTCAAGGGTGCAAACTAACGGGTCTTACAAATCACCACAAAAATCAACCCCAAAAAAATAAAAGAGTAAAATTAGAATTTTAATAGAAAATCACCTTACCCATAGTTTAAGGGTTCCAAATCTAAAATCTCTTTAAAAATAGAGTCAAAATCGAGTTAGAAATCATTGAAATACTCATTTTTCACTTTATCAGGTATATCCAAAATCTCAAATTTAAAATCCATGTTTTGAAGATGATTTTTAAATATAACCAATGGATAGTGATTAAAAATAGTTATAAGCTTACCCAAATAAAAGATGATGAAAAATTCTCTTAAATTCTCCCAAAGCTTGAAAATGGTGTTCAAGATGAAATTAGAGATATTTATACTGTTTTAGCGGTAGTTCCCTACCACGTGTGCACTAGACCCACCGCGTGTGCGTAGAACAAACCTCAACCCAGACTAGCCCTAAGCCTTCACGTACGCGGTAACTCGTCTCGCGTGCGTAGTGATAAGGTCAATGCTTAATCGCATGCATGGGCCCATGGTTGTGTGCACGAAGAAGAAGACCTGGTACAACAGCAGCTGTGCACCAACAGAAATGCAAGTCTAAAATTCCTCCGAACAGACCCTTGGAATTCGTTAGGGATCCCATAGAAATAATCTGATAATGCTACTAGGTTAATTTTGATGTTTTAGACTCAATAAAACCATCAAAATCACCAACAGAGTTCATTATCAATAATTTTCATCCAAAACCAACTCTAGATCAATAAAATTTGTTTCCTTACCAAATGCTCAAAAATCACAATGGGGCCTCAGAATCTGAACTAACTACACTAGTAACCCAAATTCGACGTTTTGGATCTAATGGAACTGAAGAATTTCTCATCCAACGCTCGGATCGCCAAATATTGATCAAAGTCAACTATATCAACTTAAAGGCTTCTCAAAATCAAAAACTCATATAAAATACTCTCAAACACTTCGGAGACAGTACCACCCATACTCGCAAATCACAAATGCTATAAGGTAACCATGGAGAGAGACAAAATAGTTAAAACACAGAAAATTATAAAAATCACCACGAGAATTGTTATACATGTCTACGTATTTGTGTCTGCATAAATAAAAGATGCATCACCCCTGACCAAAGGACATTAATACATATTGAGTAGCATTGTATGTAAAATGGTGGAATGAAACATGACATACATACTGATAGGAATAGGAACAACCAACAAAATAATAATCATGACATATAATGGATAAGAACTCAAATTAATTAAGATGTTCAATTTTAAATCTTTCGTCATACCTTAATTCATTATAGGAGACCTTAATTCAAATCTTGAAGGAGGGACTACATTTTTGTTCTTGAGACTAAGGGAAAACTTTTCTTGAAGGATCCTAGGATTCATGGTAAGAAACCTTGTTAGAATTTATAATCATGGAGTGAAAATCATTGAATTCACTTAAAAAATCATGAAGAAATCTTACCTAGCCTTAAGAGAGTTGAAGAGAGCTCTTGAGAGATGTTGGGGTAGATCAAAGTGTTAAAAGTAATAAAAGAAACCCCAAATAGCATTTTTATAAAAATATGGAAAAACTAATATACGGACCATATACCATAAAACTGATGTACAAACTGTAATATGAGTCATACTATACCTAGCCAAATCCCCACTCTTTGCCTAAGAAGGACGGTCTGTATGACATGCTATGAGATCCAGTTAAGGACCGTCAAATGGGCCATAATTTCACTTATGATCCGTATGTGGTTTGGTTTGGCCATGACTGTTTGACAATGCTTCATTAAGGTAACAATTAACATTTTGCTCTAGAATCGAATTAACAAATGATTGATGCGTTGAAAATTAGACTCATAGAGCATTAATTTGATATGTAACAGGTCATGCAACTTTTCATATTCTAGAGGATATACAAGCTTGAAGTTATCCCTTATATGAATTTATACGACAACTTAATCGGTACAGAATATTTCAACTAAACTTTGTGCTAGAGTTTCCTTATGATCTTAATTCACATTTAATGCACTTTCCACACTTAAAACTTGGCCATCATGCATAGGTAAAATATAATTCACCTTGTTTGGGTCTACCTACATACATAGGATGGTCAAATCTTAGCTTGAAAGTTTGAGGTATTACAAAGTGGTGCAGAGAGAGACCTAAAGTGAGGAGTGACATAGACATGGACCTCGCATCGCGAGTCGTGTCGCAAATCACATTGCTAGGCAGGGCCTCACCCTAGACCTCATAGCACGAGCTCTGCCTTCGCGATGGCCTTCACAATGCGAGCTCTTTCTTTTCTAATTTACTTTGGACTGTGCTCTATAAATACGTCTGTAGTTTGGGAATTTATTCCCATTACATTTTGGATGAAATTTTCGAAAAGAAAACACCCTATGACTTCTTTCTAACATCAAAGTTGACTTTCTACTCAATTCCCTTGATTATAATATCGATTTTACTATAAATTAACATGCAAATCCTCTTCCTAATCCATAGATCCTAAACGTTCGATTGTAGATCACTGAAGGGGGATATCATAGAATTCTTAGGAGACTATCGGTTGAACATGTATTGAGCATTCTTATCAAGATTAAGGTTCGTCTCTTTTCAAACATACTTTTGACTATAAAGAGCTTTATAGTATAATACTTTATGAGCATGTGGGACATATTCGGATCGAGTCTTCATATTTTTCTCAAATTATGATATATGTATAAAGCATGTTTTCTCTATTCATGAGATTTGTTGAGTTGGCTTTAAAACAATAATTTTTAATTATTTTTTGCTATATGAACAACGTATTGATTTGAAACATGACATAATGGTTTAAAACATGGTCTTAAAAAAATTGGGCAATGTTTTAATGTACCTCTATTAATGGAATGACGATTTGAATGATTTTCGGCTAATAAATTATAATAGTTATTATTTGTGTTTGACCTATATGAAAAGCTATGCTATTTCAGAGGAAGAATAGCCGTTATGGATCCTAAACAAACACTTTCGAGCAAACTGTGTCAGTCTAGAATACGATCGATCTCCGCGGGTTGATAGCCCTGGTGAATTGAAGTATAACTCTCCCATTTGCCTAAAAGTATGCACTGTAATTGATGTGATTTGTTCTTTAGCTGGCATGTGTTTAGTTATAGGTTTGCCCTCTGTTTGGCATTATTGATGAGCTATTTGACTTGTTTTTGGCCTTGAACTCTCTGACATGCATGATTTTAGAATAAAATGGCTTGAAATTAATTCGGTTTTTATCAAACAACGATTTATTAAGTTTTGTAATTTACTCTATCACTGAATTTAAATTATTTTATTATAATTGTTTTATCATTATTATTATTATTGTTGTTGTTATTATTTTATTATATGAACTCTTGCCCAAGACACTTACTAAGTACCCAGTATTCAAGAACAACGTCGTTGTTTTTGGTGGTGTGTTAAGTATAGGAGAGGAACATGTTCTAGAGGATCACAACACTTATGAGGGACTTGCTATTGGGACAGTCTATTGGTAAGCTCACATTCTTGTTCGTGGAATTTCCTACTCTTTTACTGCTTTATTAGATATCCGAGTTGCATTAATCTTTCGTAGAGGCTCCTCATTAGACAGATATTGTGTCGTGGGTGATACTTAATGTTCATTGATTGGCTTATTAGGGTACACTGTTATGTTTAGCTACTGGGTAGATATTCACATCATTTATCTTATCCTTTATTTTATTTAATAAATTGTCTTAATTTATTTAATTTATACATGCATAACTAACTTTAAAAAATTGAAAATTTTATAAATAGATAATAATGTGGCAATTGTATGTACTATCATATCTATATGGTTTTTCCGATGTGATTTTCATAGCATTAGATGCATGTTGCGCCAGGGTCGAGCTTGGGATGTCACACTTCTGATTTTTGATACACTCTCCGCTTTTTTCCGCTTTTTGTTTATGTTATCATACTTTTATTTTATTTTGTTATATTTATTTCTTTTTTCTCTTTTGGGCCGGGTCACTTTGGACCGGACTGTGTACGTATTGTTTGCTTTTTAATATACGAGGCTCATGCGTCTCATTTTTAATAATAAAAAAAAAAATAAGAAAAATAATTTAAAATGAAAGAAGTATTGTAATAAGCATTTATTCCTTTACAAACAAATTAAAATGGGGAGTAGTGTAATAAACTCCCACGTAGCCAGTAGTTACTATTTTTAGCCCTCTCACATGAACGATCTCCTCTTTTCTTACTTTCAAAGTCCAACCACCTTTCCTTCTCTCTCTTAGCTCTACCATTCCCATTCTTACGTAACATATAGAAATAAATATTTTTCTTACGTTATTTTCATTTTTAGTTTGTTCTAACTAATAAAGATAACAAGCTTTTATTTTTAAAAATTCTTCTAACTTTATAAATTTCATATATAATAATGTTATCACCATTTAAGACTAAAGATTTAAACAGTACTTTCGATATCTATAAATTTTTCTTTTTTATTCCGTACCCATGTCATATAAAATGAAATCAAATGGAAAATATATCTACTATGTATGTATATATTCATCCCAAAGAACACAACACAGGAAGAACCCTTAACTCTCTCTCTCTCTCTCTCTCTCTCACAGATCAATCATCTTACTAGAGAATCAGCAAAAAAAAAAAAAGAATGCCTCCAAAATCATCATTTTTACTACTACAAAGACATACACCAATACCATGTACCACCCAAGTCCCAGATTCCGTTGTGAATCACCATACTCACTCCGTTAGCCCGAACCAGTGTTGCTCAGCCGTGATCCAGCGTATCTCCGCCCCTGTATCCTCCGTTTGGTCGGTCCTCCGACGCTTCGATAACCCTCAAGCGTATAAGCACTTCGTCAAGAGCTGTCATGTCATCGGTGGAGATGGCAACGTGGGCACGGTCCGCGAAGTGCGCGTGATTTCTGGACTTCCCGCTGCTAGTAGCATGGAGAGGCTTGAGATCCTTGATGAGGAGCGCCACGTCATCAGCTTCAGCGTCGTAGGCGGGGACCACCGCCTAGTGAATTACCGATCTGTTACCACCCTCCACTCTGATCCGAGCTCTGGCAATATTGGGACGACCATCGTCGTGGAATCATACGTTGTTGATATACCTCATGGGAATACTAAAGAAGAAACATGTGTTTTTGTGGATACTATTGTCAAATGTAACCTCCAATCCCTTGCCCAGATCGCTGAGAATTTAAGCAGACGAAATACTGCTAATTAAAACAAGGTAGCGGTGTCAAATGAGCTGGGGTTCGAATTTGAACCGATCAAAATGGGTAAAATCAATACAGAGGTCGTCACCTAATCTCTTCAATGTTTGTTTCGATTCAAAATGAATTGGTCAAGATGAGTGAAAGAACGAATCGTGATCATAATTCATAATCTAACTCGTTTGAACAAAGATGAATTGGGCGAATTGATTTTGCGCATAACAGTGGTTTCTCCATGGAGGTCATCAAAAGAAGAAAACACATTAAAACAACTGAAGGATCGATGATGCTTGTGATGATGCTGTTTTGATCGGAAGATATCTTTTGGGTACGAAGATCGTAATTGCTTCTTTTTTTTTTATTCTTTACATGTTTTTCATTTCTTGTCCAGGTTATCATCACTAGTTGAAGATAAGTTCATGGTCATAAAAAAAATATATTCATATTGTCATAAACTTTGTTATGCGAGGAATTTAATTTTTTTCTCCTTAGGTCACTCTTTTTTAAAGAAAGAAAAAAAAACTTCACTATTGCCTTCGTCTATTCTTTTTTATAGTATAAATTTAAGGACAATAGGACAATATGTAATGAACTATCTGCCATAACAAAAAATCAAGTATAACAATCTCAAATGCAAGTATTCCATATTAGTTTGTTTAATTTCTCATTGAGTTGTTATATTTATTTATTGAATTAGAATTTCAAGTCATATATATCTCGAGTTTATGGAGATATCATCAATTAATTAATCACTCGTTTTAGGTTTTATCTTTATCTTTAAAGGGAGATTCAAAATTGTTGGAGCAATTAATTAGGGAAATGTTGTGTTTTATTTATTTAGCGTTGTTATCATATTGGGTACAGTATGGATGAATGGTGTCTAAATACATTGTATCAAAATAAATTAGAAACATTTTTGATACGTAAATGAAATACTGGGAACTCTTCATTTAGCATGTCAAAGGTAGTTAACAGTGTACAAATGAAGCGGATCTCAGTAGAGTGGATATAAATAGTTATAGAACATTCTGTTAGGACCGAAATAAATCAGCTATCATGCGAAAGCTAGCAAAGCAAACCTCGAAAGACCCCACATAAGAAGACATGCGAGAAATACACCAAAAGAGACACAATAATTTAACGTGGTTCGGTCAATCGACCTACTTCCACAAAAGGAGATGAGCAATCCACTATATAAACGAGAGTACAAAATGTCGAGAGAGACAACCTCACACAATTCACTCAGAATAAAAAGAGGTTCACACAAGTGACACCGCAACACTTGTGTCTCACAAAGTCTCCCCCCAAACAATACTCTCAAACCTCTAGGACTACATTGTGGATGCTACCAAACTAGAAGAAAGGAGTCTCTATTTATAGAGTCTATAACCTTTTCCTACAAGAACAAGGATTAGCCGAATATGGAGAATTCATGTTTTTCTTTTCCTAAAAGGACAACCCAATTAAGGTAAGAAAATCAGGGCAAATACCAACACATTCGTATGAGTTTAGTAACAACTAATTTGAAATTGAATGATTGTTAGTGCAGCAGACACATATTATCTTTAAAGTGTATTTGCTCTAAGTAGCAGTAGAAAGAATAGATGGTTATACGTGAAATTAATTAGGACAGCAGCTGAGACTAGGTGATTTCGAATTTGGAAGGTTAGTTGTCATTAGGAATGAATATTAATAATCTATGAATTGTAGAAATCATATGTTATCTCGATGGGAATGAAATAATGGAAGTAACATGGAACTCATGAATTAGGTGAAGTCAAGTACTGCCTTAGTCCACTATTACTTGCATACTACTCCCACCATTCCTTTTTATTTGCTCTATTTTGATTGTGCCTATATTCCTAAATACTTGCTCCTTTAATCTTTCAATAATAGTTTGAACAAAATCTTCCTATTATGCCCTTGTTCAATAAATGTAATCATTATAGATTTGAAAAGAGGTATAAAATTTAATTAGGGGTCTATTGGTAAAATTACTTTTAATTTTATAGGAGTAAGAAATTTATTAAGGAGTGTGCTCAACCCAAATGGAGCAAATAAAAAGAAATGGAGGGAGTATATTAATAGATGTCTATTTTTATTTATCCGGTTTAAAAAATTAAAAGATAATTTATCACTTAGTTCTTAATTTATCTTTATTATTAACTATAGTCATTCCTCAATCCTTTGAATTTACTCTAATCAAAGGATGGTATAATAATTTATTGTCTCATCAACTATTTTTTAAAGGGTGTGCCAAGTTAAATATGCACAATTAAAAAGAATCCAAGAGTAACACTTTTGTATATGTCATAATTGTTGAAAAAAAAAATTAAGGAAACAATTGGTTTGCAGATCTAGGGCTTTTAGTGGGGGTTCTATAGAACCTAATAATTTTGGGGCAAATTCAATATTTTGTCTTGAGAAATTTGTTAAATATATGAAATATGTGTTGGGAAGTTGGCAACAAAACAATCTCTTGGTTCAATGGCGGAAATAGGATTTGGCTCCTCTCTATTTCCATTCTCTCCATTTCCCCCAAGTTCCCATTTAGATGTATGACACCTATGTTACTTAAATATCAAAGGTCTAGATTAATTAATTTTCTTAACTAAAGAAGTATAACTAATTAACCATCATTAAAGAAGAAATGTGGGTGTTAAAATTTTCAATTTTGGTAAGAAATATCCATTTCCCAAAATTTTTACTTCAATTAAATAGCGTTAAACTTTTGATATAAAATGAGTTCTACCATCATTTTACAACAATGAATTACGATTAAGATTTGGAAACATTTTATTTTTAAAAAAAAGATTCTATCTATTTTTTTGAAAAAGTTTATCTAACAAGAAAATCATTTTATATTTCTTTGATAATTTATGGCAAAGTAATTTTCAATACTTTTTATTTAATATCTAAGTGTTGAATTTTATTTTTTTTATAATTTACAATGTTTTTTCTTCGTAAAATTAACTTATTTAAATGTTGATTTTGAATTGGAAGAAATTTAGTCTATCAAGAAATTAAAAAAAAAAATTATGAATGGAAAAACCAAGTTTTGTATAAACAACGAAAATGATTTACTGTGGACTGTGGTGCTAAAAAATTGTAAGATGTTTTTTTTGAAAAAAAGCTAAAATTGGATAGACTTTAAATGGTAATATTTATCCTTTTAACCATAATTAATGCACTTAATTACATAAAAAATTTATACCATTGATATTTAACTAAGACAAGTGTCATCCATCTAAGCAGAAACTTGGGAGAAAAGGAGAGAAGGAAAATGAAGAGAAGCCGAATCCGTAGAAATAAAACTCACTTAAGCTTTGTTGCGCTCTTTAACGAGGGTTTAAATCCCCTTGGGCAATTATAGTAATTTTTTGTGTATATAATTGTAGATCTTTAGAAATCTATAAACTCTAAATTATGTATCTGTCTATCTCCAGAACCTATGAAGGGATGTACAAGTTGAGTTACAACTTACAAGGTTTATCTAAACCTATTAATTTCGGCATATACCTTGTATATGCGTTTAGAAATTACTAATAAACTTAAATTATTTATTTTTTGGATCAAACAAATTATATAAGTTGTTGCAAATTTACAAACTCAAGTGCACAAAATTTAAATCATGAATCTATATTTAGTTTTATGCTGATGAGAGAGTAAATTTTATTTAAAATAATCGAGGTGTATGTAGGTTAACCCGAAAAACACTGTTGCAGAATACACGTGAATGGCTGATCTGAATGGAGTAAATATTTAAGGCCGCCGTGATATATTAGTAAGGGATGCTAGCTAGCTAGCTTGAATATGTTACAAAGGGAATAATATTAATATCTTGTATCTATGTTTGTTCTGACGAAACTAGGTACGATGTACCCATAATGGTGCTGATTAAATATGTTAATTTAATTGTGATTGATTAGTTTATTGGTTAAGTTAATCGAGTTAACTCGCCCGCACGATGTTGATAACCTCGTAAAATCTTTGGGCAAACCAATAGAAACTGCTCCTTCGTATCTTCCTAAGACCTTCCTACTAACTTTGTCTTATGTTTTTTCTTATATGTCCATCTATTTTATTGGTGAGATTTATTTCATTGGAGGAATTAACAGTGATTGTTAAGAAAACGATCTAGACGTCACTCAAACCTGTCTGCTAAAACATATCTTAGCAACTTCCTTGTCATTATAGAGTTCTTTCAACAAGTAGATTCGAAATATGGTACTTAGTAAAATAGTGACAACAAATAGGATATGTACAAAGGATAGAAAGATGGAAAGTAAATGTGAAACCTAAGAATTTCCATTTGAGGAATAATGAATGGGGAGGGGGCATTAAAGTATATGATAACAATATGTGAATTCAATGTATATAAGTTAAATTGAAGAACTATAATACAGTATAAACCAAAGAATAAGATAACATGATGAGAATCAAACACTTGGGGTTTCTGTAAGTTGGAACGAACTTTTTTGTGTGTGTGTGTGTTGTTGAAAGAGAGACCAATTAGCTGATATATGTCTATCAATAAAAAAATTGCAAGTTACATACTTTCAACATTTGCTTGCTGCTTTTTAATAAAGGGAGATATGCAAGTTGCAAGCAATTATATTGCTGGTATCACCTCACCTCATTACTCTTTGTTGTGTTGTGGACTTTGAATATTTTAAGGAGATTAATTAATTAATTGCAAGTTGGAGTTGCAAGTGGATGTACTACTCATTAGCATCTTTTAATGATCCTCTTGCATCTTGTCTCGATTGTATATTTATTATTACGATTAACTTCACGCTACCTTCCACTCCAAATTACGTATCTCTTCGTTGCCTTTTTTTTTTCCTCTTTAATTATTTTTTTCTTTTGCCAAAGAATCAAATATACACATGAACATAACTATAAGAGCAATTTTAAGAACTATTGTTAGTTTGAGGTCTAATTATCAAACATAGCGATAGTTTGGATAATTATCAAGCGTCAAAATATTTTCTGAAATTTGCTTTGTCAATGATACAGGAGTTTCTGAAATTTGCAATGTATCAGTGATGCATCAATTCTCATAGTATCTGTGATATAACAATAGATAAAAAGTGAATTGTTATATCATTAATACAACGCAAATTGCAATTGTAATCACATAAATTTTAAATATATTAGTCCAAATAAATATTATGGATTAATATAATTAAATTAATGATTTAAATCCAAAAAATATGGATTTAATTAAAGTCTAAATTTTCTTGAGCTAGTCTATTAAACTGGGCTACAAATAATAAGCCCATTTTGCTAAGCCCAAGATGTCATCCTATCCTAGAGGCCCAATTTGGTGCCACAAGTCGAATGACATGGAACGCCTAGTCAAGCGAATGAGCCAATAGGATCACACCATGTGTCAAAATGATGCAGCATGCCTAGTGAAATCAAAGGCCAATCAAATGTCGTCATGTCACTTAAATCTGATTGGCTAGGAAAAACCCATCTTCACCATGACTCTTTCCTTTCCACAACTATAAATAGGGGTCTTATAATTCAAAAAAGGCACCAACAATTCTAATAAGAAGCAAGAGAAAGCTCGTGGATCAAATGCTGCAGATTTCTCTACAAAGTTCAAGCATTCAAGATCCAGCTCATCAAGATTCAAGATCAAGACCACCAGATTCAAGATCAAGCTCAAAAGTTCTTAAATTCAAGTACAAGTCAAGATCAAGTTCATTAAGATTCAAGATCAAGACCACCAGATTCAAGATCAAGCTCAAAAGCTCTTGAATTCAAGTACAAGTCAAGATCAAGTTCATTAAGATTCAAGATCAAGCTCAAAAGCCCTTGAATTCAAATACAAGTCGAGATCAAGTTCATCAAATCCATCAAGCTCAATAACATTCAAGATCAAGCTTGAGGCCCTTGAATTTATATTTGAAAAGGCGAATCAGAGGATTCATAGAGATTGTAACACTCACAAATTGAAATCAATAAAACGATTGTTCCAATATTTTCCTATCCCAATTATTATTTTCTTGATACGAATTTTATTGTCTACAAATTCTGGCACACCCAGTGGGACAATCTCTACCTCTCATCTCAACTCTCCAACTTCAAAGTTCAAGAATACCGAAATGATTTCCAAGAAGGTCAACTCTCAATCCACTGCCCCTAAGGCTGCTGATTCCAAGTACTCCGTCGAGGTAGAAAGCATCCTTGATGTTACTTTTGGAAGCTTTGTGGCTGTCACAAGGAGCAAGGCCAACATGATGGGGCAACAAACATATCTAGTGTTGACGACATCAACTCCAATTTTTAGATCTTCAACCCCAAAAAGAACAAGGTTCTCTACAAGTGCTTCAGAAGAAGGAAACAGTGTGGCAGATAAAATCAAGAAGAATCTGGCTCTACTTGATCTCTCTAGTTCAAAAAATTCTGGCACGCCATAGACAATAAAATTCATGTTAGGAAAATAATAATTGGGACAGGAAAATATTGCAACAATCGTTTTATTGATTTCAATTTGTGAGTGTTACAATCTCTCTGAATCCTCTGATTCGCTTTTTGAAATATAAATTCAAGGGCCTCGAGCTTGATCTTGAATGTTGTTGAGCTTGATGGATATGATGAACTTGATCTCGACTTGTACGTAAATTTAAGGCCTTTTGAGCTTGATCTTGAATCTGGTGGTCTTGATCTTGAATCTTAATGAACTTAATCTTGACTTGTACTTGAATTCAAGAGCTTTTGAGCTTGATCTTGAATCTGGTGGTCTTGATCTTGAATTTAATGAACTTGATCTTGACTTGTACTTGAATTCAAGAGCTTTTGATCTTGATCTTGAATCTGGTGGTCTTGATCTTGAATCTTGATGAACTGAATCTTGAATGCTTGAACTTTGTAGAGAAATCTGCGGAGTTTGATCCACGAGCTCTCTCTTGCTTCTTATTAGAATTGTTGGTGCCTTTTCTGAATTATGAGACCCCTATTTATAGTTGTGGAAAGGGAAGAGTCATGGTGAAGATGGGCTTTTCCTGGCCAATCAGATTTAAGTGACATGGCGACATTTGATTGACCTTTGATTTCACTAGGCATGCTGCATCATTTTGACACATGGTGTGATCCTCTTGGCTTATTCGCCTGACTAGGCATTCCACGTCATTCGACATGTGGCACCAAATTGGGCCTCTAGGATAGGATGACATCTTGGGCTTAACAGAATGAGCTTATTATTTGTAGCCCAGATTAATAGACTAGCCCAATAAAATTTAGACTTTAATTAAATCCATAATTTTTGGATTTAAATCATTAATCATATTATATTAATCCATAATATTTATTTGGAATAATATATTTAAAATTTATGTGATCACAAATGGCCCCACTTTAAGACTTGTCGAAGTATTTAGATCTTCGTAGACTAGACTTGAAGCATTAACTTGATGATTTAATTGAGCTCAATAATAATTCATAAATGTAATCGAATAGTGCCCAAAAAAATTAGAAACATTACCCAATGCTATTAATACTGAGTGGCCATAATAATAATAATTATTATTATTATAATAATTATCATTAAAATTATTACATGAATTCTTAAAAGATTGTATTCTTTGATTAGAGGGAATCTGTGCGTCCAAGTAAGTCCTACTCCAATATTGACTTGGCAGCAACCTTTACAGACTTAGGAAACCCACTCCTTTCAGGAGTCCAATTATTGTAGTCCCATGTCAATCAGAATTTTGCAATAATTGCCGCCTTCGAACTTCTTCTAGTTGAACTAGGAACAATCACCCTTTTCTTCTTGAATTGTAACACCAAAGTAACCTCCATTTAGGAGTGTATCACCCTCACTACTTCTCTATAAATAGGGACATGCTTTCAGTTATTTTTCCATCAGTTAGAGTGTCGCGATCCACGTCAAGGAAGCATAACGCTAGGTAATTATTTTCTTCTCCGTTTAATTTTCGTCACTTTTTCTTAGCCCAGTATGTTAGTGGTATAAAATTCATATAAAATTGTAGATATATCTAAATCATGAACGGTTTAATATTCCAGAAACTAGACTTTGAGATATACAACATATCTAAAATTCAGAGTTAAAATCCTTCAGTATCATTTTAGACAATTTTTTGAAGTTAGCCTTAACTTTTATCATGCTGAAAATTTCAGATCTGCACGTCTTTACTAGAATCTTGATATCTCGAAGCAGGAATGATGAAATCACAAGCCACTTGATTCTTATGAAAATATACATGAAGATCTATAGTATATCTGAAATTCATAATTTAATACCTTTGGGATCTTTTTGGATGTTATCTCGAAATCAACTTTGGATTTTGACGCACCAGCAGTTTCAGATTTGTGCGATGATACCAAAGAAATTGTAACTCAATGTGGGAGTATCAAAATCATGATCCACTTAATTCTATAGAAAACAGACACATGGATCTACAACATATCAAAATTTTAGAATTTAACACATCCCCGATTATTCTAGATAAAATTTTGAAGTTGACCCTAAATTCTATCTTGCAGAGAATTTCAGATTTGCGCTGTCTCACCAAATAATTTACACCATGATGTGGGAACATCACCATAAAAAAGTGTTTTGATTGGTAGGAACCAGACTTCAAGGGCTTTATTCTCACCAAAACATCTTGCCTCAAGCTTATTCGAGTTGGTGATGTATGGCTTTCGAGTTCGAAACGTCCCTACAGGTAACAATCTCTCTTTTTCTTGTGCCCCTTTTTTGTGTTGTCTTTTCCTTTCTTCTTTTGTAGGTAGACCTCAAACAAATAACATTCATGAAGGGTCGGATTAAGGTGCGAGAGTTTAACTTCACCTCCATACACTTTAAGACTGACCAATTTGGCTTCAAGTTTGGTGACTATGCAACAATTGGCTTAAGGTGCAAGAGTTTAACTTCACCTCCGTACACCTTAAGATCGACCAATTCGACTTCAAGTTTGGTGGCTATGCAACAATTGAATTAATGTGCGAGAGTTTAACTTCACCTCCGTACACTTTAAGGCCGACCAATTCGGCTTCAAGTTTGGTGACTATGCAACAATCGGCTTAAGGTGCGAGAGCTTAACTTCGCCTCCGTACACTTTAAGACCGACCAATTCGGCTTCAAGTTTGGTGACTATGCAACAATCGGCTTAAGGTGCGAGAGTTTAACTTTGCCTTTGTACACCTTAGACCGACCAATTCGGCTTCAAGTTTGGTGACTATCAACAATCGACTTAAGGTGCGAGAGTTTAACTTCGCCTCCGTACACCTTAAGACCGACCAATTCGGCTTCAAGTTTGGTGAATATGCAGCAATCGACTTAAGGTGCGAGAGTTTAACTTTGCCTCTGTACACCTTAATACTGACTAATTTGGCTTCAAGTTTGGTGACTATGCAATAATCGGCTTAAGGTGCGAGAGTTTAACTTCGCCTCCGTACACTTTAAGACTGACCAATTTGGCTTCAAGTTAGGTGACTATGCAATAATCGGCTTAAGGTGCGAGAGTTTAACTTCGCCTTCGTACACTTTAAGACTGACCAATTTGGCTTCAAGTTTGGTGACTATGCAATAATCGGCTTAAGGTGCGAGAGTTTAACTTCGCCTCCATACACCTTAAGACTAACCAATTCGGCTTCAAGTTTGGTTGCTTTACATAATAAATCCGTGAAAATGTCAGCTTAAGGTGCAAAGGGGCATATTTTTGTCCACCTTAAGGCAAGAAGATTTATAGATCATTTTAAGGATAAACACGTGAAAAAGCCAGTTTAAGGTGTAATGGGATAAATTTTTGTCCACCTTAAGTCATGGAGATTTATAGATCCTTTTAAGGATAAATTCGTAAAAATGCCAGCTTAAGGTCTAACGGGTTAAATTTCGTCCACCTTAAGGCATGGAGATTTATAGATCCTTTTAAAGATAAACCCGTGAAGAGGCCAGCCTAAGGGGTAATGGGATAAATTTTTTGTGCACCTTAAGGCATGGCGATTTATAGATCCTTTTAAGGATAAATCCGTAATGATGCCAACTTAAGGTCCAAAGGAACAAATTTCGTCCACCTTAAGGCATTGAGATTTATAGATCCTTTTAAGGATAAACCCATGAAAAGGTCAGCTTAAGGTGCAAAGAGACAAATTTTGTCCACCTTAAGGCCTGGAAATCTAGGAGGCTTTGATTTGAAGACTTGGAGATTTTAATAACTTCAACTTGCAAATTTGGCGGTTTTGGAGGTTCAGCTTTCAAATTTTGTAGTTTTGGAGACTTCAACTTGCAGACTTGGCAAATTTGACAACGTCAACTTGCAGACTTTGTAAATTTAAAGACTTCAGCTTACAAACTTAGCAGATTTGGAGACTTCAGCTTGCAAACTTGACAAATTTGATGACGTCAACTTGTAGACTTTGCAGATTTAAAAACTTTAGCTTGCAAACTTGATAGATTTTTTTGAATTTAAACTATAGGCTTGATACATTTGTGCCCTCAGTTGTAGGCTTGGAGAACTTTAGCATTCCAAATCCCATCGAATAACCTCATTTTTCTTTTGAAGGGTTGCCCCCATTGAGCGATGAATATTTGGTGTAAGTCCAAAATTTTATGAGAATACTTGCTGACTTAAATTTTATGTGACAGATCAAGAGGGAACATGTATATTTTTGACACTCATGCAACTGAACTTAAAATGAAACTCTAAGTGCCTACTTACTTCGGTGAATAGGATCAAGTCACAGTGTAGTTCTGGTCGGGTGACTTTTTTCTTGTGTCCTCCCTTTTGCCTAGGTTACCTCTTTCAAGGTTTTCAACCTAGCGGACCTTTTTTTTTTTAAGCTATACACAATTTATACTCTTGCGGGCCAGGAGTGGACATGCAGTTTATGTTCGTACCTTAAGGAGCATCATCTTCCCTCAAGGATAGTACTTCTTCAAGAATTTAGCATTAATAGAACCAATTTTCAAGCCATTTGCATCAACAAGCTTGTAAGCGCCATTTGAATATGCCTCTTGTATGACGTATTATCCATTTCACTTCGAGGTGAATTTGCCCCTAGACTTATGAGAAGTGATAATAGGCCTTCTTACTGCAAGGACTTGATCTCCAACTTGAAAGCACCTCAAGCGAACCTTTTTGTTGAAAGAACAAGATAGACGAGCTTAATAACATTCAAGATTTTGTTGAGCCTCTAGCCGTTTTTCATCAAGAGCTTCTAACTCTTCTAGACGCAGTCAAACACTTTCTTCTTCAGTGTTCCCTTCTTAAATAACAAGTCTTAAAGACGGAATTTGACGCTCGAGTGGTAGGACGGCTTAAACTCCAAAAGCAAGTGAGTATGGGGTTGCTTGTGTTAGTGTGCGATATGTCGTCCTATATGCCCATAAAGATTCTTCCATTCGTTCATGCCAATCTCATTTGGATTTGGAGATGACTTTCTTCAACAGGTTGCATAAAGTTTTATTGAAAGCCTCGACTAGACCATTGGCGATAGCATGGTACATAGAAGAATTACGCTGCTTGAAACCAAAGAGATCACAAATCTTGTTCATCAACTTGTTATCAAATGGCTTGCCGTTGTCGATTATTATGTACTGAGGGATTCCAAAGCTGTAAATGATATTCACTCGAATAAAGTCCGTAATATTCTCCTTCTTCATTTCTTTGAGAGCAACAACTTCAACCCATTTTGAGAAATAATCTGTCGCAACCAAGATGTACAAGTGTCCACCAGAAGATTTTAGTAGTGGTCCAACGATATCCAATCCCCAAGAGTTGAAAGGCCAAGATGCAATAGTTGGGTGTAATACTTTAGGAGGCTGGTGTATGAAGTTCGCATGAAGCTCACAAGCCTTGCATCTTCTATCATAATCCAAGCAATCTTTCACCATCGTTGGCCAATAGTATCCCATCCTTTTTATTAAAAGTGGAGCTTTTGTCCAGACTGATGAGATCCACATACTCCCGAGTGTGCTTCCTGCAAAGCTTGAATTGCTTCTTCCTCTCCCAAACATCTCAAGAGTACTCCTTCAAATAATCTTTTGTATAGCGTGTCCTTGTAGTAAAGGAAGCAAGGTGAACGGCAACGGATGTCAGTCTTTCTTTTTGGATCTTCTGGAAGTATTTCATAACACATGTAGTCAATAATTAGTTGTCGC
Source organism: Capsicum rhomboideum (assembly GCA_031232105.1). Classification (NCBI taxonomy): domain Eukaryota; kingdom Viridiplantae; phylum Streptophyta; class Magnoliopsida; order Solanales; family Solanaceae; genus Capsicum; species Capsicum rhomboideum. The sequence goes on from CP124711.1 coordinate 109,694,805, forward strand.
CAATCCTTCTTCACGGCTTCAAACACAGCGACGAGATGCTCAAGTTTGTTTTCTGTATATTCCACTTCATCCATTGGTGGTACTGCCCATTCTTGGAGGATTGTAACTCGTGTTTGATTTGGAAGAGTTAGGGTTGAAGCCAAGGTAGCCAAGGCATCGACTTGCTTATTTTCCTTCCTTGGCATGTGTTGGAGAGTCACTTCTCCAAGCCATCCTATCAACTTTTGATCATAATTATTATATGGGTGTAGCTCAGGCTTTTTGACTTCATAGTCTCCCAAGAGTTGTTTGATCACCAGTTGAGAGTCACCAAAGACTTGTAATTACAGTTACTTTATGTCGACAACCATTTTAAGTCCGAGTATTAAGGCTTGATATTCAGGGACATTGTGTCAAAGTAAAAGAGTATGGGATAACCTCTTCTTGTAGAGTGACAAACACTACACCAACACCAGCTCCACCACGATGTGCTGCACCATCAAAATACATCTTCCATGGTGGTCGAATTTCAACAACATGTTGCATCCTCATCAGGAAGTTCATCAATTAGCTTCCAATCATCAGGTATTGGGGGGTCTGCCAAGAAGTCTGCTAATGCTTGTCCTTTTACGGCCTTTTGAGGGATGTACATGATCTCAAACTATTGAAACTGAAGGTACCACCTTGCAAGTCGGTCACTTAGGACTGATTTTGACATCACAAACTTGATGGGATTTGCTCTAGACACAAGACGTACAACATGATCTTGAAAGTAGTGTTTTATTTTTTGGATTGAGAAGACCAGTGCCAAATACAATCTTTCAATAGAGGAATAATTCAACTCATTTGGAGTCATCATTATGCTCAGGTAGTAAAGAGAATTCTCTTTTCCTTCACTATTCTCCTGGGCTAATAGTGCTCTAACTGACCTTTCTTGTGCTACGATATAGAGAATCAACGGTTTTTCAGGTATAGGCGCCGCAAGAACTGGAGGCTTCATCAAGTATGATTTGATAATTTCAAAGGCCTTACTACAATCTTGATCCCATTCGAAAGGGGCGCCTTTCTTTATGAGATGGCTAAATGGTTGACATTTTTCGGCCAGATTTGAGATGAACCTCCTTAACTATGCTAGCTTTCCTTGAAGACTCTTTAACTCATGAATGTTTTGAGGCTCGAACATCTTCAAAATCGCATCGACCTTGGCTTGATCGATTTCAATTCTTCGGTGTCGTACAATAAATCCAAGGAACTTTCTAGAAGTAACTCCAAAGGCACACTTCAACGGGTTCATCCTAAGTTGATATCATCGGAGTAACTCAAACACCATTCTCAAGTCTTTCAAGTGGTCATTCCTCTTTTTTGACTTTACTACTAAGTCATCCACATAGCATTCAACGTTCTTGTGGAGTTGGTGGTCGTCAAAGATATTTTGCATAGCCCTTTGATAAGTAGCACCAGTGTTCTTCAAACCAAAAGGCATCACCTTGTAGCAATAAATACCTTTGGGCATACGAAATACAGTGAGCTCTTCATCCTTTGGTGCCATGCCTATTTGGTTATAGTCGGATGATCCATCCATGAAAGACATTGCCTCAAAACTAGTAGTAGCATCAACTCTAGAATGGGGATTGGAAACTCATCCTCAGGAAATGCATTGTTGAGATCCCTGAAGTCAACACAAACTCGAATTTGACCATTCTTATTCCGCACAGGAACAATGCTTGATATCCATGTGGGGTACTTAACTTCATGAATAAATCCAGCTTCAATTAGGGTCAACTTCAAAAATTTATCTAGAACAATCAGAGAATTTTGGATATGTTGTAGATCATGTGTCTGGTTTCTATAGAATCAAGCAAATCATGATTTCAATACTCCCACATTGATATATAATTTTTTTGGTATCATCGCACAAATCTGAAACTGCTGGTGCGTCAAAATCCAAAGTTGATTTCGAGATAACATCTGAAAAGATCCCAAAGGTATTAAATCATGAATTTCAAATATGTTATAGATCTTCATGTATAGTTTTGTAAGAATCAAGTGTCTTGTGATTTTATCATTCCTACTTCGAGATATCAAGGTTTTAGTAAAGACGTGCAGATCTGAAATTTTCAGCATGATAAAAGTTAAGGCTAATTTAAAAAAATTGTCTAAAATGATATTGAAGGATTTTAAATCTGAATTTTGGATATGTTGTAGATCTCGAAGTTTAGTTTCTATAATATTAAACCGTCCATGATTTCGATATTTATATAATTTTATATGAATTTTATACCACTAACATGTTGGGCTAAAAAAAGTGACGAAAATTAAAAGGAGAAGAAAATAATTACCTTGCATTATGCTTCCTTGACGTGAATCGTGACACTCTAATTGATGGAAAAATAACTGAAAGCATGTCCCTATTTATAGAGAAGTAGTGAGGGTGGTACACTCCTAAATTGAGGTTACTTTGGTGTTACAATTCAAAAAGAAAAGGGTGATTGTTCCTAGTTCAACTAGAAGAAGTTCGAAGGCAACAATTATTGCAAAGTTCTGATTGACGTGGGACTACAATAATTGGACTCCTAAAAGGAGTGGGTTTGCTAAGTCTGTGAAGGTTGCTGTCAAGTCCATATTGGAGTAGGACTTACTTGGATGCACAAATTACCTCCAATCAAATGAATACAATCTTTTAAGAATTCATGTAATAATTTTAATGATTATTATTATTATTATTATTATTATTATTATTATTATTATGGCCACTCAATATTAATAGCATTGGGTAATGTTCCTAATTTTTTGGGGCACTATTCGATTACATTTATGAATTATTATTGAGCTCAATTAAATCATCAAGTTAATACTTCAATTCTAGTCTACGAAGATCTAAATACTTCGACAAGTCTTGAAGTGGGAGCATTTGTGATCACATAAATTTTAAATATATTAGTCTAAATAAATATTATGGATTAATATAATTAGATTAATGATTTAAATAAAAAAAATGAATTTAATTAAAGTCTAAATTTTATTGGGCTGGTCTATTAATCTGGGCTACAAATAATAAGCACATTTTGCTAAGCCCAAGAAGTCACCCTATCCTAGAGGCCCAATTTGGAGCCACATATCGAATGACGTGGAACGCCTAGTCAAGCGAATGAGCCAATAAGATCACACCATGTGTCAAAATGATGCAGCATGCCTAGTGAAATCAAAGGCCAATCAAATGTTGCCATGTCACTTAAATCTTATTGGCTAGGAAAAGCCCATCTTCACCATGACTATTCCCTTTCTACAACTATAAATAGGGTCTCATAATTCAGAAAAGGCACCAACAATTCTAATAAGAAGTAAGAGAGAACTCGTAGATCAAATGCCACAAATTTCTCTACAAAGTTCAAGCATTCAAGATCTTATTCATCAAGATTCAAGATAAAGACCACCAGATTCAAGATCAAGCTCAAAAGTTCTTGAATTCAACTACAAGTCAAGATTAAGTTCATTAAGATTCAAGATCAAGACCACCAAATTCAATATCAAGCTCAAATGCCCTTGAATTCAAGTACAAGTCGAGATCAAGTTCATCAATTCCATCAAGCTCAACAACATTCAAGATCAAGATCGAGGCCCTTGAATTTATATTTGAAAAGGCGAATAAGAGGATTCATAGAGATTTTAACACTCACAAATTGAAATCAATAAAATGATTGTTGCAATATTTTTCTGTCCCAATTATTATTTTCTTGACCCGAATTTTATTGTCTACAGCAATATCACTGATACAAAGCAAATTTCAAAAGTTATTGTATCACTAGTATGAAGTGTATTTATTTTAGAAACTGTTGTATCACTGCTACAGAGCGAACTTCAAAAGCTCTTGCAATGTTTGGTAATTTTTTCAAAACTTTTGGTACGTTTGATAAATATAATAGATAAGTTTACCTTTTAGGTAATTATCCCAAGTACGAATGTGCAAAATAAGGTTTTCCCTATAAGATACTACCTCCATTCACTTTTTTAGTTGTCCACTATTCTAAAAGCAGATTTTCACTTCAACTTTTCACTTTTAAAATATCAAAGAAATACCTCTGGGATCCACCTTAAATGCCCTTGAATTATTGAATTTGGTACAAAAATGCCCTTTGTTAACCGTTCGACTCTAAAATATCACTGTCGTTAATGTATTGGTCCTAAAATGCCCTTATTTTTAACGGCCACATTTAAAAATATGGAACATGGCCTAAAATACCCTTGAACTATTGAATTTGGTACAAAAATACCCTTTGGAATGCCATTCAGATATTGGCACAGGCCATGAACGTGTAGGTTAATCAGCAGGTAACAGTCCCTGCTAACTCAAGTTGGGTTAGTTACTTCCAAGTTAGGAACTTTTTTCTTATGAACCTGCCTGAGTTATTTAGGTCGAAGGTTGAGGAAGACCCACCAAATTTTATTGATGAGGTGAAAAAAATTCCCCAAGTTATGCAGGTGAATGGGGTTGAAGGTGTTGAGCCAGCTTCCTATTAGCTCAAGGATGTAACTCATCTATGGTATATTCAATGGAAAGACAGTCATGGTAGAAATATGGCTCCATCAGTGTGGGAGGACTTTGTTGATGCTTTTTTGGATCGGTTCTTCACTAGAGAGTTGAGGGAGGCAAAGACTGAGGAGTTTATGAAGTTAAGGTGGGGATCCATACTGTTACAAAATATGGCCTGAAGTTCACTCAGCTTTCTAGGTATGATCTAGAGATGGTGGCTGAGCCAAGGGACAAAATGAGCAAGTTTGTTTATGGGGTTTAGATTTAGTTAAGAAGGAGTGCAGGTCTGCTATGTTGATTCATGATATGGATATCTCCAGATTGATGATCCATGCCTAGCAGATTGAGGGAAAAAAATTGAAGGAGAGGAAAAGAAAGAATAAGAGGGCTAGGATAGGTAACTTTAAGTATAATTAGCAGACTGGTGGTGGGAATTGATATTCATTTCAACATAAATCATCAGTATCAACACATTCATCAGCTAGTCTTACGTCTTCATCACCCATACCCCGACATAATCAGAAGACTAGAGCATCAAGCTTTAGATCTTAGAGAAGTGTTACAGGGGGGCATACCTACCCTAATTGCAGTAAGTGAGGTAGAAACCATCTGGGGGAGTTCTTGATTTGTAAGGATGCTTGTTTTGGTTGTGGCTAGACATGTCACAGGATAAAGGATTGCCCCTCTGCCAGATAGCACAATAGAGGTAATTGAGCCCAGTCTACCTCTTCAGTAGCTTCAGCAAGTCGCCCAGTTCAGGCTAGTGCCAATTCTAGTGTAGGTGATGAACAGTGCCAGAATCACTTTTATGCACTTTTATTTGCTATGATTAGGAAAGTTCTCTAGATGTGGTTATTGGTACATTATTATTCTTCCACCTTGATGTTTATACATTATTAGACCCTATGGCTACATTATTTTTCGAGACCTCTTATGTTGCCATTTATTTTGGAGTCAGTCCAGAACAACTCCTAGAAGTATTTTCTATTTCCACTCCAGTTGGTGAGTCAGTCATAGCTAAACAGGTTTATAGAGATTGCCCAATCTCAGTTCTTCATAGAGTCACCACAATTGATTTAGTTTAGTTAGGCATGCCAGATTTTGATATCATTCCTAACATAGATTGGATACATTCCTGTTATGCTTCAGTCAACTGTAGAACCAGAGTCATAAGATTTCAGTTTCTATATGAGCCAATTTTAGAGTGGAAGAGTAGTCATTCAGTGCTTATAGGTTTCTTCATCTCTTATCTTAAGGCAAGAAAGATAATTTCTAAAGGGTGCATCTATCATCTAGTTCGGGTTAAGGACTCTAAGTCTGAGACCCCAACTAGTCAATCAACTCTAGTAGTCAGTGAGTTTCTAGAGGTGTTTCCTAAGGATTTACACATAGTTCCTCCTAAATGAGAGATTGACTTCGGAATAGGCCTTCTTCTAGATATGCAACCCATATTTATTCCTCCTTACAAAATAGCTCTAGTTGAGCTTAAGGAATTAAAGGAATAGTTAAAAGACCTCTTAGATAAAGGTTTCATCCAGCCCAGTATTTCCCATAGAGTACTTCAGTCCTCTTCGTATGAAAAAATGACTATTCTTTCAGAATATTTATTAATTACCGTCAGTTAAACAAAGTCACAATCCAGAATAAGTATCTCATTCCCAAGATTGATAATCTATTTGACCAGCTTTAGGGTACCAATTGTTTCTCTAAGATGGATCTCAGATCCGGTTATCATCAGCTCAAAGTTAGGGAATGTGACATTTCAAATACAAACTTTAGAACTCGGTATGGTTACTACAAATTTTGTATTATGTATTTTGGATTAACAAATGCTCCTATAGCTTTTATAGACTTGATGAACATGGTGTTCAAATAGTATTTGGATATGTTTCTCATTATGTTCATAGATGACATTCTTGTCTACTCCCGAAGTGAGGAGGAGCATTCAAGTTATTTGAGAAGTTTGTTGCAGAATTTCAAGGACCACCAGTTGGTCAATAAGTTCAGCAAGTGTGTGTTTTGTTTGAGTTCAATTACATTCCTTGGTCATGTTGTGTCTAGTGAAGGTGTTTAGGTAGACTCTCAAAAGATAGAGACAGTGAAAAACTGGCCTAGACCCACTTCTCCGTTAAACATTAGGAGTTTTTTGGGCTTGGCTGGTTATTACAAGAGGTTTATTAAGGGGTTCTCGTATATTGCTGCCCCATTAACTAGGCTAACTCAGAAAAAAGGTTTAAGTTTTAGTTTTTCAAGGCTTATGAGAAGGGCTTTCAGGAGTTGAAGGCTAAACTTATTTCTGCTCCAGTCTTGACTTTGCCAGAAGGTTCCATGGGTTCGTAGTCTATTATGATGCTTCTAGAGTTGGCCTTGGTTATGTTTGATGCAGAATAGTAAGTTCATTGCTTATGCTTCAAAACATCTTAAGGTTCATGAGAAGAACTACCTGACTCATGCTCTTGAGTTAGCACCAATAGTTTTTGCCTTAAAGATTTGGAAACACTACTTGTATGGTGTTTATATTGATGTGTTCATGGATCATTAGAGTCTTTAGTATGTATTCAGTCTAAAGGATTTGAATCTTTGACATAGAAGGTGGCTTGAGCTTCTTAAGGATTATGGCATGATCGTGACTTACCATCCTAGTAAAGCCAATGTAGTGGCTGATGCTCTTAGCGGGTTGTCCATAGGTGTTGTGGCCCATGTTGAAGAAGAGAAGAAGAATTATCTAGAAATGTTCATAGGCTTGCTCGATTAGGGGTTCGTCTTAAATATTCAGTGGATGGTGGTGTTATTGTAGACACGTGATTTTTGACTCTTCCCGTGCTTTAACCTATTTTTAGCACTAAATATTTATTTTTATCTAATTTTTATTTTAGTTTTTATTTCATGTTTAGTAGGTTTTCTTTGAAAAAAATTTGTGAAAAAAGATGGTAAAATAGTCACATTTTAGGATAAGTTTTGTTTTTAGTTTTTGAAAGAAAAGAAAATGTTCAAAAAAAAATGTTTTTCTTTAATTTAGGTTTTAATAAATAAGCTAGTGATTTTTGATTTCTTAATTATATTTTTTTAGTATAGCTATTTTACTTTTCACATACTTTTGTAGGTTCCAAATATTCAAATAATATAATTATATTATATTATTATTTAAAAAAAATTAATTAAAAAATTTAAAAAAGAAAAAATGTCCTAACTAAAACTACCCCCCCTGCACGCCCATTTCCCCCATTCCCTCAACCCATTTTCCCTCACTTCCCCACTCCCTCACAAACACACACACGACAACACACACACACCCCTTACACACTACTACACACATATTATATATACACACACAACACTTAGTAGAACGGAGAGAAAAACAATGAAAGAGACAGAAAACAAAAGAGATAGCAAAAGGAGTTAGAAAAAAAAGAGGAAAAGATAGAAACAAAGGGAAAAAAAAACAAGATCAAAAGTAAAATAAAAAAAAACAGTAAGGTACGAGAAAAAAAATACTACTTGAATGAAAAAGAAAGGAAATAGTGGTGAGTTGAGTTCGGGTTCCATTCGAGTTTTCGGTGACGGCGTTCTTGCTTCTACGCTTGGTTTAATTCGTCACACAGTTTTTTATCCAATCTTGTATTATTATGTTATAAGTTTTAATGTGAATCAAGCATGAATAAAATTGTCTAAATGGTTTTATGTGTTATTTAGTATGTGTGGTTTATTAATTATGCGAGCCTTCATTCTTGATACGAGTTACTGAATACTTATATGTTTATACTAGATTTGAAGTTCAACATTTCTTTTGTCGGATTTACATTGCAAGATTTCTAGTTAAATGTTAACATAAAAAATTAACATATAAAAAAAACAAAAAAAACACGAGGGTGGTTTTATTTTTAATGATAGCATCTATCCTTATAAACTACTATTCAAAATGCTCAAGATCCTTACATATTACCCTCTCTAGATTGAAGGATAAAATAAAAGTCAGTGTATTCGACAAATTATAACTAGTCGGGTTAAACGAATATGTTAGCTTAAAATAGATGCTAAAGATATACTATATATATTTCACTACTTCTAGTTTACTTATTCTATTTTGTTTTTATTTTATTTTGGAAATTCGCATGTAATGTGTATGAATATGGGGGTTAGTATATTTGCTGGAAACGGTTAGCTAGCAACACAAAGATTTGCATGCAAAAAGAATCTGAACTTTTCCTACTTAAATTTTCATTTCGTAAAACTTTTATTTGTTTTCCTTTGTTTTGGTGTTTAACCATGTTGAAGTTGCTTGTTAAGTATTCTTTGTTGGATTTGATGATCACGTGGGTCATAGATGCACTCATTTTAGCACGCTAGTTAATTGTGTACATCATATCCGGGAAAAATAAGCATGAATTGTTAAAGTAAACGGTTGGGTTATTAGATTCCTCCAACAGTAATTAGCCTTTCTTTTAAAAGTAGTTTTTTTTTAGTTATTATTATTATTATTATCATTATTATTATTATTATTATTATTATTATTATTATTATTATTATTGTTATTATTATTATTATTATTATTATTATTATTATTATTACTATTATTATTATTATTATTATTATTATTATTATTTGTGAAATCACTCGCCATTAAGTTTATTTTATTACATTATTAGAATCAAAATGTTCGGACTTGTTTAAAAAAGAATAACACAATTTAGAATTATGGTTTGACATTGGTTATATAACTTGGAGCAGTCTTGGGCCTAAAATTATTATTGTTCAGGGACTAATTTATTAATTAATGGTGAGAGAGTGAGACAAGTTGTGATTAATTCAAGACCATCGCATAAAGAGAAGAAAAGAGAGGAAAAATTAATAGTGGGAGATAAGAAAAATAAGTCATAAAAGAGTAAAAGAGAAGAACGAATTTAAATTAATACTATATCGAGGTTGATCATGTATGTGGTTACGTTTCTTGATCAATTTCTGTAACTACCAGGCTTTGTGTGTGGTTACGCTCCTCGGCCAAAAACATAAATCACAGTTTCTCTCGTAATCCTTAGGTAAATCGAATAGGTAAGCAAACCTAGTTTATCCAAGAAATAACATAGGTCGAATATAAGTTAATAAAGCGACCGTGCTAGAACCACGGGACTCGAGGGATGCCTAACACCTTCCCTTCGGTCAATAGAATTTCTTATCCGAATTTCTAGTTCGCAGACCAATATTAAAGAGTCAACTTCCTTTTGATTAGGGATTCAAAAAGGTGACTTGGAACACCATAACTCAATTCCAAGTGGCGACTCTGTAAATAAAATAATCCCTATTCAATACCGTCACTTTAATTGGGAAAACCCTTCGACCTAGAACGAAAAAGGGGTATGACATCTCTGGCAACTCTGCTGGGGACCATTAACTAGAATTTGAGCTTTGTATATTGACTTATTTTTGACTTTCTTTAATTCTTGGATATATTGTGTTTGTTGGCCTAATGTGCTCTTTGCTTGTTTGTTTACCGCTTTAATATTATCTGAATTGCAATATAAACTGTCTTCTTTTGTGCACCCATCTGAGTCTCTGAATATACCTAGCACTATTTACTGTGTGTGCGGCTATGCTCCACAAAAACCTTCTATTTGAGACGAACCAGTGTTCGGTTACGCTCCTGGTTTAAGGAATATTAGTCACACTTGTTAGGCGGGGTCGGATCACCAGTAGAACCGGAATAGCTTTGCTACCGTTAAACTGACCCTCCCCGATCCGATTTATCTACTTGGATAAGTCAGTCTAGACACCATCTCCATCAGGTTAAACTTCGTAGAACTGAAACTCAGAGGCGACCATCCCTATTGGGCTACGCTTTATCTGCATCATGTGCATTTGACTTAGTGGGACTCGGCACAGGGGTCGGGTCTGTCTAGGACAGGTGTCCCTCTTTATATGACCAATATGTGCATCTTATGTGCTCTTTGACATTTATTTGGAAGACCCGTTCAATTGTTGACCGGCTTTAGGCAACTTAATGAAATAGAAAAAAGGTAATTTTGAAATAGAAATAGATATAGATATTTGAGAAATAAAATAGGAAAAATCACCCATTTATTGAGGGTCATTTTGAAAATATGACTAACTTCATTATTATTTTCTTATCCTCAAATTTATTATTTATACATATACCCTAATAGCCCGGAACCTTTAGAGGTCATGAGGTTGAGTTTTAAAGAAAATTTTCATATGCATGTATCTTAATAACCCTGAACCTTTAGGGGTCATGAATTTGAGTTTTGCAGAAAATATATAAAATAATTGTATTTTTCTTCTAGGTTACTATTGTTATTATTGTCATATATTTTTTATTTTTTTTATACTTGGTTGCATCTTGTTCCCCCAAGCTCCTGTTTGAGATTATATAGAGGTCTATCTTTGAAAAATGTCCATCTAGGGTTGGTATATACAAAAGTCAGTCCCTAAAAATAAAACAAAAATAATAAAATAAGAAAAAAAATCTTTGCTTTTGTGCATCTTTTCTTACTATTAAACAAATTTGTATCTAGGTAGATGTTAACATTTTTTATTTTTCTCAAAAGGTATAACATGAATCCACGAACTAGAGGAAAGTGTGAGAAAAGGCCCAGGGTTGAAGGGATACCAAAATTTATGATCGTCGATCAGACTCCTCTACTTTTGTGGCAATGGTGGAATGGAATGGAGGAGCAGGACAAGAGGATAGTAAAGGACTATTTGGGGCATCTTGTGCACATAATGGAAATTAATCCTAGAAGAGACGTGTTTGAAGCATTGATTGAAGCTTGGGATCACAACAACAATGTGTTTCGTTTCTCAAACTTTGAGATGACCCCTACTCTAGAGGAATTAGCAACCTTCATGGGGGTAGGCACCATTCTCCGAGGTTCAGATCTTCAAAACAAGAGACCTATAGTTCCTAAGAATGTGGATGGGATCAAGTTCTTGAAATTACTGAATATCAATCAGATGAATATAGCAAGTTTGAAGGAAGGTTGGATTTCTTTGGAATTTTTATTCCAGAGATTTGGTCGAGAGGAAGGATTCGAGGAGTATCAGGGTCAATTGTACAACAAAGGGAACTTGCAAGAATGGAAGAAACACAGTCGCTTTGCTTTCATGGTTGCATTGTTAGGGAGGATGGTTTTTCCAGAGCATGATGGAAATATTGATATCAGTCTAGCTGGAGTAGTGAAAGCACTAACCACGATGGATAACCCCACTCTTGTACCTATGATTTTTGGGGATGTCTTTCGCGCACTAACCAAGTGCAAAAAGGGTGCCACATACTTTGAAGGGTGCAATATTTTCCTGCAGATATGGTTTCTGGAACACTTCTATTATTACCCTTATGATCCGGGAGCCAGCGACTGGTTAAATCGTGTGACTAGTCATGAAGAGAGGGCCAATAAAAGTAAACTCCCAATCAGGATCAAGGCATGCAAGGAGAAGGTTTCAAAGCTGACTGACGATCAGATTATCTGGAACTACTACTGGTTCCCAGCCCAAGATGTCATATATATGTCCTCATACCATTCATTTTTGGTGTTGATTGGGTTTAGAGGGGTCCAACCTGATGTGCCGCTTCAAGTAATGCGCCAATTGGGTCGACTTCAAGAGATTCCTCGTAGAAAGAACATGGGTGAATTCATGTATGGCACTCCTCCAGGTTTTTTGTTTGATAGTGATGAGATAGTAAAGTTTTGGTATGGGAGTATAATATCTGAGAAGAGTGAAATGGTGGAAGATCGTGATAAGGGGAAAGTAGTTCCTGGGTACCTTTCATGGTTGTATAGCCTTTCCCCACTTGAAGAGGGGCCCGAAGATTCTGGGAAAAGAAAATGAGATAAGAATCAGAGGTTCGAGCGAGAGTCAGACAAGCCCGTCTTGAGGTGGAACACGAATTTCAAAAGAAATTGAACGAGCAGCAAGATGAATATGAAGCAAGAATCGCACAGACTCGGGAAGAAATGGAAAGATACCAACAGTTAGCTCTCCAAGTTGTGAAACAGGACCTAAGGTGCGTCAAACAAAAATACGATCAATTGGAGAAAGAGTTGGGGAACAAAGTGGAGTTGGCACAGAGAAAAGCCGAGGTAGACAAACACTTGATTCAAGTTTTGCAAGAAGATTTGGGTATCATTGAGGTGGCAATGGGGCAACAACAGGATGAGTTTGAGAATGAAAAGACCAAATTAATGTACACCCAAGATAGGCTTCAGGCTCAAGTGAAAGCCTCCATGGAACGAGAGAGGGAAATTGCCAAGCGCTTCACAGCTTATCAGGAAAAATTTGAAAGTGAGAAAAAACTGTGGGAGATTGAGTGTGGTGCACTTCACCACCAAGTGGAGGAGCCTCAGGAACGAGAGGATGGTTTGAGGCAGGCAGTCTACACTTTTCAAGGTTGGTTGCAGAACTGCCACGAAAATATGAAAGAAGCTAAAGAGCTAGTGCTTTGGCTTAAGGACATTCTCGTCGATGTATATGCTGGTTATCTCCACCGTGATGACGAAAGTTTGGGAGAACATGCACGTGTTCTCGCCCCACATCTGCCAAAGGCATTATCCAGAATATACTCCAGTCTAGGAGGGCAGTAGAGGCCACAAAGAGAGCCTTGAAGAAGACATCCTTTATTATGGTCCTTTTGGAGTCTGTCTCTTTTTAGCTATTTGATCTTATCTTAGCTTTTTTAAATTTTTAGTTATTTCGAGTCCATAGCAATTTTTAGTACTTCTATCGTTTCCTTCATTTGAGTATTGTAGAGTGCTTATTTGAAATGAATGGAAAAGATTTTATTTTCTTTTCTTTTTTTAAAAAAATAAAATAAAAAAATCTTTATTTATTTTATTATATGTATTATAAAAAAATAAAAAATAAATATATATATATATATATATATACTCTCTGATTTGTTATTTCTTTGAACTACGCAATGCTCTGATTCATGTCCCGACATGATACGTAGGCAACCCTACAACGGGTTCGATCAAAGCTTTTCAAAAAAATAAAATAATAATAATAATAATAATAAATATATATATAGAAAAAGAAAATAAGCCTAGATAAGCCGGGATGAAACATAAGGCCTCCCATATTAAGATGGGAAATGCATTTAGAGGCATAACATACGATGTGTTATATAATTTTAAATGTGCAACACTCACCCATTTGTCACTTGTCACAGAAAAGGTTAAAATTTTGTAAGGTGGTTGGTTTGTGGTTACACTGGCATCTCATCCGTACAATACCAGATCCAAAGGAAAGGGAAAAAAGGCACACAAAGAGGGGATAAAGTCTGACAATGAAGAATACCAAAATTAGTTGATTCAACAAGAAGTTGCATCGATAGAAGAGAATAAGTTATTGAAACAGAAAATAGCAGAAATGTATCAAGCCTGGATAAATGGGCAAGCGCTCCCTTCCTCAATTCCTGGACTTTTGAACACGACTGTCCCAATTTCCACTCAGGCCCAAACTGATGATCCATTTTACCCACTAGGATTCAACCCATATACTAATGTGCCTAACACAGTTGGGACTTCCACTGTGCGACCCCCAAATCCATCTCTCACAAATAACTCGCTCTTTATTCCCGTAGTACCAACTACTGTAGATCCTCAACCAAAGCTGATACCGAAGTCTGGGGGTGAGCTGCCTCGTGATCAATTCTATTCCACTGGAGTAACTTTTAAGGTCCCAGAATCCTCCAATCCTACTTATCTGCACAACTCCTATTGTGATCGAAAGGGCGACAAAGAATGAGGAACAAGAGGAGATGGATAAAAAAATGAGAAGTTTAGAGCAGAGCATGAGGAACATGCAAGGACTAGGAGGGAACAAGAGTGTTTCTTACAAAGATTTGTGCATGTTCCCCGATGTCCATTTGCCTCTAGGCTTCAAAACCCCAAAGTTTGACAAGTACGACGGCCATGGTGATCCTTTAGCTCATTTGAAAAGGTTTTGTAATCAACTAAGAGGAGCAGGGGGAAAAGAAGAGCTACTTATGGCTTATTTTGGAGAGAGTTTAACAGGGATAACTTCAGAATGGTTTATCGATCAAGATATCTCTCGTTGGCATGTTTGGGATGACTTGGCTCGGGATTTTGTCCAGCAATTTTAATACAATATTGACATAATTCCAGATCGCACCACACTTTCCAACCTGAGGAAAAAGACTACTGAGGGTTTCCGTGAATATGCTATTAAGTGGAGAGAGCAAGCTGCTAGAGTTAAGCCCTCAATCAAGGAGTCAAAGATGATTGATATTTTTCTCCAGGCATAGTAACCTGACTACTTTCTTCATTTGCTTTCTGCTGTTGGAAAAATTTTTGCTGAGGTTATTAAGGTTGGCGAAATGGTGGAAAATGGAATTAATTCCGGAAAGATTATGAGCCAAGCTACTTTAAAAACTACGCCGTAGGCGATTCAAAATGGCTCGGGAGGTATTGGGTGAAAGAAAAGAAAAGAGGACGTGGCTACCATTGGGTCAGGGCCACGACAAACTCCGAGAGGTTTGCCTCACCAATACGCACAATATCAACCCCAGATATATACCCAAGCCCCATATAACCACCCATAACACTACCCACTATATTCCATACCATCCCCTCAGTATCCCATTTATAATGCACAGTTATATGCCCAACCCTCTTCTTACCCGCAATGGCGTGCACCAGCCCCTCAAAATCATCCTCCACTCCCACAAGTTTACCAAGGCCCTCCTAAGCCTAATTTTTGACCTAGGGTAGAGTATAAAAAGTGTAACATAGCCAAAGATAATTTCACTCCTAATGGAGAATCGTATGCTAGCTTATTTTAGAGGCTGAGGGCCTTGAATGTTTTGAGCCCAATTGTGAGGAAAGTATCAAACCCTCCCTAAAAAATGTGGATTATTCTCGAAGATGCACATATTGTTCTGATGCCCCAGGGAACGATACATAGAAATGTTGGTTCTTGAAAAAAGCTATCCAAGAGCTGATTGGTACACAACAAATCGTGGTGCAAAACTCGGATGCTCCAAACATCAATCAAAACCCACTGCCAATCCATACTGAAACAAACATGCTTGAGTTGATACACGACGGCGAAGAATCTAAAATTTCCTGCAAGCCTATCATTAAGATCAAAAGTGATGAGGAAAAGACAACAAATGTGGTGGATTTGACAAAAGTAGTATCTTCAGGAGTGAACGAGACGCTCGTAAAGCCCAAACAGTCGAATACTCCCATGATTATTATGAAAGGAGCTGCAAAAAGCACTGGGGCAAGTCAGATTAGCTCAAAGTTGATTGTTCCAAGAATGCCCGCCAAGCCTCTCTTAATTGTGAAAGGAGCTCTCACAACTCCTATTATTATTAGGCCAGTGTCAAAAAATCATATGGTTAACACCAAGATAGTCCCTTGGAACTATAATCGCACGACAATGACATATAAGGGAAAGAAAGTCATTGAAGAAGTGGATGGAGTAGGGGGGTTTACCCGTTCAGGGAGATGCTTTACCCCAGAAGAGTTAAGAAAAGACAAAGATGGCCAGCGGCTAGTCAAAAATCCAGAGTATTCTGTTATGGAACAGTTGAGGAAAACGCCAGCCCAAATCTCTTTGTTGTCGTTATTAATCCACTCAAAAGAGCATCGCAAAGCTATAATAAAGATTTTGAATGAAGCACACGTACCCAGTGAGATTACGGTGAATCAACTGGAGAAAATTGTTGGAAGAATCTTTGAGGTAAATAGGGTCACGTTCTCGGATGATGAACTACCCGTGGAAGGTACTGGACATAATCACGACCTCTACATTACTGTAAAGTGTAAGAATTCCTATGTCACTCGAGTCTTGATCGATGGTGGATCTGGTGCTAATATTTGTCCTCTATCAACTTTGGAAAGATTAAATGTTGGTTCGGAAAGGATTCGACCCAATAATGTATGTGTTAGAGCTTTTGATGGAGCAAAAATGAATGCCATTGGTGAGATAGAGCTGGTACTGGCAATAGGGCCTATTGACTTTGCCATAGATTTCCAATTCTTGAATATTGAAGCTTACTACAATCTGCTATTGGGAAGGCCATGGGTTCATAGGGCTGGGGCAGTCCCATCCACATTGCATCAAATGATCAAGTTCGAACATGACAGAAAAGAAATAGTCATTCACGAAGAAGGGGACTTGTCTATGTACAAAGAATCATCCATCTCCTTCATTGAGGCAGGAAATGTACATGGAGCGCTGATCTATCAGGATTTTGAGGTAGTGGTTGTTGAGCATATCCTAGAGGGGAATCTCATTCCAAGACCACAATTTCCCTTTGCAGCTATCATGGTGGTGAATGACATGTTAAAACATGGTTTTGAACCAGGAAAAGGTTTAGGGATGTCTTTACAGGGTCGAGCTCATCCAATATGCCTCTCTGAGAACCTGGGTACCTTTGGTTTAGGGTACGAACCCACTTTTGACGATAGGAAGAAAGCTAAGAAGAGAAAAAAAGAGTTATGGTCACTTGCCAAGCCGATACCGCCACTCAACCAGTCTTTCATCAGAACCAGTGCTATTGGGTCCTCCATGTTACCAGTCTCAAAGCCAATGGTTGATGATGATACAGAGTTGATTGGCCTTTTCCAAAACATATTTTTCGAGGCTGATATGGTTTAAATTGGGGAAGGCACCAGCAATGCAGATGTGCAGTTTATTGGTCCTGATGTCCAACTCAACAATTGGGAGGCCACTCCTCTCCCTACTAAGAAGGAGTCTTGGTAGTCTGTTTTGTTTTCCATTCTGTAATTTGAATTATTCCAGGGTTGTAATTCAGATCTCTATCTTGTTTGTTTTTATGTTCAAACCCTCCTATCTTTATTTTCAATGAAATTCAGTTTCCCTTTTTCCTATTTTGAGTCTAATATTTACTTATTTATTTCCTATTGTACAATTCCTTTTATGCTGATTCTAGTGATATGACATGCATGCAAAATTTTCAACAGATCTTAAAACTCAAACTAATCATGAAATAATGAATGAAGAAGTTCAATATGATCTAGATGAAGCGTTTGAGGGAATAAGCAAGGATTTCGAACAGTTTGAGAATAAGTCCAACCCCAATATTCATGAAACGAAGTCAATCAATCTAGGAGATCATAAAAATATTAGGGAGACTAAGATAAGTGTACATGCGCAACCACAATAAAAGGAAGAAATAATCGAGGCCTTGCTTGATTATAAGGACATATTTGCTTGGTCTTATGATGATATGCCTGGTTTGAGCACTGATCTAGTAGTTCATAAGTTGCCAACAGATCTCGCCTTTCCTCCGGTCAAACAAAAGTTGAGGAAACTCAAAACTGATATGAGTGTAATAGTTAAAGAGGAAATCACAAAGCAACTTGAGGCTAAAGTCATTCGAGTTGCACAATATCCTACTTGGTTAGCCAATATTGTCCCCGTCCCAAATAAAGATGGCAAAGTTCGAATGTGTGTCGATTATCGGGATCTAAATAAAGCGAGTCCAAAAGATGACTTTCCGCTGCCCAACATCCATATTTTGTGGGACAATTGTGCCGAGCATGAACTTGCATCTTTTGTGGATTGTTACGCGGGGTACCATCAGATCATCATGGACCATGAAGATGCAGAAAAGACATCATTTATCACATCATGGGGGACATACTATTATCGAGTCATGCCATTTGGGCTAAAGAATGTAGGAGCAACTTACATGAGGGCGATGACCACTATGTTTCACGACATGATGCATAAAGAGATCGAAGTTTATGTGGATGATGTGATAATTAAGTCAAGAAAGTAGTCGGACCATGTAAAAGATCTGAGGAAATTCTTTGACATGCTTCGCAGGTATAATCTCAAACTTAACCCAGCAAAATGCGTATTTGGGGTCCCGTTTGGAAAGCTTTTGGGGTTTATAGTTAGTCGGCCTGGTATCAAACTAGATCCTTCAAAAATAAAAGCCATTCAAGAATTGCCTCCACCGAAGAACAAAACTGAGGTGATGAGGTTACTGGGAAGGTTGAAATATATCAGTAGATTCATTGCCCAACTCACAACAACATGTGAGCCTATCTTTAAATTATTGAAGAAGAACGCTGTTGTTGAATGGACTGAAAATGTCAAGAGGCGTTCGATAGAATCAAAAGGTCTTATCGAATCCACCTGTGTTGGTTCTACCTGAGCCAGGCAGGCCCTTGATATTGTATATATCTATTTTGGACAACTTTTTTGGCTGTGTATTGGGTCAACACGATATCATAGGAAAAAAGGAGCAAGCCATCTACTACCGCAGCAAGAAGTTTACCACTTATGAGTCCAAGTACACACTTCTAGAAAGGACATGTTGTGCCCTGACTTGGGTGACACAAAAGTTGAAGCATTATCTTTCCTCCTACACCACTTACCTCATCTCTCGCATGGATCCCTTAAAGTATATTTTTCAGAAGCCTATGCCCACAGGCAGAATCGTAAAATGGCAGATATTGCTCACAGAATTTGATATTATCTATGTGACGTGGACTGCAATGAAAACCCAAGCGCTAGCGGATCATTTGGCCAAAAACCCTGTTGATGAGGGATATGAGCCATTAAAGACCTATTTTCCTGATGAAGAGGTATCATGTGTCGACGAAGCTATTTTTTATGATAGCCATCTAGGTTGGACGTTGTTCTTTGATGGAGCTGCTAATATGAAAGGAGTTAGAATAGGAGCAGTTCTTGTTTCGGAATCAGAATGATATTATCCCGTAACAGCCCAACTTCGATTCTATTGTACCAATAATATAACGGAATATGAAGCTTGCATCTTGGGTTTGCGACTGGCTATTGACATGGGAATCTAAGAATTATTGGTGTTAGGTGACTTAGACTTGTTGGTCCACCAGATCCAGGAAAATTGGGAAATTTGCGACTTGAAGCTTATACCATATCGAGATTTTTTGCAAGACCTTTGTCGACAATTCGTATTGGTAAAGTTTCGACACATTCCCCGAGTTCATAACGAGATTGTTGATGCCTTGGCAACCTTATCATCGATGCTCCAACATCCCAACATGACTCATATTGACCCCTTGCATATACAAATTCATGATTAGCATGCTTATTGCAATGTGGTCGAAGAAGAACTCGATGGTAAATCTTGGTTCCATGACATTAAAAAATACATTCAATCTGGAGAATATCCAATACATGCAGATGGTAACCAAAAGAGAACTATTCGACGACTGGCTAGCTAATTTTTCTTAAGCGGGGGAATCTTGTACAAAAGGACTCTAAATTTAGGACTTTTAAGATGTGTAGATGCCAGAGAAACTTCCACTATCATGACGGAAATACATTCTGGAGTTTGTGGGCCTCATATGAATGGGTATGTATTGGAAAAGAAAAAACTTCTGGCCAATTATTATTGGCTCACCATGGAGCGAGATTCCATTCGATTCGTCCGTAAATGTCATGAATGTCAAATGAACGGGGATTTGATACATTCCCCTCCTTCTGAGTTGCATACAATATCTGCACCATGGCCCTTCGTGGTTTGGGGAATGGATGTGATTGGACCTATTGAACCAAAAGCATAAAATGGGCACAGGTTCATCTTGGTAGCAATTGATTATTTTACAAAGTGGGTGGAAGCAGTAACTTTCAAGTCGGTGACCAAAAAAGTTGTAGTGAATTTTGTTCACTTCAACATTATTTGCCGATTTGGTATCCCAAAGGTAATTATCACAGACAATGCTGCGAATCTCAATAGTCATCTGATGAAAGAGGTATGCCAACAATTCAAGATTACACATCGAAATTCCACTCCATATCGCCCCAAGGCAAATGGGGCTATAGAAGCTGCCAATAAGAACCTAAAGAAGATACTCCGAAAGATGATGCAAGGTTCCCGACAATGGCATGAAAAGTTACCTTTCGCTTTACTGGGTTATCGTACTACAATTCGTACTTCAATAGGTGTGACTTCCTACTCGTTAGTATATGGGACTGAAGCAGTTATACCTGCAGAAATTGAGATTCCATCTCTTCGAGTCATTGTAGAAGCTGAGATTGAGGATGATCAATGGGTCAAGAACCGATTGGAGCAACTGAGCTTGATTGATGAAAAAGGATTAACATTAGTATGTCATGGCCAACTATACCAGAAGAGAATGGCACGTGCATATGATAGAAAAGTGCGTCCTAGACATTTTGAAGTCGGTCAGTTAGTATTGAGGCGCATCCTCCCCCATTAGGTTGATGCTAAAGGCAAGTTTTTCCCGAACTGGCAAGGTCCGTTCATGGTGAAGAAAGTGTTGCCCAATGGTGCATTATATTTGACCGATGTAGAAGGCAAAATGGTAGAAGTGGCTATCAATGCCGATGCAGTTAAAAGATATTATGTATGATCTTTATTTATCATTATTGCTATTTAGATGTTTGGTTTTGGCATATTTGAAAGATTGATATGACGAAGGCATTTTATTCCACTATCCAAATATTGTGTCATCATTTGTCTATCCCATTTGAGCTTAAGTTTTACTTTCTTTCGTACCCCTCTTTTGGAATCAAAATAGAATCAGAAAAAGGAAAATGATAAAAGTGTCAAAAAAGAAAAATGGAGTCAAGAAAAAATCCAAAAGAGAGAAGTGTCAAGAAAGGAAATTGAGTCAAAAAAAAAAAAAAGAGTCTGAAAAAATGAAAAAAAAAAAATCAAAATCAAGCAAAAGAACAAGTTACCTGAACTACGTTTGACCTGATTCTTGCTACGACAAGATACGTAGGCAACCCTACTCTGGGGTTCGGTCCAACCAAGTAAAAAATTCAAGTTACCCAGTTTAAAAGAAACTGGGGCAAAAGTTATTTTCTTTGTGAGTCAATTTCAAAAGTTGAAAGTCTCACCCTATTTTAAGTGTCTTTTGAGCCTCATGCAATCCTTTCTTTCTAACCCTAAGCAAAAGCCATGTTACAACCAAAGAAAGACCTTCAGATCAATCGTTGAAAATGTCGAGGCTAAGCATGGTATGGTGACATGATGTTCTATATTTTGGGCCGCACTTGTCTTTATCAGCATAAAGGAAATATGATAGAAATGAAAAATGAGAGAGTCTTATTAGTGAAAACCCTCACGGGCACCATAAGGCGATGGTGTGATGAGAGAAAAAAAATGAGAGAGTCTTATAGGTGAAAACCCTCAAGGGCACCATAAGGCGATGGTGAGATGAGAGAAAATGAAAATGAGAGAGGTTTGCTGGTGAAAACTCTTTGGGGCTTCGCTAGCCGGATGAGGTTTGTGATCTAGAGGCGACAGGCTCAAAAGCAAAACTCAGTTTTAAATTCAATAGGTTGGCAAAAGTTGATAAATGGTTGAGATTAGAAGATCGGGTTGCTTGATCCCAAAGGCATGTCATAATCACTAGAGCCGGCTATAAAATTCAGATAAGCTTCCTTTCCTTCATTCTTTTGGAAATAGGGACGCCTGTTGTCTTTCTTTTTCGTTCAATATTTCTATTTTTATTTTTCTTGCCTTTGTTATCAAAATGGAAAATCACCGTCCTCATTTTTCTGTCGTCTTTGAGTCAAGTCCATGGTAAAACAAGTGAGAAAGGACTTCAAAACTTGCTACCAACTCCTTCAATGGTGCAAAGCAAGGGAAAGAGCCGGCACATAAAAGAAACATGATTCAAAGTGAAACAAAATACCTAAGAATAGTCATCATCTGACAGTTTCTAAATTCATAAGAATACAAAGGTGCGACAGATGTTGAATTAAGAGGCACTATGAAGTGAAAATATGGTTTGAGTTACAGTCATTGGGTAACCAGAATTTTGGGATCGATAGTACAACAAGTTAATGATACTCATCAATGACTTGAAACAGAGTTGATCATGACAAGTGCAGGAGCAATTACATCAAAAGTCAAATGCCATGAACCAAACACCATGTTTTTAAACTCACAATTTTTTTCTTTGTCTGAAACAGAAATAGGTGTTGCCTGAAAATCAAAGGCTTCGAAGCCTGGATATCAGAAAGGGGCAATTCTTCACTTCAGCGAATGCAAGAAGCAATATTCCGACATAAGCTTGCTATATTACAGTCATAGTAAAAATTCATTATCTTTTACCTTTGCGAGATGCACTTTTTGGAATGGGGCAGGGTTGAATTCACCCTCTTCATTTTTCAAATAGTTATGATTTTTCAAACACTCACAAAAATTATGGTTCAAACTGGGGCAAAATTTTCGTTCGTGTTATTTGGGAGTTTACTTTTTGCCCAGGACCCTCCTGGAAAATGGGATCAACAGGACCCTCCTGGATAATGGGACTTTACTTTCTGCTCAGGACCCTCTTGGAAAATGGGATTTTACTTTTCTGCTCAGGACCCTCCTGAAAAATGGGATCAACAGGACCCTCCTGGATAACGGGACTTTACTTTCTGCTCAGGACCCTCCCAAATAATGGGACTTTATTTTCTGCTCAGGACCCTCCTGGAAAATAGGATCAACAGGACCCTCCTAGAAAATGGGATTTTGCTTTTCTACTCAGGACCCTCCTGGAAAATGGGATCAACAGGACCCTCCTGGATAATGAGACTTTACTTTCTGCTCAGGACCCTCCTGGAAAATGGGATTTTGCTTTTCTGCTTAGGACCCTCCTGGAAAATGAGATCAACAGGACCCTCCTGGATAATGAGACTTTACTTTCTGCTCAGGACCCTCCCGAATAATTGGACTTTATTTTCTGTTCAGGGTCCTCCTGGAAAATGGGATTTTACTTTTCAGCTCAGGACCCTCCTAGAAAATGGGACTTTACTTTGCTACTAAGGACCCTCCTGGATAACGGGATTTTACTTTTCAGCTCAGGACCCTCCTTGAAAATGGGATCAACAGGACCATCCTAGATAATGAGACTTTATTTTCTATTCAGGACCCTCCTGGATAATGAGACTTTGATTTTCTGCTCAGGACCCTCCTGGATAATGGGACTTTAATTTTCTGCTCAGGACCCTACTGGAAAATGGGATTCACTTTTTTTAGTTCACTATTTATTTTGAGTTGAGGAACACGTTCGGAGAACAGGAATTATTTTCAGTTTTGAAGCTCAGGAGCCCGCCTGAAGAATAGGGTCAGCTGTCATTTGAAGCTCAGGAGCCTGCATGGAGAATATGATCAATTTTCAATTCAAGCTTAGGAGCCCACCTAGAGAACATGGCGATTTTCAAATTCAAAGTCAGAAGGAGCAAGTGTCCGCTTGAAGAATAGGGCGATTTTCAAGTTCATCTCCAATAACCAAAATCGACATGAAGAAATGTTCACTGTCGAGTCCAACTCAAGAGGAGAGTAGACATATCATCACTTGAGGAAGCGTTAAGATTCAAGTCAAGATTCAACAGAAGCTGAATAGATAGGATCTTGTACTTGAAGGATCATTTTTATTCTTGTCTTTCATTTTGATGTAATAACAGGAGCTGCGAACTGGTGACTCGACAGGACCTCACTCGACCTCTAATTCATCGTCTCACCCTTCCATCTCATTGAACTACACGTGACCTGATTCCCTTATAACCCGGGATATGTAGGTTGTCTCAAACCAGAACTCGGTCGCATCTTTCCCTCCTTTTCTTTTCCATTTCAAATAACAATAGGGTCAAAACTTGTCTCGTTGTCTACTTCTTTGTTTGAAAACTCTTCGCATTCCCAAACAAAGAGGGGCAAATGTAGACACGTGATTTTTGACCCTTCCCGTTCTTTAACCTATTTTTAGCACTAAATATTTATTTTTATCTAATTTTTGTTTTAGTTTTTATTTCATGTTTAGTAGGTTTTCTTTGAAAAAAAATTGTGAAAAAAGATGGCAAAATAGTCACGTTTTCGGATAAGTTTTGTTTTTAGTTTTTGAAAGAAAAGAAAATGTTCAAAAAAAAATGTTTTTCTTTAATTTAGGTTTTAATAAATAAGCTAGTGATTTTAATATTTCTTAATTATATATTTTTAGTATAGCTATTTTACTTTTCCCATACTTTTGTAGGTTCCAAATATTCAAATAATATTATTATATTATATTATATTATTATTCAAAAAAATTAATTAAAAAATTAAAAAAAGAAAAAATGTCCTAACTAAAACTACCCCCCCCCCTGCACGCCCATTTCCCCCATTCCCTCACCCCATTTTCCCTCACTTCCCCACTCCCTCACAAACACACACACCCCTCACACAATACTACACACATATTATATATACACACACAACACTTAGTAGAACGGAGAGAAAAACAATGAAAGAGACAAAAAACAAAAGAGATAGCAAAAGGAGTTAGAAAAAAAAAGAGGAAAAGATAGAAACAGAGAAAAAAAAAACAAGATCAAAAGAAAAAGAAAAAAAAAATAGTAAGGTACGAGGAGAAAAAATACTACTTAGAGGAAAAAGAAAGGAAATAGTGGTGAGTTGAGTTCGGGTTCCATTCGAGTTTTCGGTGACGGTGTTCTTGCTTCTACGCTTGGTTTAATTCATCACACAGGTTTTTATCCAATCTTGTATTATTATGTTATAAGTTTTAATGTGAATCAAGCATGAATAAAATTGTCTAAATGGTTTTATGTGTTATTTAGTATGTTTGGTTTATTAATTATGCGAGCCTTCATTCTTGATACGAGTTACTGAATACTTATATGTTTATACTTGATTTGAAGTTCAACATTTCTTTTGTCGGATTTACATTGCAAGATTTCTAGTTAAATGTTAACATAAAAAATTAACATATAAAAAAAAACAAAAAAAACACGAGGGTGGTTTTATTTTTAATGATAGCATCTATCCTTATCAACTACTGTTCAAAATGCTCAAGATCCTTACGTATTACCCTCTCTAGAATGAAGGATAAAATAAAAGTCAGTGTATTCGACAAATTATAACTAGTTGGGTTAAACGAATATGTTAGCTTAAAATAGATGCTAAAGATATACTATATATATTTCACTACTTCTAGTTTACTTATTCTTTTTTGTTTTTATTTTATTTTGGATATTCGCATGTAATGTGCATGAATATGGGGGTTAATATATTTGCTGGAAACGGTTAGCTAGCAACACAAAGATTTGCATGCAAAAAGAATCTGAACTTTTCCTACTTAAATTTTCATTTCGTAAAACTTTTATTTGTTTTCCTTTGTTTTGGTGTTTAACCATGTTGAATTTGCTTGTTAAATTTTTCTTTGTTGGATTTGATGATCACGTTGGGTCATAGATGCACTCATTTTAGCACGCTAGTTAATTGTGTACATCATATCCGGAAAAAATAAGCATGAATTGTTAAAGTAAACGGTTGGGTTATTAGATTCCTCCAACAGTAATTAGCCTTCTTTTGAAAGTAGTTTTTTTTTAGTTATTATTATTATTATTATCATTATTATTATTATCATTATTATTATTATTGTTATTATTATTATTATTATTATTATTATTATTATTATTGTTATTGTTGTTGTTGTTATTATTATTATTATTATTATTATTATTATTATTATTATTATTATTATTTGTGAAATCACTAGCCATTAAGTTTATTTTATTACATTATTAGAATCAAAATGTTCGAACTTATTTAAAAAAGAATAACACAATTTAGAATTATGGTTTGACATTGGTTATATAACTTGGAGCAGTCTCGGGACTAAAATTATTATTGTTCAGGGACTAATTTATTAATTAATGGTGAGAGAGTGAGACAAGTTGTGATTAATTCAAGACCGTCGCATAAAGAGAAGAAAAGAGAGGAAAAATTAATAGTGGGAGATAAGAAAAATAAGTCATAAAAGAGTAAAAGAGAAGAACGAATTTAAATTAATAATATATCGAGGTTTATCATGTGTGTGGTTACGCTCCTTGATCAATTTCTGTAACTACCAGGCTTTGTGTGTGGTTACGCTCCTCGGCCAAAAACATAAATCACAGTTTCTCTCGTAATCCTTAGGTAAATCGAACAGGTAAGCAAACCTAGTTCATCCAAGAAATAACATAGGTCGAATATAAGTCAATAAAGCGACCGTGCTAGAACCACGGGACTCGAGGGATGCCTAACACCTTCCCCTCGGTCAATAGAATTCCTTATCCGAATTTCTAGTTCGCAGACCAATATTAAAGAGTCAACTTTCTTTTGATTAGGGATTCAAAAAGGTGACTTGGAACACCATAACTCAATTCCAAGTGGCGACTCTTTAAGTAAAATAATCCCTATTCAATACCGTCACTTTAATTGGGAAAACCCTTCCACCTCGAACGAAAAAGGGATGTGACAGTTATCATCTAAAATGGTTCAGAGTCTTCTCTTATGATTGATGTTAAAGAAAAGCAAGACAATGATCCTATTTTGCTTAAGTTGAAAGAGGTTGTCAAAAATAGATAGTGAAGGTATTCTGCCAAGGGGGAGATGGTGTTCTCCGTTATCAGGGTCATTTATGTTTTCCATATATGGATGATTTGAGGTAGAGGATTATGGCAGAGGCTCATAGCTTTCAGTATTTCATTCATTCAGGTGCCACCAAGATGTATCATGACTTACAAGAAGTCTATTGGTGGAATGGAATGAAGAGGAACATTGCAGATTTTATGGCTAAGTGTCCTAATTACCTGTAATGCCACCGAAGTACGTGTATGTTCATAGTGGTACTCCTATACGATTAGGATCATAAAATAAGGTCATTTGACACTTAAGAATGTTGGGAAATTTTTGGGTTAATTTTTGGGTCGTAAAAGGACGTTATGGACTAAATAATTAGGTCGTGCACCATGCACGGGAGCCTCTGCCTTGGGCCTCATGTCGTGGAGCACATCAGAAGTGGCCATTGGATGGCCAATGCACTGGGGTATGGGGTACATAGCCAACTCCTGCGCATTAGGGAGAGGGGCGCACCCACAACTCCCAGGCATAAAAAGTTCTGCCTTTCTCTTTTACATTGAGTTCAATCCCGTATTTTCACCCAACTTTAACTTTCCTAAATCTATTTTTAATCCCAATTTTGTCCCATTACATTAAAATTCTCTCTAATCCCTTAACCCTTTTCTCCCCAAGAACTCAAGAACTCAAGAAGGATTTTTCTAATCCTCAAGCTCCAAAAGGTTCCAATCTCAAGAATTCCTTCAAGAAATCTTCTACTTTTAGATATGAGGGGATTAAATAAGTACTTCCTTCCATCCTTGTGCCCTAAATTCAGTTTCCAAACTAGAAATTTTATAAGTTCAAATCTAGGGTTCATACCCGCTTTATGATTTTGATTTAATTCTACTATTTTCATGTTCCTCATGACGATTATTGTTTTCAAATGTATGATTTTCTAGTCTATGAGTTTCAAGCATGAACTTTAGCTATCATGTTACGAATTTCCATAAATGAGCATGTTCTACATGATTTTAGCGTATTTAAACTATTTGACATGATTTGACCCTATGGTCTCAGACTTAGTATGAATATCAAGAAGTTGTCTAAGGTGACTTGAATAGAACAGAAGTATAATTGGTTTTTAGCTTTACAAACTGGTTTATGCTTATATAATGATGAATTTTATACAGAATGAATATTAGTATAGTTTTGGAAGTAGTATTGAGCATCGAGCGGACATGGGTTTAGCGTACCCAAGTTCCAAAACTACGTGTCATCGTATGTATTATATTTTCCCGTGATCACACTAGTCATGACTTTATACCCCTGGCAAGGTATGTTGTGGCCTTCCAAAGAGGCATATGTTTGACTCCATATTTCTCACATGGTTTATGTCGGTTAAGAGAAACTCCCAGAGTAAAATAGTTTTAGTAATTTAAGTGTATATGGCTCACTGATTTTGTTAAGTTATGATTCCTTATACTTTACCTCCACGTTTTATAATTTTAGTCTTATAAATGAAAGATAGTGAGTCATCATGTACTTTTTCATGCACATGCTTTACTTTCCACATAATGTACCCTAGTTTTACATCATGCATTTCTTACATACTTGGTGCATTCCATAGTACTGGCCACATACTTCTTGTGTTGCATTCTATTATGATGTAGGTTCTGGTATTCGCCCTCATACTTATAACTTGCGATCGCCAGTGCCTACTGTCGTTTAGTTGGTGATTCCTTATGTTTCGAGGACTATGCTTCATATTCTTAATAGTTCAGACTTGTGTTTATTTTAGTATTTTATGATTTCGAGTCAACTGGGGGTCTCTCACAGTGGCTCCTCCGTACTTCTAGAGGATTGTCTAGACTTAGTAGACTTTTCAGCTTATCATCATGTTTAAACTATTTTGGTATTGGTATTGATTGATTTCAGACTTTATATTTCTTATTCATGTTGTTATAAACATTCATCTTCCGCGCTCATCACTTCATGCTATTAAAATATGATTGTAGTGTTATTTTATATGTCATGGGTTAGTTTTTGACTACCCGTAGTCCCAAGCACCGTGTTACATCTAGGGTGTAGTCTCGATACATGACAAACTTGGTATTAGAGCGTAAGGTTTAAGGTTTTCTAGGATATCTTCCAAGCCATGTCAAGTTGAGTCTTGTTCATGTGTGTGAAACGTGCCACACTTATGAGGAGGAGGCTATGAGATGTTATTAGGAACTATCCCATTTTTCATGATCTTTGTCGTGCCATAGAGTTTAACTTAATCATTCTTCTAATTTGTGCCTTTTTATATGATAGAAAATGCCTTCTCGAAGAGCCAATGCTCACAAAAATGGAAATCATCCAGCATCAACAGAACCTGCAGAGCCTCTGAATAATCAAGTCACTCACATTGAATTTTGGGCTGCTTTCCAAATGTTAGCCCAAGCCATGACTGCTCAGGTCAACCATTAGGTTGTTGCTCTAGTAAATCACAATGAGTCATCAGCTGCAGCTAGGTTGCGGAACTTTATGAGGATGAGTCCGTTATATTTTCATGGGTCAATGATGATGAGGATCCACAACACTTCGTAGATGAGATGCTAAAGATTACCCAAGTTATGCCCATCA
The DNA here is from genome assembly GCA_031232105.1 of Capsicum rhomboideum. NCBI lineage: Eukaryota > Viridiplantae > Streptophyta > Magnoliopsida > Solanales > Solanaceae > Capsicum > Capsicum rhomboideum. The sequence goes on from CP124711.1 coordinate 109,724,282, forward strand.
CTAGGGTAAAAAGTGTGGAGTTAGCATCGTACTAACTGAAAGGTGTTGCTCATGATTGGTATATGCAGTGGAAGAAAGGTGGAGATGAAGATACACCTCCAGTACGTAGGAAAGAATTTAAAGCAGCTTTTCTCTATAGGTTCTTTCCTCATGAGTTCAAATAAGCAAATCTATAGGAGGTCATCAATCTCAAGCAGGGCTCCATGTCAGTAAAAGAGTATTCCTTTAAGTTTACTCATCTTTCAAGCTATGCTTCAGAAATGGAGTCTGAGCTGAGGGCTCGCATGAGTATGTTTATTTTTAGTGTGTCTGAGTTGGTGGTCAAGGAGTGTAGGACTAGCATGTTTATCGGGGTTATGGACATCTCCCAACTCATGACCCATGCTCAATAAATTGAAGGAGAGGGAGAAGGAAACCAAAAATGTAAGGACCGACCAGTTTGAGTTTACTCAGCACAGGTTAAGTGGGGGAAGTCACTCATAGTTTCAGCACCGATCATTAGACCCTACGCCATCTTCAAGAAGTGCCCCAACACCCAAGTCTAAGTAGGAACAATGGGTAGATCACCAAGCTTCAAGTCACAAGACTATGTCACCAGGGAACGTACCTACCCAAGTTGTAAAAAGTGTGGTAAAAATCATCCTGGTGAGTGTTTGGTTGGGAAGGAGGACTGTTTTGGATGTGGTAAACCGGTTCACAGGCTAAAGGTGTACCTTTTAGTCAGGCAGGGTAATAGGGATGCTCATCCTCAAACATAGTCCACTTCTTCAGCAGCTCATTCAGGCCGTCTAGCTCAGCAGTAGGGTGCTTCGTCTAGTGTCAGTGGTGGTCAGCATTAGAACTAGTTTTATACTTTTTCTTCTCGATAGGACTTGGAGTCTTTCATATTGATGTTTGTGTGTTATTAGATATAGGGTCCAATTTATCTTTCGTAAACCCATTTGTTGATGTGAATTTTGGTCTCATTTCAAAAAATCTCTCTAAACCTTTCCCAATTTCTACTCTTTTTGAAGAGTCGGTTATTTCTAAAAGAGTTTACAGAAATCACCCAATTACAGTCTTTCATAGAGTCACTTCAGCAGATTTAGTAGAGTTAGAGATGACTGATTTTGGTGTCATTATTGGCATGGATTGGCTCCATTCATGTTATACCTCAGCTGATTGTCGAACCAGGGTGGTGAAATTCCAGTTTCCTAACGAGCTAGTCCTTGAGTGGAAAAGTAGCCCAATAGTACCTAGAGGTCATTTTATCTCCTATATCAAAGCCAGAAAATTAATCTCAAAAGAATATATGTATCATCTTGTTTGGTTTAAGAATTCTAAATCCGAGACCCTGACTCTCCAGTCATTCCCCGTAGTCAATGTGTTTCCAGAAGTCTTTCTTGAGGATCTACCTGGAGTTCTTCCCGACAAGGAGATTGAATTTGTGATAGAACTTCTCCCAGATACCCAGCCTAGCTTTATTCCTCTTTACAGAATGGATGCATCAGAGCTTAAGGAGTTGAAAGAATAACTCAAAGACCTATTAGATAAAGGTTTCATTAGGCCCAATGTTTCTCCATGGGGTGCTCCAATCTTATTCGTGCGAAACAAAGATGGTAATCTTAGATTGTGTATAGATTACCGAAAATTGAACAAGGTCACAATCAAGAATAAGTATCCTATCACCAAGGTTGATGGTCTATTCGATCAACTTTAGGGTGCCCGTTTTTTCTTAAAAATTAACCTCAAATCGAGATATCATCAACTTAAAGTCAGGGAGTTTGACATTTCAAAGATTACTTTTAGAACTCAATATGGGCACTACGAGTTTATGGTTATGTCTTTTGGACTAACGAATGTTGTTGTAACTTTTATGAATTTAATAAACAGGGTCTTCAAGTAGTACCTAGACATGTTCATCATTATATTTATCAATGACATTCTTATTTATTCTCGGAGTAAGGAGGAGCATGCAAACCATTTGAGAGCTAGTGTTGCAGACTCTCAAGGATTGTCAATTGTTTGTTAAGTTTAGTAAGCGTGAATGTTGGTTGAAGTCTATTGCCTTTCCGGATCATGTGGTTTCTAGTGAGGGTTTTCATGTGGACCCTTAGAAAATAGATGCAGTGAAAAATTGGCCTAATCCCATTACTCCATACGATATTAGGAGCTTTCTGGGATTAGTTGGTTACTACAGGAGGTTTTTTGAGGGATTCTCTTCTATAGCTACACCATTGACCAGGTCACCACACTCCAAGGGTTGAAGGATATGTTGACTTCAACATCGGTATTAACTTTGCTAGAAGGATTAGATGGCTTAGTAGTTTATTGTGATACTTCCACAGTTAGACTTGGATGTGTTTTGATGCAGAATGGGAAGGTGATAGCCTATGCCTCCAGGCAACTCAAAGTTCATGTGAAGAACTATCTGACTCATGATTTGGAGTTAGCAGCAGTTGTCTTCGCTTCAAAAATTTGGAAGCATTATTGAAAGAGTATGACATAAATGTGCTTTACCATCCGGGCAAAGTTAATGTAGCTGCAAATGCTCTTAGTAGATTGTCTATGGGTAGTATAGCCCATGTTGCAGATAAGAAGAAAGAGTTGGTTAGAGATGTGCATAGATTGTCCCAGTTAGAGGTTCATCTGATTGATTCAGATTACGGTGGTATGATGGTACAAAATGGTTCAGATTCATCTCTAGTAGTAGAGGTGAAAGAAATGTAGCGTAATGATCCGGTGTTGAGTTAGTTGATGGATACAGTCCACCAGTAGATGGTGGAGGTTTTCTCTTAAGGGGGAGATGGTTTGCTCTCTATTAGGATCGTTTATGTGTTCCTGATTTTGATGGGTTGAGAGATCAAACGTTAGCTGAGGCCACAGTTCTAAATATTTGATCCATCCATATTCCACTAAGATGTATCGTGACCTACAAGAAGTCTATTGATGGAATAGTATGAAGAGGGAAATAGTAGATTTTTTAGCTAAATGTCCCAACTGTCAGTAAGTGAAAGTTGAATATCAGAGATCGGGAAGTACACTTCAGCATATTGGCATACCCACTTGAAAGTGGGAGATTATTCATATGGATTTCATTACTAGACTTCCTCACATCAGACACCAACATGATTCGATTTGGATCATCATAGACCAAATGACCAAGTCAGCTTAGGCCTTTCCAGTTAAAACCTCAGATATAACCAAGGATTACACCAGACTCTATATCCATGAGTTAGTTAGGCTTCATTGGGTTCCCTTATCCATCATCTTAGATTAGTGTACTCAATTCATCTCTTGGTTTTGGAAGTCTTTCCAGAAGGGTCTTGGTACGAAAGTGAACCTCAGTATAATGTTTCATCCCCAGACAAATGGTCAGGCTAAACATACTATCCAAAGTCTACAGGAATGTTGAGAGCGTGTACGATTGATTTATAAGAAAATTGGGATGATTATTTTACCCTTATTGAGTTCACATATAATAACAGTTATCACTCTAGCATCCAGATGGCACTGTTTAAGGCTTTATATGGGCATAGATGCAGGTCCCTTATCTATTAGTTTGACTTCGGTGAGGCTAATTTGATTGGGACAGATTTTGTTCATAAGGCTGGAGAAGTTTAGTTAATTAGGGAGAGGTTGAAAACAACTCAAAGTTTAGTTAATTAAGGAGAGAGCTTAAGTTTGATGTGGATAATTGCATATTCCATAGAGTTTCACCTATGAAAGGGGTGATGAGGTTTAGAAAAAAGGGGAAGCTTAGTCCCCGATATATTGGCCCTTATCAGATTTTAAGGTGCATTAGAAATGTTGCCTACAAAACAGATCTTTCAACATAATTATCTACAGTACATCCAGTCTTTCACGTGTCTATGTTAAAGAAGTGCATTGGGGATCCATCCTTGGTTGTACTTGTGGAGAGCCTTGGTGTGAAGGATATCTTGACCTATGAGTAGGTTTTGATTGAGATCCTTGATCGTCAGGTTCAAAGGTTAAGAAATAAAGAAATTTTTTAAGTAAACGTGTTATGGAGAAATCAATCAGTTGAGGCAATATCCTCATTTGTTCACTACTAGCATTGAGTTAGTTTGAGGTATAGATCTTCCTCCTAGTATTATTCCCTCAATTTTTGTCTCATGATATTCCATGTATACATGCAAGTTCAGTATGCTTTAGTTGAGTAAGTACATCTAATATAAGCTTGTTCAATTCATGGTGCATGATTAGTTTCGGAATGCAGCTTCATGTTACTAAGTTAGCCCATTCAATTCAAAATCAGTCTTCATTTAGGGACAAATGATCTCAAGGGGGGATATTGTAACACCCCCAAATTTTGTAATGGCATTCCTATGTGATTAGGATCATAAAATAAGGTATTTGACACTTAGGAAGGTTGGAAAACATTTGGGTTGAGTTTTGGGTCATAAAAGGACGTCATGGACTGGAAAATAAGGTTGTGCACCACCACGGGAGCCTCCGGCTTGGACCCCATGATGCGGAGCACATCGGAAGTATTCACTAGATGGCCTGTATGCTGAAGTGTGCGGCACACAACCTACTCCTCTGCATTGGGGAGTGCAGCGCGCCTACCACTCCCATGCGTAAAAAGTTCCGCATTTATCTTTTAAGTTAAGGTCAATCTAATTTTTTCACCCAACTTTAACTTTCCCAAATCCATTTTTAATCCCAATTTTTTCCCATTCCACTGAAATTCATCTCAAATCCTTCAACCATTTTCTCCCTAAGAACTCAAGAAGGGGTTTTCTAATCCTCAAGCTCCCAAAAGGCTCCAATCTCAAGAATTCCTTCCAAAAATCTTCTACTTTCAGGTATGTGGGGATTCAACAAGGACTTCCTTCCATCCTTGTGCCCTAGATTCAATTTCCAAACTAGAAATTTCATAAATTCAAATCTAGATTTTGGGAGTAGTATTGAGCATCGAGCGGACACGGTTTCAGTGTACCCAAGTCCCAAAAATACATGCCATCATAGGTATTATATTTTCCCACATAGGCTCAGTTTAGTGATCACTTCAATCATGACTTTATACCCCTGACAATGTATATTGTGGCCTTCCAATGAGGCATATGTTAGACTCCATGTTTCTCATATGGTTTGTGTTAGTTAAGAGAAACTCTCACAGTAAAATAGTTTTGATAATTTAAGTTTATATGACTCACTGGTTTTGTTGAGATACGATTCTTTATACTTTCCTTCATGTTTTATAATTTAAGTCTTATAAATTAAAGATAGTGAGTCAACATATACTTTTTCATGAACATGCTTTACTCTCCACATAATGTACCCCTATTTTATATACTTCATGCCTTTCTCACATACTAAGTACATTCCATAGTACAGAACACATATTTCTTATGCTGGATCCTATCATGATGTAGGTTCTGATACTCATCCTCAGACTCACGACTAGGTGACATCACCAGTGGCTACTCCCATTCAGTTAGTGAATCCTTATGTTCCGAGGACTATGCTTCATATTTTTCTCAGTAGTTCAGACTCGTTGTTATTTCAGTATTTCATGATTTCAAGTCAGATTGCATGGATTTCCTTATTTCGTCTGGGATTGGAGTGTTAGTACTGATGGCTAAATGGGCTAGGTTTGTGGCTCTTTGTACCTCATTTTGGAGCTGCTCCAACTTTCTAGTTATTTCTGCTATCACATTATCTCTAATGGTTATCTGGGTCAGAGCGTTTTCGTCATCACTACCAAATATTTTTTTGCTTGCCTTTAGACAAGCAATGGTCGGAGGAGAAATTCTTATCAACTTTGATCTAATCTGGTGAAGTACTGATGTTCAGCCAACTTACGTCAACACAAATTAGTTTCTATTTACTCTGCTACCTATTAAAGTAAGAAAATAACTCAAAAGGCAAATATATTAGATCCCGTTAGTGGCAAATAATATAAGATATTTGACAGGAAGTAAAAACATAAAAGTTGCTTTTATTGTAGGTAAATCGATCCACGGGAGAATGTTTGACTTGGATAATTCCCAATAGACAGGACTTTGTCTATTAATTTTGGATAAGTTCAATTGTCAAGAAGGTTGACTTTTACTGGCACTTTTGCTTGCTAACCTTTTGTATGCTTATAACTCCTTTTCCAAAATGGGAGAAATAAAGGTTCTAAAAGATAAGGGTCGACCCGAAAGGCTACCTACGTATCTCACAAAGGAGAATTCAGGCCCTACGTAGTTTAAATTTTGAAGGCTTTATGAAAGTGGTTTGTGGAGTTTTTTTTGGAAAACTTGGAAGACTCAGAGTATTTTGGTCAGACTTTTGCATAGTGTGCTTATATTTTTGCCTAAAAGGGGTTATTTTAAAGCAACCAGAATAGGAGTGGATCAGTTCACCCTTGATTTAAGCAACACATAATACAGTTATATAACACAGTATGTAAAAAAATTATAATGCATCCTATGCAGATATGTGACCTTTTTATGCCAAAGGTAGGCCTAACGAATTAAATAATGTGTATTCCATTTACAAGAAGTTCCATTACCCAAAAAACATATACACAAACTAATATAAATAGATCAAATGAGAATACAAAATAGGGGAACGGGTATACAATTGAATATCAATCCCACGTAGGGAAACAATCCTAAACTAGGCTTTTTGGACTTCTCAAGACTCCAAATGCCTTTTGGATAAAGATATTTAAATCAAGAAATTATCTAAATAATTTTCAACCTTGAGGGACAGTGGTCCGTACAAATTGGCATCACATTCTTCAATTAATCATAGAAAGATATGATTGACTTTTCGAACCGGGGGTCCTCTTCAACACAAGATGGTGTCATTAATGGGCTCGATACCCCTGGAGTACCGGGTCACTTAGGTCAGCATATCTAGTTTAATGGAATTTGTTTTGATCTATCTAGTATACTAGAGTAGTTTATTCAAATTGACCAGGAACCTGAAATGGGCATGCGTTCGAGCTAACATACCAAGTGACTATTGACCGACTAAAATCAATTACTTCACTTGAATGTTCAAAGGAAATCAAGATTTTATCCTGAAGGTTGGTTGCGAAACTCACATAACCTTCCTTTTCTAATGCCTAATGATTTGCCAGGAGTGGCAAAAAATGCCATAAGTATGCAACAGTTATAATTATGGGAATTTAAACAAATAAACAATCAAGAAATTTAAATATTACAGATCTAAATAGTTATTCAACTAAAGTTAGTTTCATAGAACCTTGTTGAATGATGAAAGCCCCCTTGGAGTGTGGTGATGGAAGTGAATGGCATTAATAGATTTAGGAGTTAAATGACAGTAATAGTACAGCATTCCCTTCGGGAAGAAAATGTTCTTGCTGATTTTTTCACCAACCTAGTTTTTTCTTTTGCAAGTGATTTCTTAATAGAATAATTCCAAGACATATCAAGTAATGGAAAAAGGATTTTGTAGTTAGACAGACAAGGCACTCCACAAGTAATAAGACATGTAGCTAATATCTAGGTGTTAAGAATTTAATTTACTTGAAACAGGTAAGCTTTTTTAAGCTAAAAGAATAGGTTATTAGCTATGTATATTTCATGAGAAGCAACAAAGGTAGAGGTATTTCGGTTGGTTTGTGTATCCACACCTGGTGAGAGCGTTGAGGTGGAATTAGATATCAAATCAGGACCTTCGTGCTTTGAGAGGATTATGTTGGTCTAAATAACATATTTGTATACAGAAATACCAGTGACAAGTCCAAAGAATCCGTAAGCGTCAAATTTGTAGCTTGAACTTACTGTTTCTATAAATTAGATGGTGGTATCAATCTAGTATGAGGTTCAACCCATAAATTGAAGGAAATAGAAGTGAGAGTTATGAGATTTGAGGCTTGCCAAATTAAAGCATCCAAAAAGCATCTTGATGTCGCCCAAAATATGCCTCCTAAGAAGTATAAAGCGGTCGCTGTATCAAATATAGAACCCAACTAGGTTGAGGTCGATCCCACAGGGAATAGGATGAAAGTAGGTTGAGTTCTTGTTCGAGTAGTTGGCAAATAAGTAAAAAGGGGGAAATATTTATAACAAGTAGTGATAGTAACAAGTGTTGATTCTTTGAAGTTGTTTTCAATATGAGAAATACACTAGGACTGTGATCCCCAATGATTCCTTAACTCTACCGGTTATTGGTGCTGGCAAAACTATCCCGCTACGTTGCATGCAAAATCTGACAAGATATGTTCATCTAAACGTCTCTCGACCTTGGTTAGACGTATTTCACTCTTCTCCTCTCGGTCTCCGAGCGTCGTACTACTAACCCTTGTCCTGGATCTCAGATAACTATTCCCGCTAAGGCTCAAGTTATTAGATGAAGATTGATAGCTTCAAATCTTTGTTGTTATTTCCTTTTCCCAATCTCTACCTCTCTCTCGAGCAAGTCTAGAATACAGGTGAGTTTCTAACGTTTGCAACCGTTAGAAGATCAATCACAATGAAGAAAATAACAATACATGCATTCAGACCGGTTCAGAATTGCTTTGCACTTAACCCGTTTCGTTAATTCCTTATGGTTCACACAACCCTAGTTAATGAGTTTAGCTACTCAGGTTTGCAAGAGCACAATAAGAATTCAAAGATGAAGACATAATTGTAAACTCACAATAATGAAGAAACTCTGAAATCTCAATTATGAATAAAACCCTAGAATCGATGTTCCAAGATTACAAAATCAATAATGTGTTTCTGAACTCAAAATAATGAAAAACTATCTCAAAACAATATACTGACTCACTCTCGCACATAGGAAAATATAGGGGTATTTATAGATACAAGATGAATCCTATCCTAAACAAAGTAGGAGACTAAAGTCGACAATTTTCGACGGTATCGTGACTTGGTATCGTGGAACCAAGCCATGTCACTTGGGTCAGTTTCATGGAAATCAGGCAACATAGCATATCTCTGAAGTCGACTCACGTCACCTACCCATGTCACGTGGGTGGACTCACATCATTTTACTGTATGTCGTGGAAATCAGGGTCTTGTCCAGGCTGTAGAAGGTGTCTCACGGTAGCCACCCAAGTCACGTGGGTGGACTCACGGCACATGAGTCCTTGCCGTGGGTCACTCTTTATCTTCAACTTGGCTCTTTTCTTTGTCATATGCTCCACTCTAGTGCATGCTTCTTCACGTTCCCTCCATTTAGCCTCCAAAACCTATCTTCCTACAATATAGGACAGAAAACACATCATACCCACAAGATATACCCAAGTTATTGCATATTTCCTTGTTTTAAGCATCAAAAGTGTCATGTGATCATGACACATAAACACCCTAAACTTAGAACGTTTGCATGTCCTCAGGCGAACAAAATAACACACACTTATACGATGCTTAGCTAAGAGAAACCTAAGGGACCTATGGCAGTTGATTCATTGCTTTTGACCTCAAAACTCTTCTGACCCCTCCTATTTACAAATCAAAAACCACGGTGCGTATACGTACAACGTGTTATCATGACACAGAAGGGATCAAGTGATGGCATCAGATTATGAACAAACAGCTGAGCATATATGTAAATGTCATTATCCAAACAAATAGCAGCTAACAATGCAACCCATGTACTCTCACAATAAAGAAGTCCCATACACTCACAGTATACTAATAAATCTCAAATTAGGGACTCAGTCAAAATACTCTCTCTCACAAAGAAGTTCAAACAGTGTGCATGAGATACCATAGGCTTGCCCTTATTTTCTATGCCTTAGTTTTTCTGACAGTTGGACTAGGATCACTATAGGACTTTAATCGGCTTATAATGTCGGCTTGGGGATGGGTATGGTACATATGGATATGGTGACTTAACCCTCCTTGACACTACACTATTTTTGGCTCCACTTTTCAACCATGCTTATTTATTCTCCCTTATTCTCCTTCATTTATTTTCAGATTTTGGGTGTGATTTCCTTCCTACTTTCAAGACACAATTTATTCATTTTTTTTTCTCTTTTTCTATTCATTTCACTTTATTTTTTTTTCTTCACACCCAAATCTATTTTCTCTTTTTTTTCTTTTACTAACCCCTTCTTCATACCCAAATCAATCTACGCACCCCTATAATAGTTATCCTAAACTTAGGCGATTTGGCTGAGTTGAGGTACACAATGTCCAAGGAGGGACCAGGGCTAAGACAGGTTCATTATTAGTCAAAATGGGAAGGTGAATAGGATAATGAAAGAAACAGGTCAATTAAGGCTCAAAATCGGGATCAAGGGATACTGAATTCATTTGGTCAGGCATTTAGGCTAAATGTGGACTTATTCAAAAATGGCCTATGATCCTTTTCTAACCACTATCCTCTAACCTAGGCAAGAATAACCAGGCAAGTTCTAGATCTCACACACAAAGTCAACTAAGTAATGACCTCACACACATATAGCACAGGTTACATTATCAACTACTACCTATTTGGGTTCATGCAATTCTAGCTACAGTTATTTTGTCTATAATTCTAATGCCATAACAAGATCCAACAACTGTCACAACTAACATGCTACACACATATTTTAAAACAAAAATTTCAGGAGGGGTGTCTTTTAAATAATAACACAACATAACTTGATCAAAACTGGACTGCACTACGGTTCCCTTATTTTTCTCCTAATTCAACAAGAAAACACATAAATACTATAAATAACAACCTAAATATGCCGGTTCTACTATGATAGCACACTCGCGGGAAAAGAAACACGGCAATAAAACCCCCTAAGTGGTGGTACACCCCCACCCCCAACTAACAACGGTGCACTGCCCTCAGTACACAACTATCAATATAATAAATGCAAGGGAGTGAAGACATACCTGCAGCGTCCTAAGCATCGGAAGTGGGCTCGCCCGTAGCGGGATTATCAGTCTGCCTTCTGGGCTTTCTGCTAGGTGCATCCGGTGGAAGAGGTGCCTGACTAGAAGATGCACCCCGTGCCCTCTGCTCCTGAGCGATCTGACTATGTGGTACTCCAACATGGAGGCCTTAACTACTCTCCAAAGATCACCCTCATACTCGTCACCACTATCTACCTGCTCCTCTGGACTGCATGGTCATTTGCCTCTATCAATAGGAGGCTCCTCATCGGCAAATAAATCCACCTCAAAAATTGGCTGCATCAGAGCCTGAACAGGCATAGGTGGAATAACAGGGGTGCTGCTCGGTGCCAAAGCTCGAACCTCCTCTCTCAATGCAGCTAGCTCCTGTGTCAATGCTGCCATACCAGGATTCGGTGCCGAACCCAATAGAGTAGCCATCCACGCCTCAAAGCTATCAATCCATCCATGCAGCTCTCTCATGAATTTATCCATTGACGCAGACACATGGTCCTCTACTCTAGCCTCTGCAGCCTCAATTGTGGTCCTAACCCATGGCTTAAGCTGGGATACCAACTTAGCCATATGTGCCTTTGAGTGGGCCTGCCTCTCAAACATCTGTGTCTGCTTATCAACCAGCTGCTGCAATAAATCCCTCAAAATCGAAACCATACCAGAAGGCGGCGGTGGTGCTGTAGTGTCGGGTACCTCATCGTCAATCAGGCCTGTACCCTCAGCAGGTGCATGAACATTATCAGGATCGCTCACCAATATAGGAATAGGCATAGGGGTGCTCACCGGTTCATCTTTATCTCCAGGTCCTTCAAAAAGGGCTGCCCCTGATGACCCAAAAAGTTGAGACCTTCTTGGAACACTGGGGATATATCCCCGCTGCTGCATCAACCCAATCTTTGTTATGCGGGTCACCTCGATATAGTGATCAATGGTAGGTAGCCTTACCACAGCCGCCCGATCACACAGGTTCTGAATCAAACAGGGAAAAGGGATACTGGTATGGTCTCGAAAAGCACGCTCATGAATCTCCCTAAGAATGTACCTGGCGATATGAATATCATAACCTACAAGGATGCTAGCTACCACCACAGCCCAGTCCAAGGTGAGTGAATTATCAACATTAGTGGGCTCCAACCAATGCCTAACAACTAACCACCAAAACCTGCCGGCAAAATAAAGAATGGACTTCTTGATACCCAGCTTCCCAGTCACCCAATTAGGATTAACACTGTCCTCCGCTATATAACCAGCAATCTACCTCAGCAACTCCAACTTCTAATCAGCATCCCACATTTTAATACAATTTCTGACAGTTTTCATGCAGTGATCAAATTTAGCAGTCGTTGTTGGCAAAGGACGGTCTGCACCAAACAAGAATCGGTGGATGGTCTGCTTAGATATATCGACTCTGGTCCCCCAAACCAAAGTGTGAGTCAATAGTGGTTGGTCCCGGTACCGTTGCCCAACAGGTGTACTCAAATCAACAGACGCAACATAGGACACATAAAATTATCGGACCAATTCCGAGCTATAGCGACCAGGAGGCTCCGCCATCCATCCAAACCCATACTGCTAAAAAACAGTCCAAATATCATTCAGTGTCTTTAACTCCTCTATCCAATACTGGGGCTCCTTCATAATACTTCTTCGACACACGCCCCGCTCAGTAAGCTCGACAACCTTGTCATAAAATACCCGCATGCCCTGAACATACCATCATTGGATATCCCTTCTCTGTGAGGGAGTCGGGGCACTCTGTTCACCAGTGCTCGAAATAGAGGTTGTAGCCTCTGCCGCAGAGGTACCCTGTCCTGTAGTATTATCCACAGAGCCCGATACCGAATCATCCTCCCCCTCTTCAGACTAGGAGGCAGACTCGAAAGACTGATCAGGAATAACCGGTTGAACAGGCTGTGGAATGGGCTGAAGTGCGGCCCGAGCAATAGCTTGTGCCCGAGTTTGTAACCTTGTGGTATGAGGCACTAGTGCAGTATCATCAGTGCCAATATCAAAAACCTCCTCGGACCTATTTTTTCCTGATTCTGACGGTTCATCACGTAATTGGGTCAGAAATTCTAGATTTTTTGTTCTAATTCTTGTCGAAGATTCAAGGTGGTTTGGTTTGGGGGGCATGGTGCCGGGTTTTGGTTGGATTTTGGGTATTTGGGTCGAGTTTGGTTCATTTTTTTGGGTAATTAGGTCGGGTGGGTTGAATTTTTAGGGTGGGTTGTTCAGATTCAGGTCTGTGAAGGGTGGGACGGGTCTATGGAGGGTTTAGGTGAGGAGGTTTTGTTGGATTTTGAATTTTGATCTTTGGGAATGTAGAGAAAATGGATATAAGGTATGCTTAATTTGGTGATTTGTGGGAATTAGGGTTTATGTTAAGGGTTTAAAGTGGAGAAGGTTGATTTGAAATTGAGTTTGGATCGGGTATAAGGGGGACATGGAATTATATGAAAAGTTTGATCGGGTCGGGTCGGGTCGGGTCTCGGGTACCTTGAGATTTCTGATTTTCATGATACAACCCACGTGACATGGGTTGACAAACTTCTGCAGGTGTCAATGTCCTCTGATTTTCATGATACCACCCACGTGACGTGGGTCTACCTATATCACGTGGGTACCTTGTCGTAGGTAAGATTCAGAAAGGTAAATATTTTCTCTGATTTTCACGACACAACTTACGTGATGTGGGGACACCTACGTCACATGGGTACCCCTGTCGTGGGTCGGATTCTGCAGGTGTTAACTTTTGAATTTCGGATAAGGTGTCTTCCAATGCTCAGATCATAAAATAATCAGATCTTGGGTTGCCTCCCAAGTAGCGCCTTATTTAATGTCGCGGCATGACACGGCTAACTTGGATACTCAGAATTCACCAACCAGCCCATGGGTTGCCTCCCATGAAGCGCCTGATTTAAAGTCACGACACAACATGGCTAGCTTGACTACTTAGACTTCATCAAGCTCAAGCTCCTCACATGTCCTTATTTCTTCCGTGATTCCCACAAAATGCTTTACACGCTACCCATTGACCTTGAATAGAACATTATCAGCTCCTTTTAGCTCAATTTCTCCATGTGGGAATACCCTGACCACCGTGAATGGTTCGGACCATTTGGACTTTAACTTTCCAGCAAACACGCGAAGCTTGGAGTTATAAAGTAGCACCAAATCTCCTGGGTGAAACTCTCGTTTCTCAATGCATCGATCATGATATAATTTCATCTTCTCTTTATATATTGTTGAACTTTCATAAGCCCGGACACAAAATTCATCCATCTCATTCATCTGCTCAAGTCTCAATTTAGCCGCTTCACTCCAGTCCAAATTCAACCTTTTCAAAGCCCATAAATCCTTATGTTCAAGTTCGACAGGCAAATGGCAAGATTTTCCAAAAACTAACTGATATGGTGATGCACCAATTGGCATCTTGAAAGCAGTCCGATAGCCCATAATATATCATCCAATGTTTGAGCCCAATCAGTCCTATTGGCATTCACCATTTTTGCCAAAATAGACGTGATCTCACGATTTGACACCTCAAATTGCCCGCTTGTCTGAGGATGGTAAGGTGTTTCCACCTTATGTTTAACACCATATTTTTCAAGCAGGGCCTTGAACAGACGATTGTAGAAGTGGTATCCTCCATCACTAATGATAACTCAGGGTGTACCGAATCGTGAAAATATGTTCTTTTTTAGGAATGTCGTGACACTTCTTCCTTCATTATTAGGAAGCCCAACTGCCTCCACCTACTTAGAAATATAGTCGATAGCTACAAAAATGTATTTTATCCCATGTGAGCTCACAAAAGGGCCCATAAAGTCAATTCCCCATACGTCAAATAATTCAAGCTCAAGTATAGATGTCATGGGAAGTTCGTGTCTGCGTGATATATTCCCTTGCCTTTGACATTGGTCACAAGCGCGAGCATAATCATGAGCATCTTTGTAAATATTGGGCCAGTTGTACCCACATTGCAAGATTTTATAAGCAGTCCGCGCACCTCCATGATCACCCCCAACTAGAGATGAATGACATGCTTCCAAAATACTCATCATCTCGACCTCTGGAATACATCTTCTAATCATGCCATCTGCACATACCCTAAATAAGTACGCTCATCCCAGAAGAATTTTCTCATCTCATGCATGAATTTCTTTGGCTGCTGATACGACATATCTTTCGAAACTAGATCACTTGCCAAAAAGTTGGCAAAATAAGCAAATCAAGAAATTAAGTTATGTGATGCTGCCAGTACTTGCTCATTTGGAAAAGTGTCATCAATCTCAAGATCATCCTTTAATTTAAGCATGGCCTCCTCCTCAAGGCGTGATAGATGGTCGGCAAATTGATTCTCGGTTCCCTTCCGGTCCTTGACTTCAAAGTCAAATTCATGCAGTAGGAGCACCCACTGAATCAATCTTGGCTTAGCATCTTTTTTTGACATAAGATATCAAAGAGCTGCATGGTCTGTATGCATAATCACCTTCGTACCAATCAAGTAAGATCTAAATTTCTCAAAAGCAAAGACCACTGCCAACAATTCTTGTTCAGTCACAGTGTAATTCTTTTGAGCTGGATTAAGCACTTTGCTAGCATAGTAAATCAGATGTAAGATCTTCTCACGTCTTTGGACAAGGACTGCACCCAAAGCCACCCTACTAGCATCACACATAACCTCAAAAGGCATTGTCCAATCTAGTGAAACAATGATAGGGGATGAAACCAACTTTTCTTTCAGACACATAAATGCTTTAAGACATGCCTCATCGAACACGAACTTCACCTGTTTCTCCAAAAGTTCGCATAAAGAATGTGCAATCTTAGAGAAATCCTTGATGAATCTTCTATAAAAGCCAATATGACCTAAGAAACTTTGAATTCCTTTCACGGAGATAGGTGGAGGTAACTTTTCAATCACCTCAATCTTTGCTTTATCAACTTCAATACCTTTCTTTGAAATCTGATGCCCCAATACGATACCCTCGTTGACCATAAAGTGACATTTTTCCCAATTTAGCACAAAGTTGCACTCCTCGCATCTTTGCAGCACATTAGCAAGGTGTACCAAGCAATCATCAAATGAGTCTCCCACAACAAAAAAATCATCCATAAAAACCTCAATAGTGTCTTCCACCATGTCGGAGAAAATAGACATCATATAACATTGGAAAGTGGCAAGTGCATTACATAGACCGAAGGGTATCCTTTTAAATGCCAATGTCCCGTATGTGTAACACCCCGTATGTTTTCGAACATATTTAATTACTGTAACATTTATGGAATCATTTAAAAATGAGAAGGTTGGTGTATTATACATTAAATTTGGTGCGCTGAATTAGTCTTGTTCCATTGGGCTCAATTGAGGCCCAAAAATGGAGCAAAGGACATGGCCCAAATGGAATTTGACCCATTCTTATGTTGACCAAGTAAACACACATTAATTGTGCCTAAGTGTATGGCTAAGGATGACCAAAAAGGGACTATATAAGGGGAAAAATCAGATTTTTATTCATTGTAACACACATGCCATTTCTAGAAATTTCAAAGATATTTCTCATCTCACACAAACCCTAAGTCATCACTCCTTTGGACAGGATCACTCTCTTGAAAGCTTTGGTAAGTGTTTATTCTTATAGTTTAGTATATGATATGCTTAAGATGGTGTATAAATCATGTTGGTTATGTTGGCAAAGTGTTGGACAGTTCACTATGTGTAAAACAGTGTACTTTTGCTTAATCGGTGAAGGGTTTTGCCTTCTAAACTTGAAAGTGGACTTGTGATCTTGAATGAAGTGAGTTTGATGGATTAAATATCAACATGTAAGATGTGTTTATGTTCTTAACTTGCTTTGTTTATGTGTATAACTTATGGAATTGTTGTTATGAAATTGGTCATGGAATTAATGGTGTATTGAAAGGAAAATGTGGTTTTGGTGATGTTCATGTGTGTTATGAAACCATGATGGTTCATTGTTATCCAAGTGACCTAAAATATGCAAAGAGAAGCTTACTTATGGCCTTGGACCATTTATTACAAAAAGGACCCAAAAGAGACCCTTTTTGGCAAAAACGGGCACCCACTCTCGCAGAAAGGGCACCTGCGGGCGTAGAAGCTAAAGTAGGTAGCCCTGTACAGGGCCAAGGGTCACCTGCGGATACACCTAAACCACCTGCGGGTGCATTTGGCCTCGCAGGTCAGCCTAGAATCTCGTTTTGTATATTTTTGTCTCTCTTTGATCCCCGAAGGCCCCTATACCCTTTTTGGATGTAATTATCAACTTATGATACCTATTGATTGACTTTAAGGGGTAATTTGGAGTCATGTTGGATTATATCAATTATGTATTGTTGTTAATATGTTGTTATGAAAGGTATTGAGGTGACTTGATGGAATAATTGTGACGTAGTGTTAATGAGGAAGCGTAAAGGGTAAACTTGGTGTGAAATGCTAGTGGTTTATGATGTCTTGGTCACTGTGTGGAATGTTATGGTATTGTTGGTATGGTAATGCATTGAATTGTATTGTAAAGGGTGAAATGACGTTATAGGGCAGTCATGTAACTTAATGTCGTCTTATACACTTGTAAAGTAGTTAGTTGTTAACATGAGCTCCGTTATGAACTTGTGTTGTAGAGTAACACGAAAGGAAGGAGCTGGATTATTATATTCACATATAGGACTGTGTATTCATATTTGGAAGATAAGTTATGTAAGGTTACTCTTTTCAGTATCCTTTGGTAGCATCTATTGTCCTCATTGTTACCGAGCTTGTTTCTCATTTCAAAATGTCTCAAAGTATGTCATGTCAAGTTATCATATGTTGTTGTTCATATGTCTCTTAATCATGGACTGATGTTTCAAAGCTCCAATAATGTTATGACTATCAACGTATTAATCTCTCAAAAGTAAAGAAATGAAGTAATGCATAGTTGTTGGTTGTAAGAGTACGGGTGGCAGCTCTAGAGGCATAAGTTTAGCTCGAGCCGAACCCGAGATTATTGGATCAGGGGGAAGCTCTAGAGGCATAAGCCTAGCTCAGTCCAAACCTAACAGGGGGCAGCTCTAGAGGTAAGAACCTAGCTTGAGCCAAACCTGATATATTGGTTTATGGGTGGCAGCTCTAGAGGTAAGAACCTAGCTCGAGCCGAACATGATATATTGATTTAAGGGTGGTAGCTCTAGAGGCATAACCCTAACTTGGGTCGATCCCAGCATAACATTATGTTATGTTAAGACCCACTGATCAGTTGGGGCCCGGGTACGATATGATTCAGGTAATGATGAATAAACATAGAAGCAAAGAAAGTAATGAAAGCAATATACATGGTTCCAAACATAAAGAACGATGGGTTATCCATATTGACTACTCTCTTATATTTGATTCCATTGAAGTTCTTATGTATGATGCAGTTTCTTATAGCCTTACATACTCAGTACATTCTTTGTACTGACGTCCCTTGGGGGACTTACCTTACTTACTGCAGGCGCAGGTGCTAGTAGACCTCCATAGTAGGTTGCGGGTCATTTGCAGATCATTGGTGAGCTCCAGTTGGTTCGGGGCTTTTTGAGTCACATGTGTATACTTGTTTTGATATTATGTATATGTTGTATAAAGCGGGGACTTGTCCCGACTTTAGGTTGGTTACGTCTATGTATCTGTAGAGGCTTTGTAGATGTTGTGGGACAGATGAAGGGATGTAAGAAATGTATGTCTATTTTGACTTGATGGCCCTAACGGCCAAGTTTCATATATAGCATATATTGTCATGACTTCCGCCATTGGTATCTTACAGTTACATGAGATAGAATGATTTTCATACAGAGACATGCATATGAATGTACATGAATGAATATTGGTTCTCTCGGGCCATAACGGCTTTAGGTGCCAGTCCGCCCCGTGGGAATTCGAGGCGTGACAAAAGTGGTATCAGAGCAGGTCATCCTAAGGATGTCTACACAGCCGTGTCTAAGTAGAGTCTTTCTTATGGATGTGTTGTGCACCACATTTATAAGTAGGAGGCTATGGGACATTTAGGAGTTATTTCTTTTCTTCATTTCTAGATCGTGCAATAGAGCCACACTTGTAAGTGGAATTATATCTAACCATTGGAATTGGTTTAGGGCGAGACAAAATGGGCGGGCACGAGCGGTCTGGTGTCCTAGCCAATTGGTCAGACGACGACTTATTTGTTCTAGTAAAATGCCAATGACAAGATGAGGTAGGGGCAAAGGTAAGCTGGTAGATATTTTTGCCGGAGAAGGTACGATTAAATCACCACCTAACCAAGCTAGTCAAGGTGCATCTGACACTGAAATTGCATCGCGGTCTTCTTCTACTTTTCCAGCTCCAGAAGAGCCGAGGAGGAGAGAAGAACCTGCAGAACCGCCTATGAATGCCACTGAACAGGATTTTAGAAATGCAGTGCATATGTTGACTTAGATAGTTGCTGCACAAACTCAGGGACGAGATGGTCCAACGACAAGCGAGGATGAAGCGGCTAGAGTAGCTAGTCGGCGAACATAGGATTTTCTGAAATTAGACCCTCCCATATTCACTGGGTCGGATCCGAAGGCAGACCCACAAGACTTCGTGGACCAAATTCAAAGGGCTCTAGATATTATGCACGTTACTGGTGAAGAAACAGTTGAGCTTTCGGCCTATAGATTGAAAGGCGAGGCTATATTATGGTATAAAGAGTGGAAACGATCGAGGGGTATTGATGCACCTCCAGCTGGTTGGGAGGAATTCAGAACGGCCTTTCTTGATCGCTACCTCCCATATGAGATTTGGGAGGCACGTGCAGACCAGTTTCTAAATCTTCGACAAGGGAATATGAGTGTCAGAGAATACAATCTTCAGTTTAATTCTTTGGCTCGATATGCTCCAAATATAGTGGCCACAATGGAACACAGAGTCCATCGATATGTGGACAGATTAGAGCCATATTTGGTGAGGGACTGTACCATTGCTGCTTTGAATACAGATATGGATATAGCCAGAATACAGGCTTTTGCACAGAAGATGGAAGATCAGAGTCAAAGAAGGAGGGTGCACGAATTTGAAAGAGGGCCGTCAAAGAGGGCTAGACCTATGGGACAGTCTATGGTGTCCCAAGGAGAATCTAGGCCTCGGATATTTTCTAGACCGCCTAGACCATCATTCTCTTATTCCACAGCAGGCACTCAATCTCAATTCCGAGGGTTTAGAGGCAGTCAAGCTGAGCAGAGTAGTGGGCCTCAAGGTTCATAGGCAACAGGATTTTATCGTCAGCTGTGTCAGCACTACGAATGGACTCATTCAGGTATATGTCGGTTAGGGACGACTGCTTGTTTTTGGTGTGGTATGTCGGGGTACATGATGAGAGAGTATCCACAAAGGGGCATGGGTGGTATAGCACGACCTACGGGATCAACCGTTGCATCATCATCATTGGTTCCTTCCCTAGGTAGAGGTGTACAACCTGCTGGTCGTGGTAGAGGTGCCAGAGGAGCAGCTAGTTCCAGTGGAGCCCAGAATCGCACCTATGCTCTAGTGGACCGACAGAATTCGGAGGCTTCTCCTGATGTAGTCACAGGTACATTATCCATATTTTCGTATAATGTATATGCATTGATTGACCCGGGTTCTACATTGTCATATGTTACTCCATTGATTGTTGCAAAATTTAAAAGAACACCGGAGTTATTAATTAAGTTAATTGAAGTATCTACACCAGTTGGTGAATCTATTTTTGTAAAAAGAGTATATCATAATTGTGTAGTAACTGTGTGTGATCATGATACGTTGGCTGATCTTATTGAACTGGAAATGGTGGATTTTGATGTCATAATGGATATGGATTGGTTGGCTTCTTGTTATGCCACGATAGATTGCCGAGCTAAGAAGGTACATTTTCATTTTCCATAAAAGAATGTACTTGAATGGACGTGGACGGGTAATGTGGGGGAACCGAGAGGTAAATTTATTTCCTATCTTAAAGCAAGGAAAATGATAGCCAAGGGGTATATATGTCACTTAGTAAGAGTGAAAGATACTGATGTGGAACCACTAACTCCTCAGTCGGTTCCAGTGGTCAATGAATTCCTTGATGTATTTCCTAAGGATCTTCCAAGTTTACCTCCAGAATGGGAAATAGAGTTTGGTATTGATGTGATTCCAGGCACTCAGCCTATCTCTATTCCTCTATATAGAATGTATCTAGCAGAATTGCGAGAACTTAAGGAGCAATTAAAAGATTTGCTGGACAAGGGATTCATAAGACCTAGTATGTCCCCGTGGGGTGCACCAGTATTATTTGTATGAAAGAAAGATGGCACATTGAGAATGTGCATTGACTATCGACAATTGAATAAGGTAACGATCAAGAACAAATATCACCTCCCTAGAATTAACGATTTGTTTGATCAGTTACAGGGTGCCAAATGTTTTTCAAAGATTGACTTGAGATCGGGTTACCATCAAGTCAGAGTTAGAGAAAAAGATATACCCAAGACAGTTTTCCGAATACGGTATGGCCATTATGAATTTTTAGTTATGTCGTTTGGACTAACAAATGTGCCAACTGTTTTTATGGAGTTGATGGATTGGGTGTTTAAGCCATTTCTAGATGTGTTCGTGACGATGTTTATAGATGACATCCTGGTTAATTCAAGATCACAAGAGGACCATGCTAACCACTTACGGCAGGTGTTACAGATTCTCCGAGATTGTAAGTTGTATGCAAAGTTCTCTAAATGCGAATTTTGGTTAAAATCTGTAGCATTCTTGGGTCACATTATGTCGGATGAAGGGCTAAGGGTTGATACACAAAATATTAAAGCAGTGAAAAGTTGGCCAAGGCCTACGACGCCTATGGAAATTCATAGTTTTCTTGGGTTGGCAGGTTATTATCGAAGGTTCGTTGAAGGGTTTTCTTCCATTGCTGCACCTTTAACAAAGCTCACACACAAGGCAATCAAGGTTCAATGGAATGATGCATGTGAGAAAATTTTCCAAGAGTTGAAAGATAAATTAACTTCCACACCTGTATTAGTACTTTCGGAAGGCAACGAAGGTTATGCAGTATACTATGATGCTTCTAGAGTTGGCCTAGGGTGTGTATTGATACAGCACGGTAATGTAGTAGCTTATGCTTCACGACAGTTGCGACCACATGACAAAAACTATCCCACACATGATCTTGAGTTAGCAGCTGTGGTATTTGCTTTAAAGATATGGTGCCATTATTTGTATGGAGTTCATGTTGACATCTACACTGATCATAAGAGTTTGCAATATATCTTTAAGCAGAAGGATTTAAATCTGAGGCAGCGAAGGTGGCTGGAACTCTCAAAACATTATGATATTGATATACTATATCATCCAGGAAAAGCAAATATGGTAACCGATGCATTAAGTCGCAAAGCAGTAGGAAGAACTAATGGTCAGTTGACAGAGAAGCAATTTATAGTCAAAGATCTACATCAACTAGCCAGCTTGGGAGTTCGTCTTCTTGAATCTCCAGATGAAGGGGTTATTATGCAAAATGCAATAGAATCTTCATTAGTAGCTGAGGTGAAAGAGAAGCAGTATATGGATTCTACTTTATTGCAGCTGAAAGAAAATGTACAACAGGGTCTGACAAAGGCATTTGATCTTACGCAAGAGGGAGTACTTCAGTGCCAAGGAAGATTGTGTGTACCGGATGTGGATGAACTAAGGAAACGAATTATGATAGAGGCACATCATTCATGGTATTCTATTCATTCCGGAGCCACCAAAATGTATCACGACTTGAAAGAAATGTATTGGTGGGGTAACATGAAGAAGAACATTGCAAAATTTGTAGCTCAATGGCCAAATTGTCAACAAGTAAAAGTAGAGCATCAAAAACCTTGAGGTTAAATGCAATGTATCAATCTTCCAGTCTGGAAATGGGACATGATTAATATGGATTTCATCACAGGTTTGCCTCGTACATTGCGGAAATTTGATTTCATATGGGTAATAGTTGACAGTCTTACCAAGTCAGCACATTTTCTACCAGTCAAGACCACCTATACAGCTGAAGAGTATGCAAGGTTGTATGTCAAAGAGATAGTGCGATTACATGGAATTCCGATCTCCATTATATCAGACTGGGGAGCTCAATTTACTACACCTTTTTGGAGATCTTTTAAGAAGAGCTTGGGTACACAAGTAAATCTGACTACGACTTTTCATCCTCATACAGATGGACAAGTAGAACGTACTATCCAAACACTTGAAGATATGCTACGAGCTTGCACATTGGACTTTCAAGGTAGCTGGGATAATCATCTACCTCTTATTGAATTTGCCTACAACAATAGATATTATTCAAGTATCAAAATGGTACCTTATGAAGCTTTATACAAAAGGAAGTGTAGATCACCAATTGGATGGTTTAAAGCAGGTGAAACTGCTTTACTTGGGACAGATCTTGTTCATCAAGCTATGGAGAAAGTTAAAGTGATCCAACAGCGGCTACAAACGGCCCAATGTCGACATGTCATATGATGATGTTAGAAGAAGAGGGCTTAAATTTGCCATAGGTGATTGGGTATTCTTAAAGGTGTCGCCGATGAAAGGGGTAATGAGATTTGGAAAGAAAGGGAAGTTGAGTCCCCATTATATAGGGCAATATGAAACTTTCCGAAGATTTGGGCAAGTTGCGTATGAATTAGCATTACCCCAAGAACTCTCCACAGTTCATCCAGTATTTCATGTTTCGATGCTTCAAAAGTGCATAAGAGATCCATCTCGTTTTGCTCCCATTGAAGATGTACAAGTTACGGAGGATCTCACCTATGAGGAGATACCTATTGCTATTCTGGATAGACAAGTGAAGAGGTTAAGGAATAAAGACATAGCTTCCGTAAAGGTACTTTGGAGAAATCAGCAAGTGGAAGATATCACATGGAAAGCTGAGGAAATGATGAAGTCCAAGTACACTAATTTGTTTCAAATGGAAATAAAAGTTCAAGATACGGGATCAGAGAAATAAAAAGTATTTATAAGCATTAAGTATATATATATGATAACATGAAGAATGATCCTAGACTTGAATTTGTTAAACTGGATAATGTCACTAACATTCGAGGACGAATGTTTCTAAGGGGGGGGAGAATGTAACATCCCGTATGTTTCAGAACCTATTTAATTACTGTAACATTTATGGAATCATTTAAAAATGAGAAGGTTGGTGTATTATACATTAAATTTGGTGGGCTTAATTAGTCTTGTGCCATTGGGCTGAATTAAGGCCCAAAAATGGAGCAAAGACATGGCCCAAATGGAATTTGACCCATTCTTGTGTTGACCAAGTAAACACACATTAATTGTGCCTAAGTGTATGGCTAAGGATGACCAAAGAGGGACTATATAAGGGGAAAATCAGATTTTTATTCATTGTAACACACATGCCATTTCTAGAAATTTCAAAGATATTTCTCATCTCACACAAACCCTAAGTCATCACTTCTTTGGACAAGATCACTCTCTTGAAAGCTTTGGTAAGTGTTTATTCTTATGGTTTAGTATATGATATGCTTAAGATGGTGTATAAATCATGTTGGTTATGTTGGCAAAGTGTTGGGCAGTTCACTATGTGTAAAACAGTGTACTTTTGCTTAATCGGTGAAGGGTTTTGCCTTCTAAACTTGTCTTGAAGGAAGTGATTTTGATGGATTAAATATCAACATGTAATATGTGTTTATGTTCTTAACTTTCTTTCTTTATGTGTATAACTTGTGGGATTGTTGTTATGAAATTGGTCATGGAATTAGTGGTGTATTGAAAGGAAAATGTGGTTTTGGTGATGTTCATGTGTGTTGCGAAACCATGATGGTTAGTTGGCATCCAAGTGACCTAAAATATGTAAAGAGAAGCTTACTTATGGTCTTGGACCATTTATTACAAAAAGGACCCAAAAGAGACCCTTTTTGGCCGAAACGGGCACCCGCCCTCGCAGACAGGGCACCTGCGGGCACAGATGCCAACGCAGGTGGCCCTGGACAGAGACAAGGGTCACCTTCATCCGTACCTCAACCACATGAGGGCGCAGGTGGCTTCGCAGGTCATCCCAGAATCTCGTTTTGTATGTTTTTGTCTCTCTTTGATCCCCGAAGGCCCCTATACCCTTTTTGGATGTAATTATCAACTTATGATACCTATTGAATGACTTTAAGGGGTCGTTTGGAGGCATGTTGGATTATATCAATTATAGATTGTTGTTAATATGTTGTTATGAAAGGTATTGAGGTGACTTGATGGAATAATTGTGACGTAGTGTTAATGAGGAAGTGTAAAGGGTAAACTTGGTGTGAAATACTAGTGGTTTATGATGTCTTGGTCAATGTGTGGAATGTTATGGTATTTTTGGTATGGTAATGCTGTTAATTGTATTGTAAAGGGTGAAATGACATTATAGGGCAGTCATGTAACTCATTGTCATCTTATACACTTGTAAAGTAGTTAGTTGTTAACGTGAGCTCCGTTATGAACTTCTGTTGTAGAGTAACACAAAACGAAGGAGCTGGATTATTGCATTCACATATAGGACTGTGTATTCATATTGGGAATATAAGGTATGTAAGGTTACTCTTTTCAGTATCCTTTGGCAGCATCTATTGTCCTCATTGTTACCGAGCTTGTTTCTCATTTCAAAATGTCTCAAAGTATGTCATGTCAAGTTATCATATGTTGTTGTTCATATGTCTCTTAATCATGGACTGATGTTCCAAAGCTCCAATAATGTTATGACTATCAACGTATCAATCTCTCAAAAGTAAAGAAATGAAGTAATGCATAGTTGTTAGTTGTAAGAGTACGAGTGGCAGCTCTAGAGGCATAAGTCTAGCTCGAGCCGAACCCGATATTATTGGATCAGGGGGCAGCTCTAGAGGCATAAGACTAGCTCGGGCCAAACCTAACTGGGGGCAGCTCTAGAGTTAAGAACCTAGCTCGAGCCGAACCTAATATATTGGTTTATGGGTGGCAACTCTAGAGGTAAGAGGCATAAGCCTAGCTCAGGCCGATCCCCACATAACGTTATGTTATGTTAAGACCCACTGATCAGTTGGGGCCCGGGTATGATATGATTCAGGTAATGATGAATAAACATAGAAGCAAAGAAGCAAAGAAAGTAATGAAAGCAATATACATGGTTCCAAACATACAAAACGATGGGTTATCCATATTTACTACTCTCTTATATTTGATTCTATTAAAGTTCTTATGTATGATGCAGTTTCTTATGGCCTTACATACTCAGTACATTCTTCATACTGACATCCCTTGGGGGACTTACCTTGCTGCAGGTGCTAGTAGACCTCCACAGTAGGTTGCGGGTCATTTGCAGATCATTGGTGAGCTCCAGTTGGTTCGGGGCTTTCCGAGTCACATGTGTATACTTGTTTTGATATTATGTAAATGTTGTATAAAGCGGGGACTTGTCCCGACTTTAGGTTGGTTATGTCTATGTATCTGTAGAGGCCTTGTAGATGTTGTGGGACAGATGAAGGGATGTAAGAAATGTATGTCCATTTTGACTTGATGTCCCTAATGGCCAAGTTTCATATATAGCATATGTTGCCATGACTTCCGCCATTGGTATCTTATAGTTACATGAGATAGAATGATTTTCATACAGAGACATGCATATGAATGTACATGAATGAAGATTGGTTCTCTTGGTCCAAAATGGCTTCGGGTGCCAGTCCGCCCTGTCGAAATTCGAGGCGTGACAGTATGGACAAGTGAAAGCGGTCTTCTCTTGGTCTTCTGGGGCAATGAAAATCTGATTATACCCTGAATAGCCATCCAGAAAACAATACCATCCTCTACCAGCAAGACGGTCTAACATCTGATCCATGAAGGGCATAGGAAAATGATCTTTTTCTGTCCAAGAATTCATTTTTCGATAATCCATGAAAACTCTCCATCCAGTAACCGGCCTCATTGGGATTAACTCATTTTTGTCATTTGGAACCACAGTGATTCCTCCCTTCTTTGGTACACATTGAACTGGGCTTACCCACTTGCTATCAGTAATTGTGTAAACCACTCCTGCATCTAACCACTTGATGATCTCTTTCTTCACAACCTTTTGCATTGGTGGGTTTAGACGACGTTGGTGCTCAATGCTCGGTATGCACTCAGGATTAAGTTGAATTTTATGGGTGCAAATACCGGATGGAATCCCTATAATATTAGCAATGGACCAACCAATGGCCCTCTTAAATCTTCTCAATACCAAAACCAGTGCCTCTACTTGCCACTCCACCAATTTAGCAGAAATAATCACAGGCAAGGTGTTATTGGCTCCCAAAAATGTGTAGCGAAGGTGAGCCGAAAGAGCCTTAAGCTCTAAAACTGGAGGCTCCTCAATAGAAGGACGAGCTGGTAGGGTCACCCTATTCTTCAAATCGAGATCAAGTTTCTTTGGAGCATAAGTGTATGCTCCCTTACCAGTGAGTGCACCAACCATCTCATCGTATTCCTCAATACCGTTGCTATCAAAATTCATAATCACGGCCGCGATAGGTTCTACCCCCAACCTTTATTCAAGAGACACGACAACATCATTATCCTCAACCGCATCTATTACCAAAATCACCCGCATATCTTTCGGTTGCTTCATGGAACGACACACATTAAAAGTGACTTGTTCATTATTTAACCTGAATTTCATCTGCCCTATTTCCATTTCGACCAATGCACGACCAGTGGCAAGGAATGGTCTTCCCAATATGATGAGAACCTCAAAATCAACTTCACAATCTAGGATCACAAAGTCAGCCGAAAATATGAAAGATTCAACTTTTACCAAAACATCATACAAAATGCCCACCGATTTTTTCACAGTCCTAAACGCCATGTGAAGTCTCATAGAGGTTGGTTTTGGTGCTCCTAACCCCAACTGTTTGAACACGGCTAACGGCATTAAGTTAATGCTAGCACCTAAATCACAAAGTGCTTTAGCAAAGTTGTAGGACCCAATAGTACAAGGAATTGTGAAAGCTCCTGGATCCTCCTTCTTTTCAACTAAGGAACGCGAAGCAACTGCACTACAATGATGTAAGTTATCTGTCGGCTCAAAACTGACAGTTCTCTTCTTTGTCACCAAGTCTTTCATGAACTTCGTATAACCTGGCATCTGCTTTATTGCCTCAACAAGATGGATGTTTACCGATAGCTCTTTCAACATTATAATAAAATTCTGATATTTTCCTTCCTCAGCCTTCTTCTTCAATCTTTGAGGAAAGGGAGGAGGAGGTCGTGGGATAGTTTTCAGCATTTGTGGGACCTGCTTTTCCTGCCTCTTTTTAGATTTTTCCTTTTCGCTAGTATCATGAGGATTTGGAACTGTGTCTACCTTCAAATTATTCGGCTCTATCTCAGTTTCTACATCAACAACCATCGGCTTATTGGTCTTACCACTATCCACAGGTATAGATGGATCTGTGTTGCATTTCCCGCTTCTAGTAGTAATGGCCAGACAATGGCTATAGTTCTTAGGATTCTGGACGGTGTTTCTTGGAAGGGTGCCTGGCTGACATTGGTTCAATGACATTGATATTTGCTCGAACAGTTACTCCAACTGTTTAATAGCAGTCGAGTGGGATTCCACTTTCTGACTTATTCCTGAGATGTCTAACCTAATCTCCTTCAGGCATTGTTCTTGACTCTCTGACCCTTTCACCAGTTTATTGAGAAGGAATTCCATTCTTTAATTTCCAGAGTCGGTATCGCAGTTTCCAGGTGGAACATATACGCCACTCTTCTATCTATAATCATCCTTCCTCCTCCAATCACCGTCACGATCTCGTTCTCTATCTTTATATCCCAACTTGTTATAACTGTCACAAAATCCCAACTTGTTATAACTGTCACCATAGTAGTTCCGACCTTGATTCCCTTGCCTCGAGTTCCAGGAGTCTTGGTTAGACCCTTGGACCTTGGCTCAGAAACCCTCCATTTCTCGATCCAGATACTTAGCCTCTTCATCAGATTCATAATCTTCATGTCTAGTCGTTTTACCTTGTGCATCTACAGAATGCACCTTCTCAGCATCTCTGGCCACTATTTGTTTAATCGGAAGACCAATTTCTGTCCTCAGCCGAGCAACCTCCTGATCTACAGATTCGTCCAAAGCCCGTTGTGCTGCTGAGGCTCCAATAGCATATGTGCCAGCAAATGTATCTGCTTCCCGAGTATGCCATCCTCGGTTAATCTTAGTGATACGATATAATATTACTGAAGCTTGTTCCCACCTCAGACTCATAAATGCTCCACCAGTGATAGTATCTGCTACAGCCTTAGTATTGACGTTTAAAGCCCTGTAGAAGATTTCAAGTAAGTTTCTACCACTCATCCTATGATTTGGCACATTCTACAGCTTCTTCTTGAACCTTATCCATGTCTCATAAAGTGCTTCAGAATGTAGTTGTCTGAAGTTGTAGATCTCATCCTTCAACTGTAGCATCTTGGAAGGTGGGAAAAACCTCTCCAGAAATTAATTTCTCAATTCTTGCCAAGTAGTGATGGATCCTCGTGGTAATTTGCAAACCACAAAGTCGCCTCTCCTATTAGAGAGAATGGAAACAATCTCAATCGAATAGCCTCTTGGTCAACTCCAGGCAAATTATATGAAGTGCAGACCCCCACAAAATTCATTACATGCATGTTTGGATCGTCGGTAGGAAGATCGGCAAACACACCCTTCAATTTTAGCAGGTGAATCATGGCACTGGTAATGTCAAACTTAGTGCCCTGAGGTAACTTAAGTGGAAAATGACACCAGTCTCTATTGGCTCGAAGTAGGCCACGTCTTCTTCCTCAGGATCATCATAAACTGGCACATACAGTCTTTGAAGTGGTTGTTGAGCTCTCAGTCTTCTTTGTCTCTCTTCAGCTTCAGCCAATCATTGGGTTACCTCTTGCATAGCTCGATTATCTCTCTCTGCTTGCCTAAGGGCAGCTTGTCTAGCACGCTCTTCTCGTGTCAATCTAGCAGTAGTTTGATCCGCTGTTTCATGACCAACCAGCTGAATTGGTTGATTATGAATGTCCCCTATGGCGTCAGGATCCTGAACTTCGTCGGTATTCACCATTCTTCGATTAGCTCTCAGAGTCCTTTCTATTTCAAGATCAAGTGGAATCGGGGGATTGCCTTGACTCCTAGTATTGGGCATACACTGGCGTGTGCCCTTGGTATAGAAAAACAATACCAATCAACTCCAACAAATAAACTAATCAACTCTGTAACCGTATTCCCCGACAGTGGCGCCAAAATTTGATGTCGCCCAAAATATGCCTCCTAAGAAATATAAAGCGGTCGTTGTATCAAATATAGAACCCAACTAGGTTGGGTTCGATCCCACAGGGAATAGGATGAAAGTAGGTTGAGTTCTTGTTCGAGTAGTTGGCAAATAAGTAAAAAAGGGGGAAATATTTGTAACAAGTAGTGATAGTAACAAGTGTTGATTCTTTGACGTTGTTTTCAATATGAGAAATACACTAGGACTGTGATCCCCAATGATTCCTTAACTCTACCGGTTATTGGTGCTGGCAAAACTATCCTGCTGCGTTGCATGCAAAATCTGACAAGATATGTTCATCTAAATGTTTCTCGACCTTGGTTAGACGAATTTCACTCTTCTCCTCTCGGTCTCCGAGCGTCGCACTACTAACCCTTGTCCTGGATCTCAGATAACTATTCCCGCTAAGGCTCAAGTTATTAGATGAAGGTTGATAGCTTCAAATCTTTGTTGTTATTTCCTTTTCCCAATATCTACCTCTCTCTCGAGCAAGTCTAGAATACAGGCAAGTTTTTAACGTTTGCAACCGTTAGAAGATCAATCACAACGAAGAAAATAGCAATACATGCATTCACACCGGTTCAGAATTGCTTTTCACTTAACCCATTTCGTTAATTCCTCATTGTTCACACAACCCTAGTTAATGAGTTTAGCTACTCATGTTCGCAAGAGCACAATAAGAATTCAAAGATGAAGACATAATTGTAAACTCACAATAATGAAGAAACTCTGAAATCTCAATTATGAACAAAACCGTAGAATCGGTGTTCCAAGATTACAAAATCAATAATGTGTTTCTGAACTCAAAATAATGAAAAACTATCTCAAAACAATGTACTGACTCACTCTCGCATATAGGACAATACAGGGGTATTTATAGATACAAGATGAATCCTATCCTAAACAAAGTAGGAGAGTAAAGTCGGCAATTTTCCACGATATCGTGACTTGGTAACGTGGAACCAAGCCACGTCACTTGGGTCAGTTTCGTGGAAATCAGGCAACATAGCACATCTCTGAAGTCGACTCACGTCACCACGTGGGTGGACTCACGTCACGTTACTGTATGTCGTGGAAATCAAGGTCTTGTCCAGGCTGCAGAAGGTGTCTAACGGCAGCCACCCACGTCACGTGGGTGGACTCACGGCACGTGAGTCCCTGCCATGGGTCACTCCTTATCTTCGACTTGACTCTTTTCTTCTTCATATGCTCCACTCTAGTGCATGCTTCTTCATGTTCCCTCCATTTAGCCTTCAAAACCTATCCTCCTGTAATATAGGACAGAAAACACATCATACCCACAAGATATACCCAAGTTATTGCATATTTTCCTTGTTTTAAGCGTCAAAAGTGTCATGTGATCATGACACATCACATCTCGAACACATGGAGCGGCGGAAACTAAGTAGAAATTAGCTAAAATCATTGCAATCACAGTCTATGCTGAAAAAATGTGAAACATATCATTATTCTTCAACTGATCTGATGGATTCAAGGTTGAAGAAATGGGGAAAATGGTACTTAGTTTTTCATGTTTGTCACTATGAGCTACTTAAGTAAGCTGAGATCGAAGAGGGGAGTGATTACACATGAAAGTATACCAACCTGAGAAGAGAATTAATGAGAAAGATACGACTGAAGTAGAGGTCGAGAGAGCCTCTTGAACTCCCAATTCCCAACTTCCTAATATTGACTTTGAAGTCAAGAACAAATACTTGTTTGTTTCTCTATTGAACCGGGTCACTTTTGGGCCCAGTTTGTAAATAATTTTATTTTTTAATAAATGGGCTTCACAGCAGTTTTAACTTTTTTTAAAAAGGTTAGAACCTAGTTGAATACTCCCCAGTAGAATCGCCATTTCTGTTTTGCGGGAAAATAATTTCGACTTGATAAATTATTTCAAAATAATTTAATTAAAAAACAAGAGTCGCCACTTAATTAATTAAAAGCAAAATTAAGAAAACCTTTTGAAAACTTAAGATTTAATATAGAATTTTTTAAAGAAAATTTCAGAAATCTGAGAAAAAGGTTCCTATTAATATCCCAAGAAGAATTTTAAGGCACTCGGGATATTTGCTAACTTGCGGTTATTTGGTCCATTTAAAACTAACTCTTTTTGACTAACTTTGATGAAAGATGAAATTACTTGTTTAAACCTTTAGAAAGATAATATCAAGAATTTTTAAAGGATGCCAATTGAGTTCTTTGTTTGAGAAGAAACAGGATGGCTGACTCAACATACATGTTTCAAGGACTTACAATAAAAGAGTTTGAATTAAAACATGCAAAACAATGACAACTTTTAGAGGGGAAATTCGACAAAGTTATAAAAAAAAATGGAGTTAGTAGAAAGAAATATTGTCATATACAATATAAAATGAATAAGGAGTAAGGGAGAGAAGTTGAAGTTTGGGCCTCTTTTTGACCCATCTTGAATCTATCCCGCCTTTGGACTTAATTTATGGAATGTTCGCCCGTTTCCCATCCATGTATGCCATCTGTATCCAGCTCATTTTCTTGCATTTTTTGTTGTATACACACTGTATACCAGTATATAAAACCTATATATCAACTTCCCTTTCTCAATTCTCCATCCTTTGGACCTGGGTACTTGCTTCCATAACTTGTATGTAATATATATCTGTTGTATATCTTTATATACAACCTTGTTCTTTGTAAGTTTTGTCCATTTTGAGACTTAGGCATGGATTTTGACTCGAACTAGAGGCTTGGCCCCATTGGAAGATGCAAAGGGATAGGAGTTCGGTGGGACTTGAATGAATTTCAAATGTAAACAGAGTAAAGAAAAAGGATTAGGGAAGAATTCTTTAAATAATTAAGCAATAATCAACAGTAATCACATAAGCAAATTGTTTAATCTACAACGAAGCCGTTGATAGACAAAGAACAAACATTTTATTCATTCAACATACAGAAATGAGACTCTAAATTCAAGTATTCCAGCATGTTAAGGACAAAAGGGAATGGACTAATATATGGTGACCCCTGCATCTATCCTTAAAACAAGGTGCAACCTTTGAGACAAACAAATCCATTTTCATGCAAACCAATACTTAGAGGCTTTTACAAATCCAATTGACTAACTTGACGATGAAGGAGAAACACGCAAGAATGCGGCACATTTTTTGTCAATATTCGATTTTTATCTCGTGGCTAACGAAATAGTCCATCAATGCTCTTAAAATCTATCATCATTCATGCGGTTTAAAGAAAACAACAGAGAGCCCAAACACTGCCCATTTGCACACGTCATGCATCACAATAAAAAGAAAACATGGGACAACATATTTGTTGCAACAAAAGCTAAGAGAAAAAGAACATATTTCTTTTCATTCATTCCTTACTGACTCAAGGACATGGAAAGACCTTTGATAACTTCCAACATTAATCACAGGTGTAGATAAACGAGAGGGATATCTTGGCCAAATGAGAGAAAGACTAGTTTATACATGAAAAACTACACTGAAAGCTAGGAATCAAAGAGAAAAGATTACTACCAAAATTCACACCTTTAAAAATCAAGGAAAACTATATAATTTAACAAACAAAGAGGTAGCAAACTAAGGAGCTGTTTTAAACAAGAAATTTTGACACCCTATTCATGAAATAGGCACATTTAGACAAATTCTTTTCTTTTACTCTTTGGTGAAATGGAATGCGACAAATCTACAGCTCATTAACCAAAAAAAGATTAAAACAACATATTTCACTCACTTTAAGCACAGCTATGACCAAGAAATAAATAACAAAACATAACATTGAATTATAAAGAAGGGTGACTATTATTTCATCACTCTGACGTCAAACATGCTAAACACGAGAACAAATAGGCTATCATGAACCTAGGAGCAGAATATAATGAACAGATGGAGAAAACATTTAAATTGACACACAATTATGCTATAAGGCGAATGCAGCAAACCTGAATTCTCAACACGAATATCCAAATACTATATAATCATTGATAACCAAATTACAATGACAATACTTAAACTATTGAATTACAACGGGAAATTACTGAAATTACAAGTAAGGATAGAGATAAGAATTGGGATGAGAAGTTTAGACGACATAGAAAGAAGATGAGAGGAACAAATGATAGTTTCTTCACAATACGTATAATAGTTTCTTCACAATACGTATAAAACTATTCTACCTAATCCAAAGTCCTATTTAAACTAATTTAGATGTTAATTGGGCCTGGATCCCAAATAAAACTCTCCAACATATTAATAGGCCCAATAGACTTAACTTGGTTCGAAACAATACTCCCGCCCTCAAAAAGAACCTTGTCCTCAAGGTTCGAGTAAGCAGAAACTGTAGCAATGCTCACTTGAGATTGGCAACAAGAAGCAAGCACTTTGGGGGAACATGTTAGCATCTCTTTTGAGTTACAATAATATAGGAAGGTGAATCACCATTTGACTTCAATGAGAGAAGTCCAAATATATATGAATTTTCACCAAGGATTATTTGCACAATTCAACTTGATCGACCAAGCATTTCAACAATGAACACATAGTATGCATTTTCATCATCAAACTTACTCTCTTCTATTAAGCCAAGATACTGTAGACCATGATCAAGCTTTAATAAATTTGCTTCTACCTTGCTCTTCCAACCTTCTGTATTAGTAGATAAAGCCAAGACATTACTTGCTTGATGCCACTTTAGAATGGACGAATTAGGAACCCTCACCCGAAAATGAAGCATCTGTAAAATCTTACATTCCATGTACCTGTAGCTAGTGATTTTTTCTTTATCATAAATGATCCCCATCAGCCAATGCATCACAATAGTGAGATTAGCAATCCTACAGTGGCACCATGTCATTCCACACCTAATATACCTCAAATGATCAATCACGTATTGCTTACCAAGGTGAATAAGACGGCCATATAGAGAAAACCTCAATATAAGATGCCACAGTAACCTGTAAGTCGCACAAAAAGTTATCAGATTACCACTGCTCGTAACACCCATTTCAACACCACCTACATACTCTCAATCATACAACTTCACAAGTAAATAACTCCTTTTTCTAATTTCTTCCAAAAATTCCTCTGCCTCTATGTTCTCAGTAGAGCCTGTTAGAATCAGTGTTATCAAAAGCAAAAAGTGCAAAAAAGCTCTAAGGTCCATTGGGGCTTAAAGTGCAAAACGTAAATAAAGCGTGGGCTTTAATGAAGAAAAGCCAAAGGGAGAAAAAAAATATAAATATATATGTTTGGTCCAAGATTAATAATTATAAGCATGAATGACAAATATATGAACAAAGAAATCGAAAAAATATTACGATAAAGTGAAATATCAATTGTTTAGTGTCGCCTCTTTAGAATATGCCCATTGGCTAGGAAAAGTATGCCTTAAAAAATTGATGATGACATTGAAGCGCACATTAAGTGAGTCGAAACGCTCAACACATTTTGAGCCTCGCTTTTAGGCTTAAGAGTGCTTTAAGCTCGCCTTTGCTAACACTAGTTAGAACCAGGAATAGGGAACTAATTCCGGGATCCCATACACAATGATTTTGATGGAATTTCATGAACAGTGACAACAAAGGGAGTTTCACCTAGATTAAATCAAAATTGGGTCAAAAGACGTAGATCAATGTAACTATTAGCAATATGAGAAGTTGATGTTTTAAATATTTCCTTGAACTCTTCCACAACTATGGTTGAACAATCCTCGTACGGGCTATAAAGTTTCATTAAAGAAGCAATTTGTCTCACACTCGTCACTAGTAGAACACCTTCATCATGTTCTTCTGCCCTATAAGATTTCCTATGCTCCACATCAGGTATCACTTCATCCGCAAGAATTTCACCGATTGGAATGTCATCCCCATTGCCAATAAAAAATTTATCTATATATAGATATTCAGTAGTCTGAGGTTCCATGAGAAAGTTGGCAAGATACATATCTTTTGAGTTCTCAATTTCAATTTGTCGTTCAATAGAGCCACGATCAAGAGAAACTGCATTAATGTACCTCTCTGATAGTTCTCTTTGGGTACATTCATCCAACAATGGACTATGATACTTTCAGTATTTGTAGCTACTTCACCAGGCACTTCAATTTGAGTGTGTGATCGCATTTCAGTAAATACTGTGAGGTAACAACTAGTAAACCTTCTGTCAAATACTTTATGCACATCCATTTTGCTTTCGCATTTAGAGTTCTCATCATACCATTGAGGCAAAAGTGTAGTGGTTGTATTACTTCTATAGGGATGACCATATGCAGTGCATGTCGAAGGTACAACTTACTCACCTAAATCTGACGAGATAGCCTCAAAACGACTTTGGTTCTCAGTCACAGAGGTTATCTACCCAAAATTGGCCAAGCGACGTCTTAGTGATTCGAGATGTTGTTTACAAAAATGAATCATTACTTTTTCCGTAAAATGTTTCCAATCTGACAATTGCTTGTTCCGCAAAAGCCATATCTACCACTTCTAAGCTTCCTCATCAAGATAGTATGAGGCGATAGATAACTTATGGCTTTCCGCAATTCCATAGAATTCAAAGTAGTTTTTGGCCTGAAAAATCCATGACTCTGGATTATCACCACAAAATCATCCTAATTTTATCGAAGAAGGCTTATGATGAAGTATAGGTGCTGTCGGAGGTGGATCTCTGGTCTCATTCTGTAACACCATGTACATTTCCGAACCTAGTTGATTACCGTAACATTTATGGAATTATTTAAACGGGAGATTGTTGAGAAATTATGCATTAATTTGTTGGGATGAATTAACATGTGCTAATGGGCTCAATTTAAGGCCCAAAATTAAGCAAAAGGCATGGCTCAAATGGAAAATGACCCATTCTTAAGTTGACCAAGTAAATACACATTAATTATGACCAAGTGTATGGCTAAGGATGACCAAAAAGGGACTATATAAGGGGCAAAATCAGATTTTTAATCACAAAAACACACATGCCATTTCTAGATTTTTCCAAAATATTTCTCTTCTCCCACAAACCCTAAGCAACTATCTCTTTGGGCAAGATCACTCTTTTGCAAGCTTTTGTAAGTGTTTATTCTTATGGTTTAATATATTATTTGCATGAGAGGGTGTATAAATCATGTTGGTTATGTTGGCAAAGTGTTGTATAGTTCACTATGTGTAAAACAGTCTACTTTTATTTAAACGGTGAAGGGTTTTGCCTTTTAAACTTGAAAGTGGACTTGTGGTCTTGAAGGAAGTGGATTTGATGGATTAAATGTCAACATGTATGATATGGTTATGTCCCTAACTTACTTTTTCTATGTGTATAACTTGTGGGATTGTTGTTATGAAATTGGGTATGGAATTGGTGGTGTATTGAAAGGAGAATGTAGTTTTGGTGATGTTCATGTGTGTTGTGAAACCATGGTTGTTCGTTGGCATACGAGTTGACCTAAAACACGTAAAGAGAAGCTTATTTATGTCCATAGGCCATTTATTACAAAAAAGGACCCTAAAATGACCCCTGGAGGCTGAAACGGGCACCCGCCCTCGCGTCTGGAGCACCTGCGGGCGC
This sequence comes from Capsicum rhomboideum, assembly GCA_031232105.1. NCBI lineage: Eukaryota > Viridiplantae > Streptophyta > Magnoliopsida > Solanales > Solanaceae > Capsicum > Capsicum rhomboideum. Next base: position 109,761,981 of record CP124711.1, read on the forward strand.
AGATGCCAACGCAGGTGGCTCTGGACAAGGCCAGAGGGTCACCTGCGGCCACATGTCATCCACCTGCGGGCGCAGGTGGCTCCACAGCCCAATCCAGAATTTCGTTTTGTTCGTTTTTGCTTCTCTTCGACCCCCCAAGGCCCCTATACCCTTCTTGGATGCAATTATCAACTTATGGTATCTTTTGAATGACTTTAAGGGGTCGTTCGGAGGCATTTTAGGTTATATCAATTATGGATGGTTGTTAATATGTTATGGTGATAGGTACTGAGGTGACTTGATGGAGTAAATGTGACGTGGTGTTAATAAGGAAGCGTAAAGTATAAACTTGGTGTGAAATGCTATTGGTTTATGATATCTTGGTTGATGTGTGACATGTTGTGGTGTTGTTGGTATGGTAATGCAGTGAAATGTATTGTGAAGTGTGAAGTGACGTTATATGGCAGTCATGTAGCTCATTGTCTTCTTATGCACTTGTAATGTAGTTAGTTGTTAACGTGAACTCCGTTATGTACTTGTGTTGTAGAGTAACACGTAAGGAAGGAGCTGCACTGTTGTATTCACATATAGGCTTGTGTATTCATATTGGGCAAATAAGGTATGTAAGGTTACTTCTTCCGTATTTCTTCGGCAGCTTTTATTGTTCTCATTGTCACCGAACCGGTTTTTATTCCAAAATGTTCTAAAGTGTCTCATTACAGATTGGTTATGAATCGTTATTCACATGTATTTTATTCATTTATCATTTTTCCAAAGTCCCAATAATGTTATGACCACCAAATGAACTATCTCAAAGATTAAAGAAGTGATGTAATGAAAGTCTTTATTCTTGGGTGGTATCCCAGGGGTTAAAATACCTAGCATGGGTCGATCCCAATATCTCGGGTGGTATCCCAGGGGTGGAAAAGAACACCTAGCATGGGTCGATCCCACAACTACGGGTGGTATCCCAGGGGCAAAAAGGAAAGTCTAGCATGGGTCGATCCTGATTGATTATTGTTATGACCCACTGATCAGCTTGGGGCTCGGGCATTATATGAATGAATGATGAATGAAGGATGAAGGAATGAATGAACATAAAAGCAAAGAAAGTAATGAATGTAATGTACATGGTTCCACACATACAGAATGGTGGTTTATCCATATTGATTATTCACTTGTATTTGATTCCATTGAAGTTCTTATGTTACATGCAGTTTCTTATACCCTTACATACTCAGTACATTCTTCGTACTGACGTCCCTTGGGGGACTTACCTTACTTACTACAGGCACAGGTGCTAGTAGACCTGCACAATAGGTTGCGGTTCATCTACTGATTATTGGTGAGCTTCAGTTCGGTTCGGGGCTTTTGGAGTCACATGTGTACACTTGTTTTGGTATTATGTAAATGTTGTATAAAGCGGGTACTTGTCCCGAGTTTAGGCTGGTTATGTCTATGTACCTGTAGAGGCTTTGTAGATGTTGTGGCACAAATGATGTAATGTAAGGGATGTATGCATTTGACGTGGTGGCCCTAACGACCAAGTTTCATATATATATATATATATATATATATATATATATATATATATATCATATGTGTTACATGACTTCCTCCATTAGCATCTTGTATCTATACGTGATAGTGATGTTCATTGGGTGACATGCATATGGGCAATATATGAATGAAAATTGGTTCTCTCGGGCCTTAACGGCTTCGGGTGACAGTCCGCCTCGTTGGAATTCGAGGCGTGACACATTCAGTGGAATTTTGTTTTGGGACCCGACGATTGCAAGTTTTCCAGCCAACTCCTTTAATAGTGAATGAATTTCAGACATCTCCTTTGACCATGAATCTTTCCTACTGTCAATTGAATCACAAGGAGTTCGCAAGTTTTGGTCCTCCATTGAATACCTCTGGATGAAAGCACCAATGGAACAAACCTGAATTCTCAACACGAATATCCAAATACTATATAATCATTGATAATCAAATTACAAAGACAATAATTAAACTATTGAATTACAATGGGAAATTACTGAAATTACAAGTAAGGATAGATAAGAATTGGGATGAGAAGTTTAGATGCCAGAGAAAGAAATGAGAGGAACAAACATAGTTTCTTCACAATTGGCATAAGACTATTCTGCCTAATCCAAAGTCCTATTTTAAACTAATTTAGATGTTAATTAGGCATGTATCCCAAATAAAACTCTTCAACATATTAATTGGACCAATAGACTTAACTTGGTTCACAACAGCAAAGCATACCAAGATTTACCAATCAACCATTAGAAATATGGTAAAGTGAACTACAAGTGGAGAAGAGAACAGGGCTAAGCCAATTTAGTAATAGATATCACATAATAGTAAGGGGGTCTTGTAGTTCACCAATCATAAAAAATATTGTTTTCAACCAACGTATAACATTAAAGAGAAGAAGATGAGGGGGATTCCACCTTTTTCTTATCAGCGAACGAGACTACGAGCCTTCATCGGAAAAACTTCCACCAAGGGAATTTATGTTTGTTTCCGCTGGAGTTCGACTTCAACTCATCTGAGAATGGGACTTTTGAGTGATTTTCAGCTCTGAAACTCTTAGTTGCGTGAGGTTAGAGAAGAGAATCTCCAGAACCACAAATTTTTCTCCAAGAGCCTGTCCCTATTTCTGTGAAAGATGAGGCTATTTATAGAGGAAAATTAGGGCAAAATTAGGGGGGATCAGTGGGATATTTGGGGATTTCATAGGATTGATTTTGAATTTTGAAATTGGGATAAGAATAAGGGTTTTCAACTTGGAATTGACATGAATTTAGATGAAATTAGGGTAAAATCCAGTGGTGATTTTGGGGAAAAATGAATTCTTTCTGTGGCTAATCAAAATCGGATAGAGATGTACCTTCATGGTACGAAGTGATGAAAATCTAGAGTAATATTACCGTTTGAAAGGCCACATCACTAATTCTTGGTTCTTCTATAACCTGGACATCTCATATGGTTCGTACGAAGGAGGACGGAGTGAATTTGGATGGAATCTTCGCGATTCAAGGAGATTAGAAGCGTCGTTTGAAGGCAATTGCCACTGCATTTTTCCATTTTTTGTTATTGTCATTGTTGTTCTGTGAAGTTGGTGTTGTTGTTAGGGAAAGAGAGAGCTGGGAGAGAAAACAGAGAACAACGGGAGAGTGTGTGTGGAGGTAAGCAATAAGTCTGTCAACGGATTGGTACTGGGACTGCCAGATCGGTATAATCGGAATCGGATCCGAAATGGGGTTCCCTTTGCCGGTGGTCTACCAAAATTTTTCTTTGTTCTTACCTGGTCCGTTGGTAGACGGTGTGGACTCGGGTCGGACCGGATCGGAATCAGGTCTAACATTTTTTTTCTTTTGTTTAAATTATATTTATTATAAACAAAAAACTTATAAAAACAGCTTTTATATATTATTAAAACAGTTTTGTAAAAACTTTTTATATTCTTAAAGTTTTTTAATATAAAACAGTTTTTTTAAATAAAAACTCAAAAAAACTTTACAATGTTAAGCTTATAAAAACTTATAGTTTACACAAAACTTTTCCCAACTTTATAAAGTTAAACTATTAAAGTTTATTTTTTTCCAAAATTTTAAAGTTACAAATATAAACTTTATAACATTTTTTTCAAAACTTTTAACTTGCAAATATAAATTACGTTTTAACTAAGTTATTTATAAAATTAATTGCATTAAATAAAAGATAAATTTTAAAATAAAATTAAGGTGAATAGTCTGTATATTTATTCAAATTTCGTACGTTGTACATGTATAACAAATATTAGAAGAGAATCTAATTTACACAGGCACCTTCTAGGAAGGGTTCTAAAAGCTTGCTCCGAAGCAAATGAAGATGCTTGACTTGCTACCACATCTAAAACCACCTTTGAAAGCTTTGGATATTATTTGACACGGGTCTTCCACCACGCTAAAATTCTAAGTTATCCATTTGCATTTCTAATACTATCCCGATCCTGAGAAAGATGTGAATCAAAATCATTACTGGTAGAATATTGAAGACCAAGTTCTTCACCCATTTCATCATCTAAATCATCATATCTAGGCCTAGAAGTATAAGGTTCGGCCAACAGAATATTTTGTTCCATAACTTGATACAATTTATACAATCTCCTAGCTTTAGGTACTATGTTAGCACAACAAGTTTCAACTTATGGCTCTTCATGAGATTGAATTTCTAAATCTTTGTAAATTTTTGAACCATCATCATTACACCAATTTCTTTGAAAAATGGTTTGAATAAAGCAACGGTCTAAAAAATATATGGAATAGGAAAAAATATTTTTTTTAATTTTTAAATCATAACTACAATTGACTCTTTGAACAAAGTAATTTTTTTATATTCAGCAAGTACTCTAGAAATAGCAGTAATATTTAGTTATTTACTAAAACAGAAGAAATGGTTGGAGTATATTGAGCAGATACTGTATGCGTAGCTTGATAAAAAGTTTTTTAAAATTTACAAAGTTCTTTTATTTCAGTCCAATCATCATCACAGAGTCTTAAATCAAGATCCGTATTATGTGTATTATAAACTAATTCTATAGGTTCACGATAATCATAAGCAACTTCAAGCATTTCATATAAAAAATTCCATCTAGTAGGGTTTTCTCTTGGAACTTTTCTATATGGAATTTGGCATTCATCACAACGATGTTTAAAATTAGTAGATATACCCCTTTTTGTTATTTTTAAAAATAAAACTACAAGCAACTCGAACTTTATAACAATCATTTACAAATAAATCAATACCGTCTTTTACTACAAAATTCAAAATATGTTCAGTACATTTAACATGAAAATAATCATCTATTGGACAAAGTCTAACTTTTAAATTCTCAACAGCTTTCAAATTGTTAGAAACATTATCTAATGTTCATGACATTATTTTATCAATAAGTTGAAGATATTTCAAACTTTCCCCTATTGTACTAGCTATATAGGCACCAATTTTAGGCCCGTCAACATATTTATGAGCAATAATTCTTTTTTGCTTGTTCCAATGCTGATCAATTCAATGAGCCGTAAGAGTAAAATAATCATTACCTAATACACTACGACCCATAGCAGAAGTAATAGATATTTTACCGTCAAATTTATTAAATAAGCAACGAAGAAAATGACAATGTTCAGCTTGATATTTAAAAATATCACTTTTGATTGTATTTCACAAAAAACTTTTAAATGAGGGATTATAAACTCGTTAAATATAATGAATAAAATCTGGGAAGGAAAATTAAAAGACAAACCCATAACAACAATCATTTTTGCAAATTCTTCTCTATCTACATTTTCACTATATGTTGATGATGAACTTGAGCCAGCCGGATTAGACATATTCAAATGAGTTTGAACCATATTACCTCCTACAGATTCTTTCGACAATGGTGTACCATCTCTTTTGGCCTTAGTCTCCATTTCTAGACGAATAAATTCTTTACTACATTTTCTCAAATGCTTTAGCAATCCTGTCCCGTCATTGTTTCCCCCTATCAATATTTCATAACTTTCTGGCATTTATTGCAAGTAGCGATATTTCTTACCCTATCATGCTCCATAAATTTTCAAACTAAAAATCTTTTAGTATGTTCGGTACCTTTGGCCCTAGTAAATTTTGGCAAAGCGGAAACTTCATCATCTTGTTTCGATAATTTTGCAGCCGGACTAGTGGGGGTAGGGGTCTCACCTAACTCTTGTTCTTTTATATCATCTTCATCTGGTAAGTCTTCATCACAAATATCATAATGCCTACTTAGGGTTTCATGGTCTAATTGTGTACCGGGTGAATATCGTAATCATTGGATTGTGATAACGAAGTTTCATTAACATCACTAAATTTAGGCGGTAATGAACTAGTAGTAGCACTATTTTTTTTATCCCTATAAAAAGTCTTACCAAGAATTATTTTTTTACCACTACTTTTTTTACCGGCGTTCATAATTAAATTTAAATATAGCTGAAATATTAAAAACAAGCAATATAAATATTATAACCAAAAAATTAATGAAAGTAAACAAATATAGATATTTAAAAATAAAAATATAGAGATTAAAGTAAACAAATAGAGAGATTAAAGTTGGAACGAATGTACCGAACATCTGCGTAAAAGCAGACATATACCAAATGTCGGAATTGAAAGATGATAATTGAAGCTTGCAATATCTTCAAAAAATCTCCTACTCCAATTAGCTAATACCACAATTATAAATATTAAGAGAATAATAAAGAGATTTTTAGAGTTTAATAAATTAGAAAGAGTATGAGAATATTTGTGAGAAAAAAGAATGGGCATAGGGGGTAAGCCTGTCAACGGACCGATACCGAGACTGTCGGACCGGTGTAATCGAAATCGGACTTGGAATGGGGTTCCCTTTGCCGGTGATTGTACCGGAACCGGTACTACCGGTACCGGGTCTATCAGAATTTTTCCATGTTCCGACCCGATCCGTTGGTAACCGGTGTGGACTCGGGTCGGATCGGACCAAAATCCGGGTCTAATGTTTTTTTTGTTTGTTTGTTTAAATTATATTTATTATAAAAAAAAAAACTTACAAAAACAACTTTTACAAATTATTAAAATAGTTTTGTAAAACTTTAAAAAACTTATAAAATCTTTTTATATTCTTAAAGTTTTTTTATATAAAGCAGTTTTTTTAAATAAAAACTCAAAAAAACTTTATGAAAAACTTTATAATGTTAAACTTATAAAAACTTATAGTTTTTTACAAAACTTTTCCCAACTTTATAAAGTTAAACTATTAAAAAAAAAAAAAAATTCAAAACTTTAAAGTTACAAATATAAACTTTATAATATTTTTTTCAAAACTTTTAACTTGCAAATATAAATTAAGTTTTAACTAAGTTATTTATAAAATTAATTGCATTAAATAAAAAATAAATTTTAAAATAAAATTAAGGCGAATAGCCTATATATTTATTCAAATTTCGTACGTTGTACATGTATAACAAATATTAGAAGAGAATCTAATCTACACAGGCACCTTCTAGGAGGGGTTCTGTTTGAATTAGATCTTTAGTATCTTACTAATATCTATAACGTCCAAAATATTCTAGATGTAATTTAGTTATTTCTTCGGCGGACATATTTTTCGAAATTGGTCTTCGTCCTTGTTCATCAATTGCATCCATACCATCATCACTATTTTCCTCAAATACTTCATCTATTTCATCTTCGATTTGGGGCGGTAATTTTGGGAGCCCAAAATTTCTTCGTTCGGCATTGATCCAATCTCTAAATAATACCGAAATCTCCAAACTATCCTTTGCTAATGAATATCGATGATCTCCAATAATAAATCTTCTCGAGCTAAAAGCTTGCTCCGAAGCAAATGAAGATGCTTGACTTGCTACCACATCTAAAACCACCTTTGAAAGCTTTGGATATTGTTTGACACGGGTCTTCCACCACGGTAAAAGTCTAAGTTATCCATTTGCATTTCTAATATTATCCCGATCCTGAGAAAGATGTGAATCAAAATCATTACTGGTAGAATATTGAAGACCAAGTTCTTCACCCATTTATCATCTAAATCATCATATCTAGGCCTAGAAGTATAAGGTTCGGCCGACGGAATATTTTGTTCCATAACTTGAAACAAGTTATACAAGCTCCTAGTTTTAGGAACTATATTAGCACAACAAGTTTCTGCCGATGGCTCTTCATGAGATTGAATTTCTAATTTTTTGTAAATTTTTTGAACCATCATCATTACACCAATTTCTTTGAAAAATGGGTTGAATAAAGCAGCGGTCAAAAAATTTGCGGAATAGGAAATTTTTTTAAATATTTTTTTTCAATCATAGCTACAATTGACTCTTTGAACAAAGGAATTTTTTATATTGAGCAAGTACTTTAGAAATAACTGTAATATTTAGTTATTTACTAAAACAGAAGAAATGGTTGGAGTATATTAAGCAGACTGTATGCGTAGCTTGATAAAAAGTTTTTAAAAATTTACAAAGTTCTTTTATTTCAGTCCAATCATCATCACACAGTCTTAAATCAAGATCCGCATTATGAGCATTATAAACTAATTGTATAGGTTCACGATAATCATAAGCAACTTCAAGCATTTCATATAAAGAATTCCAACTAGTAAGGACTTCTCTTGGAACTTTTATTTATGGAATTTGACATTCTTCACAACGACGTTTAAAATCTGTAGATATACCTTTTTTTATTTTTAAAAATAAAACTACAAGCAACTCGAACTTTATAACAACCATTTCCAAACAAATCAATACCGTCTTTTACTACCAAATTAAAAATATTTGCAGTACATTTAACATTAAAATTATCATCATCTATTGGACAAAGTCTAAGTTTAAATTCTTAACAGCTTTCAAATTGTTAGAAGCAATATCACATGTGCATGACATTAATTTATCAATAAATTGAAAATATTTCAAACTTTCCCCTATTGTACTAGCTATATACTCACCAGTTTTAGTCTCGTCAACATATTTATAAGCAATAATTCTTTTTTGCATGTTCCAATGCTGATCAATCCAATGAGCCGTAAGAGTAAAATAATCATTACCTAATATACTACGATCCATATCAGAAGTAATAGATATTTTGTCGTCAAATTTATTAAATAAGCAACGAAGAAAATGACAATGTTCAGCTTGATATTTAAAAATATCACTTTTGATTGTATTTCGTAAAAAACCTTTAAAAGAGGGATTATAAACTCATTGAATATAATGAATAAAATCGCGTGTATAGAAAAACTAAAAGACAAACCCATAACAACAACCATTTTTGCTAATTCTTCTCTACCTACATTTTTACTATATGTTGATGATGAGCTTAGGCCAGCCGAATTAGACATGTTTAAATGAGTCTGAACCATATTTCCTCCTACAGATTCTTCCGTCAATTGTGTACCATCTTTTTTGGCCTTAGCCTCCATTTCTAGATGAATAAATTCTTTACTACATTTCCTCAAATGCTTACTTAGCAACCCTGTCCCGCCATTGTTTCCCCCAGTCAAATGTTTCATAACTTTTTGACATTTATTGCAAGTAGAGATATTTCTTACCCTATCATGTTCCATAAATTTCCAAACTAAAGACCTTTTAGTACGTTCGGTACCTTTGGCCCTAGTAAATTCCGACAAAGAGGAAACTTCATCATCTTATTTCGGTAATTTCGCTAACGGACTAATGGGGGTAGGGATCTCACCTAACTCTTGTTCTTCTATATCATCTTCTTTAAGTAAGTCTTTAACACAAATATCATAACACCTACTTAGGGTCTCATGGTTTAATTGTGTACCGGGGTGAATATCGTAACCATTAGATTGTGATAACGAAGTTTCACTAACATCACTAAATCTAAGCGTTAATGAACTAGTTGATAACCCCCAAAATATGAAAAGAGAAATAAATTATGGAAATAACAAAAACAAGCTAAGATAACAAGGCAAGATATAAGGACAAATAGAATGACACAAAGATAGGAACATCAAAGAAACCAAAGGGTGTTTCAAACCCTAAAACCTCTATTGAATTAATCCTACAAAGTACTAATTCTCTAACGTAAACCACAAGGGAATCAATCTCCCACGTAACCAACACTTCAAACTATAGTTCAAAACAAGCTAATCCTATATCTCACACTCTCAAGTGTATATTTTATCTTAATTCAACAAAAACTAAGAAAAATGAAGGATGGGACTAATATTTATAGCCTTGGGCGTTTTATTACATTTATAGGCCCGAAAGTGACTCACTTCATCAAAAGAGAGCAAGCTGGCCGCTTTGGCCCACATGCCCACACAGATGGTCATCTGCTGGCGCAGGTGCAGGGTGCAGGTACCATCTGTGGGTGTAGGTTAGTCACTTGCGAGCGTAGGTGGCTTCGCAGGGCACTCCAGAATGTTTTCGAGCTCCTTTTGCCCCTCCAACGACCTCTCCAATGGCCCTCGATCCTTCTTGAATACATTGGGCAACACACAAGTATCAAGATGGTTTGAAACACATCTAGCATCATTAATAATCCTTGGAGTGTTTTTAGTTCTCTGGCTTGCTTCCTAGTTGAAGTCTTGTGGTGAATTTGACTCCCGACTCCAAACTATCCTCCACACGTGGTATTGAACTCTTGGGAGCTTGAAAAGGGTCCTCCAAACATATCCTTGTATCCTTGAGATGGTCGTGGCTTGGGACTATTTGTGTCGGCCTTGAATTATAGTCCTTGAAATATTAATGCCAATTTGGCTTGTATCATCTTCCCCTTCTTGAAAAGGATTCGACCTCGAATACAAACCTTGCAAAACTATAGGGAAAACAAGCAACAACGATATCCTCATAGCATGAGGGTTAGTGTTAGCAACAACAACTTTATCACCAAGCCAAGGAGGAACACACTTAACATATAGCCAAGAATCAAAATGATCAATTAAGGGTGTGTAACCCCACAAAATAAAAGCTACTTGGCCACTCAAGAGACTTTGACAATGGGAAAAGCCGAGAGAACCATGGTAATTATTCAACCACACATGAAAACCCACATTAGTTCTATGTTTCAACAAGCACAAAATCATCTTTAAGTCAAAAGTCACATGAAAATCTTTAAAGCTAAGTGCAATGTCATGAACAAGATCATTCCAAGTTAAGACTCCACTCAATGCACTAGCTATCTCCAAGAATGGGATTACTCCCAAATCATCAATAGGGTCACATACAAAGGTATTCCCCACAAAAGTCAACATATTGCATATAAGCTCACAATTTAATCAAATAGTAACACCAAGCATTTATCACATGAATGAAAAGAAGTGTTGCTAATATGTGCACCATACAAAGATGTACCCTCTTGACCAAACACCAATTTTGGGATATAAAACCCACCACATTCCAAATGGTCACCGAGGTCAAATGGATAGAGTGGCCATAGACATGGGTCTAGACAGCACTCTTCTTTCCCAAATGTGCCACCAATACAAAGAGTTATACTCTCCACACTAGCATAACCATCATCAAAGGTAAATAGAAAGTAAAAAAAGGTGTCATGCAAATTGATTTCATCTAAGGTGTCCTAAAGTGCATGCTAACTACTATGTGCAAGAACATTATCAAGAGTATGCTCAGGAATTTGAACACTCAAATAAGAAGAAATAATTGGGACACAAAGACCATTTTCTATTTCTTTACAATCCTTCCTCATAAGAGTACTCTCATCTTCCAAGAAGAGATTTCCATCTTTAGGAGTAATGTTGTCACACCATAGTGGGTTGTTATATAGAGTATAGCCCTCAAGAGGAGCTACATCACTAATATGATCCTCACCACTAGGTAATCCACAAGGAGTGATTTCATCATCCTCAAATAATAAATTGTACTTAAAGAGAGAAGGATCAATCCAACAAGGAGAATTGGAACATGTAAGTTCACTCTCAAAAAGACAATTATCAAATTTCGAAGAAGTTTCAAACTCATGACAATCCCTATGAGCTAAGCAAGTAATATGTTTTTCATTAAAATACATGCTCAAAGGGTCACTCCTATTCAATTGACTAACATTATCAACATCATCACTAACTTGAGGTTCACTAACCACATCACAAACACCCTCAAGTAGTGGATTAGATTCACGAGCAAGTTGGTCAATACCATTTTCACAAGACAATGTACTAGCATTCAACACTAGGTGGACTCAAATCTTTCTTACAAGAAGAGTCAATTCGGTCATCAATAGGATCAACTAGTGTATCCACACTTTCAACATGTACATTATCAACACAAGTCAAAGAATCATTAGGCTCACATATGGATAAGCTATCACTCACACTTAATTGGCTACTAGCCACACAATGATCTTTCATATTTACTAAAGTGCAAGAGTTAGCTTTGTTACCTTGAAGCTTATGAGAAGATTCTTCTTTACCTTGGGGTAAGGCTCTTACTTCCTAGAGGTAGGAAGCTATCTTGTGCATCACATCTGTAGATGTTGACTCCTTGTTGGGAACTTGTGTTCCTTCATTCTTTATGATTGTACATACCCAAGTGTCCTCACTAAGGGAAGGACAAAAGAAAGAGTTAGATTGAATTTTTGGTAACCTCCTCACTTCACTTCTCACAACCTCTCCTTTTTCCACTCTTGGGTTACGAATTTTCACTCCCTTACTCCTCTCAATATTTTGTCTCTCATTATCAAGGGGCTTGGAGTAAGTGGTCTTGTTTCCTTAAGGCTTGGGGAGGGTAGGTAGAAAAAGATGATTTCCCCATTGGTCCACTACAATCTTGGGCCAATTTTGCTCGTTTGGAACTCCGTGTCTTTCAAACCAATTAGCGCCCAAACATAAATGAACAAAGCCCATGGGTAATACATCACACCAAACCTCTTCATAGTATTTATTATGGGTGAATAAAACCTTCACACTCTCGATAACTCCATGATCTTGCAAGAAATATGGATAACACTTCATAACTCGAGGTATCCTCAAGTATTCGACCATAGAAGGAGTGATATAGTTTGCATAGCACCAATCATCTAAGAGAAGAACGCATCCCAGAACCCCACAAATATTTATTTTTTTATAAGGAATTGTCTCCTTGGATCAACACTATAGATCCCCTTGTATCCTTTCGGCACACACTTGAACCTCAAGAACCTTTTAAATTCACTCCATACATTAAGTGTGGTGTCACCATACATTCTTTGAACTCGCTTATAGACATCCCACCAAATCAATACAAGCCCTTGAAGGTATTTACTAGAATATGTTGCTTGCACAACTTCACTCCAATCAAGGGCTTGGAAAACCAACTCACACTTCTATTCCCAACTAAGAAAGATCTCGGGATCACGCTCTCCTTTGAAAATAGAAAGAATGACCTTGATAGGATTGTGACTCTTATCATGTTCCTTATATCCACCTTGGCTCTGACTTCTCAATGTTTGAGCACTAGAATAAGAAGGATAGGATGTAGAACCTCTAGACATTGGAGATGCACATTCTCTTCTTTCTACTGGATGACTTCTACTCAAAGTAGTGTAACCACTCATAATACGATAAGAAGTACTACAAGATAAGGAATATGAATCTTTACAATCCTCATGTATATTCCCACTATGACTCTTATAAGGTGTATAGGAGAAAGGATTATACCTCATATATTTCTCATGCTCCGAGTGGTAAGTGGAAGACTCTTCACATGCTTCATCGTCATCATAAGAACCATCACAAGGCCCTTCATCCTCTTTATACTCTCCATAAGAGCTAAACTCACTATTTGCCTCATATCCTTCTTCGGGCTAGTAGCTCTCATTCCCACATGGTTCTTGATCCTCCACCATCTCCATCTTCGTCATAGCCATAGCCTTCTTCACAACAATCATAGTCTCCTATGTCGTAGTCATAAGTATCCGAGGCTACCGAAGACATACTTCCTTATAACTCTTTTGTACCTATAAAACGAGCAAACAAGGCTAGTAGTAAAAGCTCCTCACCAACACTCGTAAGATTCTCACCTTTTTATGTCCATAATAGGAGTCACTAGCATTGAAAGATCATTTCTACTCCAATGAAAGATGTGGTGTCAATTGCTACTCGTGGTCGGAATGGATTCTTGTTTTGAAGAAGAATAAATGACTCAAACAAACAACCATGGACTTGAATAAAGAAGTAACAACAAAACAAAAAGATAAAAGTACAAAAAGAAACAGGCTAAGAAAGAATGGACTCTAAGACTAATCAATCAACTAAGTAAGGACAATTACCCGTTGATAATTAGTTTAGGAATCAAGAAATGAAATTAGGAATCAAAAACTGAAACCAAGAAATTAGAACCTAAGTAAAATGAGTTTGAAGTCATTGAGGTGCATTTGGATGACCTGCGGATGCAGGTGATGACATACCCTCGTAGGTGGGGGTCGCATGTCAAAAATAGAATGATGGAAAAGTCATCTGAGTTGCCATCTGCGTGGGCAGGTGAGGCTGCAGGTGCCCTTGGCAGAATAGCTGAAACTCTATTTTTTTCACCTTTTTGTGGGCCCTCTTGGGATCTTTTTCCTAGAATATTCCCTTTTTATGGGATATTCCTTTGTACTAACACCTTTTTCTTTCCTTTATTCTTCTTTTCTAAGATCAAACAACACCTTTTTGATGTCTTCTTCATTTGAAGATATGAAGATATCCAAGAATACCAAGAACTTCAAATTTCCAAACTAATTCGTTTTGACCCAGAATTTCACGAAACTTCAGATCTAGGTTCTCTTTGACGTGGGGAACACTTTCCAACAATTCTCAACCTTCCAATCCACACCAAATTTTCAAGATCTAGAAACCCATTTTCTTTTCTCAAGAACTCAAGCTCAACAATGGAGTTTCCAAATCACACCCAAACTCAAGATTCCGACTCTAACAACACTAGAGGAAACAAATCTAGTGTTGAAACTACAAGAAAACTCAAAAACATAACTTAAAATTTTTGGGAATTTTCAAAAATGAAAATTTTAGATTTTTCTCTCCTTTTTTTTTTATTCTCGATTTTCTAGATAACAAAACAGAAGATTGAATTCGTGGGAACGAACTCAAGCTCGACTTTGATACCAAATGATTACCCCAAAGATGACAAAGAAAGAAATAAGGATAGATATAATGACACAAAGATAGGAAAATCAGAGTAATCAAAGAGTGTTTCAAACCCTAAAACCTCTATTGAATTAATCCTACAAAGCACAAATTCTCTAACGTAAACCACGAGGGAATCAATCTCCCACGTAACTAATGCTTCAAAACGATAGTTCAAAATAAGCTAATCCTAGATCTTACACTCTCAAGTGTATATTTCATCTTAATTCAACAAAAACAAAGAAAAATGAAGGAAGGGACTAATATTTATAGCCTTGGGCCTTTTATTACATTTATGGTCCCAAAGTGACCCATTTCATCAAAAGAGAGCAAGTTGGTTGCTTTGGCCCACATGCCCACGCAGATGATCGTCTGTTGGCGCAGGTGAAGGGTGCAGGTGCCATCTGTGGGCGCAGGTGACTTCGCAGGTCACTCCAAACGTATCCTTGCATCCTTGAGATGGTTGTGGCTTGGGAAAATTTGTGTTGGCCTTGAATCATAGTTCTTGAAAAGTTAACGCCGATTTGGCTTGTATCACTAGTAGTAGCACTATTGTTTTTACCCCTAAGAAAAACCTTACCAAGAATTTTTTTTATTACTACTTTTTTTAGCGGCGTTCATAATTAAATTTAAATATAGCTAAACTATTAAAAACAAGCAATATAAATATTATAAGCAAAAAATTAATGAGTGTAAACAAATATAGATATTTAAAAACAAAAATATAGAGAGATTAAAGTTCGAAGGAATGTACTGAGCGTCTGCGTAAAAGCAGACGTAAACCAAATGTCGAAATTAAAAGATGATAATTGAAGCTTGCAATATCTTCAAAAAATCTCCTACTCCAATTAGCTAATACCACAATTATAAATAGTAAGAGAATAATACAGAGATTTTTAGAGTTTAATAAATTAGAGAGAGTATGAGAACATTTGTGAGAAAAAAGAATAGGTATAGAGGGATATTTATAGTGAAAAAATGGTTAAGGGGGTAGTGGGAGGGTGGGGTGTTTTGGGAGGGTAGGGATTCAAAAGAGCCGTTAGTGGTCCCCCCAACGTTTGCCAATGGCTCTTAATGTTAACATTTTTTTTTAAAAAAAATTCAAAATCCAATCGTTGACCGGACCGATACAGGACCAGAACCGGGTCAACCAGTGAAAAATGATGTTCGACACTGGAATCGGTTTCCAAAATGGTGGATACCGAGTTTATCGAGTCCGATTGGTATAGTCTCGGACTGTAACAGGTACCGTGATAGGAACTGGACTGGACCGGCATAGTTTTGATCTGTTGAAAGGTTTAATAGGGGGTTATTTATAGTGAAAAAAATGGTTAAAGGGATAGTGGGGAGGGTGGGGGTGTTTTGGGAGGGTAGAGAGTCAAAAGAGTCGTTGGTGGCTCCCCCCAATGTCTGCCAAAGGCTCTTAACGTTAACATTTAAAAAAAAAAAATCCGACCATTGACCGGACCGGCACAGGACCGAAACTAGGTCAACCGGTGAAAAACGACATTCCACAACGGAATCGATTTTCGAAATGATGGGTACTGAGTTTATCGGGTCCAACTGGTACCATCCATACTGGAACAGGTACCATGACCGAAACTGAACCGGACCGGTTAGTTCCAGTCCATTGATAGGCTTACTAAGGAACACGTGGGGGGTTTTGGAGTAATTGAGGGGCGCATAGGGAGTGTGAACATGGACACGTGTATAGACACATGGGGGAGCTGATTGGGGGGGGGGGGGGGATATAAAGGAGGTGAGGTATGGGCCGGGTGAGGGATCAATATTTGGGCTTGGGGATATTGGCATCTGAAATAGGAAAGGAAAGAGACCAATTAGAATTCTAGCCATATCAAATTAATAAAATAGCCAAAATTAAACTAATTGAGATTAAATTTGAGACTAACTTAATTTCCAATTAATTTCACAGGCTTCTCAAATTTCACCAATTTCAAAATAAATATTTAATAAACCATATTATTTTATTTGAAAATCATGAAACCAATTATGCTATTAATTTTTTATTTTCAATCAATTTTTTGAGAAAAGTAGAGTATTTGCAATTTAAACAAACTTTTCAAGCAAAATAAACTCTAAAATGGTGTCTTTAAGAAAAAATTATATGATTCTATATAATAAAACATAAAAATATATTAATTTCACCCAAAAACACAAGATAGAGTTTAAATTATTTCCACAATAACTTACTTTAATAAAATAATTATTTTAAAAATTGTTTGGAATTAAGAAGCTCAAAAACTAATTCGAAATGTAGAGGACAAAAATTAGGTGTCAACACTCACCATCTGCGAGAAAAGAGTGAAAGAGTTAGATATCAATCGAAATCAAGTAATAGCACGAAAGAAAGAAGAATTTTAATTTTCCTAATATGATGTAGCCTCTCGAAGAAAAGTACAGACTTCTTTGTACCATTCCACAAGACTCTACTAGACACGTTCTTGTACGATGAGATCGCCAAACCTAGAGCTATGATACAAAATTTGTCAATACCGAAATGACCGTGAGTGACACCCACACTAACCCTCCAGTGGAAGAATCATCTAAACCAAACCTTACCCAAACACTTAGCCATTTTTAAGACAAAATATAGCAAAATTCAACTTAATAATTTAATATCTCCAAAAACTAAATAGATATAATAGTGCAAAAAAATCAAACTACTTATTATAATTCCCAAGGACCCAAAAGTCATCGTACGAAAACTTCTAATCGAAATAATGTCTAAGAATAATAGCCAAAGCTAATGAAATAATAAGAGTATACTTGTCCGAATAAATGGACATGATCTACTGAGATGATTCGCGGCAGCCTGAAAATAAGTGCTCACCCTTGAATCAAAAATTGTTGGTCAAATGCTAGAGATAAGGTCTCATAGAAGTCTCTGGAACACAACCCACACTCAACAAAAGAAGAGTACAGGTCAGCACAAAACCCTATGTACTGGTAGATATCATCAGTCGACATAACTTAGATCCACATATACACATAAATAAAATATAACTAAACTAGCATTTCAGCATATAGAAAGTAAACCCAACCGACCAACACTATCCACAAATAGACCACATAAAACAAACCAATATCCTCAACTAGATCAACCTTCACTCTATCAACTATATCACAACCACAAGTATAATGTTCACAATAAAGGTTATATATGTCCACTTTATATACCACAAGTGTAAAGCCAACACCTAATCATCAATGCAGCGCACAATCTCACAAGAGTAGTCTAATGCTACCTCGATCACCCCAACACATTATGCAAGTTATATGAATGAATCAATAATCTCACATTTGTAAACAATGCAACATAAGTATCACAATTCTCAAATCAAATATGTACACACACGGTAAGGGGATTTATTTATGCCCTATAATCATGACCTGTAGGGGACCAGCTTCGTCCATGTACCATATCGATATAGTACCGATTCTCTAAAATATTATAATATAGTATCGGTACTTGAGTAGCACCCGGCCCTCTGAATATCATAATATTATAAATGCAATCACTATCACTCATGATATATCATAGTTCACCAATATTACAAGTACACAATTTAATTAGACACTAAGTCAATTTTAATGCTATTTATCTCATGCATGGAAGCAATATCAACCAAGCTCACAAATCACAAACCTGTGCGAAGGCCAATTCACAAATATTCAATTTATGAGTAGGCATGAAGTCTAAATCAAGTCTACAACTACAATAGAAAGCATAACCTACCTCAAACAAGAGTCTGAGTGCAACTAATCCATAAGATCCTTGCCCTTCCTAGAAGCTTCGGACCATTCTCGATCTAAAAATAACATATAAGAAGTAATCGCAACGTACTCTTTAATTCTAGGCACCAAGGACCAAACCCCACTGATTTTACCTTTATTCATAGACTAAATCATCAATTTCGGGGTTTTCACCCTTTAATTTGCCCAAATTCCCCATAATCCACACTAAAGGGAAGAAATTCTATGCTAGGAAGTATAAGCTAACAAACTAGAATCATTATCAAGTGATTTTAGGACTACCCATAGGTAATTTCCACCAATTCATCAACTTAGGGCCTAAACCCATGAAATTCATCATAAACTATTATTCTAGTGATTCTACAGATTAAATGAATTAATCTATGTTAGAATGGTGAAATATTCTTATCTTAACGTTAGAAATCACCCAAGATTGCAGGAAATTGCCTCTCTCAAGCCTTAGGTCAAAAATTTGGATGTTAGGGAGAAAATAACGTCAAAACACGAGAAACAGGCATATTAACTGTCGATGACCGTTGTAGTAGGCACCTGATTGCTACAGCAATCCCCTGTAGTGGGAAGTAGTCTGCTATAGCAATCCCGAGTAATTTCATACCAACCACTATAGTTGTTGGTTGACCGTTATAGCAGTCCCTCTATAGCGGTAAGAGCATCACTATTTCGGTGACTGGTAGAAACTCGGGGAAACTTCCATCTTTCCTTCATTTCATAACACACACCTGGAAATATCATAATCCAGATTTATCCTATCGCATCAAATGCCATAAATAGAGCTCTGCAAATCTATATCTCATTCTAAAAGTTTCTACAGACTGTTATATCCCTCAAGTATCACGATACCACCACTAAACCATCAAATGCTACACCATAAGATGCTACACCATAAGACACAAACAATCTCTAAACCACATAACACTGGATTTTCATTGGAAATTGCCATATCCTAAAATTTTAATAACTCTCATCCTAGGAAAAGTCTACTTGGGCACTTACACCCTAAACAATGCTATAACGAGAGAATGGGTTGTTACAGAATGCAAAAAAAATCAAAATAAGTAAATTTGGTCAAAAAAGAAAGAAAAGAGTCTTTCTCTAAAGGCTGCTGAAACCACTGATTATGAATATTAGAGCTTGGCCTTGGTAACCCAAAGATACTAGTGCATGTTTAAGAGAGGACAAAATTTTCAAAGAAGATCTTAGTGAAACCCAGAGAAGGAACCTCATGAATAACTTTGTATCAAGTGTGGTAACCCTGATCGCTTTATAAAGTTCTGCCCATTGTGGGTTGTGTATCACAAGAAAAATGTCATAGAAATATCAAAAGAACAAAGGAGGGATTTAACTCTTCCATCCATAGAAAGATGACACCACAATAGGCTGACATAGCTGTGCAAAAGGCTTTAGCTGGGGAACACCTCTGATGAATCTGATGAAGAGGATCCATAAAATCAATCTCTCCTGGCAATGGTTGAAGCTAATGATGAAGATACTTTAGTACTCCTAGCTATTAGTGATACCAAAGATGAACATGAAGAAAATAGCTCAAATGAGACTATTCTTGCACTCATGGCTGGATCAAACTCAAAGATTGAAAATTAAAAAGAAGATGCTATGTTATTCTTTCTTGATCTAAAACTTGATTTAAAAAAATACTCCAAAAAAACCTTGAATTTCTCTTATTTGTCCTTATAGATACTTATTACTCTGTTTGTTCCGATAAATATCAATTGATGACTGACTATGCATCCCTAAGGTTGGACTATGAGACAAGAAGACAATCTTTCTTTAAAAAGTTCCTTGAAATAATTTTCTCATAAAGGAAAAGGAAAAGCAACCACTATTCAACAGAACTTTGAAGAAGACGTTAAGAAATTAAATTTCAGTCTCCAAGAAATCTCTAGGAGGAACAATGTGCTATTAAAGGAGCTTAATAAAACTAAACTTGAGTTGGAACATAATTAAAAGTAGCCTAAGTCCTCAACTTTTGCAATCCCATATCCAGAATAGTCAATCCACCACTAAACATGGGCTAGGATTTAAACCCAAAACTCACAAGCCTCCATAGGTGAACTCCTCTATTTTGATGTTGTGTGCATCTTGTGGCTAGGAAGGACATCTTAAAAATAAATGTCATTTTCAACTTAGAGCTAAACAGAAGAATATCAACTTTCTCAATAGAACAAGATCTCAAAAAATAAGAAGATTTTCAAACAAAAACTGGAATCTCCCTCATTGGGCTAAAAGAAACTTAATCCATCCTTTCACTCACAAAAAGAGACCCAAGTTTCTTTGGGTACCCAAAGATAAACCAGATCTATTGTGTGCAAGTGAAGATGAGAAGAAGGAGCAAACCATGATATCTTGATACTGCATGCTCCAGACACATGATTGGGAACAAAGAAAACTTTCTATCACTCATAGACTTCCAAGGTGAAAGTATGGCATTTGTGAATGGAAAAACTGGAGAAATTGGTGGAATTGAAAAGGTGGGAAAAACCTATTCCCAAGAAATAAAGAATATCTACTATGTGTTGGCACTAAAGCACAATCTACTGAGCATATCTCAAATGTGTGACAAAGGGAATGGTGCGTTGTTCGCCTCAGTTGATTGGAAAGTAACTAATTAAAAAAATGGGAATTTGGTGCTTAGAGGCAGAAGACACAAGAATGTATACAGAGCAAACATCATGGATCCACAAGAAGAAAATCTGACATGTATTAGTGCATTATTGAATAGCTCATTGTTCTGGCACAAGAGATTAGGTCATGCAAGTTTCTCATTGATCAACAAGCTGGTATCAAAAGATTTGATTCTAAGGCTGCCTAAAGCAAAGGTGAATGAAGACCTAGTGTGTAATGCATGTGTAAGAGGAAAACAGGTTAGTTCATCCTTCAATCCTAAGAAGATGGTGAGCACTTCTGGACTTCTAGAATTACTCTACATGGATCTTTGTAAACCCCTGAAAGTGATCAGCGAAGGAGGAAAGAGGTATGTATTTATGATTGTTGATAAATATTCCAGGTTCACATGGACACTCTTTTTAAGCACTAAGGATGAAACTTTTGATGTATTCAAAATCTTTGTAAAACTAGTTTAAAAGAAGCTAAACACTGAGATGATAGGTATCAGGTCCAACCTTGGTACTAAATTTGAAAATGCAAACTTCTTGACCTTCTGTGCTGAAAATAAAATAGATCATAACTTTACTTCTCCAAGAACTCCTCAACAAAATTAAGTGGTGAAAAAGAAAAATAGATCCTTGAAAGATATGGCTAGAACCATGCTCAACAGGTACACGATTTGACCACTACTTGACAAAAGTCCCTATGAATTACTCAAAGGGAGAAAACCAAATCTCACTTATGTCAAACCATTTGGTTGTAAGTTCTTTGATAATAACAATGGCAAAGTTGCTCTAGGAAAATTTGTTGCTAAAAGTGCGGAAGGAATCTTTCTAGGTTACTCCTCACAAAGCAAAGCCTACAAAATCTTCCACAAAAGAACAAATTATGTGGAGAAGAGCATCTATGTAATATTTTATGAATCCAATTATCTAAGTAAGGAGAGAACACTGGGTGATAATGAAGAATTTGGTTGGTGCCTGACTCTGATGATGAACATGAGGAGAATTTACCCAAAGATGCTATCACTACGGCTGATAAAGACACCACAAATACAAAAGATGCATCAGCCTCAAGGTGAAATACTCATGAAGACTTAACACCCTTTAAGTTGAATAAATCTGGACCCTCTGAACCTGATTTCACTCATCTGTCTCATGGAAGAAATTGGAAGCACGAGATCTCATATATAGTTGAAAATATTATCTCTCTTATAGAATCAGGAATGTAGACAAGATCTAAGCTAAGAAATATGTGTCCCTTCTCAGCTTACCTCTCCTTGATTGAGCCCAAAAATATCAAAGAGGCACTGTTGGATGCAGATTAGATTATAATAATGCAAGAAGAGTTGAATCAGTTTGAAAGAAGCAATGTATGGCATGCTAATTTTCTTTAGAATGGGTTGGGTAGTTAATAACTAAATAAAGCATGCTATAGGTATGGGAAAATAACTACGAAAATAGTATTTTCAGATTATTATTATTGTTGTATGCTTGTGTGGGGCTTATATTCTTGTTGTTGTTGACTTGTGATATCATATGCTGTGCATGGCCCAAGTGGGGGCTTTATTTGACATCATTGGGTTTATTTATGCATTTACATGCTCTATTCTTAATGCGATATCGTGCGGGGGCTTGAATAGATATTATAGGACTTATTAAGCATTGTTCGCATTTATCATGATAAAACAACTGAGTTATGGGTTAATATGATATTAATGATGTCTTATATGCATATTTATTCCAATGGTACCAAACTAGGATTGATATCATGAATTATTGGCAAATTGAGTTGATTTCTGAGCTCACTTATACATGTATTGAATGGATTGGTTATCTTCATACGGATGTGATTGTAAGCATATCATCCTCATTTCATACATACACATTCATGAGATATTGGTATCATTGAGAAACACTGATTTTTGAAAGAAAATGAGACACTTTAAAAATGCCTAGACCGAGGGATATGCCGGTCGGGTAGATTGAGACATGAGATTAAGATTTATAGAAACTTGAGTTAGTATAATACGGGTTGCAAACCCCCCATAGGTCCTATCTTGGGAGCATTGAGGCTCGGCAGGTGTATACAGTAAGTTATGTGATAACTTTCAAAACATTACATCATCATCATTATTGTATTCTATATGCATTTACATTTTTTGGTGTCATCTACATTGTTTTCTTGGTGTTCACTCTATTTATGCTTATTTTTGTGATTAGTTATTTCCCCTTTTTTTCCGTATTTATATAGAATTGTTAGTAGAGATGGTGTGGCTACCATTTGGGAATTTTTCTTCTTGCAGGCGGCATGCTCATAGTATTTCTTTACTTGTATTATTTTCTACTTTGATTAGTTGGCCTATGATTCCTACTGAGTACAAGTGGATCATACTCACTCCTACTTCTGTGCTTTTTCGGTGCAGATCCAAGCTCGAGTGTGATTCGTGGTGGCTGATTATTACTCTGATATTAGATATTCGAGGTACTGGTGAGCTCCAGTGTTTGGGGATGATTTTGAACCTCCTTTTATTCTATCTTATATCTTTATGTACTATCAAAGACATATTTATGTAGTATTTTCAGATGTTCGGATTTATATTTAGATGCTCTTCGCACTTATGACACCTTGTTATGGGATTTGTTGTACTTTCTTTAGTTTTTCTATTATCTATGTGATATTACCTGAATTCATTCTATAAGTCTCATAGTTTACTATTTAAATTGCGTATTTTCGATCTTTCCTTAGGTTTTGGGATTTTCAGCTTACCTACCAATGCTCGGTCAAGTTAGGTGCCATCATGATCTTAATTTTTGGGTAGTGACAAATTAGTATTAGAGCGTTAGATTCACCGATCTCATAAGTTTAAAAGTAGGATATCTAGTAGAGTCTTGCAGATTAGTACGTTGATGTCTGTATCTATCTTCGAGAGGCTATAAGATGTCTTTAGAAAAAACTTCTCTAATTTGATTCCTTATCATACAGGTCATTCATGTCCAATGTTCAAAACTTATATTCCATTCTTTTCTGCATAGATGGTGAGGACTAGATCCAGAGATGACAATCAGACAGGGGTGAGGGGCCGACTCTGGTCCCACAGAGTTCAGTTGACACCCCAGTGCTTCAGGATTTATTTATTCACCATTTGAGTTATTTGGAGGGTGTTCCTTTGAGTGTACTGGTATTCCTCAGACTTTGAGTGGTGTTCCGCCGTCTGTACCGGCATCTACTTATAGTATTCCTACTTTAGGGGTGCAACCATCATTTATGGTACCACCATGTGTGGATTCATTGCTTACCAGACTTACTATTCACCCAATTACTTTGGGTATTGTGATGTAATCTGATCATCAGAAGAGGTTTGAGAGGTTTATTCACTTAGCTCCTCTTAACTTTAGTGAAGCGATTGGTGAGAATGCCTATGAGTTTTTGATTGATTGCTAGGAGAAGCTACATAATTTTGGATCTTTTGAGTCTCATGGAGTTTCTAATACTACCTATCAGTTAACGGATGTGGCTAGGGATTGGTGAAGATCTCTTTCTAGTTGTAGGCCATTGGGTTTGCCTGCTATGACTTGTACTCAGTTTTCTGATGCCTTCTTAGAGAAATTTGTGCCATACAGCTTGAGAAACCAGATACGGAATGAGTTTGATCACTTGAGGTAGGGTTCCATGACTATTTCCAAGTATGAGGCACATTTCCATGCCCTATCCAGGTATTCAGCCACCAGTATCTCCGTAGAGTTTGAGAGGATTTAAAAGTTTGTGAAGAGGTTAGAGGGTCCTTATCAGTTGGCTACTGCCCAGATGGTTGTTTCAGGGATTTCTTTTCAAAGTATTATTGAGCATGCCAATTTGATCGAGTCTATTACCCAGGCTACTAAGGGAGGCACTAAGAAGGTATGTCGATAGGGCAAGTTTAGTAGTCACACCTCTCAAGGTAGAGATTTCTCGAGTAGAGGCTCCCGTGGTTATCATGGTAGGCTAGTTCAAGCCGCTTTACAGGATCAGGTGGTAGACCTTCAGGTTCTGCAGCTTCAGATAGTCAGGCATCAGGTCATGCTAGTAAAGGTTCCAGCTTCAGTTCTTCGGGCCAAGGAGGTTGAGCTTCAGTTCTTCGGGCCAAAGTGGTCGTCCTAGTTCATTTGTCCCCCTTCATATTAAGTTAGGCCGTAGAGGGTGATTTATATGTGATGATGTTGTCCATGTGACCAAGGATTTTCCTCGACGTGTGTTTGCACCAGCAGTATTCTCAGCTTTAGATTTGCCCTACTCATATATCTGCAGTCAGAGGTAGTTCACAGAGTGCTAGAGGTAGTTCTATAAGTATTTGAGGTGAAGGTAGTGGAGCTCATGGAAGTGGTTATGGGGTTGGTCATTCCAGTAGTGGACTTGGATAGTGTTATGTTATGCCTGGGAGACCCGAGGCAGAGGCCTCTGATGTAGTTATCAAATGTATCATCTCGATTTGCTACAAATCTGCTTCCGTGTTATTTAACCCTAGGTCTACATTTTCCTATGTGTCTACATATTTTGTTTCTGGTTTTGATGTTGTATGTGAGCCCCTTACTAGGCCTCTTCATGTTTATACTATGTAGGAGATTCTTTAGTGGTGGATAGGGTGTACCGATTGGGTGTAGTTGCCTTTACGGGCCAAATATTTTCTACGTGCTAGTCGCATGGTATAAAGAGGAAACTTGTCTTATTTGGCTTATGTTCGTGATACTAGTGTTGCCTCACCACCTCTTATGGATTCTCTTCGGGTTGTTCGCGAGTTCATAGATGTGTTTCCTATGGATTTGCCTGGTATGCTTCCGAATCGTGATGTTGATTTTGCTATCGATGTAGAGCCAGACACTAAGCCCATCTCCATTTCTCCTTATAGTATGACCCCAGTTGAGTTGAAGAAATTAAAGGAGCAGTTTCATGATTTGTTGAGTAAGGAGTTTATTAGGCCTAGTGTATCTCCTTGGGGTTCTCCTGTCTTGTTTGTGAAGAAGAAGGACGGTTCTATGAGCATATATATTGATTATCGGTAGTTGAATAAGGTGACAGTCAAGAACAAGTATTCTCTTCCTTGAATTAATGATTTATTTGACCAGTTTCAGGGTGCTTTCGTGTTTTCTAAGATTGATTTGAGATCTGGGTATCACCAATTGAAAATTAGAGCTTCGAATGTTCTGAAGATGGCTTTTCAGACTCGATACGATCATTATGAGTTTTTGGTCATGTCTTTTAGATTGACCAATGCCCCAGCAGTGTTCATGGAGTTGATAAACCGGGTATTTTGATCGTATCTCAACTCTTTTATGATTGTATTTATAGATGCTATCTTGGTTTGTTCCAAGAATGAGGCCGATCATGTAAGACACTTAAGGACTGTACTTCAGAGATTCTGTGATGAAAAGTTGTATGCCAAGTTTTCCAAGTATGAGTTTTGGTTGGATTCTATCTATTTCTTGGGTCATGTGGTGACCAAGGATGGTATTATGGTTGATCCGGCCAAGATTGCAGCTATTCGTGATTTGGCTAGGCCCACTGATCCTACTGAGATTTAGAGTTTTATTAGTTTGGTGGGTTATTATCAGTATTTTGTAGAGGGCTTCTCATTTATAGCGGCTCATTTGACCAAGTTGATTCAGAAGAAGGTTGTTTTCCAGTGGTCGGATGCTTGTGAGAAGACCTTTCAAAAGCTCAAGGAGTTGCTGACTTCAACTCCTATCTTGACTTTGCCCAAGGAGGGCGTGGGTTTTACCATGTTTTGTGATACTTCTGGTGTGGGTTTGGGTGCAGTGTTGATGCAGGAGGGTAAGGTGATTGCTTATACTTCTCATCAGTTGAAACCTTATGAGAGAAATTACCCTACCCATGATTTGGAGTTAGTCGCGGTTGAGTTTGTGTTAAAGTTGTGGAGGCATTACTTGTATGGAGTCCGTTGTGAGATTTTCTCAGATTATTGTAGAATTCAGTACTTCTTCGACCAGCGAGATCTTAATATGAGATAACTGCATTGGCTTGAGTTGCTTAAGGATTATGATCTCACTATTATTTGTCATCCGGGTAAGGCTAATGTGGTTGCGGATGCCTTGATCTTGAAGAATGACTAGTATGGAGAGTCTAGCTCATCTCTTGACTCAAGAGTGGCCTTTGGTCTTAAAGGTTCAGTCTGTAGCTAACCAGATGGTTAGGCTTGACCTTTCGATGCTCGGACGTGTTTTAGCCTTTGTTGATGCTAGATCTTCTTTGATGGAGCAGATTCAAGCTCACCAGTTTGATGATGATAACTTGAGGGTGATTTGAGATAAGGTGTTGAGTGGCAAGGCTAAGGCGACATCTCTTGATTCAGATGGTGTTTAGAGGATTAGTGACCGAGTTCGTGTTCCGAGAGTTGGTGGATGGGTGAGATTTATTTTTTTGGAGGCGCATTGTTCTAGATATTCCATTAATCCAGGGGTGACCAAGATGTATCATAATTTGAACTAGCATTACTGGTGGGGTGGTATGAAGGAGGAAATAGCAGATTTTATAGACCGTTGCTTGTGTTGACAGTAGGTAAAGGCCGAGCATCAAAGACCAGGTGGTTTTCTTCAGAGATTACCCATTCCTGAGTGGAAGTGGGAGTGGATCACTATTGATTTTATTTGTGGTTGCCTCATACTTCTCGTGGGTCTGATATCATTTGGGTTATCGTGGATCGATTGACCAACTTGGCCTATCTCATACCTATCCAGATTTCTTTCATTGTCAAGAGGTTGGCTCGTATCTATGTTTGGGAAATAGTTCATCTTCATGGGGTACCCGTGTCTATTATCTCCGATAGAGGCTCAATGTTCACTTCTAGCTTTTGGAAAACGTTTCAGGAGGGGTTGGGTACTCAGGTTGACCTTAGCACAACTTTTCACCCCCAGACCAAGGTCAATCTGAGCGGACTATTCAGGTTTTGGAGGATATGCTCCGCGTGTGTGTTATGGACTCTGGAGGTCAGTGAGAGCAACATTTAGCTTTGGCAAAGTTTGGTTATAATAATAGCTACCATTCGAGCATTGAGATGGCACCTTTTGAGGCATTGTATGGTAGGCATTGTCGATCCCCGAGTGGTTGGTTTAAGACTTTCAAGGCTATACCCCATGGTACTGACTTGCTTTGCTATTCTTTTGATAGAGTTTAGGTGATTCAGGATAAGAGGTGATTCAGGATAAGCTTCAGGCAGCCCAAAATAGGAAAAAGAGTTATGCGGATCGCAGGTTTCATGCTTTGAAGTTTGGGATTGGTGATTGAGTCTTCCTTCGTGTGTCGCCCATGAAGGGCGTGATGAGTGTCGCGCCCAATTTTTTCTCGCAAAAAGCGGTATTTGACTTGACAACTCTTTTTTAGGATGGTTTAAGAGTGAAGAGTCGCCACCTAATGATTTAAGGTGCGTTAGTGCACCATTCTAGACTAATTACGAACTTATTTTAATAGTCTATGTCAATCAAAAATTTAGGTAAGGGTTCAGGTTCCCTCGAAAGGAAGGTGTTAGGCATCTTTCGAGGTCCACAAATGTGGGTCCTGGCCGAATACATATATTATGTGGGGGAATTCTATATGATAAGCAAAGGTCAACTATTTTTATTAACTTAAAATTAACTAAGTGTTTAAATAGGAAAAGCAATTATTTATCTAATTAATATAGAACTAAGTGATAAAATTAGGGAAAATATCTATGAAAAGAAAAATGATATATTAGATAAGCAAGAAGAGAGAAAGACACAATTTATATAGCCAAAAAATTTATTTAAATAATAACGAACCTAAACTACCCTAGATAATTAAACATTCAAAATAAAATAAAGAAAGTTGATTTAAAAAAAGCTTTTAGATAAGGAGTTAATTTTAGCCTATTCGGATCAGCGCCAGGCTTATTAACCGATGACAATGTCGTATATCGCATTGTCGAATTATGCTCGGGTCAACTTCCATCACTTCCGTCTATCTACCCAACCCACCTAATTAGTTATTAAACCTAAAAGCGTTCTATAGAAAACGATAAAACTAACGCTCCCTAAAATGCCTACCCGTCTCAACTTAATGTCCAAGAGGCATTGGACTATCTATTTTGGATAAGGGTCTAGACATAAAGAAACCTTGGGCTGCTTAATTAGGCTCGAAAAAGCGTCATACATAACAAACAAGACTAAGCATTTAGCATATAACGGTTTCAAATATGTCTCTTAATTAGTTAAAAGTTGCTTAGGTGATGGGCATGCTGAAAACGACTATCCATTTTATATAATTAAGCCTATAGGCATAGTATCTAGTGGATGACCATTATTGAACATGCTAAAAAAAGTAACAACTTATATGCATGGTGTCTAGACGCAGATATTAATTAAACATGCTGGAGTTTAATCTAAATATGCAAAAAATTAATTTAAATAAGTTGTAAATTAATTAAAATATGCAGGAAATCAATTTAAAGGTGCAGGGAATTGATTTAAACATGCACGAAATTATTAAAAATGTGCAGGAAGTTGAATAAAAATGTGCAGGAAATTAATTGAAAGTACTGGAAGTTCGTTTAAATCTGCAGGAAATTATTTAAATGTGCAGAAAATTATTTAAAATGTGCAGGAAATTAATTAAAAGTGTGCAGAAAATTAATTAAAAGTCCTGAAAATTAGTTTAAAAAGCTGAAAATTAATTTAAAGTGCTGGAAATTAATTTAAAGTGCTATAAATAAAATTTGACATGCTTGAAATTAATTTAATGTGTTGGAAGTTGATTAGAAATCTTAAAACATGATTTGTAGGTGATAAACCAATTAATTAATATGCTGAAAATTAATTAGTGATCCTAAATGTGTTGCCTAAGTGATAAAATAGTTAAATCACTATGTTGAAATTTGTTAAAAAATCCTGTAGGCATGGTAACTAAGTGAGAAGATATTCAAGTCACAGAATCCCAGCCCCCATAAGCAATCCCCATAGTTTCATTATGAATGGAGTTTATACAAAATATTATAGACCCAAATTTTAATTAAAGAAAAATGCAAAGGCTGTTTGGACAGCTTTAGGTAAAAATCCGTTCACCCAAAGCAACTCTTCAGCATACCTCAATCGTCTCCTACTATAGTACCTGTTAAAACAAATGTGCAACAATAAGCCAATAGAATTTGACACTAAACCCTTACTGCAGCATATCTAGTACCACATTTAGTGACAGAAGGCTATTATATACCAATAGAGGCAAGTAGTATAACTAGGTTATTTTTAATAGGTTACCAGGAATCAAATAGACATGGGTATTTGGGATAGAAGGTTTTAAAAGCTATAACATGTCAGCACTTACAGAGTTTAAGGAATGCACACCTAAAAGCAAGATTAAACATCACAAAAAACTTCAACATACAACTATTGAATACATAGTTAAGAAAACTAACCGGTTAACAGCAATAACAAATGAGAAAGACCAACTTTAACAGTACTTGAGATGAGAATAGAGAAACAGCAAGAAAAGATCAGGAATCCACACTTCAAAACACCAGCGAGATGAGAACTAAAAATCTTTTATGTATGATCATCCAAAACCAAACTAAGGCTTGAAATTTTTTCAGTCTTGGAGAGAGTGGATGCTGAAAGCCCCAGATGAATGAGAGGAAAAGACTATCTATATAATGAATAAAGAGTTGTTGTTATACTAATTGTTAAAAGGAAGGGCGAATATTCAGAAAATCAATCAAAGAGATCATTTTTCTTATACTAGTAAACTGAATCAATTAAGTGTAGAAATTGTGCCAAAGTTACCCTAATTAAATAGATAAGAATCTGTCCAAATATGAATATTGGCATGAAATGTTGGAGTTTTCCATAAATAAGCAAGTAAAATCTTTTCAGACTAAATAAAGGCACAGAGTTCAGTCCAAGAATCAATAAAATACTTTCCTTCAAAAATAAATGAGAATCGAATTAAGGATGAAATCATGATCCAATACAAAAGTGAACAAGTAAGATCTATTATGCCTTTTTTGAAATAAATATACACACGTCAAAGTCTCAAATTTCACCAAGTAACAAGGATTTTCAATTTTTTGAATTACTAACGTAGAATAATCCTCTATTCGCCATATTAATTACGCCAAAGATGTTCATAAACATGTTAAACAACGGGACAAACAAGATCATTGATGTTAATATTAATTCAACAACAATTGCATCCAACAAGAAGTAGAATAAAGATTCCAACCATTGAATAAATCAGTACATCAGTCACGAAATAAAGATTGATGACAGTTTGGGAAATTTGAAGCCCTTCACAGAGGTCACGAAGGATTGAACAGCAATCTTAACCAAGATGCACTAATTTCAGATCACACAATCAATTTAAAAAGAAATCACACAATGAAACAGTAAAGGATAATACCCGAGATGGATTTGTAACAAGAAATTTGTCGTAGAGCTTCAACAAATCTCGAAATTGACCGAATCATTAAACCGTCATGCGATAATCTCTTTGCCAAAGAAGACACCAATTGGGGATTTTAATTTTCGATCAAGATGCAGAGGATATCATTGGTGCGATTTAGTGATTATACTAACCGTGGTTTTGCTAGTGACGCTGGTCGGAGTAGAAAAAATAGCGGCGACAGTGGTTTGCGGATGACTCACCAGTCTGAAAACGGTGGAGCGGTGGCAGCGAGGATGAGAGGTCGGCGATGTGGTGGTCAGATATGATGTCACATCGATAGTAGTGGTGCGTCGATTGTGAAAAGAGTTCACCGATGATGGAGGTGCGGCGGTGATGGGGTTTTTCGGTGAGAGAGAGAAAAAAGTATAGAGAGAGGTGGCGGCTGATTTGGATTCTCCAATGGTGAGAGATTGAGAGACGAGATGGAAAGGAGAGGATCGAGGAGAGAGGAAATGGGTGAACGGAGGTTGTGGTTGGGCTCGCCGGCCATGGAAGGCCGACGGCGAAGCGGTGGCATAGAGGAGAGGGGCGGTGGTGGCTGATGTTGATTGAAGGAGAGGAAATCCATTAGGTTTAGGGATTTTGGGGTTAAGGGTTTTAAAAGGAAATAAAGGGGGATTTGATCTTGGTCGTTGATCACATGAGATC
Organism: Capsicum rhomboideum; assembly: GCA_031232105.1. NCBI lineage: Eukaryota > Viridiplantae > Streptophyta > Magnoliopsida > Solanales > Solanaceae > Capsicum > Capsicum rhomboideum. The sequence goes on from CP124711.1 coordinate 109,794,118, forward strand.
AACGGTTGCGATTTAAAGCTAGAATGGGTCGGATTTGGATCAAATCGGGTTATGAAATTTGGTTTAGTTGGAATTGAATTGGATTTGGAGATTTCAATTTGGGGTTAAATTAAAATCAATTTATGCTAAAAGTGACATCAATTGTGTATAAAATGGCTAAAAATTAGATGAATTGGGGAAATTGAGTTGAATTAGACTGCTATTTAATAAATATAGTAATAACATCAATAACAATAACAATATTAACAATCATCATAAAAAATGTTATGCTTAAATTAACTATGAATAAATTACGTATATAAAATTAATGACACGTAATATATTAATTAAAGTTGACGATAAATAACAATTTGGAATAAATTATATATGCATGCAAATTTTAAGAAATGTTATAATAATAATAATAAGTATTATAATATTATTATTATTATTATTAATAATAATAATAGTAAAAATAAACTATGTGTTTATAAATTATGAGTACACACATTTTGCGAAAATAATTTAATAAATATTAACTAAATTATGTAAAATATTATATTTAAATTAAAAAATGTTAAAATAAATTATATACTCCAAAAAATCATGAATGCGAGACGTCAAGATTTATTTCATACTAAAATAATAAGTAAAGAAATATTAATACCCAAAACTAATAATTTTGTAAAATAGCGGTCTAGAGGAAATATTGGGAGGTCAAAATTGGGTATCAACAATGAGGTTTGGAAAGAGGGGCAAGCTTAGCCCTAGGTACATTGAACCTTTTGAGATACTTCGGACAGTTGGGGAGGTTGTTTATGAGTTGGCCTTACCTCCAGATTTTTCAGTCGTTCATCCAATTTTTTATGTATCCATGCTTTGATGCTATATTCTGGATGAGTCTCACGTGCTTCGTTGGGATTCAATTCAGTTGGATGAGTGGTTGACCTTTGTTGAGGAGCCAGTTTCCATTTTAGCCAGGATATTAGACGATTGCATTCCAGAGATATTCCTGTAGTTAAGGTTCAATGGCGACACTATTCTGTTGAGGAGGCTAATTGGGAGGTCGAGTTCGATATGCATAGTAGTTACCCCCAACTTTCTATAGACTCAGGTATTTTCTTGCTTTTTAGTTCGAGAACGAACTAAAGTCTTAGTGGTGGATATTGTAATGACCTAATTTTTGAATCTTGTTTTTAACGTATTTTGACCATTTTTCCCTTCCCCGTAGTTGCTGCATGTTGATTTTGGGGTGTGAGGATGGTTGGCACGATCCCCGATGCGATCGGGGATGATTTGAAAGAGTTTGTGGTTTTTAGAGGCTTTAAAAACCAAATAGTTGACTTCGGGCAACACTTGGTGTTTCGAGTCCCGGATGAAGATTTAGATACTTCAATTAGATTTGGAATGTCGAATTTGGGTTAGTAGTGAGGTTGGTTCGGGTTCAAAACTTTTGTTTTGCATTTCGACCCTTCATTTAAAAAATTAGTGAAATTTGCCTAAGATGGGTCCTGAGGGCTAATTTATTGAAAACGATCCTTTTTCAAAAACTCGACATTGCCATTGAGTCCGAAACGTCAAAAATAACCTAGTAGCATATATGGTTTAATTTGATGGGGTCCCAAATGAATCTCGAGGGTCCATTCGGAGAATTTGAAGGCATGTAAAACTCAACACTTTATTGATATTTGGTGCATGCCAGATCTTTCTAAGTGAATGCAGGCCCCTGGACGAAAACGCGGAGAAGGAATTTTTCCTTCATCGCGATCGCGAGGTGATGGCCGCGATCGCGAAGGGTAACCAGGTTAGGGTCGGGTTGGTTCCTCCTTCGTAAACGCAATGAGGCTGTCGTGAACACAAAATTTTGGCCAGTCAAACATTGACCCTCGCGAACGCTAAGGGTTAACCGCATTCTCCAGGTACTGTTCACAAAACAGTATAAATTTCCCATTTTCGCGATTTTCCTCTATTTTTGGTCCTTGAGCTTCGGGTTTGGGCAATTTCTGAGGGTTTATTCACCATTTGAGCTTGGGTAAACACCAAAACCTTATTCCCATTACTTTTTATTGATTATATCATCAAAAACACTCTTTAATCTTGATTTTAAAATGAGATTTTGAGGGTTTTGCCGGTAAAGCTTAAAATCGATTTTTATTTGATTTGGACCTCATTTTTAACTCATTTTTGCATCGATTTTCAACTTTAGACTCCTATAACCTTGGGGAATGTATTTCTAAAAGAAAATTCCAGTTTTACCCCTCTCATTAGAACTCATTTTTCGAGTCCATTTTGGATCCGTCTTAAATATGGTCAATATGGATATTGTTAGCTTTCTTTTAATGTGTAGATGCTATATTTCTATGTTTTAGTTGATTTCGAGACCGTTCGAAAGGGGAAAGCTTCATGTTGAAGAACATTGGGCTCAGATTTTATTGTTTCGAGGTAGGTTATGGCCTAACTTTCTTCAAACTAGGTTGGGTAGTTAATAAATAAGTAAAGCATGTTATAGGTATGGGAAAATAACTACGAAAATGGTATTTCAAGATTATTATTATTATTGTGTGCCCTTGTGGGGGCTTATATTCTTGTTGGCATTGACTTGTGATATCATATATTGTGTGTGGCCTGAGTGGGGGCTTTATTTGACATCATTGGCCTTATTTGTGCATTTATATGCTTTATTCTTAATGTGATGTCGATCGGGGGCATGAATAGATATTATAGGCCTTATTGAGCATTGTTCACCTTTACAATGATAAAACAACTGAGTTATGGGTTAATATGATATTAATGATGTCTTATATGTATATTTATTCCAATGGTACCAAACTAGGACTGATATCATGAATTATTGGTAAATTAAGATGATTTCTGAGCTCACTTATACACGTATTGAATGGATTGGCTATCTTCATACTGATGAGATTGTGAGCATATCATCCTTATTTCATACATACACATTCATGAGATATTGGTATCATTGAGAAACACTGATTTTTGAAAGAAAATGAGACACTTTAAAAATGCCTAGACCGAGGGATATGTCGGTCGGGTAGATTGAGATATGAGATTAAGATTTATGGAAACTTGAGTTAGTATAATACGGGTTGCGAACCCCCCATGGGTCCTATGTTGGTAGCATTGAGTCTCGGTAGGTGTATACAAAAAGTTATGCGATAACTTTCAAAACATTGCATCATCATCATCATTGCATTCCATATGCATTTACATTTTTGGTGTCATCTACATTGTTTTCTTGGTGTTCACTCTGTTTGTGCTTATTTTTGTGATTAATTGTTTTCCCCTTTTTCTTTCTGTATTTATATAGAACTGTTAGTGGAGATGGTGTGAGCTACCATTTGGAAATTTTTCTGTTTGCAGGTAGCGTGCTCATAGGATTTCTTTACTTGTATTATTTTTCTACTTTGCTCAGTTGGCCTATGATTCTTACTGAGTACAAGTGGACCATACTCACTCCTACTTTTGTACCTTTCGCTGCAGATCCCAGTTCGAGTGTGATCCGCGGTGGCTGATTCTTGCTATGATATCGTACATTTGAGGTACTGGTGCACTCCAGAGTTCGGGTTTGATTCCGGACCTCCTCTTATTCTATCTTATGTTTTTATTTACTTTCAGAGACAGACTTATGTAGTATTTTTAGATGTTTGAATTTGTATTTAGATGCTCTTCGCACTTATGACAACAGGTTTTGGGATTTGTTGTACTTTCTTTGGTTTTTTGATTATCTATGCGATATTACCCGACGTCGTTCTAGAAGTCTCGTATTTTATTGTTTAAATTGCATATTTTTAGTCTTTCCTTGGGTTTTGGGGTTTTCGGCTTACCTACCAATGCTTGGTCAAGGTAGGTCCATCATGACCTTAATTTTTGAGTCGTGACACGTTTTTTTTGGATATCCAATAAACATGTATATATTTGTTCTTAATTTCAACTAATATGTCTTTCTTTTCAGTACATGTCCATGCAAGCTAGGCTTACATCCAATCCACAATTCTATAAGTACCAAAGAAACTGACTTAGAAGAAATTAAATAATGTACTTGGTAATTCTTAGGACTTATCCAAAATCGAAAAAGAAACAAGTAAGAATAAGTCAATAATTAATCTTACCATCTCCATAAGAGCCTTATTTCTTTTCTCTTATGAGATAGATTAAATACTATTCAGTTCAAGAGATATATCAATAATAAAAGTCTAACACATCAATGTACTACAATAGATAAAATGTTTTTCAATCTCAATAACACAAAGTTACAAGAGAAATAAACTTGAGATATTTCTCTTATTTGGTTAGAAACTGAAACTGAATTCTTTCTAACAAAAAGTACATGTACAATGCATTTTTTTCATTAATGTCTTATCTCTGCTATAAGCAACTCTTAAATTGAAGTAAGTGGGTTGAATTAAGACATAATTAATCTAAGAGATATGAACTTTAAATAGATCATCAGCTATACACATCACATATATAACCATGCATATTGAATAGCTAGATTCGATAGGAAGACTAAACTATTCATGCAAACTATATGAGTCATGTCAGATAATTCACCCCATAAATCAAAACAAGATCAACTCAGATGTAGAGTAACTGTCAATTTAAGTTAGAAAAATATCCTATTTTACAAATTTCTGTTCCGTTAAACAAACATGTAACTCAGATAGAGAGTTAATACAAGTTATCAATGACGAGATATCAAAAGCACAGTAATTAAAAATAATGAATTTATCCGATAGGAAAATAAGACTAATGTCAACGTGTAAACTCATTATATTAATGTTATATATCGATTGAGATCATCGAAATTGAACCCTACCACCATTGTTTCATAAATTACCCAAAAATTCATCTCCACGATCTCGGACAACTAAAAAACAATATTATTCACAGCGTAGCTGTATGTATGTGCCAGTTTCGTCGAATCTGTTAAATTCAGGTCAATTGAAGTTAGTCAAAATTTAAAACTTTGAAATCATGATCAATCTGCAGTAGTCGATAGGAGGTTGGTAGATAATTTATTTTTAGGTGTATTTGTACATATCATATACCATACTTATTAATGATAATCCGTGATACTAGAAATCAAAATTATCAATCACGTAATCCTTCATGAAATAGCAGTTACAAAATTAACCAAACATATAAACTCAAATGGATAGTTAATACATGTTATCAATTACAAGAAATTTATCTAGTGAGCTTCTAATAAATTTATCCGATATAGAGGAAGACCTAAAGTCAACACGTAAATTTATTATCTCACTTGTATTTAAACATGGAGATCATAAAAATTAATTCTCATCACCACTTGATCACGAATAATCTATACATGGTACATTAAAAATATCAATGACTTAACAAATAGACCGCTTGAAGAAAGCTCGTTGTTAGTCATAATTCTCAATCCATGCATAATATAATTTCACATGAAAACAAAATAAGAATATTCAATAATCTCAAATAAATAGCAGAAATTCATATTCAAATAATATAACATGCATGTGAAATAAATTAAAGTAATGTATCATTGAATATTATGATTCACAACACACCACATATATATTCATGAAAGTAAAATTTCGACAGGAAAAGAATTATTCATACAACATACATATATGATGTCAGATTTATTCACTTTAATAAATTAAAACTAAAGCTAACTCAGATGGAGAGAATACTTATCAATTTAAGCCAAGTGAACATCATCATTGTTATCCCTAGTTCTATTGATCCAACACGTAACTCAAATGTAGAGTTAATATAAGTTATCAATAACTAGAGATTACACCTAGTGACAATCAATAATAAATTTATCCAAAATGGAGGAAGACCTAAAGTCAACACGTAAATTTATTATTTCACTAGAATTTAGTCATGAAGACCACAAAGAACAATGTATATCACCGTTAGATCATAACCGATTTATTTTCCTTAAAAACAATTTTCAGAAAATAAAAAAATACCCAAGACAATATCTAAACGACCCTAAACAGCCAAAAGTGATGCGATTAATTGCATAGTAGTGAGTATTGCTTACTGGATCATTTCCAATGAATCTACCGAATTTCAGGTCAATTAGAGCTCGTAAAATTTTTGATCTCTAAATCTATGACCTAATTCGAAAGCAACCAATTCGAGTAATTTAAGGAAAAATAATCTGATCTATATTCTTAACTTAGTATAATCATGTTCGAGATTTAACATAAATAAGACCAACATAAAGAATAGAGTTCTCATACTTGAATCAAATTTTAATCCGACAAACTATCTAAACAAAACTAAACGACCTTCTATGACGAAAAACTGCACCATTCATAGAAAAACAGTGAATATCGCTCACCAAGTCGTTTTCAATGGACCCATCAAATTTTAGGTCAGTCAGAGATCATGAAGTTCATGACTACCAAATTATGACCAAATTTGGAAGTGATAACCGTTTTAAGCATAGTTACAGATTAAAATAATTGATCTAGATTTCATATTCTCCTTTTATAATTATCTGATGAGTACAAGGTATAATGTTCTTCTTTGACAAGATACACAACTCCTCCTTACAACAAAAATGTCCTCTTAATTAATATACATGAGAATTCAATATATTATGTTTCTCCCTTTTAAGGCCGATATAATTTTAATATCTCTTCTCATAAATTAATTACGTATTATTAGAGGCTAAAGATGCTCTCCTTTCGGTTAAATACACCTTTACCATCAATATACACTTATCCAGGATAATTTATACATGATATATATTGAGCATATTCTAATGACTCAAATAAATAGACCACTTTCGTAGATCCTATTTAGTAATCATAATTCTCAAATCATGTATTGATATAACATTACATGTATATAACCTTAAGAATTTTCAATGATTCCAAATAAATAAACCACTTTAGTGATAACCATTTATTAATCATAAATTCTTAATTTATACAATATTATATATTTGCGAGGAGATAATAAAACCCATATAATGTTAAATACACGTAAGAAATAAGAAAATAATGCTCATGTAATTATAACCCTTTAACGTCATATGTTACATGACTATATCCATGAACATCAAAGCCAAGTTTTATCCCAAACAGAAGGATCCGCCTAGGAGCAGTTATCGATCTTGAATGTAAAAAGATAGTAAGTACTCTATCAAATCACTGCCACTAAAGTGGAGTCCAAGAAAGATTTATGAGAAAAATAGCCACCAACAGAAAAAGAATTCCTATGAAAGTGTGGGCTACTCATTCAAAATCCTCAATCAATTTCTTCAAGGCTTTAATCAATTAATAGTCAACAAGAGAAGGAATCAAATTTGTTTTAAGATGAAACATGTCATCCATCTTCTGCAGCCGCCAGACTAGGTGAGCTCAATTCCTTTTATCCTTTTTTTTTCCTCGAGATTTTAACCATCCAATAGACGATGATCAAACAAACTATATCTCGGCTCAATCATCATGATTATGCAAACACGCAAAAAGTTACGATAAGAACCTTCACTGATTATTCAGGATATCTTTTTCTTTAGCTTTAAAACGTCGCATAAAAACTGTTTTTATCATGAATCATGCACACGGTTGAGCATATATATTATACATGTTATCTATTTAGATGCAAGTCAGCGGAAGCAAATAAGCAGGATCAATTGCATGTAATATAGATAGCACATAATAACAAATTTTAATCAAACATAAAATCGATACTTATCTCTTGAAGCTTGACCACGAGCTCGAATCGAACCTTCAAGCACGAGCAAGGACCGTCCAGTCAATCATCTTCCGGATCCGTGGTCTTCTGCTGTGTGACCCGAATAGCATCGGAATAAGCAAAATTCGTGTGAGCGAATTTCTCATGGAAAAACGCAGGAAAACATTAGCCTCCTTGATGGAATAAGACCACTTTATATAGACACAAGTTTCAAGGTTTTTAAATCATTTCTCAAATCTGCTAGGTCTTTCTTTTCCATCAAAAATAAATTTCTATTTCTTTTCCATCAAGAAAGAAATTTTATTTAATACCTAATTATTCTGTCACAGCAGGGGCACATATTTAATTAGCGAGGTTCCCAATTATGGTATTAATTCGCAAAATGAATGAATTAACCTACCATAATAAATCACAAATTATTCCACTAAAAATTCATAATTCCACTCCTCGATATAATTTCAAAAGCATTCATTAAATCTTATTTAACTCCCCATGTTAAGATTACAAACATCAATCAATCAAATTAAATTTCTGATTATATAATTCATTGATTAATTTAATCCTTTATTCATATGCTTAACTTATTTCATGTGACGGATACAAAATCCACCTACAGGGTTTTCACATTAAAACTTATTAGCTACCATAAAGGAGTATCATCAATCTCAAGGCCGAGACATGGATTCTATCAACTAATCATTATTTCACAAATGTCATTTGTGATCATCCAACCTATTGGGAACATTTTAACCCATGAAAGAGTTTCACCCTTTGATAGATCAAGACAACAAAAAAACAAGATTGATCATAATAATTATATCAAGATTAAGTTGTTTATAAATATTCAGAACATAAACAATCTCTACTTGGTTCGTTCAATAAACAGAAAGCGTACTAGCACAAGAAGTTGGAATATGATCACTCCCATAATCAAGATTAGATTATATTTAATCTTGTGCTACAATCATCAAGATGTTTGTCCAGCTTCATTTTTGATTGTGAACATAATATTTACTAGTTTAGTGTATTTCCGTTGCACGGGTGTGTCACATCAATATAAAAGATTTCATACAAAAAATAAAGTATATAGTATTGCAATTCAAGTTACAATATATGTAATGTAATATTATATTCATTTAAATGACAAAAACATATGTTGTTATAACACAAAAGAAACTTATCATTAATTTTGTTTAATTCTAAGGCAAATAACAACTATTAATGTTACACTAAAGAATTAAGCTTACCTCGTTATCAATTAATAAAGCAGTCTTTCGAGTAAATGTCTTAACTTATTAATTGACATAATTTGTTCACCAAATTCTTTTTAAATTCTGTTGCAAAATTATCTAGAATAAATTGTATATAAGAGTTATAATTACAATAATATAGAATATCACAACGAATCAAAATATATAAAGAAAATTAGTTATCTTCATAGAGACTGACACTTGATGCTCCCTTCACTCCCATTGCCTTATTTGTTGCTCCCTTCCATGCTTCCCTATCCGCTAGGGTCCTACTCTCAAAATCAAATTATTAAGGACCAAAAATAGATTAACAAAAAATTGAATCGTTCGATTAACCAAAAATCGATAATAAATATCGTATTGATTTGGTTATTCATTTATAGTGTTTAGAAATTAAAAATCACAGAGTGTAGGAGTAGAAAATCAATGAAGCAGTACCAGGAAGGCACCTTTTTCATTAGCCTTATTTTTAATTTATCAGGAAGACACCTCGGCACAAGAAAATAGAAATATAGATCTTTAGCAATTTTCTTTGTGATTTTCTTCATAAAAATAACAACTACCTACCATGAAATTCAAAATCTTAGTCTGATATTAGGTTCTTAAAAAGGGCAACAGTAGGTAAAAACAAAATCAATACTTATGATACCATAGCACGACCTTAAAACTTAACCAAAACCACCAGTTTAAGTTGAGGGCATAGCTTCACTAACATAGTTGTGATGAAGTCAAGGACAGTAACACAAATCAAAAAACTCCTGGACATGTTAGACTATCATCTCTTTCATTCAGCTTCGACTTCTGTGATGCTCTTTAAGTCCTTTTCTACATATAATCAGAGTCTAAAATTAGAAAAAGAATACCTTAATCAATATTTAGAAAAAAGCAAATAAACATCCAATATGAAAATAAATTATAGCATAACCAATGACGTTAACCAGGTATACATACTATAAAAGAGAAGTCAGAAGAAACAGAAAGAACAACAACAAATTTCATGTGAAGATTATCACAAATATTGAAAGGATCTCAAATTGTTAGATCAATCAACCATAATCTAGTGTAAGCCATTTAATCATCATGCATGCTTGGAGGCAACAACATTAAATAAAAAGGTGTTTTTGTCCTAGAGAACCATATTCTCTCACACATTCAACTCAAGAAAACAATGCTTATAATCTTTGCATGATTTATAGAGGCAAAGTAAACTAATATGAAAAAGTAAGAGAAAAGTTCAATTCATTACCGCACAATTTAGAACAAGAAAACAGAAAAAAAATTTGATCAAGAATTGATCCTACGTTAATGCAAAAGGCGCCGCTAGGTTTAATGCAAAAGAAAGGTTTTGACCAAGAATTGATCCTACGTATGTAAATATAAATTGTACAAATTTTTTTCTATATAAGGTTAAATTCTAATTGATTTAGAACTGTTAAATATTATGATTTCTTACCTAAATAAAGTAAGGTCTTTAATTAATTTCAAAGTATGTTATTTGAGGAAAATAGTGAAAAGGCGATTTTATTTAAAGAAGAGTATTTTAACGAAGGGAAAAAAGTTCAAATCACGTTTCTAAGTGTCTTCACACTTTTAATATATTGTAGATACTTATAAGAACCGATGATTTAATCTTCCGTGTATAAGTTAAACTCTATACACAAAATCATCTACTATACAAGTAAATGGATACATAGCTGAATATATGATCTATTTAATTCTTTATTAAAATTAAATAAATAATTTTTTTATGATAAATACTATACCAAACACATGGTTAATAGTATATATCCCAACAATCTTCCACTTAGACTTTTAACCATAATCATTGTTAGAATATACCATATCTAAACACATGGTTAATGATATATACCCCAACAATCTCTCACTTAGACTTTTAACCATAACAGTTATTAGAATATACCATATCTAAACGCATGGTTAATGACTTCTTTTTACTTTCCTATTATTCTTGTCAAATTTCATATGCTTGACTGATTCAATTTCCTCTCTATTCTTCGTATGTCAGCTTGATGTTGATCATTGTCCATGTCTTTGCCAGTCAAACTAAGACCGAAAATGACTTTTTTCAACATTATCATTGTGATTAAAAGATGTGTCGCCCAATCTTAAAACCTCAACAAAAGCATCATCGTATTTTATGTCCACAAGTAGTCTATTAAAATTTAATTTTTAATGTAAGTATCTATGCTTCTAGTAATAAGACCTCCACTAGGTGACTCAACAATTTGATTAATATCTCTACTAAATATTTCAACAATGTGAATTTGTTCTATGTTCACCGATTGATTCTCTTGATACACCTCCAGCTACTGCTCTTTGTGGCTCTCATATTGTGAAATCTTTTCAGCTTCCACTTGTTATTGGTTGTGTTCCTAAATGATAGGTTCCTCAGATGATAGAACTTGACTTATCCCTTCTTTTTTTCTACATGTTTGTCATTGCTAGTGACAACGTTATGTTTTTTTCTCTTCTTGTTGGTTATCTCCTTCAGCAAATTGAATGAGACCTTGATTTCTTCTGCAACAATTTCTTGGTCTTTCTCCTGTTTATTTTTTCAGTGTTGTTATTCTTGAATTTTTTGTTTGATTTTTAAGATTAAACATTATTTGAGAAGCTTTTTTCAGAATCTATCTTTTTGTAGTGTTTTATCGGATTTCCTTCCATTCTTATAGGATTTGTGTGGTCATTTTTATCAGTGGTTTCCTTCACTTGATGCTCGAGTCCATCCCCTATAGCATTTAAGGTATTCTCCTGCATGCACCTGTGTGATCATGATGCGAGGCCAAAAACCACCTAATTTTACCATCTTTTGCCTCACATTTGATCTCTTTTTGGTGTTGTCTTGAGCTTAAATGATGTGATTTACACTTGTATTTCATGATTTGCTTATGTAGGGTTATATTGAGGTATTTGGAGCTTTAACAAGAGGAAAAGGAGCACCAAGGAAGAATCTACGTCGCAAGGCGTTGCAAAACGAGCGGAAAATGGCCATGAAGAGTGTGCCTTGCGCTAGGCGCGGAATTTTCCTGTTTTCTGGAAATTGAAGGCTTGCGCCACACCCTCCAAAGCAAGGGGTGGAGCAAGTTTGGCAGCAGCTCTGAAGTTTTATTGTTCCTTGCGCCACAACTCTGCTTTGGGCTGTGGCGCGACTCGGGGTCAATCCTAACCCGAATGGGATTAGTTTTAAACATTCTAAGGGTTCCTAAACTCTATATAAACCCCCCTCCCACGTTTTTAAACATATACAACTGATTTGGGGAAGCCAAAAGCTAGGGCAAAGCTCAAGAACAAGGTTAAGTTTATTTCTTTTATTTTATTTTCGATTTTTGCCTTGTAAACTCATGAAATCTCTTCTTCCAAAGAGATTCATGAGTAGCTAAATCTCTAAATTTCTAGGGTTGTGGTTGAACATGAAAGTTGTGGCTTGAACATCATATTATCTATTTTGATTTCCATCTATTGAGTTATTTATTTCTTCTTGCTTTTAATTATTCATTTGATTGATCACCTTGTGGATATTATCTAGGGCTTGTTTGTTGGACTTGAAAAAGGGAACGACAAGTGTAAAAAGAGGAAATAGGGCTAGTTTGTGAACCTTATAGGGAAAGGGAATCGATTCGTCACTGAGGATAGAAATATACCCTGTGACCTAGCTTAGTTGATACAGAGGATATCTTTATGCACTTCACTATTAACCGATGACCATAGAAATTTAGGCATTAGGGATAGTCGAGTAGGCTTAGAGTTGTTCGAAAAATGCTCAATATAGCTACAATTAACCTGCAACTAGTAACTCAGGAAAGCAAATTAGACGAGTTATTGGATAGCGCAACTGGATTGTCAAAACACCGCAACCCTAGATCTTTTATTAAAGATTTAAATCTGAATTACAACACAACCAATCTCCGACTTGTTTACAATTGTTTTTATTTACTTTCAAGAAACACAAATCACTCTTTATTATTGTTTACCTACTGAATAGCTCGCATAAGAATTCAAACTAGAAATTAATTCATCAAATTTCTGTGGGTACGATATTTGGACTTACATCCTTTATTACTTGAAAGACCACGTACACTTGCGTGTGAGAAGGAATGCAACAAGTTTTTGGCGCCATTGTCGGGGATTTGTTAGAATTGATATACTATTTTGAGTTGTTATTGAATTATTCAGATGTCACTTTTGTTTGTTGTTTTTGTCTCTTTCAGGGTACAGGTTAGTTTATGCTAAACACTCGGAGTCAAGGCAATCCCTAGACTCCAATTAACCACGAGCTTGAACGTACTCTAAGAGGTTTGAGAGCGATGGGTGATAATTTAAACAATCCAATTCTTCGAGACCCACTGAATGATACGGAGGATAGAGCTGCAGCCCAGCTTCCTCCTGCGCCACATGTTACGGTGTTGAATTTTGCGAGGCCGAATCAGCAAAATGCCTCCAGAGCTATTGTGAAGTCGAATATCACCAGAATTTTTTAGCTTAAAGAGGGCACGGTGAGACTAGTGCAGAACACTTGTCAATATGAAGGTAAACCATATGAAGACCCACACAAGCACCTGCTAGAGTTTACTAAGTTGAGTGACAACTTCCATTACCAAAATGTTTCAGATGAATACATGAAGTTGACACTATTCCCCTTCTCACTGATTGGGAAGCAAAGCAATAGTTGCAGAATGAATCGGCAGGATCTATCACATCTTCGGATGCTTTGTCTGAAAAGTTTCTCAACAGGTTTTTCACATCTAGAAGAACAAAAGAGCTCAGAGGCAGAATTTTCGAATTTGTTCAAAAAGATTCTGAATCTCTTCCCCAAGCTTGGGAGAGATAAAAGGGATACTTGAGAGATTTTCCGCACCACCATCAGCCTAAGGAGATTATTGGGCATAATTTTATTGAAGGATTGAGGCCAGACTCTAAGTCTTTATTAGATGCTATAGCTCAAGGGCAAATTTTGTCCAAGAGCTATGATGAAACAGAGGCGCTGCACAATCTTATGTCTGCAGGTCACCAAGACTATTCAGATCCTAGTCGAGTGTTCACTTCTACACAAAAAATGCAGGGTAAGTTAGAGCTGAAAGACGTGTCAGCTATTCGGGCTGATATTGGGCAATTGTGTGCATTAATGAAGCAGAGTTTATTAGCTCCAAGTACAAGTCAAGTTCAACAGGTACAACAGGTTCAGGGGCGGCTGCATTATTTTGTGAGAAGTGTGGGGAAAATCATGCCTACTCTGGATGTCCTTTGAATCCAGAATCTATCTATTATGTGGGGCAGCAAAATTACAAAAACTACCCAAATTTCTCTAAGGGTGGAAATCAGCAGGTCCAAAGATAACAGTATACACCAGAAGCTCTACAATTGAGCAATTCTTTGGAGGAGATAATGAAACAGTTCATGGGACAACAAACTCAGATTGTGAATGAAATGCAGAAGTCCATTCATGAACTTGAGAGTCAAGTGGTCCAACTAGCTTCATCACAACATGCAAGACCTGTAGGTGCACTACCGAGTGATACAGAGAATAATACTAAGCAGGTAATGGCAGTCTCACTCAGGAATGGAAGAGAGTTGGTTGAAGCTACTCCTAAATAGAGAAGTCAAGATGCAAGTGTAGAGTTGCCAGATGTAGAGCCTCCAAAGAGGAGAGTAATTAACTGGGACAAGTACAGATATCCACCTCATTTCCCACAAAGGTTAATTCCATCACCAACTTCAGAGATAGAGCCTGTACAAGGAGAAAGAAGAGAAAAAGAGGTTGTTGAGCAACCTGAGATTGCAGTTGAGAGACCCCCACCACCATTCCCACAAAGATTCCAGAAAAGCAAAGAGGATGCGAATTTTAAGAAGTTTTTTGATATATTCAAGCAACTTCACATCAATATTCCCTTGATTGATGCTCTAAGGTACATGTCCAAATATGCCAAATACCTAAGAGAAGTGGTGGCTGGAAAGAGAAGACATGTAGAATTTGAGACGGTTGCACTCACTGAAGAGTATAGTTCGAGGGTATTAAGCAAGCCTCCTAAAAAACTCAAAGATCCTGGGAGTTTCACCCTCCTCATACAAATTGGTGACGATGAGGTTGGGTATGCATTGTGTAATCTTGGGGCGAGTATAAACTTAATGGCCTTATATGTGTTCTAGAAACTTGGTTTAGGAGAGCCACACGCAACTACTATCACTTTACAATTGGCAGACCGCTTTCGCGTGCAACCAGAAGGAGTGATTGAAGATGTGCTCATCAAGGTAGGTAAGTTTGTGATTCCTGCCGACTTTATTATTTTAGATTTTGAAGCTGATGAGCGGGTACCGGTTATTTTGGGACGCCCATTCTTAGCCACTGGTGGAGCCTTGATTGATGTGCGAAAAGGGGAACTTAAGATGAGGGTCCATGATGAGGAGGAAATATTTAAAGTTTATAAGTCCCTCTCCACTCCTTCACACTACAAAAACTTATGTATGATCACAGAGGTGGTTAATGATAAGTGTGGGGTGGAAGAGTGTGGGCCAGAAAAAGTGAAAGATCTAAATGGAAAGAGAGTGAATAATAATTGTGATCCTCCTAAAGTGAAGAAGAGGCCGAAGTTGCATCATATGGGGAGGAAAAGATTGAGAGAATATGGTTGATCAATGACTGGCGTCGTGCCGCGACGTTAAATTAGGCGCTGCTTGGGAGGCAACCCAAATTGTAATAGCGTAGTTTTATATTTATAGTGTCACTTTTTATTTTTGTTTTTAATTTTTGTTTCATGCAAATTTGGGGAAGTCTGAGTGCCCGGATTTTGAAGCTAAAGGCATGGATGAAGCATAAGTGTGGGGTCATTCACCCCTTTGATGGACAGATTAAGAGAAGACATGCTACTAGCTAGGCCCTAGAGGATCTCAGGGAGTATTTCTAACCACTATTTTATGTTATTTAATGCTTTGGGGATAAAGCATGACTTTAAGTGTGGGGTGAGATTCTTCCGATATTGGTTAAGGGTAAAGTATGCTATAGAAGTTGCTTTATTTTTAGTTACTTGCTTTAGTTGAAAAAAAATAAATTAAAAATCCAAAAACACAAAAGATTTTTCTTAAGTTTTCTAGATTAGAATAGTTTGTGTTAGTCTTGAGCTTTTTAGTTCTTTAGTAGAGCATACTTCGTCCACCCCTTGGTTTTTCTTTTCGGTTCTTTTCCGAGGGGAGGCCCTTTGAACTGAATATCCTATTAATTTTTAGAATAGTTTTTGTTTTATTTTTAGAAAAAGTTAGTCATTAGGAGTTAGAGAGTCTTTAGGACCAATTGTGAGGTGCTCTTGTTAGGTGCTACATACGAACTGAATGATGCAAGTTGGTTTTAAATTCGAGCATGCTATGAACAAAAATGAATGACTTCTTTTAAGACACCTAGGCTCTTTACTTGAATCGTATGTGATTTTAGCTTAAAATTTAAACTCTTGTTGTTTGCTTGATTGAGAGGCTGTATGGATCCTTCTTGAGTTGAACATGTGCCATGTGTGTTAGGTGTTTGTTGATATTCAATGCTTTTATATTGATGTCTAGAACTTGCCCGGTGTGTTTGCAAAGCGAAATGAAGAATGTTGAGTTGAGGAGATGATATAGGCATTTCTTGGATTAGCCTATTTTACCCTCTGCTTTACCTACCTACAATGGATGATCCTTGTTTGCCCCGTTGAGTCTTTAGCCTATTCTTTGGTAGCCACATATGAAGCCTAATCCTTTTCTTTCAATAGACCTTTAATTTGATCCAAAACTCCTAAGCACTTTAATTATGAAATAAGAGTTAAAAAGAGTGAAAATTGAGAAGGGAAATAGTTGAGGTGGGAAGCCTGCAGAAAAGACTAATAGTGCAAGTGAAAATAAATAAGTAATAATTCATATGCTATTGGTAGGGAGTAGAAAAAGAACAAAAGAAAAGAGAAGAGAAAAAAATGTGTGTTTGAGAATTGAGTACTCCTTACTAGTGGTATGTGAACTTGCTTAAAGAGATGGTAAAACAAAGAAATCTATGGGTGAGAAGAGTAGCAGAAAGAGTTGGTTGATTGAAGAGCATGAAAATTATGAAACATTTGTGATGTATTAAAGTGCTTAGGAAAGTTAGTCACTATTTTAGCCAAAATAATTCCTACCCATCCCTTAGCCTATGTTACAACCCGAAAAGTCCTACTTAATATTAGATTTGATGTTCTTATATTAGTGGAGTAGTACACTAAGGGAAAGCCTATGGTTCATCATATATTGCATGTGAAATTCTTTTTCAGAGTGAGGGAAATCTTATTCTTATACCCATTCTTGTGTTAATTTATATACTTATGAGTAAATATGGGTAACTCTCTTGTTGTGAGGGCACATGGTTGATGAAAGATAGGTGAAGTATTTGATCTATTAGTTGGGTGAATTATATGAGCTTGCAAATATCATAGAGTTGGTTCTTGAGGCTAGGAGGTCTTGGAGTAGTTGTTTAAATGTGTTGAATGATTGAAGCTTGCTTACTAAGAACTTGTCATCTATTGTAAGTCGTTGTAGTCTTAGCTTGAGTAAACTTATTTCAATTGGTTTAGTTGTAGTAGAGTTTATGTCATGTGTGTATAGCTTACTCGACGACGAGCAAGGGTTTAAGTGTGGGGTGTTGATGCGAGGCTAAAAACCACCTAATTTTACCATCTTTTGCCTCGCATTTGATCTCTTTTTGGTGTTGTCTTGAGCTTAAATGATGTGATTTACACTTGTGTTTCATGATTTACTTATGAAGGGGTATATTGAGGTATTTGGAGCTTTAACAAGAATAAAAGGATCACCAAGGAACCAAAAGAAACCAAGGAAGAATCTACATCGCAAGGAGTTGCAAAACAAGCGAAAAATGGCCATGAAGAGTGTGCCTTGCGCCACTGCTTGCTTTGCAGCGGTGGCACAGAATTTTCCTATTTTCTGGAAATTGAATGCTTGTGCCACACCCTCAAAAGCAAGGGGTGGCGCGAGTTTGGCAGCAGCTCTGAAGTTTTATTGTTCCTTGCGCCACAGCTCTGCTTTTGGGCTGTGGCGCGACTCGGGGTCAATCCTAACCCGAATGGGATTGGTTTTAAACATTCTAAGGGTTCCTAAACTCTATCTAAACCCCCCTCCCACATTTTTAAACATATACAACTGATTTGGGGAAGCCAAAAGCTAGGGCAAAGCTCAAGAACAAGGTTAAGTTTATTTCTTTTATTTTATTTTTGATTTTTGCCTTGTAAACTCATGAAATCTCTAAATTTCTAGGGTTGTGGTTGAACATGAAAGTTGTGGCTTGAACATCATATTGTCTATTTTAATTTTCATCTATTGAGTTATTTATTTCTTCTTGCTTTTTATTATTCATTTGATTGATCACCTTGCGGATATTATCTAGGGCTTGTTTGTTGGACTTGAAAAAGGGAACGACAAGTGTAAAAAGAGGAAATAGGGATAGTTTGTGAACCTTATAGGGAAAGGGAATCGATTCGTTACTGAGGATAGAAATATACCCTGTGACCTAGCTTAGTTGATACAGAGGATATCTTTATGCACTTCACTATTAACCGACGACCATAGAAATGTAGGCGCTAGGGATAGTCGAGTAGGCTTAGAGTTGTTGGAAAAACGCTCAATATAGCTACAATTAACCTGCAACTAGTAACTCAGGAAAGAAAATTGGACGAGTTATTGGATAGCGCAACTGGATTGTCAAAACACCGCAACCCTAGATTTTTTATTAAATCTGAATTACAACACAACCAATCTCCAACTTGTTTGCAATTGTTTTTATTTACTTTCAAGAAACACAAATCACTCTTTATTATTGGTTACCTATTGAATAGCTCGCATAAGAATTCAAACTAGAAATTAATTCATCAAATTCCTGTGGGTACGATATTTGGACTTACATCCTTTATTACTTGAAAGACCACATACACTTGCGTGTGCGAAGGGACGCAACAGATCACATTGCCATTTGTTTCCTTCACTGATCTCCCATTGAATCCCCTTCTTTTTCTTTATTCCTTTTTGTAGATTCATCAACTTTCACTTCATCATTTTTGTTCTTATCAACTCCTACATAATTCTTCTTTTTTTAACATTTCGACACTGGATAATAGAATATCCTAGAGCTTACAATGTTGACAAAACATAGAAACATTTTCGTATTCAATCTTTTGGCAATAAACTTTCAATGGGTTATTGTCATGTTCGGTTTAGTGAGGTCTATCTCGACTCTAACTTTTGCCATGCTCGATATCTAGTTTTGTTGTTCGTGGCCAAATCCATAGAAAGAGGTGTACCTAAAGGCCATGCTATTTGTTTAACATATTTACAAGTATGAAAGTGGAACGACAAAGCTAGTAATACAACCCATACATGGACAATTAGAGAATCTTCATCCGATTTAAAGTTGGGAGTCCATTTTTCAAGCCACATGAGTTGCCCTTCTATGTCAATAGATCTTCTAAACCAAACGTTATAGAAATCTTTCTTATTAGAAAAATCAATTAACACTGTTTTGAAAGTATAAATTCCAATTTTAATCATACCTTCCAGTTCCACTGTGACTTTCTCTGCAAATTTCATCGAATTTGCTCAATATGTGGCCTGGTTCTAAGAGAAATTTCCAACAATTGTGTAACGACATGCCTTTGTGGGTGAAGTATTAGCTTTCACCTCTAAGCATTCATGGGGTTTAGTTTTAGGGCTCGAAGTGGTCGGCTTGTTGGTAGCTAAAGCATATGACTGTTTAATAGATATTCATTCATGAAAAGTGATCTAATCCTCCCCTGTTGCTACTTTTGCATTAGTCGGATGTGTCAAAAAGTGGTTGGTCGGCGTCATCATGGGCTGAGCGTGGGGTTCAATCGCCCCCAAATTGGCTAGAAAGAGATGTTATAAGAGTTAATGTCTTATTTTGTCGGAGAGAAAATATTTCGTGGAGAGAATTTTTACAAAATTTAGTTGAATCATTTCTGCTAATACTTGCAACATTGGTTGACACAAGGTTCAAGTCTCAACATCAATATGTGCAGGTTATGATGAGTCTTAATGATATTGTTTACGCTGTGCCTAAGTTTGCATGACATAAAAATGTGTTACCAATATACTTGTTCTGTTATACAGGTAGCATCTCGTTCGTACTTTATGAATGTGAGCTTTGTGTAAGATATAGCATATAACTTCCTTAAGGACTAAGCATCTCGTACTTCCGTGCAATGGCAATATTCTTTGTTTTAGGTATATGTGAACACAATTTAAAACATGTTACACATTATTTGAGTCTAAGACTTATTTTCTTATACATTCAATATTTTAACCACATTGTCGTGGAATTTGAAAATTAAAGTGTTAGGGTGCTCAAAAAGGTTGAGGTAGCATTGTAGATGTGATCGAAGAGACGGTTGTACGATAAGTACTATGGAGTTCAGAAGTACTACTGAGAATGATGAAATTTTGGGTTAAGACCATAAATGGCCAAAAAATGGTTTGAACTTGATATTTTGTCTCCCATAAAAAGTCTTATAAAAATGATATTCATAAGTGGTGGTCTTGATTTTTTTGGTCCTGTTTAATAAATTTTGCCTATAAGGCAGACGTTCTAACTCTTGCCCATAAGACATATGTTCATGACATTTGTAGACAATGAACCTGCACAATTGACCAGAAGTTCTACCTTATAGATAAAAGTTAGAACTAGGAGTGTACAGACCAAACCGCCAAGTTAAACCGAACCAATGAACCAAACCAAACCAAAAAAAAAACCCGATTTGTGGTTTGGTTTGGTTGATTTGGCGTTAGAAAAAAAAAAGACCATTCGTGATTTGGTTTGGTGTTAACCAAAGAAAAGTCAAACCGAACCTAAACCAAACTGACATAATATATATATATAATTTTAACTTTTATATATAAAAAATATTAATTATAATCTACTTTCTAAATACTTTTTAAATTAATTTTATTAATTTTCAATATTTAGAAAGTAGATGTAGATATATATTCAGATTTGGGCCTTTAAATTTTAATATTTGTCCATCAATTGATAACTAAATGATCCCAACCCTATTATAAACTTAAAATCTAAAACTTTTCACTCTTTATCTTACTTTATAGTTTCCGGAGAGTTCTCCGTTCTTCCTTTCCACTCCTCGTTTTTCATAATTGTAGTTTCCCGCTAGCACATGAGTGAAAACAGATTTGATCTTGTCTACAATCACAATATAATTGTAAAAATTAAAGATTATAAAAAAACCGAGAAAAAATAAAGAATCGAAAAAACCAAAAAAAGGACTAAAACCTAAACAAAAAAAACCGATTTTATGTTGGTTTGATTTGGTTTATAGATTTAATAAACCGACATGATTGGTTTGGTTTTTTTTTTTTAGTAAAAAACCAAACCAACACTGATAATCAAGAGGGGAGGTTGAATTGAAATTCTTTTACTTTAAGTCGACTTAGGCTGCCTACTAGTCGACTCACCTGCACAGTAATGTTAGTAATAGAGATAAAAAGAGTAATTGTAAATAAGAAATATGTAAATAATGCAAGAACTTTATCCTGGTTCGGAACACTCTGGTGGTGCCTACTTCTAGTCCCCTTGGGTTGCAAGAGGTTCCCTTTAGAGCAAATAAGTGTTTACAGAGATTTCCTCACAAGTCGTGTAAGATGGTTTCGAGAAGAATGGTAACAGCCTCTACTCGTATAGCCTCTAGTTCTCTTCTCTCTTTTGTGTTTACTATAACGTATTACAATGAATTGCTTAAGCCTAAGAAGTAACTAGACTTTTGCTCAAGTGAAGATGTACAAGAATAAAACTTAGGTTGTTATAGTCTATTTATACAATCTTAATAAGTGGTGACCATTGTAGGAGAGCTCCAGAATCTTGACCGATATTCTCATGCCATAATGAGCTTGATTACCAGCCGTTGTACTTGATTGCCTCAATATATGCTTGCCATAATTATTTGCCTTGAATATGGAATTAGGATTTCCTTCTCCTAATCCAGTGCTCTATCACATAAGGGAACCCAAGGAATTTACGGGGTCATCTAGGTTAAAATTGTGAACCCTAGATGACGTTATATGTCCATATCAGATACGTTAATAGTTCTCTCCTTATGATTGTGCCACCAGAAAAACACTATATTATTGATTCCATATATATAGCTTGATTGATTCTTTCCTTCTAAGAAAAGCGTTTTTCTTTTTGATCTGATTTGCTTCCATGAATACCCTGTATGTAAAATGGTAATTAGTATGTGTCCTGATTAAAACTTATATTTAGGGACAACAATCTCTCCCTTTTTGATAATGACAATAAGGTAAAAGCAAGAAGCTTGAGGTAGACTTCCCTGATTTACTGCATATGTTCCCCCTGAAATTGTGCTTTCAGTTCGAGATAGCTTTGGACATATGCTCACTTTTTTACCTGCCTTTTTACTTACATTTTCTCCCCCTTTGGCATGATCAAAAAGAAAAGTAGAAAACATAGCAGAAATAGGTAACATGCAAACATAGTAAAGGGGAACGAGGTCCAAAAGGGAATCCCTGTAGGACAGGGACGGAAGTCAAGGAGAGTAGTGGTGCAATAAAAAGTACAGAGTCAAGAAGTTTTATAGGGACATGCCCTTATTGAATCAAAAGCCAGTGTTTATCTTTTCTTGAGGAAGTAGGTCAGGGTGTTGGTCACGTTCCTGTAGAAAATGTCATAGGACTTTTGCACATTCTTTGAGAAGTTGGAGTAGGATGTCTGGAAGGTGACAATAACTTCATTATTGAAAGAGCTAGCTTCAGCTTTGATAGAGTCAGCTTGCTTGATCATCTTGTTAAAAGAATGAATACCTTCAGACTTTAAGCTGTCCACTGCTATCCGTAGTAGTCCCATGTCTATACCAGTAACCTTCGTCACTTGACAAATTTTAACAACACTTTCCTATAGAGACATTAGAATTTCCTCTAGAGAGTGCAAACGACCCTGTATTTCTTGAAGTTCCTTGAGAGTCCTGGTAGCAAAGTCAGTTGGGCCCTTTCCAGAGTTGTTCTGAATAGAATGAGCATTTGAAATACGGGAAATCGACAAGCACATACCACATGCTTTTGAAAGTTCGGGTGTCATAAATACCAGTAACATCCACCATAGGAAAACCAGATAAGTCAATCATGGAATAAAGTAAAATATGGGAAATAAGAGCCCCATAGGGCAAGCTAGAACCAAAGTCTTGAGCACTCTCCAACATGTACTCACAAATCCAAACACACCAATTTAACTGATATTTCTTAATCAGGCAATATAAGACAAACAAATCCCTAGCAGTAATGCTACTTAGAGAACTTTTGCGGTGAATCAGAGTAGTAGCTATCATGTGTGCTAAAATTCTATTTTCAAAACAAAGAGACAGAGGTTCAAAATCAGAGATATTAGTTCCAGATTCAACAACAACTTTCTTAGCACCTTCAACTGACACTTCAAAATCATCTGGCCAGGTACCATCCATATATGGTATCCCCCAGAGGAATCGAGTTCAAAGATTTTTTCAAACAAAAAGTCATTTAAAATAATTCTAGTGCCTAGCACTAGGGTTTTCAGTTCGCCACTGTCTTGGGACACACGAACATAAAACAAACGAACAGGATCCTCGTACACTTCAATACCATACAATTTGACAAACATATTCAATTTTTGAGCTTTAAGAATAACACTTACTGAGCAATAAGATTCCTTCAATTGTTTCAAGTTTATGAATCTCCCAGTCACAAGAGAACGGTCCTTGAAAGCCTCAAATTTTTCCTTCTGTTCAACGCCCCAGAATTTTTGCATGTCCTCTTGAGTGAAAGTTCTATGAGTATCAGTTATGGATTTCTTACTGGGAGGAATTTTGTCACCATGGGGTCATTTTTTGGATGCAGATTCTGCAAGAGTGAGAGAGTCTCCCTCAGAGGAGTCTGAGGAGAGATTGAGAATGTCTGTGGAGGGATTTTTTGAGGATTAGGCTTGAGGAGAGGGGAGAGATGCCATAGATCTAGTTCTTGGAATGTTGAGAAGAGAGATAGATAAGTATGGAAATAAATTGAAAAAATTATATAGAGAAAGAAAAAGAAGAGGAAGAGACGGTTCAGAGAATTGATTTGACAAGAGGGAGTAATGATGGGAAGTGAAGGAGATTATTTATGGAACAGAGTGAATTTTTAAGGGATGCGGGAAA
The DNA here is from genome assembly GCA_031232105.1 of Capsicum rhomboideum. Taxonomy (NCBI): domain Eukaryota; kingdom Viridiplantae; phylum Streptophyta; class Magnoliopsida; order Solanales; family Solanaceae; genus Capsicum; species Capsicum rhomboideum. The sequence continues at coordinate 109,818,293 of CP124711.1, forward strand.
CGAGGAAGTGCAAGTAATTGTACACACAAGGTTAATTAAAGTAATCAATTAATTATAAGAAAAATAAGAAAGGGAAATTAAATGCTCGTAATTCCAAGCCTTTTTTGTAAGAAGCAAAATCTTTTCTCTAAAAGAGGTTTTGTGAAAATATCAGCAAGTTGGTTTTCAGAATCGACAAAATTAAGCATAAAATCTCCATTTTCAACATGATCTCTAATAAAATGATGCTTAATATCAATATGCTTAGTCTTTGAATGATGCACAATATATTTTGAAAGACTAATGACACTTGTGTTATCACACATAATAGGCACTAGTTCGTATAGAAGATCATAGTCAAGTAATTGATGCATAATCCAGAGTAATTGAGTACAGTAACTTCCGACTGCCATATATTCTGCTTCAGTAGTCGACAATGCAACTGATGTCTATTTTTTGCTATGCCATAACACTAATGAATCACCAAGTAATTGGCATGTACCACTGGTTCTTTTACAATCATTTTTATCAACTGTAAAATCAGCATCTGAGTATCCAATTAAATCAAAATTTGAGGAATGAGGATACCATAAGCTAAGATCATATGTTCCGATGAGATAATGAAGAATTCTTTTCACCACTGTGATGTGAGATTCCTTTGGAGCAGCTTGAAATCTGGTACATTTGCATACGCTAAACATAATATCTGGATGGCTTACAGTTAGGTATAAAATTGAGCCGATCATTCCATGATATATCTTCTCATCTGCACTTTTCCCTTGAGCATTAGTTTCAAGATGTGTTGAGGGACTCATAGGTGTTCCAAGCGCTTTTCCCTTTTTTATTCCAAACCTTTTTATCAACTCCTTTGTATATTTGTTGTGACTAATGAAAGCACTGGAAGATGACTATTTTATTTGAAGCCCCAAGAAGAAAGTCAACTCTCCTATAAGACTCATTTCGAATTCTCCTTTCATAAGATTTGCAAAATTCTCGCTTAAAGATGTGTTAGGACTTCCAAAAATAATATCGTCCACATAGATTTGCACAATAAGTAAACTTGAAACCAATTTTTTAATAAAAAGAGTAGTATCAATTTTTCTTCATTGAAAATTGTTATTCAGTAAGAAGGTACTTAGCTGCTCCTACCAGGCTTTTGGAGCTTGCTTGAGTCCGTAAAGTGCCTTTGATAATTTGTAAGTGTAATCAGGACAATATGGATTTTTGAAACCTAGAGGTTTTTTAACAAAAACTTCTTCATTTATAAAACCATTTAAGAACGCGCTCTTTACGTCCATTTTGAAAAGGTTTAAAGCGTTTAAAAGAGGCAAATACAAGTAAGGTACGGATGGATTCCAACCTTGCTACAGGAGTGAAGGTTTCATCATAATCAATACCTTCTTGATGAGAGTAACCTTGTGCAACTAACCTGGCTTTGTTTCTGATAACTTTACCTTCTTCATTCATTTTGTTTCTATAGACCCATCTGGTTTCGATTATAGAGCAATATATTATTCGGTCATTTTACCAGGGTCCAGACTTGATTTCTTTCAAATTGATCCAATTCTTCCTTCATTGGCTGCACCCATGCCTCATCTTCAAGGGCCTCATCAATTCGTTTTGGCTCAAATTACGATACCAAGGCCACTGATGCTTGTTTTTTCAGAGAGGCTCTAGTCTGCATCTTATCATCCGAATCTCCAATGATGAAGTCATTTGGAAAACTTGCATCATATCTCCATTCTCTTGGAATATTTAGGTTTTGGGGTTCTGGAGGAACAGTCGACTCTTATTCAGTTGTAGTCGGCTCTATGTTGACAGGATCAGTGGCTATTTTGATTTGAGAATTATTAACCTGTTCTTCATCAAAGCTCATACTTATAGAGTTTGGATTAGATTTATCAAATACCACATGCATAGATTCTTCCACACTTAAGGTTCTTTTGTTAAAGGCTCTATATGCACGACTAGCAGAAGAGTATCCAAGAAAAATACCTTCATCACTTCTAGGATTGAATTTTCCCAAAGTATTCTTACCATTGTTGTGAATAGAACACTTGCATTCAAAAGGGTGAAAATAGCTGATATTGGGCTTCTTTCCTTTTCAGAGCTCATATGGAGTCCTTTTTAGGATGGGCCTGATCAGACATCTGTTGAGAATGTGGCATGTTGTGCTTACTGCTTCTACCCAGAAGTGGTCCTGTAGACTTTGTTCCAGAAGCATGGTTCTGGCAGTATCCTGAAGAAATCTATTCTTTCGTTCAACCACACTATTTTGTTGAGGAGATCTTGGTGAAGAAAATTTTTGGGTGTAACCATTTTGTGCACAGAAATCCTCAAAGGTTTTATTTTTAAATTCTCCGCCATGGTCGCTGTGAATAGTGGATATAAAGTATCCTGCTTCTCTTTGAACTCGTCTACAAAATATTTCAAAGTTAGTGAATGTTTCATACTTATGAGTAAGAAATATTACCCATATGAAACGTCAACAATAACAAAAACATATCGTTTTACACCAATATTTACAGTTTTGGTGGGTCCAAATAGATCCATGTGGAGAGTTTGAAGTGGCTTCGTTGTGCTAACAATGTCTTTGACTTGGAAAGTCAATCTAGTCTGTTTACCAAGTTGACAAGTATCATAGATATGATCCTTTTCAAACTTGAGTTTGGGCAGACCTTTGACTAGTTCAAGTCTAGAGAGCTTTTCGATAGCATGCATACTTGCATGCCCAAGCTTTCTATGCCACAACCAGGGATCACAAGTTTGGGCAGTAAGACAGGTTAAAGTAGGTAAATCAATATTATTTAAAACATAGATATTCTCAACCTGATCACCAATGAGGGTGATATTTCTTGCAACGTTTCTGAAGGTGCATTTCACAGCATTGAATAGTACTTCAAATCCAGCATCACATAGTTGACTGATGCTCAGTAGATTGTGTTTGAGTCCATCCACCAGATATACTTCAATTAAGTCACAGAAGGGGCTAATTTTTACTGAGCCAACTCCCACAACTTCTCATTTAGCATTGTCACCAAATCTAAAAGATCCACCATCTATTTCTTTTACTGTACTGAAACTTTCTTTCTTTCTTGTCATATGCCTGAAACACTCGCTGTCTATTACCCACATTCCTTTCTTGTAGGTTTTTTGGGTGAATTCCTGGCAAAAAAAGAAATTAGTTTCTTTTAGATACCCAAGTATTTTTGGGTCCTGGGGGGTTAGGAGCATTATCCTTTGGTTTCCATATCCATACCCCGCGAGACTTTTGTCTGCAGTTGTATAATTTGTGACTTTTATTTCCACAAGAATAATAGGTAGTTTTATAGTAGGAGAAAGACGATTTTGCAGAGGCAAAAGATTTAGGGAGAGATTCCATTTTGAAAGAGTTGGATCCGACAAAGCTATGATTTGGTGATTTTTTGATGCTATTGTATTGCACCTGAAGATCATTAAGTTCTTCTTGAAGTAAGTCAATTTTAATTTGACTCACTTCTAATTGAATTTGCCAGTCTCTTCTTTCTTTATTAATTTTGTTATTCAATAAATTTTGCCAGTTCCTTTTTTCTTGAGCAATCTTGTTATATTCATCGATGACCTTTTGAAGCTCATCAGCTATCATATCAAGGTTAGATTGCAAAATGTTACAGTTACTACATTCAAAAGGCCTTACCTATCTTGATTCTCCCAATGCCATGAAACACATGTTTACTACTTCTGTATCGTCCTTAGTTTCATCTTCATCGCGCCAAGCACCAAAGTTTTTGTTTTTGTTTGATGACTTTCGTCTGAGTTAGGGACAACTTTGTTTGATGTGACTAGGCTTCCCGAGTCATTATTTTTGAAGGATTATTGAGGACTCTATTGTCTTTGTCTCAGAATATGCCTTACTCCTCGATTTATGAGAGTCATTCCTTCACTGTTCTCCTCATCAAGATTTCCTTCCTCATCAGAATTAATTACATTGAATGCTACAGTCTTCTTTTTCTCTTCTTTGTTGTACCTGTTGATATGATTCTGTTCATACACAAGTAAGTTACCTCGCAGTTTATCGTATGTCATTTTATGTAAATCTCTATCTTCCAGAATGGTTGCCTTAGTTTCCTATGCTTTGGGAAGACTCCTCACCAATTTCTTGACTTGCAGGCTGTTTGAATAAATCATCCCCAAGGACTTGAGTTCACATACCATTTTGCTGAATCTCGAGAACATTGATTCCACTCCTTCATCATCGTTCATCTTGAATAGTTCATATTCATTTACGAGAGCACCGATTTTAGCTTCTTTAACTTTCGTAGTACCGTCATATGTAACTTTAAGCTTGTCCCACATTTCCTTGACAGTTTCACATGTTGAGATTTTATCGTACTCCGATCCGCTGAGTACACAATAGAGTAAACTGATAGCTCTAGCGTTAGTTTCAATTACCTCTTGTTGTTCTTTGGTGACTTCAGAGGTTTCGAGGTCAATCTCAATTGTGATATTAGAGTCCTTCCCCTTGTTCTTGAGTCCAAGGATTGGCTTTGGTTCCTTTTTTTATCACGACCTAAGCTTGAAAATCAGTTTATTGAACAAAGATCTTGAACCTGTTCTTCCAGTGAGAGTAGTGTTGTCTGTTGAAGTATGGAGGCCTATTTGACGAGTATCCGTCTTGAAGAATTGCTCCAAGGATTCGATAATTGGCCAGTTGATCTTTTTTCACGTGCAGTTAATCAACAATTAGTGAGACCTGCTCTAATATCAATTGATAATCAAGAGGAGAGTGGGGTGAATTGAAATTCTTTTACTTAAAGTTGACTTCGGCTGCCTACTAGTAGACTCACCTACACAGTAATTTTAGTAACAGAGATAAAAATAGTAATTGTAAATAAGCAATATGTAAATAACACAAGAACTTTATCCTGGTTCAAAAAACCCTTGTGGTGCCTACTTCCAGTCTCCTTGGGTTGCAAGAGGTTCCCTTTAGAGCAAATAAGTGTTTACAGAGATTTCCTCACAAGTCGTGTAAGACGGCTTCGTGAAGAATGGTCGCAGCCACTACTCGTATAGCCTCTAGTTCTCTTCTCTCTTTTGTGTTCACTATAATGTATTACAATGAATTGCTTAAGGCTTAGAAGTAACTAGAATTTTGCTTAAGTGAAGATGTACAAGAATAAAACTTAGGCTGCTATAGTCTATTTATACAATCTTAATAAGCGGTGACCATTGTAGGAGAGCTCCAGAATCTTGACCGATATTCTCATGCCATACTGAGCTTGATTTCCAGCCGTTGTACTTGATTGCCTCAATATATGCTTGCCATAATTATTTGCCTTGAATGTGGAATTAGGATTTCCTTCTCCTAATCCAGTGCTCTATCACATAGGGCAACCCAAGGGATTTGCAGAGTCATCTAGGTTAAAATTGTGAACCCTAGATGACATTATATATCCGTATCAGATACGTCCCATATTTCTTTCCTTATGATTGTGCCACCGGGAAAACTCTATCTTCTTGATTTCATATATATAGCTTGATTGATTCTTTCCCTCAGAAAAGAGCTTTTCTTTTTTATCTGATTTGCTTCCATTAATACCCTGTATGTAAAATAGTAATTAGTATGTGTCATGATTAAAACTTATATTTAGGGCTAACAAACCCAACCTATGTACACCCCTAGTTAGAACTTAGATATGTTGCCCATAAGACAGACGTTCTAATTATTGTCCATAAGACATACGTTCTAAATATTGCCCAATAAGGCAGACATTCATGACATTTCAAGACAATAAACCTGCGCAATTGAGTAGAAGTTCTACCTTATAGGCAAACGTTAAAACTTATTTAGCAGGAACAAAAAATCAAAACAACTCATTTGGCGGGGGGGGGGGGGGGGACAAAAATTCAAGACTACACATTTTGGGGGACTAAAATTCAAGACTGAACGGGGGACAAAAATTCAAGACCGCCCACTTTGGGTAACACTATGCGTAATATATATCATGGATAATTTCTATGATTCTTTCGCATATTTTCTTTAGGATCTAATTAACATGCTAACTAACAGTCTGTTTGGCCAATATTCTAATATCAACTTATTTTTAAAAGTGCTTTTCAAAAATATACTTTTAGTGTGAAGCAGTTTGTGTTTAACAAATATATTTAAAAAGCACTTTTGAGCAGCAATTAATGTTTGACCAAAGTTTCTAAAAGTGCTTTTAAGCATATTTTTTCTCAAAAATGTTTTTCAAAAAAGTATTTTTAGAAAAAAACTACTTCTTTTAGCTTTTGAAAAACTGTTTTCTTTCAAAAGTTTGGCCAAACATCTCATTTTTTTTTAAAAAAAGTACTTTTGGGGGACAATAAACTTGGCCAAACAGGCTATAAAGCGTAAAGATTCTTTACACTATTAATGTAATTTAACTCGTAATAATAGGTTAGTTGTCATTTTACAAAATTATTAATTGATACTTTTACAATCGAAACTGATATGTTTTTTGGGTAATTAAAAAGAAATTGATATGTTAATTACATTATAAGTGACCTGATAATTATGTGAATATATTTTATATGAAATTACTATTGTTAATCCACAGAAATATTGTTTGTGTTTAATGAGCATAAATTCCGCTCGTTCTCATGCAATTTAAACTCTAAAGTAAATGCCTTTCTTTTTTCCTCCGCTCAACTGGCGGGAGTTACTGCCATTCTAAATGAACACTTTTGTAGCGGTGCTTACTCTGTAGACTTTTATTTGTCAATTATTTTCTAATTGAATTTCAATTTTAACTTATCATTTTTGACATATCATGAAAAAATAATTTTTGTTTTTTAATTTTATCCTCAACATTAATTATTTTTTCTCCAAATTAATTCTAAAACACAATAATAAACATGATTTAATAGGGGTATTATGGTAAAATAGTTATGTCATTAATTATTTTTCTTAATGGGTGTGCAAGTCAAAATGTGACAAATAAAAACGAACGAAGGGAATACTATTTGCAATTAAATGTCAAATACTACCTTAGAACTAGATCTCTTGGATCCTTGATTTTGAAAGTACTTAAGAATTTATTTGAGAGCTAAGACAGGGGATTTGGCAAACACTAATTTAAAAAAAAAGAGAGAGAGAAGATGAACTAAACTACTTATATATAGAGCTCATATTATTGTGAAGTGACGGAGTAACTACCGCATTTGAGATTTGACCCAACACCTACATAGTTGTATTCATGCCATTTTAAAACAAAAGATATTGTCTATATTCGTGAAAACATATGAACTGTTAGTTGTTTGTTAAAAATAGAAGTGCGACAATACTTGTTGCAAGATTGTTACGTACTCCCTCCGTTTCAAAACGAATGACTTACTTTTTTTTTTAGTCCGTTTAAAAAAGAACGATCCTTTACTTTTTTGGCAACACTTTAATTCCAATTTTCCACATGACATGTTTAAGACCACAAGATTAAAAGACATTTTGATACATTTGTCATAACTTTAATTTAGGATCACAAGATTCAAAAGTCTTCTTTATTTTCTTAAACTCCGTGTCAAGTCAAACTAGGTCATTCTTTTTTAAACGGAGGGAGTAGTTTGTTGCAGAAACCGAAGAGATAGAGAGCGATTAAGTCGCAACTTCTATATCTGAAGTTAACTATATAAATAATAAATGAGAAAACAATAAGACAACACCAGAAATTTATGAGGTTCGACAAAACTTTATTTTCTGTCTACTCCTCAGACACAACCAACCAAATTTTAGTTCACTCCAAAAGAATACAAGTAAAATACTACAAGAGAGAAAGGAGATTCAAATGTCTTAAAAGATGAAAAGGCAAGTGAGAGAGGTGGTTATTACAAATAAACTAAGTGTCCTTATTTATAGATGATAATTCTTCCTCTTGATGTCATCAGTGACATCATCATTACGCAAATGTCAAAGTTCAACGTGTGAAACCATTTAATGATAGCCAAAAATTTCGACAATAAATTGAACTTGGATATTTCTTCCCAAGAAAAATTATCCTTTTTCAAATGTTCACACTAGTTCTAGTCAAATGTTTATACTAGTTCTAGAATGTTAGCTTGTCAAATTTAACATGCTTGTCGACTCACAAGCAACGTACAAACTAAGAATGATATATAGTTGTTGTCGACTCTTTAGTTTGAAGGATATTTTGTTCCTCTTTCCCAAGCCACAACATAGTGCGGAATACGGATCCTTCCATAGAGCAATGTGTACTGACTATCATTATTCCCTCAATTCACGTTTACTTATCACGTTTTGCTTCTCCATAATTAAATTTTGACTTTGACCAACATTAAGGATATATTTTTTTTCATCATAATTCATAGTAATATGAGAATGAATGCAACTTATAGTGTTTTTCGTATAGTTTTTGACATTTAAATTTGAAATCTTAAATTAATCTAATTCAATTTAATTTTGAAGACTAGTCAAACTGACTCCCGTGAAACGAATGTGACAAGTAAAAATAACCGAAGAAAGTATTATCCTATATGTTTATGTTTCCATTTGTATTGAACAAAAGCAGCTTTCCAAGGTATCCTCGAAGTACAGATTAATTTCAAATATGGTTACTGAACTTAATTCGCTTAAAAATAAGTAATGAATCTAATGATGAATGTTATGTCTGATAGCAATAAAGCCAACTAGCAAAGTCGATTTGGGAATTGGTGAGATATCGTAACTTTAAGAGATAGAGTCGGAGGCAATTGAAAAGACATTTTAGGAACGAGGCCACACGATAATACATATGCTTCTTATAATAACTGAATTCATAAATTACGGTCAATAAATAATACGAGATGCCAGATATATCGGCCAAGGTTTTATGATTATCCTGTCAAACACAAATTGTTTACTTGTAACTATTTACTACCCCTACAAAAAATTGATTACATCATAATTTCCGAAGTCGAATACACTTTGAATTTGATAACTTTCTCCTTAAGTGCATGTCTCAACAACACAAATTAAATGAAGGTTTCCTTCATTATATTATACTAAAATTCATTTCTGAAATGGGTAATAATTTTTCTAAACAATATACACATATTAATACAGTATACTGAGGTCTCCACCCAGAACCACATGTGTAAATTTTCCTGGATGTGGCTCGTCCATACTTTTTGAGGCACTGTCTATGACTCAATATGGGAGAATGGGGCAGAGGAGCACTGTCCAAGTGAATAAGTAGCGCCTAACAACGAAAACTTTCTTGAAGATGCAGGGTTGGGGGAGAACGCATTGAAAAACCAGGGTAGAGCCTTGAAGCCGACCCAAGAGAAAATTGCCACTCGAAGGCTTGAGGAGCAGCCCGAAAAAGGGTAAGTCGTGGAGACCGCAGACTAACCAGTAAGGCACAATATGCTGCATAACAATGTATTCGAATAGCATTTTATGCCTACATATTTGAATTTGAGGGTAAACAACTCGTTGTTTATATGGAGTCCGACACATCCAACTTAAACTTCTTTAATTTCATGATTACTTAAGTTTAAAATTCATATTGTAGAAGAACTGCTTTGGAAATACCAAACTCTTCTTTTATGTTATTTCTTAACTAGCCAAGTAAAAAGGGGAAAGTGCCTTCACCCGATTTGAACCCTACACTAGCTGGATTCAGAATGAAATTGCAAGTTTTAGGGTGCAACTTCTCTATACACGCTAGAGGTAAATTAATTATTTCAATAACTGCCTAAATTGTTTTACTAAAAATGTTAAAACTATAACTTAACAACATATTTTGCTGAAATAATGATACAAAGCCTACGTATTTTTTTAGGAGAATTAAGTAAAAAAGCAGATGTTGCTAGATAATTGACCCTTTACACATGATTCATGAGCTTCATTATCTTTATACACAGTACTTTCCATGTACGGTAGTGATCAATTATATTTATATTCTCCGATCCCCTGCTGTGGGTAGGGGTATAGTAGGGGGTAGGGTACTAATAAAGAAAATTAATTATGGTCAGAGGGAGCCTTCACGTCATCACTAATCTGGATTTAGAGATATTAACTACTACTCACCTAATATGTCATCCAAATAGCTCATTCGTTAACAATCAATAATAGAATCATGTTAGACCAAGCTAATTTGGTTTTCTATACCTAAAGCACCTTCCAATTTTGGAATTAATATCCTGTCAAGTTCCAAAAATTATCTTAATCATAAAAGTTTAATTTTTAAGTCCTATGAAGCTCGATATTAAGCTTTCTTTTTGGTTAACATGATATTAATATAGATAAAAATAAACAAGTTTAATTAATACATAGCCTAGTCTGGCTCGATAGTCATGGCTAAAGAGTTTGGCCCATTTGCATTGCTATTACGTTACTTGACAGTTCTTTCAAACTAGTTCCTAGGATGTTTAACCATAAAATATTGGTTGCATACAGGAGGAACTACAAAAACAATTGTGTATCTTCAAAAGCTTTCTTGTTGGCCCCTTCTTTGCCAGTGCATCTGCTATCCTTTTTTGTTCTATATAGTTGTGGACGATCAGTGAACTCCCTATTTCTTCCCTCTTTCGCCATTGTTAATCATGAAAATAATCTCTTTAGAATCAGTATTAATATCACAACTTTGAGCCCCTTCTAGCTAAGAGCCATGAGTTCTACATGGTTGTAGATAGGGGTGGCAAAATAGATAAAATTTATGGTTATTCGTCCGATCCAATCCATTTTAAATGGATTGGGTAATCAACTATTTTAAAGTGAGTCAAATATATATCAACTCATATTATCCATTATAAAATATGGATAATCCATGGGTATCCAACAATTACATTCTCCTTAGAGTATGTGAAGTTTTAGTAACCTATAAAGTAGACTTATTAAGGGTGTGTTTGGAATTTAAATAAACAAATTGGAAATATATTTGAAAAATATTTTCCATTTTTATGTTTTTTTTACTTTTTTTTATTTTTAAATTTTTAACTTTTTTATTTTTTAGTTTTAATTTTAATCTTTTTTTGTTTTATTATTTTTATTCGAGACCCAAAATGAGTTCAGACCTGGGACCTGACTACTGACCCGAGACCCAGAACCAGACGTTCGATCCCAACCTGAGACCCGATTAACTATAAACTCGACCGAGGATTCAACTCTTGACTACGACCCAACCCGAGATATTACTACAACTCGGACTACTAACTCGATACCGAACTCCAGAAAACAATTCGAGACCCAAATCTTGATACTGATCCAAGACTCAAGCTCCAAATCTCGGCCCCAACCAAAGACTCGACTCAGAATTGATATCAGACTTATGACTCGACTTGAGATTCAAATTTTGACCTCGACCGGAAATTCGGCTCCCGACCCAACTCAAGACCACTTATTTTTCAGAAAAATATTTTCTAGAAAAACACAAAACTATATTTTGCATACCAAACACATCGTAAAAGGAGAAAAAGAAGAAAAAATGTTTGTAATTTAGAAATAGTTTTTCTTTACATAATAAGATGTAATGGGTAAGATGGATATCCATATTATTCATTAGGTTGACCCATTTTTATCCATATCAAATGTGGGTTGGATCGAATATTTTATTTATTTATCCCTAATCCATTTTTGATGACCCACCCATATCTGACTCGACCCACCCATTTGCCACCCCTATTTGTAGTGGTTGTAGGGATCCCTTTGTCTTCGCCCAAGACCCTATCACCACTATTGTTTCTGATGACTCCACTAATCCCTCTTACCATGGGTTGCCAAAGGAGGAGCCATCAATGTTGAGTTTGAAGCACCCTCTATCGAGGGGTTCCACTTTATAGTAACAGTCATGGTGAGGATGTTACTTTTATTACCCGCATAGAGTGAATTCAACAACTTCATTGTAACCTCGTTCAAAAAAGGCTTCATCCTTTTTTTTTTATTGAAGAGGTTGTGATTTATGTTCTTCTAGTGTTCTAGAGGCTTAAAGGAATGAGAGTATCCCAGGTGAAAATTTTATTATAATTCTTGTTCTTAATTTTACCTTAGAGGTCAGTCCAATTATTAGAGTTGAGGGTGTTAGGTTCCAAAGGCATAGGGAATGTAAATTTCTTTATGAGATTATTCTAGAGGGAGTGAGTCAGGCTACACCCCTTAAAATGTGGTCAATGTCCTCCATAGGATAGTTTTACTATTTGTAACATTGATCAATATTCATATCCATGGAGTGAAGGGTCTTGTTTTCGGAGAGCCTATTGTGATGAGTAAGCTATAGAAAGAATTTTATCTTATTAGGGACATTGGGTTTCTAAATCCACGAAAAGCTTTTATAAGAGGAAGTAACAGTGGGATTATTTTTGAATGAATGAAGTTAAAGGCAGTCTTAAAAGAGAAGAGACAATTCCAGTCACTTTCCATATGAGAGTATCCCTAGTTGTATTGTTATTGGCACAAAAAGAGCTTTTAATTCTCTAGATTATAGGGAGATCAAAATTGAGGTTATTAAAACGCCACTCCCCATGTTTTCAGTTATTAGAGAGCTTGATATTCACATTTTATTTTTGGATTGGACCATGGATAATGTCTCTAAGGGGCGCTTGGTTAGGGAGCAACTTATCCAAACATCCAAAAGTTTATCCTATCCCCTTTGTGTACCTCCCATTGTGAAGGGACTTCATTACAATAAGCTCAACTATTCCTGACACAGTTCCAAGTCCTAAAAAATGTAAGATTTTGGAGTGGAACCATTCCTACAGTTATTGTCAATGAGGACTCTAGCCCATAAATGGTTGGATTTGTTGTCCACTCTCCAAGCTAGGCTGGAATGCATAATATTATTTTTGATATCAGCATTTTGGATTCCTAATCCACTCTCACTTTTAGACTTAGGCCTGGTCACAGTTTCCTAGCCTACCATATGCATTTTCCTTTTTAATTCAGTGGTACCCAAATGAACTTTCTTTGAGCTATATTAATGTGATGCAGGATCTTGGTAGGGAGGTGAATTTATTGCATCACATTATTGAGGATATTATTTATGGTAGACTTAGCCATGATGGTTCTTCTAGACATAGTGAGAAATTTAGTATTTTATCTTGTTAGTCAAGTGTTGAAATTATCAATGATGAATTGAAAATCCCTATTGGTGGGTTTCTTGAGGAAAATGGCAAAGCAAAAATACTTACCTAAAGCATTGATAGGTTATTTCAAGATAGTTGGTGAGGGTTTCTCTGTCTATCCTATTACACTTCTCGAAGAAAAAGATCTTGGATATGGCTTTGTTGATCTTTTGACCAGAGAAATTGCTAAACTTGTTCATGATGTTGTTGATAGTATTATAGTTTTTAGAGCCAGCTCTAGAAAACATGATAGATCATTAACAAAGAAGATGTGAGAAATTTTTGATCCACCTCTATTGATGGAGATAGGTGACCAGTTGAGGAGATTAACCTTATGATCAATCATTCTAGAAAATATTTTCATATAGATGATGAAGATATAAAGGGAGATTTAGTCTCCTTGTCTTATACCCCTTGATGGTTCAATAAAGGAGTCTTATTCCCATTCACTATCCTTTCGTGAGACACATTCATTCTTAGTAATCAAGCTACTCTCATTAGGTTTAGTTTGCATTGTTTGGTTGTTGACCTCCCTTTGACCTCCTTCCCGTTAACATCCTAATTAGGTTCTATTTGCACCGTGCTTGAACTTATCAAGATAGTCTAAATTTTCTTCTTATCAATATTATTTTTCGTTAGATCCACCATTTTATGCCAAACACTTTTCTGTTTGGCACTTTTTCCTTTAAGTAGGAGTAGCCGACTTCTTTTGTGGTTAGTACTACAATTACAACCTATTTATAGATAAGTTTCACAATAGATCGGTTTTCATTCATACGTCATCTCTTGATGAAATTAATCCTTTGCTATTAGAATTCTTTGCTTTAACAGATACAAACATAAACTTAGTGACATCCATCTCTATTAGCGTTCTTACAAATGATATATTTTATTCACTTTGAAGTATATTCGTCAACATAAACATGCCTTCCTAATACATAATCAATCAGTCTTAATGAACCTTATTCCAATAATTGAGTGGTTATAAGTTGGATAATTTATCCACAAAGGGATCACTCTGGAAACTTCTTTGTAATCAAAGGTAGCTTCACACCTTCACAATTACTGGTCGACTATTCATTGCGCGAGGTCCAAAGTATAGCACTTCATCCCTAACCTTTACGTTACAAACTTTACTAAAATAATCATCATTATGATAATAGACCTTGGGTTTTGCTATATAGATCTTGTTATTGAAATAAACCTTTCTATAGCCCAATTTATTAAAGGTGAGTTACCTACCACATATAAGATTAAGACATGCTTCCATTTTTTAGTTTCCCTATATCCACTTCAGCTTGTTGCAATTGCATGACAATTTCACCCTCTACTATCTTTGGGAAATGTGGTTGAGTTCCATACCCTTTGAAACAAACTTGTTCCCCATGAACAAAAGCAACCCATTTCTCTCGTTCTTCTATTGCATGAGTCATATTTGATTTATTTGTGGTTTTGTACATCTTCAGTCTTAGATTTAGACCCAGAGCATTTCTTTACCTAAAATTATTGTTCTATTGGTTGGGGTTATAATCAAGGTCTTCTCCAGGTCGCTCGCTTTCCAATTCATATGATATATGTTTGCAACCCTCTCAAGAGGGGTAGACATTGGTGCTGGCACAAGTATCGAGCTCGCTAGAGATAACCATCGAGATTAATAGAAACATCTTATTAGGATTCATCAATACTTGTTTGTTGATCATCGACGCTTCTCTATGTCTGGATCATGATGCTCCTATACTCATAGAGCTTTCTTAATTATCTCCATCTCATTCTGATTCGCTACCATTTTGAACTATTTGGCTGCCCTTTGGGCATTCCGGTCACTACACACATTATCATTGTGCATATCGCGGGACAATTTCTTACAAAGAGAGAAAATATTTGTTATGATTAGTACGTAATTCTTTCTCCGTTCATTTTTACTTGTCCATGTTTGACTTGAAGAAACAATAAATAAAAGTGTAACTTTACTATATCACCCTTATTAATTATAAGTCATTTAAATGCTGGGAAGTGAATGGTAGTTAATAACAACATTTAAATAGACATAAAATAATAAATTATCCCTTAATTTTCCAAACTGAATAAGTAAAGTTGGACAATTATTTTTCAAATAAAGATGGACAGTGGAACTAACTTGTTATAACGGATAAAATGCACAAAAAATTCTTTATATTATTCATATGTTATTGAGACTCAATAAATAAAGGATGGAACATCTTTACATCGAAGCATTCACTATTAAGAACTTTTTCGCCCCTGTTTGATGCCACTTTTCAAGTTTTAAGATTAGCTTTTCGTTGCTATGATGAAACTTCCTAAATAAGGGACCAAATAACAAATGAAATTCCATATATGGAAATAAAATGTAATCGAGTAATCTTAAAAATAGAAAGAACCTTCTAGTACTTTGAACTTTAGGATACTCCTCTTTTTTCCCTTTTTGGATTAGTTTTTCCTGCTACTCATAATGCGTAAAAGCCGTCTTTGTCACCAAAAATTATCTATAATCCTTCTTTCCTTTTTTTTCTTTGTTTACCCGTAATTATTGAGCTAATCACTTGGTTTTATTGGAGCATTACCCAAAAAAGATGGAATTAACTACGAATATCGTCGCTAAATTACTCGTAGCGAACATAATTTATGATATCTGTCACTAAATAGGAGAAACGACTGATTTTGTTATTTAACTACAAAATTTGTTCGTTGCTAATTTCAAATTATTTTTAGTAGGGAAAAGTTTAGAAATAGCAAACTTGAGCCTTTAATTAAGCGCTTCATAGCAACAAGTTGTTAATTACCCGAAATAGCAACTTGTATTTTGTATTTGAGGACTTTTTTACCGACAAAATACATATACAAAAATCTGAACAATGTGCTTTTTTCTCCACTATGTTGAGATAAATAAGGAACTGAATATCCTAACCACTACAATCACACGTACATATATTGGCAAAATACATATACAGATGTACTGTATATGCAAAAATACATATACAGAGGTACTTATTTGCCTATAGATATTTGCAACTGTATTTGACAAATATACATATGTATGTCTAACTATATAAACCTGTAAACTCACTTAAAAATACATATGCAGTTACATATGTATTTGCAGTTGTATACATATGTACTTATCTGCAAACAAAAATATGTATACAGTTACATATATGTATTTGCAGTTGTATACATATATACTTATCTGCAAACAAAAATATGTATGCAGTTACATATATGTATTTGCAGTTGTATTTGAAAAAAACACATATATATGCCCAACTATACAAACCTGTACACTCACTTTACAAATATGCATGCAGTTACATATGTATTTGAAGCTGTATCTGCAAAAAATACTATACAAACCTGTACACTCATTGAAAAATACATATTCAAAATTGGAATATGTATTTTGCTGGTTCAAAAATATAGACTTGAAATTTTGCTGGTTCCTCCAATTTCTTTTGCTTTATTTTTTTTTCTGGTTTTTGAATTTTTGGGGGTTTTGGAGAGAAACTTTTTTTAATCCCTTTTGTTTCATAATTTCAGCCATCTTCTCTGGATTGTTACGATGCTTCGATCTCACCTCTTCAACACTCACTAATTTTGGTGACTGTATAAGCATAGAAACTGCATTTGTATTTTCAATTTGAGAAAGTCCAACACTAAAGGATGATGGATTATCAGAAACTAAATCGATAGGAGGTATACCTCTATTAGATCTTCTACGTGGTTTGTGTTCTGCCATTAGAGCAGACCTCCTCAATTTTAAACATAAAAGTTTTAAAAAATGGATAGGAGAAAAACACAATATACAAATAAGATGTATTTTCGGAAAGATAAAATTTGCAATAAACGCGATTAAGCAGTACCTGATTTTATGGAGCACATTCTGTGTAGAAAACGTGAGAAGTAATGTAGAATTTGAAACCTAAAAAAAGGAGAAAATTTGAGAAAGTAAGAAAGAGGTAAATCAAAAAGGAAGAAGATAAATACAAAGGAGTGAAAAAGGGGGGGGGGGGGGGAGTTACACATAAGTAACTGTAACACGCGATAGTCATTTGGCCTCACTGAAAATATTGTTACTTTTGTTATTTCGATTAATTTTGTAACAGTGTTGCTATTTAGCTTAATTATGTGCTTAAATTTGCTAGTTCTCGTACTTTTTCCTTTTTAGTATTGGAAGGACACAACCTTGATCATCCTTTTTTTGTTTTATACCCTCTATTATATGAATTCCATAGCTTTATACATCGGTCAAGAGTATCTTAGTTTTTTTCAAATTATGAATTTTTAATCAAATAATTTTCATGGGCAGTTTAGTAAATTTGGAAAAAGCATGACTTTGAAGTAACTTGACCAGCTTGCTTTAGCTGAACTACCAAGAATGCAGTTCCACTTACTCCGTATCCCAATTGTTCATCATTTAACAAACCTTGAAAGCTCTTTCTCCCCAAACGCACTTCTGCTAATCCTTCACCAAAAAATCAAAAAAATGATAAATAAATCATTACTATAGAGCATAAAAACCATTAATGAACATAGACTTCTCCACCACAATATTGAAGAACAAAATTAGTAACTTCATGGCTAAAAGTCACCAGTTACTAGTTTCAGTTCCAGCAGGAAGTGCTCCCATTTGGGATATCAAATGTAGTTTCCATTCCCTTATTGTTCTTTTAATTGTTTCCCTCGTGGCCGGAGTCGTTTACTTGACTGGAGAGAGTGGCCGGTTCTTGTTTGAAGATAAAAATAATAGTAGTAGTAATAGTAATTCGGGTACGGGAAAGGAAAATGAGTCGTCATTGTCATCTTTAAATAATAAGTGTAATTTGTTTTCTGGTAAGTGGGTTTTTGATAACAAGTCTTATCCTCAGTACAAGGAACAAGATTGCAAGTTCATGTCTGATCAGTTAGCTTGCCAGAAGTTTGGAAGAAAGGACTTGAACTACCAACATTGGAGGTGGCAACCTCATCAGTGTGATATCTCAAGGTTTTTTCCACTTCCTTCCTTAATCTTTTAATTCTTATGTACCAAAATAATACTTTGTTGTTTATGTTATTACATGATTCGCGGTATAATTAACAATTTTGAAAGATAAATAAAAAAGGTTTACATATAATCAATCCCTACTAATATTTTGTATAAAGAATTTTTACGGTATATATTCATTTGCTTTTACCCGTTGTAGCTGGTAATCTGTCTTATTATTCAGGTTACCACTCACACTCTTTATGGATGGTATTGGCTAGTTATCTTTTAGGACTTGACAATGTAAAAATTCTTATATTTTTAGTGTATAAAAGTAATAGTTGAGAAAAATAGGGAAACCACATGGGAGTGGCACCAAGATATGACTTCTATTAGACTTTGTAAAGTAGACGAGCTATAGTTCTATATTTATGTTTAATTTGATCTCTTTGAACTATATATGCAAGCGATCATGATATGCATTCTTTTTTCTCTTTGGTATTTTTGGATATAGTATTTTTGAGCTTTGGGTGGAATGTTTTTCGTCTTAAAAAAGGTTCAATGCCACAGCATTGTTGGAGAAACTAAGGAATAAAAGGCTTGTGTTCGTGGGAGATTCACTAAACAGAGGCCAGTGGGTTTCCATGGTTTGCTTGATAGATACAGCAGTTCAATCTTCCCTTAAATCCATGCACTACAGATACAATGCTTCCTTGATCATTTTCAAAGTTAAAGTAAGTGAAGACAAAACTTTTATTCTTCTCTAATACTTAACTACAAAAGAAACTGCCCAAATTTGCAAGTTTCACTTTGTTGTTTTGTTGGGTTAATAACTCATATTTCATTTATTTTGGTAGGTCAATAATATCTTTTAGCTGTCAGCAGCCAACATACTTGTCCCTCAAGGACAAAAGTTGAAATTTATAAGAATGATACTGAAATTTATTAGGCAATAATATAAATAACCTAAATATTTAGCCCTAGGAAAACAATCTTAAAGATTAATAATTGCTATAGTTTTGCTTGTCCATATCTTAAATTTGATGGTCTGACCAATTCAGTTGGTTCAATATTTAACCTTAGATGATAAATGTTCTCTCTCATTAAATTAGGATAGAAGTCCTATCGAATGATTAAGTTTCAAGACGAGATATCATAAGAGTAGTATAATAATCAGATCTCATAATTGGATGTAAGGTGAACTTTGAATATATTTATTTGAGGTAGAAGTGTCTAATAATCCCACTCAAAATTTGTCTCCCATTAATTTGCACTGTCAATATTCACCTTCTCGATTTATGATTTTATGTTTTGAGTGTAACTTCTACATCTATATATTGAATCTGTAAATAAATATTTACATTATCAGAACATATTGTCATGTATGGCTTCTTGAAAATCAAAATATATGAACTTTAACTGACATTTTAAAATATATAAATTCTCATCAAATTAACATGTCACTTCCAATACTTGTCAAATAGTTTTTGACTATCTAAAATTTAAATATAAAATATTTAGTTGATCTAATCCAATTGAGCTTTGAAAATTAGTCAAGTTGTCTTTGAAAAAAGATTATGATAACCAATTTATGATGGAGGGGGTAGTAACTCATCCACAACGATTAGAATGAGTAACCTGGAAAAATAAGGAAAACAGTTAACTTAGCTAAAACAAAGTAAAATATATTGATAGTGTAAAAATCTTTTAACATTCTCCGCTGATTATATACGGTACACGTGCAGAAGATACCCACAGTTTTTTTTATGGATAAGACCTTTAAAGCACTCATGGCGTATATAAGTCAAATCTTTTATATTATGGTGCTTTTAAGTCTTAATCTAATGGAATCTGAATATGGTTGTGAATCAATGGAAATGCAGGATTATAATGCATCAATAGAATTCTACTGGGAGCCATTGTTGGTGGAATCAAACTCAGATGACCCAGTGCACCATCGTCTCCCCGAACGAATTGTTAGAGCCAATTCCATTGAAAAACATGGTAGCCGTTGGACTAATGCTGATTTTATCGTCTTCAATACTTACCTTTGGTGGAGACGCCCCCACATCAAAGTCTTGTGAGTATAATATATATCATGCAAAATTTCGCAAGCATTTAAGTTAAATATACTGATAATGTACATGTTATTTTATCAAGTAACTTACCATGATTTATCCTAGCTAGTCCTTATCAATCAATATATATACTAAGACTGATTAATGTAAAAATATTACTGAACCGCTAGTGTATAAAACTGTTCATCTCATTTAGCAGTCAATGATAAAATTTACTTGCTTTTCATAATCCATCATTATTCATGTCAGGTGGGGTTCATTTGAGAAGTCTGATGGAATTTACAAAGAAGTAAAAATGTTACGGAGCTACGAAATGGCCTTAAAGGCTTGGGCTGATTGGTTGGAAATCCATGTCAATCGCACCAAAACGCAATTGTTCTTCATGAGCATGTCACCAGTTCATGAAAGGTAATCTCGAACTCTCTAGCTCTGATCAATTTTGTTGAATCAACGGCCGCATCAGTCCTTTTCTTAAGTGTCTGTTCATATCACAGGGCTGAAGAATGGGGCAAAGCAAAAGGGGAAAATTGTTACAGTGAGGAGGAGTTAATACAAGAAGAGGGATACCAAGGAAATGGATCAGATCCAAAGATGATGAAAATAGTGGAATCAACTATGCATGAACTCAAAAATAGAGGATTAAATGTTCACTTACTCAACATAACACAGCTATCAGAGTACAGAAAAGAAGGCCACCCTTCAATCTATAGGAAACAATGGGACTCTCTTACTGAAGAACAGATTGCAAATCCAAGTAGTTATGCAGATTGCATACATTGGTGTCTTCCTGGAGTCCCTGATGTTTGGAATGAGCTTCTTTATGCATACATCTTTAATAAATACTGAGAATTAACAGAAACATTCGATTTGTAAAGTTTTTTTTTTTGCCATTTTACCAAAAGAATCAAGAATGGTTCTTCATTTAGCCAATAGCCCCATATGACTTGAACCTGGACCAAACCGTTGCATGTGGGGCAGGCTTTTCATTTTCTTTTTTTTAAATTTATTTCTCTTTTTGATTTTTTTGTTGAAATCCAAAATTGTAAGTGGTCTATTTGGCAATTGTATATAAGTGACAAACTGACAATTGCTGGAAGATTTTATTTTTTCCTTAAGAAATTAATTTGTTGAGATTGAGAAAATGATGTGATTTTCATCTATTTAGGTTTCGGTTTGGATTTATGATTGTGTTGCAGCTAATACATATGCAGTCGTACAAGTAATATAAGATGTTAAGTCTAAATATCGTACCCACAGAGACTGGTCGAATTGATTCGCTAATTTGAATTATTACTTAAACTATTCAACAAATAACGAACAATTTTGCAAATTATGTTTTACTACACTAAGCACATGATCTTTCTCAAGGAGACTGACAAGTGAAAGGTAGTGGGCAAACTAGAACATTGAAATTAATGAAGTAAAGGGAAAGAAGGATCACACAAATAATAATAAGAATCAAGGGAATAAAGATAACAAGGGGGAGAATAGAAGCAAGAACAGAGCCACACAACAGCAAAAGGGGAAACATAGCAAAGTTACTACTCAAAACAAATTTGAGGCACTCACAAATGAGGGGGACACAGAGGAAAAAGATGGTAATGTGGGACAATAGGAGGATCAGGAGCCCACAAACTAGTAGTAGAAACACATAAGAAAGGAAAGGAACAAGAGAAGAAAACCAAAGAGACTGTGATAATTATAGGAGAGGAAGTAGAGAACCAGGAAGATAGTAAAGGAAAGGAACATACTGATAGTAATATAGGCGCAGAATAAAAGATGAAGACATCACCAACATATGTGACAAGGATTGAGCCAGCCAGGTAGACTCATAGACACAAAGAAGGAGAGGGAATTTATGAATGCAAGAAAACCTACTGATAAGCAGTAGAGACGACAATCAACAGAAATCACAGACAGTGGGAACAGCTCAGCAGATGCAAAAAGAAAAAACACAGAATAAAAGGAGGATCCAGAAATACAACAACAAACTTTAGGACAAATAGGAGGATAATATAAGTAGTGATACAATACTTCTCAGTCAAAATGTCAATCTAGAAGAGCTAAAACATATATGGGAGGAGATGAGAGAGGAAAAAGAAGGTACAGATGCATCCAAATATGGGATAAGATATTAACCATAAAAGAAATGTATAGTTATGAATTTACAAATAAAGATATATTACAAGGAATGCCATTCTTAGATAATTCATACCCACATATATTAACAAAAACACATTGGTGGTTTACTACCCCATGTAAACAAAAAATAGGAGCTAAGAGAGTAAACAATAAAGTAAGAAAAACAACACCATGGATTAAAGGAAGTGAAAAAATTACTCAAAAATTAGAAAATATAAAAACAAATGACCATAAAATAGAAATGATAATATTTACAATAGACAAAATAAAAATACTTCAAGATAAATTAGAACTACTATATAATGTAGACCAAGTTGAGGTTAATGATAAAAGAAGTGAATAGGACAATGAAGCTAATGTAGAGGATGAAAAAGGGAAGAGCAAGGACAAGATTGAAACAGGGCCTCATGAAGATAGGGAGGATACATCAGATTCCATAGGAACATATCCTCCTTTGCAGCAGGAAATCATATGCAGAAGAGTGACTTGGCTATGATTGTGAGCCAATCTAGTCAACAGATCTCTATGTACAATGCCAACTTCCAGAATAAAGACATTCATGATATAGTGTCTGACAATTATTTGCAAAGAACTTGGAGAAGAGCCCTACAGCACCAACAAAGCAGTCAAGAGAAGACAAGAAGGAGAAAGACAATTCCCACAAATTGGATTAGATAGCTAGAGACGCTAGAAGATATACTTAGTCTATGGCTAAAAGTTTCAAGAGGAATAAGAAGCATGGCTAATCTGACCACATCTTACCAACCAGAATTGTCCCAAAGAGAGGTGTTAATAAATCAACTCTTAAGTGATTATTAAAACCCTTTTTGGAACATCGAATAAGTTAATACCCATTAGGCTTTTCAAAGGGTTAAAATGCTAATAGGCATCACAAAACATAGTCATTGATCTAAGGGAACCATTTCAAAATTCAAAGTACATTAGGAAGTATAGGAGAAGACTAGGAATGAAATTGTTTCATTTCAATTAGAATGGGAAGATTTGATTCTTTGTTGATGATTCTGTAGAGGTAAAAGTTCTGCTAGATACTGACCAGTAGATCACCATGCAGTTGACTGTACTAAATAGTGGTAAATCTTTGATAGCCACCATGCTATATGCTAAGTGTGATGCACTAGAGAGACTAAAACTTTAGGACAATATATATCAGTTAGCTAGCAACATGAACCAGCCCTAGTTGATAGGAGGGCACTTCAATGTAATTCTGAATGAGGAAGAGAAGAATGGTGGATTATGTAACACCCCGTACGTTTCTGGACCTATGTTATTACCGTAATATTTATGGAATTAATTAAACATGGAAGTTTTGAGGAATTATACATTTAATTTGATGGGCCAAATTAATCTTAAACTATTGGGCTCAATGGAGACCCAAAGAGACATACAAGACATGACCCAAAAGGGGTATTTGACACATTCTTGACTCATTCTTGAGGGACCAATTTAATAAAGTAGGATTGGACCATGTGTATGGTGGAAAAGCACCATTAAGAGACTATATAATAAGGGAAAAATCAGATTTTTAATCAAAGAAACCCCCATGTCTCATTTCTAGACATTTCCACAATATTCTCTCATTTCACAAACCCTAAGCCTTCATCCCCTTAGCCAAGATCATCATCTTGCAAGTTTGGTAAGTGTTTACTCTCATAGTTTAATATATGATATGCATGGAATATGGTGTAGATGATGTTGGTTATGTTGATAAAGTACTGAGAAATTCACTATGTGTAAAATAGTCCATTTTTACTAAATCAGTGAAGGGTTTTGCCTTGTAAACTTGAAAATGGACTTATGGTCTTGAAGGAAGTGAGTTTTATGGATTCAATATTTACATGTGAGATATTATTATAGCCTTAACTTGTTTTATTCTTGTACATAATGTTTGGAATTGTTATTACGAAATTGGGCATGGAATTGATGACGTATTGAAAGAAACATGTAGTTTGGTGATGTTTATGTGCGTTGTGAAGCCATGGATGTTCGTTGGCATCTAAGATGATCTAAAATATGTTATGATAAGCTTAGTTATGATCATGGATCATTCATGGCAAAAAAGGACCCTAAAATGACCCCCGGAGGCTGAAACGGGCATCCGCCCTCGAGACTGGAGCACCTGCGGGCGCAGGTGCCTCTGGCTACTGCCAAAGGTCACCTGCGGACGCAGGTCAGCCACCTGCGGGCGCAGGTGGTTTCGCATGTCACCACAGAACTCTGTTTCGGGTGTTTTTGCCTCCCGTTGACCCCCCGAAACCCCTATACCCTTCATGGATGCAATTATCAACTTATGATACCTTTTAAATGACATTAAAGGGTCGTATGGAGGCATATTGGACTATGTTAATTATATATTGTGTTCATATGTTGTTACGAGGCAATTTGATGGAACAGTTGTGACGAAATGATAATGAAGAAGCGTAAAGGGTAAACGTAGTGTGAAATGTTATTGGTTTATGATGTCTTGGTTGATGTGTGGAATGTTATGGTATTGATGGGTTGGTGATGTGATAAATGGTAATGTAAGAGGGCGAAATTACGTTATATGGCAACCACATAATTTCTTATCGTCTTATGCACTTGTAACATGGTTAATGGTTGACATGAGCTTCATAATGTACTTGTGTTGTAGAGTAGAGCGTAAGGAAGAAGCTGGATTGTTATATACACATATAGGACTGTATATTCATATTGGGAAGACAAAGTATGTAAGGTTACTTTTTCTGTATCCTTCTGGAGCATATTGTTCACATTGTCATCATATGTGTTCTACTCCGAAATGTCTAAAGGTATCTCATTTCAGGTTGACATATATTGTTAGTCACATGTTTCTTGCTCAATGACCAATTGTTATTCATGAATCATAATTGTAGACATCGTTCCAAAATTCCAATAATGTTACTCTCATGTTCTTATTCATTGGTTATTGTTCTAAGGCTTCAATAATAATGCTATGACCAAAAGTATCAATCTATCATACGTCAATGTATTGATCTCTCATAACTGAAAGTATCAATCTATCATATGTGAATGTATTAATCTATCATAAGTGAGCGTATCAATCTCTCACAAGTAAAGGTACCGATCTCGTAAAAGTTAAATAATGAAGTAAGGTATAATATTATGAGTATATCCATGGGGTGAAATAAACACCTTCATGACGACGATCCTAATATTATGAGTGTATCCATGGGGTGAAATAAACACCTTCATGATGATATCCATGGGGTGAAATAAACACCTTTATGATGACCATCCCAACATTATGGGTGTATCCATGGGGTGAAATGAACACCTTCATGACGATATTATTTTTCCACTGATCAGCTTGGATTCGGCATTATATATAAATGGAAGGATGGGTAATGAAGATAATTGTAAAAGTAAGAAATTATACCATGTGAATGAAAGTGTATATATATATGAATGATGTTTCATGAATGATAATGAACGATTGAATGATCAAAAATGAAGGTAACAGAAGCAGGGTTCATGGTTCCATATATATAGAACGGAGGTTTATCCATATCCAATGCTCATCTGTATCTAATATCATTAAAATACTTATGTATCGTGCAATATCTTACAGCTTTACATACTCAGTACTTTCCTCGTACTGACCCCTCTTGGGGGACTTACCTTACTTGCTGCAGGCACAGGAGCTAGTAGACCTCCATTGTAGGTTGCGGATCATTTGCAGACCATTGGTGAGCTCCAGTTGGTTCGGGGCTTTCCGAGTCATAGTGTTCATTTGTTCGTATTATGTATGTTGTATAAACCGGGGACTTTTTCCGACTGTAAGTTGGTTATGTACATGTAACTATAGAGGCTTTGTAGACGTATGTGGGATGATGAATGTAGGAGACGTATATCCATTTTGACTTGATGGCCCTAACGGCCAAGTATCATATATTGTATATGTAATGACTTCTGCCATTGGTATTTGTTTATTTTATGGGATAGAATGATATTCTTATAGAGACATGCATATGAAGGTACATGAGTAAAGATTGGTTCTCTTGGGCCTCAATGGCTTCGGGTACCAGTCCGGCCCGAATGGGATTCGGGGTGTGACAAAAGTGGTATCAGAGCAGTTCGTTCTAAGGGTGTCTACAAAGCCGTGTCTGAGTAGAGTCTTGCATATCGATGTGTTGCGCGCCACATTTATAAGTAGGAGGATACGGGACATTTAGGAGTTGTTTCATTTCTTCATTTCTAGGTCGTGCAATAGAGCCAATATTGTAAGTGAAAATTTTATTTGACCATGGAATTGGTTTTCTTTGTTATAGTAAAAATGCCAATTACGAGACGAGGTAGAAGAAAAGGTAAGCAAGTAGATATGCCTGTCAGAACAGAAATGATTAAATCACCACTTGACCAAGCTAGTCAAGGTGGGGCTAACACTAAAGTTGCATCGCGGTCTTCTCCTACTCTTCCATTTCCTGAAAAGCTGAGAGGTAAGGAAGTACCAACAGAACCTCCTGTAAATGTGACTGATCAGGATATAAGAAATGCAGTGCACTTGTTGACTCAGATAGTCGTTGCACAAAATCAAGGACAAGTTGGTCCATCCTTTGCACAAAAGAGGGGTAGTCAAATGCAAAAGGGAATGACACAAGCATTTGAAAGAGGGCCGTCTAAGAGGGCTAGATTTAGGGGACAACCCATGGCATCCCGAGGAGGATTTGGGCCTCAGATTTTTAACAGACCACCTAGGCCATTATTTTCTCATTCTACAGTAAATGCTCTACCTCAATCCCAAGGGGTTAGAGGCAACCAGTTTGGGCAAAGAAATGAGATTCAGGATTCACGAACAATGGGGTATCAAGCACAAGGAAGTATGAGCCAATCAAAATATCCCCGACAGCCGTGTCAGCGCTGCAGAAGGTATTATTTGGGAGCATGTCGGTTGGGGACAAATCTTTGCTTTTGGTATGGTACAGCGGGGCATAAAATGAGAGAGTGTCCACAGAAAGGCATGAGTAGTACGACACGACCTACGGGATTAGCTGTGGCATACTCCTCGTTAGGTTTACATTCTACAGGGCATGGCAGAAGTTCTAGAGGAGCAACTAGCTCTAGCGGAGCCCCGAATTGCATCGATGCTCCAGTAGACTGGCAAAATTCAGAGGCTTCTCCTGATGTAATGACAGGTGCATTATCTGTCTTTTTACATAATATATATGCATTGATTGGTTCAGGTTCTATCCTATCATATGTTACTCTAGTGACTGTTGAAATTTTTTTTTTCTTTGAAAGAACACTAGAATTACTAGTTATGCCATTTGAAGTCTATACACTAGTTGGTGAATCTATTATAGATAAAAAGAGTATATCGTGATGGTATAATAAATGTTTGTGATCATGTTATGTAGGATGATTTTATCAGGATGGAAATAATGGATTTTAATGTTATAATGGGTATGAATTGGTTGAATTTTTGTTATGCCATGGTAG
Organism: Capsicum rhomboideum; assembly: GCA_031232105.1. Lineage (NCBI taxonomy): Eukaryota > Viridiplantae > Streptophyta > Magnoliopsida > Solanales > Solanaceae > Capsicum > Capsicum rhomboideum. The sequence continues at coordinate 109,846,013 of CP124711.1, forward strand.
AGTGCCAAGATAAGAGGTTACATTTTCATTGTTCACAAAAGAATGTTCTTGAATGGAAGGGTAATGTTGGAGCACCGAAAGGTCAAGTTATTTCCTATCGAAAAACAAGGAAAAAGATATCCAGAGGGTATATATGTCACTTAGTCAGAGTGAATGATACTAATGTTAAAGATACTAGTCTGTCCCAGTAGGGTGTACCAGTGTTAATTGTACAAATGAAAGATGGCACGTTGAGAATGTGGAGTAATTATCGGTAACGGACTAAGATGTCAATTAAGAATAAATATCCCCTCCCCAGAATTGGTGAATTGGTTGACAAATTACAGGGTGTTAAATATTTTCAAAGATTGACTTGAGATCAGGATATCACCAGGAAAGGGTTAGAAAAAAATATATATACCCGAGGCAGCTTTCTGAACACGTTATGGTTACTATGAATTTCTAGTTATGCCATTTAGGCTAACCGATGCACCAGTAGTTGTTAGGGATTTGATGAATAGGGTGTTCAAGCCATTTTTAAATGTGTACGTGACCATGTTTGGAGATGGTATTCAAGGTCAAAAGCGGACTATGTTAATCACTTGCGACAGACGCACAGATTCATCGTGACAGTAATATATATATATGTCACGACCCGAAATCCCATTCGGGCCGGACTGGCACCCGAAGCTGATATGGCCCGAGAGAACCAATCTTTGCTCATGAACATTCATATGCGTAACCTCGTATGACTCTTATTATACCTCATGCGACTATGCGGAAAACATGAATCTGGTAACATATGTCATAGATATATATATGTATATAAATAAAACTTGGCCGTTGGGGCCATTACGTCGAACTGAACGTACATCTTAAATCCATATACCCACATATGTCTACAAAGTCTCTAACAGATTTACAACATCAAAACGAAGATACAACTATGACCCAGAAAGCTCCGAACCAAGTGGAGCTCACCAAAACTCCGCAAATGATCCCCAGTCTACAGAGGAGGTCTACTAATGCCTGCACCTGCAACATGTAAGGTAAGTTCCCTCGAGGGGGTCAGTACGAAGAATGTACTGAGTATGTAAGGCTATAAGAAACTGTAATAATACATAAATACTTCATGAAATTGAGCGTAAGAGAATAGTCAATATGGATAGACCTCCGTTCTGAAATATGTGGAACCATGTTCATTATTTTCATTATTCTCATTTCTTAATCATCCATTCTTATCATCCTACCTCTTATAACAACTTTCATAATATATTCATGCAAGGAACATACTCTCATTTCTTTTTACAACTATCTTCATTACTGTTCATCCAACTAGTTAGTGGTTCATAATATAATACCGGATATCCAACTGATCAGTGGGCTCTAATATAAATCGGACATCCAGCTGATCAGTGGCCACACTAAATAAATAGAATAATAATACCGGACATCCAGCTGATCGGTGGGCTCTAATATAAATCGTACATCCAGCCGATCAGTGGGCAATACTAAATAAATTGAATAATAATAATACCGGACATCCAGCTGATCAGTGGGCTCTAATATAAATCGGACATCCAGCTGATCAGTGGGCCATACTAAATAAATAGAATAATAATACCATAGCATGATATTGGGATTTTTCCATCCGAGCTTATGCCCTTTTGATTAGATCCTTACTCAATGAAACATAAAGCAACCATGCATACATTGATGATTGAAACATTATTGGGAACATATAAATATATGACTTCATTCTTTTGCTTTCATGAGATTGATTCAATGATAGTCATAACATTATTAGAACTTGGAACCAACAAATATACGTTACTTACTTCCTTTCTTTTTAGAGATTGGTACTTTTGCTCTTGAGAGATTGGTACAAACATAATCATAATATTATTAGACTTTGGAACATAACATTCTCGGAACTTGGAGTTAAAATATATACACACTTTTATGATACATTGAGGATCGCGATGCTATTGGAAACACACATACATGCTTTACCTCGTTTTTCTACTTCCAAGAGATTGACACTTTTACTAATTCTTATGAGATCTTTTATAAGTAAATATCTAATACTGGGCCTCCACCTTTGGTGGGCTATAGTAAATAACATAGCATAGTATTGGGATTATTCCATCTAGAACTTATACCCTTTACTAGGTTATAAGAATGACACGTTAAAGATCCTAACATTAAAGCACACACTTATATACACATCTCACTTCACTCCTTTACTTCATGAGATTGACATCTTCACTTATGAGGAATAATTATACTAACTTGCACATCACCTCTCTTATTACTCTTACGAGATTGGTACTTCTACTTGGGAAAGATTGGTACAAGGATAATCATCATACTATAGGACTTTGGAACATGACATATTGGAAAATTCTTCTCAAGAATAAATAGATTCTCTTATGTTATTACTCTCCTGAGATAGTCCCTTTTAGGAATTACCACATTATGACATCTTAGGAACTTCAACCAATGAATAAGAGATAAGTGAATCATAATTCATCTAAGAATAGGGCACATATGAATAACAATATACGTCACCCTGAATTGATATACTTCAACCCTCTCGGAATTGAAACAAGTCCAATGTCAATAGGAACAATATGTTGTAGAAGGATACGGAAAGAGTAAACTTACATACCTTGTATTTTCAATACGATTCTACAATCTTAAGTTTGCATACAATAGTCCCGCTCCATCCTTATGTTTCACGCTACAACACAAGTACATAACGGAACCAACATTAACCACCAACTACCTTACAATGGTATACAATAACAATAAGTCACATGTTTGGCTTTAACATGTCATTTCCCCCTTGACAATACCATTCATGAAATTATTATACCAATAATCCCACAATATTACATACATTGACCAACACATGATAACCAATAGCATGTCACACCAAGTTCATACTTTACACTTCTCCATCACCACCACATCACAATTATTCCATCAAACTACTTCAATACACCTCATAACAACAAATCGACCAAAATCCCATAATTTACACTTATAGAAAAATAAAAAGTTTAGGACCATAATCACACCATAAATGGTCATATTTTATCCATACCATGCTCTTTCATCAAGACAACAAGTCATATTTCAAGTTACAATCCCATGGATTTCACATCTTTCACAAAAACACAAAGTGCCATATCCAACACTCCCAAGCATAACCAACATGATTTACATACTATTCCATGAATATAATATGTTAAAGTACAAGAATAATCACTTACCCAAGCTTGTAAGATGATGATCTTGTCCAAAGATGGCTTAGGGTTTGAAGAGTCACAAAGAGGTCTCTTGAAAATTCTAGAAAATAAGAGAATGTGATGTGTGTGTCTAATGAATTAAAAATATGATTTCCCCCCATTTATATAAGCCTTGTGTCCATGCTTATCTAGTCTCACATGTGTGTTTACTAGTCAATGGAAGAATGGGTCTTTTGACCCATTTTTGGCCCATGTCTTTTTCTCCATTTGGGCCCTTTTTGAGCCCAATTCACTTAACCCAATAAAATCAATAATTCCTCATGTTTAACTCATTTAATACGCATTATGATGATATTCCCACTCACGGAATTTATACTTTTGGCCTCAATCCCAAAAACAAGCAATGCTAGCCACGTATGACCTATTTTGACCATAAGGGTAAAATAGTCATTTTGATGCCAAATTCGTTCTCAAGTAATTTTATCATACCAATATAATACTTTACTCATTTCATGTATATGCTCATGGTTGTAGAATAAACATGGCAAAAATCGGCTCAGTACGTCCTCGGGCACCCTTGGGACTTAAGAAAATTTCCAACTTTGAAAAGTGGCCAAAAATCAGCGTGGCACGCCCTTGGGCGCGCCAGCTTGCTGGCTCTGGACTAAAAATTTTAGCCCAGAGCGGTGTGGCACGCCCTCTGGCGCACCCCTCCCTTAAAATTTTTGAAAATTTCATTTTTCGACTTTTCTTCGCGTGTTTGGTTAGATATTTCAAGTCGTATTCTTTAACTTACTTCTTACCCTTAATATCCTTTGTTTGGAGGTCCTCTTAGCCTCATTTTGAACCCCACAAATGCTCCATGAAAATCGTAAAACACCTCCTACGCAAGGTTAATCACATGTACAAGGCCAAATTTTAATTTTCTCATCACTAACATTACAAATTACATACTCATGGCATCTCGACACCTAAGTAACCATTGTTCAACGTCGTCACACAGGGTTGGGAGTATACGGGGTGTTACATTCTCCACCCCTTAGGAACATTCATCCTCGAATGTTAGCAACATCGTCTCGTGTACAACAAATGCATCTTTACGTTATACATATACACTTAATGTACTTATTTCTTTCTCCACTTCCGTACTTTTGAATTTTTCTTCCGTTTGAAACAAACATAGGTACTTTGATTTCATCATTTCTTCAACTTCCCATATGATCTCTTCGACTTGTTGTTTGTTTCCAAATCTCATTACCCCTTTCATTAGTGACACTTCCATGAATACTCAGTCATCTATGACAAATTCTAATTCTATTCTCCTAATATCGACCTATAAGTAACTACATCATGCATAAAAATATCAATGGAATAAAATATGAGAGAATAGCCCAATTGACATACGAAGAACTCATAATAACCATACTATGTTTGTAATGCTGTCTTGGGTATATCAACATCATTCATTTCCTCATCCCATCATCATTCATTTCATTGTTTCATTCATTTTTGTTCTTCTAACCCCATAACTGATTTAACAAATCGTCAATTCTGGGGAGGGAATATTTACTCTTAATTGTCACCTCATTCAGTTGCCGATAGTCGACACACATTCTCAACGTACGTGCCATCTTACTTTGTACAAACAACACTGGTGTACCCTCACGGGGACACTCGAAGTCTTACTAGGTGACATATGTACTCTTTGGACATTATTTCCTTACCTCAAAATAGAGAATAAATTTAACCTTCAACACTCCAACACTCTCATTTCCATCTCAATAAAATCAACCAACATAACATGATCACAAACACTCACTATACCATTACTCTCTATTCCTTGTTTTTTTTTCTAACTCTAATAAATTCACCAACTAGCGTAAATACTTTAAGTGGCTTAAATAGTAAGAATTCTTTCAAAACATATGATAAGGTACAACTTGAATTACTCAATGCAGATACATTCTATGAAAAGACAGATATTATACCTGTACCCACGTCAGGAAAAATCTCCAAATTCTATCGGTCGACGGGTGCATAGGTGCGATTCTGTGCTCCACTGGAACCAGTTGCCCCTCTAGCACCTCTTCCACGACTAGCAAGTTGTACACCTGACAATGATAACGCCAAGACTGATTTCGTAGGTCGTGTTATACTACCCGTGACCCTCAGTGGGCAATCTCTCTTTACGTGCCCGGACCTACGACACTAAAAGCAAACATCCGCACCAAACCAGCAGTCACCTGAATAAAACTTCCCGCAGCGCTGGCACCACTGACAAAAATACCTCGATTGGCTCAGATTTACTTGTTCTCTATACCCCACTGTCTGGGATCCCTGAGTCCCATCATATTGCCCGGCTTGACCGCCTTTAAACCCTTGAAATTGAGATGAAGCACCTGCTGTAGGATAAGAAATTGATGGTCTAGGCGGTCTAGGAAAATATTTGGAGCCTAAATTCTCCTTGGGACGCTATGAACTGTCCCATAGATCTCGCCCTCTTTGATGGCCCTTCTTCAAATTCTTGTATACTTCCCCTTTGCCTTTGATCCTCCATCTTTTGCGCAAAGGCTTGTATTCTGTATATATCCATATCTTTATTTAGCGCAACAATAGTACAGTCCCTTACTAAGTATGGCTCCAATCTATCTACATACCGATGAACTCTATCGGCCATAGTCGCTACCATATTAGGAGCGTATCTAGCCAAGGAATTAAACCGAAGACTGTACTCCCTGACGCTCATATTTCCTTAACGAAGATTGAGAAATTGGTCTGCACGTGCCTCACGGATCTCATATGGAAGGTAGTGATCAAGAAAAGCCGTTTTAAATTCCTCCCAACTAGCTGGAGGTGCACCGATACCCCTGGATCTTTTCCAATCTTCGTACCATAATACAACCTCTCCTTTCAATCTATAAGCCGCAAGTTCAACCGTTTCTACACCAGTCACGTGCATAACTTCTAGAGCTCTTTGAATTTGATCTATAAAGTCTTGCGGATCTTCATTAAAATCTGATCCGGTAAATATGGAAGGATCCAATTTCAGGAAATCCCGTGTCCGCCGGCTAGCTACCCTAGCTGCACCATCATCACTTGTCATTGGACCTGCTCGTCCCTGAGTTTGTGCAGGCAGTATCTGTGTCAACATATGCACTGCATTTTTCAATTCCTATAACTCTTGCTTCATAACATTAACAGGTGATTCTGGGGACTCAGTTTCAGCCCCATAATGTCTAGCTGGGTCGGGTGGTGATTTACCACTTCCTTCTCCTGCCAGCTTGTCTACCTGCTTATCTTTTCCCTTATCTTGTCTTGTCATCGGCATTTCACTATACAAAGAAAAACCAACGTCAATGATCAGATATGATTTCACTTACAACATTGACTCTATTGCACGATCTAGAAATGAAGAAATGAAACAACTCCTAAATGTCCCGTATCCTCCTACTTATAAATGTGGCGCACAACACATCCATAAGCAAGACTCTACTCAGACACGGCTTTGTAGACACCCTTAGAACGGCCTGTTCTGATACCACTTATGTCACGACCCGAAATCCCATTCGGGCCGGACTGGCACCCAAAGCCGATATGGCCCGAGAGAACCAATCTTTGCTCATGAACATTCATATGCATAACCTCGTATGACTCTTATTATACCTCATGCGACTATGCGGAAAACATGAATCTGGTAACATATGTCATATATATATATATATATATATATATAAATAAAACTTGGCCGTTGGGGCCATTACGTCTAACTGAACATACATCTTAAATCCATATACCCACATATGTCTACAAAGTCTCTAACAGATTTTCAACATCAAAACAAAGATACAACTATGACCCAGAAAGCTCCGAACCAAGTGGAGCTCACCAAAACTCCGCAAATGATCCCCAGTCTACAGAGGAGGTCTACTAATGCCTGCACCAGCAACATGTAAGGTAAGTTCCCCCGAGGTGGTCAGTACAAAGAATGTACTGAGTATGTAAGGCTATAAGAAACTGTAATAATACATAAATACTTCATGAAATCGAGCGTAAGAGAATAGTCAATATAGATAGACCTCCGTTCTGAAATATGTGGAACCATGTTCATTATTTTCATTATTCTCATTTCTTAATCATCCATTCTTATCATCCTCACTTTTATAACAACCTTCATAATATATTCATGCAAGGAACATACTCTCATTTCTTTTTACAACTATCTTCATTACTGTTCATCCAACTAGTTAGTGGTTCATAATATAATACCGGATATCCAACTGATCAGTGGGCTCTAATATAAATCGGACATCCAGCTGATCAGTGGCCACACTAAATAAATAAAATAATAATACCGGACATCCAGCTGATCGGTGGGCTTTAATATAAACTGGACATCCAGGCAATCAGTGGGCAATACTGTAAATTGAATAATAATAATACCGGACATCCAGCTGATCAGTGGGCTCTAATATAAATCGGACATCCAGCTGATCAGTGGGCCATACTAAATAAATAGAATAATAATACCATAGCATGATATTGGGATTTTTCCATCCGAGCTTATGCCCTTTTGATTAGATCCTTACTCAATGAAACATAAAGCAACCATGCATACATTGATGATTGAAACATTATTGGGAACATATAAATATATGACTTCATTCTTTTGCTTTCATGAGATTGATTCAATGATAGTCATAACATTATTAGAACTTGGAACCAACAAATATACGTTACTTACTTCCTTTCTTTTTAGAGATTGGTACTTTTGCTCTTGAGAGATTGGTACAAACATAATCATAATATTATTAGACTTTGGAACATAACATTCTCGGAACTTGGAGTTAAAATATATACACACTTTTATGATACATTGAGGATCGCGATGCTATTGGAAACACACATACATGCTTTACCTCGTTTTTCTACTTCCAAGAGATTGACACTTTTACTAATTCTTATGAGATCTTTTATAAGTAAATATATAATACCGGGCCTCCACCTTTGGTGGGCTATAGTAAATAACATAGCATAGTATTGGGATTATTCCATCTAGAACTTATACCCTTTACTAGGTTATAAGAATGACACGTTAAAGATCCTAACATTAAAGCACACACTTATATACACATCTCACTTCACTCCTTTACTTCATGAGATTGACATCTTCACTTATGAGGAATAATTATACTAACTTGCACATCACCTCTCTTATTACTCTTACGAGATTGGTACTTCTACTTGGGAAAGATTGGTACAAGGATAATCATCATACTATAGGACTTTGGAACATGACATATTGGAAAATTCTTCTCAAGAATAAATAGATTCTCTTATGTTATTACTCTCCTGAGATAGTCCCTTTTAGGAATTACCACATTATGACATCTTAGGAACTTCAACCAATGAATAAGAGATAAGTGAATCATAATTCATCTAAGAATAGGGCACATATGAATAACAATATACGTCACCCTGAATTGATATACTTCAACCCTCTCGGAATTGAAACAAGTCCAATGTCAATAGGAACAATATGTTGTAGAAGGATATGGAAAGAGTAAACTTACATACCTTGTATTTTCAATACGATTCTACAATCTTAAGTGTGCATACAATAGTCCCGCTCCATCCTTATGTTTCACGCTACAACACAAGTACATAACGGAACCAACATTAACCACCAACTACCTTACAATGGTATACAATAATAATAAGTCACATGTTTGGCTTTAACATGTCATTTCCCCCTTGACAATACCATTCATGAAATTATTATACCAATAATCCCACAATATTACATACATTGACCAACACATGATAACCAATAGCATGTCACACCAAGTTCATACTTTACACTTCTCCATCACCACCACATCACAATTATTCCATCAAACTACAATACACCTCACAACAACAAATCGGCCAAAATCCCATAATTTACACTTATAGAAAAATAAAAAGTTTAGGACCATAATCACACCATAAATGGTCATATTTTATCCATACCATGCTCTTTCATCAAGACAACAAGTCATATTTCAAGTTACAATCCCATGGATTTCACATCTTTCACAAAAACACAAAGTGCCATATCCAACACCCCCAAGAATAACCAACATGATTTACATACTCTTCCATGCATATAATATGTTAAAGTACAAGAATAATCACTTACCCAAGCTTGGAAGATGATGATCTTGTCCAAATATGGCTTAGGGTTTGAAGAGTCACAAAGAGGTCTCTTGAAAATTCTAGAAAATAAGAGAATGTGATGTGTGTTTCTAATGAATTAAAAATATGATTTCCCCCCATTTATATAAGCCTTGTGTCCATGCTTATCTAGTCTCACATGTGTGCTTACTAGTCAATGGAAGAATGGGTCTTTTGACCCATTTTTGGCTCATGTCTTTTTCTCATTTTGGGCCCTTATTGAGCCCAATTCACTTAACCCAATAAAATCAATAATTCCTCATGTTTAACTCATTTAATACGCATTATGATGATATTCCCACTCACGGAATTTATACTTTTGGCCTCAATCCCAAAAACAAGCAATTCTAGCCACGTATGGCCTATTTTGACCATAAGGGTAAAATAGTCATTTTGATGCCAAATTCGTTCTCAAGTAATTTTATCATACCAATATAATACTTTACTCATTTCATGTATATGCTCATGGTTGTAGAATAAACATGGCAAAAATCGGCTCAGTACGTCCTCGGGCACCCTTGGGACTTAAGAAAATTTCCAACTTTGAAAAGTGACCAAAAATCAGCGTGGCACGCCCTTGGGCGCGCCAGCTTGCTGGCTCTGGACTAAAAATTTTAGCCCAGAGCGGTGTGGCACGCCCTCTGGCGCACCCCTCCCTTAAAATTTTTGAAAATTTCATTTTTCGACTTTTCTTCGCGTGTTTGGTTAGATACTTCAAGTCGTATTCTTTAACTTACTTCTTACCCTTAATATCCTTTGTTTGGAGGTCCTCTTAGCCTCATTTTGAACCCCACAAATTCTCCATGAAAATCGTAAAACACCTCCTACGCAAGGTTAATCACATGTACAAGGCCAAATTTTAATTTTCTCATCACTAACATTACAAATTACATACTCATGGCATCTCGACACCTAAGTAACCATTGTTCAACGTCGTCACACAGGGTTGGGAGTATACGGGGTGTTACAATATATATATATATATATATAGTTCTCTAGATGTGAGTTTGGTTAAAATACGTATCGTTCTTGTGTCACATGGTATAGGATGAAGGAGTGAAGGTTGATACGCAAAAGATAGAAATGTTGAAAAATTGGCTAAGGCCTACGATGCTTATAGAGATCCATCGTTTTCTTGGGTTGGTTGGTTAGTATAGGAGAATTATTGAAGTATTTTCTTCTATCCCTATACCCTTAACAAAGCTAACACACAAGGCAATCAAGTTTCGGTAGAATGATGCATGTGTGAAGAGTTTCCAAGAGCTGAAAGATAAATTAATGGTATTAGTACTTCCCGAAGGCACAAGAGGGTATGTAGCGTGTTTTACTGCTTCAGGGGTCGGCTTAGGATATGTATTGGTGTAATATGGTAATGTAATAGCATATGCTTCAAGATAATTATGTCCATATGAATACAGAATTAGCCAACACATGATCTTGAATTGGCAGTCGTAATATTTGCCTTAAAAATATGGCGCCGCTAATGGTATGGGGTTCACATTGATATATGTAATCACGACAGTTACAATATAGCCTTAAGAAGAAGGACCTACTTTTGAGACAACGAAGGTGGGTGAGATTACCAAGAGCTTAGAATATTGATATCGTATACCATCTGAGAAAAGAAAACTTGGTAGTCGAGGTGTTAAGATGCAAAGTGTTGGGAAGCATTGATGGTCAACTTACGAAAAGGCAAGGTATTATTAAAGATCTACGTCAATTAGATAGCTTGGGGGTTCGTCCTCTTGGAACTCCAGAAAAATTTTTTTTAGTATAAAATATAGCAATGTCTTTGGTTGTAGCTACGGTGAAGGAAAAAGTAATATGGAAACCCTATGTTATTTCAGTTCGAAAAGAATGTACAATGAAGTTCGGCAAAGGGTACTTGAGCTTACATAAAGGGGGAAATATTTCAATATCAAGGTAGATTTTATGTATCGGATATATATATGAGCTAAAGAAATGTATTATTGTAAAAGCCCATCATTCATGGTATTCTATTTAGTAGGGAGAAATCAATATGTACCATGATTTAGAAGAGACTTATTGACAAGATTACATGAAAAGAATATTGCAAAATTTATACTTCAGTAATCGAAGTGACAACAAGTAAAGGTAAAGTGTTTAGAATCTGAAGGTTATAGGCTTACCAAGTTAACACGTTTGTGGAAATCTTTTCAGAAGAAATTGGGAACCCAAGTGAATGTAAGTATGGCTTTTCGTATTCAGACAGATGAACAAGCAAACCGTACTATTTGAGCATGAGAAGTTAGTCCTATATAACATACCTTATAAGCTTGTTCGAAAAGGTGGTCAAGATGTATATGACTTTGAAGTATCCCAAGAATTCTCCATAGTTCATTCAATAGTTCATTTGCGATACTTTGAGAGTATATAGAAGATCTATCTCGGATTGGAAGAATATCTATCTCGGATTGGAAGAAGATCTATCTCGGATTTCTTCCAGTAAAGATGTACAAGCTATGAAGAATCTCATATATGACAAGGTACCGATTGCTAATCGAGATAATCACTAAGTAGATGAGGTTACATGGGGAAGTCGAAGAAAGAATGAAAGCAAAGAACCCATATTTGTTTCAAAATAGAGAATGTGTTTAGACTTGCATTTGTTGGATAGAGTGCTGTCATTAACATTCGAGGACGAATGTTTCTAAGGGGGGAAGGATGTAACACCCCGTAAGTTTCCGGAACTATGTTATTACCGTAACATTTATGGAATTAATTAAACATGGGAGTTTTGAGGAATTATACATTTAATTTGATGGGCCAAATTAATCTTGAACTATTGGGCTCAATGGAGGCCCAAAGAGACATACAAGACATGGCCCAAAAGGGGTATTTGACCCATTCTTGAGGGACCAATTTAATAAAGTAGGATTGGACCTTGTGTATGGTGGAAAAGCACCATTAGGAGACTATATAATAAGGGAAAAATCAGATTTTTAATCAAAGAAACCCCCATGTCTCATTTCTAGACATTTCCACAATATTCTCTCATTTCACAAACCCTAAGCCTTCATCCCCTTGGCCAAGATCATCATCTTGCTAGTTTGGTAAGTGTTTACTCTCATGGTTTAATATATTATATGCATGGAATATGGTGTAGATGATGTTGGTTATGTTGATAAAGTATTGAGAAATTCACACTGTGTAAAATAGTCCATTTTTGCTAAATTGGTGAAGGGTTTTGCCTTGTAAACTTGAAAATGGACTTATGGTCTTGAAGGAAGTGAGTTTTATGGATTCAATATTTACATGTGAGATGTTATTATAGCCTTAACTTGTTTTATTCTTGTACATAATGTTTGGAATTGTTATTACGATATTGGGCATGGAATTGGTGACGTATTGAAAGAAACATGTAGTTTGGTGATGTTTATGTGCGTTGTGAAGCCATGGATGTTCGTTGGCATCTAATATGATCTAAAATATGTTATGAGAAGCTTATTTATGATCATGGATCATTCATGGCAAAAAAGGACCCTAAAATGACCCCCGGAGGCTGAAACGGGCATCCGCCCTCGAGACTGGAGAACCTGCGAGCGCAAGTACCAACGTAGGTGCCTATGGATACTTCCAAAGGTCACCTGCGGATGAATTTCATCCACCTACGGGCGGATGTGGCTTCGCATGTCACCACAGAACTCCGTTTCGGGTGTTTTTGCCTCCCGTTGACCCCCCGAAATGCCTATACCCTTCATGGATACCTTTTAAATGAAATTAAAGGGTCGTATGGAGGTATATTGGACTATGTTAATTATGGATTGTGTTCATATGTTGTTACAAGGCAATTTGATGGAATAGTTGTGACAAAATAATAATGAGGAAGTGTAAAGGGTAAACGTAGTGTGAAATATTATTGGTTTATGATGTCTTGGTCGATGTGTGGAATGTTATGGTATTGATGGGTTGGTGATGTGATAAATGGTAATGTAAGAGGGCGAAATGACGTTATATGGCAACCACGTAATTTCTTATCGTCTTATGCACTTGTAACGTGGTTAATGGTTGATGTGAGCTTCATAATGTACTTGTGTTGTAGAGTAGAGCGTAAGGAAGAAGCTGGATTGTTATATTCGCATATAGGACTGTATATTCATATTGAGAAGACAAGTTATGTAAGGTTACTTTTTCTGTATCCTTCTGCAGCATATTGTTCACAATGTCATCGTACGTGTTCTACTCCGAAATGTATAAAGGTATCTCATTTCAGGTTGACATATATTGTTAGTCACATGTTTCTTGCTCAATGACCAATTGTTATTCATGAATCATAATTGTAGACATCATTCCAAAATTCCAATAATGTTACTCTCATGTTCTTATTCATTGGTTATTGTTCCAAGGCTTCAATAATAATGCTATGACCAAAAGTATCAATCTATCATACGTCAATGTATTGATCTCTCAAAACTGAAAGTATCAATATATCATATGTGAATGTATTAATCTCTCATAAGTGAGCATATCAATCTCTTACAAGTAAAGGTACCGATCTCGTAAAAGTTAAAGAATGAAGTAAGGTATAATATTATGAGTATATCCATGGGGTGAAATAAACACCTTCATGACGATGATCCTAATATTATGAGTGTATCCATGGGGTGAAATAAACACCTTCATGATGATATTCATGGGGTGAAATAAAAACCTTCATGATGACCATCCCAACATTATGGGTGTATCCATGGGGTGAAATAAACACCTTCATGATGATATTATTTTTCCACTGATCAGCTTGGATCCGGGCATTATATATAAATGGAAGGATGAGTAATGAAGATAATTGTAAAAGTAAGAAATTATACCATGTGAATGAAAGTGTATATATATATGAATGATGTTTCATGAATGATAATGAATGATTGAATGATCAAAAATGAAGGTAAAAGAAGCAGGGTTCATGGTTCCATATATATAGAACGAAGGTTTATCCATATCCAATGCTCATCTGTATCTAATATCATTGAAATACATATGTATCGTGCAGTATCTTACAGCCTTACATACTCAGTACTTTCCTCGTACTGACCCCTCTTGGGGGACTTACCTTACTTGCTGCAGGCACAGGGGCTAGTAGACCTCCATTGTAGGTTGCAGATCATTTGCATACCATTGGTGAGCTCCAGTTGGTTCGGGGCTTTCTGAGTCATAGTGTTCATTTGTTGGTATTGTGTATGTTGTACAAAGCGGGGACTTGTTCCGACTGTAAGTTGGTTATGTACGTGTATCTGTAGAGGCTTTGTAGACATATGTGGGATGATGAATGTAAGAGACGTATATCCATTTTGCCTTGATGGCCCTAACGGCCAAGTATCATATATTGTATATGTCATGACTTCCGCCATTGGTATTTGTTTATTTTATGGGATAGAATGATATTCTTATAGAGACATTCATATGAAGGTACATGAGTAAAGATTGGTTCTTTCGGACCTCAACGGCTTCGGGTGCCAGTACGGCCCGAATGGGATTCGGGGTGTGACAGATTACCTACTTATCCACCAGAACTTGAAGACTTTTCATTCTGCGTAAACTCTCGTGACTTGAATGAAATTAACATTACATGAAATCCATTCACCTAGTGTAAAACCGGGGTTAATGAAGAGTGTATCTTCAAGAGATTAGATAGATTATTGATGTATCAAAAATTTAAAGAATGGTTTGGACATCTGTAAATGAAACAATAACTCCTTGAACTTTTGGGCTAAGATTTGTCCCATTCTAGGTATGTAGTTAGACCCAAACTTGATGAGTTTTTATAAGTAACTAGATGTAAATGTCAATTCTTAAGTGCGGGAAGTGTATTGGATGTTGATTAAGGTCATACAAAACTTCTAGCACAAAGTTGAGTTGAAAACCTCCCTATAGATCAAGTTTTCATATAAGGTTTTACTAGGGTCATCTTCAAACAAGCATTTCTCCTAGAATATGAAGAGTTATATGGGTATTTACCTATCAAATTAAAATATTTTGAGTCTAGATTCCAAGTCCACCAGTCGTTCATCAATCCAAGTCATGTGCAAGAAGTTATGATCATTTTCGTGAAGCACTATCGAACAGTCACGATCGAACTACACCACAAGTGAACTTACTGTCCAGTTGAAGGTTCGTAAGAGGATTTGAAGGCCTGTAGGATGGACAATACTTCTTAGGCAATGATTGGGAGGTTTCCAAGGTGTAGTAAGGCTCAGATTACGGATTGTACGGTCCGTATATCACGTATATAGTCCGTATATCAGTTTTCCAGATTTTATTAAAACATGATTTTGAGTCTCCTTTCTCACTTTTCTCACTTTGGCCGACCCCAAAGACTCCCAAGAGCTCTCTTCAATCCTCTTAAGGATAGGTAGGTATTCTCCACGATCTTACAATATAAATTTAAGAATTTCTACAAGATTCTAACATCAAATCATCCTCGTATCTCTAGTTAAATCAAGAACTTACTTTTAGGGTTCAAGACTTGATTTTGAGCAAGACCTATCATCTATCAAATGGATTATATTCCCTTACACAATAAGGTAACTATACTCTCATAATTTCTAAGTAATCCTAACCCATGATTATGTATCCTAGGCAAGAATCTACAACCAAAACTTAGGATTTTCAAGAAAACTCATCCCCAAGTTTTAAGAAGGGCTCTTGTGGTCCTTCTCCTTTCAAGATCATATACTTCTTAGATATTTGAAGCAATTCAAGTTATATACAACTAATCTTCAGTGAGGAAACCCTATTCTTCCCCACAAACATATTTTCAATATTGAGTTTTGTTTATGAATAAAGTTAGGATTTTGAATCGAACCTTAGAAGTTTAGTTTCTTTATTTTTTGATGAGAATCCTTGAATCCTCCATGAAACCAGTAGAAATATTAGAAGTTGAATTCATATCTTTATTTTTGTATGCTAATTCTTGTTCATGGAGGCTATTTCGAATTATATGAATTTATCTCAAGCTTATGAGGTTTATCACATGTTTTATAGAAGTTATCTCATGTTTTCTATGAAAATCAGTTTATGATTTTGAAAATCTACATCATGAAAGTTTAAAAATCTCTCATCTCATGTTGTTAGGTTTTGAAAGAAAATGTCTTTTATCTTAATATCTCAAACTAGCATGTTTGCATATGATCTTCAGTGAAGGTTCAACAACAATATATTTTCATGATATGATTTTTAGCATAGGTTCACCAGCAGTATATTTTCATGATATAATTATAAGAAAAGGTTCACTAGTAGTACATTTTCATGATATGATTTTAAGTAAAGGCTCACCAACAGTATACTTTCATGATATGAAATTGAGCCAAGACTCTACAACATGATTATTAATTTTTTTTTTTAAGGCGAAAGACATACGCAGGTCCCTGAACTTGTTGGATTTTCCCGTGTTGGCACCTTAATTAAGCCATGTTCCTTTTGAACCCCTGAACCTTTCATAAAGTGTGCCTATTAAGCACACTCGCTGACCTGACATAGCATGTGGAGTACACTCTCTTTTGAGAGAGAAGAAAACCTTAATCTTTTTCATTTATAATTTTTTTCACTTCTTATCTTCTTCAAGATAAATTTGCACCACCATCTCCGGGTCTTTCACTATCACCACTATTTCCAACTAGAAATAATTTCCCTCTAAAATGTATTTACTTTTTCTCTTTTATTTTTATTCTTTTTCCGCAGCTAATTGTCCTTCTCACAACTATCAAATTAATGTGGGGAAGATTCATGGGCTAGAGTCGCCGCTGCGACACCCACCACCGTACCACAACTGTCGCTAGCTTTCCCACCATTTTTGCCACCGTAAATTGCCGTGTCAAAATCCAATCCTACTACTTTGTAACTCATTCTCAAGATAAAATAAAAAAGATGCTAAAAGTTTCATATCGAATTTGGTAAATTCCATATCGAACTTGGTAAATTTGTTTCATCTTTATCAATCTCCAAGAAATGCACTACATTTCAAAGCACCATCAGATTTGATGACAAGTTCTATTTTCAGGCCATGTTTCTATTCGGAATTTCTGATTTTGGATGTCCAAAATCAACAAATAATTGGGTCAAATTCAATGAACGTGGGAATTGAATTTGCAGTGGAAGAAGATATGATGGAGGTAATGGAGGTTTCTTTTTGAAGGAAATGAAGGTCTTTTTTCGGGGAAGAAGAAGACTCATAGGGATTAGGGATTTTAAAAAAATATTATTTTTGGCTCAAAAGTTTTTTATTTTTTTTGTTGGATTATTTGTGAGCAAAAACCAGCTGTCTTTGTATTATTAGTGTATTTACCATGTCACCCATGTATAAACTTCACACGTTCCACTTTCTCTATGGTCTTCTGAGAAAGTTCTTAATAGGTACACTTTATGAGAGGTTCATGGGTTCAATAGGAACATGACCTAATTGAGGGGTCAACACGGAAAAATCCAACAAGTTTAGGAGCCTACGAATGTATTCCTCCTTTTTAAAAAAAGGTTACAATATGAGCATCTATCTATCAATCTCTCTCTCTCTCTCTCTCTCTCTCTCTCTCTCTCTCTCTCTCTATATATATATATATATATATATATATATATATATATATATACATATATATATTGGTAGGATTATTCTCTTATGCCACAAAACTACATATTTCAGTGTAGGATATGATCATATCGTTGGTTTGGAAGACTGCTCTTTAATCCCTTGGTAAGGGCTCAATATGGATCAACAATTCAGTTATGTCCTATGCCCCGGCATAGTATAGGACAACTCTCCAAACTGGGTCAGAGGTTGGAAATCACGAGCTCACGTGATGTATGTTGATTATAAGAAAGTCCCCAATCGCAAAGCTCAATATTTTTATTTAAGTATTATTTATGAGCTACCAGTTTCTAAATATGTTTTATAATATCTTGCATGCAACTTACTTATTTAATAATTTCAGTTGTGTTCATGCTTCAGACCTTCAGATTATTTATGATTTCGTTATTAAGTTTAGTCCATAATTCAGTATTTCAGTTTAGTCCATGATTCAGTCATACAATTTTAACTCTTGACTTAGATATTCAGGTATTCTGTTTTGCCTTATAATATAGCCATAAAGTTCATGATATGCTTTAGCTATACATTTTACATCATGAGACAAATATTCATCTTCCTTATGATTTGTATAATTAGTATGTTTATTCTTTTATTATTCATTTTATTCAGAACCTTGATGTATATGTCATACTTATGTCCAGTTATTTTGTTTATCTGATATCGTGTTGTTTCACTTTAGCTTTATTACATATGTTACATTCCAAGTACTTAAGTCATTTGGCGCTGCATCGTGTTATAATGCAGATTCATGTACAGTCACACCTCTTTGTAATGGCCCCTCGTTATAATGACATTTCACTATGGTGGCCAGATTTTCTCCAAACTGATTTTTCATGTTATATTTTACTTCTCTATAATAGCATTCTACTTATAACAGTAATGACATTTATTATAGTGGTATATTATTTGTAAAATTATCTTTCTATAACAACATCCTCAAATATTATGTAATATTAATATTTTATAAAAATATATCATATATTGTAAAAAATAAAATATTAAAATATTTATTATAATCATCATTAAATTAAGCAAATTTTAAGCTTTTTTAAGTTCTTCAATAGTTCTACGACAGCAAAACATAACATTAATACCAAAAGTTTCCTTAATCTCATGAGAAATCGCTTGGTGGTAGAGATTCGCACAATCACAAGGTAAAAAAAAAATAACTTTAGGAAAATATTTTGTACCTCAACCTAGGAAAGTGTTGATGAAGAGCCTCAACCTACTGCTAATTGGAGTGAGATAGAAGAGTCAAATGATAATCTCTTAAACACCTTCAAGGGAAAGCAATTGAATACCCTATTGCCTAAAGTTTGGAAAAAAATCTCCGTCAATTCAAGCGATATATTGTCACTAAGAGATTAGAATTTACGAAACATCCTACAATTATAAAATTCTTACATCAAACTTGAAATATTTATACTTTCCATTAATCGTAAATAGATATGTTCCTTAGTTTTAATTCTTTGTCGGTTCAATATATCCAGTTATGAATTTTTTTAGTAATGTATTAGTCCTTTCACTAATGAAATATGAAAATCAATTGAGATTTTAAATTTAATAAGTATTTTGGTTTCGTTTATAACAAAGAAAGTTCAAAGAAATAATTTGTCACGACCCAAGTGGTCATGAGTGGCACCCATTCTACCACTATTGTGGAGAACCATCTAACCCAACCTTTACCAACTAATTCAGACCTTCACAAGTCACTTTTGTCAATTACTTATCATTAAAACACTAAAACACAATATTTAACTAACTAAAATCAATTCCCACTTAATCAATATTCATAACTAAGAAAATAAAGTGAAGAAGTATCTCTAATTATTACAACTACGGAGACCTGAAGTCATCGTACAAGAACATCTAAACAGTGTCAAAAACCATGTCTAAGCATTATCCAGAAATACTAAGTAAGAACGGAATGTGTCTGTCCCCAAAAAAAAGGACATATCCTATAATGAGAAGATTCAACAACTGATGGGTCATGGTGCTCACACTTGAATCGAAGTCTGAATCACGGACTAGAGTCGATGTCTCATCTCAAATGCTGGAACACACTTTGCTCTCAACAAAAAAAAGAGCATAGGTAGCATCGGTACAACAACTACGTACTGGTAGGCATCATTGGCCGACTCAACTCAACACTACACAAATAGACAAATTAGATACAGCTAACAACAATCAAAACAAAACTTACAATTAATGACAACCAAAAATAGGTAAAAACACTCCATCTCATTAGGAATACAAGTACACAAGTACATCAATTACACCTAGGTAGATTCTTTAACAATGTTCACCACAACATTTATGAGTATACATTCAAATGAATATGATGAGTGCATGCATGTAAGATGTACACACATACTAGAGTCATCAGGGACTCTCAAATATGACCTGCAGGGGATGAGCTCAGTCCATGTACTAGTACCAGTGTGGTACCCAATCCAATAATAGTGTTAGCGTGACACTCGATCTATATAACATCTCAATATCATCTCATCATTATGTCGGTATCAATGTGCAATGCATAATGCTGTCAATAATCACAAGTAATGCCGAAAAGCAAATCACAAATACACAATTCACATATGAGCATAGAGTCAAGCAAATCTTTACTACAATTAAACCATAACCTACCTTGATTCCTTGCTCGAATCACTATAACACTACAACCTTTCCTTTTCTTTCTCTTTCAGCTCGTTCTTGATCCATACACAATAGTTACACAACACTCAATTTAATATTTTACCTTTCCTAACCGTTAGGAATTTACTTTTAACAACTTAACCTAAGAAATTGCCCTAGTTCATCAACTTAGGATTTTCTACCATTTTAAACCCTTGAATTCTTCATATTTTAGCATTACCCATAAGAATTCTACCATAGGAAGTGTTTTATAATACCCTAGGATCATGAACAACTAAAAATAATCTCATTCTACACCAACTCCCTTCAGTTCATAACTTAGAGCTTAACTCCAATTTCTACCATGAACAAGAATTTTGCAATTTCTAAGAATTCAAAGAAGGAATTCAAGTTTAGAATGTAAAGAAACTTTACCTCCAAATATGAAAACCCTAAAAACTGCAGAAAATCGCATTATGCTAAGCCCTTGAACATTTTTAGAGATGTGGGGATGCAAAATGTATTTTCTGGTTTTAAAACTAGAATTATGTATTTTTACCACTGCAACAGCACTGCTGCAGCAGTCCTCAGGCCACGGTGGCACTTCTGCTACTGTAGCGGCACTTCGGTCCACTGTAATGGCCCAAACCAATAGCTTGGGACTTGGTCCCAGTCTGGCCATTTCGCAATACACTTCTAAAAATTCGACATTACGAACTAACCCTTTCATGGTAATTGCTACAATCAGAGTTCTACTTACCCATTCTACGCATCAAAAGTTGTTACGACTTTCTAAACTCGCCCTCTAACTTAAAATCACATCCAAACCACCAACTCACACACTAATCACTATCGAATTTCTCTAGACCACCACACACTCAATATACGCCTAAGCCTAAGTCAACCCTGAATTTTAAATTTTTGGCCTAAGGGACAACTAGGCAAGAGTTCTACTCTCTATTTTAGCGTAACGACAATTTGAATCGTTACATTAGATACCAATTTACCCCCATTCATCCCCGAATGATAACTAACTAGAAATGATACAATAATGGTAAAAGAACAATACCAAAGTCGATGAACAAGTATGGATATAGCTTGCGCATATTTGCCTCCGTATCCCATGTTGTTTCCTCGACCGGACGACTCCTCCACCGTCCTTCAAGAACAGGATAACTTTAGTTCTTAGCTTTCTTACATCCCAGTCTAAGATAGAAATTTTCTCTTCCTCATAAAAGAGCTCCTTGTCAAACAATTCTGAGTCCCAACGAATGATGTAATCCCCATCTCCGTGGTACTTCTTTAGCATTGACACATGAAACACAGGATGAACCCCAGACAAGCTAGGAGGCAAGGCCAGCTTATATGCCACTAACTTTACTCCATTCAAAATCTCAAAGGGTTTGATATACCTTGGACTCAACTTCCCCTTCTTACCAAAATACAGCACACCCTTTATGGGTGACACTTTCAACAATACTTTCTCACCTTTATGGAATTTCACATCTCGTACCTTTATCAGCATACTCTTTCTGGCGACACTGAGCTGCTACCAACTTCTCCTGAATGAACCTCACTTTCCCCATCAACTCCTTTAGCATATACATGCCCCAAGGTCTTATTTCAAAGACATCAAACCATCTGATCGACGATCTACATGTTCTTCCATATAGGGCTTCAAAAGGAGACATGTCAATATGGGAGTAGTAGCTATTGTTATATGCAAATTCACACAAGGTTAGATATTAGTCCCACTGACCATCAAAGTCCATCACACAAAGCCTGAAGCATATCTTCAAGTACCTAAATTGTCTGTTCTGACTGCCTGTCGCTCTTTGGATGAAAAGTTGTACTTAGGTCCAACCTTGTACCTAATTCTGACTGAAACTTCTCCCAAAGGTTGGAGGTAAACTGAGTACCTGTATCTGACATAATAGAAACAGGTACCCCACGGAGCCTTACAATCTCCTTCACGTAAATCTTGGCTAACTTAGCTGCATTATAGTCCATCCTTACTGGAATAAAGTGTGCAGAATTGGTCAAATGATCGATGATCACCCAATAGAGTCACACTTCCTCAAGGTCTTAGGAAGACCCACAACAAAATCCATGGTTTTTCTCTCCCACTTCCACTCCTAAATGGGCATTCTCATAAAAGTGCCACCAGGCTTTCGATGTTCATACTTGACCTGTTTATAATTTTGGCACGTGGTCAGAAAATCTATAATGTCTCGCTTCATTCTTCAGCACCAGTAGAGTTGTCTCAAGTCTCTATGCATTTTGGTTACACCCGAATGTATATAACAATTATAATTTAGGCCTCTACAAGAATGGTAGGAATTAAGTTTTCCACGAAAGGCACACACATGTGCCCCCAAATTATTAACACCCCCTGATGTTGCCCAAAATACACCTTTTATAAAAGTATAAAGCGGTCGCTGATCAAATATAGAACCCAACTTGATTGGGATCGATCCATCGAGGAATAGGCCGAAATCTCTATTGATGTGTTTATCTAAACAATCAATAAGTTATTTCCTGTAGGGGGTTGTAGTATTCCAATAGTAATAATTACTGATTTTAACTGGTTTGTAATCAATATGAGAAAGGCACTAGGACTGTGTTTCCCATATTTTCATAACTCTATAGGTTCTTCGTACTAGTGATCTCTCCCGGTGATTGCCATGCAGAATCGATAGGTTATGTTTATCTAAACAACTTTACACCGCTATTAGATGACTATACTCAATCACGTATTATCGTCTCATGAGTTTTGTACTACTAACCCCTATCACGAATCCCAGATTAGCTATCCTATTTACCGGCTGAAGCTATTAAATGGAGGTTAATAGTTCTATGTCGAGTTGTTAATTTCCTTTTCCCATTTGTTACACTTTCTTACGTGTAAGGATAAGGTGAGTTCTAGCATTGCAGACCATTAAAAAGTAATCAAACCGAAGAGAATAACAATACATGCATAAACATGCTTTGAGAATCAAATCGTACTTTGAACACTACTTTATTAATCCATCATGGTTCCCACAACCCTAGTTGTGGTGTTTAGATACTCAAAATTGTAAGAACATAATAATAATTCTATGAAGAAAGAATAATTTTGAACTTACGAAGAATAAGATAAAAAATCACAAATCTCACTTTGAATTAAAACCCTAAAAATCGATGTTTATTCCTAAAAGAACAATAATATGCCTCAAAAGTATCAAGAGAATGTAAATAATACAATAAACCTAAAAGGAGTATTTATAGACAAAAACAAAACCTATCTTAAACACAATAAGATTTGCAGAGTCGGCACCTCGGATGAAGGATAGGATGATCATTGGTAGATACCATGATCATTCCTTCTTCTCGTTATTTGATGGGTGACCTTTTGTACACTCACAGATGTTGCTGGAATGATACTCAGGATGAGCTCATCCTTTCTTCAAACGATCGTTGCTTCCTCTCGTTGTTTCCACCCTTGATTTTCATTTTTGTAGGATACTCTTCCCACGATCTCTAGGATGAGTCCATTGTATCATCCAACGATTGTGGGATCCTTTTGTCTGTTTTTCTTCACATGTTGCCTTTTCTGTTTCAACCAATGACCTATTGGACGAGCATTGTCAGATCTAACGACCGTTCCTTGGTTCATCTAATGCCTTTAAGTCTAAATTCCTGCACTTTAATTCTCTATACCTGTTTAACCTGCAAATACCACTAAAACACATCATACCCACCAAAACAAGCCTTCACACTAGCAATTTCCCTTGTTTTAGGCATTTAAAGTGCCTTAAGTCCACGACACATCAACACCCTTCACTTGGAACGTTTGTATGTCCTTAGGCGAACAAAACACAACTAAACAAAACAACAAACTATATGACGCTTAACCAAGAGAAATCCAAGAGTCCTACGCCAGTCATACTTGTCAAAATCAACTTTAGCATGCATGTATCAAAACACATTTTTAACCCCCTTCAACATCATCAAAACCAAATTTTGTTGTGTGCATACAAACTTCTCACCATGACACAAAGGGATCAAATAATGGCATTACATTATCAACAGACAACCTAGCATGCAAACCGATGACACTACCCGAACAAATAGCAACCATGATGCAACCCGCCCTCACATCATAAAAGTCCCCCGCACTCAAAATACATAATGATTATTAGAACATGGGTTAAATCTAAACACTCATTCTCACAAAGAAGTTCAAGCTATGTGCGTGAAATACCATAGGCTTGCCCTTATTTTCTACGCCTTAGATTTTTAGAGAGTCGTATTAGGATTACTATAGGGCTTTTATTGGCTTGTAATTTAGGCTTGGGGACGGGTATAGAAAATTTAGATTAAGTGACTCAATCCTCCTTGGCACTACGCTACTTTTGGCTCCACTTTTAAACCCCATTTATTTCTTTTCCTCCTTTTTGACTTTTAAACTTTGGGTGCGGTTCCTTTTTACCGTTTTTCTTTGTTTTTTTAAAACTTTATTCACTTCTTTTCTTTTCTCTATATTTTTTTTTCCTTTCTTTCTTTCGGAAAAGGGCCAAATATACCCTTCAAGTGGTAATTTTAAGTGGGATTCATATTGGGTTTGAGGATTAATAAGTTTTTAATTAATTAAAATTACAACCAATAAGAAATTGACACGTATTAAATGAAAATACTAATTTTTTTAAAAGTGTCTGTTAAGGAAAAGGGTAAAATAGAGCCTATAATTAGATGAGAAAGGTTATTTTAGAGCCTATAGGTAGATGGGAAGGGTATTTTAGATACCAAAGGTGGAAGGAGGGTATATTAGAACCATTTCTAATACTTTAAGGGTATATTTGGCCCTTTTCCGTCTTTCTTTTCAGAATTTACCATATCCAACTCTTTTTTTTCTTTACCACGTTCTTCTACATACTCAATTTCTTTTATGCACCCCTGTGATAGCCACCCTCAACTTAGGAAATTTGCCTGAGTTGAGGTGTATAGTGTCCAAGCAGGGATCAGGGCCAAAACAAGTTCATTGTAACTGAATTGGGAAGGTGAATGGGCCAGTTGAATGAAAAGGTCTATTTAGGCTCAAAGTTTAGGATCAAGGGATATTATATTCCATTTGGTAGGCTTTTAGTATTATAGTGGACTGTTCAAGAACAAATTATGATCCATTCCTAACCTCATATCCTACAACTTTGGCGAGACTAACCGGGCAAGTTCTAGATTGTACACACACGCCAAACTCGATAAGCACCTCACACGCACATGGCTCAGGGATACAAACACAGTTACTACCTATCCTATTCATGCATAGTTAGGCTATAGTTATCAGGTTCATAATCCTAATGCCATGACGAGACCCATATTGGTCACAGTTCACAGTAAGCACACAACACAATTAAAACATCAAATTGTTTTATAGAGGGGTATTATTTAAACACCAGATTCAAAAACACAGATTGCATGCTCTATTTATTCTAACTGTGCCAAGTTATCCTATTTCTCTCTTGGTTACACAAACAACACAAAAATAATACAAAACAAATATTAAACTCCTAAACATGCCAGTTCTAACTAGATAGCACATCTGAGGGAAAAGAAACACGACAACAAAAATCCTCAGATGTCGGTAATATCCCTACCCCTAACTAAGAAATCATGCAATGTCCTTAATGCACAAAAATAATAAAAATAAAGAACTAGGGTAGGAACATATCTGTTGTTCACTAAGAGCCAATCTTTAATTGATCATTTGGTGTCACAGATACAACCCCTCTTTGTCCTCAAGCTCCAGTGGCCTCAGCAGTGGCCATGGCACTCACATTCAAGTTGCCACTGGTGGTGGTCGGTTCACTCAAAGATGATATCGTGGGGGTAATATCTATACCCTCTCCACTCTCAACTCCGGTATAAGCATCATCTGTATCATCTAGGACCTGACTTCTCTCCGACATATGCACTTCGAAGGTACTCTTATTTGCAGTGGCTGATTTTTTCTCTTCATCCTTATCCTTCCTCTTTCTCTTCTTATGGGGCTACATATCATCACCCGTATCAGCTACTTCCTTACCCTTGCCCCCATCTACCAGGGCCTGGGTGTAGAAGTTCTGCACCTCAACATCAAAATCCTCAATAATGGGCGGTGGAGGCTACATAACAGGAAATTTCCATTTGGAAAGGTCCTTCACAACTATATTTAATGCGGCAAGCTCTGCTGTGACTATGCTCAAATCGGGAGCCTAAACACTCTCCAACTTATCCATCATTCAACTCTTAAAATTATCGAATCAAGTTTGCATACCCCGCACAAAATCCTTAATCTCATCCTCCATATATGGTTTGACCCCTTCCTCCAACTTCTTTATCCTTGCCTCAAAGACGGTCATCCTTTTCAGTATCTTTTTAAGGAAATTTGTGGGCACCAAAGTATAGCCAGTAGGCACAGACTAAAGGACATCCGAAGGTGATGTGGGATACTGTGTAGATGATGAAGTAGCACCAGCTTTAGAAGCCAAAATCTCAGTAGAAGGGGCAACTCTCTCTACTGCTTGTGGGGCTATGTCTGGCAAAGGACCCTAGGATTAAGCCTTCAGGTTCATGATGTCCTTTATCAAAGCTATGTCCACGGTTTTGTTCAGTCGGGTGAATTTATCAACCGCAGGAATGGTCGACTCGCAAGATTTCCAGCACAACTTGGTTACCAAGTTTGAAAATAGTAGAGTTGTGTGGAACATGAGGGCCCTCTCCTAAATCTCATCCACAATTATTCATGGGACATTCAACTCCATCTCAAACAAGAATGATGCTATCACTCCATCCTTCTCAGCACATAGCACATTATCATTTACAGTCGGTGCTATGCAGTGCTTGACAATCAACCCCCATGATTTTGCCAAAAATTTTAGTGTATTCTTGTAGATTGCTGTGCTAGTGACCCATTTTGATTCTTCATATGGCTTGTCTATGTAACAAGCCAAACACTTATAATGCATCAACTTATCCTCAGTGCTCAGCTGCTTTACCTTTTTCAAATTAGTCATCTAGTAGTCAAACTCCATAGTTTCAGCTGTCGACAAAAACTCATTCCCAAAGAGCACACTGGAAATGGCCATTTTGGAGATATTAATCTCCACACCCGCACTATCAACATATCTAACCGGGGATTCTTCTTCACAGCCTTTTCCTTCTTTGAAGGAGTCAAATTCTCCAATGTGGCCGCATAGTTAGCATAAACTTCTAGTACCATCTCCGTACCATAATTCCTCAAGGGATTTGTCATCTAGCCTAACCTATATTTTTTGAACAATCGATTTAGCTCTGGCACCCTTTAGAGTGCCCTGGGTAGAATGCGAGGCTCTTTTTGATTTCTCCTCTTTATGTTCCCTTTATTGTTGATGGAGACACCATCATTATAATATTTTCTAGACTGAGGAACACTCCATATACTCAGATTTACTTCCTTTGGAGGCAAACTTGCAGCAGCAGCTCTATCGGAGGAATAAGCTCTATCAGATTTACCTATAGTCCATGCATACTCTCCAACCAGTGACTGGCCTCATGGGAATAAGCTCATTTTTCTCATTTGGAACCACAGTGATTCCACCCTTCTTCGGAACATATTAAACCGGGTTCACCCATTTGCTATCGGCAATAGGATAAACCACACCAGCATCTAACCACTTGATAATTTCCTTTTTAACTACCTCTTTCATAGGTGGAGTAAGTCTTCATTGATGCTTAATACTAGGAACACAATCTGGCTCAAGTTAGATTTTATATGTGAAATTCCAGGGGGAATCCGATTAATATCAGTAATGGACCATCCAACGTCCCTCTTGAACTTCTCCAAAATAGCGACTATAGACTTAACCTACCACTCAACCAAATTAGCTGCAATAATAATCGACAAAGTATTATTGGCTCCCAAGAATGCATAAGGAAGATGGGCTGGCAGAGCTTTGAGCTTCAAGACAGGAGGCTCCTCAATAGAATGCCTGGCAGGCCGGGTCACTCAATTCTTTGAATCAAGATCCAACTTATTTGGTCCCAAAGTGGATGAACCCAAACCAGCAAGTGCACTTACCATATCATCATGACCATCAATGTCATCACCCTCAAAATTCATAATAACTACTGCAAGTGCTTCATCTCTAAGCCTCTCCTCAATAGGAGCTACCAATGCATCCTTATCGACTATATCATTCATAGAGATCACACGCATATCCTTTGGCTTCTTCATGGACTGAAATACATCAAATGTCACTTCATCATGATTTAACCAAAAATTCATTTGTCCAGTCTCCATATCATCCAATGTTTGACTAGTAGCAAGGAATGGTCTTCCCGAGATAATGGGAACCTAAAAATCAACCTCATAGTCAAGGATGATGAAATCAGTCGAAAAAATCAAGGATGCAACCCTTACCAAAACATCACATAAAATTCCCACTGGCTTCTTACAGCGCAATTCGCTATAAGGAGTCTTATCAAAGTCAGTTTGGGCAACCCCAACCCCAACTATCTATAAATTGCTAGCAGGATCAGATTAATGCTAGCACCCAAGTCGCATAAAACTTTGGCAAAATTGAAAGAACCAATGGTACATAAAATAGTGAAAGCTCCAGGATATTCCTTCTTCTTCACTAGAGACCGGGAAGCTATTGTACTATAATTGTGCATATTATTAATGTGCTCAAAACTGACAATCCTCTTCTTCGTCACCAAATCCTTCATAAACTTTGCATAACACAAAATTTGTTGAAGTGCCTCAACTAGAGGGATGTTCACCGATAATTCTTTCAACATTGAGATGAACTTTTGATACTTTTGCTCTTCAAGTCTTGTCTTCATTCTTTGTGGAAAAGGAGAAGGAGATCATGGAATGGGAGTCAATATTTGTGGAACCTCCTTTTTCTTCCCTCTTTTATCCTTAACCTCTTTTTCAGAAAATGGAGGATTTTCAGATGCATTCACATCATCAACTAGATTTTTGGATTTGACTACTTTCTTATCATTGATAATTACCAGCTCTACATCATTCACAATAACCATAGGAATAGGTGGACCGACAGTTATCTTACCACTCCTATTAGTAATCACCAAGTAATGACCATTATTTTTCAAATTTTTGACGGTGTTGCTTGGAAGTGTACCTTGTTGATGCTGATTCATTATGGATAAAATCTGATCAAAATACTGCTCAAGCTGCTTAATGGCGGTAGCATGTGATTCGAATTTCTAACTCATCCTTGAAATAACTGCTCTAAGATCCTTGAGGCATTCCTTAATCTTCTCTACCCTATTCACAACCTTTGCAAGTATGTATTCTACCCTCGAATTACTTGAATCAACATCATGGTCCCCCCGTGGAACATATAGGCCACTTCTGTCTTTGTAATCATCCTTTCTTTTCCAATCACCATCTCTCCCTTTACTCATATTTCTATACCCAAACTTGTTATAGTTATTGTCTTTGTAGTAGTTTCGACCTTGGTTCCCTTGACCAGATTTAGACCCTTGGTCTTTGGCTAAAAAATCGATGACCTGATCATCTAGATACTTTGCCTCCTCCCCAGAATAAGAGTCATCATGTCTAGGTGCCTTACCTATTGAACCAACTGCATTTATTTTTTTTGCCCCCACTGCTGCAAATAATTTCTTGAACAAGCTAAATTTAGTCCTTAATTATGCTAACTTCTGTGTGACAAAATCATCAACCATTTGTTGTTCCACGGATGCTCCTATCATATAAGTGCCTGCAGGTATATCAGCCTCTCAAGTGTGTTAACCCCGTTGGTTTTAGTAATCCAGTTTAGAATCTCACAAGCCTGCTCCCAAGTTAAACTCATAATTGCTCCACCAGTTACAGTGTTGATACAGTCTTATTGTTTGCATTCAAACCTCTGTAAAAGATCTCAAGCAAATTATAGCCTGGTATTCTGTGATTTGGGACATTCAACAACTTTTTCTTAAACCTTAACCAAGTTTTGTACAATACTTCCAAATGTAACTTCCTGAAGTTATAAATCTCATATTTCAATTGAAACATTCTGGAAGGTGGGAAAAACTACTCCAAAAATTATGTCTTTAGCTCTTGCCAATAGGTGATCGACCCTTTTGGCAGCTCGATCAGCCATAGAGTGGCTTCTCTAGTTAGAAAGAAGGGAAACAACCATAATAAAAAAGAACCCTAATACACACCAGGTAGGTTGTAGGAAGTTCTAATCCCTACAAAGTTCATCAGATGATGGTATGAGTCAGCAGTACCAAGTCCCGTGAACACTCCCTCCAAGTTTAGTAACTGTATCATAGCACTGGTGATGTTAAACTTAGTTCCTAGTGGCAATGGCGGTGGAAAAATAGCACCAGTTTCAGTAGACTTTATAATGTCTAGAACATCCTCTACATCATCAAACTGAGGAACATAATGCTGGGGAGGCTTTCCCCCAATTCTGTCTTTGCCTATTTTGTTCTTTAAGTGCGGCGAGACGACCTGCTTCTTCTTGTCTAGCCCTTTCTTCTCGTGCTGCTGGCCTGGCAGCTTCTTGTCTTGCATTTTCTTTCACGACCAATCGAGTAGTGGTTTACTCCACAATCTCCTAAAACCCATGAGGATGCCTTGGATGGTTCAGGACTCCCTCATCTAAAACTCCTTTGTTATGAACTCCATCTCTAACCACTCTTCTTCTAGCTCTTAGAGTCATTTTAATTTTTGGATCAAGTGGAATTAGGGTATTAACTTGACTCCGAGCGTTAGGCAAGCATCGGTGTGAGCCCTAGAAATAATCAAAAAAGTAAAATCAGAAAATAGAAACCAACAGCCAGATAAACATAATCTATCAACTCCGTAACTATATGCCCAAGCAATGGCGCCAAAATTTAATGTCACTCAAATTACACCTCTTTTGAAAGTATAAAGCGGTCGCTGATCAAATATAGAACCCAACTAAGTTGGGGTCGATACCATGAGGAATTGGCGAAAATCTCTATCAATGTGTTTATCTAAACAATTAATAAGTTATTTCCTGTATAGGGTGGTGGTGGTGTAGTCTTCCAACAGTAAGAATTATTGATTTTAACTAGTTTGTAATCAATATGAGAAAGGCACTAAGACTGTGTTCCCCATAACTTCATAACTCTATAGGTTCTTCATACTAATGATCTCTTTCGGTGACTGGCATGCAGAATCGATAGGTTATGTTCATCTAAATGACTTTACGCCCCTATTAGATGACTATTCTCAATCACGTATTATCATCTCATGAGTTTTTTACTACTAACCCCTATCATGGATCCTATATTAGCTATCCCATTTATTGGTTCAAGCTATATTTAATTCCTTTTTCCCATCCGTTACACATTTTTTCATTGATATTAAGGATAAGGTGAGTTCTAACATTGTGCATCATTAAAAAGAAATCAAAAGAGAATAACAATACATGGATAAACACCCTTTGATGATCACGTCGTACTTTGAACACTACTTTGTTAATCCGTCAAGTTTCGCACACCCCTAGTTGTGGTGTTTAGCTACTCATAATTGTAAGAACATAATAGTAATTCTGAGACGAAAGTATAATTATGAACTTACGAAGAATAAGTTTAAAACCACAAATCTCACTTTGAATTAAAACCTTAAAAATTGATGTTTATACTTCAAAGAACAATAATATGCCTCAAAATTATCAAGAGAATGTAAACTAATACAATAAACCTAATAGGAGTATTTATAGACAAAAACAAAACCTATCGTAAACACAATGGGATTTACAGAGTTGGCGCCTCGGACAAAGGATAGGACTATCATTGGTAGATACCATGATCGTTCCTTCTTCTTGTTGTTTGATGGATGGCCTTTCGCATACTTGCAGATGTTGCTGGAATGATACTCAGGATGAGCCCGTCCTTTCTTCCAACGATCATTGCTTCCTCTAATTATTTCTATCCTTGATTTTCATTTTGCAGGATACTCTTCCCATGTTTTTCAAGACGAGTTTGTTGTATCATCCAACGATCGTGGGATCTTTTCTCTAGTTTTCTTCATATGTGGCCTTCTATGTTTCAACCAACGACCTCATTAGATGGCCGTTGTCAAATCCAATGGTCGTTCCTTGGTTTCTCTGATGCCTTTAAGTCCAAATTCCTACACTTCACTTTTCTGGGACTGTTTAGCCTACAAATACCATAAAAACACATCATACCAAAAATATGCCTTTATACTAGAAAGTTTCCTTGTTTTAAGCGTCGAAAGTGTCGTAAGTCCACGACACATCACCCCCTCATCATGAAGAATGGCCTCCATGGCCTCACCTTGTAACACTTTCTCCCTAAGGTTGTTTGCTCTTAATCTCCTCACAGAAAGTAGACTTAGCCTCAACATGGGCTAACACTCCTCCCTTGCTAGTCACCTATAACATAATAAAACCATTAGTCAGAGTTTGTACCTTTCTAGCCAATGGGCATCTCGACACTTACAACCATCTGCTATATTGGTCTAGTCCGGATGATATAAGATCAAGATATCATAATCCTTGATCAACTCCATCCACCTTCTCTGACTCAAATTTAGGTCTCGTTGAGTAAACATATGCTATAAACAACAATGGTATGTAAACTCTTCACACTTCACCCTATATAGGTAATGTCTCTAAATTTTCATAGTAAAGACCACTGCTGCCAACTCCAAATAGAGAGTGGGATAGTTTTTCTCATAAGGCTTCAGCTACCTTGAAGCATAAGCAATCACATTCTAACCCGACATCAAAATAGCCCCCAAACCAGACCGTGAAGTATCACCTAGTATACAATGAAATCCTTACTTTTAATAGGCAAGGTAAGAATAGGAGCTGAAGTTAACAAAGTCTTTGAGCTTTCGAAAGCTCTCTCCATACATATCATCCCACACAAAAGGTACCTCTTTCTGAGTCAGGCGAGTCATATTCGAAGCAATGGAGGCAAACCCTTTGATGAACTAATGATAGTAACTGGCCAACCCAACAAAACTACGAACCTTTGTAACATTTGTCGGTCTAGCCCAATTTTTAACAGTTTCAACCTTCTGTGAGTCTACCATAACCCCTTATTTAGACATCATATGCACCATAAAGGACACCGAAGACAACCAAAATTCACTCTTTGAATACTTAGCATAAAGTTGCTTCTTTTTAAGCAACCCCAATGTTGTATGCTAGTGAGCTTCATGCTCCTCCTTACTCTATGAGAAAACCAGAATACCATCAATGAAAATAATGACAAATGAATCCATAAATGACTTAAAGACTCCATTTATCAAGCTTATACAAGCGGCTGGGGCATTGGTCAAACCACAATACATAATCAAAAACTCGTAATGTATATAATGAGTTTGGAAGGCGGTTTTTGGGATATCCTCCGTCTGAATCTTAAGATGATGGTAACCTAACCTCAGATCAATTTTGGAGAACACTGCAGCTCCCTGCAACTAGTCGAATAGGTCATTTATCCTAGGTAGACGATACTTATAGTGTATAGTCACTTATTAAACTGCCGGTTGTCTGTTCACATCTGTATACTACTATTTTTTTTTCACAAACAGAATAGAAGCACCTCAAGGTGAAACACTTGGGCATATAAAGCCATTTTCCAACAACTCTTGCAACTGGGACTTTAATTCTCTTAACTCTATTAGTGCCATCATATAAGGAGAGATAAATATGAGGTGAGTTCCCAGCTTTAAGTGTATACAAAAGTCAAACTCATGATTCGGAGGCATAACTTGGAGATCATCAGGAAACAATTCTAAGAATTCACACACTACTGAAACCAAAGCTATATGAGGGACTGCTGAACTCTCATCTCGAAGATGAGCTAGGAATGCCCTACACCCCCACTTAACTAACTTCTGGGAATGAATAGCAGACACAATTCTTACTGGTGTAGGCTTAAAAGTACTTTTTTGCTCTAACTTTTCCATCCTAAGCATAGCTATAGTTCCAGTCTTAGTATAATAATTAAGAATAGCATGATAAGGAGACAACCAACTCATCCCCAAAATAATATAAAACTCCTCCATATCTAAGATCACTAAGTCTGCCAAAGTCTTATACCCCATAAATATCACAGGACATGACCGATAAACTTGATTAACATATACAGAAACCCTAACTATTATAGACACATACATAGGAATATCAAGAAATTCACATTTTAAATCCTAATCCAAGGAAAATTTTACAGACACATAAGAGAAAGTAGACTCAGGATCAAACAACACAGAAGCCATATGATCACAGATTAGATTAGTACCTTTGATCACAGCTTCAAAGTCTTCAACTTCAGGACTAGCAGAAACAACACAAATATGAGCCTTATCACCACCTTGACCACCACCTCAACCAAACTGTCCTCCACCATGGTTGGATTGGTAGCCACCCCTCCCTGCATTGTAACCACCATTCCCACTCTGTGGATGACCCCTACCATATCCTCCACCAAGATGACTAGCTGGAACTAAAGCACTAGAAACCTGCTGATGAGTTAAATGACCTGCAGACAAGAAATTCGGATAATACATCCGAATATGACCCAAACCTCCACACTCATGGCACCTAATACCTAAGGTATGTCACCAAACTAAAGATGATAAAGGTGTATAATTTCCTATTTGAGAGGGCTGATAACTGACCTCAGATATGCCCCTTATAGACACAAGCATGACTGAGTGGAAGGGCTGAGAAGAATGACCCTGCAAACCACGACCCTTTGAATAAGTATCACTGAAATAACCCAATATTTAGGCCTTCTTTTCCTCCTCCTTCACCTCTACTTGCTTTCCAAATACTTCAGGCTTCTTAGCAAACTCAACCACTTCCTGAAAAGACTTGCCAGATGTAGCCACTAATAGAGTAATCATCTGAAGTCCTGAATTCAAACCTTTCACAAAATACCAGATCCTCTCCTCCCCAAAGTAATCAACTGAAGTGCATAATGGGACAAGGCAAGAAACTTGGCCTCATAGGCCGCCATAGATATATCACACTACTTTATACTTAGGAACTTATTTTTCTTCTGATCCCGATATGGGCAAGGAATATACTTCTCTAGGAGCATATTCTGGAACTGAGCCTAAGTAAGAGAATGTAAGGTAGCTCTACACTCAACAAATGACCTCCACCATTACTTGGCCTCTTCCTTCAACTAAAATGACACAAACTCCACAACATACCTCTCCACATTTTCCATCTTATGCAGACACTTATGAAAGCTAATCAAGAACTCAAATGCATCCTCTGACTCTGTCCCTTGAAACACTAAAGGTTTCATCTTCATGAACTTATAGAATAGTCCATACTCATCATCTGTCATCACCGGTCCCAATATCTATCAGGGAAACACTCTGATCTCAAAGCCCTTATCCATCTGAGGCACTATAGGAATAGTTGGAGTAGTACCAATAGAGTATTAGCGGTGCCAACCAAACTACTCAGAAACCCCAACATCTGCTGAATCAACTTCATATACATAGGCACCTGAGCTATACCATTCGGTATAGACATTACATTCTATGGAACCATAACTTTTACTTTCTATGGAACCACTACTTCTTCCTTCTTAACTACCATATCTTCTTTCCGAACCTGATCTGGAGCATTTTACTGTGAGGGAGGGGATGATGTCCTTTGTATTGTCGGTTATCCATCTACCTGGGCTCCACCCATGATGGGTGCTACCACTTGTCCTTCTCTCCTAGCCTTACCCCTCACTTGAGGCATGCTTCAAACCATAGCCCCAGCAGTCGGTGCTGGTGCTTCTACTGCAACTACTGCTGCTCTGGTGGAATGAGTGTTCACCATCTATGAAACAAGAGTGAAGAAAGTTATATACCAATTTGGGTCACCAGATACCAATTGGAATCAAGTACTAGCACGAAAGAAAGAAAAAATAGTATTTTGTTTCCTGGAGACCTGTAGCCTCTCGAAGAAAATAACAAAAGTCTCTATACCAATCTGCAAGACTCTATTAGACCTATTCTTGTACGATGAGATCTACAAACCCAGTACTCTAATACTATTTTTGTCATGACCTAAGTGGTCATGAATGGCACCCACTCTAACACTATCATAAGAGAACCATCTAACTCAACCTTTACCAACTAAGTCACTCTTTCACAAGTCACTTTCGTCAATTACTTATCATTAAAACACTAAAACATAATATTTAACCAATTGAAGTTAATTCTCACTTAGTTAATAGTCATAACTAAGAAAATAGTGTGTGGAAATATCTCTAATTATTACAACCCCTAGAACATGAAGTCACTATAAAAGAACATCTAAACATTGTCTAAAACCATTTCTAAACATTATCCAAAAATACTAAGTAAGAATAGAACGTGTCTGTCCCAAAACAAAGGACATAACCAATAATGAGAAGATTGAACAGCAGTCCATTCATGGTGCTCACCCTTGAATCGAAGTTTGAATCACAGACTAGAGTTGAGATCTCGTCTCAAATGCTAGAACACACTCTACACTCAACAAGAAAAAGAGCACAAGTAGCATCAATACAACAGCTACGTACTAGTAGGAATCATTAACCAACTTAACTCAACA
This sequence comes from Capsicum rhomboideum, assembly GCA_031232105.1. Lineage (NCBI taxonomy): Eukaryota > Viridiplantae > Streptophyta > Magnoliopsida > Solanales > Solanaceae > Capsicum > Capsicum rhomboideum. The sequence continues at coordinate 109,883,272 of CP124711.1, forward strand.
CTACATAAATAGGCAAATTAGATGCAGGTAACAACAATCAAAACACAACTTATAATTAATGACAACCAAAAATAGGTAAAATACTCCATCTCATCAGGAATACAAGTACACAAGTACAACAATTACATATATGTATATTTCTTAACAATGTTCACCATAATATTTATAATTATACATTCCAATGAATATTATGAGTGCATGCATGCAATATTTACACACATCTAGAGTCATCAGGGACTCTTATATATGACCTATAATGGACGATCTTAGTCCATGTACTAGTACCGGTGTGGTATCCAATCCAATAATAGTGTCAGTATGACACCCGATCCATATCACATCTCAATATCATTTTAATATTAGCTCATCATTATCTCAGTATCAGTGTACAATGTTGAATGCAATTAATAAGCACAAGTAATGGCTGAAAGCTAATCATAAACACCCAATTCACATATAAGAACAGAGTCAAGAAAGTTTTTACTATAACTAAACAATAACCTACCTCTATTCCTTGCTCAAATCCCTTTAAGTCCCTAACTTTGCCTTTCTTTTATCTTTCAGCTCATTTTTGATCTATATACAATAACTACACAACACACAATTCAATATTTCACCTTTCCTAACCGTTTGGAACTTACATTTATTAACTTAACCTAAGGAATTGCCCTACTTCATCAACTTAGGGTTTTCTACCCTTTTAAACCCTTAAATTATTCATATTTTAGAATTAACAACAAGAATTCTACCATAGGAAGTGTTTTCTAATACCCTAGGATCTTCAACAACTAAAAACAATCTAATTCCCCTCCAATTCCCTTCAGTTCATAACTTAGGACTTAACTCCAATTTCAAGCATGAACAAGATTCTAGTAATTTCTAAGAATTTAAAGGAGGAATTCAAGTTTAGAATATAAAGAAACCTTACCTCCAAAGATGAAAACCCAAAAAATGATAGAAAATTACATTATGCTAAGCCCTTGAATGTTTTTAGAGAAATAGGGATGAAAAACATGTTTTCTATTAATAAAAACTAGAATTATGCATTTTTACTGCTGCAGCGAAGGATCTGCCGCTGCAGCAGCCCTCAGGAAAAAATAAGTTGCCACGTATGTAGTGGAACTTCTGTCCACTTCTTGGTCCTAGTTCTATCCATTTCTCAATACACTTCTTGAAATTTGTCATCACGAACTAACCCTTTTACGATAATTACTACAATTGGAGTTCTACTAACCCGTTCTACGCATTGGAAGTTGCTACAACTTTCTAAACTTGTACTCTAACTCAAAATCACATCCAAACCACCAACCCATACACTAATCACTACCAAATTTCCCTATACCACCACACACTCAAAATAAGACTAAGTCTAGGCCAACCTTAAATTTTCAATTTTTGGTCTAAGGGATAACAAGGCAAGGGTTCTATTCTCTATTTGAGTATAACGATAATTTAGGTCATTACATAATTTTTAATATTTTTATTTCTAATAGCTAAATGATATTTAAACATCAAATATCACTATACATGTATAACAATACCTCTCTATAGTAGCCATTAATTTTTTGAAAAAATGCTGCCACTATAGAGAGGTTTGACTGTACTTAGATTCGTGATCAGATACTTTTGTAGGCTCTATGTCCTTAGCTATGGGTGAGAACTCTTTACTTTCAGAAGGCTTAGTCAACAGATTAGTTCAGTTGTTCAGTTTACTAAATAAAGTTAGACTGAGGCCTTGTCCTGGTAAACAATACTCAAATATGACTAGAGTCTTCTTAGGTAGTTGATCAGTTAGTTCAGTTTTATTTAGATGACTTTATGTCTTAGTTTTAAAAGTGTATTTTTGCTTTGATTTTTAAATCTTAAATCTTATTACATGTTTTTTAGAGCTTCTGCTTATTCTTCAGTATCAGTTCTAGTAGTATGCCAGACCAAGGATACACTGGGGTCAGAAATGGCATTGGGTGCTACGCCTAGGGTGTAGGCTCAAAGCATCACAAAATTGGTATCAGACCACAAGGTTCAAGGGACTACTGATATTTAAGAAAAAATTTCTCATTCTTTCATACTCTAGCTAATGCAATAGAGTTGTGCAATAAGAAACTTATCCATATTCATTCGTTGCTCTAATTCCACTGACTATGCCTCATCTTTGAGGTGATATAAGTATTAAAGCTTAGATTCTTGTCGATGTGGTGCTTTTAGATATAGCGACTAGAAAATTTAAGAGACTATACAAGGGACTGAGAAGAGACTATTAGTGTATTTAAATCAATTGATTTGAAAGAATACACTCTTCTTTATATGAATCATGTATTTGAACCTATAGTAGGATTTGATCTCCAACCCTTTCAAAACCTTAATATGGATGACACCTTTATGTGGGAAAGTGTATATGTCAATGCTTGAGCAGTGTTGTCACCTGAGAGATAGTGTGATTGATGCTTAAAACACATTCATCAAGTGGTCAAGCAAAGTGCACATTTGTAAAGTAGCCTAGTATCACTTTATATAAGAGTAGAATGGATAAATTAAGCTAAAAGTAAGCTCTCCGTATCGATATATCATACAACATAATGGATATCTTGATCTAGATCTGATGCTTAGTAGAATTTTTGGATCATCACATGAATTAAATGGTAATATTCTATTATTCCTCTCTTTGTCGGAAGAGCTTCTTTCCAGAAATATGAAGTCAAAAGTGTAGTTGCCTAAAAGATGAGATAGTAATTAATTGAAGCAACTAGAGTCATGTATCCATTAAGTGAATAATGGGGTGACCATATGTAATGACCCAAATTCTCATTACGCTAAAAAAGGAGTAAAACCCTCGCAAAATTTTCCTTTAGACATTTTTTATGAAAATCAGGAGTGGTCTTGTGTTAGATGAATTTTGAGGGTGCACTTTTCTAAGGAAATCTCATATTAATATGAGTATTGATGGGGAATTTTTGACTTGATTTTTATATAGTGTACGAGTTTAGGAAGCCGTGACAACTTCTGGCATGTAAAATGGATTTATAGAACTCCAGTTATAGAGTTTACCGTGAAGGGATTGGTGTGCAATGTCGTATTTCAAGAGATGTTTTATGATATAGACCCAATTGAGGAGAGACCCTGAGCTTTTACCTCGAGACCGCTGTGATAGAAAAAGGAACCGCTATAGCGGTACCACTACAACAGTAAAAGTACAGCTGTAGCGGTGGCCACAACTTTGTTGCGAACTGCTGCAATGATAACATTATCGCTGCAGCGGTAAAATGCAGTTTTAACAGTTTTAAAAACCAGAAACACATTTTTCATTCCACTTTTCTGAAAAATGAACCAAAGCTCTAGGAAGGCGATTTTCTATAATTTTCTAGGGTTTTCATCTTTGGAGGTAGGATTCCTTAACATTCTAAACATGAATTACTTCTAGAATTGTTAGAAATTGCTAGAATCAACTTCATGGTAGAAATTAGGGTTTATCCCTAATTTATGAACTGAACTCAATTAATGGGAATGGGAGAAAAATCACTTGTTAATGATCCTAGGGTGTTATAAAATACTATTTGGAGTAGAATTGTTATTATTCATGCTAAATAAAATAGAATTCATGGGGTTTGAAGGGTACAAGATCCTAAGATGATGAACTAGGGCAAATTATGGCCAAAGTTTTTAATTATTGATCCCTAGTTGTTAAGACGGATGAAACGATTGAATTGGATATGTAAACTTATTGTTATAGATCAAGAACAAAGTGAAAGAGAAAGGAAAGGCAAGCTTGTGGGCTAAAAGTGATTTTGAGCAAGGAATCAAGGGAGGTTATGATTTATTTATAGTAATAGACTTGCTTGACTCTGTGCTTCTATATAAATTGAATATTTGTAATTGCTTTTGGGCACTACTTATGATTATTGATTGCATTGCATTCTCATACATCTTGCTGATGATGGTGATAATGTTAAAAAAATGAATTGATGATATTGATCATGATATTAAGATTATACTAATGATGATATTGATAATGAAATTGATGATGATAAGTTGATGATTGTGATAATGATATTGAGATCATTGTAAATTGATATATATTTATGGCATTGAGAAGAAAAAATGATGATGCATACATTATTCATACATACATTTATCATATGAATTGAATGTTCAGTTGTGATTATATGTTGCGGTGCAACTTATTGATGAAAATGACTAAGTGTAATATACATAATTATGAGTTTGTATCCCTTTTTAAAATGAAGTGTTATAAATGTTTTTGGTTGTCTTTGGTTATAAGTTCTATGATGATTGTTGTTACATGTATTTGGTTTGCTTATTTGTATGGTGTTGAGTTGAGTCGGCCTACGATGATTACCAGTACTTATTGATGTACTGATACTATCTGTGCTCTTTTTTATTTTGAGTGCAGAGCATGTTCCAGCATTTGAGATGAGACCTCGACTCTAGCCGGCAGCTCTGAAATTTGATTCAAGAGTGAGCACCATGTTTGGGCAACCATTGAGTCATCTGATTTTCATTCATATCCCTTGTTTTGGGACTCAGACATTCGTTATTCCTTTAGTATTTTGGATAATCTCTTAGTTATCATTTTGGATATTCTTAGTCCCAGGGATGTAATAGATAGAGAATTTCCACATTCTATTAGCTGTTTGATTATTTGATTTGGATTTGAAACTTTATTTCTTTAATAAATAACTAGGTTTTAGAACTTATTAATGATATGGATGGTGGAAAGTAAATGTTGACTGTTGAATTAGTTAGTGAGGGTTGGATTAAATGGTTCTCCTACCATAGTATTAGGTTGGGTGCCAATCATGACCGTTTGGGTAGTGACACCATGTCCTTAGGTGTTGACTAAGGAATAATAAGATTGTTTAGACTTTATGGTAGTACATTGAGAAGGGGTTGGGTGGTTATGATGACTTTGAATTATGTAACTGGACCAGGGAAGAAGTTCATTATAGCTAGTTATTGTGCTAGTAAATATCAAGTATAGAATGTGCATAGGAGGATAACGTAGTTAGAGCTAACAAATTTAGGCTATATTTTTTTAATTTTGAAAAAAGGGACCATGAAAATTGCATGGTTATGTATCTAGTTTGGGAAAAGGACGTATAATGAATGTATTAGGAATAGTAATATGTGAAAGGAGATTGTTCTTATAGGCTACAATTATATAGTTTATGTGACTAAGATTGACTATTTTTCGTTAACTCTGAATGGATAGTGTTTCCTTGATTTGTGCCTAGTAGCTGTAAGCTTGTGCAGTATAACAAAGTTCTGTTGCTATCCATTCTTAGTACTGGACACTAAACTTAAACTTTAGATGACCATCGTGGTGAAAATAATGATTGTATGAAGGTGATAATGCTAGTTTTGTGGAATTTATCTAGTAGGCTTGATATACCATATGCAGAAACTTAAGTTGATAACTTATGACAAGAGTGAAGGTGTAATCATGAAATATATATTTATGTGAACTCTTGATAAATAAGTGAATGGAGGCCAAGTCATTTGATAAAGAAGAAGAGCCTTGAGTGCTAGAAAGAAAGATGTGTACCAAGATAGTATGTTGTTACATGATATTCTAATCTCGTAAAATGCTATGTGCACCTAGTGTAGTATTCTTGAGTTGCGAAGTGTACAAAATTCTAGGTATATATTATATGGTGTCCCAAAGAGCTAAATTAAGGGATTATAGATAGACAATATTAAGTATCTTAGTATAGTTTTAATCCTTTTGAATTGGGTGGATAGAAATTTAGAGGTTTGATGTTAGTAGGCTAATAAGAAGAGACCCGATTGTTAAGTGTTAGAGAAAGTTAAGAGATAATTTAGAAGGAAATCCTAGCAAGAATTTAGGTATGTACAGATATGGTCTACAAGGGAGATTTTAACATTCATGTGTATAGTGATACACGACCATGCAGAGTTATTCAATTATAACCCAATTTAGGGAGGAGGTCCACAGACCTAGAATGTCAACTTTTGAGCTAAAGGGGAGATGATAGGATAAAAGACCAAGAAAAGTCTTGAGAATCAAATAGAAAAAGGTTCCAAGAAAGGTAATGATGGTCAACAATTCATTCTCATCCTTGCATATTCATTGTACTTTAGTATAGATGACACTCTATGCATGTCTTACGTATTTGGTGACATTCCCATGACTTAGGTTCATGCACTTCGTACAGATTCATGTTCATGCTCAACTCCAAAAATGAGAAGCACTTGTTTCACTCACTGATCCTAGTCTTACTCTATGATTCTATTAATTCAAGCCTTATGTTATATAGCTCATAATATATATAAACTCATGTTTTACAGTATGCCCAGTCCTATAAACTCATGATATGGCCTTAATGTCTAGTGAAATCATGCTACGCCATGTATATGCTAAGATCAGATTTCTTGAATAATTCATGCTTATGATTTCCTTACTCTAAGCCCTTTGTACATCCATTTATGAGTAGGAGGGATGTTTATGTAATGTCAATGCGTAAATGACTCTCTATTCATGCTTTATATGTTTGGTACATGATATACTTATGCCTATTTTAGTTAACTCCTCCGGCCTCATCTTGAGTGGCAAGGTCACGATAAGTATAAGTCATGATTGAATTGTACCTTCTTATTTCTACTTCTCATGCTCTATTCCTTCAGTGATCCTCCTTATGACTTGATAGATGATAGTGAAATAAGCTAGGTAAGGGAAAAATGGGTGAGAATATATACTTTTTTTGATGATGATTGTGTGGTGCTTGTTCCATCTAAGATTATAAGTATGGATAAAGCGTGAGATAAGGATTAGGCATGTGAAATTGTTAGATGGGAATATATGGTGTGTCTCCTTGTAGAATTTCATGAAGTTGTGGGTTGTAACGATGCCAAGGAAGATGGGAAAATTATTAGATAGTTTTAGATACAAAGAAGCCATGAAGTGATTATAGTGATAGGCTTAAATGTTGTGTTTATATACATGTGGATAATTTCATTATGTGACTATTTACTTCTTGATTAGAGCTTGAAGTTGGTTAATTTTTGTGATAAGAAGAAGCAGTATTCTTAGGGATAACTCTAGATGCACAAGAGAGTTTATCGAGTTTTAGAACAAACCTAATAGCAAATCAACAAAAAAGATCAATGATCCTAAGAAAAATTAAAATATAGGATCCTGTAATTCAGACTAGTATAATTTCTTTAGGTGTAAGAACTTTGTGCCTTTGAGTTAGACTTGAACATGGTAACGACATGCAGTTAGATTTAGATTTTAGTAGCTGTGTGTGCAAATGTGAGAATTATAAGTTGTAAATGATGAAGTGTGGTATTTAGAGAAGAAAACATAGTTGAGTAGTGTTTAAGCTTAAAGGTTGCCAGTCATATCGCTTAAAGCAAAAAATCTTATTTTTACTCTATGACTAACAAACTCATGTTCCATTTCTTGTAGCTTCAAACTGATTAAAACTTATGTCCAAGTCTATGTCATCTCATTCATGTTCTATAAACCCAGGTCAGATGACTAAGATATTCAGGCTTTGTTAATGTTTCATATCTAGACGTTTCATGTGACTAGTTCATATGATTGTTTTCCTCAGAATTCTATAAAACTCCCCAGGAGGATGGTGCCTATGATGATCAATGAAGACTACGGTAAGTTTTAGGAGAGATTCCCTTTTCATGCTTTAAGAGGCCAATAGGGGCAAAGTCCATGTTCCTATGTAGTTCTTCATGTCTATGTGCCTTTTTATGTCCTATGAGACTCATGATACTATTCCTCATGATAGTGTTTCTAGTCAGCTGATAACCATTTAAATATTGAGTTAGTATAGTACATAAAAAAAAAAACTCTACCAAGACTTTTAGAAGATTTCAAAGGTAGATTCTATTTATATCCATGACCATCAGTTGACAATTAATGATACCAAGGGGGAGATATTATAACACCTTAAACTTTTGAGCAAAAATTTGAATTGTTCTAGGTATACATTTTGATCCGAATACAATGAGTTTTTATTTGTACCAAGGTGAAAAGGTAAATTCTTAAGTGTGGGAAGTGTATTGGATGTGAATCAAGGTCATAAGAACCTCTAGGACAAAGTTGAGTTGAAAGCTTCCCTACTAATTAAGTTTTCATATACGTTTTTACTAGGTTCAACTTCAAATAAGAGTTTCTCCTATAATATAAAGAGTTAAGTGGCCCATTACCTACCAAATTAAATATTTTTGAGTTTAGTTTCCAATGCTGTTAATCTTTCGAAAATCCAAGTCCATATCAAGAAATTTTGGTCATATAGTGAAGCACTATCAAACAATCACAACCGAGCCAGAATTCAAGTGAATTCACAATCCAGTTGATGGTTCGTAAGGGGATTTGACTTTATGTAGGATGGACCATACTTTTTAGAAAGTTAGTGGGAAGTTTACAAGGTTTATTAAGGCCTATATTATGGATCATACATCAGTTTTAGAGTTTGTACACCATGTATGCGGTCCGTATATATATATATATTGTCTGTATATCATTTTTTATATCTTATTAAAATGCGATTTTGATTTTTTTCTCACTTTGTCAGACACTAAAATCCCTCAAGATCTTTGTTCAATCCTCTTAAGGGTAGGTAAGTATTACTCATTATCTTACAACATAAATCTAAGAACTTCTACAAGATTCTAACATCAAATCATCATTTTATCTCTAGTTACATCAACAACTCACTTCTAGGGTTAAAAACTTGATTTTGAGCAAGACCTATCATCTATCAAAGAGATTATTCTACCCTCCACATCAAGATAATCATACTCTCATAATTTTTAATTTATTCTAATGCATGATTATTAATCCTAAGCAAGAATCTACTATCAAAACCTAGGGTTTTCAAGAAAACACATCTCAATGATTCAAAATGGGTTCTTGTGCTCCTTCTCCTTCTATGATCATATTTTTTGTAGACATTTAGAGAAATTTAAGGTATGTAAGGCTAATCTTTAGTTGAAAACCATGTTATTCCCCACAAGAATGTTTTCAATATTCCATTTCATTCACGAATCAAGTTAGGATTTTGAATCAAATCCTAAAAGTCTAGTTTCATTATCTCTTGATGAGAATCCTTGAATCCTCCATGGAAACACTAGAAATCGTAGAAGTTAAATTTATATCTTTATTTTTGTATCTTAATAATTGTTCATGGTGTCTATTTTGAATCTTATGAATTTGTCTTAAGCTTATGAGGTTTATCACACGTTTTACTGAAGTTATCTTATGTTTCATGTGAAAATCTATTTATAATTTTGAAAATATTCTTCGTGAAAGCTTACAAATCACTCCTCTATTGTTTATAGGTTTTGAAAGAAAATGTCTTTTATCTTGAAATCTCAGACTTGCATGTTTGCGTATGATCTTGAGCGAAGGCTCACCAGCAGTCTAAATTTATGATATGATTTTTAGAAAAGGCTCACCTACAATATATTTTCTAATATGATTTTGACCAAAGGTTCACCAGCAGTATATTTTCATGATATGATTTTGAGCAAAGACTCACTAACAGTATACTTTCATGATATGAAATTGAGCCAAGGCTACACAATATTATTAATAGATTACCTTAAAAAGGTAACAATATGAGTATATATATGTTTTGGGATGATTATTTAACACCGGGAAGGGTATGGGTTCAAATAACATATGTCTTGAAACTGCATATGCCAACATAGGATAAAATCGTGTCGTTGGTTCAGGCGACTCCTATTTAAGCCCCTGGTAAGGGCTAAATAAGGATCCACATTTCAGTTACTTCCTATGCCCCTTAAAGGTATAGAATAGCCCTCCCAACCAGATCAGAGGTTGGAAATGATAAGCTCACGTGATGTATGTCAGTTATAAGACACTCCCCTATTAAAAAACTATGTATTTTTATTTAAGATTATTTATAGCACCAGGCCACCAGTTTCGAAATATATTTTATGATATCTTGCATACAACTTACTTATTTCATTTAGATATTGAGTTAGTCCATTACACAAAAAAACTCTACCAAGACTTTTAGAAGATTTCAGAGTTAGATTCTATTTATGTTCATGACTGTCATTTGACAATTAATGATACCAAGGGAGAGATATTGTAACGCCTTGAAGTTTTGGGCTAAGATTTGAACTGTTCTAGGTATATATTTAGATCCGAACACGATGAGTTTTTATTTGTGCCTAGGTGTAAGGGCTCAGTATGGATCCACAGTTCAATTACTTCATATGCCCCTTCAAGGTATAGAATAGCTCTCCTAATCGGGTCAGGGATTGAAAATCATAAGCTCACGTGATGTATGTCGGTTATAGAAAATTCCCATATCAGAAAACTATTTATTTTATTTAAGTATTATTTATAGCACAAGGCCACCAGTTTATAAAGATATTTTATTATATCTTGCATACAACTTACTTACTTCATTATTTTAGTTATATTAATGGTTCAGACCTTCATATTTTCTATGATTTAGTTATTAAGTCTAGTCTGTAGTTCAGTCATTCAATTTAGTCCATAATTCCATCATTCAGTTTATTCCTCAGTCATACAGTTTTAGCTCTTGACTCAAATAGTCAGGTATTCAATTTTGCCTTATTATTTAGCTATAAAGTTAATGCTATGCTTCAATATACAATTTTTATCATGAACTAGTTATTTAGCTTCCTTATGGTTAAGATAATTAGTATGTTTATTGTTTTACTGTTTAATTAATTCATGTCCTTGCTGTCTATATCATACTCATGTCTAGTTATTCAATTTATTAGATATTGTGTTGTTTCACTTCTTTATTATATATCATACATTTCATGTGCTTATGCAATTTAGTGCTGTATCATTTTATGATACAAAATCAGGTACTTAGATTTGTGATCAGATACTTCAGTAGGCTCTATCTCCTCAGCTATGATTGAACCCTTTTTAATTTTGGAGGGCTTAGTCAGTATATTAGTTCAATAGTTAAATAGTTTAGTTCTACTAATTAAAGGTAGATCAGGGCCTTGTCTCGGTAGACAATACTCTTACATGACTAGAGGCTTCGTATACAATCAGTTGATCAGTTAGTTTAGTTATATTTAGTTTTTAGTGGACTTTATCTCTTAGTTTATAGAAGTATATTGTAACACCCCGTACCTTCCCGACCCTACTTGACAACTTTGAACAATGTTTACGTAGGTGTATAGAGCCATAAGTATGTATTTTGTAGTGTCATTGATGCAATATTTGATATTGGGCCTAGTACATGTGGTTAGACCTTTGTAGTGGGTGGCGTTTGTGACTTTGTGGAGCATTTGTGGGGTGAAAAATTAAGGTTTAAGGGATATCCAAGCAAAGAATCTTAAAGATAAGAGGTAAGCAAAAGGTTGTGACCTGAAAGATCTAACTAAATCCGCAAAGAAAAGCCAAAATCAAAAATTTGGCATGGGGCGCTGCAGCCAAATTTTTGTTTGTACAGGCAGCAAAGGGGCGTGCCACGCTGCTTGCCGGGGTTGTTTTCGCCAAAATTTTTCTTCGACTATTATGATGTATATAAGACCTTTGAGTCATGGTATCATTACTCCATCATAGTAGGACTATTCTTAACCACGTTTAGCACCCGAGTTGGGGTTAATTCTTCGGCACAAGTATTTTAACAAATTATGTTCACATAAGCCATGAGCGACTAGAATTTCTATTTTTGCGATTGAGGCTACGAATGGGAATCTCATACGTGAATGTTGTCGTGAAAATTATGGAATTAATTAAGCATGAGATATATGATGGATTACACATTGATTTTAGTGGGCTAAGATAATATGTGTTAATGGGCCAATTTGAGGCCCAAAATGGAGCCAAAATGCAAGGCCCAAAGGAAAAAAAAAGACCCATTCTTCCATTGACCAAATGGACATTGCATTAAATGCCAAGAGTTGGCTAAGGATGACCCCAAGGACTATATAAAGGCAAAGAAATCATATTTTTAATTCCACAACTCACACATATTTTTCTAGACAATTCTCCAAGAGATATTTTGCATATTCTTCAAACCCTACGCCATCTTTTGGGACAAGATCACTCATTTGAAAGTTTGGGTAAGTGATTATTCTTATGGATTAAAATATTATATGCATGGGAGAGCATGTATATCATGATGGTTATGTCTAAAACTGTAAATGGTGCACTTTTGTGTTTTTGAAAAAGACGTGTCATCTTTGTGAATTAAACTTGAAAGGTGACTTGTGGTTTTGATGAAAGTGCATGGTATGGATGAAATATCAATATGTATGGTGTGATTATGTTTCTAAACTTGTTATTTTTCTATAAGTGTAAATTATGGGATTTTCGCCGATATGTTGTTATGAGACGTATTGAGGTGACTTGATGGAGTAATTGTGATGTTGTGTTGATGGAGGAGTGGAAAGTATGAACTTGGAGTGACATGCTATTGGTTTCTCATGTATTGGTCAATGTATGGAATATTGTGGGATTGTTGGTATGATAATTTTATAAATGGTATTGTCAAGGGGGAAATGACATTTTTAAAGGCAAACATGAAACTTATTATCGTTATATGCATTTGTAAAGTATTTGGGGGTTACTGTAAACTCCGTTATGTACTTGTGTTGTAGAGTGAAACATTAGGAAGGATATGGACTATTGTATTCACGTAGAGGATTGTATATTCGTATTGGGAAGATAAGGTATGTAAGGTTACTCTTTTCGTATCCTTCTGCAGCATATTGTTTACATTGACATTGGGCTTGTTCAATTCCGAGGGGTTTTGGAGTATATCAATTCAGGTTGACATATATTGTTATTCACATGTGTCCTATTCTTAGATGAATTATGATTCTCTTATCTCTTATTCATTGACTGAAGTTCCAAAGCTATCATAATGTTGTAATTTCTAAAAGAACTATCTCAAAGAGAGTAAGATGTAAAGAGAATCTATTTATTTTTGATTAGCATTTTCCAATCATGTCATGTTCCAAAGTCCAATAATATGATGATTAGCTTTGTACCAATCTCTCACAAATAAAAGTACCAATCTCACAAAAGTAATGAAGGAAGTAATGTGTAAGCTAATGTATCTATCCCTCACAAGTAAGTAAAGGTATCAATCTTACAAGAGTAAAGACGTGAAGTAATGTATGCATGTGTTTCAAGTTCAAGAATGTTTCAATCACCAAGGTATCACTTTTAGGATGAAAGAAAGAGTAATGAAAGAAAGAAGTAATGTTTAATTGATGAGTATTCTTGGGTGGTATCCCAGGGGTGGAAGAAACACCTAGCATGGGTCGATCCCAATATATCATAAAGACATCCCAGGGGTCAAAGTACCTAGCATGGGTTAATATAACATCCCAGGGGCGACACGAAAGCCTAGCATGGGTTAATATAATATCCCAGGGGTCAAAGTACCTAGCATGGGTTAATAATATCCCAGGGGCGATGCGAAAGCCTAGCATGGGTTAATATAACATCCCAGGGGTCAAAGTACCTAGCATGGGTTAATCTTATCCAGGGGCGATCGAACAACCTAGCATGGGTAGAACAATAAAGATGACTAAATGTGAATGCAAAAGAAGTAAAAAATGTTATGTACATGGTTCCTCACATATAGAAAGATGGTTTATTCACATTGACTATTTCTCTTAAATTGACTCTATTGTTGTTATTATGTATGATACAGTTCTTATGAGCCTTGCATACTCAGTACATTCTTCGTACTGACCCCTTTTGGGGGACTTACTTTAATTACTGCAGGCGCAGGTGCTAGTAGACCTCCTCTGTAGGCTGTGGATCATTTGCAGATTTTTGGTGAGCTCAAGTTGGCTCGGGGCTTTTCGAGTCACAGTTGTATATTTGTTTTGATGTTCTAAATTTTGTATACAGCGGGGACTTGTCCCGACTTTAATTTGGTCTTGTAGATGCATCTGTTAGATGCTTTTGTAGACATATGTGGGTATATGAATCTAAAAGATGCATGTCTGTTTTGACTTGATGGCCCCAACGGCCAAGTTTTATATATATATGGCATATGTTTCCATGTCCATGACTTCCGCATAGTTGCATGAGGTATAATAAGATTCATACGAGGATATGCATACAAATGTACATGAGCAAAAATTGGTTCTCTCGGGCCATATCGGCTTTGGGTGCCAGTCCGCCTCAATGGGATTTGGGGCGTGACAAAAATGGTATCAGAGCAGGTCGTCCTAAGGGTGTCTACAAAGCCGTGTCTAAATAGAGTCTTGCTTATGGATGTGTTGTGCACCACATTTATAAGTAGGAGGCTACGGGACATTTAGGAGTTGTTTCTTTTCTTCATTCTTGATCGTGCAATAGAGCTAATGTTGTAAGTGGAATCGTATCTGATCATTGACTGCCAATGACAAGAAGAGGTAGAGGCAAAGGTAAGCAAGTGGATAGGCTGGCCGGTGAAGGCACAAGTAAATCACCACCAAACCAAGCTAGTCAAGGTGGAGCTGACGCTAAAATTGCATCGTAGTCTTCCTCTACTTTTCCAATTCCAGAAGAGCCAAGAGGTAGAGAAGTACTTGCAGAACCGCCTATGAATGTCACTGATCAGGATTTAAGAAATGTAATACACATGTTGACTCAGTTAGTGGCTGCACAAACACAGGGACGAACTGGTCCAATGGTAAATGAAGATGACGCGGCTAGAGTAGCTAGTCGGCGGACACAGGACTTTCTAAAATTAGACCCTCCCATATTCACAGGGTCAGACCCAAAAGCAGATCCACAGGACTTTATGGACCAAATTCAAAGGGCCTTAGATGTTATGCACGTAACAGGTGTAGAGACAGTTGAGCTAGTAGCCTATAGATTGAAGGGTGAGGCCATATTATGGTATGAGGACTGTAAAAGATCAAGAGGTATTGATGCACTCCCAGCTGGTTGGGAAGAATTTAAAATGGCATTCCTTGATCATTACCTCCCATATGAGATCCAGGAGGCACGTACAGACCAATTTCTAAATTTGTTTCAAGGAAATATAAGTGTGAGAGAATACAATTTGCATTTTAACTCTTTGGCTCGATATGCTCCAAATGTAGTGGCCACAATGACAGATAGAGTTCATCGATATGTGGACAGATTGGAGCCAAACTTGGTGAGGGACTGCACTAGTGCAGCATTGAACAGAGATATGGACATCGCCAAAATTCAGGCTTTTGCACAGAAAATGGAGGATCAAAGGCAAAGAAGAAGGACTCAAAAATCTGAGGAAGGTTCATTAAAAAGGGCTAGACCTATGGGGCAGTCTATGGTGTCCCCGGGAGAATCTAGATCTCAAATGTTACCACCTAGACCCTCATTCTCTTATTCCACAACAGGCACTCAACCCCAATTCTGAGGGTTTAGGGGTAATCAATCTGGACAGAGTAGTAGAGTGCAAGGTTCACAGACAGTAAAATTTTCTCGTCCTCTGTGTCAGCGTTGTAGAAGGTATCATTTAGGTGAATGCCGATTGGTGACAAATACTTGTGTTTGGTGTGGCACAGTAGGGCATATAATGAGAGTATGCCCACAAAGGGGTGCGAGTGGTATAGCATGACCTACGGGATCAACCGTTGCATCATCAGCATCGATTCCTTCCCCAGGCAGAGGTGTTCAGCCTATTGGTCGTGGTAGAGATATTAGAGGAGCAACTAGTTCCAGTGGAGCCCAAAATTGTACCTATGCTCTAGTGGACCGGCAGAATGCGGAGGCATCTCCTGATGAAGATACAGGTATACTATCTATATTTTCGAATGATACATATACCCTATCATATGTCACTCCATTGATTACTATGAAATCTAATGGGACACCGGGGTCATTAGTTAAGTCAATTGACATATCTACACCTGGTGGTGAATTTATTAGAGTTAAAGACACATATTGTAATGGTATAGTAGATGTTCGTAATCACAGATGATGAAGTTCTCTGAAAAGCGTTACTCATGAAAGGGGTAATGGGATTTGGAAAGAAAGGAAAAATTGGCCCTATACAACAAGCCATGTGAAATTGTCGGAAGTGCATAAGAGTTCCATTTCGTATTGCTCCCATGGTAAATGTGTAAATCACAGAGGATCTCACTAGGAAGAGCTACCTATTGCTATTCTAGATCGACAAGTAAAGAGGGTAAGAAATAAGGACGTAACATCCGTAAAAGTTCTTTAGAGAAATCAACAAATCGAAGAGATCACCTGGGAAGCTGAAGAAATGATGAAATCAAAGTACCCATATTTGTTTCAAACGGAATAAAAAGTTCAAAGTGCAGGAGTGGAGAAAGAATAAGTAAGTATCTATGAGAGTATATGTATAGAGATGCTAATATAGAGATGCATTTGTTGTACATGAGACGATGTTGTTAACATTCGAGGACGAATGTTCCTAAGGGGGGGGGGGAGAATGTAACACCCCGTACCTTCCCAACCCTACTTGACAACTTTGAACAATGTTTACTTAGGTGTCGAGAGCCATAAGTATGTATTTTGTAGTGTCATTGATGCAATATTTGATATTGGGCCTAGTACCTGTGGTTAGACCTTTGTAGTGGGTGTCGTTTGTGACTTTGTGGAGCATTTGTGGGGTGAAAAATTGAGGTTTAAGGGACATCCAAGCAAATAATCTTAAAGCTAAGAGGTAAGCAAAAGGTTGGGACTTGAAAGATCCAACCAAATTCGCAAAGAAAAGCCAAAATCAAAAATTTGGCATGGGGCGCTGCAGAGGGCGTGCAAGTCCGCTCTGGCCCAAATTTTTGTTTGCACAGGCAGCAAAGGGGTGTGCCAAGCGGCGTGCCGGGGTTGTTTTTGTCAAAATTTTTCTTTGACTATTATGATGTATATAAGACCTTTGAGACATGGTATTATTACTCCATCATAGTAGGACTATTCTTAACCACGTTTAGCACCTGAGTTGGGGTTAATTCTTCGTCACAAGTATTTTAACAAATTATGTTCACATAAGCCATGAGCGACTAGAATTTCTATTTTGGCAATTGAGGCTACGAATGGAAATCTCATACGTGAATGTTGTCGTAACAATTATGGAATTAATTAAACATGAGATATATGATGGATTACACATTGATTTTAGTGGGCTAAGATAATATGTGTTAATGGGCCAATTTGAGGCCCAAAATGGAGCCAAAATGCAAGGCCCAAAGGAAAAAAAAAGACCCATTCTTCCATTGACCAAATGGACATTGCATTAAATGCCAAGAGTTGGCTAAGGATGACCCCAAGGACTATATAAAGGCAAAGAAATCATATTTTTAATTCCACAACTCACACATGTTTTTCTAGACAATTCTCCAAGAGATATTTTGCATATTCTTCAAACCCTACGCCATCTTTTGGGACAAGATCACTCATTTTCATGTTTGGGTAAGTGATTATTCTTATGGATTAAAATATTATATGCATGGGAGAGCATGTAGATCATGATGGTTATGTCTAAAAGTGTAAGTTGTGCACTTTTGTGTTTTTGAAAAAGATGTGTCATCTTTGTGAATTAAACTTGAAAGGTGACTTGTGGTTTTGATGAAAGTGCATGGTATGGATGAAATATCAATATGTATGGTGTGATTATGTTTCTAAACTTGTTATTTTTCTATAAGTGTAAATTATGGGATTTTCGCCGATATGTTGTTATGAGACGTATTGAGGTGACTTGATGGAGTAATTGTGATGTTGTGTTGATGGAGGAGTGGAAAGTATGAACTTGGAGTGACATGCTATTGGTTTCTCATGTATTGGTCAATGTACGGAATATTGTGGGATTGTTGCTATGATAATTTCATAAATGGTATTGTCAAGGGGGAAATGACATTTTTAAAGGCAAACATGAAACTCATTATCGTTATATGCATTTGTAAGGTATTTGGGGGTTAGTGTAAACTCCATTATGTACTTGTGTTGTAGAGTGAAATATAAGGAAGGAGCTGGACTATTGTATTCAAGTATAGGATTGTATATTCGTATTGTGAAGATAAGGTATGTAAGGTTACTCTTTTCGTATCCTTCTGCAGCATATTGTTTATATTGACATTGGGCTTGTTCAATTCCGAGGAGTTTTGGAGTATATCAATTCAGGTTGACATATATTGTTATTCACATGTGTCCTATTCTTAGATGAATTATGATTCACTTATCTCGTATTCATTGACTAAAGTTCCAAAGCTGTCATAATGCTGTAATTTCTAAAAGAACTATCTCAAAGAGAGTAAGATGTAAAGAGAATCTATTTATTTTTGATTAGCATTTTCCAATCATGTCATGTTCCAAAGTCCAATAATATGATGATTAGCTTTGTACCAATCTCTCACAAATAAAAGTACCAATCTCACAAAAGTAATGAAGGAAGTAATGTGTAAGCTAATGTATCTATCTCTCACAAGTAAGTAAAGGTATCAATCTTACAAGAGTAAAGACGTGAAGTAATGTATGCATGTGTTTCAAGTTCAAGAATGTTTCAATCACCAAGGTATCACTTTTAGGATGAAAGAAAGAGTAATGAAAGAAAGAAGTAATGTTTAATTGATGAGTATTCTTGGGTGGTATCCCAGGGGTGGAAGAAACACCTAGCATGGGTCGGTCCCAATATATCATAAAGACATCCCAGGGGTCAAAGTACCTAGCATGGGTTAATATAACATCCCAGGGATCAAAGTACCTAGCATGGGTTAATAACATCCCAGGGGCAATTCGAGAGCCTAACATGGGTTAATATAACATCCTAGGGGTCCAAGTACCTAGCATGGGTTAATATCATCCCAGGGGCAACAGAAAAGCCTAGCATGGGTAGAACTATAAAGATGAATAAATGTGAATGCAAGAAAAGTAAAGAATTTAATGTACATGGTTCCTCACATACAGAAAGATGGTTTATTCACATTGACTATTTATCTTATATTGACTCTATTGTTGTTATTATGTATGATACAGTTCTTATGGGCCTTGCATACTCAGTACATTCTTCGTACTGACCCCTCTTGGGGGACTTGCTTTAATTGCTGTAGGTGCAGGTGCTAGTAGACCTCCTCTGTAGGCTGTGGATCATTTGCAGATTTTTGGTGAGCTCCAGTTGGTTCGGGGCTTTTCGAGTCACAGTTGTATATTTGTTTTGATGTTGTAAATGTTGTATAAAGCAGGGACTTGTCCCGACTTTAAATTGGTCTTGTAGATGCATCTGTTAGAGGCTTTTGTAGACATATGTGGGTATATGAATGTAAGAGATGAATGTTCATTTTGACTTGATGGCCCTAACGGCCAAGTTATATATATATATATATATATATATGGCATATGTTTCCATGTCCATGACTTCCGCATAGTTGCATGAGGTATAATAAGATTCATACGAGGATATGCATACGAATGTACATGAGCAAAGATTGGTTCTCTCGAGCTATATCGTCTTCGGGTGTCGGTCCGCTTCAATGCGATTTAGGGCGTGACATATATATTTGCGCCAAGTTTTAAAGCTTAAGTCTTATTACATGTTTTTTAGAGCATATGTTTATCCTTCAGCTCAATTCTAGTAGTATGCCTGACAAAGGGTATGCTTAGGTCAGCAATGATATCGGATATGGCCATGACCAACATGTAGGCATGGGGCATGATAGGTTCATATATCCAGAACTAGTTTAGATCAGATCCCAATGCTACTATCATGCAGCGATCAACCACAACAATTTCATAAGCCATTCAGGTTTTTAAAATTCTTGACTGAACATGCAGATAATTTAGAGGTGGTGAAGGAAAGTTGGGTTGTGGACAACATAGTCCCTTTTATAGCTCGAAAATGTGAGCTAATGTATGTAAAAATAGTTGTATCCAAATTGAGTAGAGATACTTATGGGGATATTTCCAAACAGATTACTTTTAGAGATGATATTTTCAAAATTAAAGAAGCACCTTTTGAAGAGTTCCCTACTGAAGAAAATAAAATAGTACGATAACATGCTCAAGCATAAATGAAACACTACTTACATTATGAAGAGTTGTAGAAGTAGAAGACTAGCATTAGCAGGTTCTCAAAAGGAGACATGAACACAAGGTTTTTTATATCCTAGTTAATGGAAGGAAGAAAAGGTTGCAGTTATAGAGAATACATAATTCAAACGAGACTGGCTAAAGGAGGTGGATACTAGATTGTTATTGAAGATATGACATTTTATTCGAGATAATTCACTTTAGTATCAGAAACTATGGAATTCTCCTTGCTAAATCATATACCTAAAAAGGATAAGTAGTCAATTTTCAACTCAACAGAGTTCCTGATGTGGTAAAGTTAAAGAAGATTGTATTTGAACTAGTTGGGGATAGTTCAAGTAGTCTAGATGGCCTAAATTAGAATTCTATCACATTGAAATAACTAGTTGGATGAGGTCTTCCTTGCATGGTGAAGGCTTTTTATGATGGACAGACTGTTATCTGATCTACCACATATACCAACCTTTTATTTCTTCCAAAGAAAGAAAGAGATACTATCTTTTTAGAAATAAAACCTACCACTCTTAACAACCTTATAAATAATGTAATCTCTAGAATCATTCTTATTAGACTGGAATCAATAATGCCATCTCTCATCTCAAAGAACCAATATAGTTTTATGAATGAGAGAGTATTATAGAGAATGTCATGTTAGCCTAGGAAGTGGTAACTAGTTATCAAAAAAAGAGGGAAACCTACTAATATTGTGATCAAGATTGACATGGCTAAGGCCTATGTTAGGGTCTCTTAGACTTCTCCATGAGTGTTCTAAGAAAGATGGGGTTCTCTTAAATGTCCCTAGATTAGATTTGGAGACTTATAACCAACAAGTTGTACTTTGTCCTTCTTATTGGACAAGTCTATGGATTTTTTTCATACTATAAGGGGAGTAAAGCAGGGTGACCCTTGTCTCTGGTTCTTTTTATTCTATTAGCAAAAGTTTATCCAGATCTCTGAATGTATTATTTAAAAACAACCAATTCAGAGGATTTGGAATGCCTAAGTTGAGCTTTAATTTGAATCATCAGACTTATGTAGTTAAAATAATTATATTAACATCAACAGAGAAGGAATCATTGAATATTGTGATAAATATGTTAAGAAAATATGTGAGTTTCTAGGAAGAAGATTAACAAAGAGTAGAGTTCTAATTATATGTATCATAAGGTTGCTAGTAATATCATTCAAACATGTTGCTAACACCATTGGATTCACAAAAAGGTAATTTTCAATTAATTATCTAGGTTGTCCTATCTTCCAAGGCAAGAAGAGTAAAACCCTCTATAATGATATGCTAAAGAAAGTGAGAAATAAGTTGTAAGCCTAGAAAGGGAAATTACTATCATATAGGGGTAAAGAGATACTTATTTCAAATGTTCTACAAAGCATGCATAATTAAATCATGTCCGTTGCGAGCCCTCCAAAATATGTACTTCATGGTCTCCATAAATTAATAGGTAGATTTTTCTAAAATAACAAAGAAGAAGGAAGAAGCAAACACGGGGTTGCATGCCTTAAGTTATGCTTGAGCAAGCAAGAAGGAGAACTAGCATTTAGGTCCCTTTTTTGATGAGTCCAAAGCTTTGGTCGCAAACTTTAATGTAGATTCAGAACAGGCAATTCATTGCAGTCTAATTACATATGGAACAAATACTACAAGAAGCAGTATCCTCTAATAGTAGAATGCCATAAAGGATTAGAGGTTTGGAAGATGATGCTAGAAGCAAGATATGGTGGGAAACTAAATATGGATATGCTAATGTGTGGTTTGAAAACTAGACTAGATTAGGAGCTTTAAACTATGAATCCCTTTTAACATAGGTTTTGGTAGGTCTATTAAAGATCTTAGTGAACCCATGGAGCATGGAGATTGGAATTTAGATAAGTTGCAAGAATATCTGCCACAAAAAAATGCTGAACTTACCCAAAAGAATTTAAACTTAACAAGAGAGAATGAAGAGTGGGATACTCCATGGTGGATTTCAAGAAAGTTAGACAGACTTAGTATAAAGAGTGTATAATACATAATCTAACAGAGAAGAGAAAAAACACCACTACAATGATATATGGATAAAAAAGGTGCCTTTGAAAGTCTCATTCTTCATATGGAGACTTTGTATGGGGATTGCTATGTGTCTAAATGTTTTTGTTGTAATAAATCATTCCAGGAAACTACAAACCATCTTTTCATTACCTGTAACTTTGCTAGGAGAGTGTGAACTATGGTTGCAGCAGGAACATGGTTGAATGGGTTTTTTCTCCAACTTTATCAAATAGTTCACAAATGGTGGGAGGCAGATTTCTCATCCAAACTGAGACTTTTATTCAGGGAAATTTCCACATTCATTTGGTTGCAGCTTTGGAAGAAGAGAAATTGCATTTAGTATGGAGGTAATATGTCACTCTATAGGGTAATACATGAGGTTAAAATGAACCTTTTTCTACTAGCTAGAACTAGATATGCTTGGCTACAAAATATTCCTACTAAATGAGTCAACCTGGTTCATTTTCTAGAAAGTTACATTCCCTAGCTAAACTATAAAGTGGTTCAATTGAGGGGACCTAAAGTAAATAGTTTCAAGTGTAACACAGATGGTGCTTCTAAAGAGAACCCTAGGTCTAGTGCTATTGCCTACTATGTTAGAAACTGGAAAGAAAATTTCATACATACTGTAACTAAAGGGATATAGGATGGAACCAGTAGAAGTGAAAATACTCAGGTTTGGCCTAAAAGTTCATATCTCTAATCACCTTGTTCCATCGGTGATGACAACAAATTCATTTGACCTGAAAAACATGTTTGATAGGATCTGGGATGTTCCATAGAGCATAGGAATGTTGGTTAAGGACATTAATAAATCAGGGGAGACAAAGAAGTCTTTGTAGTACATGTGCTAAGAGAAAGAAATTAGATGGTTGATTATTTAACTAACCAAGTTTCTAATTTTGAAGGTATAAAAGAATTCTCATCATACAACAACAAAAGGAAAAATCATTATCAATATATATAAAACATAAGTTCCTAGCCTATGAATTAGAAAAGTTCAAAATCAACAATCTATAGATACAAGACAAATATCAAGGGGTAACAATCAAGAAAATGACATAGATTATTCGTAATACAGAGTCAATAAAATAAACATAGATACATGCTATCAATTAATAATATAGAAGAGGTCAATTAGTACAGATAAGATATCTACTGAATGTAATATACTTTATAGAGGTCTTATTCTTATTTGAAGCTTGAAAAATCAGATAATAAAGCTTTTCAGTTGTGTGGTATTAGTCTTTCTCAGAGGCTCAAACTATTTGAAAAAATGAATTAGATAGTTTTTTAGGTAACAAATAGAAATAAGACTACCTTGAAGACTTGAGTATGAATCTACCAAAGATAACATAGATTTGGAAAATGAGGTAACAAAAAGATAGTAGCAGATTTTTTTGGTTTCAACTTTATGACACCTGGTGAGAGCTTTAAAGTGTCTAAAATGAAGATGAGATAAATCTTCAAGGTTTAAGTTATATAGAGAGGTTCAGACTAGGGGGTTATATTCAAGGATCTTGTATGAAGTTGGGAGAAAAGATGGTTTCTTATAGATGAACAAAAATTCTTGGTTGTTTACAACACCAATGCTCCAGCTTGCTCATCGGAGAGAAGAAATGAAAAATAATGAATAGCATTATCACTGTACAGCTTATCGTAGAAGATGACATTGACAACCTTCACATCCCTTTAGTGGTTTTCCTTTTGCTTAGTTTCCAAATTAATCCTTAAGCTCATTTTGTCACACCCCGAATCCCATTTGGGACGGACTGGCACCCGAAGCCGATATAGCCCGAGAGAACCAATCTTTGCTCATGTACATTCGTATGCATATCCTCGTATGAATCTTATTATACCTCATGCAACTATGCGAAAGTCATGGACATGGAAACATATGCTATATCTATATATATAAAACTTGGCCGTTGGGGCCATCAAGTCAAAACGGACAATCATCTCTTACATTCATATACCCACATATGTCTACAAAAGCCTCTAACAGATGCGTCTACAAGACCAACTTAAAGTCAGGAAAAGTCCTCGCTTTATACAACATTTAGATCATCAAAACAAATGTACAACTGTGACTCGAAAATCCCCAAACCAACTGGAGCTCACCAAAAATCTGCAAATGATCCACAACCTACAGAGGAGGTCTACTAGCTCCTGCGCCTACAATAATTAAAGTAACTCCCCCAAGAGGGGGGTCAGTACGACAAATGTACTGAGTATGTAAGGCTCATAAGAACTGCATCATACATAATAACAACAATGCAGACAATGTAAGAGAAATAGTCAATGTTAATAAACCCTCTTTCTGTATGTGAGAAACCCTGTACATTACATTCTTTACTTCTCTTGTCTTCACATATGTTTATCTTTATTGTTCTACCCATGCTAGGCTGTTCTGTCGCCCTTGGGATGTTATTAACCCATGCTAGGTACTTTGACCCCTGGGATGTACTGTGATAACCCATGCTAGGCTTTCGTGTCACCCCTGGGATGTTATTAACCCATGCTAGGTATCCTGAACCCTGGGATGTACTGTGATAACCCATGCTAGGCTTTCGTGTCACCCCTGGGATGTTATTAACCCATGCTAGGTACTTTGACCCCTGGGATGTCATGGTAACCCATGAATAATTATATCTCTTATTATTCTTACTTCCGTTCTAAGAGTGATACCTTGTGACTGAAACATTCTTGAAACTTGGAACACATACATACATTACTCCACGTCTTTACTCTTGTAAGATTGATATATTTACTTGTGAGAGATAGATACATTATCTTGCACATTACTTCCTTCATTACTCTTATGAGATTGGTACAAAGATAATCATAATCTTATTGTACTTTTGGATCATGACATAATTGGAAACAAAAAGCTATTCAAAATAAATAGACTCTCTTTACATCATTACTCTCTTTGAGATAGTTTTCCTAGAATTTACAGCATTATGACAACTTTGGGACTTCAGTCAATGAATAGGAGATAAGCAAATCATAATCCATCTAAGAATAGGACACATGTGAATAACAATATATCTCAACCTGAACTGGGATACTTTAGAACACTTCGGACATGAGTAAGTACCATAACAAGGTGAATACTCTATGCTGCAGAAATATACGGAGAAATTAACCTTACATACCTTGTCATCTCGCTACGAATACACAAGCCTATATGGGGATACAATAGCCCAGCTTCCTTCTTTATGTTTCACTCTACAACACAAGTATATAACGGCGTACGTTAACAATCAACTACCTTACAAATGTATAAGTGTCACAATGAGTTACGTGACTGCTATATAGCATAATTTCATCCTTCACAGTACAATCCATTGCATTATCATACCAACAACACCATAACATACCACACATCGACCAAGACATCATAAACCAATAACATTTCACACCACGGTTACCCTTTACGCTTCCTTATTATCATTCCGTCACAATTACCCTATCAACTTGCCTCATCACAACTTATGAAAAACAATACATACTTAATATAGTACAACATACCTCCATACAACCCTTTAAAGTCATTAAAATGGCATCACAAATTAATAATTACATCCAAAAAGGGTATAGGGGCCTTTGGGGGTCAAATAGATGCGAAAACATACAAAACCGAACTTGGGGATGACCTCCAAAGCCACCTATGACTGAAGGTTGATGATTTACGCCCGTAGGTGGCCTTTGTTAGGTGCCAGAGGCACCTGTATTGGCATCTGCGCCTGCAGGTGCCCTCGTCTGCAGGGGCGGATGCCCGTTTTGGTCCAAATTGGTCTCTTTTGGGTCTTTTAATGCAATGAATGGTCCATGATCATAGATAAAATTATTTTGACATATTTTTATCATCTTTAATTCCAATAAACATTCATGGTCTCACAACACACATAAACAACACCCAAAACTACACTTCTTGGTCAATACGTCACCAAATCCATAACCAATTTCACAATAACAATTCCAAATATTATACACAAGGACAAAAAAAGGTAAGACTATAATCACATCTCATATGTCAATATTGAATCTATCAAGTTCACTTTCTTCAAGATCACAAGTCCATGTTCAAGTTTACAAGGCAAAAACCTTTCTCCGATTGCAAAAATAGACAGTTTTACACATAGTACACTGTCCAACACTTTGCCAACATAACCAACATGATATACACCATATATCATGCACATAATATATTAAACCATAAGCATAAACACTTACCAAGTCTTTCAAGATGATGATCTTGGCCAAATGGATGAAAGCCTAGGGTTTGTGTGAGAGACAAATGCTTGAGAAAATTCTAGAAAAAGGCATGTGTGTCACAATGAATTAAAAATATGATTTTGTGCCCTTTTTATAGCCCCTTTAAGTCTCTCTTATCCAATTCTTGGCATTAAATGCAATGGTTGATTAGTCAATGGAAGAATGGATCATATTTGCCCCATTGGGCCAAGTCTTTCTATGGGTTTTGGGCCTCATTTGGCCCAATGGAACAACACTCATTAATGTACAACAATTTAATGTATAATTCATCAAATCTCTCATGTTTCAATATTTCCATGAATGTTACGGAAATTACCTAGGTTAGGTTCGGAAACATACGGGGTGTTACACATTTAGTATATTTCATTTCCTTTTTTTTTGCCCACATTTTTGGGCCTACCTTGGTCAAATATTTTATTGGTCCATTTGAGGGTTTTTAGCCTATTAGGAAGTGGCCTATGAGTTGGCTTTACATTTGGGTCTTTTAGCTATGCATCCTGCTTTCATATGTCAGTGTTGAATGAGTACCATTCTAATGGCTCTCATGTGATTCGATGACATTCTATTGGTGTTGATCAAAATATGGCTTTTGTGGAGGATCCCGTGGATATTTTAGATAGGCGGACCCAAAAGTTGAGGACCAAGGAAATTACTTCAGTGAAAGTTTAGTGGATACATTTTCTAATAGAAGAGGCTACTTAGGAGACTGAGTTAGAAATGGGGAGCAAATATCCCCAACTTTTTGATTGTTCATGTATCTTTTTTCTCCTTAGGTTCAAGAAAGAATGTGTGTTTTTAGTGGTGGATAATGTAATAACTCTCAAAATTATTTTGTAATTTCTACATATTTTCCCTATTTTACCCTTTTCATTGTTTTAGTATGATATTCATGGTCTGTAGGTATGGATGGCATGATTTTTGAAGTGGTTGGACGAATTTTGAATGAGTTTTTACTTTTTAAAAATTTTGACCAAAGTTAATATTTGATGAAAATAATCATTGAATTCAAATAATTTCACTAGGCCTTGTAGTTGATTTGGGTTAGTTGGATAGTTGGTTCGGCTGCCGAGGCACTTGGTTTTGATTTGGGTCAATGATTGGAAATTAGGAAATTTAGAACTTAAGAGTTCACCTCAAAAAACACTTAGTCAAGACGACCTCAGATCAATGTTTTTATGGTCCCAAAATGTCTAGAATATCCTTTCCAGTCTAGTAACATATTTAGTTTGTCTTCATGGGGTTTCGACAAAATTATGAGGGCCCATATGAAAATTTTAGACTTGATGTTTTTACTGATTTTGATAGCTGTCCAACCATATCTCGCAAATGCATCTGTCACTTAATTTGCTCTCGATATATGTGCTCAACCAAGGGCTCAACGAGTAAGTTGAGCAAAAAATTTATTACAAGAAGTATTCCTATATATGCAGATTAACAACTCTTACAAAAACTCAAGTTTGTAAATTATAGCAATTACTTCACTGGCGATTCTCGAACAATTTCAAAAATCTCTACTGCTCCTCCATCGCTCTCTTTTTTGGTAATTTGCTTCTCTATTCTCTCGGCACACTTAGCTTTCTCCATCTCTCGCTCTATACTCACACAAAAATTAGGTCAGATATCTATATGGTAAGGAACAGATTTGACCAGAACAACGACCTCTGAAGACATCTCTGGTGGATCCTTCCACTGCTCTGGACGGTAAAAAGACAAATAGATTTGTACTATTTTCTTTTCTTTTCTTTCTAACCCCTTTCCTGTGGCTCGTATAAGTACTATAAGTCCAAATTTGACACATCTTCTCCTGTGGCTCGTGGAAACCCATTGTAGCAGTAGATTTTTTAGGGATGGTACTAAGAAGCAAGTAAAGGAAATGACAACAAGATTCCAGTGACCAATTTTTGTACCAACTTTCTAGAATCCAATGAATCAACTAAGAAAACTGCGCTAACTTTGTCTTCTCACCAAAAAAGTAGTCTACCCTAAAAGATTAGGTGTACTTGCTCCATCTCTTCTAGTTATTTTGTCTATGTTTCTTGACTATTGGTGGCCTCTACTTCCTGTATTTTTTGATATATGTATTTAGGTCCCTTTTATCTTGGTTTCTTGTCTTATTATCCTTACTATTCTTGACTGTTTACTGGTTCCTATTTCTCTGTTACTTTGTAGTTGTTAGTTGACATAAGCATATCTCTTTTTGTTGCCTGGTTCAAGCTTCATTACTGATTATCTTCCAACGTGTTGTTAATTTCTGCTGGTATTTTTGTCTTTTTGTTTCTAGTTCATGATTTAATTGCCAAGTTTTTTTCGTAAATTCGTCTTGTTGTTCTTAGTCGTATTCTTGGTGTGTTCTTGGTAGCATTATTTTTGGATTTCATTGTTACTTGGGGTGTGTTTTCTTAGAGTTTAACTGGCCTGATTAGTATCCCCTCATTAGCTTTTACTTTATTTGGTGGTTGTGATTAATGTTGATAGATTAGGGTTATGTCTTCAGTATGGATTGGGGTCTAGGGCTGGGACAAGGTTAGGGGACAGGAGGGGTAAACGGGTCTATAGGTAGAGAGTAAGGTCTTGTAATATATGGTCTTTATCAAAAAGGTCCATAGAGCTAGTAAAAATTCTAAGGAAGAGGCGGATTAATATAGCTTGTCTATAGGAAACAAAATCGTAGGTACTAAGGCACGTACAGTGGACGGGTATAAGTTGTGGTTCTCAAGAAGCATTCGAAATAGGAATAGATTAGGTATCTTAGTTGATGAACAACTTAGGGAGAAAGTGGTAGAGGTTAAAATGGTCAACGTCATGATGATGTTAATTAAATTAGTTATTGGAGGGTCTACTTTGAACATTGTTAGTTCTTATGCCCTGCATATAGTCTTGGATGAGGAAGAGAAGAAGAGCTTTTGGGAGGCTTGGGATGAGATGGTAAGGGGTGTCCCTAACAACAAGAAGCTTTTTATAGGAGGGGATTTTAATAGGCATATTGGGTCATCACCGAGGGGTTATGACGATGTGCATGGAAGTTTTTGGCTGTGGGAAGAAGAACAAAGGAGGAGCCTCACTTTTGGATTTCGCTTGGGCTTTTGGTTTGATGGTAGCTAATTCAAGCCTTTTGAAGAGGGAGGTTCACTTTGTGACCTTCCTTAATTCGGTGGCCAAGACTCAGATTGACTTTTTGCTACTTAAGAAGGGCGATAGGGTTTTTTGTAAAGATCGTATGGTTATACCAAGTGAGAATCTTTTGACCCAGTATAGGCTTTTTATAATAGACTTGGAGATCTAGAAGAGGGGTGTGGATGGATGGTTGAGGATTAAATGGGGTAGACTGACTGTGGCTAGTGTGCTCGAGATAGAGGCAAAGTCGATAGCTAGAAGGTCCTTGGAGAGTAGAGGGGAAGCAGATAGTATGTGGGATACGACTGCTAGTTGGATCAGGGAGATTGCTAGAGAGGTGTTGCGTGTCTCGAGAGGCCGCTCTAGCAACCACCGAGGTGACTGGTGGTCAAATAGAGAGGTAAAAGGGAAGGTGGAGGCTAAGAAGGCAGCTTACATGAAATTAGCCTAGATTAAGGATGAGAAGGAGAAGCGGAAGAATAGGGAGGAGTATAAGATTGCTAGGAAAGAGGCTAATTTGGCGGTTACGGTGGCTAAGAATGAAACTTTCAAAATCTTATACACAGTGTTGGAGGGTAAATATGGTGATAAGAAGTTGTATAAACTAGCCAATGTTAGGGAGAGAAGGGCTCAGGACCTTGACCAAGTGAAGTGCATAAAGGATGCGGACGACAAAGTTTTGGTGGAAGAGGTTCTTATTCGATTGAGATGTTAGTATTACGTCCAAAAACTCTTGAACAAATAGAGGGACACTAGCATTATGTTGGGGGATTTGGAGAAATCAAAGAGGCATCGCGACTATGGTTATTATATGTCACAACCCAAACCCATTGCGAGTGGCACCCATACTAACCTCTAGTGGGAGAACCATCCAACCGAAATTACTCAATACTAACACTTTGTCAAATTTAAGTGAAACTAATCATTCCATTAAATAAACCAATGTTTCAAAAAATCTAACAAAGAAAACCCAATGTGGAAAAATAGACAGGCCTAAAATACCCCCAGGAACTGAAAGCCATTGTACCAAAACACTAATAATTATCAACAAAGAGTTTAACCAAAAACAAAATGTAAGTATCCATATCCGAAATAAATGGACAAGGACTAAAATACAGGACTCATGGCTTCCTGAAAGATATAGCTCACCCTTGAGTCGAAATGCATTCCGGTCTAAATCTGAGGTCTTGATGTAGTTGTTGGAAAATGCTCTGTACTCACCAAAAAGAAAAGCACAGGTAGTATCAGTACATAAAAACCATAATGTAATAGTAGGGTCATCGGCCAACCCAAGATAATAAATATGAACAAATAACCATGACTTAGTAAGAAAGTTCCACCATGAACACCTACCAAATAACTTCCCCTCAATTATGTACCACTTATACTTTTTCAAACAACACCACAAAATTCAGTCAAGTGTAAGTCAATATAGACAATATACCAAGTCAAGAACATAATTACCAATACAAGACTAATTAAACAAATTCAAGACCTACAATAATGTGTTACATTGCCTCAAATACATAAGTAAGTAGAAAACAATGGAAGATATACCTTTCATTTATATTTTTAGTCCGGACCACTCAAGGATCCAATTCAACAACAACAATAATAATAATAATCACAAACCCGGCTCACTCAAGGAGTCATCAAACTCACCACTACCTTGTACACACATGCCAAGGATCTTATGGTCGCCTATTAGCCATGACGTGTAGGGAATGAGCTCCATCCATGTACCCAAAATCCCAGACATCTAGTGCCTACCAACCTCATATCAACCAATCCCATGACGATATCCCTTACCGTCTCATCTCACAATAATAATAATAAATCCCTTGTAGATGGAGTATGATGATTCATTATATAAGAACAAAAGGGACATTTAGAGAGGTATAGAGTTGTTGAGTCATACTATGAATGTTTGGAAAAGGGTGGTAGAGTTGAGATTTAGGAGGATCGTGACTATTTCTGAGAATCTGTTTGGTTTCATGCCAGGTTGCTCTACTACTGAGGCCATTCACCTTGTGAGGAGATTAGTGGAGCAGTATATGGAGTGGAAGAAGGACATGCACATGGTATTTATTGATCTTGAGAAAGCGTATGATAAAGTCCCTAGGGAGGTTCTGTGGAGGTGTTTGGAGGCTAGAGGTGTGCCCGTGGTGTACACTAGGTCGATGCAGGACATGTACGATGGAGCGAAGACTCATGTAAGGATGGTAGGATGAGATTCAGAGTACTTTTCTATTTTGACATGGTTGTACCAGGGATCGACTCTTAGTCGATTTTTATTTGCCTTGGTGATGGATGTATTGACGCCGCATATTCAAGGGAAGGTGCCTAGGTGTATGTTATTTTCTGACGATGTAGTGCTAATTGACAAGACTTGTGGAGAAGTTAATAATAAGTTGAAGGTTTGAAGATAGACCCTAGAGTCTAAAGGGTTTAGGTTAAGAAGGAACAAAATGGAGTACTTGGAATGTAAGTTTAGTGATTTGACGCATGAGGCTGACGTGGTAGTAAAGATGGATTCTTAGGCCATTCAGAAGATAGATAGTTTCAAGTATCTTAGGTCTATGATTTAAGGAAATAGAGAGATTGACGAGGATGTCATGCATCGTATTAGTGCAGGTTGGTTGAAATAGAGGCTCACTTTGGGTGTCTTGTGTGATAAGAAGGTGCCTCTTAAGCTTAAAGGTAAGTTCTATAGAGTGGCAGTCCGACCGACTATGTTGTATAGAGCGGAATGTTGGCTAGTTAAGAACTCCCACATCCAAAAGTTGAAGGTGGTAGATATGAGGATGTTGAGATGGATGTGTGGACTTACTAGAAGATGTAGGGTTAGAAATGAGATTATTCAAAAGAAGGTGGGAGTGGCTTTGGTAGAAGACAAGATGTGGGAAGTGAGGTTGAGATGGTTTGGGCATGTGATGAGAAGGTGAACGGATGCTCCAGTACGGAGTGTGGGGCTGGCTATGGATGGTTTTAGGCAGAGTAGAGGTAGGCCGAAGAAATATTGAAGAGAGGTGATTAGGCATGACATAGAGCAGTTACAACTTACAGATGACATGACCCTAGATAAGAAGGTGTGGAGGATGCTAATTAAGGTAGAGGGTTAGTGGGTAGGAGTGCGTCCTTACTAATAGGGAGGAGTGCTTTGTTTGTAGTTGTGCCTATAGTCATAGTGTTATACTGTGTCTTGTAGTTTCTTGTTCCTGGTATTTTGGTGATGTTTGTAATTTTGGATAAATAGTTTATAGTATTACTCTATGGGTGTCTTATTTCTTATATTATATAGTGGTATGTTATCCCATTTTGTTATTTCTTTCTATGTTTTTTGTTTGTTATACTATTATCTGTCCTGAACCGGGGGTCTATCGAAAATAGCCTATCTACTTCATCTGAGGTAGTGGTATGGATTGCGAACACTTTACCCTCCCCAGACCCCACTTTATGGGAATACACTGGGTATGTTATTGTTGTTATTATTGAAGATGTCCTTTCTCGGCTCATCCCACAAATAGCACAGATATCACAACAATAACAATCATAATGAGAATAAACAACCACACTTGTACAATCAACAAGTCTTTAATATAACCTCACTATATGTGATTAACACTTAGGATATCATTTGATAATTTAATTACTTTGAAAATGCATTGTAACACATACACGAAGAAATAGTTAACATGCACACATAAACCAAGTTGGGTTTTCAACTACATTTAACCATCACCTACCTTAATCCAAGCTTTCTACCACTCAACGAACTTGAGCCTTGCCTTTTTCTTACAATCTCGGCTTGGTTATGGTCAAAAAACAATAATATAACTATAATTTTGACAATGACCTAACACATTCAAGGATTAAAACCTAAACCCATAACCCCAAGGTCAAATTCACGATCATCCTCTCATTCTAGGGTTTTTTCTACAAATATTCCAACTTAATTCTACCAAATTCATGATTAAAACGATGAACTCTAAGCATGCAATCATAATTTAACAACCCTTGACAAAAAACCAAGGCTTTTCCACCCAATTCACCTAATTGCACTAGAAAATTCACCTCTGTTAAGTCTAAGCCTTCCCTAAACCTGAAAACTGGTGATTCTAGGGATTAATTATTGAAAAACTAGTTAGTGGGATAGATTTACTTACCTCAACAAATGAAATTGGTGGAAAATCAGTAGGAATTGCCCAAACCTACCTCTCCTAGCTATTGGATGAATATGGAATGAAAATAACAGTTTTGGGTTATTTTCTGTATTAATCAGCATTTATCCCGCTATAGCAGGATAATTCCCATTATAGCGGCATCGCTATAGTGAGATTCGCTCGCTATGGCGGGATTGAATGACCTTAGCTCCCAATATAGCAGGCTAGTGGTAGCAGCCTAGGTATGGGCAGAAAGTATATTAACACCTGAAACTTACCCATTATACAGCACACTTCCGGATATTGACATCCCAAACTATCCCCTTTACATCAAACTTGATATCGGAAGTTCTTCTAACCCAAATTCACTTCCAAAAGTTTCTATGGACACCTTAAAATCTTAGCTATCATAAAATAACCTCAAGTCATGACATAGTCCACTAATACTGCATGGATTATCCTTGACCATACCACACTTGGATTTCGTCCGAGACTAGCCTAGCCAAAAATTTCTAACTCTTTATCTGGCGGAAGCCTTAACCTGAATTTTGGCATGCTAGACTTTATCGAAAAGATGGAAATGGTCGTTAAAACCTATACCAATTTACACATTTTTCATCCCTGAATGATCAAACAAGAAAAATGAGATAAGTAAAAAATTAAGGAGGTACCTATATCCTCAAACAAGTAAGGGTACTTGTCACGCATGTCCTTCTCGGTTTCTCAAGTAGCCTCCTCAAAAGGATGATGTTTCCACTAAACCTTCACAGATCGAATCTCCTTGGTTCTTAATTTTTGAATATCCCGATGAAGAATTACAACCGGCTCATCTACATATGAAAGATTTTTGTCAAAGAAAATCGAGTCCCATTTGATGATATGATCACCATCCCCATGGTATTTCTTAAGCATAGAAACATGGAATACTTGATGGACTCCTGATAGGTTTGGTGGCCAAGACAACCTGTAAGCTACCGTGCCCATATCATCAAGGATCTCAAAAGGACCAATATACCAAGGACTAAGTTTACCCTTCTTTCCAAATCGCATAACTCCGTCCATAGGAGATACCTTCAATAACACCTACTCATCAAGTTTGAATGACATGTCCCTTACCTTGCGATCCGCATACTCCTTCTGTCACGCCCCAAATCCCATTGAGGCGGACTGGCACCCAAAGCCGATAAGGCCTGAGAGAACCAATCTTTGCTCATGTACATTCATATGCATGTCTCAATATAAACATAGTTATATCTCATGCAATTATGCGAAAGTCATGGAAACATATGCTATATATATGAAACTTGGCCATTGGAGCCATCAAGTCAAAATGGACATACATCTATTGCCTTCATCTTCCCACATATGTCTACAAAGCCTCTAACAGATACATGTACATAACTAACCTACAGTCGGTACAAGTCCCCGCTTTACACAACATTTACAATGCCAAAACAAATGTACACTATGACTCGGAAAAGCCCCGAACCAACTGGAGCTCACCAATAATCTGTGGATATCTCGTAGCCTACTGAGGAGGTCTACTAGCACCTGTGCCTGCAACAAGTAAGGTAAGTTTCCCCTAAGGGGGTCAGTACGAACGAATGTACTGAGTATATAAGGCTATAAGAAACTGCATGATATATAAGCACTTTACTGGAATCATAACAAGTGAGTAATCATTATTAATAATTCTCCGTTCTGTGTATGTGGAACCATGTACATTACATCCATTACTTTCATTGTTTGATCATTCCTTCTTATCATTATTAGTCGTATGCTATCACTCATATAATACCGAACATCCAGCTGATCAGTGGGCTATAATATAAATCGGACATCCAGCTGATCAGTGGGCTATAGTCGTATATATAATAATAATACCGGACATCTAGCTGATCAGTGGGCCATAATATAAATCAGACATCCAGCTGATCAGTGGGCTATAGTCGTATGTATAATAATAATAACATAGCATAATATTGGGATTGCTCCATCTGAGCTTACGCCCTTTTGACTTGATCCATACTCAATGAAACATAATGTAACCATGTGTACATTACTTCTTTGCATACTTCTTTCCTTTTCATTTGTTATGAGAGTGATACATTGGTGATTGAAACATTATTGGGAGCACATATATACATTACTTCATTTCCTTTACTTTCATGAGATTGATACCTTGCTTGTGAGAGATTGATACATTTGGTTATAGCATCATTATTGAAACTTTGGAACGATAATCAATGATGAAGAGACATGTAAGTAACGTTATTGGAATTTTGGAACGATGTCTACAATTATGTGACTCATGAATAATAATTGGTCATTGAACAGGAATCATGTGACTAACAATATATGTCAACCTGAAATGATATACCTTTGGACATTTTGGAATGGAACACATGTAATGACAATGTGAACAATATGTGCTGCAGAAGACTATGGAAAGAGTAACCTTACATACCTTATCTCCCCAATATGAATACACAATCCAATATGTGAGTACAATAATTTATATCCTTCCTTATGTTTCACTCTACATCACAAGAACATAACGGAACCTACATTAACCACAAGCTACATTCCAAGTGTATAAAACGATAATGAGTTACATGATTGACTTATAACGTCATTCCCCCCTTTACAATACCATTCACGGCATTGTCTTACCAACAATACCACAACATGCCATACATTTACCACAATATCATATACCAATAGCATTTCACAACAAGTTTCTCCTTTACACTTTCTCATCAACACCATATCACAATTAATCCACCAAGTCACCTTAATACACCTCATAATAACATATCGGCCAAAATCCCATAATTTATACTTATAGAAAAATAACAAGTTAAGGAACATAACCACACCATACATGTTGCTATTTCATCCATACCATTCACTTTCATCAAAACCTCAAGTCACTTTTCAAGTTTAAATCTCATAAATGACACATCTCTTACAAAAAGCAAAAGTGCGATATCCAACACTTTCAAGCATAAACAACATGATCTACATAATCTCTCATGCATCTAATACATTAATTCATAAGAATAAACACTTACCAAGGCTTACCAAATGATGATCTTTCCCAAGAAGAGGACTTAGGGTTTGAGAGAAATATCTCTTGTTGCTTTCTTGAAAAAGTCTAGAATGGCATGTACCTTATCATGAATAAAATCTGATTTGTTGGGGACTTTATATAATCCTCATGGTCATCCTTAGCCACATTTAATCAATAATTGAGGTGTTTTACTTGGTAAATGGAAGAATGGGTCATTTGACCCATTGGGCCATGTCTTTTGGCTTCATTTTGGGCCTCAAATT
Source organism: Capsicum rhomboideum (assembly GCA_031232105.1). Lineage (NCBI taxonomy): Eukaryota > Viridiplantae > Streptophyta > Magnoliopsida > Solanales > Solanaceae > Capsicum > Capsicum rhomboideum. The sequence goes on from CP124711.1 coordinate 109,920,209, forward strand.
GGCCCATTAACACATATTATCTTAGCCCACAAAAATCAATATGTAATCCATCATATATCTCATGTTTAATCAATTCCATAATTGTCACGACAATATTCACTTACGAGATTCCCGATCGTAGCCTCAATCGCAAAAATAGAAATTCTAGTCGCTCATGGCTTATTTGAACATAATTTGTTAAAATACTTGTGACAAAGAATTAACCCCAACTCGGATGCTAAACGCACTTAAGAATAGTCCTACTATGATGGAGTAATGATACCATGACTCAAAGGTCTTATATACATCATAATATTCGAAGAAAAATTTTGGCGAAAACCACCCCAGCACGCCGCTTGGCACGCCCCTTTACTGCCTGTGGAAACAAAAATTTGGGCCAGAGCAGCCTGGCATGCCCTCTGCAACGCCTCATGCCAAATTTTTAATTTTGACTTTTCTTTGCGGATTTGGTTGGATCTTTCAAGTCCCAACCTTTTGCTTACCTCTTAGCTTTAAGATTCTTTGCTTGGATGTCCCTTAAACCTCAATTTTTCACCCCACAAATGCTCCACAAAGTCACAAACACCACCCACTACAAAGGTCTAATCACATTTTCTAGCGCAATATCAAATGTTCCATCGATGACAATGCAAAATACATACTTATTGCTCTCGAACTTAGGGTAAACATGGATCAGGGTTATCAAGTAGGGTTGGGAAGGTACGAGGTGTTACATTCTTCCCCTCTTAGGAACATTCGTCCTTGAATGTTAGTAACATTGTCTTATTGTAACAACTTAAGTCGAAGTGGATCCTTCACACTATCGAGTCCTGAAAGTTGTCTTGTGTATGTCTTCAGGCTGAATATTTAATTGGTTATAACTTGACCTCAAGTCTATCTTGGAGAAAACTGAAGCATCCTGTAACTGGTAAAAAAGATCATCTATTTGGGGTAAAGGATACTTATTCCTGATGGTAACCTTATGTAACTGTCTGTAGTCAATACACATTCTTATGCTACTATCATGTTTCTTAACGAACAACACTAGAGCACCCCAAAGTATAGCACTAAGACAAATGAATCGCTTATCAAGTAACTCCTACAACTGAGTCTTAAGTTCTCTCAACTCAGCTAGAGCCATTCGATAGGAAGGAATATAAATTAGGTGAGAGTCCTGCTCCAAATCAATGTAAAAATCAATGTCCCAATCCAGAGGCATACCGAGCAAATCAGTAGGAAATACCTCCTGAAATTTTGACACCATAGGAACTGACTTAATATAAAGGACATCTGCACTAACATCCCAGAGATATGCTAAAAAGGATGAACTCCCCTTCCTAACTAACTTCTTAGACTGAATAAAAGATATAATTTTCACAGGTCCCAGCTTATAAAAACCTTCCCATTCTAACTTATCCATCCCAGGCATCTCTAAGGTCACAGTCTTAGCATTATAGTTTTGAACAACATGATATAGAGATAGCCAAGTCATACCCAAGGTAATATCAAAATCAAGCATATTTAATATTATCAAATCTACCTAAGTCTAGAAACCCATAAAAATAACAAAACAAGTATGATGCATTTGGTCACTACCACAGAGTATCCAACCAGAGTAGACACATACACAGGAGAGTTAAGTATATCTGAACTGTGTCCAATCCCAAGGAAAATTTAACAGATACATAAGAATAAGTGGAACCCAGATCAAACAAGATAGTAGTCATCTGGTCACAGATGAGAATAGTACTTGTAATGATAGCATCAGAAGCCTCAACCTCAAATTTTCCTTGGAAGGCATAACAATAAGCTCTATCATCAATCTAGACAACTTTCTTAGTAGGCTACCTACCACCTCTCCCTGCATTACCACCACCTCAATTTCCATCGCGACCTCTATGATAATTACTCCACCTACCCTATAGACAACATATACCATTACCTCCACCACCTCTACCAGTAGGAACCACTGCTCTAGACTATTGCTTCCCCTAAAAACCAGCTTGTATCTAAGAACACTCTCTTTTGAAGTGCCCTATAGCACCACAAGTATAGCAACCTCAATCTAGGAAAGGCATGCTATCAGATGAATACAAAGCCCCTTGGTTTCTCATAACTAAGGGATGCTAAGTGGACTCTAACGACCACACTATAGAAGCTGGCAGAGCTAATTAAATAGGGTAAGCCGAATAAGTCAGATGATTGTGATCCCTAGAGTAAGAACCACCGAAGTTACCCGCATTCTGGGATTTCTTTACTTTAACCTTGGTCTAGCCAACTTGTTTGACTTCTTCTACCTTATTTACAAAATCAGCAACATCATTAAATGTCTTTCAAGTAGAATTCATATATACAGCCAAAACTTGTAAGTCAGTGTTTAAACCTTTCACAAACAACCGAATCCTCTCCTCTTCTGTACCAAGCAACTGAGTAGCATAATGGGACATGGCATAAAACTTAGCCTCATAGGCTGCAATAGACATATTGCCCTATTCAAGGGCTAGAAACTCATCCTTCTTCTGATCATGAAGAGTATAGGGTACATACTTCTCCAAAAATAAGGTATGGAATTGGGCCCAAGTCAATGGAGGTAAAGTCGGTGATCGACATTCCACATAAGCCCTCCATCACTGCTTGGTATCACGCTGATGTTGGAAGGTTACAAACTCAACCCCATGCTGCTACATAATACCCATTTTATGCAGCCTCTCATAATAATTAATTATGAACTAGAGCGCATCCTCCATCTCAGAACCTACAAAACTAGAAGGTTTCATCTTCAAAAACTTAGTTAGCATGTAATGTTCAGTCCTAGTCATGACTGGACCTAACACCGTACTAGGGAAAATCTTAGTCCTTAAAGCCTCACCCATCCTAGGAGCAAAAGTAGCAGTCAACTGAGCACTTGGAAACTGATAAGCAGGCATAGCAGGAGTGGATCCAGTACCTTCCAACCCGCTCTAAAAAGCAAGAACTTGCTGGATCACCTCTTAAGACATCAGAGTAAGAGCTATACACCTAGTTGGTATTACCTTCTCCTGTTCCATAACATCCTCATTCACAAACTTCTCATACAAATCCTGGGGTGAAGGTGTCTCAAAACTTGGATGAGCCAGATTAGCTGTCGCTTGATCTCTACCCCTGGCGATTGTTGCTCTACCTCTTCCTATTTCTCTACCCCTTCCTCGACCTCAAACAGCCGGTTCCATAGCTGGAACTACTGGTGTAGGGGCTGCTGCTCTAACTCTATTGGCTCTAGTGTTCATCATTTACAAAAAAAATAAATTAAAGGGTCTGATACCAATTTGGATTGCCAGATACCAATTGGAATCAAGTTATACCACAAAACAAGAAAGAAAGTGATAATTTCCAAAAGTCCTATAGCCTTTCGAAGAAAACTATAGATGTCTTTGCACCATTCCACAAGACTCTACTGAACTCATTTTAGTACAATGAGATCAACAAACCTAGGGCTGTGATACCAACTTTGTCATGACCCAAACCCATCGCGAGTGGCACCTACACTAACCATCCGGTGGGAGAACCATCCAATCCAAATTACTCAATACCAACACATAGTAAAATTTAAGATAAACTAATTATTCCATTAAATAAACCAATGTTTTGAAAAATCTAACAAAGAAAACCTAATGCGAAAAAATGAAAAGGTCTAAAATACCCCTTGGAACTAAAAGTCATTATACCAAAACACTACTAATTGCCAATAACGGGTCCAACCCAAAATAGAATAAAAGTATCCATGTACAAAACACATGTACAAGAACTAAAATAGAGGACTCATGGTTGCCTGGAAGATGTAGCTTACCCTTGAGTTGAAATGTGTTCAGGTCTAAAGCTGAGGTCTCGATGTAGTCACTAGAAAATGCTATGCACTCAACAAAAAGAAAAGCACGGGTAGTATCAGTATACAAAAACCATAATGTACTGGGAGGGTCATCGGCCAACCCAAGATAATAAATATGAAAAAATAACCATAACTTAGTAAACAAGTACAACCATGAACACCTACCAAGTAACTTTACCTCAATTATGCACCACTTAAGACTTTTTCAAACAACACCACAAAATTCAGTCAAGTGTAAGTCAATACAGATAATATACCAAGTCAAGACAATGACTACCAATATAAGAACAGGTCAATAAATTCCACAACTATGTGTTACACCTTGTCTCAAATACATAAATAAGTAGACAACAATGGAAGATATACTATTCATTTATATTTTTAGCCCGTACCACTCAAGGATCTAATTCAACAACAATAATAATTACAAACCCGATTCACTCAAAGAATTGTCAAACTCACCAATGCCTTGTACACACATGTTAAGGGTCTTATAGACACCCACTAGCCAACGAGCTTTGTCCGTGTACCCAAAATCCCAGACATTTAATTCCTGCCAACCTTATATCAACCAATCCCATGACGATGTCTATTACAGGATCATCTCACAATAATACTAAATGAATCTCGTGAATATGTCCTTTACCAGCTCATCCCAAAAATAGTACAAATATCACAATAATCACAACCACACTTGCACAATCAACAAGCCTTTAATATAACCTCATTATATATGATTAGCACTTCTAATATCATTTGAAAATTTACTTTCTTTGAACATGCATTGTAACAAGTACATGAATAAATAGCTAACATGCATACATAAACCAAGTTGGGTTTTAACTACATTTACCTATCACCTACCTCAATCCAATCACTGTACCACTCAATGAACTTGAGCCTTGCTTTTTCTTGTAATCTCGGTATGGTTGTAGTCTAAAAACAGTAATATAACCATATTTCAAAAAATGACCAAACATATTTAAGGATTACAACCAAATTCCATAACCCCAAGGTCAAATTCATGATCACTCTCTCATTTTAGAGTTTTTCTACTATTATTCCACCTTAATTCTATCGAATTCATGATTAAAATGATGAACTCTAAGCATGAAATCATAATTTAACAATGCTTGACCAAAACCCAGGGAGTTTCCACCCAATTCACCTAGTGATTCGAGGGATTAATTATCAAAAAATTGGTTAGTGGGATAGATTTACTTACCTCAGTGAAAGAAATTGGTGGAAAATTAGTAGGAATCTCCCAAAATCACCTCTCCCAGCCTTTGGATAAATACAGAATGAAAATAACATTTTTGGGTTATTTTCTTGTAACGAGCCTCTCTATAATTACGAGTGAGTCAATAGTGTAAAATTTTTGGGTTAAGATTTTCCCTGAATTAGAAGTTAGAATTTTCAAGCTAGGCTATTCATGGGTAAGTTCTAGCGAGGTCTGGTCTAGGGCAATCTAGGAATGGATTGGATAAATGTAATAAAGTTTAGCTTGATTTTTTGCTAGCTAAGACGATAAGAAATCTATAGGAATTTTCGCAAATAAATTCGAATAAGTAGAACTCCTGATATCAAACTTGACGCAAAAGGGTTAGTCTAGAATGTCATGATTTGAGGGTGCATTGCGAAAAAGGCAAAACTGGGAGCAATCTTAAGTTTTTTCCTCTCCACACCTTCTATAGCGGGAGGCAGGCAGCTGTGGGGTTGTAGTTATAGTGGAGAAATTCCCCCTATAGTGGGAGTCAAAGATAGTCAATCCCGCTATTTGCGGGCGAATACCGCTAAAGCGAGATCAGGTCACTATAGCAGGGTAAATCGCTGTATATGTAAAAAAATTCCAAAACTGGTTTATTATTTTTTAAAACATTTTGAAGAGGGTTCAGACAATTTGGGGTGATTTTCACCTATTTTCCACCATAATTATTTGTAAAGGTAAGTTATTTATCCGCATTAACTAGTTTTTCGATTCCTTGACCGTAGAATTACTAGTGTACGGGTCTTGGGGAGGATTTAACTTGACCTAAGTGTATTTTCTGGTGCAAGGTGGTAAATTTGGTGTAAAACCTTTGGGTTTTAGTTAAACGTTGATTATTTACTATTGCATGTCTATAATTTCATTAGGTAACCATGAAAATTGGTAGTTTTAAGGTGAATTTATGGTGGGAAATCCCTAGAATGGGTGGTATAATCATGAAATTGTACTTAGGGTTCGAGATTAGGTTGTAATCCTTGATATTATAGGCTATTTAATTGATTAAGTGTTTTTATTCATGTTTTTAGACCACAATCAAGCCGAGGTTGCAAGAAAAAGGAAAGTTCAAGTTTGGTAGAGCATTTCAGGCTTGAATTGAGGTAGGTTATGATTTAAATGTAGTTAAACCCAATTTTTGTTATGTGTGCATTTAAACTATTTCTTAGTATTGCTTGCATAATGCATGTTCAATGAAAGTGAATGACTGTTTGATATCCTAAGTGCTAGTCACGTACAATGAATTTAAATGAAAGCTTGTTGGTTTTTACAAGTGTTGTTTTTGTTATCATTATGGTTGTGATTGTTTTGATATCTGTAATTATTGTGGAATGTACTAGAATTTGGACATCTTTGTGAGATTGGTTGATATAAGATTAGCAAACACTTGATGTCTGGTATTTGTTACTTGTACAAGAGCTCATCCCATGCAAGTCATGGCTAGTGGGCGACCATAAGACCCTTAGCATGTGTGTATAGGTATTTAGTGAGTGTGAAGGTTCATAGAGTGAACCAGGGATTATGTGTCTTTTAATTATATTGGTTCCTTGAGTGAACCGGGCTTATGTGTTATCATTATATGTCAGTTCCTTTAGTGAACCGGGTTTATGTGCTAAAATGCTACAGGTGGTTACTTTATGTAAACTAGAATGCAATTGTAAGTTGTGACTTACCTCTGTGTTGACTATTACTTATGTAATTGGGACATTATTTATATAATTACTGAGTTATGGTTGTTGAATTGGAGTCTTGTTGGTGGTCATAGTTTGACTTGACTTATTTTCCTTGTTGACTTATATTGAACTTCATGTTGTACTTGCTACAAAGCTAAGTGTTATGAACTTTGAGTAGAGTTGCATGATAAGGATCATGGTTGTCTTGTTGTACTACGTTTTGGTTATGTGTTCATATTTATCATTTTTGGTTGATCGATGACCCTACCAGTACACTATTGTTTCTTATGTGTTGATACTACATGTGCAATTTTTTTTATTGAGTGCAGAGCATATTTCGGCTACTGTTTCTTGACCTCAGCTGTGAGACTGGCAATATTCGAACTCAAGGGTGAGCTGCATCTTCTGGGCTACCATTAGTTCTTTATTTGTTTTTCTGGTCTATTATTTGGACCTAGATATTACTTTAGGTTTGGGGTTGCATCCCTTTTCTTTTAACAATTGCTAAAGTTTTAGTGCTATGAATTTCAGGTTCTAGGGATGGTTTATTTCTGCATTATGTTATTCTTACTTTTGTTAAGATATGAATTATTGGTTTTAATCAATGAGATTGGTTTAGTTGCCTATTTTTGGCTGAGTGCTATTTGGATTTATGAGGTTAGTTGGTTCTCCCACTAAGGGATTTAGAATGAGTGCCACTCATATAGGGTTTAGGTCATAACAAAGTCGGTATCAAAGGCCTAGGTTTGTTTCACCTATCATACCAAAATGGGTCTAGCGGAGTCTTACAAAATGGTACAGAGACATCTGTACTTTTCTTCAAGAGGCTATATAACCATAGAAAACTATCCTTTCTTTCTTTTTTTTGTGTTATAACTTGATTTCATTTGGTATCTGGAGATATAAATTAGTACCTGACCCTCTTCATTAGATGGTGAATGCTAGATCAAATGGAGAATAAGTAACAGCCCCAGTACTAGCAACTCCAGTTGCGAAGCCAACTGTGTGGTGATGAGGATGAGGTAGGGGAAAGGGAAGGAGAAGAGGGAGAGCAACACCCACCAGGGGTGGATCTTAGGCAGCAGCTGATAAGGTTAGTATCACCTTCCCCACTCTAGGATCATTTTGAGAAGGTTGAGGCAGTGGATGAGGATGGCTTAGAACCAGAGGTGGCGGCACTGACTAGAGGTGCAGTCCTTCCTCCGATGTCTTCTGAGGTTATTCAATAGGTTTTGGCTTTTTTGAGCGAGTTGGCTAGTACTTGAGCCACCCCCACTGTACTGACTTTCTAATTTCTGGGTGCTTGTCCAATTGCCACTTTAGCTCCCAGGATAAATGAGGCTTCAGGTATTGATGTGTTTCCCCATCTTATGTTAGGCCCCGTCATGATCGAGATTGAGTATGAGTTGTTGACCAAGTTTCTTAAAATGAATCCTCCTTCATTCCATAGTACTAAGACTCAGGATGCATTTGAGTTTATTATTGATTGCTATGAGATTCTTTATAAGTTGGGGATTGTACAGTACCATGGTGTTGAGTTCGTGACTTTCCAACTATAAGGGGATGCCAAGCAGTGGTGGAGAGCCTATACGGAGTGCCAGTCACCAATTTTGCCTCTATGGACTTGGGATCAGTTTAATGACCTATTCTTGGAGAAGTATATGCCCTGTACCCTTTGTGATGGCAAGAAGGATGAGTTCTTGGCTCTTGAATAGAGTAGTATGTCAATTGCGACCTATGAGACCAATTTCCATGATCTGTCTAGCTATGCCACCAAACTGTTAGGCACTGAGGAGGAGAGGATCCAGTTATATGTTAAAGTTTTCAACACTGACCTTCATGTTTTGTATGTTCACATTACTTCTATAGGAATGTACTTCAATGATGTACATGTTTATGTGAAAAATCATAAGGGAGTTTAACAGGCTGGTCAGGCTAAGGTATTAGCCAAGAAGTTTCAAAATACGGGCAACTTTAGTGGTTCTTATTCTAGGGGTCACAGCCAGCAGGTTTATTCAGCTTGACCCATTCAGTCAGCTTTGCCAGCCTCTATAGGTGGTCATTCAGGGGCTATTCAGAAGACTCCAGTTGCTAGAGGCCAAGGATTTCCTATTCTTTGACCAACAAGCCTTCTCTTTAGCGAGGGTGTTATACTTGTGTTATTGTGGGGAACTTCAAGAGAGAGTATCCTATGAGGCAGATAGGTAATCAAGAATAGCAATAGACCAGGGCTGTGGTTCCAGCAGGTAGAGGTAGATGCGGTAATGGTAAAAATCATCCATAGGGTGGACAGGGTAATAATCAGGGAGGTCATAGTGGAAACAAAAGTATTAGTAATGCAGGAAAAGGTGGAGAGCAGCCTGCTAGAAAGGTTGCCCAGCTTGATGATAGAGCTCACTATTATGCCTTCCCAGGTAAGATCGAGGCTGAGGTGTTTGATGTTGTCATTGCAGGTACTATTCTCATCTGTGATCGAATGGCTACTATTTTTTTTGATATAGGTTCCACTTACTTTTATGCATCTGTTAGATTTGCTTTGGGTCTTGACTTGGTTTATGATGTACTCAATTCTCCCGTATATATTTTTACTCCGGTTAGAGATTCTGTGGCGGTGACCCATGTTTGTCGTGTATGTTCTATTTTTTATGGGTTTTTAGACCTGGGTAGACTTGATCATTTTGGACATGCTTGATTTCAACATTATTTTTGGTACGACTTATTTGTCTTCATATCATGCTGTCGTGAACTGTAATGCTAAGACAGTGACTCTAGAAAAGTTGGGTATGGGTAAACTAGACTGGGAGGGAGTGTATAAGTCTAAGCTGGTGAAAATCATATCTTTTGTTTGGGCTAGAAAGCTAGTGGGCAAGGGGTGTTCAGCCTTCTTGGCTCATCGTTAGAATGTTAGTGTGGGGTTTCCTTTTATTTAGTCTATTCCTATGGTTTTTGAGTTTTAGGAGGTATTTCCTACTGATTTTCCTGGTATGCCTCCAGATAGGGATATTGATTTTTATATTGATTTAGAGCTGGGTAGTCATCCAATTTCTATTCCTTCTTATTGAATGGTTTCAATAGAGTTGAGAGAACTCAAAACTCAGTTACAAGAACTGCTTGATAAGGGATTTATTTATCCCATTGCTTCAACTTGGGGTTCTCCAGTTTTGTTCGTTAAAAAGAAAGATAGTTGCATGAGGATGTGCATTGATTATAAGTAATTGAAAAAGGTTACCATCAGGAATAAGTATCCCTTGGCATAGATTATCTCTTTGACTAGTTGCAGGGTTCTTCGATATTCTCCAAGATTGACTTTAGGTCGGGTTACTATCAGCTAAAAATTTGCCCTGAGGATATACCCAAGGCAGCTTTCAGGACTCGATATGGGCATTACGAGTTCTTAGTGATGTCTTTCGGGTTGACAAATGCACTGGTAGCCTTCATGAGCTTGATGAATGGTATTTTCAAGTCTTTCTTGGATTCTTTTGTGATTGTTTTTATTGATGACATTTTGGTTTACTCCAAGAGCAAGGAGGAACATGCAGGTCAAATTCGCATTGTCTTGGGAATTTTGAGGGAGAAGTAGTTGAATGTAAAGTCCGCAAAATGCAAGTTTGATTGTATTTTGTTGCCTTTTTAGGGCATGTGGTTTCTTAAAAGAGGGTGATGGTAGTCCCCGAAGATTGAGGCAGTTAAGAGTTGGGTTTGGCCTATCCCTATGACTGAGGTTAGGAGCTTCGTGGGTCTTGTTAGTTACTATCACAGATTTTTCAAGAATTTTGCTTCTATTGATACGCACTTGACAAGGTTGACTTATAAGGAGGATCCATTTGTACGGTTGGATAAGTGTGAGGAGAGGTTCCAAAAGCTCAAGGCACTTTTGACTACCACTCATATTCTTTCATTGTCGGTTGAAGGTATAAATTTTGTTATATTTTGTGATGCTTCACTATTGGGTTTGGGTGTTGTGCTGATGTAGGATAGGAATGCCATTGCTTATGCTTCGATGACATTGAATCCACATGAAAAGAATTACTCAATGCATGACTTGGAGTTGGCAGCGGTGGTGTTTGCACTTAAGATTAGGAGACACTATCTTTATGGTGTCAAGTGTAAAGTATTCACAGACCATCGTAGCCTGCAACATAAGTTCACGCAAAGGGATTTGAACTTGAGATGGAGGAGAGATATGGAGTTGTTGAAAGATTATGATGTGACCATCCAGCATCATTCGAGTAAGTCCAATGTGTTGGCAGATGCATTGAGCTAGAAAGTGGGAAGTATGGGTAGTTTGGCCTGTTTGAGGGTGTCAAAATGACCTTTGGCTAGGGAGTTTCAAACTCTACTATCTCAGTACATACAGTTTGGTGTTTCAGAATGGGGTGGGGTGTTGGCTAGTATTGGGGTAAAGTCAACATTCCTTGATGAAATTAAGGCCAAACAATTTAAGGATGTGGAATTGAATAAACTATAGAACAAGGTGGTATCTGGAGAGGTTTCAAAAGCCACACTTGATGTGTGTGGTGAATTTTTGTTTAGAGGATGGGTATGTGTTCCTCGGGTTGATGATTTGATCTAAAGTGTGCTTGCTGAAGCTCATAATTCGTGATATTCTATTCATCCAGGTGCAACCAAGATGTACCATGACTTAAGGAAGTTTTATTGGTGACCTGGGATGATGAAGGACATAGTGGAGTATGTATCCAAATGTCTTAACTATAAGTAGGTAAAGTACGAGCATCAAAGGACTATAGGTTTGCTCAAAAGGATACCCATTCCTGAGTGGAAGTGGGAGAGGATAGCTATGGATTTTGTGGTAGGTCTTCCAAAGACCTTAGGAAAGTATGACTCGATCTAGGTTATAGTTGATAGGATGACTAAATTAACCCATTTTATTCTAGATAGAGTGGACTATAACTCTAAGTAGTTGGCCAAGATCTACATCAGGGAAATAGTGAGGCTACATGGGGTGCCCCTTTCCATTATTTCAGATAGAGGTACGCAATTCACTTCTAAATTTTAGGACTGGTTGCATGAAGAGTTGGCCACCCAACTCACTTTTAGCATAACCTTTCATCCTCATACTGATGGACAGTCAGAGAGGATAATTCAGGTTCTTAAGGACATATTAGGCCATGTGTGATTGACTTCGGTAGCCACTGGGACTGGGACCAATTCTTGCTAATATGTGAGTTTTCATATAACAACAATTATCACTCTAGCATTGATATGGATCCATTCGAGACACTCTATTAGAAGAGGTATTGATCGCCTATAGAATGGATTGAGGTGGGTGAAGTGAACCCTTTAGGCACTGATTTGGTGAAGGAATCTCAGTAAAAGGTGAGGTTTATCCAAACCAAGTTATTGGCAGCCCAGAGTAGGCAAAAGGAATATACAAACCATGAGGTAAGGGATATGTCATTCAAGGTTGGTGAACAAGTTTTGTTGAAAGGGTCACCTATGAAAGGAGTCATGAGGTTTGGCAAGAAATGCAAGCTTAGCCCTTGGTATATTGGTCTATTTGAGATTCTTGGTGATATGGGGCTGATAACATATAGGTTGGCATTGCCACCATGCTTGTCAGGGGTCCATCCGGTGTTCTATATATCCATGCTTAAGAGATAGCATGGGGATGGAGATTACATTATCAGGTGGGATTCAATTTTGCTAGATAAGGATCTCACTTATGAGGAGGAGCCGATTGCCATTCTTGATAAGGATGTCTGAAAATTAAGGACAATTGATGATATAGGTATTCTTTCTCTTCTTGACTTGGCTCATTTTCTTTGTTCATCATTTGGGGATGAACAATGGGTAAATTGGTATCTGTTGTACTAACCCTTTCCGTCGTTATGAGTGAGTCAATCATGTAAAAATTTTGGGTTAAGATTTTTCCTGAATTAGAAGTTAAAATTTTCAGGCTAGGCTAGTCTTGGGTGAATTCCAAGTGAGGTATGGTCTAGGGAAATCTGGGAATGGATTGGATACATGTAATAAAGTTTACCTTGATTTTATGCTATCTAAGACGATAAGGAACCCATAGGAATTTTAAGAAGTGAATTCGGGTAAGTAGAACTCTCAATATCGAACCTGATGCAAGGGTGTTAGTCCAGAATATCATAGTTTTAGGGTGCATTGAAAAGAAGGAAAACCTGGGAGCAATCCCAAGTTGCTGCCTCGCCACATCCACTATAGCAGGTGATAGGATGCTATGGGGCTATCGGTATAACAGCAAAATTCCCACTATAGTGGGAGTCAAAAAGGGTCAATCCCGCTATAGCAGGCAGATGCTGCTATAGCTGAATCGGTTCGCTATAGCAAGGTAAATCATTTTATATGCAAAAATTTCTCCAAAAATAGTTTATTATTTCTAAACACGTTTTGGGGAGGGTTCACGTGATTTGGGCCAATTTTCACTTATTTTCCACCAGATTTCTTCGTAAAGGTAAGTTATTTATCCTCATTAACTAGTTTTTCGATTCCTTGACCTTAGAATCACTAGTTTACGGATCTTGGGGAGGATTTAACTTGACCTAGCTGTATTTTTTGGTACAGGGGGTTAAATTTGGTGTAAAACCTTTGGTTTTTAGTTAAAAGTTGATTATTTACTATTGCATGGCTATAATTCACTAAGGTAACCATGAAAATTGGTAGTTTTAAGGTGAATTTATGATGGGAAAGCCCTAGAATGAGTGGCATGATCATGAAATTGGCCTTGGGATTTGTGATTAAGTTGTAATCCTAGATATTATAGGTCATTTGATTAATTAATTATTTAAATTCATGTGTTTAGACCACAATTAAGTTGAGCTAGCAAGAAAAGGGAAAGCTCAGGTTCGGTAGAGCATTTCATCTTGGATTGAGGTAGGTAATGGTTTTAATATAGTTAAAACCAATTAGTGTTATGTGTGCATGTTAACTATTTCTTAGTATTGCTTGCACAATGCATGTTCAATGTAAGTGAATGACTATTTGATATCCTAAGTGTTAGTCATGTGCAATGAATTTAAATAAAAGCTTGTTGGTTTTTACAAGTATTGTTTCTGTTATCATTGTGGTTGTCATGGTTGTGATATCTGTCATTATTGTGAAATGTACCAGTATTTAGACATGTCCACGGGATTGGTTGATATAAGGTTGGAAGAAACTTGATGTCTGGGATTTTGTACATGGACAAGATCTCATCTCATATAGGTCATGGCTAGTGGGCGACCATAAGACCCTTAGCGTGTGTGTATAAGTATTTGGTGAGTATGACGGTTTCTTGAGTAAATCGGGGATTATGTGTCTTCTTAATTATATTGGTTCCTTGAGTGAACTGGGCTTATGAGTTGTTATTATATGTGGGATCCTTGAGTGAACCAAGTTTATATGCTTAAATTCTTAAGATGGTTTCTTTATGTAAATCAGGATGCATATTAATTGCAAGTTATGACTTAACTCTGTGTTGACTATTACTTGTGTAATTGGGATATGTTTTATATGATTGTTGAGTCATGGTTGTTGACTTGGAATCTTGTTGGTGGTTATAGTTTGACTTGAGTTGTTAGCCTTGTTGACTTATATTGATTGAACTTTATGTTGTTATTGTTATAAGGCTAAGTGTCATGAACTTGGAGTAAAGTTGCATGCTAGGGATCATGGTTGTCTTGTTGTACTACATTTTTGTTATATGTTCATATTTCTCATTTTGGGTTGGCTGATGACCCTACCAGTACACCGTTGTTTCTTGTGTGTTGATGTTATGCATGCTCTTCTTTTTGTTGAGTGTAAAGCATAGTCTGACGACTATTTTGAGACCTCAGCTCTGAGACAGGAAATATTCGAACTCAAGGGAGATCTTCATCTCTCAGGATACCATGAGTTCTTCATTTGGTTTTCTGGTCCATTGTTCGGACCTGAATTTTACTTTGGTTTTGGGGTTGCATCCCATTTCTTTTAACAATTATTAGAGTTTTGGTATGATGACTTTTAGGTTCTAGGGATGGTTTATTTTCCACATTATGTTATTCTTACTTTTATTAAGATATGGATAATTGGTTTTAATCAACGATATTGGTTTAGTTGCTTATTTTTGGCTAAGTGTTGATTGGCTTTATGAGGTTAGAGGTTCTCCCACTAGGGGGTTTAGTGTGGGTGCCACTCACGGCGGGTTTAGGTTGTGATATTTCTGCACTAATCAGCATTTATCCCCCTATAGGGGGACATTCCCACTATAGTGGGATTTGCCTGCTATGGAGGGATTGACCGACTCTAACTCCCACTATAGTGGGAATATTCCTGCTATAGCTAGCCAGTGGTAGCTGTCTGGCTCTCGCTATAGCGGCCTAGGTAGAGGCAGAAAGTCTTTCGGCCCCAGAAACTTGCCCATTTTACAACACACTTCCAGGTATTGACAACCCAAACTATCCCCTTTAAGTCAAATGTGATATCAGGTCTACTAACCCAAATTTATTTCCAAAAGTTTCTATGTCAGCTTAATGTCTTAGCTATCATAAAATAACCTCAACTCATGACATCATCTACTAATCCCTTCCCAAATTGTCCTAGACCTTACCACGCGTAGATTTCTTCCAAGACTAGCCTAGCCTAAAATTTCTAACTCTTTATTAGAGAAAAACCTTAACCCAAATTTTGGCATGCTAGACTTTACTGTAACGACATAAAGTGTCGTTACATTGTAGGTGCATTAAGGTTGAGGAGCGTAAGGGTGCTATTTGTAGCATGCATATGGGTAGAGCGACTGAGCTAGATGAGATTCTTGTGTATTTTATGAAGTGTACAGGAAGGTTTATGAAGTGGCTAACTAGGTTGTTTAATATCATTTTCAGGACGGCGAAGATGAACAAAGCTTGGAGATGGAGAGCAATGATTCCATTATATAAAAACAAAGGTCACTTTCAGGATTGCAACAAGTATAGGGGTATCAAGTTGTTAAGACACACTATGAAGGTTTGGGAGAGGGTATTATAGTTGAGGTTAAGAAAGATTGTAACTATTTCTGAGAATCAATTCAGATTCATGCCAGGATGCTTAACTACTAAAGCCATTCATCTCTTAAGGAGACTGGTGGAGAAGTATAAGAAGAGGATGAATGACTTGCACATGATGTTCATTGACCTAGAAAAGGCCTATGATAGAGTCCATATGGAGGTTCTTTAGAGGTACTTGGTGGATAGAGGTGTACATGTGGTCTATAATCTAGGGGAATGAAGAGATTGATGAGGATGTCACTTACAATAGTGGGTCAAGGTGGATGAAATGGAGGATCGCGTCTAGAATCTTATGTGATATGAAGGTACCTCCTAAACTCAAAGGCAAGTTCTACAGAGTGGTGGTTAGACCACCTATATTGTATGGGGTGGAGTGTTATCCAGACATGAACACTTACATCCAAAATATAAAGGTGGCAGAGATAAGAATGCTATAATGGATGTTGAGGTTTACTAGGAAAGATAAGAATAAAAATAAGGTTATTTGAGATAATATGAGAGTGGATTTTGTGGAAGTCAAGCTTCAAAAAGTGAGGTTGAGATGGTACTGACATGTGATGAAGAGGTGCACAGATTTCTCAGTGCAGAGGTGTGAGAGATTGGCTAAGGATGGATTCAGGAGAGGCAAAGGTAGACCGAAGACAAATTGGATGGAGGTGATAAGACATGACATGGAGCAACTTAAGCTTACCAAGGACATGACCCCATATATAAAGGTATGGAGGATGCGAACTAGAGTAGAAGGATAGTAGGAAGGAGTGCATCCTTGCTAGTAGGTAGAAGGACTTTGTTTTGTTAACTACGCTAGTAGTCCTAGTGCTAGTCTTATTTCAGAGTGTGTTATCATTCGTTGTATTACTTAGTGGTAGTCTTGCTTATGTTATTATTTAGTGTATTAATACCTATTGTTTCTTGTTCATTTATTATTTCTTTTCATGATTGTTTTTGTCTTGAGTTAGGGGTCTATCGGGAATAGCCTCCCTAAATCACCTCTGAGGTTGTGGTATGGACTGCGTACACTTATACTCCCCAGATCCCACTATGTGGTAATATACTGGGTATGTTATTATTGTTGTTATGTTTTTACTGGTTTTTCTTGTTGATGTGCCTCCTTTACATTAGCAAAGGGCTATCACATTCGGGAAGGAGGCTATTGATTGGTCGTTCACGACAAGCTGATCATATTTGTGAAGGGTTAATCGAGGTTGTTCTTTTCATTCACGACCAAGGTTTGGCATTCGCAAAGGATTAGGTCAAAGCCTCTTCATGTTCATGGAGCTTGTTCTCATTTGCGAAGAATAGTTGTTTCCTGGGCAGATTTAAATTTTTATTTTGAATACATATCCCATATTTTAATATTCAGAGTTTGAAAATACATTTTGGGAGATTCAAAGGGGGATGTTCAAAATTTCTTCATTGAGTATGACTCTAAATCTTTATTAGGCATTATATGATATTTCATAAAAGTTTTCACCTTTAAATTAGTGTTTTAAAATGGGAAAAATTGGGTTTTGTGGCTGAAGATAAGAAATCAAATTTTAATCATCTGAATATTGATTTAACCTCTATTTTTAATAAAATTTTAGATTTGGACTCCTTATTTTTTTGGGTAAACTAATTTTGAAATAAAATTCCTTTTCTGTCGTTGTAGGCTTTAGGATTGACTATTGGGTTTACATTTTAGGTCCGAATAGAAGTGTAGCAATATATGTATCTTATGAATTGTTTATTTACATTATATATATATCTGAGAAAATTGAAAGTATTCGGAGGCTCTACAGAAAGAAAATGCTGTTATTTGACTTTTTGGGCTTTATTTAAGGCAAGTTGAGGCTTTTTTTAACTCTTTATAAAGTATTAAGGTATTGTTTAATTGCATATAGGTAATGTTATTGGGCGTACCATATAAATTAGATTAGATGACAAGTATTTATGTGGGTATCGGTGTCATATGAAGGGTTTATATGACTATTTGACTTGTTTAGATTGATGTCTTGTTTTGAGAGTATGGTTTATATGGCTTTTATATTTTATTTACTTTATGTACATGCTAGTTGATGGATTTTACTCTTCTTTATGGATTTAGACTCAAAATATAATGGTTATTTTAGATGTATATCGAGATGATATAATATTTTTTATGAATTTGTAAAAATTAAAAATTAATAGTTGAAATGAGAATGATCTTAAGTTATTCTATGAGAGCATTATTGCCATCGGGGTGCACGCCTCCACATTTTATAATAATGAAGCAGTAGTGAAATGTTCATTTCCATGGAATGTATATATGTTTGAGAATGTATTTGTTGTTTGGGATCAGTATTGTACGCCTGTACATTATGGATTGAATTTCATTAGGATTGGAGTTTCACGCCTATACATTATATATCTTATTTAAATCGAAGTTGCACAGGTGCACATTAGATATTATATCAGAATAGGAGTTGCACGCATGCATGATATTATATCTAGATCAAAGTACACATCTGACCAGTATGTGGACCTCGCGAGTCTCCTATGGATTTGGAATATTCGATAGAGGAAGGGGGTGTATACATATATAATGCATTGCATGCATTAATTCATTATAATTTACTTGGTTGTTGTTGAACCTATATCATGAAAGAGTGCTTAAGTGCTTTGATATTGACTCAATGTTTTATATTCTTTAATGAGAGTCTTATACTATGCTGATTATGTTATGTTGGATTACCTTCTAGTCAAAGTCTTATAAAAATGAATTAATTATGCGATTAAGTACAGGTTAGGGCAGTATAGGGTTGACTCTCACCATATATTCATGTTAGGATCATATGATGAATGTTGCTAACTACACGTGAATTTTGTACTCGCCCTTGCTTTCTTTATCACCTTTGTCATGTAGGTTTTGAACCGAGTATGGGCTGACAGTGATCTGTAGCTCATTGAGCCTTCTATCAAAATCCCAAGGTATCTACTTGGTTGATTCACAGAGTCTTGGATCTTCTCTATCTTTTTTAATCTTTTCTTTCCTTTGGGTATTTTAGAGTGTTGGGGTTGTATTCAGATTTATAGAGACTTGTACTAGTGACTTCAGGTTTTGAAAAGTATGTGTTTGATTATATATTGATTTAGAGTCTTAGAAAAAATAGTGAATTTAAAACGTATTCCATTTTAAAGATTATTTCTTTCGTGTATTTGTGTTATGCTTTATGATTTATTGTTTTGGATTGACATATCTATTGATGGGTTAGCAACGTATCATCGCTTCTCCAATTTTCAGATTGTGACATAAACAAGTGAAGTTAAAGGAAAAAATTAATTTTTCAAGAGATACATAAATTTAAAAATCGAATGTTGGTAGAAATATCAAACACTCTCCTCTCACATGCCTAAACCCTAAATCTACTACCTAACCCAACTCTTCCATAGCCTTTTCAGCCATTGGCCAGTCAGCAGTCGGTGACTGGTTAGTTCTCTTTAACATCCCGAGAACATCCCTAACGTATACCACCCAAACAACCCCAGCAAAACACCCACTCCACTGAAAATGATAGCCAAACTCCCAAACCTTCAAAATTGCCTAACGAACCTATGGATTTTCCTGCCGGAAACAACAACACCTTGAATAACAATCAAGCAATAGATTTTAATTAGAAAGAGAAATTACAATGTGTAGATCTAGTAAAATCTGATGTCTTTAATGCAAAGAATAAAAGTAACGGTGAGACATTGGGTTTAATTCCAATCAAAGGATTATCATACAATAATAGGGTTCCCAGAGTAACTTGGACTGAAGAGGAGGTTCAAAAAATGAACGTTATTGAGAAGCTCCAATTTGCAGTGATTGAGAAATTCTCCTATGGATGGGCAGAGGTTGAAGAACTTAGAATTCAGATTCCAAAAATAGTGTAATATTAAGGGAGTGTGCACAATTGGTTTGTTGAGAAAATATACATATTCAACTGAGTTCTAGCCTCATTGTAGTTTATGTGTATATGCTGGCTAGAGACGCTTACTATATTGTGGCTAAAGATGCTTACCAGATGAGATCTTTAATATATGATACAAAGTTTAAATTAACAGAGGAAACTAGTTAGGTGATGGAATGGATTTCCTTTCTGGATCTATTACCTACATTCTTTGGGAAAGAGTCATTAGTTTCTCTTGCAGCGGCTATGGGGAAACCCATGCATCTTGATATGGCGACTATTAGTAAGACTATACCGAGTTGTGCACGAGTCAAAGTTTATGTTGACCTAGAAGAGAAGCTACCAAATTTTGTTGAAATCGAGATTGTAAGTAGAAGATAGAAGGATACAAGGGTGGAGAAAGTCAAAATCAAGTATGATTATCTTCCAAAATATTGCAAGAGATGTAAGCACCAAGGCCATAATGAATAAGAATGTAGGAGTCTTCACCCGGAGTTGAGAAGATCGAATCAAGATGTGGATATAGAAGAAGAAAAAGGGTTAGAGCAAAACAAGGCAAATCATAGAAATCAATATCATAGAGGCTGGAGAGGATAGATAAAAAATGAAATGCAACAAGCAGAAGATTCAAGTATGAGAATAATCCATCAAAGTTTTTGAGTGATAAGTCTACTAACTCATCTGATAAAAGAGCATCTACGGGTAGTGCCTTTCAAGCTTTTTGAGAAGAAACAACAGAAGAAAGGAGTAAGAACAGTAGTTATGAGATAGAAGGAGTAGAGGAAACTAGTAGCATCAATCAGAGAAAGGAGAAAGGAGATGACCCAAAAAATAATGAATTACAACAAACCAATGAAAGTCCTAAAATCAAGAATTAGGGTGAAGATAAGAGGAACAAGCAATCAAAGCTTAAAGAGGGAGATCATCAGCCTAATGATAAGGATATCTGGGTGGAGATAAGAGGAACAATCAATTGGATATAAGAGGAACAATCAATCAAAGCTTAAAGAGGGAGATCATCAGCCTAATGATAAGGATATCTCCATAATCATCCATCAAGAAGAGCTGCAAATGACCCAAAACCAAAATCAACTAGGATTGAGCAAAAGAAAGGAAACAAAAGAGAGAGTACAAGAGAAGGAGCTAATTATACCTGCAAACATGATTATCAACAAACTTCATGAAGAACAAAAAAAGGAGTCAGTGAATTATCCAATGCAAAGTATTATGAATCATTGAAAGTGGACAGTTATGGGTCATTAAAAAAAGATCCAACCGATGAAAATGTTTTAGAAGTACATACTTATTCAACAGTAGCACCAAACATCAACCAAGAGTTAGCTTTATCAGATCCTATTGACAAAGACATAGTGTTGAGTCCTTATGCAATAAATACCTATGCACAGACAACAAAAGTGAGAACACTTCATGAATTAGTGTCACATTAGCTGAAGGAAGTAGAGAACACAAATAGGAACCAAAAAATGGTTATAGGAAAATAGAGGACAAAGATGAAGGAGAAATCAGCAAGTAGAGGATCATGTTTTAAAAAGTGCAAGGTTATCACCATAGTCAGCAATAAAGGGAGACAAATCCAAAAGTAAGGTTGAAAATAAACCTACTAAGGTAAATCCTGGGAGGATAGGGAAATCTGGTGCTAAATGAAGATGAAAGCTTTATTCTGGAATGTGAGGTTAGTAGGGACTCAAAAATTCCATAGAATACAATTGTTGCATAAGTGTCACAAACTTTCTATTATAGCTTTGATGGAAACATTTCAAGAAACGAGGAAAATCCACAAATATAAGAGAAGTCTAGGGATGCAATATGCTAATTATAATCAGAATGGTAATATTTAGGTGTTTATTTAGGAGAATATCCAGGTGGGACTGTTATTAGATTCAGATCAACAATTAACCTTGCAATTAAATTTTCAAAAAACTGGACAATCAATGGTGGTGACTATAGCATTGCTAAATGTGAAGCTTTTGAGAGGTTGAGGCTTTAGAATGATATTTACTCATTATCTCATAATATACGTCTTCGTTGAATGGTGGGTGGTGATTTTAATATTATAATGAGTGAGGAAGAGAAAATTGGAAGATTTCCAGTGTACCATATAGAGTATGAGAATTTTGCATTTTATCTCAATTTTTGTGATCTTATTGAAATCAATTATAAAGGCAGTCCCTTTACATGGTGGAATGGAAGAGCAGATAATAAAGGTATTTTCAAGAGGCTTGATAGACTGGTAGTTAACCAGGCCATGCTTAGCATGATGGGAAATGTGGAGATGGAACAATTGGCTAGGACTGGATCTGACTATCCCCCTCTTCTTCTAAATTATGGAGGGTAGGATACTCAAGTTAGAAAACCTTTAAAATTCCTGAAGTTCTGGTCTGAGCAGGCTGATTTCAAGGAGATTGTCAAGAATAATTAGGTGTCTCATAAAGAGTCTGATATCTTCATCAATATAAAGTAGAAGATGAAGAAGACCAAATCAGCTCTTGCTTCTTGGAGTAGAGAGAGGTTTGGGGACATTTTTAAATAGCTAATTATCAGGGAAGAAATTATTAGATTGAAATAAGAGTTTTTAAAGAACACCCTAGTCAACAAAAAGATCTATTCTTCAGAGGGCACAGGCTGAGTTGAAAATGTATATGCATTATGAAGTGGAATACTGGAGATAAAAGGCAGGGATTCAATGGTTTTCTGAATGACATAAAAATAGTCCATTTTTTAATAGTCTAGTAAATGGTAGAAGAAAGAGGCTTGTCCATTTTTTAATAGTGTAGTAAATGGTAGAAGAAAGAGGCTTTCAAATAATAGAATCTCCAAAGAGGATAGATAATGGGCAGAAGGGTCTGATCAGGTTGCAACAGAAGCAATTTTATTCTTTCATAACCAATTCACGGGTATTCAAGACACAAATGAGTTGTCATTGCTTAATCATGTTCAAGGTTAGTCACAGAGGAGATGAACACTGTTATAAATGTCTCTCTACTAAGAAAGAGGTGAAAAGTATGGCCTTTGAATTGAATGAAGAGAGAGCTAGTAGGCTTGATGGGCTTACAGGGCATTTCTATTAGAGTTGCTGGGACATTGTTGGGACTGACATTTTTAGAGTGGTGGCTACTTTTTTGAAGGATGTACTCTATCTAAATCAATTACTCATACTAATTTGGTCTTACTACCAAAAAAGATATTATTCAGGCTTTTTCAGATATGAGACCAATTTATTTGAGTAATTTACTGAACAAAGTGATCTGAAGGGTGCTTTATGATAGGTTTGAGGCTTTTCCTACTAGCCTAATAGCTAGAAATTAATTAGGGTTTGTTAAAGGGAGGAACATCACTAAGAATATTTTTATAGCACAAGAAATTATTATTGATATATAAAAAAAAGGGAAAAGGCAGCCAATGTTGTGATTAAACTAGATATGGTCAAAGCATATGACAGGGTGGACTGGAACTTTTTTATCAAAGTTTTGGAGAAGATGGGGTTTGATAACCAAGTGGTTGATAATATCTGGAGACTAGTGTAACACCTCGTACCTTCCCAACCCTACTTGACTACATTGAACAACGTATACTTAGGTGTCGAGATGCCATGAGTATGTGTTTTATAGTATCATTAGTGAAACATTTGATATCGTGCCTAATATGTGTGATTAGACCTTCGTAGAAGGTGTTTTGTGACTTCCTGGAGCATTTGTGGGGTTAAAACGAGACTTGGAGGACCTCTAAACAAGGGATATTAAAGGTAAGAAGTAAGTTAAAGAATCGAACTTGAAGTATCTAACCAAACCCGCAAAGAAAAGTCGAAGAATGAAAATTTTCAAAAAAAAAAAAATTCGGTGCCATAGGAAGGGCAAGGTGCTTGTTTTGGAACCCAAACCAGAAATCTTCTAAAGCTCAGTGCCCTGGGAAGGGCCAGACGCTTGCTGGAATGGCCAAACTAGTAAGCTTCCAAAATTTGTTCCAAGTGTTCAAGGGTGCCCGGGGACGTACCGAGCCAATTTTTGCCACGTTTATTCTACAACCACGAGAATATACATGGAATGATTGAAGTATTATATTGGTTTGGTAAAATTACTCGTGAACGAATTTGGCTTCAAAATGACGGTTTTACCCTTGTGGTCAAAATAAGCCATACGTGGCTAGAATCGCTTGTTTTTGGGATTGAGGCTACGAATACAAATCCCGTGAGTGGGAATATCGTCGTAATGTGTATGAAATGATTTAAGCATGAGGAATTATTGATTTTATTGGATTAAGTGAATTGGGCTCAAAAAGGGTCCAAAATGAGATAAAAGACATGGGCCAAACATGGGTCAAATGACCCATTCTTCTTTGACTAATAAATCATTGAGCAAAGGACTTAAAAGGCCTATAAAAGGAGGCAAAAATCTTATTTTTATTCATGAAACACATACATGCTTTTCTATCTTTTTCTAGAATTCTCAAGAACACCCTCTTGGGCTCTTCAAACCCTAAGTCATCTTTGGAGCAAGATCATCATTTTACAAGCTTAGGTAAGTGATTATTCTTATGGTTTAACATATTATAGGTATGAGATATTATGTAAATCATGTTGGTTATGCTTGGAAGTGTTGAACACGGCACGTTGTGTTTTTGTAAAAGATGTGTCATCTATGGAATTTAAACCTGAAATATGACTTGTGGTTTTGATAAAAGAGCATGGTGTGGATAAAATATCAACATGTATGGTGTGATTATTCTATTAAACTTGTTATTTTGTTATAAGTGTAAATTGTGGGATTTTGGCTGATTTGTTGTTGTAAGGTGTATTGAAGTGAATTGATGGAATCATTGTGATGTTGTGATGATGGAGAGTGGAAAGTATGAACTTGGTGTGACATGCTAGTGGTTTATGATATTTTGGTCAATGTTGGGCATGTTGTGGTATTATTGATATGACCATGCCATAAATGGTATTATAGAGAAGGAAATGACATTTTAAAGGCAAACATGTAACTCATTGTCGTTGTATGCATTTGTAAGGTAGTTGGTGGTTAATGTAAACTCCGTTGTATAGTGAAAAATAAGAAAGGAGAGGGACTATTGTGTCCACTTATAGAATTGAGTGTTCATATTGAGACGATAAGGTATGTAAGGTTACTCTGTCCGTATCCTTCTGCAACACCTATTGTTCAGGTTGTCATATGTTATTATTCTCATGTTTCTTCATCATGGACCAATCATGACTCATATGTCTCCTAATCATTGATCGATATTCCAAAGCTTCTATAATGTTATAATTATAACCAAGTAGCAATCTCAAATTATTACTAAGTATCAATCTCATGAACATAAAAGACTGAAGTAATGCATTTATGTGTTTCCAATAAAGTTATGATCCCCAATGTATCAATCTCATAAAAGTAAAAGGGAGAAGTAATGCAATGAAGTAATGAAAGAAGTAATTCCCGTATGGCCACTTTATATTTTCCTTATGGTTACTTTATATTTTCCTTATGGTTACTTTATATTTTCTTTATATTTATTGAGTATGGGTGATAGCTTTGTGGGGGCGCAAGCCTAACTCAAGCCGATCCCGATATTGTTGGATCAGGGGGAAAGCTCAGTGAAGCAAAAGCCAAACTTGATGCCAAACCTGCTTCACTGATTTTCGAGTGATGGAAGGGGGGAAGCTAAGTGGGGAAAAAGCCTAACTTGATGCTGAACCTGACAGGGGGTAGCCCTAAGGGCCGAACCTGCTTTATTTATTTATTGACGGTTGTATATTAATGGTTTCATATTGACGGTTACTTTTATTGACGGTTATACATTATTGATGACTATATATCAACGGTTCTAACTACTAATGGTAACAGACATAAAGTCAAATGGAATAATGAACGTAAGGTACATATTTCCACACATACTGAACGATGATGATTTATCCACATTGACTATTCTCTTGCAATCAAGTTCATTGAGGTTTTTAAGTTTCATGAAGTTTCTTATAGCCTTGCATACTCAGTACATTCTTCGTACTGACCCTTTTGGGGGACTTACTTTATTTGTTGTAGCACAGGTGTTAGTAGACCTCCACAATAGGCTACGTGTCATCCGCGGATCATTGGTGAGCTCTAGTTGGTTTGGGGCTTTCCTAGTCACATGTGTATATTGTTTTGGTACTGTAATTATTGTATAAAGAGGGGACTTATCCCGACTATAGGTTGTTGTGTTCATGTATCGGTTAGAGGCTTTGTAGACATATGTGGGAAAGTAAATGTAAGAGAGGTGTGTCCGTTTTGACTTAATGGCCCTAACAGCCAAGTTTCATATATTGTATAAGTTTTCCATGACTTCCGCATAATTGCATGAGTTGTAATAAGATTCATACTAAAATAGGCTTGCGAATAAACATAAGAAAAGATTGGTTCTCTCGGGCCATATCGGCTTCGTGTGCCAGTCTTCCTCGTGGGGATACAGGGTGTGACAACTAGTGGCTAATAATTGGTAATCTATACTTATAAATGGTCAGGCTTATGGGTTTTTTCATCCTACCAGGGGTTTTAAGAAAGGAGATCCTCTATCTCTTTCTCTGTTTATCTTGTGTGCTGAAGTATTAGCTAGAGCTCTGAATGCATTGTTTGATGTTTAAGAATTCAAGAGATTTGGAATGCCAAAGTGGAGTGACAAAATTAATAATTTGGCCTATACTGATGATACCATTTTATATAGATCAGCAGACAAGAAATCTTTACAGCTCATAATGCAGACTTTGGAAGATTATGAAAAGCAATTAGGGTAGAAAATTAATAAGGAGAAGTGTGGTTATTATGTTTTCATAAGACTGCAAATGTTGTATTTCAAGAAGTAGAGAATTACATAGGGTTTCCTAGAGGCAGATTTCCTTTAATGTATTTAGGGTGTCATATTGGCCAGGGTTTCCTAGAGGCAGATTTTTTTTTAATGTATTTAGGTTGTCATATTGGTCATGCAAGGAAAAGGAAAGGGCATTTTTCATAATTGATGAAGAAAGTGCATAGTAAATTACAAGCTTGGAAGGGTAAGATGCTATCATTTGGTGGTAAATCAGTGTTAATCAACAATGTCTTGAATAGTATTCCTATATACTTACTATCTGCTATTAATCCTCGTAAATGTGTGATAAAAGATTTGCATAGAAATTTTTCCAAATTTCTACGGAATTTCAAGGAGGTTGGTAGAAACAAGCATTGGGTAGCTTGGTCAGACATTTGTATTCCAAAGGAAGAAGGGGGATTAGGTTTTAGGTTCTTATTTGATATATCAAAAGCTCTCTTTGCCAAATTATACTGCCTGTTTAGAACTCAAAAGTCCATGTGGACTACCTTTTGGTGGAACAAATATTGCAAGAGACATGGGCCTCAAACAGTTGAGTAGAGAGAAGGTTCATAGACATGGAAGTACATGATAGATGCTAGAAATTGCTTTGATAAAGAGAAATGGTGGGAGACTAAATATGGGCATGCTAATAGATAGTTTGATAACTGGACACAACTGTAACACCCCGTACGTTTTCGACCCTACTTGACAACTTTGAACAATGTTTGTTAGGTGGTGAGAACCATAAGTATGTCTTTTGTCGTGTCATTGATGAAACATTTGATATTGGGCCTAGTACATGTGATTAAACCTTTATAGGAGGTGTTTGTGACTTCGTGGAGCAATTGTGGGGTGAAAAATGAGGCTTGGAGGACTTCCAAGCAATGGATATTAAGGTTAGGAGGTAAGCAAAAGACTTAAACTTGAAGGATCTAACCAAATCCGTAAAGAAAATTCGAACAAAGGAAAAAAATCACATTTTGGATGTGGGGCGCGCCCAGGGGCATGCCAGGCCTCTTCTGGTCGAAATTTTTTTGGCACAGGCAGCCTAGGGTGCCTTTCGCAAAAATTTTTCTTCGACTATTATGATGTATATAAGACCTTTGAGTCATGGTATCATTACTCCATCTTAGTAGGACTGCTCTTGAGGGCGTTTAGCATCCGAGTTGGGGTTAAATCTTCGTCACAAGTATTTTATCCAATTATGCTCCAATAAGCTAAGAGTGGCTAGAATTTCTTCTTTTTGAAATTGAGGCTACGAACATGAAATTCGTGTGTGAATATTATTGAGACAAATATGGAATTATTTTAACATGAGATATATGGTGGATTATACATCAAATTTGATGGGTTAAGATGACATGTGTTATTGGGCTCAATTTAAAGCCCAAGATGAAGCCAAAATGCATAGGCCCAAAGGGCAAATGACCCATTCTTCCATATTTGACCAAGCAAACATTGCATTAAATTCCAAGTGTGGCTAAGGATGACTTGAGTACTATATAAGGGCCCCAAAAAACAGATTTTTATTCCTAAAGACACACATAACATTGCTAGAATTTTCAAGATAAATCTCTTTGGCTCTTTAAACCCTAAGTCATCTCTTGGACAAGATCATCAATTTTCATGCTTGGGTAAGTGATTATTCTTGTACTTTAATAGACTATATGCATGGGAGAGTATGTAGATCATGATGGTTATGTCTAAAGGTGTTGAAAAGTGAACTTTTGCTTTTTGCTAAAGATGTGCTATTCTTGTTATTTAAACTTGAA
The DNA here is from genome assembly GCA_031232105.1 of Capsicum rhomboideum. Classification (NCBI taxonomy): domain Eukaryota; kingdom Viridiplantae; phylum Streptophyta; class Magnoliopsida; order Solanales; family Solanaceae; genus Capsicum; species Capsicum rhomboideum. The sequence goes on from CP124711.1 coordinate 109,948,500, forward strand.
AAAGGACTTGAGGTTTGAATAAAAGTGAATGGTATGGATGAGATATAAACATGTATGGTGTGATTATAATCCTAAACTTGTTATTTTTCTATAAGTGTAAATTAGGGGATTTTGGCCGATATGTTGTTATGAGGTGTATTGAAGTGACTTGATGGAGTAATTATGACGTCGTGTTAATGAAGAAATGTAAAGGATGAACTTGGTGTGAAATGCTATTAAGTTGTGATGTTTTGGTCAATGTTGGGCATGTTGTGGTATTATTGGTAGGACCATGCCGTAAATGGTATTGTAAGGGGGTAAATGACGTTATAAGGCAAACATGTGACTCATTATTCGTCTTATATACTTGTAAGGTAGTTGGTTGTTAATGTAAGCTCTGTTATGTAATTGTGTTGTAGAGTGAAACGTAAGGAAGGAGCCGGACTATTATGTTCACGTATAGGATTGTATAGTCATACTGAGGAGATAAGGTATGTAAGGTTACTCTTCCGTATCCTTCTGCAGCATATAGTATACACCTTGTTATGGTACTTACTCATTTTCTGAAATGTCCTAAGGCATATTATTTCAGGTTATCACCTATTGTTAATCATATATACCTTATTCTTGATCTGTTGTTATTCATGTGTCACATAATTATGAACATGGTTCCAGGTTCTAATAATGGTTTATTCAAAAGTTCCAATAATGACTTGATCATCGAATGAACTATTTCAAAGACTAAGAAGTGAGGTAATGAAGTCTCTATTCTTGGGTGGTATCCCAGGGGTTAAAATACCTAGCATGGGTCGATCCCAATATCTCGGGTGGTATCCCAGGGGTGAAAAGAACATCTAGCATGGGTCAATCCCGCTACTATGGGTGGTATCCCAGGGGCAAAAGAAAAGCCTAGCATGGGTCGATCCCAAAAACTGTTGATTACCCACTGATCAGCTTGGGGCCCGAGCTTTTTAAGAATGGAAAGATGAGTAGTGAGTGAAGAAGTAAGTCAATGAATGAGCGTAAAATAAACAAAGTAATCCATCTAATGTACATATTTCCATACATATAGAATGGTAACATATCCATATTGGTTATTCACTTATATTGATTCCATTGACGTATTTATGTATCATATCCTTTCTTATGGCCTTACATACTCAGTACATTCTTCGTACTGACGTCCCTTGTGGGACTTACCTTACTTGATATAGGTACAGGTACTAGTAGACCTCCACAGTAAGCTGCGGGTCATCTACTGATCTTTGGTGAGCTTCAGTTGGTTCGGGGCTTTTTGAGTCACAGTTATATATTGGTTTTGGTATTGTAAATATTATGTAAAGCGGGGACTTGTCCTGAATTTATGATGGTTATGTGTGTACTTCTGTTAGAGGATTTTGTAGACATATGTGGGTATATGAATGTAAGTGACGTATGTCCATCTCGACTTGATGGCCCTAACGACCAAGTTTCTTATATGTACATACCATATGTTCCATGATTTGTGTTGTTAGCATTTTATGTTCCTATGTGGTGGTGATATTTCTTATAGCATGCATATGAATGGACGTGAGTAAAGATTGGTTCTCTCGGGCCTTATCGGCTTCGGGTGCCAGTCCGCCTCGTTGGAACTTGGGGCTTGACAAAAGTGGTATCAGAGCAGGTTGGTCTAAGGGTGTCTACAAAGTCGTGTCTGAGTAGAGTCTTACTTATCGATGTATTGTGCACCACATTTATAAGTGGGAGGCTACGGGACATTTAGGAGTTGTTTCATTCCTTCGTTTCTAGATCGTGCATTAGAGCCGAAGTTATTGGTGGACTTGTTTCTGACCATAAAAATTATTGTTCTTGTATATTATAGCAAAATTCCAATGACAAGAAGAGGTCAAAGTAAAAGTAAGAGCATAGACAGAATTGCTGGAGAAGAAACTAGTAGAGCCTTGCCTGAACCAGTTAATCAAGGCGGGGCTGAACCAGAAATGGCATCACAGGCTTCTTCTACTCTTCCATTTTCATAAGAGTCAAGAGGAAGAGAAGTACTTATAGAACCACCTGTAAATACTACTGACCAGGACTTAAAGGATGCCATGCAAATGTTGACCCGAATAGTTGCTGCACAAGTTCAGGGATAAGGTGGTCCAATGATAGGTGATGATAGTGCAGCTAGAGTTGCTAGTCGACGGACGCAGGATTTTCTGAAACTAGATCCTCCCACATTCATTGGGTCAGATCTGAATGAAGATCCGCAAAACTTTATAGATCAGATTCAAAAGGCTTTAGATGTTATGCATGTAACCGGGGTAGGAACAGTTGAACTTGTTGCATACATATTGAAAGGAGTGGCGATATTATGGTATGAAGATTGGAAGAAATCTCATGGTGACGGTGCAAATCCACCTAATTGGGAAGAATTTAAAGCGGTTTTCCTTGATAACTACCTTCCTTATGAGATTCGCGAGGCTCGTGCGTATCAATTCTTGAATCTTCATCAAGGGAACCTGAGTGTTAGAAAATACAGTTTGCAGTTTAATTCTTTGGCTCGATATGCTCTGAATATAGTGGCCTCAATGACAGATAGAGTCCATCGATATGTGGATAGATTAGAGCCATATTTGGTAAGAGACTGCACCATTGCTGCCTTGAACAAAGATATGGATATAGCGAGAATTTAGTCCTTCACCCAGAAAATGGAGGACCAAAGATAGAGAATAAGGGTACATGAATTTGAACGAGGACAGTCCAAAAGAGCTAGACCTATGGGACAGTCTATAGTGTCCCAAGTAAAATCTAGACCTCAAATGTTTCCTAGACTGCTGAGACCGTCATTCTCTTATTCCACAGCAGGCACTCAAGCTCAATTCTGAGGGTTTAGAGTAGTAATATTGGGAAGAGTAGTGGGATTCGAGGTTCGCAGACCGCTGGATTTTCTCATCAGCTATGTCAGTAATGTGGATGGTTTCATTTAGGTGAATGCCAGCTTTGGTCCTTCGAGTCTCATGGTATTGCTTATACTACTTATCAATTGATAGATGCGGATAGGGATTGGTGGAGGTTATATGCTAGTTATAGGCCGTTGGGTTCTCCTATTATGACTTGGACTTATTTTTTAAGGCTTTCTTGGAGAGGTTTGTGTTATTTAGCTTGAGAGATCAGTTGAAAGATATGTTTGACCATTTGGAGCAGGGATCCTTAACTATTACTGAGTGTGTGGGACGTTTCCATACTTGTACAAATATTTTGCCGCTAGCATCTCCACTAAATGTGAGAAGATTTGGAAGTTTGTGAAGGGGTTAGATGGTTTGTATCAGTTGGATACAACCCATATGGTTGTTTCAGGGGCTTTGTTTTTTAGTATTATTGAGAATGCCAAGATGAGCGAGTCTATTATTTGGGCTACTCAGGAAGGCACCAAGAAAGTGCATCGTCAGGGCGAGTTTAGTGGACACGCCTCTCAAGGTAGAGACTTCTTGAGTAGAAGTTCATATAGTTATCATGGTAAGCCGATTCAGGATGTTTTGCAGGGATCAGGTGGTAGACTTTCTAATTTGGTAACTACTGGTAGCCATACATCGAGTTAGGGTGGTCATTCTAGTACAACCGTACCTCCTCAGATTGAGTCAGGCTGTAGAGGGTGCTTCGTATATAATGAGTTTGGCCTATGGCCAAAGATTATCCTCGACGTGTTTTCAGACCTACTCCTATATCTGCAGTAAGAGGTAGTTCTCAGAGTGGTAGAGGTGCTACTAGTGGTGCTCGAGGTAGAGGTAGAGGTGCTTGTAGTGGTGGTCACGGGGTCACTCGGTCTGGGAGCGGATATGGGCAGTGCTATGCTATGCCTGCTAGACCTAAGGAAGAGGTTTTTGATGTTGTTATTACAGGTATCGTCCTGATTTTCTATAGATATGCTTCTATGCTATTCGACCCTGGGTCAACCTTCTCTTATATGTCTACATATTTTCTTCTAGTTGGGATACTGCATGTGAGACTCCTGGTATACCTCTCCATGTTTCCACCCCCGTAGAAGATTTTTTAGTGGTGGATTGGTTGTATCGATCATGTGTGGTTACCTTTGTGGGGTGCAAGACTTGGATAGACTTGATTCTCCTAGATATGGTTGATTTTGATGTTATCTTGGGTATGGAACGGTAGGCCCTTTATAATTCCATTTTGGATTGTTATGCCAAGACCGTGACATAAGCTATGCCGGGTGTACCAAAACTAGCTTGGAAGGGTACGCTTAGTTTGGGTCCAAAGAGGGTTATATCTTTTCTATATGCTTGTCGCATGGTAGAAAGGGGTTGTTTGTCTTATTTGGCTCATGTTCGTGATACGAGTGTTTCTTCGCTGCCTCCTATGGATTCTATTCGGGTAGGTTCATGGATGTGTTTCCTATGAATTTTCCTAGTGTGCCTTTGGACCGTGATGTTGACTTTGCTATTGATGTGGATTCAGGCACCAAGCCCATTTCGATTCCTCCTTATAGGATGGCCCCAACTAAGTTGAAGGAATGGAAGGAATAATTGCAAAATTTTTTGTGTAAAGGCTTTATTAGACCTAGTGTTTCTTCTTGGTATGCCCCTGTCTTGTTCGTAAAGAAGACGGATGATTCTATGTGCATGTGTATCGATTATAGGAAGTTGAACAAGGTAAAGATTAAGAACAAGTATCCTCTTCCTCGCATTGATTACTTGTTTGACTAGCTTCAGGGTGCTTTAATATTTTCTACGATTGATTTGAGATCCGGGTATCACTAGTTAAGGATTAGAGCTTCGGATTTTCCAAAGATAACTTTTTAGACTCAGTACGGTCATTATGAGTTCTTGGTCATGTCTTTTGGGTTGACCAATGCCCCAACAACGTTCATGGAGTTGATGAACCGGGTATTTTGACCTTATCTCAACTCCTTTGTGATTGTATTTATAGATGATATCCTTGTTTATTCTAAGAATGAGGTCGGTCATGTGAGACACTTAAGGACTGTGCTTCAGAGGTTGTGTAATGAGAAATTGTATGCTAACTTCTCTAAGTGTGAGTTTTGGTTGGATTCTATCTCTTTCTTGGGTCACGTGGTGACCAAGGATGGTATTATGGTCAATTTGGCCAAGACTGCGACAATTCATGATTGGGCTAGGCCCACTAGTCCTATCGAGATTTGGAGTTTTATTGGCTTGGTAGGTTATTATTGATATTTTGTTGAGGGTTTCTCTTCTACTGTGGCTCCTTTGACCAAGTTGACTTAGAAAAAGGTTTCCTTTCAGTATTCGAAAGCATGCGAGAAGAGCTTACAAAATATCAAGGAGTTGTTGACTTCTGCTCCTATCTTGACCTTGCCCAAGGAGGGAATGGTCTTTACCATGTTTTGTGATGCTTCTGGTGCTGGTTCGGGTGTGGTGATAATGCCGAAGCATAAGATGATTACTTATGCATCTCGTCAGGTGAAGCCTTATTAGAGGAATTATCCTACTTATGATTTGGAGTTGGCCGCTGTTGTGTTTGTGTTGAAGTTGTGGAGGCACTACTTGTATGGAGTCCATTGTGAGATCTTCTCAGATCATCATAGTCTTCAGTACTTCCTCACCCAGAGAGATCTTAATATGAGACAGCATCATTGGCTTGAGTTAGTTAAGGATTATGACATTACTATTTAGTATCACCCGGGCGAGGCTAATATAGCAGTGGATGCCTTGAGTCAAAAGTTAACTAGTATGGGGAGTTTGGCTCATCTCTTGACTCTTGAGTAGCCTTTGGCTTTAGAGGCTCAGTCTTTAGGTAACCAGATGGTTAGGCTTGATATTTTGGCACTGGGGCGTGTTTTCGCTTTTGTTGATGCTATATCTTCCTTGATGGGAAAGATTCATGATCACCAGTTTGATAATGATTGCTTGAGGGATTTTTGAGATAAGGTGTTGAGTGGTGAGGCTAAGGAACCCTCTCTTGATTCGGATAGTGTGTTGAGGATTGGTCGCCAAGTTTGTGTGCCGGGAGTTGGTGTTTGGGTGAGATTGATTTTGGAGGAGGCGCATTTTTCTAGATATTGCATTCATCTTGAAGTTACTAAGATGTATCATGATTTGAGATAGCTTTATTGGTAGATGGATATGAAAAAGGATATGGCATATTTTATAGCTCATTATTTGTGTTATCAGCAGGTGAAGGCCGAGCATCATAGACCGGGTGATTTACTTCAGAGATTACCCATTCTGGAGTGGAAGTGGGAGCGGATCACTATGGATTTCGTGAGTTGATTACTTCATTCTTCTCATAGTTCTGACAGTATTTGGGTCATCGTGGATCGATTAACCAAATCAACCTATTTTATCCTTATTTAGATGTCTTCCAGTACAGAGAGATTAGCTCAGATCTATGTTTGGGAGATTGTTTATATTCATGGAGTGCATGTGTCTATTATTTTAGATAGAGGTTTAGTGTTCATCTCTAGCTTTTGGAGAACATTTCAGGAGGAGTTGGGTACCAAGTTTGACCTCAGTACAACTTTTCACCCTCATACCAATGGACAGTCAGAGTGGATTATTAAGGTTTTGAAGGATATGCTCCTAGGTTGTGTCATGAACTTTGGAGGCCAGTGGGAGCAGTATTTAGACCTGGCAGAGTTTGCTTATAATAATAGATACCATTAGAGTATTGAGATGGCACCTTTTGAGGCGTTGTATAGTAGGCATTGTCAATCACCTATTGGTTGGTTTGAGACCTCGAAGGTTAGATCTCGTAGTACTGACTTGCTTGGCGAGTCTATGGATAGAGTTCATGTGATTCAGGATAGACTTTGAGTAGCCCAGAGTAGGAAAACGAGCTTTGCAGACCGCAGACTTCGTGCTTTGAAGTTTGGGATTCGTGATTGGGTTTTTCTTTGTCTGTCCCCCATGAAGGGCGTGATGAGGTTCGGGAAGAGGGGCAAACTTAACCCAAGGTATATCGGACCTTTTGAGATTCTTCAGAATGTTGGAGAAGTTGCTTATAAGTTGGCCTTACCTCCATACTTTTCAGTCGTTCATCCAGTTTTCCATGTATCTATGCTCCGATGTTATATTCCTAATGAGTCTCATATGCTTAGGTGGGATTCAGTTCAGTTGGATTAGAGGTTTAGCTTTATTGAGGAGCCAGTTTCCATTTTAGCTAGGGAAGATTGGCGGTTGCATTCTAAAGATATCCCTGTAGTTAAGGTTCAGTGGTGACATCTTTCAGTTGAGAAGGTTACTTAGGAGGTCGAGTCCGAAATGCATAGTACTTACCCTCAACTATTTACCGATTCATGTATTCCTTTGCCTTTTTGTTTGAGGACAAACTAGAGTCTTAGTGGTGGATATTGTAAAGACCTATTTTTGTGATTTTTTATTTTTATGTGTTTTGACTATTTTACCCTTCCCCGTAGTTGCTTCATGTGGGTTTGGGGTTTGGAGATAGTTGGTACGATTCCTAATGCGATTTGGAAAGGTTTGGTTGAGTTTGAGGTTATTTTGAGGCTTTAAGAGCCAATGATTGACTTCGGTCAACATTTCTTGATTTGAGTGTCGGATGGCAAAACGGACAATGCCAGCATATCTGAAATGTCGATTTTGGGTTAGTAGCGTGGTTGGTTCATGTTTTGGGACTTCTATATTTCATTTTGACCCTCGATTTGGAAAGTAGTAAATTAGGGTCTCGGGGGTTAATTTACTAAAAAACAATCTTTTTTCAAAAATTCGACGCCGCCATTGAGCCCCAAATGTCGAAATTAGTCTAGTAGCATAGTTCATTTGCATGCATGGGATTCTGGATGAATCCCGAGGGAGCGATCAGGAACTTGGCATTTTGGCCAAGTTGTTGATGTTGCTTCAGCTGGTGTAGCTGCTTTAGTGGAAAATGTACCGCTTAAGCGGCAAAGCACTGATTTAAGGGCAAACGCTAACAGTCGCCTATCGCTAAAGCAGGCACTTGACTGCTTTAGCGGGTGCCACTTTAGCAGAAGGGAGTCGCTTTAGCTGAATAGCCACGCAGGTCGGACTGCTTTAGTAGTCACTTAGCGCTTAAGCAATGACCTCTTTAGCAATTAAGCGGCCAAAGTTGGGTTGATATAAAAACCAAATTTCGCGAGTTTTCCTCCATTTTTAAGCTTTTGAGCTTCGGGTTTAAGGGTTTTTGGTTGATTTCTCCACAGTTTGAGCTTGGGTAAGATCCAAAACTCTATATTCATTACTTTACATTGATTATGTCGTCTAAAACACCTTTTAATCTCAATTTTAAATGGTTTTGGGGGGGTTTTACCGATAAAGTTTGAAAATGGTTTTTCTTCAATTTGGACCCCTTTTTAAGCTTATGTTTCGCTTGGTTTTTTTTTCTATAGACTCCTTTATCCTTAGGTAATGTATTTCTCAAGAAAAATTTCGGTTTTACCCCCTTCATTTTCAAAACCTATTTTCGAGGTATGTTTTGGATCCATTTCAAATATGGTCAATATGGGTATCAATGGCTTTCTTTTAACATGTAGATGCTATATTTGTATGTTTTAGTTGAATCTGAGGCCATTCAAATGGGGAAAGCTCTGTGTTGAAGCACTTTAGGTCAGGATTTCATTGTTTTGAGGTAGGTTATGGCTTAAATTCTTTCGGATTGAGCTGGGTAGTTAATGTATAGGTAAAACATGCTATGGGTTGGGGAGGATAGTTATGGAGTTTATATTTTGAGATTTCATTTACTGTTGTGTGCCCGTGTGGGGGCTTATTTGGTGTTGATATTAGCTTGAGATATGTGTTATTACATGTCGCCCATGTAAGGGCCTTATTTGACATCATATGGCCTTATCTGTTCATTTATATGTGTCGTTTCTAGATATGATGCTCGTGAGAGGGCTTATACTATTATTATAGGCATTGTTGAGCATTGATTGCTTTTATCATGATTGAAATACCCGAGTTATGGGTTGATATGATATTAATGATGTCTGACATGCATATTTATTTCAATGGTATCCATCTATAGTTGTGTCACGACCCAATTTCTCAGGTAATGATGGTACCTACTCCAACCCACCAGTAAGTAAGCCAACCCATAGTCTGGAATGGCTAGTAATGGACTATCAAGAGAAAATACGAAACTATGGAATAAATATAATAAAAAGGCTAACATAATCTCAAACCCTGGTGGAGCCAGTACAAGAGAGTAACACCCCAAAAATCCCAAGCTAAGATTAGAATCATGCTTCCAGTACATGTAAAATTAAATTGCATGTTTTAGTTGTATTATAAGTGAATTAGACATGTATTAAGGCCGCAAGTAACTCCTAGCTCATAGCCAAGTTGAAACCTTCCTTACCGGGGGTTTTCATGTGAAGAATATTGCTATAATCAACTTCAAATGAGTATAAATCCTATATTCTGATGAATTTTCTAGCTTAAGACCCACCAAATAATATATATTTGAATTATCTTTCCAATGCACCCAGATTCACCTTAATCAGATGTCAGAGCAAAGAGTTATAGCCATTTTAGTGAAGCACTGTCCAACAGTGAGAACTCACAATCTTAGGTGCAATCGTGGTTACATTATACAATCATACAATGCTCTCGTCTGATCGAAACAGGCCCAAAAACTTGAACGTTGACATAAACCTGAACGTTGACATGCATACCTTCCAACCACGAAAGGGAAGCACGATCGTGGTTAGAAATCACGATCCTAGGCTCGATCGTGAGTGAGTACCACGATCATACCAAGGCTCTTCTGATCAAGTCCAGAGAACCCCATAATCCATCTTAGACCACGATCATAACCCACGATCATAGGTAAGACCCACGATCGTGGGAAGGTCTCGTGGGTTCCATCCTCCAGATTTTTCAGTTACGAATTTGAAAGGGCACAACAATCTTTTCCCACTTTTTTAACATCAAAACTCCGTCGTTTAAGCTATTTCAAGGTTGATTATTAAGCCTAATATTATCCTAAGCCCTCATTATAAAAAAATTCAGTTGACGTTTAGCCAAATACAGAGAAAGAGCCAATTTTCCTCTCCCAAGGCTAAATTAGGGTCTTCAACCTCAGACTCTGAATTCAAAGATTTCACCAAGGTTGTCTTCTCTAGGTATGTGGTATTTCATCAATGGGTTCCTTTCACCCATTGAGTCCTAAATTTAACTCAAATTCCTCAAGTTTAATTCATTTTTAAAGCTTAGGGTTTTCATGGAAAGTGTGAATTCCTTTAGTTTTCAGTTTCTTATTTGACTAAACCATGAATATATGTTTTCCCATAAATTTGATCCTAATTATATACTCATAGATATGAATTCTCATAATATTGGTAAATTCTTGATTTTGGGCTTGAGTTATGAAATTCCATATTATGGTCAGTTTATAGAACTGTCATGTCACGCCCCAAATCCCATTGAGGCAGACTGGCACCCGGAGCTGATGAGGCCTGGGAGAACCAATCTTCATTCTCATACACTCAAGTGCATGCTACTCAATAAACATTACCACCACAAATATATATAAGATGCCAATAGTGGAAACCATGGAAACATACATGATAACTATGAAACTTGACCGTTGGGACCTTCAAGACAAAACATATGTTTCTTAGATTTTTTTTATCTGTCCCACAACATCTACAAAGGCTCTACAGATACATAACCGTAACCAACCTAGAGTCGGGACAAGACCCCGCTCTATACACATATACAATACCAAAATGAATGTACATAGCAACTCAGAAATCCCCGAACAAATTGGAGCTCACCAAAAGTCCACAAAAGATCTGTAAACTACTATGGAGGTCTACTAGTACCTGCGCCTGCAGCAAGTAAGGTAAATCCCCCAAGAGGGGTCAGTACGGAGAATGTACTGAGTATGTAAGGCCATATGAAACTGTCACAAATACGTCAATAAAATCAAAATGTAATAGGATAATCAATATGAATAACCCATCGATCTGCATATGTGGAACCATGTAACTTACATAAATTATTTCCTTCGCTTTATAGTTTATTCCATCTCTTATATCATGTCGTACCCGGGCCCCAACTGATCAGTGGGTCTTTACATAACATAACGTTATGTTGGGATCGGCTCGAGCTAGGACTTTGCCTCTAGAGCTACCACCCATATCAATATATCGGGCTTGGTTCGAGCTAGGTTAATACCTCTAGAGCTGCCACCCATAAACCAACATATCAGGTTTGTCTCGAGCTAGGTTATTACCTCTAGAGCTACCCCCTATCAGGATCGGTCCGAGCTAGGCTTAAGCCTCTAGGACTGCCCCCTGATCCAAAATATCGGGATCGGCTTGAGCTAGGCATTTCACCCCCAAAGCTACCACCCATACTTGATCATTAACCACATATATGCATTACTTCATTCATTACTTTGAGATTGAAACCTTTACTTTCGAGAGATTGATTCATCCACTTATGAGAGATTGACACAATCAGTTATGAGAGATTAACATAAATAGTTGTAGCCACAATATTATTGGAAGCTTAAAAACATAACATTATTGGGACTTTTGGAACATGTCCATAATTATGTAACTCATGAACAATAATGACTAATGAATGAGGTCTATGTGACTTAAGAACGAATAGATTCTCCTTACGCTGTCACTTTCCTTGAAACAGTTTATTTTAGTAGTTACAACATTATTGGAACTTAGAACCATGTTCATAATTATATGATCCATGAATGACAATAGACCAAGAGTAACATATATATGATTAACAATAGATGATAACCTGAAACGAGAAGCCTTAGGACATTTCGTAAATGAGTAAGTACCACAACAAGGTGTTCACTATATGCTGCAGAAAGTTACGGAAAGAGTAACCTTACATACCTTCACTTCCAAGTATGAATACACAAGCCTATATATGAACACAATAGTCCATCTCCTTCCTTATGTTTCACTCTACAACAAAAGTACATAACGGAATTTACATTAACCACCAACTACCTTACAATGGCATATAACGACAATGAGTTACATGTTTGACTTTAACATGTCATTTCCCCCTTGACAATACCATTGATGAAATTACTATACCAATAATCCCACAATATTCCATACATTGACCAATACATGATAACCGATAGCATGTCACACCAAGTTCATACTTTACACTTCTCCATCACCACAACATCACATGGATTCCACCAATTCACTTCAATACACCTCACAACAACAAATCGGCCAAAATCCCATAATTTACCCTTATAGAAAAATAACAAGTTTAATAACATAATCACACCATACATGTTGATATTTCATCCATACCATGCACTTTCATCAAGACAACAAGTCATCTTTCAAATTTAAATTCCATAGAGGACACATCTTTTATAAAAACACAAGTGCCATGTTCATCACTTCCAAGCATAACCAACATTACCTACATACTCTCACATGCATATAATATATTAATCCATAAGAATAATTACTTACCTAAGCTTGAAAAATGATGATCTTGCTCCAAGAAGTGCCTTAGGGTTTGAAGTTGAGAGAAAAAGGCTTTGGGAAATTGCTAGATTGGCATGAGACTTTTATGTGATAAAAATCTGATTTTGTACCCTTTATATAAGCCTTGGGGTCATCCTTAGACACTCTTGGCATTTAATGCTATGTGTTGGCTTGGTCAATGGAAGAATGGGTCATTTTACCCATTCTTGGCCCATGTTTTCTTTCTCATTTTGGGCCCTTTTTGAGCCCAATTCACTTAACCCAATAAAATCAATAATTTCTCATTTTTAATTCATTTCATACGCATCACGACGATATTCCCACTCACGGGATTTATATTCGTAGACTCAATCCTAAAAACAAGTGTTCTAGCCACGTATGGCTTATTTTGACCATAAGGGTAAAACCGTCACTTTGATGTCAAATTCGTTCACGAGTACTTTCAAAAAACCAATATAATACTTCAATCATTCCATGTATATTCTCGCGGTTTTAGAAGAAACGTGGCAAAAATCGGCCCGGTACGTCCCCGGGCACCCTTGGACACTTAGAACAAATTTTGGAAGCTTACTAATTTGGCCGTTCCAGCAAGCGTCTGGACCTTCCCATGGCACTGAGCTTTAGAAGATTTCTGGTTTGGGTGCCAAAACAAGCGCCTGGCCCTTCCTATGGCATTGAATTTTTTTATTTTTTTTTTGAAGTGGAAGTTATTGACTAGAGTTGACTGTTGAGTTGGTGCTAATTTGGCTCTGACTTGACTACTGACGTGGCGCCACGTGGAAGGTACGGGGAGTTAAATTCTAACCCCCCCCCCCCTTAGAAACATTCGTCCTCGAATTTTAACAATGTCGCTTCAATTACAACAAATACATCTCTATATTAACATATACACATTATACTTATGGATACTTCCTTGTTATTGTCCCAACTCCATACCTTGAACTTTCTCCCCCGTTTGAAGTAGTCACGGGTACTTTGAATTCATCATTACTTTGGCTCCCTACGTTATTTGGTTTCTCCACTCTACTTTTACCAAAGCTATATTTTTTTCATCTTTCCACTTATCCATATAGAATGGCAATATATATCCCTTCATACGTGACATCCCTCATAGCTTGTACATTTAATAAAAATAATGGATATCAACATATGACTTGTTTTAGCTTGTAGCTACTGTCGTACCCCCTTAACCTTCTCTATAGCGTAGTGAACACAATCTTGCCCCAAATAAGGCAGTTCCACTCTGTTTAGATCACCCAATAGATGATTTAAACTCTTTTTATTATTATTTTTTTTATTTTATTTTTATATAAACCTTCGTAAGGTACCATATTGATACTTGAACAATAGTTATTATTATAGGCACATTCCATAAGGGGTAGATGATCATCCCAACACCCTCTTTAAGTCTCTCATACAGGTTCGTAGTATACCTTCAAGTGTTTGGATAGTATGCTCTATTTGTCCGTTCGTCTGAGGGTGAAAAGCTATACTAAAATTCACTTATGGACTCAACCTTCTCTAAAAAGAAACTTCAAAGAAAATGTGTAGCAAATAGGGCCCCCTTCCTAATGTAATAGAGTTCGAAACTCCGTATAGTTGTACTTCCTCCTTAATATACAACCTCGCATATTCTTCAAACATGTAGGTGGTGTTGACAGTCAACATGTGTGATGTGTAGGTACACCTGTCAGCTATCTCTCATGTGGAATCAAATTCCTAAAATATATGAGACAACCCTTATGTGTATGAGGCAAACTTGCGATAAAATCCAAGTTAACCATGTCTAATTTTAAACTGGAAAATGTATACATGGCATATAACCTTCAGGTTTCTGATGCTCTGCTATTACCTATTGACAATTTGGTCGAGGAGCTACAAATTCTATAATGTTCTTCTTCTTTATATTGCCTCACTAATTCCTTCTTACCGAACCATGGTACATTTTGGTTTCTCCCGAATAAAATAGAATACCGTGAATGATGTGCTTCGGTTATAATTCATTTCCTTAGTTCATCTATATTTGGTATACCTAATTTACCTTGATATTTAAATATTCCCTCTTGCGTAAGGTCAAATTTCATCGAACCTTGTGGTACGTTCTTTTTGCCGAACTACAAATAGTATTTGCATGTTGCTTTTCCTTCATCTCTACGGATGAAGACTTTATCGCATTTTGCGCTATAACCCTTTGATCTGGAGTTTTAAGTAAATGCACTACCAAACTATTTAATCAATATGTAGATCCTCAACTATACCTTGTGTCCCCATGAGCCGACCATTAGTACTTCCTAGTGCATTACGTCTTAATGCATCGACCACCACATTTGCTTTTCCCGAATGTGATCTCAGTATCTTATATTAATCTCTTAATAAATTGAGTCATCTTCCCTACCCCATATTTAAGTCCCCATACTTTAAGATATATGTAAACTCTTATGATGAATATTTATATGTTAATATGAACCCTAAGTAGTGGTGTCGTATCTTTCAAATAAATACCACAACGGTTATCTCAAAATCATGTGTGAGATAGTTTCTCTCATATGGCTGCAACTGTCGTGAGGCATACACTGTTATCTTATCATGCTGCATTAACCCACATCTGAGGTCAACCCCAGAAGCATTACAATACATTGCATAACCTTTGTGCCTTCGAGAAATACTAAAACTGGTGTAGAAGTTAATTTATCTTTCAGCCCTTGGAAACTTTGCTCGCTGCATCGTTCTATTGAAACTCAATTGTCTTGTGTGTAAACTCTTTCCCCCTTCACCATTTCTATCTATTGAGTACCGACCTTTATTCCTTTATCCTATACAATGTAACCCAAGAATGCTATGGATATAATCAGAATTCACATTTAGAAAACTTCTATAACACTTGTTGCACATGATTAGCGTAGTCCTCTTGTGGTCTCGAATAAATCAGAATATCATCCATGAACACAGTCACAAATACATCCAAGAATAGTTTGAACACCCTATTCATCCAATCCATAACAACAACTGGTACATTTGTTAGTCCCAAAGACACAACTAAGGATTCATAATAGTCATACCGTGTTCCGAAGGCTGTCTTGGGTATATCTTTGTTTCTAACTCTGACTCGGTGATAACCCGATCTCAAGTCACTCTTGTTCCAGAGAAATTGGTACAAGAAAGAGTGAATACAATCCTTATGATAAAAAGGAACAACACACTTGGCACCCCGTAACTGGTCAAACAAATCGTCAATTCTTGGGAGGGAATATTAGTTCTTAATCGGTACTTTATGCAGTTGCCAATAGTTAATACATGTTCTCAAGTACCATTTCATTCATTTTTGTTTTTCACACTCACACGGATGCGCCCCAAAGGGCATATTAGATCTTATCCCTTGGCTATCACTTTCGTTGCTTTAAGATAGAAAATAAAATTTTCCTCTTGGTGCCCCCACATTACCCTTCCATTCAAAAGCATTTTCTTGTGGAAAATGACTATGCACCTTCTTAGCCCGACAATCTACCATGGCATAACAAGAAACCAACTAATCCATTCCCATTATAACATCAATATCCACAATTTTTAATTCAATAAGATCAACCAATGTATCATAACCCCACACAGTTACCACACAATCATGATGCATTTTTTAGCTACAATAAATTCACCTTTTGGTGTAGATACCCCAAATAGGTAACTAAAAATTCTAGTGTTCTTTCACAACAAATTTTTGTTTTCCATAGTCAAGGGGATAACATATGATAGGGTAAAACCCAAATCAATCAATATAAATATGTTACGTAAAAAGACAGATAATATACTTGTCACGTCATCAGGAGAAGCCTCAAATTTCTACCAATCCGCCATGGCGTAGGTACTGCCCTGAATGCCACTAGAACTAGATGCTCCTCTAGCACCTCTGCCATGACCAACAGGTTGTGCACCTCTACCTAGAGGAGGCACAGATGATGTCGATGCGACGGTTGGTCCCGTGGGTCGTGCCATGCCATTCGGGTTCCTTTGTGGACACTCTCTTACAACGTGCCCTGGCATGCCGCAAAAATAGCAAGCATTCATTCCAAACCAGCATTCACCTGTATGAAACCTCCCGCAGCGCTGGCATAACCAACGATAAAACCTCGGGTGGTTCATACTTCCTTATGCTTGCTACCCCACTGTCCGTAAACCCTGAATCTCACCTCCTTTCCCAAACTGGTTGCTTCTAAGCCCTTGGAATAGATGGGGAGTATTTGTTGCGGAATGGGGAAATGATGGCCTAGGCGGTTTGTAATAAATCCAAGGCCCAAATCCTTCTACGAATGCCATAACCTGTCCTATGGGTTTAGCTCTTTTTGACGATCCTACTTCCAATTCCTGCATCTTTCTCCTTTGCCTCTGTCCCTCTTTCTGCTGCACAAGAGCTTGTCTTTGAGCTTGTACAGCAACCACACGGGTCAATATTTGTACCGTACTCATCAAATCCTGCTCAATAGTATTAACGGGCAGTTCTGAAGATACTTCTCTTTTCCTCAGCTCTCCCAGGGCTGGGAAAGTGGAAGAAGCCCGTGATGCAAATTCAGTATCAGCTCCACCTTGACTAACTTAGTCAGGTGGTGGTCTACTCGATCCTTCTCCGGCAAGCAAATCCACCTGCTTCCCTTTACCTCTAACTCTTCTCACGATTGGCATTTTAACTATACCAAAGAAAAACAATTACCAATGGTCAGATACAATTCAACTTACAATACTGGCTCTATTGCATGATCTAGAAGTGAAGAAAAAAACAACATCCTAAATGTCCCGTAGCCTCCTACTTATAAATGTGGTGCACAACACATCGATAAGTAAGACTATACTCAGACACCTCTTTGTAGACACCCTTAGAACGACCTGACCTGCTCTGATACCACTTTTGTCATGCCCCAAATCCCATTGAGGCGGACTGGCACCCAGAGCCGATGAGGCCTGAGAGAACCAATCTTTATTCTTATACACTCAAGCGCATGCTACTCAATAAACATTACCACCACAAATATATATAAGATGCTAATAGTGGAAACCATGGAAACATACATGATAACTATGAAACTTGGCCGTTGGGGCCTTCAAGACAAAACATATGTTTCTTACATTTTCTTCATTTGTCCCACAACATCTACAAAGCCTCTACAGATACATAACCGTAACCAACCTAGAGTCGGGACAAGACCCTGCTCTATACACATATACAATACCAAAATGAATGTACATAGTAACTCAGAAAGCCCCGAACCAACTGTAGCTCACCAAACATCAGCAAAAGATCCGCAACCTACTATGGAGGTCTACTAGTACCTGCGCCTGCAACAAGTAAGGTAAATCTCCCAAAAGGGGTCAGTATGGAGAATGTACTGAGTATGTAAGGCAATATGAAACTGTCACAAATACATCAATAGAATCAAAATGTAATAGGATAATCAAAATGAATAAGCCATCGATCTGCATATGTGGAACCATGTAACTTACATAAATTATTTCCTTCGCTTTATAGTTTATTCCATCTCTTATATCATGTCGTACCCGGGCCCCAACTGATCAGTGGGTCTTAACATAACATAACGTTATGTTGGGATCGGCTCGAGCTAGGACTTTGCCTCTAGAGCTACCACCCATATCAATATATCGGGCTTGGTTCGAGCTAGGTTAATACCTCTAGAGCTGCCACCCATAAACCAACATATCAGGTTTGTCTCGATCTAGGTTATTACCTCTAGAGCTACCCCCTATCAGGATCGGTCCGAGCTAGGCTTATGCCTCTAGGACTGCCCCTGATCCAACAATCTCGGGATCGGCTTGAGCTAGGCATTTCGCCCCCAAAGCAACCACCCATACTTGATCATTAACCACATATATGCATTACTTCATTCATTACTTTGAGATTGAAACCTTTACTTTCGAGAGATTGATTCATCCACTTATGAGAAATTGACACAATCAGTTATGAGAGATTAACGTATATAGTTGCAGCCACAACATTATTGAAAGCTTAAAAACATAACATTATTGGGACTTTTGGAACATGTCCATAATTATGTAACTCATGAACAATAATGACTAATGAATGAGGACTATGTGACTTAAGAACGAATATATTCTCCTTACGCCGTCACTTTCCTTGAAACAATTTCTTTTAGTAGTTACAACAATATTGGAACTTAGAACGATGTTCATAATTATATGATCCATGAATGACAATAGACCAAGAGTAACATATATATGATTAACAATATATGATAACCTGAAATGATATGCCTTAGGACATTTCGGAAATGAGTAAGTACCACAACAAGGTGTTCCCTATATGCTGCAGAAAGATACGGAAAGAGTAACCTTACATACCTTCACTTCCAAGTATGAATACACAAGCCTATATATGAACACAATAGTCTAGCTCCTTCCTTATGTTTCACTCTACAACACAAGTACATAATAGAATTTACATTAACCACCAACTACCTTAAAATGGCATATAACGACAATGAGTTACATGTTTGGCTTTAACATGTCATTTCCCCCTTGACAATACCATTGATGAAATTACTATACCAATAATCCCACAATAGTCCATACATTTACCAATACATGATAACCGATAGCATGTCACACCAAGTTCATACTTTACACTTCTCTATCGCCACACATCACAATGATTCCACCAATTCACTTCAATACACTTCACAACAACAAATCGGACAAAATCCCATAATTTAAACTTATAGAAAAATAAAAAGTTTAATAACATAATCACACCATACATGTTGATATTTCATCCATACCATGCACTTTCATCAAGACAACAAGTCATCTTTCAAGTTTAAATTCCATAGAGGACACATCTTTTATAAAAACACAAGTGCCATGTTCATCACTCCCAGGCATAACCAACATTACCTACATACTCTCACATGCATATAATATATTAATCCATAAGAATAATTACTTACCTAAGCTTGAAAAATGATGATCTTGCTCCAAGAAGTGCCTTAGGGTTTGAAGTTGAGAGAAAAAGGCATTGGGAAATTGCTAGATTGGCATGAGACTTTTATGTGATAAAAATCTGATTTTTTACCCTTTATATAAGCCTTGGGGTCATCCTTAGACACTCTTGGCATTTAATGCTATGTGTTGGCTTGGTCAATGGAAGAATGGGTCATTTGACCCATTCTTGGCCCATGTTTTCTTTCTCATTTTGGGCCCTTTTTGAGCCCAATTCACTTACTCCAATAAAATCAATAATTTCTCATTTTTAATTCATTTCATACGCATCACGACGATATTCCCACTCACGGGATTTATATTCGTAGACTCAATCCTAAAAACAAGTGTTCTAGCCACGTATGGCTTATTTTGACCATAAGGGTAAAACCGTCACTTTGATGTCAAATTCGTTCACGAGTACTTTCAAAAAACCAATATAATACTTCAATAATTCCATGTATATTCTCGCGGTTTTAGAAGAAACGTGGCAAAAATCGGCCCGGTACGTCCCCGGGCACCCTTGGACACTTAGAACAAATTTTGGAAGCTTACTAGTTTGGCCGTTCCAGCAAGCGTCTGGCCCTTCCCATGGCACTGAGCTTTAGAAGATTTCTGGTTTGGGTGCCAAAACAAGCGCCTGGCCCTTCCTATGGCACTGAAATTTATTTTTTTTTGAAGTGGAAGCTATTGACTAGAGTTGACTGCTGAGTTGGTACTAATTTGGCTCTGACTTGACTACTGACGTGGTGCCACGTGGAAGGTACGGGATGTTACATGTCATTTGTAGTTGCATTCTTCTGAGATGGTGGGTTATGAACACCCGATGATCTAGGGTATTATGTATTTTCAGTTGAATACTTAATTATTCAGTTTTCATGATTTAGAATGCTTTCAGATAAAGCACTTATCTTTCAGTTTGAGAAAATCATTATTGTTGAGAATTTTAGTATATCAGTTTGATTTTAGTTGGGAAAATTACTTAGCACCGAGAGGACAAGGGTTCAGATAACCCAATTCCTAAACTATGTGCCATCATAGGTAAAAAATGGTCCTCGCTAGTTGAGAGTGCCTCTCTTGCTTTAATGGGCTCATAAGTGAATTCACGCCAATCATGGTTCGTACCCTTGGCAAGGTATATAACACCCTCACATGGTCTATGTTTGTTACAGAAACCTCCCACAGTTTAGTCTCAGACCTCACTTGACTTTGCATTTAGTTTATTCAGCATCTTATTGTGTATTACGTTTATTACTTCGTTATGCAATCAGTTTACAGAGCTTAGTCCCATGTTCAGGTCATCATGTCACATTCAGCATGTTCATCTTATATAGTGTAGTGTATATCTCACATGCTCAATACTTTTAAAGTACTGACCGCATACTTTCCTTTGCGTTATATTGTCTTATAATATAGGTTCGGACATTCATCATCCCGATTATGGTTAGCTTGATCTAGCATCACTTCAGCAGCTATGTTTGGTGAGTCCTCATCATTCAAGGGTTTTTCCCAAAAATTCATTGTATTTAGAGGCTTTTAGACAGACAATAGATATTTAGTTTAATGTCATGTTCACTGGTTTTTCCATTTTGTTTTAAATATTGACATTTGGTTTTGATTATTCATATATTAGTCAAACTTTAGCTTACGCACAGTGTTATTTAGTTTATACAGCATTCTTAGTGCCATGCCAGGCCATGGGTTAGCTTGGGGTCACTTGTGACTTTAAGCACCGTATTACCACTAGGGGTAGTCTCGGGCAGTGACAAACTTGGTATTAGTGCACAAGGTTTAAAGTATCCTAGGGTTTCTGAAAGTCGCGTTAAGTAGAGTCTTATTCATGGGTGTGGAGGTCACTTATGAGTGAGAGGCTATGAAATGTTTTAGGAAAGGTTTCACTTCTTTCATGTTCATATCGTATGATAGAGTGTGAACTCTATTAAAATCTTATTCTAACTCGTGCTCTACGCATTTACAGAAAATGCCTCCCAGAAGAGCTAACAGAAAGAGAAATGGAAATGGGAACCAGCAAGCACTACAAGCTCTAGCAGACCCGTTGAATGGGCAAGTATCTCATGCTGAATTCAGGGTTGCTTTCACAATGCTAGCTCAGGCCATGTCCGCCCATACTAATTAGTAGGCTATTGCCCCAGTCAAACCCACTGGTACCATGGAAGCGGCTAGAGTCAAGGACTTCACTAGAATGAATCCTCCTGAGTTCCATGGCTCTAAGACTAAGAAATATACGCAAGATTTTCTTGATGATATTTAGAAGGTTACAAAAATTATGGGTGTCACTCTAGTTGAAAGTGCTAACTTGGCTGCTTATCAATTGAAATAAGTAGCTCACACTTGGTGCAAGCAGCTGCAGAATGGGATGATTTTGTTGCTGCTTTTCTAGATAGGTTCTTCCCACTTGAGTTGAGGGAGGCCAAGGTTCATAGTTCATTAACCAGAAGTAGGGTAGAATGAGTGTGAAAGAACATTCTCTTAAGTTTACTCAGCTTGCAAAGTTTGCTCCAGCCATGGTTGCTGACTCCAAGGCCCGTATGAGTAAGTTCATGTCTGGTGTTTCTAAGGATGTAGTCAAAGAGTGTAGGACTACTATATTGGTTACGGAGATGGACATCTCCAGGTTGATGGTTTATGCTCAGCAGATTGAGGAAGAGAAAGTTATGGAAAATGAAAGGGAGAATATGAATAAGAGAGCTAGAATAGGGAACTTTGACTATTCTCAGCAAAAGTCTGGTGGTGGTAATCTCTCTCAATTTTATTAGAGATCTTCAGCCCCAGTACCATCATCTACCAGTGTTCCGTTCCCCCAGGCTCAGGCAAGATCAGAAAGGTAGAGCGCCAGGCTATAAGTCCTATTTTAGTGCTTCCAGTGGTCATACTTTCCCAACTTATAAGATATATGGGAAAAACCATCTAGGAGAATGTTTGATAGGTAAGGATGGGTGTTTTGGTTATGGAAAGATAGGCCACAAAATTTGAGATTGTCCATCAGCCAAGATAGGTGATATCACTGGACATACTCAGGGGACTTCATCAGCAGCTCCGGCAGGCCACCCAACTCAACAGGGTGCCTTATTTAGTGCAGCTGGCGGACAATGTCTGAATAGGGTCTATGCCCTTCAGACTCAACAGGATCAGGAGGGTTCTCCTGATGTGGTCACTGGTACGTTACAGGTCTTTCATATTCATGTCTATGCATTGTTAAATCATGGGTCCACACTTTCCTTTATGACCCCCTATATAGCAGTATACTTTGGTGTCAGTCCCGAAACTCTTTCAAAATCATTCGCAGTTTCTACTCCAGTTGGTAAGTCAGTCATTACCAAACGGGAATACATAAATTTCCTAGTCAAAGTTTCTCAAAAAGTCACCTCAGTTGATAATGTAGAGTTAGACATGATAGATTTCAATGTCATTCTTGGCATGGATGGCTCCACTCTTGCTATGCCTCTATTGATTGTAGAAACAGAGTAGTACAGTTTCAGTTTCCAAATGAACCAGTCATAGTGTGGAAGGGTAATACCTCAGTTCCTATAGGTTAGTTTGTCTCTTTCCTTAAGGCTAGAAAAATGATTTCCAAAGGGTGCATCTATCATCTTGTTCGGGTTAAGGATTTAAAGTCTGAGGCCGCCCCCACTCTTGAGTCAATTTCGGTGGTAAATGAGATTCCAAAAGTGCTCCCAGAAGATCTACCTGGAGTTTCTCTGGAGCGGGAAATTAACTTCAGAATAGATCTCCTTCCAGATACCCAGTCGATCTCAATTCCACCATACCAAATTGCTCCATCTGAGCTTAAAGAATTAAAAGGAGAATTTAAAGGATCTTCTAGACAAGGGTTTCATCAGGCCCATCATCTTTCCATAGGGTGCTCTAGTTTATTTCATGCCAAATAAAGATAGTTCTCTCAGAATGTGTATTGACTACCGTCAATTGAACAAAGTTACAGTCAAGAATAAGTATCCCATCCCCGGGATTGATGATTTGTTTGACCAACTTCAGGGTGCCAATTTTTTATCTAATATAGACCCCAGATCTGGCTATCATCAGCTCAGAGTCAGAGAATGTGACATTCCAAAGACAACCTTCAGAACTCGGTGTGGTCATTTTGAATTTATTATTATGTCTTTTTGACTAACAAATGCTCCTGCACCTTTTACGGACTTTATGAATAGAGTGTTCAAGTAGTACTTGGACATATTCGTTATAGTCTTTATAGATGACATCCTCGTTTATTCTCGAAATGAGGATGAACATACCGACCATTTGAGGATTGTCATACAGACTCTCAAAGATCGTCAGTTATTCGTTAAGTTCATAAAGTGTGAATTCTGGTTGAACTCAGTAGCATTCCTTGGTCATATCATTTTTCATGAAGGCATTAAGGTTGATCCTAAAAAGATCAAAGCAGTTAGAAATTGGCCTAGAACCATCTCTCCATCAGATAACAAAAGTTTTTGGGTTTAGTCGGTTACTACAGATGGTTTGTTGAGGGATTTTCCTTTATTGATTCCCCCATGTACAGATTGACTCAGAAGAAAGTCAAATTTCAGTGGTCCGATTCTTGCAAAAAGAGTTTTCAGGAGTTGAAGACTCGACTCACCTCCGCTCCAATTTTGACTCTGCCAAAGGGTTCTGATGGGTTTCTGGTTTATTATTCTGCATTCAGAGTTGGCCTTGATTATGTGTTGATGCAGCATGGCAAGGTTATAACATATGAATATAAACAACCCAAGCCTCATGAGAAGAATTACCCGACTCATGATCTTGAGTTGGTAGCAGTTGTTTTTGCCTTAAAGATTTAGAGGTACTATCCTTATGGGGTTCATGTTGATGTGTTCACTAATCACAAGAGCCTTCAGTATGTATTCATCCAGAAAGATCTAAATCTTCATCAGAGAAGGTGGCTAGAGTAGTTGAAAGACTATGATATGAGTGTCTTGTACCATCTGGGTAAAGCCAATGTTGTGGCTAATGCTCATAGTAGATTGTTTATGGGGAGTTTTGCTCATATTAAGGACGAGAAGAAAGAGTTAGGCCATGAGGTTCACCAACTTGCTAGATTGGGAGTTCGGTTGGTTAATTCAGCTGAAGTAATATCTTGATTCAGAATGGCTTAGAATCTTCCTTAATATCTGAGGTAAAAGAAAAGCAAGATAGTGATCCCATTTTTCTTAAGTTGAAAGAAGTTGTCCAGAGTCAGAAGGTTGAGGTTTTCTCCCAAGGGAAAGATGGTGTTCTTCGTTGTCAGGGAATACTATGTGTTCCAAATGTGGATGACTTGATACAAAGAATGCTAACAGAGGCTTATAGTTCTCAGTATTCTATTCATCCAGGAGCCACTAAGATGTACCGTGACCTACGAAAAGTCTATTGGTGGAATGGCATGAAGAAGGATATCACAAAATTTATGGCTAAGTGTCCAAATTACCAGCAAGTTAAGGTTGAGTGGTGAATATGGACTTCATTATAGGGTTGCCTCATACTTGGCGTCAACATGATTCTATTTAGGTTATCGTACACCGAATAACTAAGTCAGCCAATTTTCTGCCAGTTAACACTTCTGACTTAGCCATGGATTATGCTAAACTCTATCTTCAGGAGTTAGTGAAGTTACATGGTGTCCCTTTGACCATCATCTCAGATAGGGGTACTTAGTTTGCCTCTCAATTCTGGAAGGCATTCCAAAAGGGTCTTGATACTCAAGTTCACCTCAGTACAACTTTTCACCCATAGACAGATGGTCAGGCAGAGTGGACCATTCAGACTTTAGAGGATGTGTTGAGGGCAAGTGTGATCAATTTCAAAGGTAGTTAGGATGATCATTTTCCTTTGATTGAGTTTGCTTATAATAACAGTTACTATTCTAGTATTTAGATGGCCCCGTTTGAAACACTTTATGGTCGGAGGTGTAGGTCTCCTATTGGGTGGTTCAAAGTTGGTGAGGCTACCTTGATGGGTCCAGATTCAGTCCATGAGGTAATAGAGAAAGTTTAGTTGATTAGTAAAAGACTGAAAATAGGTCAGAGTCTTTAGAAGTCTTATGCAGATGTGAGGAGAAGGGAACTTGAGTTTGTTATTGGTGATTTGGTTTACATGAAGGTTTCACCTATGAAAGGGTGAAGAAATTTTGAAAGAAAGGGAAACTCAGTCCCCGCTATGTTGGTCCTTATAAGATTGTGGGTTATTTTGGCAATGTAGCCTATTAGTTAGACCAACCTGCAGACTTAGCATCGGTGCATCCACTTTTTCATGTCTCTCAGTTGAAGAAATACATTGGAGATCCCGCATCGGTCATTCCTCTAGACAGTGTGGGGGTGAAATATAGTCTTTCTTATGAGAAGGTACCAATTGACATCCTTGATCATCAGGTTCATAAGTTAAGAAATAAAAAGGTCACTTCAGTAAAGGATCTTTGGCGAAATCAGCTAGTTGGGGAGCTAGTTGGGGAGCTACTTGGGAAGCAGAGGCGGATATGATGACCAAGTACCCCCATCTTTTCTCCGAACTCTACTCCAACTCAAGGTAATGGTTTCTCTTAATTAATTCTTTCTTTTCTATGTCACCTAGTTACTCACATGTCATGTCATGTATTCATGAGTTCAAATTCAGTCCATGTTTCATTTCTCATGTCAGTATTCAGCCCTTAGAAATTTAGTGTTGGGATTGCAGCTCTTTCCCTAACTCTTCAGTTTAGTTAGTTTTCATTCAGGGACGAATGACTCCAAGGGGGAGATATTGTAACAACCCAAAAATCCCAAGCTAAGATTAAAACCATGCTTCTAGTACATGTAAAATTAAATTACATTTTTCTGTTGTATTATAAGTTATATATACATGTATTAAGGCCACAAGTAACTCCTAGCTCATAGCCAAGTTGAAACCTTCCTTGCCAGTGGCTTTCTTGGGAAGAATCTTGCTATAGTCAACTTCAAACGAGCAAAAATCTTGTATTCTGCTGAATTTTTGAGATTACGACCCACCAAATGATATATATTTGAATTAAATTTCCAACGCATCTAGATTTTCCTTAATCTAATGTCAGAGCTAAGAGTTATGGCCATTTTAGTGAAACATTGTCCAGTAGTGAGAACACATACGATCGTGGTTACATTGTATGATCGTACTTGCTCCCGTCTGATCGAAACAAACCAGAAAACCTGAAGGTTGATATGTATACCTTCCAACCATGAAAAGGAAGCACGATCGTGGTTAGAAACCACGATCCTAGGTACGATCGCGACTTCTAAAGTTGATCCGGTTGAAACTTATAACCTACGAACCAAGGCACGATCATGAGTGAGTCCCACGATCATACCAAGGCTCGTCTGATCAAGTCCAGAGAACCCCAAAATCCATCTTAGACAACGATCACAACCCACGATCATAGGTAGGATCCACGATTATGGGAAGGTCTCGTGGGTTCCATCCTGCAGCTTTTCAGTTACGAATTTAAACGGGCACATCAGGATTTTCCCACTCTTTTAACATCAAAACTATTTCGTGTAATTTCAAGGTTGATTATTAATGCTAATATTACCCTAAGACCTCATTACATAGAAATTCAGTCGACACTTAGCCAAATACAGAGAAAGAGCCAATTTTCTTCTCCCAAGGCCAAATTAGGGTTCTTCAACCTCAGACTCCAAATTCAAAGGTTTCACCAAGGTTGTCTTCTCCAGGTATGTGGGATTTCATAAATGGGTTCCTTTCACCCATTGAGTCCCAAATTTAACTCAAATTCCTTAAGTTTAATTCACTTTTCAAGCTTAGGGTTTTCATGGAAAGTGTGAATTCCTTTAGTTTTCTGTTTCTTATTTGACTAAATCATGAATATACGTTTTCCCATAAATTTGAGCCTCCTTATATACTCATAGATATGAATTCTCATAATATTGGTAAATTCTTGATTTTGGGCTTGAGTAATGAAATTTCATATTATGGTTAGTTTATAGAATTGTCATTTGTAGTTACATTCTTCAGAGATGGCGGGTTATGAACACCCAATGACCTAGGATATCATTCATTTTAAGTTGAATACTTAATTATTCAGTTTTCATGATTTAGAATGCTTTCTGATAAAGCACTTAGCTTTCAGTTTGAGAAAATCATTATTGTTGAGCATTTCAGTATATCAGTTTTATTTCAGTTGGGAAAAGTACTTAGCACCGAGAGGACAAGGGTTCAAATAACCCAAGTACCAAACTACATGACACCATAGGTAAAAAGAGGTCCTCGCTAGTTGAGAGTGTCTCCCTTGCCCTTAATGGGCTCATGAGTGAATTCATGCCAATCATGGTTCGTACCATTGGCATAGTATAGAACACCCTTCCAACTTGGGTTACAAGTTGGATTCCATGTTTCTCACATGGTCTATGTTGGTTACAGATATCTCCTACAGTTTAGTCTCAGACCTTGCTTGATCTTGTATTTAGTTTATTCGGCATCTTATAGTGTCATACGTTTATTACTTAGTTATGGCATCAGTTTACAGAGCTCAGTCACATATTCAGGTCATCATGTCACATTCAACATGTTCATCTTATATAGTGTAGTACATTCAAAATACTGACCGCATACTTTCCTTTGCGCTATATTGTCTTATAATATAGGTTTGGACAATCAACATCCCGATCGTGGTTAGCTTGATCCAGCATCACTTCAGCAGTTGTGTTTGGTGAGTTCTCAATATTTGAGGGCCAATTATTAGTCTTTCTCTCCAGTATCATTCAGTTTTAGACAGTTAGAGTTAGTTAGGGGGCTTGTCCCAACAACTCATCATATTTAGAGGCTATCAGTCAGACAGTACATATTTAGTTTAATATCATGTTCAGTGGTTTTTCCATTTTGTTTTAAACATTGACATTTGGTTTTGATTATTCATATATCAGTTAGATTTTAGCTTCCGCACAGTGTTATTCAGTTTATACAGGATTCTTAGTGTTATTCCAGGCAATGGGTTAGCTTGGGGTCACTTGTGACTCTAAGCATCGTGTTACGACTAGGGGATAGTCTCGGGTCATGACAAAGAGCTTCTAACACATCAGGAGTACAATTGACATATAGGGTAATATATACAAAGATGTCTCTGAATACAACATAGAGATTATTCTAACAATAAGAGAGAGAGAATAGGAGCACTCCGAGAGTCAGGAGTTCACCCTAAATCTCCGATCCATGGCTGCTCCACATGATGCACATATCAACAACGATAACTTATACTATGATCTGCATGCGGCAGTAGTGTAGTATGAGTACCAAACACGTGGTACTCAGTAGGCATCCCAACTGAGCTCCAGAAATAATGCAAGCAGAAATATCATGTAAGGCATGAATATAACTACATACAACTTTCCAAGAAAGCTAAGCATAATGAGGCTAATGAAGCAATAAGGGTAAAATACCCTATTCTAACAGTGCTCAGGAGCTAAAGTACATTACCGTATATCACTAATCAATATACAAATTAAGAGTGAAAGAAGTATATATATGGTAGTATACAAGGCCAAAGAATACATATGCAATATGAATAGACAAAGAAAGAAAAGGATATACGGTAATACCATATATATATATATATATATATATATATATATATATATATATATATATATATATATATATACACATACATATAGGAATAACTCAAAGGTGAATACCTGAGGGAGTCAACCTAGTATCTCGAGGATCATGACCAAGTAGGGGAGCTAATACTAGCATAATCAGGTCCCTAACCATAATGTCTAACTGTGAGATAGCTATCAATAATGTAATTTTCCATAATAATGAAGGAAAACAGAAATGTACCGCCAATCTCGAACACCAGTTGACAATCAACCTACCAGGAACTAACCATAATAACTAATAATAAAGTAACCGGTTCGTCCGAACAAAAAAATATATAACCGGTCCCCCATAAGCCTGGAAGGTTCACGGAAGCACTCAGTAAACAACAATCAAAATCTGTACCTATACAGACCCCTATAAGACCGATAGATACAGGCGCCAAACAATCATACTGCTGATAGGCGATGCATATGAATGAATGAAATACAACACAAATCGATAATGCCATAACCAATCTGAGTGCCATAAAGTACCAAGTGTATACACCTCCTCCAGCTCTGGAGCTTGCAAAGGCAGGACCTATGGAGACCATCCTTCTTCGACACTGTGGTTCGAGGATGAAGGAGGTCCTAAGGGATTTGGGATATCCGTATACACTGCCTGGTTCTGAACCTAGACTTCCAATAATCATCATAATTCATCTACTTCATCCAGTATCGGAGAGATATATAAGTATAATAAATACACGGACTTGAACCGTGACTAAAAGAGTGTAAGTCTATAAATTCATTGTCTGAGATCAAGTTGGGGACTAAATCAATGTAATAATATAGAAAAGGTTGGAATTTCTCTCGATCGAAGTAAATTGTAGTGGTAAAATGAGTGGAAAAACCACGAACCGAAATCAACCTAGGTCTAACATCCAAAACATCACTTTTAGTGCCAAAAGCTCATAATCCAATAAATAAGGTGGTACGATTCCCATTATAAAAGAATCCATTTTAAAAGTGCAAATTGGTAATAATTTCCTTTTTAGAAAATAGTAGTAAAATAAAGGTTTTGGTTGGAATCGTACCACTAAGTGAGCATGAATGCACCTAAAAGTATGCATGCCATCACCAGTATCCAAACAATACTACTATTAGCACCTAAGCGTATATAAACTAGAATCATGTTCTCTCAATGATACAATACTCACCTGTAGTCCAACTAGTATCGTAACTACTTCCTCGGGAACAATACATAATTAATCCTCATCACTCGAAAAACCACAGTTACAAGGGCATAAAGCCACTACAAGGATCTAATTGGGGAAATACCGCCCAAATCACTAAGTCAAATGGTAAATCTCATACCACAGTTCCTTAATAATCCACTATGGTTAACATGCTTATAATCCAAGGTAATAGGATTCTCTGTCCATAACAAGTATCCGATGCTAAGGTTCGGGTCACATTTCTACCCAAATTTCCTAAATAGACTAAGTTATGATATATTAGTCATAATCCCATCCTATAATCCCTTCCTAGCATGCATTCTATACTATACACAATCTCATAGAGAAAAGTAGACCGAAGCCTACCTCGATGTTGAACCACAATTCTTCAATCATCGATACATCACTCGATCTTGCTCCACCATCCTGAAATGCTACCACGCTATCAAAATAATCATCAATTTATTAATACCGATAAAAGACTTGTATTGTTATATAAAAGGTCGAGTCAAAATTTGGATCAAGAACAGGCCTGTGAGGCCCGCAAATAAAATCCAAAATTGAATCTTTCACGAGGTTCCTCGAAGGACAAGGAATGTGTGCTCAAAAGTTGAGCACAAACGGGACACAAATCGGGGCCCAAATCAGCCCCTAAAGTTTATGATTTTTAAGACCTAAATACTAAGAATTAAAAAGGAAATGGACGGAATTTGACGGAGAAAATAAGGAAAAACGACAAAGGGACGATGGGTTAACATACCTGACCTTATTAGGATGAAATCCCAATAATTTCCAAGCTCCAAGGGTCCCTAATGGCTGAAAAAGGGTTGAGAAATTGGGGAAGAGAGTATATATACTGCCAGGCAATTGGCCTTCACGAACGCGAGGGCCAAGGGTCGTGAACGCGATGAACGAGGGAATTGCCCTTGGTGAACGCAGCCAAATACTTGCGAACGCAAAGAAAAAGGAATCAGGCTATCGCGAATGCGAAGAAGGGAGTTGACTGGGTCAGGACTGACCCGCATAGTAAATGTAAAAAGTAAGGCTCGCGATTGTGAAGGTCAAGAACTTGACCCTTCGCGAACACGGCCTTAGCTCATGAGCACGAAGAGCAAAAGGTGGTTGCACCAGATGCTTGAAAACCATCAAAATGCTAAGTCCTAACGAACTTCGACCAGGGGCTCAGGATTAATTCTGAACCCCGTACGTGCAAACAAACTATGCTACCATATCAAATTCGATATAGCAAACTTAACGAAACCATTGAAACTTTCATCCGAGATTGTTTCGATTAAATATGGGTCCCATACCTAGTTTCATTTTTCATTAAATCTACCCAATAGCCCAAAATGAGTCCGAAAACATTGGGACCTGAACCAAGGGTTCCCCTAGCATAAAATCAATGTTTTGGAGATAATGATGCTGTCATAATTTATTTCTAAGGTTGTTTACTAGGAGTTTTGGTCTGAGACCAATTCATTAACAACAAAAGCTCCAAAACAGGGAAATAAGCGTAAAACCCGAATGAACTTTTCGATAACTGAATCGACAGTTTTGACAAAACACTTATGACCTGTAGCGGCTATGGGAAGACTAAAAGTGCTGGAAATATATGAAAATTGAGAAAATGACCTGGAGGGTCATTACAAGTTGATAATCATGAATCGATGGACATAGTGAGTTGATTTCTGAGCTCACCTATATATACCTATTAAATTTATTGGAGATCTTCATACTGATTTGATTGTGAGAATTACATCCTTATTCCATATTTGTATATTCATGAGACACTGGTACCATTGAGGAACACTATCTTTGAAGGAAAATGAGACATTTTCCTAAAAACCCTTCCGTGAACACAACCGAAAAAGAGAGTTGAGATTGAGATAGAGATATGAGATATGGTATATGGTTTGCGAACCCCCCATGGGTTCTATTGTGGAGTTACGAACTCGGTAGGTATATACTGAAAGCCATGCAATGATTTCACCATTCCACCCCATCTTCATCATTGCATTACATTTCATTCGCATATTCAGTGATTCCTTTGTTCTTGACTTGCTTCCCTTTTTTTGTATTTCTATGTATACTCTTGTTGTTTACTTTCGATATTATATTAGAACTGTTAGTGGAGATAGTATGATATACCTTTTGGGAACTTTTTTACTTATAGGTTACGTGCTTATAGTCTATTTTATCTATATTATTTTTCTACTTTGCTCAGTCGGCCTATGATATCTACTGAGTATAAGTGGACCCATACTCATCCCTATTGTGCCCTTTCGGTGCATATCCAGGTCCAAGTACGATACGTGGCAGCTGAATTCTAGCGGAGATTCCTGAGTTTGAGGTACTGTCATGTCCCAGTGTTTGGGGCTAGAGCATACCGCATCTGTCTTTATTTGTCTTTACCTTTGGTTTTAAGAAACATATATGTATTTTCAGTTCCGGATATTGTATTAGATGCTCCTACATTATGACACCAGATTTTAGGTGATTTATGAATTTCTTTCCGTCCCGTATTTTATTATGCTTGTATTGACTTGACTTCGTTCTAGAAGTCTCTCCTTTTCTGTATTATTGTATGTGAATTCTTATTAGTTTGGGTGATCAGCTTACTTATCAAGTCTGAGCCGTGATAAGTGCCATCATGACCCGATTTTGGATCATGACATTTGTTGCTTTCAAACTGTCACTTACTACCAAGTATGTATGGGCAATTTTACTACGAGTTAGGTCTCTAAATGATCATTCATGTTATCGAAATCTTTTGTCAAAGTCACTTACATGGTCATTCACTTGAAGTAGACTAAAAAGGTCATTATAATTGGATCTTGACTCTTCAAATGTCGAACTAAAATTTAAATCCTAGTTGACCTAAATATTTCATGTATATTTAGGGCTCGTTTGGCCTTGCTATATGAAATTATGATTTCAAATCATGATATTAAATCATTTGAGACGAAACTGAAGTTTTGTTTTGATATGCAATTTGAATTTCATAAGTTGTATTTTTTTTCATAAAAATAAAACCCCCAAAAGTTGTGAAAAAATTATTAAAATTTTCTCAATTCTTACACAATCTTACCAAATAAGCAAAAGTTCATAAATAAATTGGTAAATATGGTTGGTAGATATAAATATATCTACCAATTTATGAATCTTTTCCACAAAATATAAATATATCTCCATGCACTTTTTATAAATACATGTTTGCGATTACAAACCTATGCACCATTTCTTTTTTATTTACTTCATTTGTCTACTTTTTCCTCTTTCTTTTCAGCTTGTTTGAATGGTTGTTACACATTGTTTTATAAATTATTGTGTTATTCTTCATCGTTAAATAATATCACATATTATAATTTAAAGAATAAATTACAATATTAAAAGAAAAAGTAGAATACAACGTAAAATTATTAAGTATAAAAGGTAAAATAAATGATAAAATAATTATTAAACAATAAGTAAAGGTTAAATACGAAAAATAAGATAGCAATGCGACCATGTTAATTGTTACGTAAATTGCATCTATTCGTTGTTATAAAATTATGAATTTAATGATATGAGATAGTAAGAATTTAAGTAACATTCAAAATAATTATTATATTTAAAATAAAGGAAAAAACGTAAGTACTCCCTTCAACTATGACCGAAATTCTAGAGACACTCTGTCTTTACGGGGGGTCCTATTACCTCTTTGAATTATTTTAGAGTGTAATAAGTACACCATTAAGTGTTAAGGTGGCATAGAGAGTGTGCTTACTGTTTTGGAAGCAAATGAGGGACGAAAAATATGAAAATAATCTGACTAGTATTTGACATATGTAATTTTTTAATAGGATATTTTACAATTAATTAATACACATAATTATTAAAATTATAACTTATATATTTTTAATTATTTTTATTTCTTTCTTTGTGAAATATTTATTTTCCTCCACTCTTTTAAATTTTTCTTTTCTTTTTTGTCTTTCATTAATTTCTTTTCTTTTCAAATTAAATAAATTTGAAAAAATTATGTGTATTTTTTAAAAAAAATTAATAAGTGTCTTTTTCTTTTAACTTTTGTCTTTTTTTTTTATTTGATTTTCTTTACTTTTTTTGATATCCGTCCTAAATTAACTAATTTTAAATACAAGACATTAGAAGTAAATTTGAAATCAAATTCAAAGGTAAGGCAAAGAAAATAAGAAGTATTAGAAAAATCAATAGAAAAAAAATGAAAAAACAAATGACAAGGGTGAAAAATGGGGGGGGGGGGGGGTGGATTCGTGTATTTGAGAAAATTTTAAATATAAGGAAAATAATATAAAAAAAATCATGTGTGGTACCTAATTTAAATACAAGGTAAAGAAAATAAGAAGACAAAACCAAAAAAAAAATATTTATACACATGGCGGTGCGTGTATATCACCACAGCTAGTATAATTTGGTTGTGGCTCTACATCAGCATGTATGGTGTAGAAAAATACAGAAAAAATAATTTAGGGGTGTAATAGACCCCGTAAAGATAAAGTGTGTCAAGTGATTTCGGTCATAATTCATGGGGGTACTTGTGCCTTTTTTCTTAAACTACTATAGAATACAATACTATATTGAACAACTTGTTGTCAGTTAGTGTTTCAAGAACATATATGTCACACCCCGAATCCCATCGGGACATGATTGGCACCCGTAGCCGATAAGGCCCGAGAGAACCAAGCTTTACCTATGTTCATCATATGCGTATCAAGCAACCCCATCATCACGTAACAACATGAAAGACGAATAATGGAAAGCATGGAACATGTGACATTTATACATATATACATTTGAGAAACTTGGCCGTTGAGGCCATCAAACAAGAATTCATGAGTCACCTTAGATACATATACCCACATGCGTCTACAGAAGCCTCTAACAGATGCATTGACCAACGCAAACTAAAAGTCGGGACAAGTCCCCGCTTTATACACCATGTACAATACCAAAATACATATACAAGTGAGACTCGGAGAAGCCCCGAACTAACTAGAGCTCACCAACGATCTGCAACAACTGGCAACCTACTGCGGAGGCCTACTAGCACCTGCGCCTGCAGCAAGAAGGTAAATTCCCCAAGAGGGGTCAGTACGAGGAATGTACTAAGTATGTAAGACTATAGGTAAACATATGAGATATAGGAGCTTTGATGAAAACAAGTACAAGTGAACATGTTACATGAATGAACGACTATAGTATACAAGTGTGGGATCATGTGCATTACTTTCTTTGCTTCATTTCACATTACTTTACTCCTTCATCATTCATGTGATCATCAATCATATATGCCCGGGCCCAACTGATCAGTGGGAAATAATATTGGGATCGTCTTTAGCTAGGCTTATGCCCCTTTGAGCTGCCACCCATAAATCAATAAAGCAGGTTCGTCTCTAGCTAGGCTTACGCCCCTTTGAGCTGCCCCCTGTATCCAATAATCATTCGGGATCGCCCCTAGCAAGGCTTATGCCCCTTTGGGTTGTCACCCGTTCTCAACAAGTGTTCATTACTTCAATTCATTACTTTTGAGATTGATACATTAACTTGTGAGAGATTGGTACTTTAGTGGTTACAATGTTATAGAAACTTTGGAACATTATTGGAACATTAATCAATGAACATGAGTCATGTGAATTACATTTGATCAATGCATAAGGAACATGTGTGTAACAATGATTAACAACCAGGAATGGAATACCTTTGGACATTTCGGAAAGGAACATGTGTAAGGACAATGTGACACTATGTGCCGCAGAATGATACGGAGAGAGTAGTCTTACATACCTTCACTTCCAAGTATGAATAATGCACAAGTCTAGGTACGAACACAATAGTCCAGCTTCTTCCTTACGTCTTACTCTACAATACAAGTCCATACCGGAACTTACATTAGCAACTAGTCACTATAAAGGCGTACAAAACGAAAATGAACAATGCAACTACCCTATAACATCATGTAACACCTTTACAATACAATCCACGGCATTTTCATATCAACAACACCATAACATTACCCACATTGACCAAAAGATCATATCTCGATAGCATTTCACAGCACACTTACCCTTTACGCTTTTCCTTTTATCATTCCGTCATAATTATTCCTTTATGACAACATATAAGAAAGAATACATACTTAATACAGTCCAACACACCTCCATACGATACTTTAAAGTCATTAAAACAACACCACAAGTTGATAATTACATCCAAAAAGGGTATCGGGGCTTTCGAGGATCGACTAGAGTCGGAAACATACAAAACCATTTCTGGAGGTGACCTACGCTGCCACCTGCACACGAAGGTGGCTGACATGCGCGTACAGATGGCTCCTGGAAAATTCCAGGGCCTTCTGCGTTGGCACCTGCGCCCGCAGATTCCCTCGTCTGCGGGGGTGGATGCCCGTTTTGGTCCGAAATGACTTTTTTTGGGTCTTTTAAGGCCATGAATGGTCCATGATCACAATCAAACATATTTGAACATATGTTTGATCCTCTTAAACATCAACATTCATCCATGGTCTCACAACACACATAACGACACCCAAAACCACATTTCCCGGCCAATACGACACCAAAACCATAACCAATTTCACAATATCAATTTCAAATGTTATGCACAAGAATGAAACAAAGTAATACCATAATCACATCTCACATGTCAATATTTACTCCACCAAATTCACTTCTTTCATAGCCACAAGTTCATCACCAAGTTTACAAGAGAAACCAACCTCCGATTTAAGCAAACATGTAGCCTTTCACTTATTGTGAACTTCTTAATATTCCACCAACATAACCAACATAATATACACCATATATTATGCATAAAATATATTAATCCATCATAATAAACACTTACCAAGTCTTACCAATTGATGATCTTGGCCCAAAGGAGAACCTAGGGTTCTTGAGAGCAAAGGGACTTTTGTGGAAAAATCTAGAAATGTTATGAGAGTTTAATGGAATAAAAATCTGATTTTTCTCTATATATAGTCCCTCATGTCTCCCTTATCTTTTTCCTTAGCATTTAATGCCATGTTGATTGGTCAAATGGACCAAAATGGAAGAATGGGTCAAAAATAATTCTTTTGGGCTATGTCTTCTCATGGTTTTTGGTCTTCATTTTGGGCCCAATTGTGTGAGACTTATTAATACCCACATTTGAATGCATAATTCAAAAATTTTCTCATATTTTCATTTTTCCATAAATGTTACGGTTGTCAGCTAAACGTAGAAACGTACGGGGTGTTTCATTCTTCCCCCCTTAGAAACATTCGTCCTCGAATGTTAGTGTTATCATGGCAAAATAACCAATTACAGGTTTACGAACATTCTTCATGTCATCATATAGTGATACACTTAAAGCCTCTAAATACTTACTTGTCAGTCTTCTCTTTGAAACAAATGAGGGTACTTGGATTTCATCATTTCTTCAGCTTCCCATGTGACCTCTTCGATTTGCTGATTTCTCCAAAGTACCTTTACGGAAGCAACATCTTTATTCCTCAATCTCTTAACTTTTCTATCCAAAATAGCTATAGGGATCTCCTCATAGGTAAGATTTTCTGTGACCTGTATATCGTTAATAGAAGTAAAATGAGATGGATCCCCTATGCACTTCCGAAGCATTGATACATGGAATACCGGATGAACTGTGGAGAGTTCCTGAGGTAGCGCTAACTCATATGCAACTTGCCCAAATCTTCTAATAATTTCATATGGGCCTATATACCGTGGACTCAGTTTTCCTTTCTTTCCGAATCGTATTACCCCTTTCATTGGTGACACTTTCAGAAATACCCAATCACCTATGGCGAACTCAAGTCCTCTTCTTCTCACATCCGCATAGGACTTGTGTCGACTCTGGGCCGTTTGTAATCATTGTTGAATCACCTTAACCTTCTCCATAGTCTGATGAATAAGTTCTGGCCCAAGTAAAGCAGTTTCACCTACTTCAAACCATCTAATGGGTGATCGACATTTCCTTCCGTACAAAGCTTCATAGGGTGCCATTTTAATACTCGAATGATAGCTATTGTTATACGCAAATTCAATAAGAGGCAAATGGTCATCCCAACTGCCTTGAAAATCTAATGCACAAGCTCGTAGCATATCTTCAAGTTTCTGAATGGTACGTTCTACTTATCCATCAGTCTGAGGATGGAAAGCCATACTCAGATTCACCTATGTGCCCAAACTCTGCTGAAAGGATCTCCAAAAGTGCGCTGTGAACTGTGCTCCTCTGTCTGATATAATAGAAAGTGGAATACCATGCAATCGTACTATTTCTTTCACATACAACTTTGCATAATCTTCAGCTGTATAGGTCGCTTTGACCGGTAGAAAATGCGCTGACTTGGTAAGCCTGTCCACTATGACCCATATAGAATCAAACTTCCGCAATGTACGAGGCAAACCCGTAATGAAATCCATATTAATCATATCCCATTTCCAGACTGAAAGATTGATACATTGCATATAACCTCCCGGTTTTTGATGTTCCACTTTCACTTGTTGACAGTTCGGGCATTGAGCAATGAATTCCGCAATGTTCTTCTTCATATTTCCCCACCAATACACTGTTTTTAAATCATGATACATTTTTGTAGCACCTGGATGAATAGAATAGTGTGAGTGATGTGCCTCTGTCATAATCTGCTTCCTCAATTCGTCTACATCCGGTACACATAATCTACCTTGGCATTGGAGCACCCCTTCCTGTGTAAGATCAAATGCCTTTGTCAAATTTTGCTGTACACTTTACTTTAACTGCAATAACACAGGATATGCAAACTTCTTCTCTTTCACTTCAGTTATCAAGGAGGATTCTGCTGCATTCTGCACAATAACTCTATCATCTGAGGATTCAATAAGGCGAACTCACAAGCTGGCTAACTGATATAGGTCTTTGATTATTTCTTTCTTTTCTGTCGGTTGGCC
Source organism: Capsicum rhomboideum (assembly GCA_031232105.1). NCBI lineage: Eukaryota > Viridiplantae > Streptophyta > Magnoliopsida > Solanales > Solanaceae > Capsicum > Capsicum rhomboideum. The sequence continues at coordinate 109,987,675 of CP124711.1, forward strand.
ACTAATGTCTCCCAGTTCCTTGCGACTCAATGCATCTGCTACCACATTTGCCTTCCCTGGATGGTATAAAATATCAACATCATAGTCTTTCAAAAGCTCTAACCATCTTCGTTGCCTCAAATTAAGCTCCTTCTGTTTAAAGATATATTGCAAGCTTTTTTGATCAGTGTAAATATCAACATGAACTCCATATAAATAATGACGGCATATCTTTAAAGCAAATACTACCGCTGCCAATTCAAGGTCATGGGTGGGATAGTTTCTTTCGTGTGGCCGCAATTACCGTGAGGCATAAACTATTACCCTTCCATGCTGCATCAATACACATCCAAGGGCAACCCTGGAAGCATCACAATACACTGCGTACCCTTCTGTACCCTCCGGAAGGACCAATACAGGGGTAGAAGTCAATTTATTTTTCAGCTCTTGGAAACTCCTTTCGCACGCATCATTCCACTGGAATTTAGTTGCCTTGTGGGTTAACTTTGTCAATGGTGCGGAAATAGAAGAAAACCCTTCAACAAATCTTCTATAATAACCAGCCAAACCAAGAAAACTACGAATTTCTGTAGGCGTCGTAGGTCTTGGACAGTTTTTCACCGCCGCAATCTTCTGGGTATCAACCCGTATGCCTTCATCCGATACGATATAACCCAAGAATGCCACAGATTTCAACCAAAACTCACATTTAGAGAACTTTACATACAATTTACGGTAAAAAAGAATCTATAACACTTGCCGCAAGTGATTAGCGTGGTCCTCTTGTGATCTCGATTAAACCAAAATATCATCAATAAATACCGTCACAAATACGTCGAGACATGGCTTGAATACCCTATTCATTAAATCCATAAAAACGGCAGGTGCATTTGTTAGTCCAAATGACATGACTAAAAATTCATAATGTCCATACCGTGTTCGGAATGCTGTCTTGGGTATATCTTCTTCTCTAACCCTCACCTGGTGATAACCTGATCTCAAATCAATCTTTGAAAAGCATTTCGCACCCTGTAATTGATCAAATAAATCATCAATTCTAGGGAGAGGATATTTGTTTTTGATTGTTACTTTGTTCAATTACCAGTAGTCAATACACATTCTCAATGTGCCATCTTTCTTTCGTAAAAATAATACCGGCGCACCCCACGGGGACATACTAGGCCTGATGAAGCCCTTGTCCAGTAAATCTTTCAACTGCTCCTTCAATTCACGCAATTCTGCTGAAGCCATTCTATATGGAGGAATAGAAATAGGCTGAGTTCCTGGAATCACATCAATGCCAAATTCCACTTCCCGTTCCGGAGGTAAACCTGGAAGCTCTTCAGGAAATACATCAAGAAATTCATTTATCACCAGAACGGATTCAGGAATTTGTGACTTCGCTTCAATATCATGCACTCTCACGAGGTGACATATATATCCCTTAAATATCATTTTCCTAGCCTTAAGATAGGAAATAAATGTGCCTCTCGGTGCTCCCACATTACCTTTCCATTCAAAAACATCCTTTTATGGAGAATGAAATTGTACTCTCTTAGCTCGACAATCTACTGTGGCGTAGCAAGAGGCTAACCAATCCATTCCCATGATAACATTGAAATCTAGCATGTCTAATTCAACAAGACCAGCCAATGTATCATAACCACAAACAGTGACTATACAATCATGATAAACTCTCTTTGCTATGATAGATTCACCAACCGGTGTCATTACTTCAATTGACTTAACTCGTAATTCCGGCATTCTTTTAAATTTTTCAGCAATCAAAGGAGTAACATATGATAATGTAGAACCCGGATCAATCAATGCATACACATTATGTGAAAATACGGACAAGATACCTGTGACCACATCAGGTGATTCCTCCGAATTCTGACGATCAGCTAGTGCATAAATACGATTCGGAGCTCCGCTAGAACTAGCTGCTCCTCTAGCACCTCTACCTCGTCCCATAGGCTGTGCTCCTCTACCTAAGGAAGGCACAGATGATGATGATACAACAGCTGACCCCGCAGGTCATGCTATACCACCCATGCTCCTCTGTGGACACTCTCTCGCCATGTGCGCAAAAATAACAAACATTCCTCCCAATTCGGCATTCACCTAATTGAAACTTTCTGCAGTGCTAACACGACTGGCGAGGAAATCCTGCTGTATGGGGACCTCGAACCATACTGTTGTGCCCAATATAACTGCCTCAAGACCCTCGAAATTGAGATGGAGTGCCTGCCGTGGAATAAGAAAATGAGGGTCTCAGTGGCCTGTTGAAACACCGAGCTCGAAACTCTCCTTGGGACGCCATAGACTGTCCCGTAGATCTAGCCCTCTTCGACGGCCCTTCGTCAAACCCTTGTGTTCTTCTTCGTTGCCTTTGATCTTCCATTTTCTGTGCAAAGGCCTGTATTCTAGCTATGTCCATGTCCCTATTCAATGCAGCAATAGTGCAATCTCGGACCAAGTATGGTTCCAGTCTGTCCACATACCGGTGAACTCTGTCAGTCATCGTAGCTACCACATTCGGCGCATACTGGGCCAAGGAATTAAACTTGAGGCTGTATTCTCTAACACTCATGTTGCCTTGTCGCAAATTCAAAAATTGGTCCGCACGAGCCTCTCAGACTTCATAGGGGAGATAGTGATCAAGGAATGACAATTTAAATTCTTCCCAACTAGCGGGGAGTGCATCAATGCCCCTTGAACATTTCCAGTCTTCGTACTACAATATAGCTTCACCCTTTAATCAATAAGCCGCAAGCTCGACCGTTTCCACTCCGGACACGTGCATCACTTCCAAAGCCCTTTGGATTTGATGTATATAATCCTGCGGATCTTCTTTCGAGTATGATCCAGTGAATGTGGGAGGATCTAATTTCAAGAAGTCCTGTGTTCTGCGGCTAGCTTCTCTTGCTGCGCTATCATCACCTGTCACTGGACCACCTTGTCCCTGAACCTGTGCAGCAACTATTCGAGTCAACATCTGCACTGCATCCTTTAAGTCCTGATCAGTAGTAGTATTTACTGGTGGATCTGCAGGTACTCTTCTCCTACTCGACTCTTCTGGAACAGAGGGAGTGGAGGAAGCTCGTGACATAAATTCATTCTCAGCATTACCTTGATTAACTTGATCAAGTGGTGGTATACTGGTTCCTTCACCAGCAATTCTATCTATCTTCTTACTTTTTCCTCGACCTCTTTTCGTCATCGGCATTTTAACTATAAAAACAATTACCATATCAGATTCAATTCAACTTACAACACAGGCTCTATTGCACGATCTAGAATTGAAGAAGAGAAACAACATCCTAAATGTACCGTAGCCTCTTACTTATAAATGTGGTGCACAACACAGTAATAAGTAAGACTCTACTCACACACGGCTTTGTAGACACCCTTAGAACTACCTACTCTGATACCACTTTGTCAAACCCCGAATCCCATCGGGACATGATTGGCACCCGTAGCCGATAAGGCCGGAGAGAACCAAGCTTTACCTATGTTCATCATATGCGTATCAAGCAACCCCATCATCATGTAACAACATGAAAGACGAATAATGGAAAGCATGGAACATGTGACATTTATACATATATACATTTGAGAAACTTGGCCGTTGAGGCCATCAAACAAGAATTCATGAGTCACCTTAGATACATATACCCACATGCGTCTACAAAAGCCTCTAACAGATGCATTGACCAACGCAAACTAAAAGTCGGGACAAGTCCCCGCTTTATACACCATGTACAATACCAAAATACATATACAAGTGAGACTCGGAGAAGCCCCGAACTAACTGGAGCTCACCAACGATCTGCAACAACTGGCAACCTACTGCGGAGGCCTACTAGCACCTGCGCCTGCAGCAAGAAGGTAAATTCCCCAAGAGGGGTCAGTACGAGGAATGTACTGAGTATGTAAGACTATAGGTAAACATATGAGATATAGGAGCTTTGATGAAAACAAGTACAAGTGAACATGTTACATGAATGAACGACTATAGTATACAAGTGTGGGATCATGTGCATTACTTTCTTTGCTTCATTTCACATTACTTTACTCCTTCATCATTCATGTGATCATCAATCATATATGCGCGGGCCCAACTGATCAGTGGGAAATAATATTGGGATCGTCTTTAGTTAGGATTATGCCCCTTTGAGCTGCCACCCATAAATCAATAAAGCAGGTTCGTCTCTAGCTAGGCTTACGCCCCTTTGAGCTGCCCCCTGTATCCAATAACCATTCGGGATCGCCCCTAGCTAGGCTTATGCCCCTTTGGGTTGCCACCCGTTCTCAACAAGTGTTCATTACTTCAATTCATTACTTTTGAGATTGATACATTAACTTGTGAGAGATTGGTACTTTAGTGGTTACAATGTTATAGAAACTTTGGAACATTAATCAATGAACATAAGTCATGTGAATTACATTTGATCAATGCATAAGGAACATGTGTGTAACAATGATTAACAACCGGGAATGGAATACCTTTAGACATTTCGGAAAGGAACATGTGTAAGGACAATGTGACACTATGTGCCGCAGAATGATGCGGAGAGAGTAGCCTTACATACCTTCACTTCCAAGTATGAATAATGCATAAGTCTAGGTACGAACACAATAGTCCAGCTTCTTCCTTACGTCTTACTCTACAATACAAGTCCATACCGGAACTTACATTAGCAACTAGTCACTATAAAGGTGTACAAAACGAAAATGAACCATGCAACTACCCTATAACATCATGTCACCCCTTTACAATAAAATCCACGGCATTTTCATATCAACAACACCATAACATTACCCACATTGACCAAAAGATCATATCTCGATAGCATTTCACAGCACACTTACCCTTTACGCTTTTCCTTTTATCATTCCGTCGTAATTATTCCTTTATGACAACAAATAAGCAAGCATACATACTTAATACAGTCCAACACACCTCCATACAATACTTTAAAGTCATTAAAACAACACCACAAGTTGATAATTACATCCAAAAAGGGTATCGGGGCTTTCGGGGATCGACTAGAGTCGGAAACATACAAAACCATTTCTGGAGGTGACCTACACTGCCACCTGAGCACGCAGGTGGCTGAAATGCGCGCGCAAATGTCTCCTGGAAAATTCCATGGCCTTCTGCATTGGCACCTGCGCCCGCAGATTCCCTCGTCTGCGGGGGCGGATGCCCGTTTTGGTCCGAAATGACTTTTTTTGGGTCTTTTAAGGCCATGAATGGTCCATGATCACAATAAAACATATTTGAACATATTTTTGATCCTATTAAACATCAACATTCATCCATGGTCTCACAACACACATAACGACACCCAAAACCACATTTTCCGGCCAATACGACACCAAAACCATAACCAATTTCACAATATCAATTTCAAATATTATGCACAAGAATGAAACAAAGTAAGACCATAATCACATCTCACATGTCAATATTTACTCCACCAAATTCACTTCTTTCACAGCCACAAGTTCATCACCAAGTTTACAAGACAAACCAACCTCTGATTTAAGCAAACATGTAGCCTTTCACTTATTGTGAACTTCTTAATATTCCACCAACATAACCAACATAATATACACCATATATTATGTATAAAATTTATTAATCCATCATAATAAACACTTACCAAGTCTTACCAATTGATGATCTTGGCCCAAAGGAGAACTTAGGGTTCTTGAGAGCAAAGGGACTTTGGTGAAAAAATCTAGAAATATTATGAGAGTTTAATGGAATAAAAATCTGATTTTTCTCTATATATAGTCCCTAATGTCTCCCTTATCTTTTTCCTTAGCATTTAATGCCATGTTGATTGGTCAAATGGACCAAAATGGAAGAATGGGTCAAAAATAATTCTTTTGGGCCATGTCTTCTCATGGTTTTTGGGCTTCATTTTGGGCCCAATTGTGTGAGACTTATTAATACCCACATTTGAATGCATAATTCAACAATTTTCTTATGTTTTCATTTTCCCATAAATGTTACGGTTGTCAGCTAAATGTAGGAACGTACGGGGTGTTTCAATATACTCCATTCGTTTCATTTTACTTGGCCTTTATTGACTTGACACATCCATTAAGAAATTTTTAATTATGGATGTATTTACTAAATTAACCTTAATAATGATGTTTTGGAACTCAAATTTGACTATTATTATTTTATTTAGTCATTTAATACTAAGGGTAAAAAGGAAAAATATATAACAAAATTGTCTTAATTTTATAAATTGGATAAGTAAATTGAAATAACTACTTTGACCAAGAAAACGAAACGAAGAGAGTATATCCCATATCCCGTCATCTAGAATAGAGGTCTTTAATTTGCTCTTCTTGTTGTAAGCAAACAACAAAGAAAGTACTCCCTCCGTTCCTAAATAAGTGTATGTTTTACCTTTTGATTTTGTTCCTAAATAAGTGCATGTTTAAGCCTTCAAGAATATTTTAATTATAATCTTCCTAATATGCCCTTGTACCATTAATGTCTAACTCTTCATTTTAAATGTAATCAATATTAATTTGGAAAGAAGTATAAACTTTATTTAGGGGTAAAGTGGTAAAATTATATTTTCTTTTCTAGGAGTTAGTAATTTATTAAGTGGCGCCAATCCTTATTTAATATAGTATCTTTTGTATACCGATTTCATTTGTTTTTACAAAGGGGGCGCTTGAAAGGGGGTGGGTGGGGGTGGTTTTTTCAGGTTTCGCCGAGTTCTTTAAATCAACATGAAATTGTTTAGGTGGGCCCCATTCATACATGGGATGCCAACTAGGATTTAAATTTTTTGTTTGAGATTATAAATCTAGCTATAGTGGGAGTTTGGGTGGGCTTAAAGTTTTTGGCTTATAAGTCAAAAATCATAAATTAAAAATGTAAAGTTATGACTTCTAGCTTATTTGTGCTCTTAGAGCTTAAAAATAAGTGTTTAAAAATACTTTTTTTATTTTTACCCAAACACTTTAAAAGTACTTTAAAACTAGTTTAGCTTAAAAAACTTAAAATACGCCAATCCAAACAGGCCCATAATGACTTTTTGGTACTTCTCCTTCGTTATATGACCATGTTGGAAGATTAAAAAGATAAGTGACTTTTTTGTCAAGGATTTCGTCAACTTCAATGACTATTTGGGGAATTAATTCATTTTACTACTCCTTGTTTTCAATTTATGTGACAGTTGAAATTTCCATATTCAAACAAATTTAAGTTTTTCTTATCAAATATTTTTATACGTCTATTAAATATTTTAAGTTGTAAATTATTGAGATTTATACTACCCCCACTATTTCAAATTGATTGACATGTTTTGACTTGACACGGAGTTTAAGAAAATAAAGAAGACTTTTGAATCTTGTGGTCTTAAATTAAAGATAGGTGAAATGTACCAAAATATATGTTAATCTTATGATATTAAACATGTCATGCGAAAAGTTGGAATTAAAGAGTTGCTAAAAAGGGAGGATTCATACTATTTTAAATGGACTAAAAAGGAAAGTAGGTAAAACAAATTGAAGCGGAGGGAGTATCTTATATGTATTTTTCAAATATATAAATTTTATTTCAAAAAACATAGGTCTATTTGGAAAGCCAAAAGGGAATTGAAATTTAGTGTAATTGGATGTAATTACACAGTTTGACATGCTTATTTGACTAAGTAATTACCAAATTATAGGGGAATTTGGTCGAATTAGAAAGGCATAATTACTTTCTCTAATTTCTTCCTTTTTGTTTTTATATTAATTTATTTTTTTAATTTATTTTTTATATCTACATTTAAATTTCTTTTTTATTTTTACTTTTTGAATTTTTTAAAATTTTAATTTTTTTAATTTGACATTATTTATCTTTTTGTAATGACCCTCCAGGTTATTTTCTTGAGTTTTTCTTGATTTTGGTGTATCATGCCTTCCCATAACGGCTACAGGTCATTTATGACTTGCCGGAATTGTCGGTTTGGTTTTCGGGCGGTTCGTTTGGGTTTTAAGCTCATTTCCCTGTTTTGGAGCTTTTGAAGTTGAGAAAGTGGTCTCGGACCAAAACTCATAGTAAACGACCTCAGATGAGAATTCTGACAACGTCATTACCTCCAGAACATGAATGCTATTGGTCAGAAATTGATAAAAATGACTCATTGGGTGTGGGGTCCACTTTTTGTTGAAAAAACCTCAGATGAAAATTTTGATGGCTCCATTGAGTCCGAAATGTCGTTTTTGGGTTAGTAGCATAGTTAATTTGGGTTCGGAGCCTTTATATTTTGTTTTGAGTGTTTAGATGAAAATTAGTTAAATTGCCTAAATGTGGTCTTGGGGGTTAATTTGTAGTAAATGACCTTTTTTCATAAATCCAATGATTCCATTGGATCCGGAACGTTTTTTATGATCAATTTGCACTATCGGTTCATGTTCATACACTTCCAGATGAGTTCTGAGGGTCAAAAACAAGTTTTGCAAGTTGTTGGTGCTGGTGTGGCTACTTTAGAGGCCATTGACCGTTTGACCGTGCGGGTAAAATGATCATTTGACTGCTTTAGCGGTACTTTGACCCTTTGACCAGGCCACTTTAGAGGACAAAGTGGCGGTTTAGCGGCCATCGACCAAACCGAACCCATTTTATATTTTTGACAATTTGGGAGTTAAAATACTCTAATTTTGACGATTCTCGATGCGTTTTTCTCGTATAATCATTTTCTATGTGATTATAACTTCATATTTCTCATTTTCCAAGAATATCCATTTCGTTTTTCATGATTTCCGACTAAAATTGTGATTTAAAACTTTTTTTTCGCCATTGTTGGAGCCTAGAGCCTGGGAAATTGTGGGAAATCATCCATTGAGGCTAAGGTAAGCTAATTCAACACCTCTTTATCATTTATCATTGTTTTTTCCTGTCAAATTCTTCTCTTTTCCCTGTAAATTCCTAGAAATTAGTTTTTGAATTTCTTTACTTTGTTGGCTTATTTGGGCCTTGATTCGAGCTCCGTAATTGATCAAATTTTGAGCATGCATTCCTTGTCCTTAGAGGTACATCGTGAAGGATTCAATTTTGGAATCCCGTTTACGGGCCCCACGGGATAGTTCTTGACCCGAATTTCAGCCCGAAGTATTATATAGCAATATGGGTATCGTTTTACTCCTATTAACGTGTAGATTATGATTTTGATAGTGCGACATCATTTTTGAGATCATGGGATAAAGATGAGCGATTCATGGATAATTCGAGATTGCAGTTCGACTTCGAGGTAGGCTTCGGTCTACTTTTCTCTATGAGATTGTGTATTGTATAGATTGCATGCTAGGTAGGGATTATAGGATAGGTTTATACCTAGTAATATCCTGACTCAATCTATTTAGGGTATTTAGAATAGAAAAGTGATCTGAACCATAGCCTAGAATACTCGTTACAGTTGTAGGATTCTATTACACTAGATTATGGACTTGTTTGATGGTAGATTGTCATGAAGGACCTTTTAGTATAAGAATTACCATATTACATAGTGAATTGGACAGTATTACCCGATTAGATCCTCCTAGTAGCTTTATGCCCTTGTTTACCTTAGTTTCCCGGTATATGGTACTAATACCTTATTGAGTTATATACTGTTGGGCTCGAGGACGTGGTTACGATACCAGTTGGATACCAACTTAGTACTCTATCCAATATATTTTAGACCGAAGCTAATTCCGATCCATTATTGATGCACTCATTTACTACTATGTACTCACTTCGGTCGAGGGAGATTCCGAACCTTTCTATATTACCATACTGTCTTAGTTTTGGATTTGATCTCGGGCAATAGATTTACAAATATACAATCATTCAGTTCTGATTCAAGTCCGACATTCCTTATGATACTATATATATATATATATATATATATATATATATATATATCCGATACTGGACGGAGCAGATTTGTGATGATGGTTATTGGAATTCCTAGTTTGTGACCAGGCAGTTTATACGGATATCCCGATTCCTCTATAGGCCCCTTCATTCGATGAACCACAATACCAGAGAAGGATGGTCGTCGTAGGTCCTGCCTTGGTGAGCTACTCAGCTGGAGAAGGTGTATACACTTGGTACATTACGACACTTGGCTGATATATGGTACTGGATAATCCTTGCATTCATTCATTATATGCATTTCCCTGTCACCAATATAATCATTTGGCACTTGTATCTATCAGTCTTATGGGGGATTGTATAGTTATGGTTGTTATTTATTGATTGATTGCTTGTGTCTCTCCGGGCTTATGTAGGCCCAATTGGGGTTATTGGTTGTCCGGGCTATCCAGTTACTTATTATTCAGTTATTATTGGATCGATCATGGCAGGCTCGTTATGGATTTGTACCCGAGATTGTTGGTACGTTTCTAATTCTTCTTCTCCTTACTATGGTAAGATTTATTATTGATAGGCTATCTCCTGATTCTTCACATTTCAATTACATACCCTGATTTGGCTAGCGATAGTCCCCATATTATTTGTGATCCTTAAAATGTTAGACTGGTTCCCTCAGAGTAGTATCTCAGGATTGGTTGTCGGTATAGTACTTATATATATATATATATATATATATATATATATATATATATTCTTCTCTAGCCTTGATTTGTATATCATTTCCTTATTTCCTACTGCTATCATACATTGTATATACATTTCTTCACTCTTTTATGGTATATGGTATATCCCTTTCTTCACTTTACTATCGTATAATGGCTAGTTACTTATGGTATTGCGCTTTGTTATTGGTAGTTTATGATAAGTTATCCTTATCGTTTCATTAGTATTATTATGCTTAGTTTGGCAGATAGTTGTCTGTAATTTGTATTCCTGCTTTACATGTTATTTATACTTGCATTATTTTTGGAGCTCAATCGGCCAATGCCTATTGAGTACCACATGTTTGGTACTCATACTACACTTTTATAGCCTACAAATCATAGTATGAGTTCTCACTATTAATGTGTGCATCGTACGGAGCAACCATGGTTTGGAGACTTGGGGTGAGCTCCTGCGTTCGAAGTGTTCCTGTTCTCCCTTTTATTATTAGACTGATCTCTACCTTTGTATTTCAGAGATGGCTTTGTATATAGTTACTTTGTATTCCACTTGTACTCATGTTGTATTAGAAGCTCTTGTACTGACTTCACCAGGTTTTGGGGATGTATTTACTTCCTTCTTGTCTTCTTTCTCCTTTATTTATATTTTGCTTCCGCTTCTCTCATTAGTCCATTACTAGCTGTTCCGGACTACTGGTTAGCTTACCTACTGGTAAGTTATCGTAGGTACCATCATGACCTGAGAAATTGGGTCGTGATACTTTCATTTCCTTTTTCTTCATTTCCCAACATGTACTTCTTATGATTCAAGTAATTACTCATACATTTTTAATTCTTTTTTATTTTTATTATTTAGAATAATTGCATTATTATGTCACGATCTAAAATAGAGTCCGTGATGGCACCTGTTACACCCTCCAGTACAGGTAAGCCTAACCCAATCCAACACGATAATAAAAAATAAAATAGAAGCGGAAGAAGTAAGACATAGAGATAAACTCCAAATGATATAAAAGAAGTATAATCTCAATAATACATCCCAGGCCTGGTTGTCACTAGTGCAAGCATCTAATACAGAATATGATCAAATAATCCAAAGTATCTTTAATGCGAATAAAGTGTAAGATAAGATAAGGAGAGATTCGGGTAAGCTCTGAGACCCGTTGGAAGCTACCTCAACCTCCGTAAAGCCAACACTGAGAGAACAAACATCGTCGATAACCGACCCTAATCCAAAGTGATGGCGAGAACCACTTCCCCAACCATCCAAGATTACTCTAAATAAACCTGTAACAAATAAATACACCACTCTGACCTAGCAGAGTAACCCAACAGAAATAGTTATAGGAATATCAATAAACAGGGTAGGCAAATTAGTCCAGGTGAGTCAGCACATACCATTTTATGATCAGCAAAAGTAAAAAAAGTAACTTTAGGAGAGAGTCTCACTAACACAGTATATTATGACCAATTGCTATACTCAACTAGTCATCCAGGGTAACATAGAGAGAGTATATATCACACAACCAATAGGTGTGACACAATAGTCTCAACGGATCAAGCGGTAATCAAATATACAACATGCAATAATATCTCAATCATAATATCACCCAAGAGAAAGTGCAATGCAATGCAATATAGTGATATTAGATGCAAAATACACAATATAATAAACAAGATTCAATAACAATAATACAACACAAATGGAAATAATCAGGCACAATATCAATCACATAAAAGAATGTAATGCAGTGAAGGTATGACATGTATGCAATGATCATATGTTTCACCTCATATACACCTTCCGAGCTTTAATCTATCAAGAGAGAGACCGGGGGGGGGGGTTGTAAACCATGTACTATCACAATCTCATCAATCAACCTTACCAGCACATTCCTCAACTAAGACATTTTATAAAGTGTCTCATTTTCTTTTAAAATCAGTATTTCTCAGTGGTACCAGTTTCCATGAATAAAAATGAATGAATGAGTATGCATGCTCATAACCAGCTCAATAACATACAATAATCAACTCAAAAATGGTATAAACGAGTTCAAGTCACCCCAAACCTTAATAATCATGATACAAGCCCCTCATGACAATACCAAGGTAAAGAAATCATGTAGGCATCCATAATAGGATCAACACAATCCCACACTCAGGTATCGTGATAATAATAAGCTCTCAAGTCAATAATATGGTCAACATAAGCTCTCACTCGGGCATCACAATAATGATAACCAATTCAGATAATGTAAACATAGAGAATTTACCCAAACCATAGCTTGTTTTACACGATAATTTCCCATCTTTCCCAATCATGACACCATTAAAATCAAATGCTAAAAGGCAAACTATACTAGTTAAAAAAACATGTCCTAAAGTTCACCTTCATTCACTTAACTAATAACCAAGCCAAGATTCCTCTTTTTTACTACTTAATTATACTATAATCTATCTATATTCTAAGTGATTATTAAACCCCAATCATTCCATCAAATAACTACAAATTTATTTATACCCTAAGTGTTTACTAAACTCCAATCATTCCATCACATAACTACAAACATATTTATTCCCTATGTGGTTAGTAAACCCTAATTATTCCATCAAAATCCACTAAACATGATTCAAACTTTTAAATAGATACCCACAATCAATTTACTCAAGGCCAGTAAGTCATCTATCCATAATTATCATAAACATGTCAACAAGTAGAGAGAACAGTCAAGAAGTCCATTTTATTACTTCACCCCATCAATAGACTCTGGCACCCACAGAGATGCTCTCCATCTCATCTAGATGGGTTATTCACAAACCACAAGAAATAATCAAATAACTATTAAACACCTTAGAAAAGAGTCAAACTATATCTCAACTTGACTTAAAGAAGACCCGCAAAGCCATATCACAACTTGAACAATTAAACCTAAGATTTACTCCCTCGAATCACCACCAAATGCATACAATCCAATAAAATATGATATCTACAAGTAAATACCAGACCAATGATACCCATATTGACATACTTTGGTTCCAGGTCTAAAAATTACCTTGAAAATTAATCCCAAAAATAAAAGGGTAAAACTTGATTCTTAGTAGAAAATCATTTTACCCATAAGCTAAGAGTTTCAAATCTAAAAATCCCATAAAAATGGAGTTAAAATGAGTTAGAAATTATCAAAATATCAATATTCAATTTTATTGGGAAATCCCAAATTTCCATGTTCAAAAGCGATTTAAAAATAAGCAAAGATTGATGAATCAATAATTTTTTATCAAAATCCATTTACCCATAACGTAAAGATACTAGATATGGACCAGGCAATATATATGGATATCCCTACTCCCCTATGGGTCCCTCTATCTTGGAACCACGTGGCGGAAGAGGGGATATCCCATTGGTCCTACCTTGCGAGTCGACCAGCTGAAGGAGGTGTATATACATGGTACGATATTACTCTCAGTTGGTATGGTAGTGTAGATTTATTTTACATTCAATCACTCTTATGCATTGCCTATCACCAATATATTTGTTTGGCGCCTATACCTATCGGTCTTACTAGGGGCTGGATAGGTATATGTTATGTTTGCTATTTGCTGAGGGATTGGTTGTACCTTTTGGGCTTATGGGGGCCTGACTAGGTTATTGTTTGTCCGGGTTTATCCAGTTGTTTATTTATATTTAAGAATTACCGTATAGACTGTGTCAGGTTGATTATGGATTGGTACTCGAGGTTTTAGGTATGTTTCAATGTTCTTTTCCTCATTAATATTGATAGCGTTATTATTAGACTATCTTATGAATATTCATATTTTGGGTTATATGTTCTGACTGTGTTAGAGCTATCTCCCTTCTTGGTTATAACCCTCGTGATATCTAGGTTGTTAGGCTAGCTCACTCATACTTTCATGTTTAGTTATCGTTATAGTACTGTCGTATGTCCATTTCTTTTATAGTTATTCTTATTAGATATCACCTTCTTTCCTCATACTATTATATATATATATATATATATATATATATATATATATATATATATCCTTTTCTTCGCTCTACTATTGTATATTATCTACATTTCTAGCTATTTATATTACATAACATTCCCGTCCCTAGTTACTCGAAGATTATGGTAGTTTATCTTTACCTCTATTTTACTCTTATTGTATTTTGTATCTTGGTTAGTTGTCTGTATTGTATATTCTTTGCCTCACATGTTATTTATACATGTATTATCATTGGAGCTCAGTCGGACGACGCTTACTGAGTACCTCGTGTCTGGCACTCATACTACACTTATGCACCTTGCAGATCATTGTATGATTTCTCCATTGACCTGTGCATCGTGTGAAGCTTCCATGGATCGGAGACTTGGGGAGCTCCTGTCGTTCACAGTTGTTCCTGCTCTCCTCATTTGTTAAACTAATTTTTATTTTGTATTTCAGAGATAATTTGGTATCTATATATCATGTTTACCTTGTACTCTTGTTTTGTTAGTGGCTTTTAAACTAACCTCACAAGGTTTTGGGGTATATTTACTTTCCTCTGGTTTCCTTACTCAATTTTATTTAGTTTTTGATTCCATTTCTACTATAAGCCCGTTACTCACTATTCTGTCCTATGGGTTGGCTTATCTCTTGGTGGGCCATAGTAAATATCATCATGACCTGAGAAATCGGGTCGTGAAGGGTGTTAATGAATTAAGGGACGGAAGATCTTTGACTAAAAAAACTCTTAAGTTGCATGTTTTCTTTCGGATATTTATGTGACTTAATTCGGGTCTACCAATGATGCTTACTAGTATGTATTTTTTATACTTATACTAATCTTACTATACCCTTTTTTGGGGTATAGTCTGGTTGCAGGATCAGTAGGTGGTTCATACTTGATGATCTCTCGCAACTTCTATTGTTGTTCTTACCATAGAAGTTGGGTCTCGTGTACTATTTTGTTTTTCTCATAGTAGCTCTTTTACATGTTTAGACTAGGTCCTTCGGGAATGTATTCATTTTTATATCTAAAGTTTTGTAAACCAGATGTAATAAATAAAGGTATTTTATTGTTTCTTATTGACTTCCACATATATTTTGAAATGGGTGGTACGGGTTCTTCTATTTAGGTAGATTAGAGTAGGTGTTGCATGATCTGGTTAGTTGGGTCGTGACTATTGGTATCAGATCCTAGGCTACTACTCTCCCAATACAAGAGAAAATGTCGAGTAGAGTCCTTCGAATTGGTGTGTTGACATCCACATCTAATCCTCAAGGAGCTATAAGGCATTCTAGGAAATTGTTCCCTTCTTTCTCTCCTTTTGTACAGTTTATAGCTAAAGGAATTATTTGTTATGTGGTTTAAGTGGAAACTTTATGCTAAATTCTAGGTATGGGCTTGTCATTGGTGAAATGGTAAGGGTAAAAATGGTTTATGATGGAAACTACTGTTTCAAGTAGTCGGCATATTAATAAAGGCCATGGAAAAAGGGCTATTGTTGAATGATAGCGGGAATTATTATAAGGAAATTCTTGTTGTGATTCAGAACTTATTTAAATTAATTTGATGCTAAGTTGTTGTTTCATGAATTGTTGGGTTTGGTCTTGGGATTATAATATAGACTATAGGCGATTTCATATTCTGTTGCTGAAGAAGGGAACGGTAATGAGGGAATTTGCAGAAAACTAAAATTTTTAGGGTTGCTGCTGTTGGGCAGCCATAGCGGCACTGGCCCACTATACTAAGCCCGTTATAGTGGGAATTTTTTGCTATAGCGGCGCCGTGGTAGCTGTGTGCAGGCCGCTATAATGGGATGCGCTGGGACAAAATCCCTTCCCTATTTTCCACTGTTTTGGTTTTCATTCCTGGCTTGTATAATTCACCAATTTAAGCTACAAGCTACCGCGTGATATATGAAAATTGCATATAACAAGATAAAAAGCATGCATTCATTATTAAGTTGTCAAACTCTAGCATCCATGTGCGAATAAATAAAAGAAAAAGGAATATTGTTTGTTACATGCCCCAAATGGGGTCAACCCAAAAATAGTATCAATATATATAAAAAAGGGGACTGAGCTAACATGCACCAGTAACCTAGTTGGATGCCCCATCATTATCATAGGTTGTTAGGGTGGAGCCTTCTCCTTCCACATCACTCAGGAAGAGGAACACATATATGTCTTTCGGCTCTAGCTGCGGAAGCTCCTTGTCAGGGATTGCGCACTTGAACATGATCTTTACTGCCATCCACATTCGTGCTAGTATGCATTCCTGGGAGCTCTTTCTCCTCTTCTCTTCGTCGAGTTCTCTATGGAGCACTGCATAGTCTTGGGTAGTAGGAGGTGGGGTTGTGGATCTAGAAGGGGATATACCCTGGGAAGACAGGTGGGCATGCTCCATTTATCTCATTATGGGAGCCAATTCTGCCTTTAGGCGACTGTTGGAAATCAAGGGCTGGGATAGAGGGGCATCATCATTATCATCGTCCTCCTCTGCAGCTAGGATACTCTCGGCCTCACCCACCTTTCTTTTGTTCTTGTTCTTGGATAAAACTACCTTCACCTTGAGGGAATTAAGTGTGTCTCCATATCTGCATCCCTATCAGGCTCCTCCCTGGGCTACCAGGCACGCCTGTACAACTTACAGACTAGTACGGAAAGGTAGGGGCTCTTCTTGTTGCCCCTGTAGAAATCCTTCCACTCCATCGCTATCTATTCCCCCATATTTAGCTTGATACTCTATATAGTGTAG